>CM060356.1:11546636-12884815 GCA_030545235.1 Helianthus tuberosus | reverse complement strand
CCAAAGCCCATATGTTTGGACCACTCACGTGTCATCTACTCATCTTCGTCTATACTCTACAGGCTTGAATCCCACGTGCTCTAATTTCATGATCTTTTAAAAGAAGTTTGAGGTCGTAACATTTCTACTTTGTTGATAACATTATTAAAATTTATGGTAATTTTGATCTTTTACTCACGTATCACTTTCATTTCTGAATATATCATGTACCACCATCGTCCCCACCATTAAACAATCAAAAAGTGAAGCCCTAATATCCAATTTCAAGTCTTGGTAAAATCATATCCACATGGATCCTATCCAAGTTAAAATCTAAATATTTATGAAAAAAAAAACAAAGTTCCTTGGAGGCCTTTAGGTTAACATTGTGGAATCTATCACGAATCGGGAATATATGCAAGTTGGCTATCGAGCGATATCAAAGAGCGCCACGTGAATTATTATTATTGGTTAGGGGGTGGGGGTGGTGATCACTTATCACTCACTCATCACTCACAACATCCAATCAAGTTCCGCCATGTCATCAACCATTATTCCATCACTCACAACCTTTTTTAGTGGAAATGGTCATCACTCACAACACCCAACAATACCCACCACTCACAACCTTTTCAAACGGTCGACATTTTCACGCGTGAAGTTTATCACGCGAATTAAGTTTAACGCGTGGAAATTGAGGGGTGGAGGTGGTGTGTTCGTTGTTATCACACGTGGTGGGAGTTTATCACTCACCACCCCGCATGCCCTTACTTTAGTTTCTTAAAACTATTGGTTACTTTAGTTTCTTGAATGCGCTTAACCTGTAGACTGTAGTTACTGTTATCGTCATGTTTGTCAAAGTTCGCTTTGAACCATCGCCATCGTTAGTCAACCTAACTAGATACTTTTTTGTTGGTAAAGGTCTTGTACCCTTTACTAGAAAATTCATGTGAGCAATCAATACCCTGCTAACAAATGAGATTAAATAAATTGTAGCTTGTGTTTGGTGTTAGAAATTAAGTCTTCTTCAACATAATCAAACAATGGATTAAACAATAAAAATTCTTTGATTAAAATTGAAGGTACATAAACCCTAAACTATAAGTCTTATTTATATTGAACAACCTCTTGAAGAACAAATAACTTCTATAAGGAAACCAAATAAATAAAACTAGTATAAATCCTAAATTTTCCTAATAAAATAAAGGGGTAACTTTGCAGAAATATAACCAAATTTAACATCTGTTCTAATTAAGTCACCGAAAACTTTTTTTGTCTCTTTAAAATCACTAAAGTTTCATTTGTTGTTATAATACTATGTAATTATCAGGTTAATAGGTTTTCAATAATGATTTGTCAAGTTTCATTAACTTTCTTAAACTTTAACATGATGTGAAAAATATAAATAACGACATGAACTTTTTAATAAAGAAACTCACGTATTTATTCTAACATTTATTAAAATCAATTTTAAGTTTGAAAAATAGTTTTTTTTATATATTTAAAATCATAAATGGAATTCCAATATGGTTCCAAAATGCAGCAATTATACGAGTATGGCTCCAAGAAATCACAAATAAAATATATTTAAAATCATAAATGGAGTTCCAATATGGTTCCAAAATGCAGCAATTATACGAGTATGGCTCCAAGAAATCACAAATAAAATATATTTAAAATCATAAATGGAGTTCCAATATGGTTCCAAAATGCAGCAATGATTCGAGTATGGCTCTAAAAAATCACAAACAAAAGAAATTATAGTGATTCTAATATGGTACAAAAATGGAATTCAAGTGATTCAATAGTGATTTCATTAATATTGCAAAGAAAATGGAGACGACCAAAACATAAAACAAAATTTAAGAAGCCTAAGTAATTGAATAGAAGCAAATCAAATCCACAAAATAAAAACAATATTTCCTTACTAGAACCTCTATGAATCTTCATGAGAATTAAGAATCGCCCCATTAGGCTATAGGGTGTGGGGGTCACGGTTGGGACATGATTTGCTATCTAGGAACATAAATGGAAGGTTACACCACCCCTTTGCTTGATCCACCATGGTTTGCATTGATTAAACCATGACAACCATGGTCCTCCTGTCCATTTTTCAACAAATCATTTCTTTTTTCTTTAGACAAAGATATATTAAAATAAATAAGGGGCTAGTGGTTTGGGTCATGACTACATCCTTAGGGTAGTGATTTTGGATGGTGGATTAGAGGTGGGTTATATGACACTGACGTGGAGGGTCATGGTGGTCATGACCACACCCTATAGCCTTAGGTGGTCATGACCACACCCTATAGCCTTAAAAATCGTATACAGAAATCAGAACTCGCCCAGGGATTTTTAAGGTTTAAAATTTTTTTTAATTTTATAAAATCCACTACCCTAAATAACATCCACATAAACTTTGAAAGAGAATAAAAAAATTGGTAACCTTACCTGGTAGTTACACCTTATTGGAACACTAAATCAAAGTTTAGTTACTTTAGAGCGACAAATTTTTTTTTTATTTACTTAATTAGAACACTTGACAAACTTGATTACATTTATGTAACATTTTCCCTAAAATAAAATACAAATAACATGAACAATTTAATAAAAATGAAAATTTATAATTAGGTAATGATGGGTAGGGGCTTTATGACTACGCGCTCTAGTGATATAACGTCCCATAAAGCTCTTGTATGACGTGGTGTACCACGTGTCGCATAACGCTCTCAAAGAGGCTTTATGACTACACATGACCTAATATTCTTATAATATTTTTGTATGTGCATTAGTGACTGACTACACTACTATTAAAGAGGAAAAAAACACAACCGTACATTTTTAGAGTTAATTGCCCGGATGGTCCCTGTGGTTTTACGTTTTTTCATGTTTAGTCCCCACCTTTTGAAAATAGCAGGTATGCTCCCTATGGTTTGTTATTTTGTTACTCGGATAGTCCCCTGAGTAGATGTCAGTTAGTTTGGAAATAGCAGATGTGTTTCCTATGGTTTGTCATTTTGTTACTCGGATAGTCCCCGGAGTAAATGTCAGGGGACTATCCGAGTAACAAAATTACAAACCATAGGGAGCATATCTGCTATTTCCAAAAGGTGAGGACTAAACGTGAAAAAACATGAAACCACAAGGACTATCCAGGCAATTAACTCTACATTTTTATCACCAAAATCTTAGAGCTGAAAATCGAAATCGAATCTCATTTAAACCGATATAGACGTGCATTATATAAATACAACGTAACTACATGACAAAAGCCAAATCAAACTTCCCACTTAATAACACCTATTGCAAATATTTGCAGCCACTTTTTTTTTGGTACCAACGTGTTCACTAATATCCCTTTCACTTATTAAATTTTATATGAATTTGGTATTTGAACTTTTTTTATGTTGTAAAAAACATGTTACAACTTACTAGTGATTTCAAAATGTTGATGACTTTACTATTTTGAATGTGCATTCATATTTTTAAGAATTTTTTTTTATTTTGAATTTATATTTGACATAACAATGTAACATAAATATTAAAGACTATTCATTTTATACCTTAGTTAGTATACCTTTACGACCACTATGGTCGATATCCTGCTTATAAAAAAACTATTATCGGCCTATGGCCCGATCTCAAAAATTTTTAAACACTTAAATTTGTTAACATTTTTTTTCAAGCCCATTAAACACTAAAACACATTTTAAAATAAGCTAATTACTATTTTAGTTAGCAACACCCATTAGTAAAGTTTACACCCATTTAAAATTGGCCAAATAGTTTAAAATTAAGCCCAATTAAAGTTTAAAACCATTTAAATTTGACAAAATAGAGTCCTATTTTTTTTTCTACTCCCCCTAACCTGAATTTTTTAAGGATTATTTGAGACAACCCTTTATGCCCACATCACAAACGTTATTACTTAGGGGCTGTTTGGCAAGCCTCTTAATGATTCATTAAGAGGCTCCCCTCTTATTCGGACAGAGGTGTGGTTGTTTGGTTGGCAAAATGTCAGCCTCTTAATGGTATCATTCAGTCTGTACCATACAGAAATAAGAGGATGCTGAATGGAAAAAAAGACTCTTGCTACCCTCTCATCACCAACACCAACACCTCCGCCTCCCTCTCCTCACCACCGAACAGCGGCTCCTCACCACCGAACAGCGGCTCCTCGTCCCTCTCTTCCACCCTTTCCCTTTCACCCCTACCGATCCCCACCACCGTCGACAACTTTCGATGTCCACAAAACCCCAAATCGACGACCACCAGTCATCCCGTCAGCAGAGTTAATCACGTCCAGCCACCACCATCACGCCATCGACCATGAGTTACCTCCGATTGATAAGAAAAGTCTCATAATTTCTTCTAATTCTCAGTTCAAGTCGCGAAGCCAGGTATGAAGTTTTGATTTTTAATGTTTTAAGCAACAGTTGCATCATTTGTGATTGAAATTGTTGAAATTATGTGATGAAGATTATGTGAAAAAGGTAAGGTTGAGCACATAAATAGGTCATTAATTTTGATTTAAGGTTGCATATAATAAGAGTTATTGGGTCTGCTGTGATGTTGTTGAAATTGTTAGGAAGTTCGTTTTTGAGTTGATAGATACAGTGATTTGGTTTGATTATGAATTTGTGATAAAAGGAAGTAGGATTTGTTTTGCGGGTAGTTTCGGGTTGAGCGGATTTAGGAGGTAGAGAGTTAAGTTGAGTTGCTTGATAGTATTCAGATATTGCCGTTTAGTGTATTAAGTTAAACGTAAATTGCGAAGGGTTGTGTATGATATAAAGATAGGAATGAGATATGGATCGATATTTAGCATATAGGCATTGCTTTGGGATTTGTATGTTATATGGATCGATATTTGGCACATAATAGTTCAGAGGGGTAAAATAGTCATTCTGCACAGTCATTCAGAGATACAACCAAACAGCTCTTAATGGTTCAGCACTTACTGGTTCAGAGCCTCTTACCCATTCAGACCTCTTACTGGTTCAGCACTTACTGGTTCAGCACTTGCCAAACAGCCCCTTAGACTATAAGGAGTGGGCGTGGAAATGCGGCGTTGTGGAGATGAAGATGATGACGTGGTCGAGTTTGGTTGGTTGGGCTTTTTTTGTTTTATTTTTTAAATATAAAAAGTGTACGCCACGTGTCACACCACGCCACCCTTTCGCACCCCATCCCATCCGGCCCCTTTTGGCACCATGCCATTTTTCTGACAGTTGCTGACGTGGCGGACACATAATGCTTCATGCCTCCTTTTAATCCCTCCCACTCTGTATAGTCTTACGGTCTAGCGAGTTGAAATTTCTGTCTACATGAAGGTATATATCCTGTTACTTAAACTGGAATGTAAAGTTAAGAACAACATGGAGTCACTTATTTACCTTTTTAAATGTTTTTTAAACTTTATAATAAATAAATAGTTTTATTGAGTTTTTTCCCAAACTAGTGTTGGTGGAAAAAATATTTACTAAAATAGTGTTCTTAAAAAAGTATTTACCAAACTAGTGTTTTTGGAAAATTTAATTGTTTCTCTCCCTAATGCAATAATGACTAAATAAAAAAAGTTTAAAAGTAAACTTATTTTTTTAAGATTCATAAAAAAATATATTTTTATGTTTATATTTTAATTAACGACAAAACTAATATTAAATTTAAGATAATGATTTTTTTTTCTCAACTTTATGAATATCTATGGAAAGTGAATTCAGTATAACATTTGGATATCACACATATTTTGTAAAATATGTAGAACGATTATATTAAAATCACTCCATTTTCTTTAGTAAGAAAATAGATAAATAAATATATGCAAAATCTGTAGAACGGTGATATTAAAACATTCCATTTTTTTAGTTAAAAATAAATAAATAAATGACGCAAAGCTTATGATATTATTATCCAACTAAAAGCTTATGGTATAAACCCCTAGTTACGACAATTTGAGAATGAAAGCTATTTTTTAGGCATAGTGATAATTGGTTTTACTTTTACTTTTTGTCGTTCATAAAGTTAGAGATATATATTTAATTGTCATAAATTATATATAATTTATTTTAATTTAATTATATATGAATTTTGTAGTTAAATAGGACATATGAAACAAATAGGAATAAATGCAAATAAAAAAAAAAAACCTCAAAACCATTTTACCAGAAGTTAATAATATATTTTTTTATGAATTTAAAAAAACGTTTACTTTTAAACTTTTCTAATTAGTCATTATTGTAATTTTTATTATTTAGTTATTATTACATTATTTCTTATCCAATGAGATAAGAGAGAGAGAAACAATTAACTTTTTCAAAAACACTAGTTTGGTAAATACTTTTTCAAAAACACTACATTGGTAAATATTTTTCTCACCAACACTACTTTGGGAAAAAACTCTAGTTTTATTTGGGTTGTCAACAAATAAATATTGCAATAATCTTTTGATAATATGATTTTTGAGTTAAAGTTGTTTTCTCTCTCTACATCTTTTGATAATATGATTTTTGAGTTAAAGTTGTTTTCTCTCTCTACATACATTAAAATTAAATTAAAACTACTACAATTTACATGGGCGGGAATAGTGCCAGGCAAGTGCCTGGCACTTCCTCATTGGCTGTCACTGGGCGGCGAGTCATGGAAATTACAGTTCTACCCTCGACTCCAAATGGGACAAGAATCAGCTCCCTACACTGAGACACAAACCACCGGTCAGATACACAAACCACCGCCACCGCTGCGCAGCCGCCGTCTGCGGCGGCGCCGCTGCCACCCTCCTACGCCGGCTCCATCTTTGTCTTCAGTCTCTCTCTCTCTTTTCGTTTCTCTGTGTAGCACCGTCGCACGCCACCACCACATGGTGGTGGCAGCCGCTTAAAAAAAAGAGGGGGAAGGGGTTGTGTGGTGTGAAAGGGGGTGCAGTCGCCGGATTTACGGTCTCCGGTGACCGAACAGGAAGCGAGAGGTGTATTTGGTTTGAGAATTTCGTTGAGTGTTCTTTGTCGGTCAGAAGATGGCGGCTGCCATGGGTCGAAACGGCCATGATAGTTGCTCAAAACGGAAAATCGGTACCAGGATTTGTGATCAGGATACTTGATTTTGGGGGCGGGGTACACCGGAGCACCACCGTGAAAAGTCGCCGGAAAGACCTCCTACACCGTCGTCGTAGCGGCGGTGGCACCGTGGACCACCACCGGCTCCGCCGGTATTGCCGGCCGGAGTCCGGCCATTCTTTACCGGAGAGAGATAGAGAGAAAAGTGTGGTGTGTGTGTGTTTGGTTTTTGTGGGTAATAGCAGAGAGATATGTAGAGATTTGTAAAACCCAGCAGAGCACATGGTTATTGAAAACCATGTTCATGTTCAACAAAAATATCTAGCTTTTTTATACAAAAAAATTGAAGTGAACAAACAATGTGAGAAAAGGTGGTCCAGGTAAATATCCGGAAGGCTACGACAGTGAAAAAAGTTACCCTTGGTTTTTTTTTTTAATTATATAATAATTATATGTAGCTCTATCAAATTACAAATTTGTCATTTTGTACCAACCAGTTTATTATTTTATACTCACTTTAAAATTACGTTTTTTCCCACAGTTAGAAAATACGGTTTTGCCCCAACTTCAAAATACAGTTACCCTCTTACCCCAGGCTAAAAAATACGATTTCGCTCTCGGAAAAAAAAATTACACTTTTACCCTCAGCCAAAATTACGTTTCCGCCCCAGTTAAAAATAAATTTTTTCCCCCGACTCAAAATTATGATTTTACACCAGTTTATTATTTTATACCCATTTTAAAATTACGATTTTGCCCTCTATTAAAAAATGTTCTTTTTCCCCGTTAAAAAAATTACGATTTCGCCCTTAGTTGAAAATTACGTTTTTCCCCCCTTCAAAATAAAATTATGCTTTTTCCCTAAACTCAAAATTACGATTTTGCCTTCGGTTTAAAATAAAATTGTGGTTTTGCCTCCAGCTTAAAATTACGATTGTGCCCGTAGTTCAAATTTATATTACACTGTTACCCTAGGTGCAAAATTATGAATTTGTCCCTCTTAAAATTTCAAAATTTTCCCCCGTTCAAATTTACAGTACTGCCATCACTTTAGCTTTTGGCAAATTACGATTTTACCCTTGTCAAAAAATACAACTTTCCCTCAGTTAAAAAATACAATGTTGCTATTGTTTTAGTTTTTTTTTTTATCAAAAATATAAAAGTGTTTTGTTTTAATTGGTTGACTCGATTTAATTGTTTTTCATGTCAATGAGCTGCTGCCGGCCACCGCCCCGCAACGCGGGCGGGGCATCTAACTAGTTATTAACAAACTGTTTTGACATTATTGTTTTCTAAAAGATCTAAGTCGAACATTTTATTCTTTTTAATTTAAGTATACTTTTGCTATATATTTTTCCTCTTTAAGTCAATTGTTATTTTTTTAAAAAGTCGATGTGTCTTGTGTATAAGATGATTAATTATATATAGGTTGTGCCGGTTGTGCAATTATCGGTTTATATATATAATATGTGTCGGGATTTAGAGAAAACGGTAGAAAGTGTGAGAACGGCGAGAACGCTTATCGATCGTCCGATCAAAACAATCTTTGGACTAGATTCGTGCGGTGGCGTTTTCGTAAATAACATCAATTTTATTACGTAGACGCGCTTCATTAAGGGTAAAAGGGTCTTTTGACTTCTCCACACAAAACGCCATCTCATGAAATAAAACGCCAAAAACAAAAATCACAGACCATTCTAAGTAAAACGCCATTAGATATAAAACGCCAAACTTAATTATAGTAAAATCCCGCCTAAAAAAACCGCCAAAAAATCCTATATATACCACATTTCAGACCTTCAATTAAAAACACACACAAAAACCCAAACGACATATTTGATATATCCCATTTGCCTTAGAAACGTCAAAAAACCCAAACATCAAATATCTTCTAACCCAAAACGTTTTTTTGAAATTCAGTTTGGTTGTCAGTAAGATTTTGCTCAATGAAATATACAAAATCCTTAAGTGATGATATTGTCCATTTCATTGAGTAAAATCTTATTGACTTATCCTCAACTTCCATTCATTTTATAACGCCAAAACATACAAAAACATTATTGAGGTTTGTTGTCAATAAAGTTTAGCTGTATGGGGTGGACAACATTGTTAGTTATCTTTCTTAACCGAGGATTAACAATGTTGTCCATCTCATACATCAACACATTATTGATTTTAGCATGATCAAAATTTGAGGTTTAAGGTGCTCTTATTTCGTGGCGTTCTTGTTATCGGTAAAACACCAAAAAAAATTAAAAAATCAAACATCGTTGATTGTAAAAATTCAAGATTAATGGCTGAAGGGTCTAAACTCAATAACATTTTGCTGCATGAGATGGACAAATCTTCAAGAAAAAGATGCTAATGTCAGACTGTGTGCTTCCAAATAGCCACACAAAAAACTACTTGAAAAACAAAATGAATCATACGAAAGTCGAACCAGCCAGTTAACATGATTCAATAAAGAAGAAATAGACTTGTGACAGTGAAGATTTGGAAGATCAATTGTTTATGTATTTTTTTTTTATTTTCCTTTTCAGTTAATTGTTATATAATAAAAACGCCATATATAATAAAAACGCCAAAACAGCCAAAATGCTTGTTTAAACGATATCATCCCGTTAAACGCCCCCAAAAACTCACAAACTATAATAAAATTGCTTTGAAAAATTATTATAAAAAATCCAAAAAAAATAATAAAAAATAAAAAGCAAACTTGAAAATGTAACTAGAAACAGTAAATACAAATCAGTAATACTGAAGATAGGGAAAATTTATTATATTAGAATCTAAAATGCCAAACTTGAAAGATGAGACGTGTTACAGACTTCAGAGATAAAGCTTATCAAAAACAATAATTACAAAACAGTAACTGAAAAGACGAATACTTTATTATAATAATGCACCGCCTAATTTAGGCGCAAAAAAGATATCCTATAAAATGATACGTCCCAGCAACTTTTATTTGATCAAACCAAAAAAACAAACGCCAATACTACTAAATACCATTCATTGTAAAACGCCAAAAAATAAAAAAAATCAAAGATGGCTAATATGCTTTCTTGGATATCCAGAATTGTTCTTCGTGAAGTTTCACTGAATGAATTGTTATCAGAGGGGAGTAACTCAGAAAGATTTTGCTGCATGAGATGAACAAAAATTCAAGAAAAAGATATTGATGCCATTCATATGACATTTTGTATTTTTTGTTCTTGAACAAGGTTTGGATGAGGAGAAGAGATCAATGACACTGAAGAGTGGGTTGATTATAAAGATGAAGATCCAGATAAAGAAAAAGCGAAAAACCCACTCACACGTTATAGATCTACGTCCCCAAACATCCACAAAAAAGCCAGTTCAACAGACGAGCAGGCAAAAAAATCAAACCGATGGGTTTGTTAAGTTTTACATAAAACGCCATATATTTGGTGAAAGTTCTTGTACTATTAAAGAAGAGAGAGACTGATAACAGTGAAGATTGTGAAAAGATATCCGATTAGGATTTTTAATTTATTTTCTTCGCTTGTAATTTTTTTTCCTGTGGTTGAAATATAATTTAACAATAGTAAAACGCCAAGATACCACAAACGCCAAAATGTTTATAAAAAATAATAGAACAATGGGTCATCTTGTTTAAAACCCCTTGAAAAAACGACATTCAGATAGATTTCCTGCCCCCTGAGTTCCAATGGCATACGATTTTAATAAACGCCATAAACGTCAAACTGTTGATACAATGAAACCATTAAAACGCCATTAATTATTGAATTTGGTTAACGCCAAAAATTAAAACAATATGGGGAAAAGCGGAACTGGAAAAGCAGAAGATGAAAGGACAAAAAAGCCCCTCCGCCCTTTTCTAAGCGACGTGATACGTGTTGGGCCAGGAAGCGTTCTCACCGTTCTCACACTTTTGAGCGTTTTCTCCTGATCCCGTTTCTAAATAATATTTAAAAATCTAAACAAACTCTAATAACAAAATGCCGCAAACTAACCTATTAATTCTCTGACCTAACATTATTCCACAAGTTAAAGTACAACATTCTACTATATCTTAAAAGACAAAGTCGGTGGGGTGACCCACCGGCTTTGCCTTAGACCCCCTAAACTTTTACAAATTTGCGTTTCAAGCCCCTCAGTTTTGCTTACCCCTAAACTTTTATAATATTTTATTTCAAGTCCATCAGCTTTACTACGACCCCTTCACTTTTGGAGTAATCAATTTTAGTCCCCCACGGGCTTTGCCTTACCCCCCTAAACTTTTACAATTTTGCATTTCAAGCCTCTCAGCTTTGCTACCCTCTAAACTTTTGCAATATTTCATTTGAAGCCCCTCAGCTTTGCTACGAACCCTCCACTTTTGGAGTAATCAATTTTAGTCCCTTATCTAACTTTACTATTCTTCTACTTTAAAAATTGGCATTTTTAGCCCCTAGCTTTTTACTAATTTCTATATTACTTAAAGTACAAAGTCGGTGAAATCACAACTCTTTAACTTTCAAAATTTCCACTTTTAGCTTATAGTTTTGTAATTTATATTTTTTGCATATAGAATTTTCCTTTTTTTTACTCTCTACCTTTGTAACTTGCATTTTTTACCTATACTTTGGTAATTTACGTTTTTGGCACATATGCTTTATACCGACCCCCAACTTGTAAACTTTGTTTTTTTTTACATTTTGACGTAAATTTGGTAAACGCTTTCGTCCTTTATTTTGTATGTTTCCTACATATGAATCGGGTCACATATAATACGTTTTGACTTGATGGTATAAATTCGAGTTAGTCGAGTCGCATATAATACGTTATGATTGTACAGTATAAACTTGATTTGCTTTACATTTTAATCCAATTGCAACACATCTATAGGTTACATTGAGTTCAGTCGGATACGTCGAAACGCACATTATTATATGATTAACACATCACATAACGCTTGGACAAATCCGTTCGACGTTTGCGATGTACCCGCGCCGCAACGCGCGCGGGTCTTATTACTAGTTTAGCTTAAAGCAAACAAAAAACAAACATCCAATTTTCTCTCTCTCTCTCAAAAAAAAAAAAAAAAAAAAAAAATCAATTGAAATGATCCACCATGAATTCAAAGTGCATGACCTATGGCTTTATAGCCTAGTGGTATCTTGAGGGTGAGATAAGATTTTGGACCAATAGGTCATAAGTTCGATTCTCATAAGGGGGTTTTCCCATATTTATTGGGTTTCCTCCTGAATTGGTGTATAGGCATTATGCCTAGTGGATATGGATATAATCGGGTGGTTCCGGTGGTGGCACGATAATACTCCAGTAGTCCATCAGTGATCCAAATTTGCCATTCAAAAAAAAAAAAAAAAAAAAAAAAAATTTCAAAGTGCATGTCTTATCCATGTTGTCCGAGCATGATCCAAGATTAATGGAGTGGCTCAAATTGTGTGAAAAACGTGGGGCAATATGAGGCCCAAAATTGTGGCCCAAATTTTGTAAATAATGTAGGATAATATATGAGGCCCAAGATTGTGGCCCAAAGTTTGCAAATAATGTAGGATAGAATAGAATAGAATATAGATCTAAATCTAAATCTAATGTAGGATATTGAAACCCGATGGAAGAACACAATGTAAGAAGCCACCACCAAAAGCAAAGCTAATTTACGGAACATTGTGCTATTAGCCCTACGCCTAGAAAGCCTCAGTTACAGACTGAACTTACCTATAGGAGGAGGTTTGATTCCATTGCCATTTACTGTTCCATGCGATCTTTACACCGACACCCCCATCTATCCAAAGGAGAATCAGCTTAAAGAAGAGAGAGCCCCCTTCCCGTTGTTGTCTCTAACTAAACCACCACCAGTACACTCTTCCACTACAGATGCTGAAAACCCGATTCCTTCCCAGGCTTTTCTCTTATCCCTGACTTGCTAGTACTCAACCTAGAGATGAAAGAAGTAAGAGCCCCCTCTTGTCGCAAAATAGTAAATTAGGTTCAGTTGGAAAAACAGCTATAAATGACCACTACGAACGAAGGATGCAAGTCCTCTCAACAAACTCCATATCTGCAGAAAAAATGCCACTATTCTTAATATAGTAAGGCGTTTCTAATCTTCCTCGCAGCAAGACTTCTGAAAGCCAGTTGCTAAGAAAAAGATTAGAACAAGAGGGCTCTGGCGATTTCGGAACTAGCTTGACTCATTCCACCCAGCAAGTCTGGGGTGAACGAGAACTAGTTCATCACCAACATGCTTAACTCCTAGGACTTTTGGGATTGAATACTCTTACTCTTTTTGACCAAAAGATGGTGAAGAGAGGAGCTAGATAGAAGTAGTTTTGAATGAGGAGAGGGAAATCTGGCCATTAGTTAAGTCATTTTTTGTTTGGTCATAAGTTGGTTAGAGAAAAGTAATTAGTTCAGTTTTAGGCATACACTAATAGTAGGTTACGATTCAAAAGAAAGAGAGATTCAAGCCAATCGACCGGCTAAGAGGACTATTCAAATTCGAAAGTAGATGTTCATGCTCATACAGTTGCAAAATGACACTTGACCTATTTCCCTCATAGACAGACATGGAAATTAGAAAGTGTCTATCTTATATAGCTGTCAAATGAGACTTTCACTTTTCCCTTCGTAGAGCAGATCATGAATTGAAAAAGTTCTATCTGGGCAAAATCTCATTTTTTTCTAGATTTCCCTTCATTTAGGGCACCAATCCCGACTTCTCCCGTTGCTATAGTATAATAAGAGATAGGCGCCTACCTTAAAGTCACCTATCGACACTCAAGCCTGTTCATCCTGCTTTCTTTCCTTTATAAGACTGGAAGAGATAGAAGGCTCTCCTGTCTTTGCCCATTGATAGATATGCCTGAAGTACCGAAACTCTCTCCCTTAGGGCTCTCTTTCCGTAAGCCGGTGAGGAGTGAGGGATCTACTGAGACTGAGCCATCTTCGCTAGCCGATCTGTCAGTTCTATAGGGTATGAAGCTCTTTCCTAGTATTGGGTTCAGGAATTCATGCTCGCAGGTAAAGAGACTAAAGAAACAAGAACAGAAACAGTCTCTTGAAAGAAGGGAGCATTTGCCCACTCTGTGGTACATGAGCTCCTCGTCCAACTTACTGTCTTCCGATTTCATATCAGTTACAAGCTTGTCATTTCAATCACTTGCTACCTTTAAAGGAAAGCAGTTCGCCCATTGAATCGATTAATCTAAGTCCCCTTCCTATAGAGTGAACGTGAAAGCCGGTCTATAGTCCACTATGCTAATGGAATGTCAGTGACACAAGTAGTAAATTCATTCGTTGACAGGAGCGAGCAGAAAGAGAGAGCGTAAAGAGGGTCTTATCATGAATATTGGCCTGCTTTCCTTTCTCCTGTTGCAGTAGACTACAGTCTTACCACTATAATAGAAATAGAAAATAGGTCCAAAAGCAGGAAGCACAGTCAGGAAGGTAAGTTAGAACTCTTTTCTGAATTCCTATCTATAAAGTCAGGCTTGTCTATACAATACAACAAAGTGAGGTAAAATCATTAGTTAGGCTAGTGGGAAAAAATGACTCTGTTTCCGTCTTTTGAAAGAAGTAAGGTGTTCTTCCTTCATCCTCCATCCACACTATGAGGGCCGGCCGGAATATGTTTGGCTGTTCAATAGCCAATTCCATTTCGGTTCATTTTGGTATGCTGGGAAGATGAAGAGATGAACTTTGGAATTCAGTTACAGAGAAATTCAGCAAGAAGCTTTCGGGTTGGAAAGGTGCCCGCCCTATTAGGTCAAGCTGGTAAGGCCTTGTTTTTAATGAAATCCACCCTTCAAAGCTTGCCTTTATTCCCTCCTTGTCCGGGGTCCCGAAAGGAATGGCTGCTAGGATTGAAGGAATTCGGACGAGATGTCCACGGTCTGGTGTTGGATGGAGAGACAGAATTCATCTCATCGCATGGGAGAAGGCTCTCCGAAGCTTCGATTTGGAGGCTTGGGCTGGAGCTCTAGCTAGTTGGACTAGAAGCTAGTTATTCCGGTCTACTTGTTGGGCAGGCCGGCCCTCCTTCATCCCTTCGTTCCAATCCATCCAGACAACTATGGCAACCCGTACTAATTGCCCTTGCACTGATACCAGTAAGGGGAGCGTCGGCCAGGGGAAAAATCGCACAGACTTATATACAGGGGAAGGACCTTAGAATCTTGTATAAGAAAGGAAAGATTTCAAAAAGCAGATTAGGTACTTCCAACAGGAGAATAAGAAAGGAAGAAAGAAGAGTGGAGAAAAAGGGAAATGGAATTCTTCACAAAGGGAGGGAACGCAAGGGGGACAGCACTAATAAATCGGAAAAGGGGTCAAAGGAAGGGACACATCTTGATAGGGCAACAACCGGGGATAGGATATGGAAAGAGATCAACATGTTTTCTCGAACGAACAGATTTACACCGTCAATGACAGCGCACCAAGGGAACAACGGACAATCACGGCAAAGGCAAGCACGAATGCTGCTGCCTACGAGACCGGAATCTTACACTGTGCGCAGAGAACCCCTCTCACTTTAGACAGAGAGGGAATGACGATGGGTAGCCAAACCGTGAGGCGAAGAACTCAACCGCTATACACGAGGGAGCAAGTGGAAAGAGTAGAGCAGCACCTTGCCGTAGAGAGGGTCCTAGAAAGGTTAAGAGTTCTGCACCGGTTGGAGTGGAATAGGAATCTAAAACAGAATTCGATCAATTGGCTTTAACGAACCTATTTCATTAGAATGATCGAAGAACCCGCTTATCTATAGAAAGAGGGAGAGAGAATGAGAAATCACTCGACTGTTAAGGAGAGGAGGGGAGAGTTCGACCGCCCTAAGCCAACCAGAACGGCAAAGAAGAGTTCTATTCGGCGACCGGTAGGGAGAGGAGAGGATGGGAGGAGAGAACGTCGACCATAAGGGAGACAGCAGTTACTTCGATGTGAGCAGAGTGCCCATTTCCTTACTTAGACTAACCTTCGTTTAGAAAGTCTCTCCCCTCGCTCTGACTCTTCCCATACTAAGACTTTTGTTGATCTACCTTTGACTTACTTCCTATCTCTACCCTTGATCCAAGGTAGCCGAAGGACGGATTTTGACTAAGCTTTGCTGAAAAAAGCTGCAAACTTCAGTTCCGAAACTTTAGTCTTAACTTCGTTTAGTCAGAAGAACTTAGAACGGCGGTAGCAGGGCGAAAGGCAAGGTCACATCCTGCCGTCATAGCTTGCCCCCCATTGCTTCGTACGAGACAGAAAATCAAAAATGGAAATAGTGAATCAAGATCTAGACTATCCTCTATCCGGATATATATGCCCCTATGAGCGACTATGCCGATCTTTATATGTTTTGGCCACGTGCGTTTCCGCTAAGAAGAAGAAGGTTTGGATCTTTAAACCTTAAGAGGATGCTATCGAATGTGCTCTTGGCGCACGTGAGGGATGTGACCTATGTTAGGTCCATAAGATAGCACAGCTTTTGGTGTTCTATGATTCACCTCCGAATAATGAGTAGATAGGGAAGAGCTTTTTATTTTTCTCTTCATAGAAGACTGATGGGTGGAGCAAGAGGTCAAATTACTATAGAAAGAAGAGTTGTAAACTATAGGACTTCTTTTTCTAGTAGTAAGATTTAGGGTTTTTTCGTTCCTTCTCTTCGATAAGAATATCGATTTGAAATGATAAAAATTCCTCTTGATTCTCTTGTGTTCAGCGAAAGAACTGCCTAAGCATACTTTTTCGGATCCAAACTTCTTTGTTCTTTCTAAGTCTTCGTCTTGCATAGAAGAACGCAACTGTTGCAAAAACGGGTCTTTCAGTAGTAGGCGGCATCCCCTCTTAGTTTTAAGTAAGCGGAACCATTCCATTGCCATTTACTGTTCTTACCTATAGGAGGAGGTTTGATTCCATTGCCATTTACTGTTCCATGCGATCTTTACACCGACACCCCCATCTATCCAAAGGAGAATCAGCTGAAAGAAGAGTAAGCCCCCATCTATCCAAAGGGAATGTGGAGGATAGGAAGGAGTTGATTTTAGTGAGAATGACAAGTCGAAAACGAAGTAATAAAGGCTTTACTCATGATGTTTATTTATTTGAAGCTAATAAATTGAGGCTTAGTAGTTGATCAATGACAATAATGTTAATGGTGGCGTAGATGACACTAGGTCAACAATGATGATGCCAATGACCCATCTCATCAACCACAACCTATGAATGGGTTTTGGGCGTAATATCTCTTTACAAAGATATAGAAAGTTAACCCATCAACTCAATATCTTTTTGATTCATCCAGAGGATGGCAACAAACGATATTAGAGCATTCACATCCTGTTCACCAAATTCTCTGAGAGGCTACACCATATTATAAATAGTGGTTACGAGAGGTTGTGGGTGGAGGAGAGAGAAAATGTTATTGTTCAGCTGTAAATATGAAAAAACACTGTTCACCTCTATAAATTTTTTAATATTTTTAGAAAGTGATTGTGAGTAAAGGAGAGAGAAAATGTAATGATAAATATATAAAAGTATTATTTAATTGAAAAGAAGAGAGGAAAGTAGTGAATTTTATTGTAATTACAGAGATGCAAATGATGAATAGGATGTGAATGCTTTTGGTAGTATTATCTTCCCGATTTCTCATTATTAATACATTTTTAAAATGAAGTTATTTGTTTTTTTACATAAACATGACAATCCTCTTTTTTATAATACAATAGTAAACTCATCATTTTTTAAATATTTCTTTCACTGTCACTTACTTTGTAAAATAACATAACAAATACGACCAAATAAACGCGTTTAAACTTTAAGGCCTGACAGAGTGGCAGGCGTAGTAGGAAGAATCCGACAAGTATTTACCGCACCTTCACCTATTTTCACCGCATCTCCTCATGCTCTCTCACAACCCATTAAGCAATTGCAACGACTTCATCTAGCACCTTCCCAAGCTCGTGTCCACATAAAAATTCTAATGCAGGGGAAACTTCTTTCCTGAAGATGCTTCTAAGGAGGGCCGACAAAATCGTATTTCAATTTCATTATACAATAAAATTCACATTGTCATTATAAAAAAAACAATATTAATACAACAACAACCATACAGCAGGTTTACCTTATAAATAACTAGGTTAGAACCCCGTGTATTACACGGGTTGAGTAAATGTAATTTTATATATTAAATAATAAAAACTTATATCTTTATGAACCTTGTATATTGTACGGGTTAAATAAATGTAATTTTATATATCAAATAATAAAAAAGTTATATCTTTAAAAACCATGTGTATTACACAAATGAAATAAATGTAATTTTGTATAATAAGTAGTAAAAACGTCGTATCTTTAAAAAAAACCTTGTATAATCGTGTTGAATAAATCTACCAAATAATAAAAAATTACATTCTTAAAAACCCCGTATATTACACGTGTTGAATAGATATAAAAAAGAGTTATTTTTTAAATAATTAGGATAACATTTAATATTAATTTATTATTTATATATTTAATATAAGATAAGTAGATAAGAGAGGTATTTGTTTTAAAAATATATTAAATTAACAATTTATATTTGAGGATAATATTTTATTAAAGTATGATAAGATTTAATATTAAATTATTATTTATTTATTTAGATAAATATAAATTTGAGGATACCTCCAATGAATGACACGTGTTCAAAAGTTGGTTTCTTTTATTATAGTAGTTAGATTAGATTTTATTAATTAATTTATTAATATCAATACTAATATGAACTTTTATTGGAAAAAATAAAATAAAAATACATGTTATAGCATAAACCCTAGGGTGTGTTTGGCACAACAAAATCATAAAAAGAACAGAGTAACGACCCCAAATCAAACCCCTAATTTCCTCTCCGTCAATCAGAAATCAATTACCTGCAACAAAGAAACCGATTCACAGGTTAGTTTCTTCGAATTTCACAAACCCCAATTAATCAATTTCTAGGGTTTCTTTCTTTCATTTCTTGTTCAGTCAATTCACTGCGTATGAGATTTTATTGCTCGATTCAGTAGTTATATCTTTAACTTTTGATTATTATTAGTCAAGAAACACGAAACCCATGATCCCAATTTTATATAAGTTGATTATTTACAAAAATGCCATTATGGTTCTTGCTGTAGTAAATATTAATCTGGTTGATACAGATACCCATTTTGCAAAGATTATGGAAGTTGATAGAGCAGACGGGCGGACCGCGAATCAACGAAGACCGGTGGTTTGTACTCGAGGCGTACTTCATCGGGCTCATGGCTCTGCTAGCTGGGCTCAAGGTACAAATAGGGTTCTTGTTTTGGAATGAGTTTAAATGTGTGTGTATATATATGATATTATGTAAGTATACATTTTATATATTAAAAACTTTACTAGTGAGCCTACTTAAGCTTGATAAGTGAAGCCTCGGGCTCGGGTTAGGTTTGTTAAACGAGCTTATTTTTAGGCAAGGGCTCGTTTAAGCTCTGCTTGATTCGAGCTTTTAGCGAGTTGATTTCGAGTAGCTCATGAGCGGCTTTTAGTGAGGGTTATGGTTTAAGTCAAACTGGTAAAATAAAGAAAATAGAATGGAAACGGGTCAAATGGTTAAACAAAACGGATTTACATTTTCCCCAATGATTATATTAATGCATGCGAGTATGAAATGATTCTGTTCAAAAATCTATATTAATATTGAATAACTTTGAATTGTGTAAACATCGACTATCTGTTCCCACCGTAGCCTACGGTTTAGAACCGTAGGCTACGGTTCTCACATTCTGTTCCTTTGTCCTTTCCCCAGCCGTATGTTACGTTTAAGAACCGTATGCTACAATTCATGCCTGCTGGAACTCATTTGGCTGAAATGTGAACTTCCATTTAATTACCAATCAACCCCTGTACTTCATTCTTGTGCATCTCTTGTATATTCAAGCAACCTTTTCGATCCGAATAACGCCTTTCGCTATGTTTATCATCCACGGGTGTTCCACATCATCTTTAAACTCTCCAACTTTACAAAATTAAGTGATTTACCTGTAAAACCACGAACACTCGTAGTTAACACATTCAAAGCACGTAGTCGCTTAAAACACAATAAGACACGTAAAATAAGCACGTTAACACTCGGGTTTCACACTCTCCATCACATACCAATACTCGAATGGTAGCTGTTGTTGTAAGAGAATTCTACTAACGGTAGATAGGCATCCCAGCTACCACCAAAGTCAATAATACATGCCCGAAGCATGTCGTCTAACGTCCGAATTGTTCGTTCGCTTTGCCCGTCAGTTTGAGGGTGGTATGCTGTACTAATCAACAGCTTAACGAGTTGAATTCAAAATCACATGTCGTTATTTTATTGTATCAGGTGAGACAAAGGTGATTGCTGCTGTTTATGGACCAAAAGCTGGAACTAAGAAAAACGAGAATCCTGAAAAAGCTTGCATTGAAGTCATTTGGAAGCCAAAAACAGGGCAGAGTGGTGAGTTTTTTTTTTTATTATATTATTATTATTTTTTTTTCACGGTGTTAATTTTTTTTAACTAAGTACTTAATTGGGATTTGTTTGATTGATTAGGGAAACAAGAGAGGGAATACGAAATGGTACTAAAGAAGACGTTGCAAAGCATCTGCCTTTTGAATGTTCATCCTAATACAACAACGTCAATTGTCATTCAGGTATGTTGATTCTTAATTCCTTGTTTATATAGGGGTGTGTTTGATACGTAACCGAGTTTAAGACGAGAACTACTTTATGTACGCGAACTGAGAAGTATAATGTACAAAGTGTTCATGTGATTCTCTAATCTCTACGTATTATTTTTAAATTTTTTTTTACAACGGTTAACTGTCACACTGATAGAGACTGAATTTAATTGAGATGATGAAAGTAAATCTGTAACTATATGGTTTGATTGAAGAAGAAGACAATACAAAATAATAACCACCGAAGTGGCCAGGGCTATGCCCTTCCCAATGCAATAAGCATGAGCCTGCAACTTACTAATTTCTCTCCTATCCTTCACTAATGACTAATGCCTTATTTATAGAAAAGTAATTACACTAATCTCCCTTACACTATTACAATATACTAATACGCATGTAATTTCCATCAATACTCCCTCCATAAGTCAAGACTTGTCCTCAAGGCTTGTGAATAGAACCCACAACTGTTTGAACACCCTCATCCGAATGCATAGTCAACTCGTCCCTTTCATCCCATTCATCATCCCCAAGTAATAAGACACGAAGACTACTCGCCGGACACTTGTGGCTAGGACTGTAAACCTGTCCACATTTAAAACACAAGCCCTTCTTCTTCCGATCCTCCCACTCGACACGAGATAAGGAACGAATGCCTCGATCATTGACACCCGCTTGCACATTTGCAGCCCTATCATTGCCAACACTTTTAAATCCCTTGGTACCCCATACACGATGGTTGATCCCCGAATCCATAGAAGGCAGCCCGGTATGTGACAAATACCGAAAACGAGATTTCAACGAACCGGATTTGGATGGCCGAAGCATCAACTCCACATCTTTAGCCAAATACATAGCATCCATACAAGTAATAGGGCGATGTAAACGGACTTGTTGCTTGACATCCTCTTTCAAACCCGCAATGAAATAGCCAATAGTTTGCGACTCCGGCAAACGAGGGACCAAGGATAACACATATTCAAAATCATCAATATAATCAAAGATGGAATCCGATTGCTTAATAGTAGCTAACTGTTCATACGGATTCTGAATTGAGAGACCAGTGAAACGTTGCAACAATTCGGACTGAAATTGGAGCCAAGTCAAAGACGGATGAACCTGATTGATGATTGTTAACCAATGTTGAGCAGCACCAATCATACTCAGCTGAGCAAGTTGTAAACGAGAAGCCTCAGGGGTCTGATTGAGATCGAAGAACAAGTTCGCCTTCCGGATCCAGCCTTGTGGATCAAAACCAGAGAATTCAGGCAAGTGCACCTTCTTCACAGCCCATGGTAAGCCAGACGGTGGATCAGAAGAGTCAGATTTGGGACCGAGCGGCGAGAACACAATACCTGAAGATCCAGGACCTGATGAATCATCCACATGCTTCTTCTCCTGCGATTTCATCCATGTTAACACAACCTTACGAAACTCAGAGGATTCCAGACGATCCTCTTCCAAAATCTGCAAGGAAGCCTTAATTTCGGCAACGTCGGCTTGTAACTGCTGAATCTGTTGATCATGAACATCCAGACGAGCATTATGATTCACCATAATTGAATCGGAAAGTGAAGTGAACTGGAGAGATCTGAGAATCGGACTTGAACAGGAACAGAAATTGAAAATCAGCGAGTAAACTGAAATCGGAAATGAAATCCGAGAATGAATCTGGATTTTGATTCAGAAATCGGAAGAAGTGGAAACGGAAATTGAAATAGCAGGTGAAAAGGTAACCGGAATTCAATGAAATTGAAGCAGAAGAGGTGAGGAAGGTCGAGCAGATCTGAAACGAATTGGATCTGAGATCCGAAGATGGTACAGATCCGAAAATTTGAAGATAGATCTGATGGAATTTGGAATTGAACAGTGGTATAACAGAAGTGGCAAATGAAGAACAATGAAAACCGAAAGGAACCAGAAGGAATAGAAGAAGAATGGCGAAAAATAAAACAGAGGAAGAAGGAGAAGCTGAATTGAGACGGGAAAATGAGGAATCACCTGAAATTGAAGATGAATGGAGAGCAGAGTAGGCAGGTCGGACCAATGATAGAGACTGAATTTAATTGAGATGATGAAAGTAAATCTGTAACTATATGGTTTGATTGAAGAAGAAGACAATACAAAATAATAACCACCGAAGTGGCCAGGGCTATGCCCTTCTCAATGCAATAAGCATGAGCCTACAACTTACTAATTTCTCTCCTATCCTTCACTAATGACTAATGCCTTATTTATAGAAAAGTAATTACACTAATCCCCCTTACACTATTACAATATACTAATACGTATGTAATTTCCATCACACACACTTTTTTAAACCTACTCCTAAATGTCCACTATGGGACTAGACCCCTCAACTAGGGATGAGATTGGCACCGGTACACGTACCGAACTAGTACCATAACGCATAGTACCGATACCGAAATTAAGCTAAAACCAAAACCGAATCCCGTATCGTATATGTTCCATCGGTACCGCACTGATATGGTATGGTACCATTAAAAGTCCTGAACCGATACTGCACCGCATAGTACCGATACCGAATTGAGCTAAATTAAAAATCGAATATCGTACCATATATGTTCAGTTAGTACTAGTAGGGCACAGTCCGGTACAATATTGGTATGGTACTGGTATTCGGTACGAAATTTCTCATCCCTACCCTCAACCACTTGGGGATGAATGCCTTTACAACAAACCTTGATACCAGTTGGCTACGAGCCGTTTGGTACATAAAATTGGTTTGACTATGATACGTAAGGTGGTTATGTAACCGCATAAATGCCTCCTTTTTTTCTCACGATATCTAAAATGCACCAAGTACACGAGCTTATGCAATTCTCACAATTTTCTAATTAAAATTTGTGATGCCATATATATATGTGTGTGTGTGTGTGTGTGTGTGTATTGTGGTTAGTATGTAACGCAGAGCATCATGTTCGTTTCAGTTTATTGTATTAGTTACTATCGCTCATCTATTGTATATCTTAAAGCTTTCGATATCTATAAATGTATATACTTTCTGATTTTTATTTTCTCGCAATTTATGCTTGCTTGCTTTCATTGTCGGTTTCTGTTTTTTTCTTGAAATTTATGTCCCGTATGATTATCATCTTTTATGTGCAGGTTGTCAATGATGATGGTGGTGTATCCTTTTAACTATAAACATGTTCTAAATTTTTAATTTATTTTGAAGTGTTTGTGGTGTTTCTTGACTTATATTTCTTTAGCTTCTTCCATGTGCAATCAATGCAGCCTGTTCTGCTCTTGTGGATGCTGGTATTCCTTTAAAGCATCTTGCGGGTACGTTAAAATCTTAAAACATACAACCCAGTTTTATAGCTTTATTAAATTCATATTAAATGGTTGTACCGGTTTTTGTAGTTGCAATATGCTGTAGTGTGGCTGAAAGTGGGCATATTGTTCTTGACCCCAGTAAGTTAGAAGAACAGGTTAGCGTAATTTTTAGATTTTTTTTCATGAATAAATATTTTAACTCTAAATCTGTAACAAAAATGCCTTTTTTGTCTTGTAAATAATAATAAGTTAAATTATTTGTTCTTGGAAAAATTAATTAATGGGCTTTTTGCAAGAAAGGTGAAGTATTTTTCATTTTAAATTGGTTCTGATTATTTATCATCAAATTTTTGTTGGGAAGGATCTTTTCGTCAAATATTCATGCAAAAATGTGAAATAAGTGAAAGCATATAAGGATTTTTTTTGATATTTTTGTTACCTTTAGAGTAAACTTCCGTTTTGCTCCCTGTGGTTTGGTCATTTTAACGGTTTTGCTCCAATAGTTTAAAAATAGCCATTTTCCTCCCTGATCTTTCGAGTTTGTCGCCAGTTTGCTCCCTAATCTTTCGAGTTTGTCGCCAGTTTCCTCCCTGATGGAGTTAGAGGCTGGGAGTAAAATGAAGATAAGTTAGAAAAATCAGGGAGGAAAATGGCTATTTTTAAACTATTGGAGCAAAACCGTTAAAATGACCAAACCACAGGGAGCAAAACGGAAGTTTACTCTTAACTTTATTAATGCAACACAACTTTTTAGTAACATTTGGCTTCACTTGCAGAATATGAAGGCATTTATATATTTGGTCTTTCCCAACTCGATGATATCTGTTCTTCCGGATGGTTCAAAAAGACCAGGAGGTGAGGCGATGGAACACGGTATTGTTACGTCCCTCACCCATGGCGTAATGGCAGGTACCTTTTGCGTGCGCACACACTTGCCTTCTATGAAGTCAATTAATGTTATTTAAATATGCGATTATTTGTATTAATTTATCAATCTCATTACTTGTATTGTATTAGTGGATGAGTACTTCAGCTGTGTGAAACTGGGACGTGCTGCTGCGGCGGAGCTGTCGGATTTTTTCAGGAACAGTTTAAAGTTGAAAGCTGGGAACGACCCATCTAAAGCCGGCTGACTGTTGACCCGATTTGGAATAGGACAATTGTTAACATGAATGTTGTCAGTTTTATGAATTGGAATTAGTTAAACATGTTGTAGACGGTTCATTTAAAATATCAGCTTTGTTGGAAGTTTTCTAGTTTGGTACTTTTGACATGTTTAACTCGTTTAATTAAATATGTCAACCCACTTAACTTATTTTTTCACATCTCGATTAACAAGTTAACTTGAACATTACCTGTCAACCCATTCAACGCATCTTGATAAAACGGACAAACGGGTTGGGATACATGATTTTAAGTGTGGGCTAGAGTTGATGTTTCTGACAAAAATAAAATAGTAAAGTACAATTCCCGTCCTTGTGGTTTACACTGGATCGCACTTACAACCCCTGTTGGCCAATTTCTACCTTTCCAGTCCGTGTGGTTGTCAATTTCAATCAATAACATGTTTGGGGCTAATTGGACGTTTATACTCCTGTGAAAAGACTAAAATACCCTGCAGTTATACTTCATATATTCCCTCCAAATCCAAAACTAATCATCGAAAGCAATTAATTAACCACCAAAATGATGTTACTAACAACAAGAACAACAGATTAGCACATGTAACCGGAATTGAAATGCACAGTTTATAACTTGAACTGGGTTTGACTTTAAGTTGACGTACATCTATTGTTAAAAACTACAGAAAACAAAACTTCACAGCAGAGAGAAGATCAACCTAGAGTAAATTACGTTTTTGGCCCCTGTGGTAATATCACTTTTACTATATTAGCCCAAAATAAGAATTTTTAACATATCTACCCCCATGGTCTCTATAACTAACCATTTTGGCCCCTAAGTCAAACCATTTTGGCCCCCATTGTCTCTATAACTAACCATTTTGGCCCCCATGATCTCTAGACTTAGGGGCCAAAATAGTAAGTTATAGAGACCATGGGGGCAGATATGTTAAAATTTTTTATTTTGGGCTAATATAGTAAAAGTGATATAATCATAGGGGCCAAAAACGTAATTTACTCTAAAACTTAAAATGACCATTTTGCCCCTAAGAAAAATGACAAAATACCAGTATTTTCTTTGAGATATCTGAGCTGATTTTACTTTTGGACCAAAATGGCAATAAAACTGAAACCCAAGGGACCCAGATTCAAAAGGTTTGAGTTTTGGACTAAAGTGACAAAAGTGACCGACCAAAATGGCACTTTACTCTAAAATATTTCATGCATTAAAAATAAAGTTTCAGCAACTTTTGACCCAGTTGAACTGCCTGTAACACTATGTTAGTTAAAAGGAATATTATAATTTACCAGTTAGCCATAACCCTGAATGACCCATATGTAAACAGGTCTGGTCCATCTGTTGGAATGTTTTGCATGGAATATATATACATATAGTGAATAAACCTTTTTCAGAATCACAACTTAAAGACCCTCCTTGATTGGCTACTATTCATATATTAAATGAAAATAACATCCAAAAACCCGAAATACATCAAAAGCACCATCGCTGTATTTACCCAGCCGCCTAGGTGCAACCGAACCAACAACTGCAAGAGCCAACAATGCAGCTATAAAACAGAAGATTCCCCACCAGGCACCTTTAAATATGCACCATTTGAAAGCTGTATAAAACAAATGTTTTAGTAACTTACCAAATGTATGAAATTGAATGAAAAGTACAACTTGTATTTTTCCAAACACTAAAAACTGATTATTGTGATTTCCAAACACATTAGTCAAACTTGATAAAGAAAACACTACTCAAGATTGTTAATTTTACCAAAAAAAAAGTAAAACTAATTATGTAGTCAAAAACTTATAAATTTACCAAACAATGTAAAACTAATCGAGTAAAATTAAGACATACCGCGTCAAATCGCCCACCTCAGCTCTGATTTCGTTCAATAGTTCCTCCTTATAGTCTGCAAAAGTGCCATCAAACTCCTCCACGCTTTCATTTCCAACAACCCAAATGTGACTCTTTTCTTCCACATTACAAACCCGCGATACAAGTTTAGAATCACGACTAACAAGAACAACAGCACCAGTAAATTCACCAAGTGCGTCAGCAAGTGCATCAATACTCTGAATATCCAAATGATTTGTGGGTTCATCCAATAGCAAAATATGTGGGTTTGACATGGAAATGGAAGTGAAAACTACACGCGCTTTTTGTCCATCAGATAAGTTTCTAATCGAGGTCAAATGACGATTGCTTGGGAGCCCGAATTTACCAAGTTTAACCCGAACCACTTCTTGTCTACTACTCATAATACCCTCTTGATCTGGATGTAAGCGGAGAAGATACTCAACGGGTGTTTCAACCATGGTCATAAGGTCAACCAAATGTTGTGAATATCTCCCGATTCTCAAGTTTTGGCTCCTTCTCACTTCACCCTCGGTTGGGTTTAAGCCACCTGCAAGAAGATTTAAAAGTGTTGATTTTCCAGATCCATTGGGTCCCACAATAGCGACACGTGTACCCATATCAATCCCGACATTGACATCAGATATCCTGAAATCCTCTCTTTCTAGATAACGGAAACTCACTCCAACAAGCTGCAACAATGGCGGTGTTAACTCGGTTGGTTCGGGAAAATGAAATCCCACTGTGTAATCTCTCCCTCTATTTGAGGCCTCCGGAATCTCTTCATCTTCAACAGCTTTCCCCTTTGACTTTTTCTTCGCCTCTCTGACTGCAAATTTCGATTTTTCTTTGATCGGTTTCTGCTTCCCAGTCCGTTTTCCAGCTTTCACTTGTTTGTCACAAGTTTCAAACTTTTTGTTAATTTCTTTGTTTTCGAAATCCTGAAAATTTCCATAATACATATGAAGCTTCAAATCATGAAAATAAATTATTCCGTTGCATACGGTATTTAGAAAATCCCAATCGTGTGAAACAACCACAAGAGTATAATTCTTCCATCTGCATAAGTATTCCTCTAACCATAAAACAGCTCTCAGGTCAAGATAATTGGTAACTTCATCTAATAATAACAGTGTCGGTTGGGCAAAAAGCGCCCTTGCCAACGAAATCCTCATCCTCCACCTGCCACTAAACGATCGGGTCGCACAAGTTTGCATAGCCTTTGTAAAACCCAAACCAGCAAGAATCTTTGAAGCTTGTGCTTCAGCCACATCTGAGCTCTTTATCAGCAAATCTTTATACAACTCACTAAGCGTTGTTCCATTTTCAGCGTTGGGGGACTCCAATCTTTGTTTAACAAGCTCTTCGTTCGCTGAAACAACCGCCTCAAGGGCAGTTCTGTCATCACCGACTATCTCTCGTTCCACCAAACAAACATCTATGTTTTTGGGCACAGGAATCTTCCTCAAAGCAAGAATCTTCAACAGCGTGGACTTTCCCTTTCCTGTCGGTCCCACCAAACCATACCTCTTTCCATGAGAGATCTCAACAGACGCATTCTCTAACAGCGCTTTACTGCCCGCTGAAACTGAGAAATTTTTCACTGTTATATCTTTAACATTTTCATCGGCATCATCTTGACCATCAAACACTACATCCCGACTACCAATCACGACCGTGAATGCATCGGGATCATCTTTCAAAGCCTTTTGTGATGCACATTCCCTTTGTTTGCTTTGTTCCCTTTCTCGAGCACGATCCATGTCTCTTCTCAGTCTTTTGTAACTATAAATTCAGTTAAATAAAAGTTATAAGTTACTGTAAAAAAAAAACATAAAAGACAATTTAGACTTGCTTTCTATGTAGTTAATATCAACCGGTATATCAGTGATATATCGGTTATTGGTCCCCTGCCGAGATAACGGTACAAAAAATTGGTCAGAATATCGGTACTGATAATATCAGCGATATTGTCCGACATAGGACCGATATTTGATCGATAAATCACCGATTTTCCCGATATCAGTACCATTCTTCTTATTTCTACCGTTCATTTTTTCTTCTTATTGCTGCTATTAGTGTTTTAAGTCTTAATTGTTAGCTGTTACTGTTAAATATTAGTGTTTTAAGTCTTAGTCAGTTGTTACTTGTTACAATTGTTAGTGTTAAATTGCTATATATATAAATTTAGTATGATATTAAAATTACCGATATCCCACCGCCATAACCTATATCTCAAATATTGGTCCTTGACAGATATCTGACGCATTAACTACTTAGCTTGCTTTGTGATTTTGGTCATGGTGACTATTTTGTGGCATCATCACAATATTTTGTGGATCAATAAGCCGAACTAGAAAGAGAAAAAACAACAAACTAACAGAAGTCTATATATTTGTAATATGATTTCAGCAGCCAGCGGTAGCACACAATGGCTAACAAACTTTCAAATTAGAGTTTTATAGAAGCAGGAATTAAAGGAAAGAACTTTATACCTAAATAATAGTCGGAGAATTCGCACGGAAGAATAGTGAGGGCTTCGATTCAATGGTGGTGGCAGTGGAGTCGGAGAGGATGAAGATGTTAGGGTTTGAGGAGAGTTGGGATGATGTCTAGGGTTTCACCGTTTGTTTAAAGGGTGTGAATATTGGTTTAGGTTGAAGCGACTGCATGCAACTTTAGTTTTTTTTTACTCTAAATTATACTTTTCGTCCTTTATGTTTGTAACGGGTTACAATGGATGACCTTTAACTTTAATAATTACATTCGCAGTCTTTTATTTGCAAAACTCGTTACACCTTAGGTCCTTTGACCCTAACCTGATTAAAACTTTCAGTTAAGTGAGGTCATATGCAACCCATGTGAGGGCAAAACAGTCATTTAATATATAAGAAAATTATATAAATATTATAAACCTAAACAATAATCATCATCATCTCTCTACTCTCTCTCTCTTTCCCTCCCCTGTACTACCTCTCTACATACCATTCCAACAACTATCATCATTTTGTCTTTGCTTAAAATCAAGATCAACAAAAGAAAGATCAAGAGGTTCCAAATCAACAAAAGAAATATCAAGAGGTTAATTGTGATTTTGGTAGAACAGAATCGAAGAGTGTAACATTATACATTGATGGTGTTCTAACCAAATATGAGTTCCATTTAGCACAAATAATACCTTTTGATCTTGATTCGATTTGAAGGAACAGGGGTGCGGCAGCGCGATTACTGTAATACACGTAGACATACCAGATCTTTGAGTTCGATTTGAAGGAACAGGGGTGCGGCAGCGCGATTACTGTAATACACGTAGACATACCAGATCTTTGAGTTCGATTTGAAGGAACAGGGGTGCGGCAGCGCGATTACAACTTCTGTGGACAAGATCTTTGAGTTCGATTTGAAGGAACAGGGGTGCGGCAGCGAGATTACAACTTATGTGGACAAGATTTGAAGGAACAGGGGGGGGGGGGGCAGTTGATTCCTATAAATCCCATTTATCAAAACCCTCAATTCCACAACCACTGTGAATTCTTCGAGTTGATTTAAGGCCATTGTGATCATCTGCCATCAGCGACAACGTTATCTCGATCAGGTGATTGAACTCTATCTCCCTCAATTCCAAAACCCTCAATTGGTTGAATGTTGTTGTAGAATTTGTAAAGGGCGTGGATGATGGTGGTGATAAGATAGATAGAGGGGAGAGAGATATCTGAAACAAAAGATGTGTTTTGTTTATTTGTTTGATTTATATATATTAGTAAAATTACTAATCTACCCTCATGTGCAAGGCACATGCCATATTTAACTAAAAAAACTAACCAGGTTAGGGCCAAAGGACCTAAGGTGTAACGAGTTTTACAAATAAAAGATTGTGACTGTAATTATTGAAGTTAAAGGCTATCCATTGCAATCTGATACAAACATAAAGGACGAAAAGTGTAATTTACCCTTTTTTTTGTTTTAATCCTATTTAGTTATTTAATTTAATCTAGAGTAAATTGCAACAATTGTCTCTGAGGTTTAGGCCTGTTTAACAATTTCTTCCAAAATGACTTTTTTATATCAAATAACCTTTCACCTTTGGCATTTTTTTCATTTTCAACTAAGCCACTAACTTAGTTTACTTTTTCTATTAAGTTGAAGGATATTTGGATGAAACTGACAAATATAAAACCTCATGGACGATTTTGGCAATTTACTTAAAATCTTTTTAATTTTATTTTATTTAATTAATTTTGTCACATATATATAAAACAAAATATATATGTAATTCTTATTAAAAAAATTAATAGTTTTGTCACATAATTTTTATAAATTTTCATCCAACCACTAACTCAGTTTTTTTTTCTATTAGGGTGAAGGATCTTTTAAATTTTATAAAGTAAGACAAAAATTAATTTCCAATTTTTTTATATACATAATTTTTATAAGTTTTCATCCAACCACTAACTCAGTTATTTTTTAAGTTGAAGTATTAACCTTAATAATCATAAGTTTATCAACTTTTCACTATATACAAAGCCTAGGTATCAAAAATATATTCGATTAAGTATTAACCTTAATAATTATAAGTTTATAATATAATGGACGTTTTGGTGTTAATTAATGTTCTTACATCATTATTTTTTTTCTATACATGTTTAACTTTTCGCTATACACAAACGTATAAAAAATATATTCGATTTTAAAACATAATTTCTATATAATATTACTAGTATTTTCTGACCCGACCCGATCCGAATCGAGCAAATCCAATTTGGGAATTTTTATGTCCACTTGTATATAGAGGTGCACAAACCAGGTATTTTTAATAACCGGTTCTGGTTAAAGAACCAGTTTCGGTTTCTCGTTTTAAAGGTTAGAACCGATTATTGCTAGAACCGGTTCAGTTCCAACTCCGTTTATTTGACCAAAAAACATACCCTATGTGCCCGATTCCCGATAGGGTTTGATTATATTTCTTAAGAAACTAGGTATTAAAATACCCTATTTTCGGATTCTCTATACCTTATTTAAAGTTTTATTGTACCATATTTTAGGTTTTTCAATACCCTATTTCGTTTATTATTATTCAATATTTATTGTATAATATAAAAAAATAAATAAATGCAGTAACATAAATTTAAAATATAGATATTAGAATCATGTATCGAGTATATCCGGATATAATAAGTTCCAGTTCCGGTTCTTGTCTAGTTTTGAGTATTTATTCGGTATGATCGGTTTCGGTTCCGATTCCAAATCCAGGTATTGAGATCAAAACGCATAGTCTAACTATATCCTACGCATAGGGTCGGTTTTGGTTTCGGCTATAGAACGCTTGGATATTAAAATAACCGGTTCCGAGTTTTTTACCGAGTCCGATTCCGAGTCCGGTTTTTTTATGCCCCTCTACTTGTATGATTTGAATGAAATTAGAACATCTAAAAACACGGGGGCTTTAAGGCCTCTCCCCTTAACTTGAAGGGTGTGGGATAAAGCCTCCTCACACCCTATAGCGCCCCCTTAATCTTAACCAACTACCACAATCAAGCTAAAAACGCTCGTTACCATGATGGAGCCTCATCAATGGCACCCTAGTTGAATTGGTGGGTGTGGGTGTATGGCGCCGTGTGGCGCTATAGAGGGTGAGGTGGCCTTGGTGGCGCCTCCATACCCTTCGGCCTAATAACAATCACCATTAATGCACTACATCCTAAAGGGGTAAGGGCGCTCCACTAGTGATGGAATTCCATCACTCACAACATCCAATCAAGTTACGCCACGTCATCGAGCTTCATTCTATCTGTCACACCCTGACATTTGCGGAAGCGTGATTATGGTGTGACTTTTCTTGTTATCATTGCATTCAACCATATCAAACAACTATATGAAGAAAACCAAAGATTTGTCATCCATAAAATGAGTTTAAAACATAACAACACTGTCTAAAACGCAGACTTCAAATTTAAGTTTTACAAACCATATGAATTGTGTAAAAGTTCGCTAAGGAACCGTCAAAAGATATTAGTTGTAATCAAAGTTTGGATGACATGTCTCGTCCAGGAGTAAGACACACTGACCAAACCCAAAGACCATGGATGACATCTTTATGCTTAACATGACTTGAAACTCCAACGCCCGCCAGATCCATACTTAATTTCCTGAAATACATGTAGTTTGAAAAAAAACATCAACAAAAGTTGAGCGAGTTCATGTGTGTGTGTTTGAATAGCCTTTAAAGTATGTATGTATAAATGTATGTCCCTGGTATGTAGCAATAAGGAAAAACAGATCAATTAATGTGTAGCTAATACATTAATAAGTGACATGGCCTAGGAAGCACTCAAACCTGTATGCGTATTTCGTACCGGCCCCTCCGGCGGAACGACATAGTCACCACATGCAGCCAACTCGCCGACCCATGGGTGGGGCTCGCAACACCCAATAGATCTATCACTCATGCCCCTCGGTCCTTATACAAGGATTAATGGTCTTAAGACAATAGCCTACCCATTCACGTGATCTAGTAGTACATTCCTTAGCTAATCATACCATGTATAAAACGTTTGTAATCAGTATGTAATATGTATTTCACCCCCGAAGTTGTAAAACTGAAAACAGTTAAAAGAAAAAGGGGGACATGAACTCACCGTTTTGCGTTCTTCGAATCTGCCTGCAACTCAAAGTGTCCTCTGGTGTACACGACTACCTACAATGTACTATGGTCTTGTTAGACGAGCGGGTCGTGCCTTGAGTTAGTATTAATTAGTGCCTTTGAGTTACGTTTCCAAGTGTCTTCATCATTATTCCAAGTTATATAATTAGTTGTAAAAATAATAAATATTCTAACTTGAATTTTTGGAATAATTTGTTAAACAATATTTTTGTAGTAATACTTCTCATGTATTTGTATTCGTATTTCCTTCCCAAGGATGGGGGTATCTCATGCATGTGTATTCGTGTTTTTGTATGTGTGTCTTTAGCCATGTATTGGTGTCGTATTCCGGTGTATTATTTCAATTAAAAATATACCAATATATTCCCAATATATATTTCCAAAACAATATATTTTCAAGTCTCTCTTAGAAAATATATATAACTTATTTGTCAAAAATAATGTATTCCAAGAAAATATATATTTTTCCCAAAAATCATATATTTTATAAATATACTTAGGAAAAATATATTTTTAACTCCCAAAAAATAATATATTTTCTCTTTGTCGAAAATATGATATACTTGGTAATATGTACGAAAATCATATTTTCCCTCCTTTCGTTCCCGGAATAATACTTGCCAAAAATATATTTATAAGAGTATTTTCCGGAATATTTCATAAGTTACGTTTTATCGTTCGGCTTTACAATATCAAGGGTGTAACTTATATTTCATTCCTTGTGATTTTTGGTATTATTTTGGAGTTGTAAATGTCATGGTATTTTGTTAAGTTATATTATTTTACCCTAAAATAATATAACTATTCCACAAAATAAACAAATATCCACACAAGCGTCTTAACATAAAATATATATTCTAAATATATATTTACCCATTTTACTTACTAAAACCAACCTCTGACACTTTGTATTTTTGTAACAAAACCTATGGCAAAGTTTATTTTGAAAAAAAAAAAACAAGGTTATAAACACACTTGTGAATATTTGTTTAAAATTATTTTTCTAAGTGTTTATATTTTTAGAAAATTTTGCCATAGTTTCCCGTAAAAATGGAGGTTTCCATGCTTTCAAGCATATCATTTTCTTTTGTAAAAATCATCACAAACAATTTACAATCATCAACAAACAACATTCACTTACCAATTTTGCCAAAATCATGCATATTCTACTACTTCATGAACTTGAAAGTTTGTAACAATGTGTAGTAACTTGGTAGTGTGTTTAGTAAGTTGAGTTACCCTTTAAAGTGTGGTTGTTCATATAAAAATATCATTCTTGTATGATCTAGATGTTTACAACTTTAAATCATATTTTTCAAAAATATTTCTTTAAGTATTCTTATTGTTACACAAGTGTTTCTACACTTGTTTAACCACTAAAAATAAGATTTGTTTATGTAAGAACCAGGTTTTAGCAAAACTTATATTTTTAGCTTGGTTTCTTTAGAAATCCTCCATAAATCTTTAGATCTGTAAGTATTATTACTCACATTAATCATTATTTTTCAGGAAAACAATATATTCTTTCAAGTTCATGTCTTGCATGAGGATGATTTATAAATCTCTAACATTTTCATCCTCTCATCTTGCTAGATTATGTTTTTAATCATGATCTAGCTCATCATTTACACAAACCATCAATCATCAAGTATCATAACAACACTAAACAACATGATTTTTCTAAGATTTCTTATAGTTTTATGTTTATGTTCATATTTCATCTTCAAGTTTCTTAGTGTTCTTTAAACTTTACATCATGTATCAACTTTTAACCACTTAAATAAGATGTAAAATGGAAGGATTTGTGTTCTTACCACTAGCTCAAGGCTAGGGATGATTCAAGTGAAGAAAACAAGTGGATAAAAGCAAATGATGAAAGTCCTTCAACTTCCAAAAGCTCAAAGCTTCCTAACTATGCTTCTTACACCTTAATAACACTAGAGAATGGTTGGAACTTGAATGAAAAATGACGGATGTGTGGGTGTGTTCTTGACTGTAAGTAGAAGGAAGGAGGAAGAAGAAGAAAAGTGTTGGTGATTTGTGAAAGTTATGAAGGTTATGGACTTAGGGAATTACTTATAATCCTCCACCATTTTATAAACCATTGTGTAATATGTTTCTAAAAGGACCAACATGATCTAATTAATTAATCTCATAAAATCTTGATGTGGGCCCTTGTGTTGGCCGTTCCATAGGTGGGGGGGGGGGGGGGTCTTAGGCTAGGTTACAACTAGTTAGTTAGTTAAGTAGTTAGAATTCAAGTATTAGTTAGGTACTTGGTTACTAGATATTTTTTTTATGTAGTGTTATGATGTTCGGGGACCATAACTAGCTTGGTAATATTAAACAGTGCTTCTAGTAAAAATTTGGTGTTTCGGGTAGTGTCCGGTTGTTGGTTCGTTACTGTTCGTTAAAGTGCTAAACTTCGCAGTTTAGTGTGCTTTATGTTACTTTTTGTGACAGTTTCGATTCCCGACACTTAGGAAAGCATACATGACCATTTTGCCATATTTTTGCAAGTGACTAGCATATTTAAATGCTGAATTTTGTTAATAGATGCAGAATTTTGCATTTTAAGTGGGTTTTAGGCACTTTCCGGCACCTAAACTATCACTTTGTGATGCAGTTTTATGGTCCTTACTTCCCTACACTCCATACTAGTGTAGTATCCTGTCTCTGGCTCATACTAGCCTCAAAAACATTGTTTGTCTATGTGCTGGCATTGTCAGCATGTTTCTGAATTATCCGCTCACTGTGCCAACTGTGCTTTGTGCATCAAGTTTGTCACTAAGGTTTGTGTGCAATAAATGGAGTGACAGTATGAAATGTGATGCATATGTATGTATGATACAAAAATCATAAAGCAGTTTAAGCATCAGTTGGAATTTAGCACAGTCATTAAGCACAAATCAATATTAATTAAACGTACGAATGCATGCAAATTTGACAGTTGTCACACTATCACTAGTGATGGATTTTAGTGGAAATGGCCATCACTAGTGATGGTTTTTTTTTAATTTTTAAAATTATAAATTAACAATAAATAAATAATTTCATTTAAATAAAAATACATTTTTCTTTTATTAAACAAGATAATATATATTTCTAGAAAACCACAAAAAAAATTATAAGCATTCTTGGGCTTGGGCTGGGCCTATGACAATCGTTCCCATTTCACAATCTCAACTCTTTGTTCTCCCCTTTCTTCAGAACAACATTATCCTCTTCACGAAACCCCACCAAACCACCTAACCGTAAAAACCCACTAACCATCGCAGGAACTCATCTTTTTCGAAAAAAAACAACTCCCCTAAACCCTAATCGTCAAAAGAGATCAAGAAGACGATTCAAATGTCGATACTGCTCTATTGTATCAACGTTTTTCTTGATTTCATTGCATGAGCCGCGTTGTCCTCACTGGTTGGAGCATTTAAACCATGTTGAAAAAAAATGAAGAAGTTAAAGTTGCAAAACTAAGAGATTTGAAGTATCAAAAGTTGAAAAAGGAGATTCACAAAAGAGGTTTCAAAATGGGAAAGAAAAGTATGTAGGGTTTATAATCTTTACATCCATTTATTATTTTTAAAGATCTATTGTGTGGTATGTAGTTTTTATCATCTTTATTCTCCATTTTTTAATTTTTAAAGATCTATTTTGTGTTTTCCATCTTATTTTCTTGTTGGTGTTCTTTATTTTGCGGGTTGAAAATGGGAAAGAAAACTATGTAGTTTTTATAGATTTTATCTTCATTTTCTACTATGTGGTATGTAGTTTTTCTGATCTTTTATCTCCATTTGTTATTTTTAAAGATCCACTATGTGTTTTCAATCTTATTTTTGTGTTCCTGTTTTTTATTTTGCCGTTTAAAAATGGGGACGGAAAGTATGTAGTTTTTTTTTATCATCTTTATATCTTATTTTTAACTGTCCAGTATGTGTTTTCCACCACATTTTCTTGTTCATGTTCTTTCTTTTGCTAAATTAATTTTTTCTGGATAAATTTTAGTTCGTCTGAACTGTTGGGATAGAAGTGTGTCTGAGGTTGAACTAGGGGCGCTCGCCCAACAGTCGGAAAAGGTCCGATGTATGCTGATCCACGGTCGATTGAGTTCTGAGATGAAATTACCATGCGGTTCCAACAATAATCGTTCTGTAGGAATTTTGTTCATAACTTCAATATGCGGGTTCATTTCCCGAACCCGAATTGGTGGGCTGAGATGCCGCATTTCCACCCATGGAGTCTTGTTGACCTTTTCTGTGGATGTATTAACACAACAAATGCCAAACACAACCACCTTCGCTGAGCTAAGGCGCCTAAGTGGATTTTCTTACAAGTTGGACTCAGGTGAAGAAGAAGAGGATGTTTGTAGCATCTTAATGTGTAGGATCGTTTTCTGACCCGAACGAGTCGATCAGAAGAGTTTATCTCTAAACGAAAGGCGGAATCAGACGTGTAGAGTTCAATTCAGCAAGATTCACGCTTAAAACTGTTGTATTATTGATTCTATAACGTTTTACAACCTGACAACACTTCGGCAGCACTTCGTTGCTCTAGCCGGAAAGTTACAAATGATGAAAGTTTGAAGCCTATTTATAGGAAACTGACCCTGACCGTTTGAAAGTGACATGCACCCTTCAAACGGTCACAAGCTTCAAACGGACATCTCTCAAACGGATAGGACATTCAAAAATGTTACAACTTCAAACGGTCATCTAATTTTACATCAAACAAACAATCTATTTTGTCTTCATGTGATGATGTTGCAATGATGATGTCATGTATGTGATGTCATCATCAATGATGATGACATAATTCTTGTTCTGAACCGCAACGAACCCGAGACTCGATATAAGACGAAGACGACAGATGTGTGCACCAACAGACTCCCCCTCAGATGTTGACGAGTCTTAAGTGCCGAGTCTTCGCATCTTCAGTCTTTATCAGTCCTCTCGAATTCTTTGAAGTGTCTGTGATGTGCGTGGAAGTGTTATATATATTAGGTGTATATTTTAAGCCCTTTTTAACACTTATTTTAGCCAAGTTTTAAATTTATAAAACACGATATTTCACTAACACTAAACACACATATGGGCAAGTGCACCCATCGTTGAGCGTAGTATAGCGTTGGTAAGATACCGAGGTCGTCCAAGGACACAAGAGCTTTTAGTACCGGTTTATCCTCAACGTCTAATCAAAATAAAAATTTAGAAAAATGTTTTAAACTAAGAAAAGATAAAAACTAACTAAAATGCTGAAAATAAAAATAAAATAAAAACAGATAGACAAGATGAATCACTTGGTTCCGACTCGTATCTAGTATAACCTTTGATTATTTCCTCACTTTTGCACATAATTAAGAGATTATCTTAGTTATTGTAGTAGGCCCCTCTTTTGAAGGTGACGTTACCCTCACCCCAGTAGTTTGAGTCAGCAAGGATACAATCCTAAAAGGGTGGATTATTGGAAGATAATGAATTAAGTTATTAATGCAGTATTCTGGTAGGCCCCGCTTTTGGCGGTGACGTTACCCTCGGCTAAGTAGTCTGAGTCAGCAGGGATACAGTCCTAAATAGCCGGGTTATAGTATTAATAGTAGTTAACTTATGAGGGGATCAAAGAGTTTGGACCCCCGCCATCCAATACCGTGAAGTATTGAAGGAGGTCCTACTAAATTTGACCCAGGTCCATTGCAGGACCTCTAAACGCTGAACAATGGCAAGACCTTTACCAAACCGTTCCCTTAACCCCCGACCAGGTAGCCAACATACCTCCATATAGACCGTGGAGATATGAATGGTGAAAATCCTTTATTTTATATAGACAGTAAAATAATGCCAAGACACCACGGACAAACGATAAGGAAAGATCACCTTCAACATAAGTAACTAGTTATTAAAGTCATTAATACAAAACCAAATAAAAAGTGCAAAAGATTAGAAATAAAAAGTATTATACTAGACACTTTGTCTTCACCAAGTGATGTAAGAGACTTAGGCAAACATGGCCTTGATTGTCAAGAACTCTTACGATCAATCTTGGATCCCGAGACGACTCACACACTCTACGATGGACAATGGATGATGGTGGTGGATGATGGTGTTGTGATGGTGGTGGGTGGTGGATGAAGTGTGAGAGAGGTGGTGTGCCAAGGGATGAGATGAAATGAATCCAAGCACTCCTATTTATAGGCTGATCAGAGAGCTGGGCACGGCCCCGTGCCTGTCTGACACTCTCTCTCCTCATTAATTGTAATTCGCAATTACAATAAATGCGCCTGCTGTACTTTCGACACGCCCCCGTGTCCGCTGGGCACGGCCCGTGGTGGGCAATAGAAGCTTCTATAGGTTTGTCTTTTCTGCTGCTTCTTGGGCACGGCCCCGTGCTGGCTGAGCACGGGGCGTGTTCAGTCTTCTGACTTCTCTATTTTGCTTTGGAAGTAACGACCCCGTGGCGAACTGCCAGTAACGAGAACTTACAGAAGGTGAACACGGCCCCGTGTCCACTGGACACGGCCACGTGTCTGACAAAAATCTGCAGGACAGTAGCCAAACAGCAGGTCTGGGAGGTGAGCACGGGGGCGTGTTGGCTGGACACGTCCCCGTGTGGACAGTCTGAAAGCCTGAAAAAAAAAAACAGGTTTCTTCCTCCGGTTTTTCCATCCTGGCCCTATAAGTGCTGAGGCTTAGCATTCCAAGCCTCGGTTTGTACCTGTTTCATCACTTAATACCACACCAAGTAATACAAACATCCTAAATTACCATAGTTAATTGTTCCAAGCATAAAGTAAAAGAAAAAGAAGAATAAAATGCAGGAAATAGTTAGGAAAAGTAAATTGTCTAACACTTGGCACGCATGCCATCAATTGTTCAGGATTGCAAAGGGTTAACCTGGGGAGTCATCAATCAACCGCTTCCTCCTATGCTCCTCCCGCCTACTCCATAGCATCATCATTATCATCATCGTCATCATCCCCTCCATGGCGTGCAATGTGGTCTCGTATGTATCCGACATCGTCTTGTATCTCGGATAGGTTTCTCTCAATAGCTCCGACCCGATGGTAGGTGTTGCTCGCCATGTTATAGGTGTTCCGAGTACACATGAGGTTTTCCTGCAACAAATCATGCAAACTTTGAAAATTAGGAAAACCACCCCCCGAGGAGGATGATTGGCCCGGATCACCGTGGGGTTGGTAGTGGTACTGATGATGTTGCGGAGCTGGGAGGACAAGCGCTTCCTGCGGGTTCCATGCATGACCTTGCATCCTTTGAAAGGTTACCATCCCGTCTTCTGCCTCATAAATTAGGTTCATTGAGCGGAATATGTGAATATCCACCGTTCCCGACCATGGGCTCCTCTCAAATGACCTCGGAATGTGTGCGAAGTGCTTGAAGAGACGGTACACCCATCCCCCAAAGAAAATAGGAGTTGGTGCACTAGCAAGGCGGTTGTGATGCATGTTTCGGAGCATGAGGAACGGAACATCGAGCGGCCTGCGGTTGTGGATGCAATGGAGGACAAGCAAATCTCTTAACCCAACGACGCCACCACTGTCATGTCTTTGGCTAAGAGAGTAGCCGAGGAGCCTATGAATGTATCTGTATAGCGGATCCCTCAGCTTGGTACTCTTAGTGCTGCTCGGATTGTAGAACCCTTCCCCAATCTGAGCCCACATGGCTTGGCGCTCGTTGTCTTCAATCTCTCTCAATCCCCCTGTATTTTCTTCGTTTCCCGCATCCTCTTCCGCATACAACCCGATAATCGACCCGAATTGTGCCATGGAGATCGAATACCTCGTCCCGCCACACCGGAATGACACCCTGTCATTATCGAACGGGTCGCACCTTGAAGTGAATGCAAAGGTGCTGTAGAATTCCAAGGTGCATTCATGGACGGAACGGAGTCGGGTTGTTAGTGCGACTCTGAGTGGTCCCGTGACAATGTTGTTGAAACGGTCAATTTGATTCACCATGGTTAGCAGTTCTGTGCACGCCTGCCTTGGGTGTTCCTCCGGCCTTGTTTGAAGAAGCTCGTATCGAGCTCTTGCATCTAACTCATTAGCGTTGAATCTTGTAAACTTCCTGGCCATCTGTAAGCATACACCAAAAGTTAGCACGAAACAGAAATGTTTTCGGACAAAACTGCAAACAGCGGACTGGACACGACCCCGTGTCCAGCGGACACGGCCCCGTGTCCAGAGGTCTGTTACTCAAAAACTTCATTTTTCGACCCGGTTTCGAAAACTTGAAAATTTTTTGTCCAATAGGTGCGGTTTCCCCCGAAAATGAAACCCTAAACACCGTTTTTCCCAAAATATCCCGTTTACCCCATCAATTTTATCTTTTTCGGTTCAAGAACAAGGGTTTGGGGTTTTTGTAAGAAATCGGGTGAATCTTTGAACAATCTAAGTGTATTTACTTTCACTACTCTAACTAAATGCAAACAGATCTAAACAAAAATTTGAGGTTTGATCCGGATGAACTTCAAGAACCCTAGATTTTTCCCCAAATTTTTGGTGTTTTAACTACATGCAAGTAACTAATCTAACTACTAAGAGTGATAGAATCATACCTTGATGTTGTTAGATCGATAGGAGACGTCGAAATTTCGCAAAAAATCGCCTGGAACCAGAGCTTTTGTGGGGAAACGGGGCGTGTGGAATTAAGAAACTGTTTTGAAAAAGGGGTTTTATCCCGTCTGCAGCGCGAACACGGCCCCGTGTCCAGTGGACACGGCCTCGTGCCGAGCATGTTTTTTTTTTTTTTTTAGTGCTCGTGTGAGTGCCCCTTTTTTCCCATAAGCTATGGTTAGAAAACTTACCGCTTTATTTTGTCGTTTCAATCGTTCGTAACTTACCAGGCATGATGTTTTTATTCTTCCACCGTTTGAAGCGAGATTTCTTCTTCCTCATCCTCAATGAAGCCTTGATAGAGTTTCAGCCGTTGACCATTGACTTTAAATGGTGGCCCATTTCGAGATTTAATTTCTACTGCACCGTGTGGAAAAATATGGGTGATGGAAAAAGGTCCTGACCACCTAGACTTTAATTTACCAGGAAACAATCGAAGTCGTGAATTAAACAAAAGAACTAAATCTCCTACCCGAAATTCATTAGGTTTAATATTTTTGTCATGCAGATTTTTCATTCTTTCCTTATAAATTTCAGAGTTTGAGTATGCATAATTCCTAAGCTCGTCTAATTCATTTATTTGACAAAATCGATTTTTACCATCAAATTCTAGATCTAAGTTTACATTTTTGATTGCCCAGTAGGCTTTGTGTGCAATTTCTACTGGTAAATGAAAACTTTTTCCATAAACTAGCTTATATGGGGTTGTACCTATTGTTGTTTTATAAGCAGTTCGAAAAGCCCATAAAGCATCGTCTAATTTATCAGCCCATTCCTTTTTATTTAACCCTACGGTTTTTTCGAGTATTCGTTTTAAACCTCTATTAGTCACTTCGGCTTGTCCGTTTGTTTGAGGGTGATACGCTGTTGAAACCCGGTGATAGACCCCATATCTTGTTAAAAAATTTTCAAGTTGATGGTTGCAAAAATGGGTACCTCTATCACTTATTAAAGCTTTAGGTGTGCCAAAACGAGAGAATAATTTTTTCAGAAATCTTACCACGACTCTTCCATCATTTGTTGGAAGTGCCTCGGCCTCGGCCCATTTAGACAAGTAATCTACTGCCACAAGTATATATTTGTTTCCTTTCGATGGTGGGAAAGGTCCCATAAAGTCGAGTCCCCACACATCAAATATTTCACAAACAAGAATGCCATTTTGTGGCATTTCGTTTTTGGAAGAAATATTACCTGTTCTTTGGCAAGCATCACATGTCTTTACAAGACTTTGAGCATCTTTGTAAATGGTTGGCCAATAAAATCCTGAATCGAATACCTTTCGTGCGGTACTGGCAGCACCATGATGTCCTCCGTATGGACCTTCATGACAATGGCGGAGAATTCTTCGTGCTTCTCTACCATGTACGCATCGTCTGACGAGTTGGTCGGCACACATTTTGAAAAGATATGGATCTTCCCAAAAGTAGTGTTTTACATTGGCAAAGAATTTTTTTCTTTGATGATCTGGCCATCCTTTTGCGACTATACCGCTAGCTAGGTAGTTAGCATAGTCGGCGTACCATGGTTCTTCCTTATATTCCACCATTTCCAGGGACTCAGTTGGAAATTTTTCGTTGATTTGCTCGTCCCTGGTTGCCTCTAAAGCTGGGTCCTCTAAGCGTGAAAGATGATCTGCTGCGGTATTTTCTGCTCCTCTTTTGTCCTTGATTTCAATGTCAAATTCTTGGAGGAGTAGAATCCACCTAATCAAACGTGGTTTTGCGTCTTGCTTCTTGAAGAGATATCGAATGGCTGCATGGTCTGTATAGACTATAGTTTTAGAAAGAACAAGATAAGAACGAAATTTATCAAAAGAAAATACCACAGCTAGTAACTCTTTTTCAGTTGTTGTGTAATTTTCTTGTGCATCATTAAGTGTTTTACTAGCATAATAGATTGGGTGGAAATGCTTTTCTTTTCTCTGTCCCAAGACAGCTCCAACTGCAAAGTCACTGGCATCACACATGATTTCGAAAGGAAATTTCCAATCAGGCGCTATCATGATAGGTGCATTGACTAGCATTTCCTTTAGGGTTAGAAATGCTTGATTGCAATCCTTGTCAAAGATGAAAGGAGCATCTTTTTCAAGTAACTTCGTTAGAGGCCTTGAGATTTTTGAAAAGTCTTTGATAAATCGCCTATAAAATCCGGCATGCCCTAAGAAACTTCTGATAGCTCTTACGGAGGATGGAGGTGGTAATTTAGAAATGGTATCTATTTTGGCTCGATCCACCTCCATTCCTTCGCTTGAGATTTTGTGACCGAGTACTATTCCCTCCGTTACCATGAAATGGCATTTTTCCCAATTAAGGGCGAGGTTAGTTTCCTCACATCGGGATAGCATTCGTTCAAGGTTATCGAGGCATTGGTCATATGAATCCCCAAAGATAGAAAAGTCGTCCATAAAGACTTCCATTGTCTTTTTTATCATGTCATGAAAAATAGCTACCATGCAACGTTGGAATGTTGCTGGGGCATTACATAGACCAAACGGCATGCGTCGATAAGCAAAAGTTCCATAGGGACATGTGAAAGTTGTCTTTTCTTGGTCTTCGGGTGCTATCGGAATTTGAAAGTAACCTGAAAAACCATTCAAGAAACAGTAAAATTTATGACCGGATAATCTTTCTAACATTTGATCAATGAAGGGTAAAGGAAAATGATCCTTTCTTGTTGCTTCATTTAATCGTCTATAATCTATACATACTCTCCATCCTGTGACGGTTCTCGTTGGTATTAGTTCATTCTTTTCGTTAGTTATTACCGTCATACCTCCTTTCTTTGGAACTACTTGGACGGGACTCACCCAAGGACTATCGGAGATAGGATAGATAAGTCCGGCGTCAAGTAACTTGATGACTTCGTTTTTTACCACTTCTTGAACATTTGGATTTACTCGACGTTGTGGTTGTATGACCGATTTGTAGTCATCATTCATCAAAATTTTGTGTGTGCACATAGAAGGACTAATTCCTTTTATGTCAACAAGTTTCCAAGCTATTGCATTTTTGTGTTTTTTCAAAAGATTAATTAATTTTTCTTTTTCTAAGTTATCTAATTTAGACGAAATAATGACAAGTAACTTACCATCTTTGTCTAGAAAAGCATATTCCAAACCTTTTGGAAGTTCTTTGAGCTCAAGTGGTGGGTCTTTAGGAGACTCCTTATTTGGTTGCTCGTTTCGATCAAGAACTTTAAAAGTTTGTTCTATGGCGACCTCTTCTTCAACAAAGTGGTCAATCTCTTCACTTGTATCGGGTGGTTCATCTTCATCTTCAATTAGGGGGTCATTATTGCCGAATGGATATTTCATTGATCGTTCGAGATCGACACTTCTTTTAAATGCCCCTAATTGAAGAGGTAGATTATTGAACTTCCGGTTTTTCAAAGCTTCGTGAGTTTTTACAAATGGTCGTCCCAACACTAGAGGAGCGTCATCGAGGATGACGAAGTCGGTTGGGATTACCATTTGATTTGTTTGAACCAAGACATCTTCAACTATACCGATTGATTTTATTACTTTCCGATTGGATAGAAAAATGGGTATTTGAAGTGGAGAAAAATCACTAATACTTAATTTTTCGAAAATGTAATTAGGCATTATGTTAACACAAAGATCTTTATCGATTGTGACATTACTAATAAACGAATTTTGAAAGAAACATGGAACCGGTGTAATGTTCATTTCAAATGGGTATTCTTTTATTAGTGAAGTTTGATCATTAGTTAACTTAACACTTACCGTTTCGTCAATTTTAGTGTTAGTGTTTAACTCTTTTAAAAACTTAGCATGAGTGGGTACTAAACAATGATTTTCGAAAGAAGGTGTCAAGAGATTAATTTCTTCAAAATTAGACTCTTCTTGGATTTTAACGTTGTCGGACTCACCTTTTTCGTTGTTTAACTCATGTGTCGGTTTTTCACTTATTTGTTCTTCCATTTTTACATTTTCAGTTATCTCTTCTTTTTTTAATTCTTCTCTTGCGCGGGACTCCTCTTCCCTTGCGCGAGCTTCTTTTATACATCGATCGATAACTCTAATGTGTTCTAATATCCTATCGGTCACTTCGGTTATAGAAAAAGAATCATTATTTTCTAAGCTTGAATCCGGTTGTTCGACCCTTTGTTCCTCATAATACCCATATGAAGTTGATGGTTCACACCATTGTCCTTCATTGTAAGCATATGATGGATAAGGTTCGTAATTTTGTTCTTCATAATACTCATATGAGGTGGGTTGTTCACGCCATGGTTCCTCATAATAAGCATATGAAGGTGGTTGCTCATATCTTGGTTCCTCAAAGTATGAGTAAGAAGGCTTATACCTTGGTTCATCAAAATATGAGTATGAGGGAGGAGGTTCATACCTTTGGTCTTCATAGGATGTGTATGAAGTTGACGGCTCGTACCTGGGCTCCTCATAGTAGGTGTATGAATTGGATGGTTGATATGAGTGATTATTTTTAATCGAGCGTGCATTACGACAATTAGTGCAATAATTACCCCTATAATCATCCTCATCATAGGTGTAGTTGTAACCTCCTGAGTATTGATCCATAAGAATCACTCAGCAGACCACAACTGAGTCTCAAGATCAGAAAACAAAAATAAAAACGAAAACAGAAGCTGGACACGGCCCCGTGTTCAGTGAGCACGGCCCCGTGTTCAGGATTTGTATCTGGGCGTTTTAATTAACTTTACTGATTTCGTTGAGCACGGGGCGTGTTCAGTGAGCACGGCCCGTGGTCAAGCTTCTGTTACTGGGTGTTTTTATGAAAATTCTGGACACGGCCCCGTGTTCAGTGAACACGGCCCCGTGTACAGGTTACTCTAAATGCAAATCTAAACTAAAATGCAGAAAAAAATAATGCGCGCGTTTTAAAAAAAAGGTTTTGAAAAACTGATTAGGCCGTCGATTTTAAGCTTTCTTAAAATCCTTGTGTCCCCGGCAACGGCGCCAAAAACTTGATGTGCGTGGAAGTGTTATATATATTAGGTGTATATTTTAAGCCCTTTTTAACACTTATTTTAGCCAAGTTTTAAATTTATAAAACACGATATTTCACTAACACTAAACACACATATGGGCAAGTGCACCCATCGTTGAGCGTAGTATAGCGTTGGTAAGATACCGAGGTCGTCCAAGGACACAAGAGCTTTTAGTACCGGTTTATCCTCAACGTCTAATCAAAATAAAAATTAGAAAAATGTTTTAAACTAAGAAAAGATAAAAACTAACTAAAATGCTGAAATAAAAATAAAATAAAAACAGATAGACAAGATGAATCACTTGGTTCCGACTCGTATCTAGTATAACCTTTGATTATTTCCTCACTTTTGCACATAATTAAGAGATTATCTTAGTTATTGTAGTAGGCCCCTCTTTTGAAGGTGACGTTACCCTCACCCCAGTAGTTTGAGTCAGCAAGGATACAATCCTAAAAGGGTGGATTATTGGAAGATAATGAATTAAGTTATTAATGCAGTATTCTGGTAGGCCCCGCTTTTGGCGGTGACGTTACCCTCGGCTAAGTAGTCTGAGTCAGCAGGGATACAGTCCTAAATAGCCGGGTTATAGTATTAATAGTAGTTAACTTATGAGGGGATCAAAGAGTTTGGACCCCCGCCATCCAATACCGTGAAGTATTGAAGGAGGTCCTACTAAATTTGACCCAGGTCCATTGCAGGACCTCTAAACGCTGAACAATGGCAAGACCTTTACCAAACCGTTCCCTTAACCCCCGACCAGGTAGCCAACATACCTCCATATAGACCGTGGAGATATGAATGGTGAAAATCCTTTATTTTATATAGACAGTAAAATAATGCCAAGACACCACGGACAAACGATAAGGAAAGATCACCTTCAACATAAGTAACTAGTTATTAAAGTCATTAATACAAAACCAAATAAAAAGTGCAAAAGATTAGAAATAAAAAGTATTATACTAGACACTTTGTCTTCACCAAGTGATGTAAGAGACTTAGGCAAACATGGCCTTGATTGTCAAGAACTCTTACGATCAATCTTGGATCCCGAGACGACTCACACACTCTACGATGGACAATGGATGATGGTGGTGGATGATGGTGTTGTGATGGTGGTGGGTGGTGGATGAAGTGTGAGAGAGGTGGTGTGCCAAGGGATGAGATGAAATGAATCCAAGCACTCCTATTTATAGGCTGATCAGAGAGCTGGGCACGGCCCCGTGTCCGCTGGGCACGGCCCCGTGCCTGTCTGACACTCTCTCTCCTCATTAATTGTAATTCGCAATTACAATAAATGCGCCTGCTGTACTTTCGACACGCCCCCGTGTCCGCTGGGCACGGCCCGTGGTGGGCAATAGAAGCTTCTATAGGTTTGTCTTTTCTGCTGCTTCTTGGGCACGGCCCCGTGCTGGCTGAGCACGGGGCGTGTTCAGTCTTCTGACTTCTCTATTTTGCTTTGGAAGTAACGACCCCGTGGCGAACTGCCAGTAACGAGAACTTACAGAAGGTGAACACGGCCCCGTGTCCACTGGACACGGCCACGTGTCTGACAAAAATCTGCAGGACAGTAGCCAAACAGCAGGTCTGGGAGGTGAGCACGGGGGCGTGTTGGCTGGACACGTCCCCGTGTGGACAGTCTGAAAGCCTGAAAAAAAAAACAGGTTTCTTCCTCCGGTTTTTCCATCCTGGCCCTATAAGTGCTGAGGCTTAGCATTCCAAGCCTCGGTTTGCACCTGTTTCATCACTTAATACCACACCAAGTAATACAAACATCCTAAATTACCATAGTTAATTGTTCCAAGCATAAAGTAAAAGAAAAAGAAGAATAAAATGCAGGAAATAGTTAGGAAAAGTAAATTGTCTAACACTTGGCACGCATGCCATCAATTGTTCAGGATTGCAAAGGGTTAACCTGGGGAGTCATCAATCAACCGCTTCCTCCTATGCTCCTCCCGCCTACTCCATAGCATCATCGAGATTTCAGGGGTTACCTATATATCCAAGATGTTGTTACCCACAGAATATAAACAAGTTTAAATTTAGGTTTATATCTCGTCACAATCTACTAAATGTACAAAAACCTACTGGCACATCATCAGTGACACCGTTTATCACATTTTTAACTTTACATTTCTTTAGCATGTTGTGACAGTCTACTGATGTACTATCATTTCCTCTTTTATACAACAAAACTCATTTTTGAATTTTATCATGTTTTTGTCTTTTTTCAAATTTTCAAATGTTTTTAGATTTTCTGAAATCTTACTCCCCCTAAAATGCAAACACATTTTAGGAAATTTGAAAATAAACTGTACAATAAAGTGACAACCAATATCGAATTGCTTCAAATCGCCATCCACTTGGCATAAACAATCAGAACTCCCCCTTACACAAAACTATTTTCTCATTATGATTTCAAAACACTTAAGTTTGTTTTAATCAAAATGATTTTTCCGGAAAATAGGTTTTGTTTTAACCACTAGTAGGTTAGGGGTTTGGTTCATCATATTGTCCATTCAATCACTTGTAGCAGATCAAGTACAACTTAATGTCCCTGATTTACCACTTGCATGTATGCAACCTCTGTACCTGTTGTAAAAATATTCACAACATTCAAGCCTATGTAGGAATAAACCTCCACACAAACCATTTTACCAATCAAAATGCCGATTCCTGCTTCACACTTACCAACCTGGAAGCTCCGGAAATTCACAATCTGTAAAATTTAACAAACTTTAAGATTCATTTTCAAAAACAATTAATTACCTAAGAAAGATGCCGATTCCTGATCCACGATTACAAACTTGGGATCTCCGGCAAGTCAGGTTTTCAAGCAAAGAAAATGTCCACCCAAGCCTGACCAGCCTTGCGTGTTTTCAATTCAGATTTAGTTGGGGTGTAAGTTACTTTCTTTGTAGCATAAAATTCCTTTACCCCTTTAACCTTCCCATCGATCATTTTTCCAAAAATTTTCTTTACGTTTGCATTAAAAGCTTTCTCAACATCAAATTCATTCTTATCAGAATAAAATTGATTTGAAATTTCAACCTTTCCAACCTTTGATTTAAAATTCTCAGCTCTCAATGGTGGAAAATGAACATCATCCATTAGAGGCACTGAGTTTTCACTTTTTACCTCAACCTGTGGCTCCTCCGATTTTGTGGAATCAGATTCATCGCCAGATTTTACCTCAGATTTCTTAACAATCCAAGCTTGATTGTCAAGATTTCCCCTCTTCTTGTAAACCCTTTTCGAACACTCTCCAACTTCATATGTTGAATTTTTGAACACTTTGAATCTTTCGGTTGGAGGTTCAACATCAACAATCTTTTTTTTAAGTTTTGAAGAAACTTCCTGTTTTGTTTGAGTAGCTTTTGGACAATTCCATGCAATGTGACCAACTTCATTGCATCTGTAACAGGTTCTTGTTTCTTCCCTTTGATAAGCTCCATTCTTCATCTTTTCAGCAAGAAACTCCTGGTTTGACTGTTTCCAGAATGAGCTCTTTGCTTCTTCTTCATGGCTAGTTCCTGCAACATATGTCTTTTTTGATTTAAAATCCCGAACATATTTTTCATTTTTATAGTTTTCAGGTGGAATAAAACCTAAGCCTTTCTTTTTGTAGCTACGATTTTGGTTAGGTTTCTTTTGAAAACCAGAACCAGAATTGTAACCCTTTTTCTTGTTTAAACGTTGTTATGCTCTTGAGGTGTAAGGTCTTGGTTTTCTTGTAAGATTTTCATCTTTTGTTTCAGAAATATTAATTTCTGTTAGTTTGAAAACCTTTTTGATCATTTCTGGTTTAACACCTCTTATTGGAAACTCTTTATCAAAATATAATTTGTCAGAATCATTCAAAGTATATACAACTTCAAATGTTTCATCATCCAAATTAAATTTTGACAATAAAAACTCTTTACTATAAACCCGTTTTCCCGACGATTTTGAACTCCTTTCGGACGAACTCGAACTCCCAACTGACTGACACGAACTTTTGGACTCGGACTTTGACTCTGACTCCTCATCCTTATCCAACACCTGATCGACCACTCGTTTTATCAGTTCTGACTCATGATCTGTGTCGGACGCTGTGAACGTGACGTCAATATTGTCTGGTAAAACATCGGTTATCTCGGACTCCAACTTTATATTGACTGCCTTTTTTAGTTCTTCCTCGTTAGGTTTTCTAGACGAGTACCCTTCCCAAATCGGAAGCGGACACTTATTATAACAGACACCCTGTTTCTTACCAATATCCTTTTTCTTCTTTGGCTTTGTTTCTTCACCTTTAAACGCTTCAAATCCTTCAACTGTTGGATAAATTCTATCAATTAAGTAGTCACAACCTTTGTAACTTTGCAGCAATCTTCCGATTCTTTCATTCTCAGTTGCTTCACTATCCAACTCTTTCTTCCACTTTGCACATTCTTCTATGTACAAGTTGATCTCTTTCTGCTTTGTCATCATGGTAGCATTCAACATCTTCAAAGCTTTCTCTCTTTCAGAGTTAGTCTTTTCCAGACTATTCACAGTTCTGTTCAATACATCATATGACTGTTTTAAATTTTTTACATCAAACAAACAATCTATTTTGTCTTCATGTGATGATGTTGCAATGGTGATGTCATGTATGTGATGTCATCATCAATGATGATGACATAATTCTTGTTCTGAACCGCAACGAACCCGAGACTCGATATAAGACGAAGACGGCAGATGTGTGCACCAACATAATGGAGCGTTACTTGGAGTATCAAAACAGCGAATCCTATCTCGAGAGACTCGCATGTATAATCTACCATTAAGTTGTTTCCGAATTTCAGGATGTTATCCGCCTGGTACAATCATTACTACTTGATAGTTTTTGAAGATGTTACTATGTTTGATTTGGAGTTTCAGTTAGAGATTATACTTTCATTAGTTTGATATGAAATTTTTATGTTCACTCATTAGGACATCTAAAAAAGTGAACCCAGTAGAAAAATTACTGGATCCGCCACTAATCTGTGAGATTTCAAGAACACGGCCAAATGTAACGGAGTTAGTTTTTCAACTTGCGTGCGGCCTTAGACTACCGTCTAAGTAAGCCTTGTCGACTTAGTGTTGTTGGGTTTTAGTTGTGAAAGTCCTTAAAATGAACGTTGGATCCCTAGTAAACTGCATGTAGTACCTTAAACACAAGTATACTAGTAAAATGCTTTGTATTGCCAAAAAAAAGTTTACAAGAGAGTGTTGTTGTTTACAAGTGCTAGGGATGTATCAAATGAAACCCAAAGTCCCAATTTGTAGTACTTGGACTTGATCTAGATGGTTCCAGGTCTAGGTCCTTCTCATACAAAGATCTGCATATTAATATCTATATATTTCTTTCAATATATCATGATATCTTGCTAATTTTTTAGAGTTGTCCATGGTAGATTCTTGATGTTTTGACAAGAATTTTCTAGGCCAATTTTGGCTGGAACTTGGCATTTCTTATACCCCCCAAGTTGCTTGAACATTATGGGATGTTCCGGAGTCTTCCTGGCAGCGCTTGAAGTGACTAGATGGCCCTATAATATTATAGAATCTATGCTAAAGCATCTAGAATTTTTGAGCTGAATTTATGTGGGGTGTGACACAAAGCCTTAGCTTGTCTCTTCTCGTTAACCATCAGTTTCGACCACCAACCAAATATAGTCGCGAATTCACATGACACTCAGCTTGACATATCATAAACCTCCGCCGTAGCCCTATCATCCTCTACCGCGTCGGAAAAACTATATGACATATTCAGTGTTTTATATGGGTCTTACAAGTTGGTAATCAGAGCCTGAGGTTTAAGACAAATGTGTTCGGTTCAAGACTTGATCAAGACATCCGGTAAGAATTAATTATAAATGAGTTAGATCGAAAGATTTAAATGAAGTAAAAGATGTAAAAGTGTATGGGAAGAGTGTATTAATACGCTCGAACCCGGGAAATACACTAAATATAAAAGGTAAGGCAAGTTATATACTTGACCAAACCGAAAAAGGATAACACATCACTTATGATTAAGCGTGTGAGATATAAATTTCCATGTAACGGAATGGAAATGAATTGAATAGTTATTAATTAACTATTATGTACATTTCAGTTAAAGAAATGTCTGGTGCAACCGGAGGTGATTCGACATCTCACCTAACTGAAGAAATGAAAGATAAGATTTCTGAGGAGGTCGGAAAGGCTTTAGAAGCTAGCCTACCGCAGTTCATCGCGATAGACTACAAACCACGATCTTATCGGTGGTGGATGATAAGATGAGCGAACTGAAAGAGAGTCTCACGAACCTCTACTTGTATAATTTAAATAAAATTAAAACACCTAAAAACAGTGACTACATATGAATAAGATCCTGAATCAATCACCATTAATGCACTACATCCTAAGAACCGGTAAAATGTGGTAACTAGACTGTATGATCTACAATCTCCTTTATTTTAGTACTTGAATAATTGGAAAACAAGTAATTTAAAAGATTGACTTTGACTACGTGCAAAACCCTTACTACATGGGCTTCTTCAACAGCTCCATGGATATCTTTGCATGTACTCCACTCGCATGGGCTTCTCTCGTGTACAGCTTCTTCAGCATCTCCATGAATATGGGCCTACCTCTGCATGGACTCCACCTGCATGGGCTTCTCTCGTGTGGGTCGGGTTAGTGGTGCACAAATCGGTTTTTTTTTTTAAAAACCGGTTCCGGGTATGGAACCAGGATCGGGTTTTACAAAATCGGGTTTTACAAAATCGGGTTTTTTTAGAAACCGGGTTGGGTCCGGGTTTTCTACAAAAAATGTATACCCTATATACCCGGGTCCGGGTCGGGTTTTATAAAACCCGGGTATTATAATACCCTATTTTCGGGTTCGGGTATGCATCAGGTAGGGTTCGGGTATGCATCGGGTTGGCAAAAAACCTACACCGGGTATTAAAAAACCCGACTGGGTATTAAATGCTTCTTTATATGTTTTAGTAGATGGTTTAGCTTATTCAAATTTAATGACATTTTTAAACAAGATTACATCAAAGTGTATACACAATTCTTAGAAACCCAATAATTAAACAAGATTACATTAAGTTGCATCCAAGATTCCAATCCATATTTTTTTGAAAATACATCCAATCCATATAACCGAATATTTATAAAACTCATAACCGGGTATTTATAAAATCCGGTTCCGGGCATTTATAAAAGTCGGTTCCGGGTATTTATAAAACCGGGTATAAACCAGGTATAAAAAAACCCGGTTCCGGGTTCGGGTTTTAAATCAGATATGAATACCCGGTCCCTACCCTATGGGTAGGGTTCAGGTTCGGGTATAAAAAAAACCCGGGTTTTATAATACCCGGTTCCGGTGTTTTTTTTTCGGGTCCGGGTCCAGATTCAGGTTTTTTTGTGCACCACTAGGTGGGGTACGTAACAATAAGCATAATAGAAAGTCAATTAAATTGTTGAGTTGTCAACAATGACATACCGTTTTGTCCTACAAACCAATGATACAATTTTACATTACGCAAAGAAAGAGTGAATTTCAAATTTTGTTATTTATTTTTATAGTGAATTTCAAGAGGTGTCATTTATTTTTAAAATTGATAACTTTTGTATTTAATTTTTAAAATCCTGCACGTTATGTCATTTAGCTCTAACCTGGTTAATTTTAACTGTTAAGTGAAGGGTAATTTGGTCTTTTTAATTATTTATTAAAACACCTTTTTAATCATTTTAATGATTGCAATTCACTCTTATGTAAATTGTGTTAAGAAAAATATGAACTATTAACATATTGTAGTTTAATTCTTTATCTTGATAAGATATAATTATTAATCCTCACATAGTGTAGTTTAATACTTTATCTTAATAAGATATAATTAATAATCCTGGAATTTTTAATAACCATATTGTTTATTTATTTCTTATGGGGGTATTTTCGTCCTACTTATCATTGTTCATTTTTTTTTTGAACGGCAAATTTGGATCACTGACGGACCACTGGAGTATCATCGTGCCACCAGAGGAACCACCCGATCATATCCATCTCCACTAGGCATAATGCCACACCAATTCAGGAGGAAACCCAATAAATATGGGAAAACCCCCTTTGTGGGAATCGAACCCAGGACCTATTGGTCCCAAATCCTTATCCCACCACCAAGATGCCACTAGGCTATAAAGCCATGGGCACTTATCATTGTTCATTGATTGATGAATTTGGTTTATTCAACTTCTTAACATAGTTTACTCTTTGAAGACTAATTTTGACTAAGGCCTTTTGTTTTTCTTTTTTAAGAATATGCATCAAATCAAGCATGGGTAATCTTTGTATTTATGCATGTTATTCTTTGTAGTTGTCCTCTTTTAACAACTTTGGATTCTTTTAGTGGTCCATTTAGGTACTTGACATCTAATGACTTTTTTCCAATATTTGAATTTTTAAATACTAAATATATGACCCACTTTTAATTATTTTTTTTGGAAGCAGCCAACAATAATAAAACCTCAACAACCAAAGCTGTCGTATGAAAACGAAAAGAACCAACTTCGACTTGGTCCTGACACTCTGACAGTCAACTTCGATATGTTCGGTCCTCACATCGTAGATTGTTTTTTTTTTGGAACTTCGACTTTCATTACGAAAAACAAGCTACTAGCAAGGAGCTAGAGCCAAACTACAAAAACAAAAAACATTACACCGCAACATTACACCATTCAGAATTCTTAAACGAAGAGCGGTAATTTTAATCCAAAGGAACCCAAACGCCTTGATGTCTTCTTTAATTCGTTGATTGGTTGCTATGTACACGGCAACTTGATCATCACTTAGACTAACAAGCTAAGTCACTCTACAAACATGTCATTCCAATGGATCAATATTTTACTGGAGCTAATGGGATCTAGAAACCACACCTTGTTTCTTTTGCTTTGACTCGAATCGCCTGTTACACAACGTGACCCATCGGTTTGCCACTTGTAATCTTGACATATAAGTACCACTAGGGGTGCAAATGAGCCGAGCTACTCGTGAGCTACTCGAGCTCGGCTCGAAAAAAAAGCTCGAACGAGGCGAGCTTAAACGAGCTCGAGCTCGAGCCCGAGCCTAAAAACAAGTTCGTTTAGCAAAACGAGCCCGAGCCTGAGCTTCGCTTATCGAGCTCGAGCCGGCTCGCGAGCCTTAATTAACGGGCTTTCATTATATATATTTTTTATTAATATATTAAACATATATTTAATTAATAATATTTACCATTTATATAAATATAAAAAAATAACTAAATTATATGTGTAACAATAATTAGAATTAATAAAAATTAATTAATAAATACTAAACGAGTCGAGCCCGAGCCGAGCTCGAGCGTGAAAAATTACCTTCGAGCCGAGCTCGAGCTTTCATATATTAAACGAGCTCGAGCTCGAGCCTAGTCGAGCTCGGGCTCGGCTCGGCTCGTTTGCACCCCTAAGTACCACTAGCTTTCAATGATCTAGTAAATATATGAATGAAATAAGAAGGTAAATAATTGTAATGTTTTATTGAGTGTTATTTCTAAACAGTGAAAATTATTAATATTATGAATTGAACAAGTACAACCCAAACCTATATCATTATTAAAAAACGATAAAATACATTAATAGATGCTCATGGTGGCACAGCACCTTAAGGACAACGAAAGACAGACAAAGCGGCCAATGAATAAAACAAAGTAGCAAGACATGGACCTTGCAACTAAAACTTTGATTAATTGATACTATTTTTCAATTAATTTACGATATCTTGAAAGTGACCAATAGACAACATATGATAAAATGAACAACCAAACACCATATGTAAGACTTAACAGAAAATATCACTTAACAACTCGAAATCTCTTGAATGAATCGCATAAAGTTGATCAAAACCCTTTTCTTGTTCTTTATCTTCTTCATCTTCTTCTTTTCCAATGTTTTTGCCCAACAAAATGTAACTGAAACTAGTCATGTTGTCGTGCATGCCGCGCATCCTAGTATTGTTATCATCATTGGGGTACTATGTACTATGTTTTGTTTATCATTTTTGTTACTCGCTTGCATGAAATTTTGGAACTCAGATTTCACTCTCCAAGTCCCTCAAGTGATTCCTAGGGCAAGGTCAAGGATCTCGGGGATTGACAAGAAAGCAATTGAATCTTTGCCCTTTTTTAGATTCTCCTCGCTTAAGGGATTGAAAGAAGGGCTAGAATGCGCAGTGTGCTTGTCCAAGTTTGAAGATTCGGAGTTATTAAGGATGTTGCCTAAGTGTCGGCATGCATTTCATATGAATTGCATTGATCAATGGCTAGAAAGTCACTCTACTTGTCCTCTTTGTCGGTGTAAGTTTGATTTGTCGGATGTCTCAAATTTCGCTTTCCCCAATAGTTTAAGGTATACAGATGAAGGTTTTAATAATCTTGAAATCTTTGTTAAGAGGGAACATGATGGTTCTTCTAGGTCATCAAGGTTTAGTTTTGGGGGTAGTTTTAGGAATATTGGAAAAAGTCCTAAAGAAGATGCCTTGATTCAATATGGTGATCAAGGGTTGTTGGATAAGTTCAAACATAGGATCATCGTATCCGGCATTGTTTGCAAGAGCCGATGGAGCGATGTGAATTCCTCCGATCTAATGTTTTTGAACTCCAAGATGCTTAATGAGGCATCCAACAACCGTTTTTCGCCTTCAAGTAGCGGGAGACATGAAATAGATATTGAACAAGTAATGAAGTTTAAGGAGGATATGGAAAGAAGAAGATTGCACGAGTTAACGACTGGTAAAACCACTGATAGTGGCGAAACATCTGTTTCGACTTCACACTTTCCACGGTTTGTGAAAAATGAGGATTTCGAAGGTATGGAGAAGAGATCGATGTCAGAGATAACAAACATGTCAAGATTTAAGGATACTAGAAGTTCGTATTGGGCAAGTAGTGAGAAAGATGACAAGTTACAAAGGGTTTGGTTGCCAATGGCGAAAAGAACCATTCAGTGGTTCACAAACCGCGAGAGAACTTCATTTGAGTAGAGCACCTGATCATGTTTGTACCTTGTTAAGTTGGTGTCCTAGCTGGTTTTCATTGTTCAGAATTTTAGTTTATAGGTTAAGTTCATACAATATGAAAATGAACTAAAACAAGGTAACTTGTATCCTTTACTTGTAAAAAGAAATATATGAAAGTGGACATATTGTATTTGAAAAGATATATTGTATAAAACCTCAAAGTTAATATGAACATTCTCATATTAACTCTTAAGAAACTATCACATAGCATGAAAAAAAATATATGCTTTTCCTACAAAAAAATTATACACACCACATCTTATCAAATTTGTTCACAAGAATTAGAGATGTTCAAAGATATATAACCTTATCAAACTCTAAATACTAGGATTTACTCTAAAAATCCTATTATACCATATGGAATGCAATATCATATGGAAAATATCATACTTCACAGGCTTAATATGCCATAGAAAATGATGTTGTACCTTCTTAACTCTCTGATACATCACTAGATATCTCCTTTTCGATATCGAAAGAAGAATGTTCTTCAAATTTGGAATATCCTTCTCCTGGATAAAGACCGCGAACGACTCCCAATTCAAGATCTCAAAGAACGGTGGGACGAAATTGTCGGATATAATTACAGGAACACATTCGAAAAAAATGGCCTCCACCACTCTAGGACTATTAACTTCGTAACCTTTAGCACATATACAATATTTGCTACTCTTCATGTAGTTAGCATAGCTCATCTTGTTTTCAGATTTTTGAAGCTTTCTAAAGATTTTCATGTCAGGGTCTTTGTTTTCCCAGTGTTGCAAGAGAATTGACCTCGCTTCACCGTGCATTCGGCCTGCAAAGAAAGCAAGAATCGGACGTCGAGATGGGGGTCTTCCTCCAAGTCCACGCAACGGATTTTCAGATGAATGGACGAATGTTTCAGGGAGAGATACGTCTTTTCCTAGCTCAAAATGTTCTTTAACATCAGAATTGCATAAAGCCCTTATGCAACTATCCATAGATCTCCTTGTTTCGTATGTAGCCTGAATAAAATTATAGTTTTCAACCTAATACAATGTGTATAAATTGCTGTAAAATATGAAATGTATTTAAACACTTTTTTTAATATATATAGATGATGCATTATAAAATTACAATAGGAAGCAACCAAAATTTGTTTTTATTTCTAGGTGTTTTGTAAAATTACAAGCAACTCGTTTTGATTTCTAGGGAGTCCGCTAGTAAAAGGAGCTCATGTGTTTTAGTTTTGCCATCTCAACATATTCAAGGAGTTCGTGGTATCCAAGGAGTCCGCTTACCACGTGACAGCCTGGTGCCATATTTTTTAGAGTCATACCTGGGTAGCGAACTCCCTAGAAACCAAACGCTTCCAAAACCTCCTAAAATTACTTTTCATTTTACTAGAATACCAAGAAATCTAAAAAATACTTTTATTTGGCTGATCATAGCTGTGATGGTTAAAAACCTCATATTTATCTAACAACCATATATAGAATGTTGTGAGGTAACAAGATGAAAGTTGTTATTCGAGTTTAATTTATAAGATAGCATTTAACAGCCAAAATTCCATATATGTTTAGAACATGTAGGCTTACCCAATCATGGCAAGCAACAAGAAAATGATCAGATCCGTCTGTTCTATTCCAAAAATTATATCTCGTTATGATGCGATGAACGTAGTTCTTCAAGTATTGTATCAGGTTCTTTTTACTATGAGACCCGGGGACATATAGTTGTAACTGCAATACTCGAGAGCTAAAAGGAATGTAAAACAGATGGGCTTTTTCGGGGTTACTAGTAACAAAATGTTTGCTTTCTTTGATACTCATCATGAACCATCCCTCGGATGCATAAACTCCTGTTAACACAGCCTCCGGCTGGTGGAATATCGGTTTATCTCCTTCTTTGTATATGTAAACCTTAAGAGTCTTTTCCATTAGTTTGTAGCTTCTGCATTATGTCCATGAATGTCAGATTAAATTTAATCTTTAGACATATACTGTTAGTGTGGCAAGATGATGACATTGATAACTTGAACGAGATAAAAAAGGGTTCTATTCACTTTCTTTGTTTGATGATACGAAGCTGAGCCAAAAGCTATCTTGGGCTAAGAGTGGAATTACAACACCGATAAGAAGTGGACCAAATGGTCTTGACCAGCCGGATAATGCCTCAAACATCCATAGATGGTTTGGCCGAGCTGTCTGACCCAAATTCCATCATTTCGGGCTCTAATTACATCACCGAAGATTTTTCCCCACATTTTGGAATTTCCAATCACATTCCATTTCTGGTGTAAAACGCGTAAATATTTTTTTTGAATGACCTCTCCGCTGCCTCTACCAACCAAGTGGGCTAGCCCCACATTAGCGCGTAAATAATTGATTGCCTTAAATAAGGTAATTTTAATTCAGTATTTAATTACAAGTTGTCAATTTTGAAGATTTAAGTATGTCTGCCAAATTTTGAATTAGTATAAAGTAAAAGGGACTATGATATAATGTTTTGTTTTCTTATTCAGTAATACAGTATTTTCTTTGAGAAATCTCTTTGTTACCCTTTTGTGCTTTCTCTCTACCTCATTCAATCAATTTGTTTTGTGTTATTGTGTGACTCTTAATCATATTGCTATTTCTCTAAACATAACATATAAAGTCAGTCTTATTTACCTCTTAAACCTTGAAATGTTATGATAAAGAGGATAAAGTGTGTGATCATAGTCATTGACAGGAGCATTCTCAATCTGCACTTTTGCATCTAGTAACTCTTGATCAACTGTTGAAGTCCATCTCGGTTTCTACAAGACAATAGTAGTTATGTTAACTAAACAATAAAAACAATCTCATTGTTTCACAAGAACAGTTGTGGAACTTGCATACCATTGAACTAACCGAAGCACGATTATGTTGCAATATGTCATGCATCTCTGCGATTGTCACTATGTCCACAATAGGCCTCTTACCACTCTTCTTCACCGGTGGAACCTTATTCACAGATGAGTTATCCGCCAACACAAAAGAGTCTTCCGCTAACGAAGCAGCTGATTGAAATGTTTTGTTATCAACCAACATTGAGGGAGATCTTACGGTAGTAGTATTAGTATCGACCGTCATTGGTGGCGCTAAAGAAGCAAGTGAACTTCGCGTTGCTTGATGGCTGCTGGTAGAAAATAAGGAAAATGTAATACCACCATATAGAAAATCAAACAACTGCATCATTATAACAACTGCCACAACCCAAACTAATCTCTTGGGTTTAAATATATGCTGAATTTGATGACCCATTGATGTAAAGTAACTAAAGCTTATGAACTTCCACTTGCAAAGGGGGTAAACCGGTAAAGTGCCTTGAACATATAAGAACTGTAAAATATATTTGAGTATATATTGAAGGTTGAAAATGTATTATTTAATGGGAAACATAGTTGAATTATAGGGAAGAGGGAATGTATATTTAATTGTTAACTTGATTGGAAAATGATGCAAGATCCTTTATATACGCTAATGATGGACAAAATTCCAACTTGGCTTTTACTTGTTTTCTAGGGGTTTCTATATTAGGGTGAGGGGTATAGTAGCGGTAAACCCTTCGGTGAATGGAGATCACCGATTCGGTGACTATACCGTGTGTTTGTGGGTGTTTGGTGAGGAGGAGAGAGGGTGGATATTTCGGTGAGTGTTTACCGAAAATGGGTGAGAGAGAGTGATTGAGAAAATGGTGGGTCCCAACCCCTTTTAACCAATTACAATTTTTTTTATTTTTTAACCTACTCAAACACCCTAGGGTGATTGACTATACCCCTGATTGAGTGCAAAATAGAGAGTGGAATGGAGAATTGACATGACATAATATTATTGGGTAGGATTTCACTCAAACACCCTAGGGTGATTGACTATACCCTCCACCCTTAACTAGGTAAGTAGCAATATCATTAGACATTAGTAATTAAATTGGGTCCTAATCATTTTATATAGTTGAGAATTTGAGATCGAATGGATTTATTTACTATATGTTTATTTGCATACTAATCAACTATTAAATGCATTGCTATTGTTATAAAATATATTACATTTAGCTATTTTTGTATTTTATAGGTATTAAGTGGTGGAACTAAACTTGTCATAACTCAAAAATTGGAGGATGCTAAATGTTTAGTTTATTTGAGTGGAATATTTAGTATTTATGTAGTTTTATTTTATTTGATTTCCTTATAGTGTCGGAAAGAAGAAAAAAAATAGTGTAGGGGCTAGTGTGTAACATGGGGTTCTATATAAACTCCATCTTTGTGTAACCCTACTTTTTGTACAAAACATTTTATCAATACAATCTCAATACAATTCAACCCCAATCACTGTGTTTGTTCTATACTAGACAACATGGTATCAGAGCAGTGTTTCTGATTCTTGAAACCTTGCTCATCATCTACAGTTTATCCCAAACCAATCCAAGCCAATTCAACACCAAACCGAAAAAAAACCAAAATCAAAATCAAGGTTCCGAAATCGAACCTGCAGTTCTTTTCAATCCATCAAACAACTGCATCCGCCACCACACAAAACCCTAAAAGTTCCAACCGCCGATCTCGCTCAGCCGCACACCAAAAAGACGAACCCTAATCTGTTTGAACCCTAATCTGTTTGCAGTTCTTCAACCGCCGCTGTGCCTATAACCACCGCCACCGCCGCCGTATCACCCTCCGCCACTACAGTTGGTTGTTGTCGTTGATGCTACCGTGTGTGGCATGTTATAATTGTTTTTTGAAAAAACAGTAACAACAAGCAAAAAAGGAGGCCTTATTGTGGAAGGTATTGAGGTTCGGCCTAAGTAGTGTTTCAATTTTTGGTTGTGAATAAAAGGCTTGTTGACAATATGAGTTTGTAAAAAGGGGATGGCCACCTATATTGATTTTGGAAAATATTAAAGTGGGAGGCACCCTATTGGTGGCAACAGAAGGCATCAAAGTGAGTGGAAATTGGCCCTATCATATTCTAGAACGCTGCTGCTGTTGTCTCATCGGAAGTGTTTGTTTTTTGAAGAGAGAGGGGTGATTATTGTCGCCAGTTAGTGGGAGGTCCCTTTAGTCTTGGTATTGTCGCCAATAGAGGGGTCCTTCCTCAGCTAAATATCTTCGCCGATTATAATTACGCTATCGGTAGCGAATTTGTGGTTTGCGGGCCATTTAAATCTTGAACGCGAGTTCAAGTTACTGGTGTATTTAATAAATACGCCGGTAAAATAACTTTGCTACCTAGTGACGGTATTGCGAACGAAAATCTTGAACGCGAGTTCAAGTGCCCAGCGTATTTGATTGTTTATTAAATACGGTCGGCTTGTTTATTGTCAAAAAAAAGAGTCAAAAAAAAAAAAAATCAAAAAAAAAAATGGAAATCAATCATGGAAAAAACAGTTCTTGGATATTCGATTCTGGTGCCACTGACACCATGACATTTGAACCGTTGGACATACGGTCAATGTCCAATCCTCAAAAAACTAAAATCCATACTGCAAACAACGGAACGATGCAAGTGAAAGGAGGAGGGACAATTGAAATTTCACCAACTATGAAATTATCAAATTGTCTTTATGTTCCATCATTATCACACAAACTGCTCTCAATTAGCCATATTACCAAAGAGCTGAACTGCACGGTACTAATGCACCCTACTTTTTGCCTTCTACAGGATATCAGGACGGGTGTGATTATTGGACGTGGTACTGAGCGCCAAGGATTATACTATGTGGATGAAGTGACTCAACAGGGTACTGTGATGTTGACTCATGGAACTAAAAACCGGGAAGCCTGGCTATGGCATAGACGTTTGGGGCATCCATCCCATGGCTATTCGCACCTTTTGTTTCCAAAACTCTTCCCTTCAAATGGAAAAATAGATTGTGAAACCTGTCTTCGTGCTAAAAGCCATCGACAACCGTTTAAACCTAGCAATACGAAAGTTGCTTCACCTTTTTCACTAATCCATTCTGATGTGTGGGGTCCTGCTCCTGTGATGGGGGGGCAGGGTCTTCGGTACTTTATACTATTCGTGGATGATTGCACTCGCATGACATGGGTATATTTTTTGAAAAACAAAACCGAAGTTTACGAAAAATTTATCATGTTTTATGCTATGATTCAAACTCAATTCCAAACTCAAATCCAAATCCTTAGATCCGACAATGGGGGGGAATTTGTCAATACATCCATGAAACAGTTCTTTAAAACCAAAGGATTAGTTCATCAAACGTCTTGTTCTCATACCCCCGAACAAAACGGTGTTTCCGAACGGAAAAACCGTATTATTCTTGAAATGACTCGAGCCCTTTTGATCGAATCTCAGGTCCCTAAATCTTTCTGGCCGGAGGCAGTTGCAACATCCGTGTATCTGCTGAATCGGCTTCCCACAAAAGCTCTTAAATTTAAGACTCCCTTAGATTGTCTGTCTAAGTCTGCCAGTATTCCTCATCCTCTTACACTTGAACCTCGAATCTTCGGGTGTACCGCATTTGTTCATATACCCAAAACCAATCGAAACAAGCTTGGCCCATGTGCTGAAAAATGTGTATTTGTCGGCTATGGGATCGATCAAATAGGTTACCGATGTTATAATCCAACAACTCGTCAAATGTTCACCACAATGAATGTTGACTTTCTTGAAACAAAATACTTTTATAACACCCAACTCAGTGGTCAGGGGGAGAATGACAGTATAGACACTCTGAGCTGGTTAACCCAAATTCCCTCATCTGAAGAAGTCACAACAGAAAACTATCACAGTACTGCGAGTCCTTCAAACACAGACACACGATCCGCGGAGCACAGTACCACTGAAGAAAGTCCATCCAACGTGATGCCTGAGGTAAGAAATACTGAGAACCCTGAATGTTCTACGTCTTATAACTATGAGACAACAGGGGAACACATAGAACCGACAACTACAGAACATGTTGATCCAGTTGTTGAACAGGCTGAGCCAGTTGTTGAACAGGTTGAACCAGTTGTTGAACAGGTTGCACCAGGTGCAGCAGAGACTATCGGAAGATACTCTCTTCCTCCTAGAGCCAATAGAGGGGTTCCTCCAAAACGGTACTCCCCAGAGAGGGAAACCAGAAATTCAAGGTATCCTGTAGCTAATATGGTTAACGGGAACTTATCTAACAGTGCGAAAGCATTTGTTACTTCACTATACTCTGAACAAATACCTAATTCCGTAAAGGAAGCTCAAGGTAAGAAGAACTGGGAAGAAGCAATGGAAGTGGAGATGCATGCTCTTGTGAAAAACAACACATGGGAGAAGTGCATTCTTCCTAAAGGAAAGAAAACAGTTGGATGCCGGTGGTATATTCAATCAAGTATAAGCCAGATGGTTCTATTGGGCGATACAAAGCTCGCCTTGTAGCCAAGGGTTACACTCAGACGTATGGGATCGATTATTCTGAGACATTTTCTCCGGTTGCAAAAATGGATACCATCAGAGTTCTCTTCTCGGTAGCAGCCAACAAGGAGTGGCCTCTTCACCAGTTTGATGTCACAAACGCCTTTCTCCATGGAGACCTAACAGAAGAAGTCTACATGGAAGCACCTCCAGGGTTCTCAGGGGGTTTTAAAGAAGGAGAAGTTTGTCGGTTGAAAAAGTCCCTTTATGGGCTAAAGCAATCTCCTCGGGCATGGTTTGGAAAGTTCACCTTGGCCATGAAAGAGTATGGGTATCACCAAAGTAACGCTGATCATACTCTGTTCCTCAAGAGAAGAAACGGTCTTGTAACTTGCTTGATCATATATGTAGACGACATGATTATCACCGGAGATGATATAGAAGAAATAGCACGGCTGAAAAGAAATCTGTTTTCAAAGTTTGAAATGAAAGACCTTGGGAATCTCAAGTATTTCCTCGGGATAGAAGTTCTCAGGTCTAAACGGGGGATTTTCATCTGCCAAAAGAAGTATGTCCTTGATCTCCTAGCAGAAACTGGGTTGGTTGATTGTAAACCAACAGATACTCCAATGGTAGTGAACCACAATCTTCACATGGAACTTAATGGAGAACTTGCAGACAAAGATAGGTATCAACGGCTCGTGGGCAAGTTAATTTATCTCTCTCACACTCGTCCTGATATAGCTTATGCTGTTGGAGTGGTGAGTCAGTTCATGCATCAACCTCAAGTTGCCCACATGGAAGCTGCTCAGAGAATTTTAAGATATCTCAAGGGAACTCCAGGCCATGGAGTATTGTTCAAAACAAATGGACATTTAAATGTTGAGCTCTATACTGACGCAGACTGGGCAGGAGATAAGGGAAACCGAAGGTCAACATCAGGATATTTTTCTTTGGTTGGTGGAAACCTCGTTACCTGGAGAAGTAAGAAACAGAAGGTGGTCGCTCTGTCGAGTGCAGAAGCTGAGTTCAGAGGTATAGCTCGAGGGCTAAGTGAAGTTCTTTGGATCAGGAAGCTCCTAGAAGACATTGGTTTCTCCCAAAGGGCGAAACCCAGTAAAATTATGTGTGACAATACAGCTGCAATACAAATTTCAGAAAACCCAGTTCAGCATGATCAAACAAAACACGTGGAGGTAGATCGACATTTCATCAAGGAAAAACTGGAGGAAAGAATCATAGAGCTCCCGTATATATCAACAAAAGATCAACTCGCAGATATTCTCACAAAAGCAGTCAACGGAAACGCTTTTAGTAGCTGTTTGAGCAAGTTAAGTATTGGTGACCCCACTACTCAACTTGAGGGGGAGTGTCGGAAAGAAGAAAAAAAATAGTGTAGGGGCTAGTGTGTAACATGGGGTTCTATATAAACTCCATCTTTGTGTAACCCTACTTTTTGTACAAAACATTTTATCAATACAATCTCAATACAATTCAACCCCAATCACTGTGTTTGTTCTATACTAGACAACATATAGGAGTAGGTTACTTTTCTCCAAGGGTTGTTTAGTATAAATAGAGATTATATGTTAAGGGCTTACGTACAATCAATTTTAATCAAGGAGTTTTTTTCTTGTTAAATCCATTATTTGATTAAGTTGAAGAAGGCCTAGTTTCCAACATTAAGAGATGACGAGCTGACGAGCTGAAACGATGTGATTAACTAATTCAAAGATAAGCAGACGTTAACGTTCAATCTGTTTATCCTCGTATTGGTTCTATTCATCATCATTAGAAACCCCACTTAATTTCGTTATTAAAAATCTTAGGACTACCAATGTACAAATGGTGGGCTGCAAGTAAATGATGTTTGGGGCGTTGGTTGGTTAGCAAATAGCAACACAAAACCGAAAAAGAAAAAACAATTAAGGAGTATAAGAGTTAATTGTGCTAAATGCTATTCAAATGGGTTATAAGTTAATTAGTTGTAATTAAGTTGGCCCAAACCCTTGTTGGATATGATAAAGTCAAATTATGGGTGTAAACACACCTCAAAATACTCTAATCAAAATTGGATTGTCAAATGGAAGTTAATTGCCTAGCTATGCGCTTTTAGCAGTTATGTGTGTTGATAATGTTGTGTTTATTGGTGATAACATTTTGGAAATAATTATCAAAATACCTTGAGCTTTTATTCTAGGCTTCTAGCTTAACAAAAGACCAACTACACCATGTTCAAACAGTGTAACTTATTACAATTTCATAATTAGATTCAAAAGCACTAAATGCTAGCAAAGGAAACATCTTTCTTAATAGACGGGATCAACTTGATAAACTCCACCGCAGCTTTGACAGAATTGTTAGCGGCAAGGGTGATGAAGGTATCCGCCTCATTGGAGTGTTCACCACCACCCGCTAAGTCAGAAAGCGCTCTAATCACAATGAATGGCACCCTTTGTTGGTATGAAATGAGAGCCACCGCAGCACTTTCCATCTCAACGGGGCTAATGTTGAACTTGTCATAGATGAAGGTTCTATAGGCGGCGTTGTCTAGGTATATGCTAGCACTTGTTCCTCGTTCTACGGTAGTAACCTTTGGTGGGGTAGATAAGCATGTTGTCACATTCAAGCATCCTTCTAATGTCAATGACTATACATGGTTTATGTTGCCATAAAAGCATGTTAGTATCTTTTAAATCAACTTTTAAACCATCATTATTTGAATTTTAATGATTTTTAATCTCAAATTAGGGTTTAATCTAACTACCTCTAGAGTTTTCGCTAGAGTGAAATAACTAGAGTCAACAGGTACCCAAAATGCGTGTTGTCTCTCCTCCGGTGTTCCATCTAATGGAAAAATTTCCTCTGGTTGATACCAAATGTTGTTCAATAAGTTATCAGATCCTAAATCGGTTGAATAATTTGCAATGTTTAGATAACCGATGTCTCGTGTGTAGTCTCCATTGTCTTCAAGGGGTAATGTGTCATCTGGACCATTTCCATATCTCTACAATATATAACATATATTTTCCAACATGCAAAGTAGATAAGTTTATTATAATCTTAATTTACTATCAATAATAATAATAATAATAATAATAATAATAATAATAATAATAATAATAATAATAATAATAATAATAGTAATAACTATTATTATTATTATTATTATTATTATTATTATTATTATTATTATTATTCTTATTCTTATTATTATTATTATTCAAAATGCAAAAGTTTGTAAGTTACCTGCCAACTCCAGAGAGCAGAATGAGACCAATATTGAGGAATGGCAACATCTCCAAGATTAAGTGAAGGGTTTGCATTTCCAGCAATTCCATAATGTACAACTCCTTCTATGTCAAACAAACTCAACAATAATTGTGTTGTAACTCCTGCATTAAGCTGTTGTACATACATGCAATTAAACATAATTAAAACCTTCATTTAGAGTTTTTTACTCTCTGCATTAGGTTTTTTATTGCATAAATTGTCACTATCTCAATCACTTAATTCAAACTTTCACTTTCTTGACAGCTTTACCATAGTTCTCATAAAAATATAAACAAATATACACCTAATTAGGAGTGTGTTTTTTTCCTTTCTAATTAACTAGCAAGAGAATAATAAATTTGTAACAAGTTACATGCGAGAAAATAACTATAGTGTTTAGTAGTCTTTGAGAAAAACTCAAGACATTTCTTTTGCGAGACGTGGCAGTCCAAAATATAATAACTTAGAAAACGTTATCTTTATACGTACCATGCCTAAACCGGTCATAACCAAAACGACTTGTTTTTCACCAATTGATCCAAACCGAAATCTCCTTCCTACAGAAACAATACCAAATCAAATTAACAACAAACAATATCTTGTATGAAAGGAAGCATCAACGTTTTATCAATCGGTGAATAAGTTAAGTATGGCATCATAATTCGAGTTTTTCACAAGTTGACCTTTCGGGTTGAAGGGACTAGGAGGTCGATGCTAAATTACTAAACTTGACAAGTAAGTTGTGTAATATTTAGGGTGTGAATTTTTGACACAACACGAACCTGCTAAAAAATATGTAGGTATGCATTTAGTCTAGACTACTCGTATTCATATAGCATGGCAGGTTCGCAGGCTAACATGTTTAACCCATAGCTTCTTTTATTTGTTTGTTATTATGTTTATGTAATAACTTAAAATATTTGTGTATTTATTATGCCAAACATTAAAAGTTTAAAAGAAATTAATATATTTTTAACATAATTGCTTAAGAAAAAATAATTTGAATTTCTAAGATAATAACATGAAATAAAGTAAATAAGCTATATTTTCCCGTTAAGTGGGTTGTGTTTGTATCAACCTACGAATACACTTGTTGTGAACAGGTCATGTGTTTGACACAATTTTCAGGATTGTAATGTCAAACTTTTTGGGTTCGTGTCGGAAATGCCCTGCCAACCCACAGACACGGCCCTTGAACAACCCTATATATACTCCAATAGACAACAATCCATACCTTACCTTTTACAATTTTTAGGAGCTACACAACCATCCATACCTTAACTTTTACAATTCATAGGAAACCTTGTGGCAAGTCAATCATAAGTGTTTATTCAGTAACGTTCATTTTTTAAAACAATATAATATACATACCTCCAACATCGATGACGAGATTACTAGACTTGTATTCGGGATAATTGAGAAGAGGATTCATTTCAAATAGGTTAGGGATCACAATGCCTATATATGGCCCCTTTTGATTAGCCTTATCGATCAATCTTTTGGTTCCTCCAGTCACTTCACCATTGGCTTCTTGTGGCAACAAAACTATAAGCAAAACTGAAACTAAAAAGAGAAAGAGATTAACGTTTCTCATCTTGCTACAGATGGAGAAATGAGGACTTGGTACCTCAGGGATGAGACTGAATTGGATTTATAGAGTTTAATAAGTTGTTTGTTTATAGGGTTCCTTTTTTAGTTTTAATAATATATTACACATGTGTTATTTAATGAATTATCAACCCATAAATGCATATTACGTGATACGACATATGATAAAAAAAAGGTTTAGTCTATTCGAAAATTATGGTAGAATTATTAATCAACCTAATTGTATGATCTAAACATCAATTCGATTAAAGCAACTAGAATATGGATGATACGCGTGGGGTAATACAAATACTCTATTGTCGATCATATACGCTTGTTCATCGAAAAATTTCATCGTTTAGGAGTAGGTCGTCCAACTACTAGCTAGGTTGGAGAAAGCAATATATGATTTTAGACATAGAAGATCAACTTAATTTGACTTTCTGGCAGATTGCCATCGAAGGACTTTTTAGCGAGGAAAATACGAACAAATAAAAATGTTATACTTTACCTACGATTTTTTGAAAAATGGAAAAGAAAGTTGCAATAATAGAGCGATACCTAGGATTTTATTAAAAATGGAAAAGAAAGTTACTAATAGAACGATAGAAGAATTAGAGAAAAGAAAGTTTGTTTTACTACTGATCAATTTTATGTCACAAATCCCTAAAAATAGTCATGCATCATATGATAATTTGTTTTTTACCAGTTTTATTTAAATTAAATCCAAAAGCACATAAATATTCAAAACTAAATCAAACATAAAAAGGTCCATAATTGAGATTTTTTTTTAAATAATTTTCATAAAAATGAATAGATCTTTTTAGTTATCTATGTATATAACCTCAAATAACGTCTTTCATACCTTCTAAAAAAAGATAGATAGCCGTTGTTAACATATTTTATTCACTTTTCGCTAACCGAATGTCTTTCACATTAAGTGCAAACGAACGTAAATGGTTCCAATTATGTTATGATCATCAAAGTATAGTTGCATACTAGCTGCCGATGAGATAACCCTAGCCGACAAGATTAGCACAAACGAGTACCATGGCAATCAAGAAATCTATTGATCAAACCAAATATGTCTAAATCATGATAATCATTTAAATTTTTTACATAAATATGAAAAGGTTGTAGTATGATTACATGTCTCTCGTTTTCATTTAAGGGCCGATTATTATATACAAACACTATCTTTTATAAAAACCATAAGAACCAATTAGAATTTAACCATAAGAACCAATTAGAATTTAACACATGACATAAATTAATAACTCGCATTAAAGGTAATTTAGTTATTGTCAACATTTAATATTTATTTATAACTCATTTAGCATAACCTTTTTAAAATTGTTAGGTAGAATATTCTTATTTTCGTGCTCTTTAGATTTTTTTTATATGTGTAGAACTCTGAGTAAAAAATGTGTTGATTACACAAACATGGTTGTGTTGATAGACTAATATGTTTTTTTTAATAAATCGATGTGCTGATTATACCTTTAGGGTAGGATCAAATGATAAGAAAATTATTGAAAGAAGAAAATACATATTGGTAAAATACTATTTCATTTATAACTCATCATATTATTTTTTTCTCTCTTTAATTAATTAGTCAAGTAATCATTAATTATCTTACATATAATCTACAAAACCTACACATATCAAAATTTTCCTACATATACCCTACACATTATAGAATTTTATCCTACATAGTCGAAATTTATCCTACACACCTTGAATCCTACTCAACTCGTAATTTCCTACACAACAAGTAATTTATTCTACACTTTAAATTAAGTTGTTTTTTAATTTGAAAATATGTGTAAAAAGTCATAAAATACCAAAATATTAACTACAAAACACACCTAAAACCCACAAATAACAAAATGAAGATTAGTAAACATCATATATGTGGGTTGTGTTTTGTGTTTTGGATGATAAGGATGTGTGTATTGAATGACAAGTATTATTGTGTTTTATGTTGATTAGCATATTGTGTTTTATGTTCATAGTTCTACGATGATATGCTTGAAGTTTTTATGGACTAATAGGGTTTAAATATGGTGTTTTAGTATTCTTCACTATGTTATTTGTGTGTTTTAGGCATGTTTTATGGCTAAAATTTGGACTTTGTAGCCGAACCCCACCCATATAATAAGGTTGAGGTTTGGCTACAAAGTCTGAATTTCCTAAAAAGTGTAAAAATCATAAAACATTATAATTTCAGCCATAAAACAAACCTAAAACCTACAAATAACAGAGTGAAGACTACTAAAACACCATATTCAAACCGTAATAGTCTATAAAAACTTTCAACACAGAATTGTAGAACTATGAATATATAACACAACATACTAATCAACACAAAACACAATAATGTTTGTCATTCGATAATCAGAGCTTTATCATCTAAAACATAAAGCACAACTCACATATATGATGTTTTAGTAATCTTTATTTTGTTATTTGTGGGTTTTGGATATGTTTTAAAAAAATGAAAAACGTGTATGGTTGAAAAATGTAATAAAGAATCTTGAATTGAGTAATTTAAAAAACAATGAGAAACGTGTGTGGTTGAAAAATGTAATAAAGTTCATTTGAATTTCATTTATAAATTAGCAATTTCATAAGTTTTGCTAAAGATATTATGTTCATTTATAGGTGGTCAAACATTTGAATATATTACCGACTAAAATTACAAATTAACTATAAAAATGTAAGTAGTTAATTACGTTTTTTGTCTATGTGGTTTGTCAAAAATAACTATTTTAGTGTATGTGATCATTTCAAATAAACTAACAAAATAACTGGATGATGCTAGTCAGGGTGGACTGTAATAATTACGAAAGTGAAACCATAGGGACTGTTTTGCCAATTTTTAAACTAGTGAACTGAAATAATAATTTTTAACAAACCATAAGGATGAAAAACGTAATTAACTCAAATGTAAGAATTTTAGTTTTTGAAGAGTTTTATAGTTACTAAATATAAAATTGTAAATGAACGCATCCACCCATAGAAAATTTTAAATAGAAGGCTGAAAATAGTACACAACTACTTTATTTTTATTTATTAACTAGTGGTATGCGTCGTCTGCGTTGCGGGGCGCTAAACCGAATGTTTTTTAGTTTGATAACATGTACGCATGTATTTCGGTCACTTGTACATGCTACTTATAACAGGATCTAAAAAAAATACACCGAGCCAACCAACTAAACTAAAACACTATCATAGTTTTGCTAGAAAAAAACTAAAACAATGGTACACATGTAATTTAGAGCTGGGGGCAAAACAGTAATTTGTTAGGACAATGAGCGAGTGCTAAGCAGTTGTTTGACACGAATAAAAAATACATTGATTCAATAGTTTTGACAAAAAAAAAAAAAAACGATGGCAATATTGCAATTTTTAACTTGGGGCAAATCATATTTTGAACTAAGGGCAAAATTGTAACTTTTACCTAGGGCAAAAACATGATTTTTAACTGAGGACAAAATCGTAATTTTGAGCCGGGGCAAAACCAAAATTTTATTTTAAAATGAGTTGAAATCGTAATTTGGCTGAACCAATTGGGAAGTGTCAGACAGTTGCCTTGCACTATTCCCCAGCCTTCCTTTTGAAGTATTTTGAACCAATGACAAAATCGTAACTTTTTGCTGGGGCAAAACCAGAATTTTATTTTAAACCGGGGGCAAAAACGTTATTTTTAGCTGATGACAAAATCATCATTTCGAGCTGGAGGCAAAAAAAAATTATTTTAAACTGTGATGAAATCTTAATTTTAAACTGAGAATAAAATCGTAATTTGGCTGGACACGAAAAATGTAAAAAAAACAAAAAAAAAACCCAAAAACAAAAAACATTGCCGCCCAAACAGTCCAATTGTATGATAGTACTATTACCTTTATGGAATTTATGGAAAATGTAATGTAATATATCAAATATAAAAAATTTCAGCTCATTTCTCGTACTACGTTTTTTCATTTCCTTTTTACATTTTTCTCTTTATTATTTCAAGCATGCATAAAACTTTCCACAAAAATAAAAGAGTTAATTATATAGTTAGTCCGTGTGATTTGCATAAAATAACATAATTAAGTACTAATAGTTTAAAATCACCTTCTAGGGTATTCACTTTTCATTTTGAAACGTTTGGGGGTACTAACGTTAATTGTTGTTAAACTATTAGTACCTAAATATGTTATTTTGTGCAAACCACGTGGACTAACTATGTTAATACCCTAGAAGTTAATACCTCCAAACGTTACAAAATGAAAAGTTAATACCGTAGAAGATGATTTTAAACCATTAGTACCTAAGTATATTAGTTTGTGTAAACCATAAGGATTAACTATCTAATTAACTCAAAAAATAAAAGGTTTAAACAGTAAACGACTTTATGACTAGTGATTACTGATGGAGGTGAAAGAAAAGAAAGGATTATGCCAATAATTACCAGGATACGAAAAAGAAATAAAAAGGTTAGCAAGTGTTATCTCCTAAACTTGTCTCTAAAACCCAAACTAAATGTATATCTTAAATTAGTTTTGTTACAGAATACAATCACTAGTACACAATTGGGCAAATGATGCGGATGACAAAACTAAAAGATGCGGTTAAATGGTTAACCCGCATCTTTTGCCCTCCCCTAAAACTAAAAAGTACATCCTGTTGTGTACTAAAACGAAAAAGTGCGGTTAAATGGTTGACCGCATCTTTTGTCCCCTATATTCCTCCCCAAAAATTTCAACTTAGTTTTCCTTTCCCTCCATCAATCTGATAACCCCCAAAACCCGGCCTCTATCTATGGTCATAACTCCTCACTTTTCATCTACCACACGCTGCAACCCTCGCTTCAGATCAAATCCTCTCAATTTTCACCTAATAATCTTGTCTTGTTTCTATCGGTTTACCTAACAAATAAGCTGACTTAGGGTTTCCTTGTGTTCAATTTCACCAACACATATACTTTTAATGCTTTTCAATCAAAGGATCTTTCACAAGAAACAAATGATAACATCCGCGAATCGTTCGATTATTCATTCGGTCTTCCGGTATCTACACGTACACTTGAGTTAAAGGTTCGTTGCTCTGAAGAAACACAATGACAACTTCGCGACCAACACTTATATTTGAAATCCAAATTGAATGAGAAAGGTGAATTCATCGAGTGTGTTAGGGTTTGTTTTTAATATACCATATTACAGTTTTCTCGTGGTTTCACTTGCTTGTTTTCTTCGGAGGTGATCTTACCCTATTGCAAGGTATTTTAATTTATTCTTTTTTTTTATCTTTTAACAATTTGTTCATGAGATTATAATTGTTGTGTTCTGCTTCAAGTTTGATTTATTAATTGATAGATTCAGTTTCTTGGATTTTATTTGATGTAGGTATAATTAGGGTTTTAATTTTGTATTTTATTTGAATAATTTATGTTTGAGGTGTATGGTAATCCGGGTGAAAAATAAAGATAACCCGATATTGGATCTGGATTCTTTGTTGTGTTCTACTATGAATTGTTGTTGATGAACAAGTTTTACAACTGCTGCTAATTTTGTACCAAATTCCACAAGTTTATCTCCACTTTTTCATGTATTTGTTGTATAATATCTTAGATTTGAGCTACCACATCACTTTATCAGTTGTTTTGTATCGATTTTACTCTGAATCTTTGTTGATGAATAGGTTTACCGTCACATTTACATGTTACTAAGCCGTTTCAGCTAAATATTCTTCATTTGACAGCGTAAGCACGTTCCAATCTCGTCTACTTCATTATGTACTAATTAATTTTCTTTTCTTCTTCAAGTAGACCTAAATTCTGCAATGTCTCGGTGGTTTATACTAACTTTACTCTGATTTTTTGGTAATGAACAGGTTTTCAATCGGATTCAACTATCGCTAAGCTGTTTTATCGTTGTTTGGATTGGGCATTCTACTATTTTGGCTCTGCGTTATTCGATTTGTGTTTACGTATGAACTTGGCGTCGCTGCCAAGGTATGTCTTTTTTTATTTTGCTTTCTATTCTTATATTATGGATATTTTTAATGTTCAATAGATTTTTGCAGCTACATTTTGATATGTTGTTAGTGATTGATGTCTACTTGGTTGCCTTTCCGTATAATCTTAATTTCCTTATGTTTTAGGGTTTATTGGTTCATTTTTTTCTGTTAGAATTTGGGCTTTCTATTGTTCTAGCTATGGCTTAGTTATGTTCAGTTTCTTTCATTGCAGTTCACCTATATGAGTAACGCGATGCTGGTATGAAGCAGGTTGATTTGCTTAAAGTTCTTTTTTTGTATAGTTTGATTGTTATGAATCAAGTTGAATTAATTACAGAAGTATGGAGGAATCACATGCCGCCGCCGGTGACGGACAAGAAGCCGCTACTTCGCATCTCTTCTGACCACCGGAACAAATGGTCATCTTCAAGAGCACAACAGTCAAAGAATACAGATAAGAAAATGTTCACGTGGGAACCGATCGAAAGGGAACCGTACTGAGATGTCTCGAACTGATCTTATACAGAAAAGCTCTTACATAAAGACTTCATATGATTATCCAATCATTGGTGTCCGCTTCAGATTCAAATCTTTCAAATAACGTAAGAGGTGATTATCTCCCCATTATACATATTTTAAAACTTTTGTGGATTACCGTTTACATAAAGACTTTTCGTTTAGTGATATCAGAATTACTATATTTGAATGTTAAATATATGGTTTAATTCCAATTTTTTTTATGGTTTTGACACTTCCCTTTTGTTTACGATTCTCAGCGCTAAGAAGCCAATGGATGATTTTTTTACAGAAGTGTGTGTTGGCCCAGCTCCTAGTTAAATTAAACCCAGAATAGAAATAATTGACAAACAAAACAAAATTGATAAACACTTTATATATGTATATATATTTAGTGAAGTATTGAAATCCTTCTTATTATGAACTTCTATAAGTAACTGTTTTTTTATGCTTGATTGACAGTGTCAAAAAGGATGGGGCAAGTCATGGATCACTCTAGGTGTCATAAAGGCTTTTTTGCTATATTTCTTTGTTGCAGAAATTCAGAAAACAGGTAAATATAATATTTCATTCACATTAATAGTATTACTAGTTAGCCCATTAACATGGAATGTTGTGTTTTGTTAGGTAATTGATACGGTTCCAGTTGCAAGTATAAACTGAAGATGTTGGTTTTGGTTGCAAGTATGAAGACTTGGGTTCGGGGGTTATTGTATATCACTTTCATCTTTAAACATTTATATATTTGTGTTACTTTCAAACTTTTTTTAATTTGTGTTACTTTAAAACCTTTATAATTTATATGTTTGGTTAATTTATATTGGAATTTATTGAGAATTATTTTATGAAATTATCTAGAAATTGAAATAAATAAAAATTATTTTTTTAGCCTGAAACACCAAAAGATGCGGTTCGAAAACCGCATATCTTACGTATATTAAGAAAAAGTAGTTTATTTGTTAATATATCAAAAGATCCGGTTTTAGAACCACATCTTTTGGACCCGCATTATTTGGCACATAGCCAAAAGATGCCATGCCATAAGATGCGGGTCTATAACCGCATCTCATAGCCAATTTAACCGCATCTTTTGATCAAATCTGTACTAGTGAATATACATTCAAACAAAAATGAACATATAGGGTTAGGATATAATTGAAAGTTTTTTTTGGCTAGGAAGGCTATGAAGTAATCTTGATCATCAATTGATTTAATCAAGGGCTAAAATTAAAGACTAAAATTGAAGAGGAAAAAGAGGCACGTGAGTTTGTGTAAGGGCATTCTAGTCAATTCAGAACAATAGTTTCTCTCTCCTCCAATTCCCCCAATTTTTTAAACGTTAATAATTTTTTCATACGACATTATTTTTTTTTATAAAAATTGCACAAAAAAACGAGCGTTTTTTATCTTTAAAACAAGTATGCTATTGCTATATTTTCGAAAAAAAATTCGAAAACCCAGTTGCGTAAAACGCAATGGACAAAAAACGTAAAAAATGATTTTTTTTCTAAAACGCAATGCACAAAAAACACAAAGAAATGTCTTATTTCTAAAACGCAATGACCAGAAAAAACAAAAAAATGTCTTATTTCTAAAATGCAATGGCCAAAAAACACAAAAGAAAGTGTTATTTCTAAAACACAATGGAGGTAAAACACATAAAAATGTGTTTTACCTAAAACGCAATGGACTAAAAACACTTCAAAATGTGTTTTTCTAAAACGCAATGGAAAAAAAAAAAAACAAATAAGAAAGATAAAGGTGGAAATGATTCAAAACTCACGTGTGCACAGCATACTTTTAGAATTCAAAAAATTATACTACCATTCATCAAAAAATAAAATAAAAACAAACTCAACACTCACATGTATGACCATAATACGCAATAAAGAAATAAATAAGGAAAATGTGGAAATTGATTCAAAACTCACAGGCAAACGTAAAATATGTATTTATCATTTTATTGCACCCACCTCGCCTGCAAAATCCTGATCACAACTCTTATGTTTACCAATCTTACAAACTTCAAATTCATCGATTTTAAACTCATCAATATCCACGAAGATTAGTATCGCTTCACGGGTTAGAATCACTTTTTGATTTTTAGATCTAGTATCGCTTATCGGAATGTTCATCGGAAAAACGCCGTCAGAGAAGATTGAAGTGGACGCTATAATTTGCTGTTAAAAAAAATATGATAAATGGTCTGTCATTCTCAAAATTTAATAAACAATGGGTATACGGCGTATACGTGATAGGCATGCAAAAGTCTTATTCAATACACTTAGTTTAATAATTAGGTTTGAGCTGCATTTAAATATATGATGATTATTCTTAATTATTAAGTTTTGGTTGATGACTTCCACAGTTATGACTCTAGGGTATAGGTTTTGCTAGATGACCAAACTTCTTTAACCACAAACTTATTGATTAATACATGAATACGATACTCAGACCTAAACTTATTTATTTATTTTTCAAGACCAGGCCGATAAATGTAGGAAAATAACCTTTGGATTTGAACATGCATATTAGATACATGTGTTTCTAAGTTGTTTTAAAAATTATCCTTTTAAATTTTTATTTTTTTCGCAAAAGTAAGAAATTTTATAATGATGGAAATTTTGTAGGTCCTAATTCGGATCTTGAACACAAGGATTTCTTGTTTCGAATGGTGTAACAAGTGTTGAATTACACCACAAACCGAGCACGAGTGTGAATCAATAACACAAAGATATTCACTGATTAACGAACCTATATTGATTTCGATAGAGTTTGGTTACGATGTTTACAATAATGCTCTCCAACACTCTATCTCTCACACACACTCTTGCTCTTGCAAGCATAAGCATTCTGAAACGATACACAACATTTATACAGCAACTCCTACAAACGGCATCCATTCTATCCAAACGACAAGGGTGTCGTTTGGATTCTATGTGAAACGACATGAGTACAAGATCCAAACGACATTGATATGTCGTTTGGATATACAAGCATGTATGTCATTTGAACTTGTCTACAAACAAAGGCATGCATGGACTTCATATTAATTCAAACGATGGTCACACATTCTGGACTTCAACCGATGGATCAATATTTCTTGTCTTCAACGGACGTTCCACTTGGTTTGAGTATCTATGTCACTTGAATCTTATTCTTGTGAGATTAAATATATAATTGTTATAATATTTAATCTTGTAGGCATTATAATCATTTATATTATATAGATCAAAATATATTAATAACCTATTAATAATTAGTTGGTAATTGTTGATGGACCATATTACCCTTATTGACTAATTATGTTTCCTCTTGGGTGTATATATAAGGAGATTATTAGAGAGTTTAAGGGTTACACAGTTAGACAATTACACAATTCTACACAACCCTCATAACATCAATCGGCTCTCTCTCCATAACCGAAATCAACCCTTGTTTCGGTTCATCACCATCATAATCTTACACCCTAAGGAGGAACCAGATCATCCTGACAAGTATGTCAAACTCAATGGCTGCATCTCTGACTGGATTCTCTGATGGCCTGTCTGCTATAACATGTATGTTATTCATGTTTTCCATTATGCTTAAACAGAACTGATCAACATGTGGTATCCGAGCATATGTTGATAAATCAGTTCAGTTTTCGTATCCATTATTCTGAGATCAAAATCTAGAAAACAGAATTTTTGAAAGTCTAATAAAATCACAGTTGTTTTCGGTTTTAATTGTGCCGAAATCAGTGTTCTAAGAAAAGGGTGCTTAATCATTTGTTCTAAAAAAAACTCGAAAATTCCTTAAGTTTTGGAATATAATCCGGATTAGTAGGTGTGTTTACTGTTTTGATCTTAATTTTATCTATTAAAATTCTCGAAAACTGTTAATAGATAATCAGTTATAATTTTCGAAATCCTTGATAAATTTAGATCAACAATAAAACAGGAAACATTATCCCACAATCCCTAAAATTTCTAGTTTTCAGTTATTATCACAATAACAGTTGTTAACAGTGGACTTGAGACCATCAGGTCTCGACTCGAGACCACAAGGTCTTGAATCGAGACCACAAGGTCTCGACTCGAAATCATAAAGGTTCTCAATCTTTACAACTCGAGACAACATTTTCGACTCGAGACCACTGAGTTTTCGACTAATGGCTTCAATCTTCACAACTCGAGACCGTGGTTGCGACTCGAGATCTCATTATGGAGTTGAGATCTCATAAAACACAGTAGTCGAGACCATGATTGCGACTCGAGACCAAGGTTGCGACTCGAGACCTCATAACTGACTCGAGATCTCATAACTCAATCGAGACCTCACTCGAAACCTCATTATTTTAGGCTGTTTAATGTGAACTAACAGGTGGTTTGCTATTAAATACTTGGTTTTGCAAACACTTAATTACATAATCAGAATCAGATAACTTTTTACAAAACCAAAATAGTTTAACTTGAATGAGCTTCTGATGTATCATTTCTGGCTAAAGCTGATTTAATACATCTATTTATTGTTCAAGTATTAGAAAAGCTATGTTGAGTATGCATTACAAACGTGAAATGTCTTAATTTCTGGCCAAAGCTGATTTTAATTCATTTATGTCTAGCATACTTGACAAGTGCATAACTAAAGTGATTGTCTCATTTCTGGCCAAAGCTGATTTGTCACGATACTTTGCACACATACTTAAATAATTACACTTCTGGCCAAAGCTGATTTGTCTTCGTTTAAGTAGAATTTTAACTAAGTCTATTATTTTGATGTTAGTGTTAGACAATATCACAACTTCATAATTAAAATGGTCATTATTTATGCATGCCTTAGTATAACATGCCCTAGATCACATTAGGACTTTTTTCTTAGTATCATAACTTGCTCATCTTATTTCCACTATCAGCACCCAATTGCGGGATTCCACCTTTGACTGGTGATAACTTTGCTGAATGGAAGGATGCCCTCATGCTTACACTTGGATTGCTAGACTTCGATTATGCTCTAAGAGAGAATAAGCCAGCGGACCTTACCAATCAAAGTACTGCTGCTGAGCATATAGTTCATGAAAAATGGACTAGGTGTAACCGCATGTCTCTCATGTTCATGAAGCAATCCATACACAATGCGATCAGATGAGCCATTCCTGATTCTGATGACGCTAAAACCTACCTGGCTTCTGTGGAGGCACAATTCAAAGGAACATCAAAGGCACACGCTAGCACTCTTATCCTCAAGCTGGTGACGACTAAGTATGATGGGAGGAGCAGCATTTGCGAGCACATCATGACGATGCATAACATGGCCAATAAGCCGAAGGGGCTAGAGATGGAAATCAGTGATGGTTTTCTTGTTCACTTCATCATCACTTCGCTTCCTTCGTCCTATGAAGCATTCAAGATCAATTACAACACTCAGAAGGATAAATGGACGATGAGTGAGCTGGTCGCTATGTGCGTACAGGAGGAAGAGCGTACGAAGATGGATCGCACTACTGATGTTGCTAACTTCACCACCTCCAACTCTAAGAAGAGGAAGAGGAAGAACAATTATCATAGAAAGGATGCTTCTAAGGTCCAAAAGCCAAATCCTAGTACAAGTACACCTTCCAGCTCTAAGAGCTCCTTAGGCAAACCCTATTGCAAGTTCTGTAAGAAAACAGGACATAAGCAAAAGGAATGCCCTGACTCCAAGGAGTGGCTGGCTAAGAAAGGTAACGATTTTTTCATGATACTTGAGTCCTTTAATTTAAATGTTCCTGCTAATTCTTGGTGGTTTGATTCTGGTTCTATGGTTTATGTAACCAACTCGACTCAGGGATTTCTTTCAATCCGGAAGCTGGGAAGAAACCAAAGAACACTTAAAGTTGGGGATGATCGGGAATTAGAAGTGAAGGCCATAGGAACATTACAATTATTTTTGAAAACTGGTTTATGTATTAAACTTTATGATACCTTATATGTTCCTGAGGTAACTCGGAACCTTGTATCAGGACCAAAGTTAGACATGGACGGTTTTGTTGTTTCCCATGGTCATCACAAACTCTCTATTCTCTATGATTCCGTTGTTTATGGTACTGGCATTCTGGATGGTGGTCTCTATAGATTAGAACTAGATGATAATTATTCCAAATCTTTGTTGTCATATAATATTAATGAATCACTCACAAAAATACACCGAGCCAACCAACTAAACTAAAACACTATCATAGTTTTGCTAGAAAAAAACTAAAACAATGGTACACATGTAATTTAGAGCTGGGGGCAAAACAGTAATTTGTTAGGACAATGAGCGAGTGCTAAGCAGTTGGTTGACACGAATAAAAAATACATTGATTCAATAGTTTTGACAAAAAAAAAAAAACGATGGCAATATTGCAATTTTTAACTTGGGGCAAATCATATTTTGAACTAAGGGCAAAATTGTAACTTTTACCTTGGGCAAAAACATGATTTTTAACTGAGGACAAAATCGTAATTTTGAGCCGGGGCAAAACCAAAATTTTATTTTAAAATGAGTTGAAATCGTAATTTGGCTGAACCAATTGGGAAGTGTCAGACAGTTGCCTTGCACTATTCCCCAGCCTTCCTTTTGAAGTATTTTGAACCAATGACAAAATCGTAACTTTTTGCTGGGGCAAAACCAGAATTTTATTTTAAACCGGGGGCAAAAACGTTATTTTTAGCTGATGACAAAATCATCATTTCGAGCTGGAGGCAAAAAAAAAATTATTTTAAACTGTGATGAAATCTTAATTTTAAACTGAGGATAAAATCGTAATTTGGCTGGACACGAAAAATGTAAAAAAAACAAAAAAAAAACCCAAAAACAAAAAACATTGCCGCCCAAACAGTCCAATTGTATGATAGTACTATTACCTTTATGGAAAATGTAATGTAATATATCAAATATAAAAAATTTCGGCTCATTTCTCGTACTACGTTTTTTCATTTCCTTTTTACATTTTTCTCTTTATTATTTCAAGCATGCATAAAACTTTCCACAAAAATAAAAGAGTTAATTATATAGTTAGTCCGTGTGATTTGCATAAAATAACATAATTAAGTACTAATAGTTTAAAATCACCTTCTAGGGTATTCACTTTTCATTTTGAAACGTTTGGGGGTACTAACGTTAATTGTTGTTAAACTATTAGTACCTAAATATGTTATTTTGTGCAAACCACGTGGACTAACTATGTTAATACCCTAGAAGTTAATACCTCCAAACGTTACAAAATGAAAAGTTAATACCGTAGAAGATGATTTTAAACCATTAGTACCTAAGTATATTAGTTTGTGTAAACCATAAGGATTAACTATCTAATTAACTCAAAAAATAAAAGGTTTAAACAGTAAACGACTTTATGACTAGTGATTACTGATGGAGGTGAAAGAAAAGAAAGGATTATGCCAATAATTACCAGGATACGAAAAAGAAATAAAAAGGTTAGCAAGTGTTATCTCCTAAACTTGTCTCTAAAACCCAAACTAAATGTATATCTTAAATTAGTTTTGTTACAGAATACAATCACTAGTACACAATTGGGCAAATGATGCGGATGACAAAACTAAAAGATGCGGTTAAATGGTTAACCCGCATCTTTTGCCCTCCCCTAAAACTAAAAAGTACATCCTGTTGTGTACTAAAACGAAAAAGTGCGGTTAAATGGTTGACCGCATCTTTTGTCCCCTATATTCCCCCCCAAAAATTTCAACTTAGTTTTCCTTTCCCTCCATCAATCTGATAACCCCCAAAACCCGGCCTCTATCTATGGTCATAACTCCTCACTTTTCATCTACCACACGCTGCAACCCTCGCTTCAGATCAAATCCTCTCAATTTTCACCTAATAATCTTGTCTTGTTTCTATCGGTTTACCTAACAAATAAGCTGACTTAGGGTTTCCTTGTGTTCAATTTCACCAACACATATACTTTTAATGCTTTTCAATCAAAGGATCTTTCACAAGAAACAAATGATAACATCCGCGAATCGTTCGATTATTCATTCGGTCTTCCGGTATCTACACGTACACTTGAGTTAAAGGTTCGTTGCTCTGAAGAAACACAATGACAACTTCGCGACCAACACTTATAGTTGAAATCCAAATTGAATGAGAAAGGTGAATTCATCGAGTGTGTTAGGGTTTGTTTTTAATATACCATATTACAGTTTTCTCGTGGTTTCACTTGCTTGTTTTCTCGTGGTTTCACTTGCTTGTTTTCTTCGGAGGTGATCTTACCCTATTGCAAGGTATTTTAATTTATTCTTTTTTTTATCTTTTAACAATTTGTTCATGAGATTATAATTGTTGTGTTCTGCTTCAAGTTTGATTTATTAATTGATAGATTCAGTTTCTTGGATTTTATTTGATGTAGGTATAATTAGGGTTTTAATTTTGTATTTTATTTGAATAATTTATGTTTGAGGTGTATGGTAATCCGGGTGAAAAATAAAGATAACCCGATATAGGATCTGGATTCTTTGTTGTGTTCTACTATGAATTGTTGTTGATGAACAAGTTTTACAACTGCTGCTAATTTTGTACCAAATTCCACAAGTTTATCTCCACTTTTTCATGTATTTGTTGTATAATATCTTAGATTTGAGCTACCACATCACTTTATCAGTTGTTTTGTATCGATTTTACTCTGAATCTTTGTTGATGAATAGGTTTACGGTCACATTTACATGTTACTAAGCCGTTTCAGCTAAATATTCTTCATTTGACAGCGTAAGCACGTTCCAATCTCGTCTACTTCATTGTGTACTAATTAATTTTCTTTTCTTCTTCAAGTAGACCTAAATTCTGCAATGTCTCGGTGGTTTGTACTAACTTTACTCTGATTTTTTGGTAATGAACAGGTTTTCAATCGGATTCAACTATCGCTAAGCTGTTTTATCGTTGTTTGGATTGGGCATTCTACTATTTTGGCTCTGCGTTATTCGATTTGTGTTTACGTATGAACTTGGCGTCGCTGCCAAGGTATGTCTTTTTTTATTTTGCTTTCTATTCTTATATTATGGATATTTTTAATGTTCAATAGATTTTTGCAGCTACATTTTGATATGTTGTTAGTGATTGATGTCTACTTGGTTGCCTTTCCGTATAATCTTAATTTCCTTATGTTTTAGGGTTTATTGGTTCATTTTTTTCTGTTAGAATTTGGGCTTTCTATTGTTCTAGCTATGGCTTAGTTATGTTCAGTTTCTTTCATTGCAGTTCACCTATATGAGTAACGCGATGCTGGTATGAAGCAGGTTGATTTGCTTAAAGTTCTTTTTTTGTATAGTTTGATTGTTATGAATCAAGTTGAATTAATTATAGAAGTATGGAGGAATCACATGCCGCCGCCGGTGACGGACAAGAAGCCGCTACTTCGCATCTCTTCTGACCACCGGAACAAATGGTCATCTTCAAGAGCACAACAGTCAAAGAATACAGATAAGAAAATGTTCACGTGGGAACCGATCGAAAGGGAACCGTACTGAGATGTCTCGAACTGATCTTATACAGAAAAGCTCTTACATAAAGACTTCATATGATTATCCAATCATTGGTGTCCGCTTCAGATTCAAATCTTTCAAATAACGTAAGAGGTGATTATCTCCCCATTATACATATTTTAAAACTTTTGTGGATTACCGTTTACATAAAGACTTTTCGTTTAGTGATATCAGAATTACTATATTTGAATGTTAAATATATGGTTTAATTCCAATTTTTTTTATGGTTTTGACATTTCCCTTTTGTTTACGATTCTCAACGCTAAAAAGCCAATGGATGATTTTTTTACAGAAGTGTGTGTTGGCCCAGCTCCTAGTTAAATTAAACCCAGAATAGAAATAATTGACAAACAAAACAAAATTGATAAACACTTTATATATGTATATATATTTAGTGAAGTATTGAAATCCTTCTTATTATGAACTTCTATAAATAACTGTTTTTTATGCTTGATTGACAGTGTCAAAAAGGACGGGGCAAGTCATGGATCACTCTAGGTGTCATAAAGGCTTTTTTGCTATATTTCTTTGTTGCAGAAATTCAGAAAACAGGTAAATATAATATTTTATTCACATTAATAGTATTACTAGTTAGCCCATTAACATGGAATGTTGTGTTTTGTTAGGTAATTGATACGGTTCCAGTTGCAAGTATAAACTGAAGATGTTGGTTTTGGTTGCAAGTATGAAGACTTGGGTTCGGGGGTTATTGTATATCACTTTCATCTTTAAACATTTATATATTTGTGTTACTTTCAAACTTTTTTTAATTTGTGTTACTTTAAAACCTTTATAATTTATATGTTTGGTTAATTTATATTGGAATTTATTGAGAATTTTTTTATGAAATTATCTAGAAATTGAAATAAATAAAAATTATTTTTTTTAGCCTGAAACACCAAAAGATGCGGTTCGAAAACCGCATATCTTACGTATATTAAGAAAAAGTAGTTTATTTGTTAATATATCAAAAGATCCGATTTTAGAACCACATCTTTTGGACCCGCATTATTTGGCACATAGCCAAAAGATGCCATGCCATAAGATGCGGGTCTATAACCGCATCTCATAGCCAATTTAACCGCATCTTTTGATCAAATCTGTACTAGTGAATATACATTCAAACAAAAATGAACATATAGGGTTAGGATATAATTGAAAGTTTTTTTTGGCTAGGAAGGCTATGAAGTAATCTTGATCATCAATTGATTTAATCAAGGGCTAAAATTAAAGACTAAAATTGAAGAGGAAAAAGAGGCACGTGAGTTTGTGTAAGGGCATTCTAGTCAATTCAGGACAATAGTTTCTCTCTTCTCCAATTCCCCCCATTTTTTAAACGTTAATAATTTTTTCATACGACATTATTTTTTTTATAAAAATTGCACAAAAAAACGAGCGTTTTTTATCTTTAAAACAAGTATGCTATTGCTATATTTTCGAAAAAAAATTCGAAAACCCAGTTGCGTAAAACGCAATGGACAAAAAACGTAAAAAATGATTTTTTTTCTAAAACGCAATGCACAAAAAACAAAAAGAAATGTCTTATTTCTAAAACGGAATGACCAGAAAAAACAAAAAAATGTCTTATTTCTAAAATGCAATGGCCAAAAAACACAAAAGAAAGTGTTATTTCTAAAACACAATGGAGGTAAAACACATAAAAATGTGTTTTACCTAAAACGCAATGGACTAAAAACACTTCAAAATGTGTTTTTCTAAAACGCAATGGAAAAAAAAAAACAAATAAAAAAGATAAAGGTGGAAATGATTCAAAACTCACGTGTGCACAGCATACTTTTAGAATTCAAAAAATTATACTACCATTCATCAAAAAATAAAATAAAAACAAACTCAACACTCACATGTATGACCATAATACGCAATAAAGAAATAAAAAAGGAAAATGTGGAAATTGATTCAAAACTCACAGGCAAACGTAAAATATGTATTTATCATTTTATTGCACCCACCTCGCCTGCAAAATCCTGATCACAACTCTTATGTTTACCAATCTTACAAACTTCAAATTCATCGATTTTAAACTCATCAATATCCACGAAGATTAGTATCGCTTCACGGGTTAGAATCACTTTTTGATTTTTAGATCTAGTATCGCTTATCGGAATGTTCATCGGAAAAACGCCGTCAGAGAAGATTGAAGTGGACGCTATAATTTGCTGTTAAAAAAAATATGATAAATGGTCTGTCATTCTCAAAATTTAATAAACAATGGGTATACGGCGTATACGTGATAGGCATGCAAAAGTCTTATTCAATACACTTAGTTTAATAATTAGGTTTGAGCTGCATTTAAATATATGATGATTATTCTTAATTATTAAGTTTTGGTTGATGACTTGCACAGTTATGACTCTAGGGTATAGGTTTTGCTAGATGACCAAACTTCTTTAACCACAAACTTATTGATTAATACATGAATACGATACTCAGACCTAAACTTATTTATTTATTTTTCAAGACCAGGCCGATAAATGTAGGAAAATAACCTTTGGATTTGAACATGCATATTAGATACATGTGTTTCTAAGTTGTTTTAAAAATTATCCTTTTAAATTTTTATATTTTTCGCAAAAGTAAGAAATTTTATAATGATGGAAATTTTGTAGGTCCTAATTCGGATCTTGAACACAAGGATTTCTTGTTTCGAATGGTGTAACAAGTGTTGAATTACACCACAAACCGAGCACGAGTGTGAATCAATAACACAAAGATATTCACTGATTAACGAACCTATATTTATTTCGATAGAGTTTGGTTACGATGTTTACAATAATGCTCTCCAACACTCTATCTCTCACACACACTCTTGCTCTTGCAAGCATAAGCATTCTGAAACGATACACAACATTTATACAGCAACTCCTACAAACGGCATCCATTCTATCCAAAACGACAAGGGTGTCGTTTGGATTCTATGTGAAACGACATGAGTACAAGATCCAAACGACATTGATATGTCGTTTGGATATACAAGCATATATGTCATTTGAACTTGTCTACAAACAAAGGCATGCATGGACTTCATATTAATTCAAACGATGGTCACACATTCTGGACTTCAACCGATGGATCAGTATTTCTTGTCTTCAACGGACGTTCCACTTGGTTTGAGTATCTATGTCACTTGAATCTTATTCTTGTGAGATTAAATATATAATTGTTATAATATTTAATCTTGTAGGCATTATAATCATTTATATTATATAGATCAAAATATATTAATAACCTATTAATAATTAGTTGGTAATTGTTGATGGACCATATTACCCTTATTGACTAATTATGTTTCCTCTTGGGTGTATATATAAGGAGATTATTAGAGAGTTTAAGGGTTACACAGTTAGACAATTACACAATTCTACACAACCCTCATAACATCAATCGGCTCTCTCTCCATAACCGAAATCAACCCTTGTTTCGGTTCATCACCATCATAATCTTACACCCTAAGGAGGAACCAGATCATCCTGACAAGTATGTCAAACTCAATGGCTGCATCTCTGACTGGATTCTCTGATGGCCTGTCTGCTATAACATGTATGTTATTCATGCTTTCCATTATGCTTAAACAGAACTGATCAACATGTGGTATCCGAGCATATGTTGATAAATCAGTTCAGTTTTCGTATCCATTATTCTGAGATCAAAATCTAGAAAACAGAATTTTTGAAAGTCTAATAAAATCACAGTTGTTTTCGGTTTTAATTGTGCCGAAATCAGTGTTCTAAGAAAAGGGTGCTTAATCATTTGTTCTAAAAAAAACTCGAAAATTCCTTAAGTTTTGGAATATAATCCGGATTAGTAGGTGTGTTTACTGTTTTGATCTTAATTTTATCTATTAAAATTCTCGAAAACTGTTAATAGATAATCAGTTATAATTTTCGAAATCCTTGATAAATTTAGATCAACAATAAAACAGGAAACATTATCCCACAATCCCTAAAATTTCTAGTTTTCAGTTATTATCACAATAACAGTTGTTAACAGTGGACTTGAGACCATCAGGTCTCGACTCGAGACCACAAGGTCTTGAATCGAGACCACAAGGTCTCGACTCGAAATCATAAAGGTTCTCAATCTTTACAACTCGAGACAACGTTTTCGACTCGAGACCACTGAGTTTTCGACTAATGGCTTCAATCTTCACAACTCGAGACCGTGGTTGCGACTCGAGATCTCATTATGGAGTTGAGATCTCATAAAACACAGTAGTCGAGACCATGATTGCGACTCGAGACCAAGGTTGCGACTCGAGACCTCATAACTGACTCGAGATCTCATAACTCAATCGAGACCTCACTCGAAACCTCATTATTTTAGGCTGTTTAATGTGAACTAACAGGTGGTTTGCTATTAAATACTTGGTTTTGCAAACACTTAATTACATAATCAGAATCAGATAACTTTTTACAAAACCAAAATAGTTTAACTTGAATGAGCTTCTGATGTATCATTTCTGGCTAAAGCTGATTTAATACATCTATTTATTGTTCAAGTATTAGAAAAGCTATGTTGAGTATGCATTACAAACGTGAAATGTCTTAATTTCTGGCCAAAGCTGATTTTAATTCATTTATGTCTAGCATACTTGACAAGTGCATAACTAAAGTGATTGTCTCATTTCTGGCCAAAGCTGATTTGTCACGATACTTTGCACACATACTTAAATAATTACACTTCTGGCCAATGCTGATTTGTCTTCGTTTAAGTAGAATTTTAACTAAGTCTATTATTTTGATGTTAGTGTTAGACAATATCACAACTTCATAATTAAAATGGTCATTATTTATGCATGCCTTAGTATAACATGCCCTAGATCACATTAGGACTTTTTTCTTAGTATCATAACTTGCTCATCTTATTTCCACTATCAGCACCCAATTGCGGGATTCCACCTTTGACTGGTGATAACTTTGCTGAATGGAAGGATGCCCTCATGCTTACACTTGGATTGCTAGACTTCGATTATGCTCTAAGAGAGAATAAGCCAGCGGACCTTACCAATCAAAGTACTGCTGCTGAGCATATAGTTCATGAAAAATGGACTAGGTGTAACCGCATGTCTCTCATGTTCATGAAGCAATCCATACACAATGCGATCAGATGAGCCATTCCTGATTCTGATGACGCTAAAACCTACCTGGCTTCTGTGGAGGCACAATTCAAAGGAACATCAAAGGCACACGCTAGCACTCTTATCCTCAAGCTGGTGACGACTAAGTATGATGGGAGGAGCAGCATTTGCGAGCACATCATGATGATGCATAACATGGCCAATAAGCCGAAGGGGCTAGAGATGGAAATCAGTGATGGTTTTCTTGTTCACTTCATCATCACTTCGCTTCCTTCGTCCTATGAAGCATTCAAGATCAATTACAACACTCAGAAGGATAAATGGACGATGAGTGAGCTGGTCGCTATGTGCGTACAGGAGGAAGAGCGTACGAAGATGGATCGCACTACTGATGTTGCTAACTTCACCACCTCCAACTCTAAGAAGAGGAAGAGGAAGAACAATTATCATAGAAAGGATGCTTCTAAGGTCCAAAAGCCAAATCCTAGTACAAGTACACCTTCCAGCTCTAAGAGCTCCTTAGGCAAACCCTATTGCAAGTTCTGTAAGAAAACAGGACATAAGCAAAAGGAATGCCCTGACTCCAAGGAGTGGCTGGCTAAGAAAGGTAACGATTTTTTCATGATACTTGAGTCCTTTAATTTAAATGTTCCTGCTAATTCTTGGTGGTTTGATTCTGGTTCTATGGTTTATGTAACCAACTCGACTCAGGGATTTCTTTCAATCCGGAAGCTGGGAAGAAACCAAAGAACACTTAAAGTTGGGGATGATCGGGAATTAGAAGTGAAGGCCATAGGAACATTACAATTATTTTTGAAAACTGGTTTATGTATTAAACTTTATGATACCTTATATGTTCCTGAGGTAACTCGGAACCTTGTATCAGGACCAAAGTTAGACATGGACGGTTTTGTTGTTTCCCATGGTCATCACAAACTCTCTATTCTCTATGATTCCGTTGTTTATGGTACTGGCATTCTGGATGGTGGTCTCTATAGATTAGAACTAGATGATAATTATTCCAAATCTTTGTTGTCATATAATATTAATGAATCACTCACAAAAATACACCGAGCCAACCAACTAAACTAAAACACTATCATAGTTTTGCTAGAAAAAAACTAAAACAATGGTACACATGTAATTTAGAGCTGGGGGCAAAACAGTAATTTGTTAGGACAATGAGCGAGTGCTAAGCAGTTGTTTGACACGAATAAAAAATACATTGATTCAATAGTTTTGACAAAAAAAAAAAAAAACGATGGCAATATTGCAATTTTTAACTTGGGGCAAATCATATTTTGAACTAAGGGCAAAATTGTAACTTTTACCTTGGGCAAAAACATGATTTTTAACTGAGGACAAAATCGTAATTTTGAGCCGGGGCAAAACCAAAATTTTATTTTAAAATGAGTTGAAATCGTAATTTGGCTGAACCAATTGGGAAGTGTCAGACAGTTGCCTTGCACTATTCCCCAGCCTTCCTTTTGAAGTATTTTGAACCAATGACAAAATCGTAACTTTTTGCTGGGGCAAAACCAGAATTTTATTTTAAACCGGGGGCAAAAACGTTATTTTTAGCTGATGACAAAATCATCATTTCGAGCTGGAGGCAAAAAAAAAATTATTTTAAACTGTGATGAAATCTTAATTTTAAACTGAGGATAAAATCGTAATTTGGCTGGACACGAAAAATGTAAAAAAAACAAAAAAAAAACCCAAAAACAAAAAACATTGCCGCCCAAACAGTCCAATTGTATGATAGTACTATTACCTTTATGGAAAATGTAATGTAATATATCAAATATAAAAAATTTCGGCTCATTTCTCGTACTACGTTTTTTCATTTCCTTTTTACATTTTTCTCTTTATTATTTCAAGAATGCATAAAACTTTCCACAAAAATAAAAGAGTTAATTATATAGTTAGTCCGTGTGATTTGCATAAAATAACATAATTAAGTACTAATAGTTTAAAATCACCTTCTAGGGTATTCACTTTTCATTTTGAAACGTTTGGGGGTACTAACGTTAATTGTTGTTAAACTATTAGTACCTAAATATGTTATTTTGTGCAAACCACGTGGACTAACTATGTTAATACCCTAGAAGTTAATACCTCCAAACGTTACAAAATGAAAAGTTAATACCGTAGAAGATGATTTTAAACCATTAGTACCTAAGTATATTAGTTTGTGTAAACCATAAGGATTAACTATCTAATTAACTCAAAAAATAAAAGGTTTAAACAGTAAACGACTTTATGACTAGTGATTACTGATGGAGGTGAAAGAAAAGAAAGGATTATGCCAATAATTACCAGGATACGAAAAAGAAATAAAAAGGTTAGCAAGTGTTATCTCCTAAACTTGTCTCTAAAACCCAAACTAAATGTATATCTTAAATTAGTTTTGTTACAGAATACAATCACTAGTACACAATTGGGCAAATGATGCGGATGACAAAACTAAAAGATGCGGTTAAATGGTTAACCCGCATCTTTTGCCCTCCCCTAAAACTAAAAAGTACATCCTGTTGTGTACTAAAACGAAAAAGTGCGGTTAAATGGTTGACCGCATCTTTTGTCCCCTATATTCCCCCCCAAAAATTTCAACTTAGTTTTCCTTTCCCTCCATCAATCTGATAACCCCCAAAACCCGGCCTCTATCTATGGTCATAACTCCTCACTTTTCATCTACCACACGCTGCAACCCTCGCTTCAGATCAAATCCTCTCAATTTTCACCTAATAATCTTGTCTTGTTTCTATCGGTTTACCTAACAAATAAGCTGACTTAGGGTTTCCTTGTGTTCAATTTCACCAACACATATACTTTTAATGCTTTTCAATCAAAGGATCTTTCACAAGAAACAAATGATAACATCCGCGAATCGTTCGATTATTCATTCGGTCTTCCGGTATCTACACGTACACTTGAGTTAAAGGTTCGTTGCTCTGAAGAAACACAATGACAACTTCGCGACCAACACTTATATTTGAAATCCAAATTGAATGAGAAAGGTGAATTCATCGAGTGTGTTAGGGTTTGTTTTTAATATACCATATTACAGTTTTCTCGTGGTTTCACTTGCTTGTTTTCTTCGGAGGTGATCTTACCCTATTGCAAGGTATTTTAATTTATTCTTTTTTTTATCTTTTAACAATTTGTTCATGAGATTATAATTGTTGTGTTCTGCTTCAAGTTTGATTTATTAATTGATAGATTCAGTTTCTTGGATTTTATTTGATGTAGGTATAATTAGGGTTTTAATTTTGTATTTTATTTGAATAATTTATGTTTGAGGTGTATGGTAATCCGGGTGAAAAATAAAGATAACCCGATATAGGATCTGGATTCTTTGTTGTGTTCTACTATGAATTGTTGTTGATGAACAAGTTTTACAACTGCTGCTAATTTTGTACCAAATTCCACAAGTTTATCTCCACTTTTTCATGTATTTGTTGTATAATATCTTAGATTTGAGCTACCACATCACTTTATCAGTTGTTTTGTATCGATTTTACTCTGACTCTTTGTTGATGAATAGGTTTACGGTCACATTTACATGTTACTAAGCCGTTTCAGCTAAATATTCTTCATTTGACAGCGTAAGCACGTTCCAATCTCGTCTACTTCATTGTGTACTAATTAATTTTCTTTTCTTCTTCAAGTAGACCTAAATTCTGCAATGTCTCGGTGGTTTGTACTAACTTTACTCTGATTTTTTGGTAATGAACAGGTTTTCAATCGGATTCAACTATCGCTAAGCTGTTTTATCGTTGTTTGGATTGGGCATTCTACTATTTTGGCTCTGCGTTATTCGATTTGTGCTTACGTATGAACATGGCGTCGCTGCCAAGGTATGTCTTTTTTTATTTTGCTTTCTATTCTTATATTATGGATATTTTTAATGTTCAATAGATTTTTGCAGCTACATTTTGATATGTTGTTAGTGATTGATGTCTACTTGGTTGCCTTTCCGTATAATCTTAATTTCCTTATGTTTTAGGGTTTATTGGTTCATTTTTTTCTGTTAGAATTTGGGCTTTCTATTGTTCTAGCTATGGCTTAGTTATGTTCAGTTTCTTTCATTGCAGTTCACCTATATGAGTAACGCGATGCTGGTATGAAGCAGGTTGATTTGCTTAAAGTTCTTTTTTTGTATAGTTTGATTGTTATGAATCAAGTTGAATTAATTACAGAAGTATGGAGGAATCACATGCCGCCGCCGGTGACGGACAAGAAGCCGCTACTTCGCATCTCTTCTGACCACCGGAACAAATGGTCATCTTCAAGAGCACAACAGTCAAAGAATACAGATAAGAAAATGTTCACGTGGGAACCGATCGAAAGGGAACCGTACTGAGATGTCTCGAACTGATCTTATACAGAAAAGCTCTTACATAAAGACTTCATATGATTATCCAATCATTGGTGTCCGCTTCAGATTCAAATCTTTCAAATAACGGAAGAGGTGATTATCTCCCCATTATACATATTTTAAAACTTTTGTGGATTACCGTTTACATAAAGACTTTTCGTTTAGTGATATCAGAATTACTATATTTGAATGTTAAATATATGGTTTAATTCCAATTTTTTTTATGGTTTTGACACTTCCCTTTTGTTTACGATTCTCAGCGCTAAGAAGCCAATGGATGATTTTTTTACAGAAGTGTGTGTTGGCCCAGCTCCTAGTTAAATTAAACCCAGAATAGAAATAATTGACAAACAAAACAAAATTGATAAACACTTTATATATGTATATATATTTAGTGAAGTATTGAAATCCTTCTTATTATGAACTTCTATAAGTAACTGTTTTTTTATGCTTGATTGACAGTGTCAAAAAGGACGGGGCAAGTCATGGATCACTCTAGGTGTCATAAAGGCTTTTTTGCTATATTTCTTTGTTGCAGAAATTCAGAAAACAGGTAAATATAATATTTCATTCACATTAATAGTATTACTAGTTAGCCCATTAACATGGAATGTTGTGTTTTGTTAGGTAATTGATACGGTTCCAGTTGCAAGTATAAACTGAAGATGTTGGTTTTGGTTGCAAGTATGAAGACTTGGGTTCGGGGGTTATTGTATATCACTTTCATCTTTAAACATTTATATATTTGTGTTACTTTCAAACTTTTTTTAATTTGTGTTACTTTAAAACCTTTATAATTTATATGTTTGGTTAATTTATATTGGAATTTATTGAGAATTTTTTTATGAAATTATCTAGAAATTGAAATAAATAAAAATTATTTTTTTAGCCTGAAACACCAAAAGATGCGGTTCGAAAACCGCATATCTTACGTATATTAAGAAAAGTAGTTTATTTGTTAATATATCAAAAGATCCGGTTTTAGAACCACATCTTTTGGACCCGCATTATTTGGCACATAGCCAAAAGATGCCATGCCATAAGATGCGGGTCTATAACCGCATCTCATAGCCAATTTAACCGCATCTTTTGATCAAATCTGTACTAGTGAATATACATTCAAACAAAAATGAACATATAGGGTTAGGATATAATTGAAAGTTTTTTTTTGGCTAGGAAGGCTATGAAGTAATCTTGATCATCAATTGATTTAATCAAGGGCTAAAATTAAAGACTAAAATTGAAGAGGAAAAAGAGGCACGTGAGTTTGTGTAAGGGCATTCTAGTCAATTCAGGACAATAGTTTCTCTCTCCTCCAATTCCCCCCATTTTTTAAACGTTAATAATTTTTTCATACGACATTATTTTTTTTATAAAAAATGCACAAAAAAACGAGCGTTTTTTATCTTTAAAACAAGTATGCTATTGCTATATTTTCGAAAAAAAATTCGAAAACCCAGTTGCGTAAAACGCAATGGACAAAAAACGTAAAAAATGATTTTTTTTCTAAAACGCAATGCACAAAAAACACAAAGAAATGTCTTATTTCTAAAACGCAATGACCAGAAAAAACAAAAAAATGTCTTATTTCTAAAATGTAATGGCCAAAAAACACAAAAGAAAGTGTTATTTCTAAAACACAATGGAGGTAAAACACCTAAAAATGTGTTTTACCTAAAACGCAATGGACTAAAAACACTTAAAAATGTGTTTTTCTAAAACGCAATGAAAAAAAAAAACAACTAAGAAAGATAAAGGTGGAAATGATTCAAAACTCACGTGTGCACAGCATACTTTTAGAATTCAAAAAATTATACTACCATTCATCAAAAAATAAAATAAAAACAAACTCAACACTCACATGTATGACCATAATACGCAATAAAGAAATAAAAAAGGAAAATGTGGAAATTGATTCAAAACTCACAGGCAAACGTAAAATTTGTATTTATCATTTTATTGCACCCACCTCGCCTGCAAAATCCTGATCACAACTCTTATGTTTACCAATCTTACAAACTTCAAATTCATCGATTTTAAACTCATCAATATCCACGAAGATTAGTATCGCTTCACGGGTTAGAATCACTTTTTGATTTTTAGATCTAGTATCGCTTATCGGAATGTTCATCGGAAAAACGCCGTCAGAGAAGATTGAAGTGGACGCTATAATTTGCTGTTAAAAAAAATATGATAAATGGTCTGTCATTCTCAAAATTTAATAAACAATGGGTATACGGCGTATACGTGATAGGCATGCAAAAGTCTTATTCAATACACTTAGTTTAATAATTAGGTTTGAGCTGCATTTAAATATATGATGATTATTCTTAATTATTAAGTTTTGGTTGATGACTTGCACAGTTATGACTCTAGGGTATAGGTTTTGCTAGATGACCAAACTTCTTTAACCACAAACTTATTGATTAATACATGAATACGATACTCAGACCTAAACTTATTTATTTATTTTTCAAGACCAGGCCGATAAATGTAGGAAAATAACCTTTGGATTTGAACATGCATATTAGATACATGTGTTTCTAAGTTGTTTTAAAAATTATCCTTTTAAATTTTTATTTTTTTCGCAAAAGTAAGAAATTTTATAATGATGGAAATTTTGTAGGTCCTAATTCGGATCTTGAACACAAGGATTTCTTGTTTCGAATGGTGTAACAAGTGTTGAATTACACCACAAACCGAGCACGAGTGTGAATCAATAACACAAAGATATTCACTGATTAACGAACCTATATTTATTTCGATAGAGTTTGGTTACGATGTTTACAATAATGCTCTCCAACACTCTATCTCTCACACACACTCTTGCTCTTGCAAGCATAAGCATTCTGAAACGATACACAACATTTATACAGCAACTCCTACAAACGGCATCCATTCTATCCAAAACGACAAGGGTGTCGTTTGGATTCTATGTGAAACGACATGAGTACAAGATCCAAACGACATTGATATGTCGTTTGGATATACAAGCATGTATGTCATTTGAACTTGTCTACAAACAAAGGCATGCATGGACTTCATATTAATTCAAACGATGGTCACACATTCTGGACTTCAACCGATGGATCAGTATTTCTTGTCTTCAACGGACGTTCCACTTGGTTTGAGTATCTATGTCACTTGAATCTTATTCTTGTGAGATTAAATATATAATTGTTATAATATTTAATCTTGTAGGCATTATAATCATTTATATTATATAGATCAAAATATATTAATAACCTATTAATAATTAGTTGGTAATTGTTGATGGACCATATTACCCTTATTGACTAATTATGTTTCCTCTTGGGTGTATATATAAGGAGATTATTAGAGAGTTTAAGGGTTACACAGTTAGACAATTACACAATTCTACACAACCCTCATAACATCAATCGGCTCTCTCTCCATAACCGAAATCAACCCTTGTTTCGGTTCATCACCATCATAATCTTACACCCTAAGGAGGAACCAGATCATCCTGACAAGTATGTCAAACTCAATGGCTGCATCTCTGACTGGATTCTCTGATGGCCTGTCTGCTATAACATGTATGTTATTCATGCTTTCCATTATGCTTAAACAGAACTGATCAACATGTGGTATCCGAGCATATGTTGATAAATCAGTTCAGTTTTCGTATCCATTATTCTGAGATCAAAATCTAGAAAACAGAATTTTTGAAAGTCTAATAAAATCACAGTTGTTTTCGGTTTTAATTGTGCCGAAATCAGTGTTCTAAGAAAAGGGTGCTTAATCATTTGTTCTAAAAAAAACTCGAAAATTCCTTAAGTTTTGGAATATAATCCGGATTAGTAGGTGTGTTTACTGTTTTGATCTTAATTTTATCTATTAAAATTCTCGAAAACTGTTAATAGATAATCAGTTATAATTTTCGAAATCCTTGATAAATTTAGATCAACAATAAAACAGGAAACATTATCCCACAATCCCACAATCCCTAAAATTTCTAGTTTTCAGTTATTATCACAATAACAGTTGTTAACAGTGGACTTGAGACCATCAGGTCTCGACTCGAGACCACAAGGTCTTGAATCGAGACCACAAGGTCTCGACTCGAAATCATAAAGGTTCTCAATCTTTACAACTCGAGACAACGTTTTCGACTCGAGACCACTGAGTTTTCGACTAATGGCTTCAATCTTCACAACTCGAGACCGTGGTTGCGACTCGAGATCTCATTATGGAGTTGAGATCTCATAAAACACAGTAGTCGAGACCATGATTGCGACTCGAGACCAAGGTTGCGACTCGAGACCTCATAACTGACTCGAGATCTCATAACTCAATCGAGACCTCACTCGAAACCTCATTATTTTAGGCTGTTTAATGTGAACTAACAGGTGGTTTGCTATTAAATACTTGGTTTTGCAAACACTTAATTACATAATCAGAATCAGATAACTTTTTACAAAACCAAAATAGTTTAACTTGAATGAGCTTCTGATGTATCATTTCTGGCTAAAGCTGATTTAATACATCTATTTATTGTTCAAGTATTAGAAAAGCTATGTTGAGTATGCATTACAAACGTGAAATGTCTTAATTTCTGGCCAAAGCTGATTTTAATTCATTTATGTCTAGCATACTTGACAAGTGCATAACTAAAGTGATTGTCTCATTTCTGGCCAAAGCTGATTTGTCACGATACTTTGCACACATACTTAAATAATTACACTTCTGGCCAAAGCTGATTTGTCTTCGTTTAAGTAGAATTTTAACTAAGTCTATTATTTTGATGTTAGTGTTAGACAATATCACAACTTCATAATTAAAATGGTCATTATTTATGCATGCCTTAGTATAACATGCCCTAGATCACATTAGGACTTTTTTCTTAGTATCATAACTTGCTCATCTTATTTCCACTATCAGCACCCAATTGCGGGATTCCACCTTTGACTGGTGATAACTTTGCTGAATGGAAGGATGCCCTCATGCTTACACTTGGATTGCTAGACTTCGATTATGCTCTAAGAGAGAATAAGCCAGCGGACCTTACCAATCAAAGTACTGCTGCTGAGCATATAGTTCATGAAAAATGGACTAGGTGTAACCGCATGTCTCTCATGTTCATGAAGCAATCCATACACAATGCGATCAGATGAGCCATTCCTGATTCTGATGACGCTAAAACCTACCTGGCTTCTGTGGAGGCACAATTCAAAGGAACATCAAAGGCACACGCTAGCACTCTTATCCTCAAGCTGGTGACGACTAAGTATGATGGGAGGAGCAGCATTTGCGAGCACATCATGACGATGCATAACATGGCCAATAAGCCGAAGGGGCTAGAGATGGAAATCAGTGATGGTTTTCTTGTTCACTTCATCATCACTTCGCTTCCTTCGTCCTATGAAGCATTCAAGATCAATTACAACACTCAGAAGGATAAATGGACGATGAGTGAGCTGGTCGCTATGTGCGTACAGGAGGAAGAGCGTACGAAGATGGATCGCACTACTGATGTTGCTAACTTCACCACCTCCAACTCTAAGAAGAGGAAGAGGAAGAACAATTATCATAGAAAGGATGCTTCTAAGGTCCAAAAGCCAAATCCTAGTACAAGTACACCTTCCAGCTCTAAGAGCTCCTTAGGCAAACCCTATTGCAAGTTCTGTAAGAAAACAGGACATAAGCAAAAGGAATGCCCTGACTCCAAGGAGTGGCTGGCTAAGAAAGGTAACGATTTTTTCATGATACTTGAGTCCTTTAATTTAAATGTTCCTGCTAATTCTTGGTGGTTTGATTCTGGTTCTATGGTTTATGTAACCAACTCGACTCAGGGATTTCTTTCAATCCGGAAGCTGGGAAGAAACCAAAGAACACTTAAAGTTGGGGATGATCGGGAATTAGAAGTGAAGGCCATAGGAACATTACAATTATTTTTGAAAACTGGTTTATGTATTAAACTTTATGATACCTTATATGTTCCTGAGGTAACTCGGAACCTTGTATCAGGACCAAAGTTAGACATGGACGGTTTTGTTGTTTCCCATGGTCATCACAAACTCTCTATTCTCTATGATTCCGTTGTTTATGGTACTGGCATTCTGGATGGTGGTCTCTATAGATTAGAACTAGATGATAATTATTCCAAATCTTTGTTGTCATATAATATTAATGAATCACTCACAAAGATGAAACAGAATCAAGACTTAGAGACTTCATTTATGTTATGGCATCAACGTTTAGGCCACATCTCAAGAGAACGATTAAATCGTCTCGTAAAAGATGAAATTTTACCTCCTCTCGATTTCACTTATTTTGGAACATGTGTCAAATGTCTTAAAGGCAAAATGACATTAGCGAATAAGAAAGGTGCCACTAGGAGCTCTAATCTGTTAGAACTCATTCATACTGACATTAGTGGTCCCTATCAAATCGCTGGCATAACATGACATACTTCATTTATCACTTTCATTGATGATTATTCTCATTACATGTACTTGTATCTTATTAAGGAAAAATCTGAATCTCTTACAACTTTTAAAGATTATAAAGCTGAAGTTGAAAAGCAATTAGATCGTTAGATTAAAGTTGTGAGATCAGATAGAGGCGGTGGATTTATGGAAGACATACTGATGTGGGTCAAGCTCCTGGTCCATTTTATGAGTTTTGTAAGGGCCAGGGGATTGTGAACCAATACACCATGCCTGGTACACCTCAGCAGAATGGTGTCGCTGAACGAAGAAATCGTACCCTTATGAACATGGTGCGTAGTATGTTAGCCAACACTAATTTACCATTATTCCTCTAGACTGAAGCGTTAAAAGCAGCTGTTCATATACTCAATAGAGTTCCTTCTAAGTCTGTCCCTAAAACTCCTTATGAACTTTGGACAGGAAGGAAACCGAGTCTTAAATATATGAAAGTATGGGGCTGCATTGTTGAAGCAAAACTCTATAATCCTTTCCTATGGAAACTTGACCCTAAAATAGTTACCTGCTTCTTTATCGGGTATCCTGATCATTCGAAGGGTTATTGTTTCTATTGTCCTTCCCATGTCACCCGTATTGTTGAAACCAAGCGTGCTGCATTCCTGGAGGATTTCAAGGTCAGTGGGAGCAGTACCAACCCTTACGAAGAATTGCAAGAAGTACAAGATGCGGGGGGGAGAGACTCGTCACTTACCATTACTCCGTTTACTCCTCTTGTACCCAATGCAACAACTGCACCTGAAGCCACTGCACAAATTCCATCTCCACAATCAGAACCCATTATACCTCATAACAAAGGCACATCAAATGCTCAAAACCAAGACAACGTTGAACCCGATAATCAACTCAGGAGGTCATCTAGGCAAAGAAGGCCTACGAATTGGGATGATTATGTTACCTACCTGGCTGAAATGGATGCTGGAAAGCTCAATGATCCTATCTCTTATAATGAAGCCATTAGCAGTGATCAGTCTTCTGAATGGAACAAAGCAATGATTGATGAGCTTGAATCCATGAAGAAAAATGACGTTTGGGATTTGGTAGAATTACCCAACGGTGTCAAACCTGTAGGATGTAAATGGGTGTTCAAAACAAAACTGGATCCGAATGGGAACGTTGAACGCTACAAAGCGAGATTGGTTGCAAAGGGCTACACTCAGAAAGAGGGAATTGATTATCAAGAGACGTTTTCACCTGTCTCTCGTAAAGATTCATTAAGGATCGTTATGGCCCTAGTAGCTCATTTGGATTTAAAGCTGCATCAGATGGACGTCAAAACTGCTTTCCTTAACGGAGACTTAGACGAAGATGTTTACATGAAACAACCTGAAGGCTTTAAACCTGAAGGTCAGGAGCATCTAGTCTGTAAGTTGAAGAAATACATTTATGGGTTAAAACAAGCATCATGTCAATGGTACCTCAAGTTTGATGAAGTCATGAAGAGACAAGGTTTTATGAAGAATCAAGTGGATCAATGCACCTACCTCAAGATGAGTGGGAGTAATTTTACTATACTTGTCCTTTACGTAGATAATATTCTTTTGGCAAGTAATAGTTTAGACATGTTGCATGAGTCGAAGCGGTTACTCTCGCATAACTTCGACATGAAGGATCTCAGAGATGCTTCTTACGTCATTGGCAATAAAATTCACCGAGATAGACACAAAGGGATCTTGGGATTGTCCCAGAAGACTTACATAGATTGTGTCCTTACACGTTACAGCATGCAACAGTGCAAACCCTCCGTCGCTCCAGTAATTAAAGGAGATGTTTTCGGTTCGTTCCAGTGTCCGACAACAGAGGTTGAAAAGGAGCAAATGAGCCAGATACCTTACGCGTCAGTAGTCGGGAGCCTATTGTATGCTCAAGTCTGTACTCGCCCAGATATCGCTTATATTGTTGGAATGCTAGGCCGTTATCAGACTAATCCTGGCCTAGATCACTGGAAAGCAGCTAAGAAGGTCCTTAGATATCTGCAAGGGACGAAAGACTATAAACTGACTTATAGAAGAAGTGATCATTTAGAAGTGGTAGGTTATTCTGATTCTGACTTTTCCAAATGCAAAGATGACAAGAAATCCACTTCGGGCTATATCTTTATGTTAGCAGGCGGACCTATCTCATGGAAGAGTAATAAACAACAGTTAACTACAACTTCCACAATGATGGCAGAATACATTGCTGTTTACAACGCAACCTGTCATGGAATGTTGCTTAGAAATCTGATCACTGGACTCAAAATCGTTAATTCCATTTCTAGACCATTGAAGCTTTACTGTGATAACTCAGCTGCCGTTAGTTTCTCGAACAGTAACAGTTCGACTGGAGTTGGTTTATATCTCGATACAAAATATTTGTTCGTACGTGAACGAGTTGAGGAAAATAATCTTTGTATTGAGTATATTAGTACTAAAGATATGCTTGCGGATCCAATGACTAAAGGTCTCCCACCTAAAGTTTTCGAAGAACATGTATCGAATATGGGACTTACTAAAGACCTTATTTAATGGCATATTGTACTAGCTTATGTTTTAATTAATAAAATTTCCCCAGTTTGATTTTGTATGTCTCTAACATATGTTCTGCCGGTGTAATGACATATAGACAAATATAAATACAAATCGGACGCTAAAGGGCTTATGCGTATTTTGATCGTAACTATTAGGTTTTAAATTGAGGCTATAGTATGACTAATGGTGGTCCTGAGTCGAATGATGATTCAACGGCTGTATTTCTCTGCTATAGTTCTTGGTTTAAGGCTAAAATGAGTGTTAACCCCTGGCCAGGCTCATCTAATACTCATGATAAATGATTACTCGGCTAAGTGAGAGAATGTGAGATTAAATATATAATTGTTATAATATTTAATCTTGTAGCCATTATAATCATTTATATTATATAGATTAAAATATATTAATAACCTGTTAATAATTAGTTGGTAATTGTTGATGGATCATATACCTTATTGACTAATTAGGTTTCCTCTTGGGTGTATATATGTCGCAACCCCCACCCCCTTATCTGTCCCGGGAACGGGCGGCCGCGAACATCAGTGTCGGTGGTATCGTTTTGTTTATTAATTTGGCAGCGGAAATTTCATCAGGACCGTAGTTAGGAAATGTTTATCAGAGTAAAACCACCATATTTTATATTAATAACCACATGGGTAAAACCCAAGTTTCTTATTACAACATAGGGATAAACCCTATTTTATTGAATTTAAAACATCGTCTTTTAGGTAACTTTTATAGCCACATTTTTTCAAGCCGTCAGTGCTCTTAAGCTGGCTTTCTTCTAATTTAGCTTTCACATTTTGTTACTAGAAACGCGTTTTAAAAACATTTGTCAGTGGGAAATACTGGTGAGTGAATCCCAGTTTAATTAAGAAGAGTTTTATCAATTAACACAGTATTGAGAGCTATCACATTGTTTATTTCTACACAATTACTCATTCAGTATTGTCAATCCTGACTGGTGGGTCATATTACCCATTAGCTAACTCGTTGTCCAATGGTAACGTGTTCCACATTTTGTATACAAAACTCCAACATACCGGCAGAAATTGAAGAACTACAAAGACTCAATCACTGCTTAATCATATTGTAAAGCATTTAAGGTTTTGTAAAACAGTTCACAAATAGGTTTACAAAAAGAGGATAAACTCACTTTGTTGTCTTAGACTTCTTTTAGTTCTTGTATTTCTGCGGGTGCCAAACGGTAAGGTGCCTTGGCAATTGGTGCTGTCCCTGGTATTATATGGATTCTGAATTCAACTTCTCTATCTGGAGGTTATCCTGGTAGCTCTTCTGGAAATGCATCTGAAAACTGGGATACTACTGGAATATCCTTTAATTCTTTTCCTTTAGTGTTAGTGATTATGGAAATCAAATACACTAATGATCCTTTTCTTATGTAACTTGTTGTTTTCATCACAGAGATGAACTTTGTGGATTTAAGGGTTTTATTTCCTTTAATTGTGATCTTTTCACCCCTTGGTGAATTTACTTGGATTGACTTTTGATCACATAAAATACTAGCTTTATTGGCTATTAACCAATCCATTCCTAATACAATATCAAATCCTGCCAGATTCATGGGGTAAAGGTTTGCAATAAATTTATGATTTAGAATTTCTATTCTTGCTCCCTGCAAGATTTAAGAAGTCTTAATGGTTTCCCCATTTGCTGTCTCTACTAGACATTCTTGTGGAAGTTTAGTTAATGGTTGATTGAGTAATTTGCAAAATGAAGTATTAATAAAACTTTGGTTTGCACCAGAGTCAAATAATACTTTAGCAAAAACATCATTAACTAAAAATGTACCGGTGATCACATTCGGGATCATCTTTGCTTCTTCTGCAGTCAGAGCAAATGCTCTAGCATTTTTAGTATTCTTAGTGTTCGTAGCTGGAGCTAGCTTTGGACAGTTAGGCTTGATGTGGCCTTGTTCTCCGCAGTTGTAACATATTCTGTTGCTAATCTTTTTCCTGCAATCTTCCTCCTTGTATCCAGATATTTTGCAAAAGTTACAATATATGGAGCCTCTTACGGAATGCTTCCTTTTGCAATACTTACAGTAGGGTGCAGAGGTAGAACCTACATTTCTCCCACGGTTAGAATTTCCAGAACGGAATTCTTGTGTAAGCTTCTGGGTTAGGTTCCTCCTTTGATCCTCTTCTCGTGTACGGACTAATTCATATGTCAAGGTATTGGCTAGTTCTACAGCTTCTTCTATAGTTTGGGGTCTAGCTGCCTTGACTACATGCCTTATCTCTCCAATTAATCCCCAGATGTAACGGGAGATTAATACTGGTTCAGGTGAAGCAAGGGTTGGCACTATTCTAGCATATTCAAAGAATAACTTAGTGTACCCTTTACTATCCACACCAGTCATTCTTAGGTTTAAGAACTTGTTTGCTATCTGTTCTTTTTCATTAGTAGGGCAGAATTTCCTTTCTACCATGTTTTTAAACTCCTCCCATTCCATATTGTAAGTTCTATCACTTCCTCTAGTCTGGAGGATAGTATTCCACCATTCTAGTGCTGAATTTTTAAACAGATTGGAAGCAAACATTATCTTATCCTCTTCCGCACATTTACTTATTCTTAAGACTGCCTCGGTCTTTTCTATCCAGCGTAGAACTGCAACGGCCCCTTCATTGCCCGAGAATTCCATTGGTTTACAAGACCAGAATTCTTTGTAAGAACAACCGTAAGACACGGTTCTTCTTCTTTGGGGAATGGGCACTTGAAGTACGGGTCCATTGTTTACGCTGTTTGCAGGTTCAGTTGGTCGCTTACTGCTATGCTTACTTATATTTTCTGCTTCCCTAACCGTTTGAATAATATATGGCATTGCATCTATTATTCCTTGTGCCACTACATGTTGGATGGCACTGTTATCCACTTGGTTTCCATTGTTGTTGTTTGGATTTTCGTTATCCGAGTTATTGTTACTCTGGTTATCGTTATTCAGATTTTCCTGATTCACTTCGTCGTTCATCTGAATTTTAAACATTTACCAATTATTAATATCACAAAATAATTAATAATTTTAGGCAACAATTACACAATACACATATTGGTCAAAAGTGTCGAGCATTGCGACTTTACTCTTTCTATTAGAGTATGCGTCAAATACACACTAAGACTGGAATTAAAATTACAACACTACTATGCATCACTAAACACAAAGTGGTCTATACTACAACATATATTATTATTACACATATTATTATTATTAATTTTTTTTTTCATAAAAACATATTATATATTATTATATTATTATTATTATTACCAACTTCACCATCATCATTACTGGTCTGGATTTATCCAGTAATCCATATTGCGCTCGTCATATTTCCAGACGAGTCGCTCTCCTACCTGCCTCATCCTTTCATTACTCTCTAAGATTTCTTCTCCGAAAGTTCGGAGCTCATGCACATTTTCTGCACTCATTGGGCGTGCAGGTGCTGGTACTGGGTCTGGGTACTGGGGCATGGGATTCTCCTAAGGGTACGGATTCTCTAAGATCTCCCTAATATATTCATCGTTGTCATAGTAGGGATCTAGAGGGTCCAGACCTGGATAGGCTGCTAAGTTCGGCATGGTTTCATCGTTTAGGTGGTAGCGTGGCACATAATCCCTATGATCATCGAACCGTGGATTATAATTTGGATCTAAGGGATTAGGGGCTGGTATCCTAGGTATCTCTTCAGGGTTGAAATCATGCATTTCTATCTCCATCGGCTGAGTGGGGAACAAATGTAAGGGTTGTGGGGCTACTAGTTGTTCCAGATTTGTTGTTGCTAGGATATGAAAATTGGCTAAGCTTCTATTAAGCATATCCTGTGTATGGGCATCTGACTCTCGCTTAGCGGCTGCTAGGATTCTTTGCTGTTCCAACTTTCGCATTCTTTTCCTACGCTCGAATGCTCCCTTACTGAACCATCCTCTCTTTTTCTGAGGGAATGGCTCTTCAGACTGAGCCTTAAAGACAAACATCCCTTCTTCCTGATCAGCAGAATACCCAGAGAGGGTAGGCTGGGAAGAAGTTCCTTTACTCCTAGGTGAATCAGAAAACTGACGATACACGTCCGAGGGTCCTTGATCACTCATACTATAAACTAACAAATAGTCAAATAACACATAACACATAACAATAAAATATAGATATGCACGTATTTTCATAATTTATTTCCTAACAATTTGGATAATATATTGATGTCAGCAGAACACTTCTGTGCCTGAATCAGTGGCTTAGCTCTGATACCACCTTCTGTCGCAACCCCCGCCCCCTTATCTGTCCCGGGAACGGGTGGCCGCGAACATCAGTGTCGGTGGTATCGTTTTGTTTATTAATTTGGCAGCGGAAATTTCATCAAGACCGTAGTTAGGAAATGTTTATCAGAGTAAAACCACCATATTTTATATTAATAACCACATGGGTAAAACCCAAGTTTCTTATTACAACATAGGGATAAACCCTATTTTATTGAATTTAAAACATCGTCTTTTAGGTAACTTTTATAGCCACATTTTTCCAAGCCGTCAGTGCTCTCAAGCTGGCTTTCTTCTAATTTGGCTTTCACATTTTGTTACCTGAAACGCGTTTTAAAAACATTTGTCAGTGGGAAATACTGGTGAGTGAATCCCAGTTTAATTAAGAAGAGTTTTATCAATTAACACAGTATTGAGAGCTATCACATTGTTTATTTCTACACAATTACTCATTCAGTATTGTCAATCCTGACTGGTGGGTCATATTACCCATTGGCAAACTCGTTGTCCAATGGTAACGTGTTCCACATTTTGTATACAAAACCCCAACATACCGACAGTAATTGAAGAACTACAAAGACTCAATCACTGCTTAATCATATTGTAAAGCATTTAAGGTTTTGTAAAACAGTTCACAAAAAGGTTTACAAAAAGAGGATAAACTCACTTTGCTGTCTTAGACTTCTTTTAGGGTTTCCTGGTGATTTATCTATAATTTACACAAATGTATATATATTAGTATAATAACGCTTTATTTATATTAACGATACCCTCCCCGAGACGGCATTCCAACAACTTCGTCGGGCAGAACCACGACAGCTGTTACGGAACCCTGGATCAATCGAGTAGCGTATCTAATACGTAACCGGGGTTATAACACTTACAACAGAGCAGAACTTCGTTAATTAGGGGGATATTATACCCGAGTATAGTGCCTACTATTAAGAAATTCGTTGAGAGAGAAATAGACTGAGCGATTGAAACTGAAAGCCCGATGCCCTCTTATATAGGGCCTGAAATTGGTGTCCTCGCGGCCCTCGTAAGATGAGACTAAGGTCTACGTGGCCCGCGTACTAGGGGTGTAGACCTTAGCTCTGATTGGTCACCTCGCCTAGCCTCGCCACGATCGTGACACGTGTCGGCACCGGGTGTCGCCTCGCCTTAGAGCTTTCGCGCCCTGCGTAAGATCTTTAAGAGATCTACGCGGCCCGCAAGCGACCTAAAAATTTTGTTTTTTAATTATTTTTAATGACATTTCATATTTTGGGCTCGGTTTTCACATACGGGGTGTATTTTAGGACATATAGGGGTATTTAAAATATATTAGGGCGTCAGAAAAATTTTAGGAGGGTTGTTATAATATATAAGGAGATTATTAGAGAGTTTAAGGGTTACACAGTTAGACAATTAGACAATTACACAATTTTACACAACCCTCATAACATCAATCGGCTCTCTCTCCATAACCGAAGTCAACCCTTGTTTCGGTTCATCACCATCATAATCCTACACCCTAAGGAGGAACCAGATCATCCTGACAAGTATGTCAAACTCAATGGCTGCATCTCTGACTGGATTCTCTGCTGGCCTGTCTGCTGTAACAGGTATGTTATTCATGTTTTCCATTATGTTTAAACAGACTGATCAACAATTCTTTGAGTCAACGACGGAGGAGCGTCGTTGACTTCGGACATAGTTGAACATCACTAGCTCCATTCACGTCATAAATAAATCTAAGGACCCGTCCATTATTATTTTTATTGATATGTTTGTAGGATAGATAGATATAAAATTAAATCGATTGTAAGGTCACCATTAGACACTGGAATTCTGTCTGTTATATATATATAATAAAGTGCTTTTGAATTCATCTTATCTTTAATCATTTCAGTTCTTCTTTGTTGAGTAATAACCTAATCCTTGAATAAAATGTTTCTTGTAACAATATCAATACAACCTAACATTGATATATCCACCTAACGTTTTCAATTATGAAATCCAATTTGGATTAGTTCGCAAATCATGACAAGAATTCTATCTCTATCTAGAATAGAGAAATACAAATGCGTGGAAAAGTTCTATTGCAATTTCGTGAGGCAATCCACATCGATGTAATGAAAGTGAAGGGCCCACGACAATCACTGACCCCCCTGAATAATCGACTCGTTTACCAAGCAGAGTCTCGCTAATTCTTCCTTCTTTGCCTTCAATTACATCTGAAAGCGACTTGTTTTAATTTTCTTTTATCAACGTTCTAATGGGCCGAACTTGAATAACCCTCAATTAGGGGGGAGGGTGTGGTTATCAATTGCAAAAATTTCATCACTCACAACATCCAATCAAGTTCCGCCATGTCATCAACCATTATTCCATCACTCACAACCTTTTTTAGTAGCAATGGTCATCACTCACAACACCTAACAATAAACCCACACACCCCCTCACATCCTTTCCTCCATCATGCATGAAGTTTTTCACGGGATCCTTCCATCACTCGTTAACATTTGTTGGTGGCGATGGAAAACTTCAAACTTCCACGCGTGAAATATTCCCCACCACGGAAACTTCAAACTTCCACGCGTGAAATATTCCCCACCACGGAGAAAAAGCCACCACCCCCAGTCCCCTTAGTATGTAACACCATAAATTCTGATGGTCTAGAGATTTTATGAAATTTTTTATTCTTAAAAATGTCAAGAGAGTGGGTAGTGAGGTGGTGACGCGTAAACATATTTTTCAAGAGTTTCTATATTAGTTTTATGGGGAAAGATCCACTAAAAAGTGGATTTTGTCTAAGTAGCCTAAGAAGAATTGTGATGACGACATGTGACACTCCTAATAAGTAGGAATGAGGGGCATTTTAGTCCTTATAAATAAGAGTGAAAATGACATGTGACACCTCTTTTGTTTTTTTTAAAATACAACAAAAAAAATCTAGAAAAAAAAATATAGCACAAAAATGTAGTACAAAAAAATATAGCACAAAAAATGTAGCACAAAAAATCTAGTACAAAAAATATAGCACAAAAAAATATAGTAAAAAAAATATAGCACGAAAAAATTCAGCAAAAAAATGTAGTACAAAAAAATTCAGCACAAAAAATTAAGAAAAAAAATTAAGATAAAAAAATTCAGCACAAAAAAATGTTATACAACATATAAATACAACACATTTTAGTTGGTTTTTTTAGTATTCATATTTTATATAGCAATATGGTACTCAAATTAAAGGTAAAAATACGCTCGATTTTACGGTGAAATTTTTATGAAAAAATAATGTCGTATAAAAAAGTTATGAACGTTTAAAAAATGGGGGTGAAATATACATGTGCCTTACATGTGGAGAGAGAAAGTTTATAAATAGGATTTTCTCAAGATACCCTTGCGCTCCTCTTTTCTTCTACACTTTCATCTTAACCATTGATTTGAAAAATGAATGGTTAAGATTACTTCTCATCCTACTTAGGTAAAATAAACTTTTTATTTGATATTAACCCTTAGTTTTATTATATTTAACCGATTAAAATCAGTTTAACTTATTCAAAAATATATTGGACCACCTAAAGATATAGTCATAGCTACATCCTTGTTATATAAATTTATAAGTTAATAAAAGTTTCGCTATTGTACTCGATCAAGATTGTTTAACTTCTTATTTTTATATCAAGTTAACGATTATAATACATGATACAACATATCAATGATATCAAAATGTTGCATTACTTATATAAATGCAGTAGTAGATCGATCTAGAAGTTCTTATAAGTGCCGGTAAAAGCAGTCAAAACGGTAGCAAAATATATTTGACCAAATCACAAATCCACTGCAAATTTACAATAAACATGCGAGACATAACGTGTTTTCTTTAAGGAGGAGACGTTCTTCTATGTGAAAATCGAATTGTTAATTCGTGTCTTGAAAAACCAGATTATGTTCGTCATATATGGGTCAGACCATCGCAATGTTTTCGTTAGCAGTGACAATGGTGTTGGGGAAATTTCAGAAACCGGATGATCAAAGAGGCGTGTAATCACTTTCAGATCAAATTATTTCGGTGGTTCACCCGAATAATTCAATCGGATACAACTCTGATTTTGAGAAATTGAAGCAGGGTATGTTTTTCTGCAAAATTGATTGAACCAGAGAATAGGGACCAAAAAACTGAATACGAATTTTGGGGTTAGGGATCATTAATTCAATCGACCCCAGCCAGGGGCTGCCGCCCCTTGGACCCTGCTCCCAGGGGCGCTGCCCCCTTGGAACCCCCGAAGAGTACGGGCTCCGCCAGTATACTTCGAATTATAATAACTCAAACAAGCGTGCACTCCCGCACCTCCTAACTTGCTTGATTTATATTATTATTCGCTTTGATCACAAAGTCAATCCCGATTACACTAAAATATCTAACAAATGGTTGGCAGTTATAACGGTTACATTAGTTATATCTATGGGTAATATATTAGTACAAACGTTAGTAAGACTCCAGTTTTAAACAAGTTATCACTAACTGTCAAGTTGGCATTAACGACAAAATACATCTAATGCACAATGAACATTGATGACCATTTGCCACTATTGTACTAACATGTCATTGATCTTTAATACCTACCGATGATAATTAACAATTTGTTATTAATTATTATACCCTTATACATTTACCAATCAAATTTCCTACCACACTCAACCGTTGCGTCAATAAAATTATACGCTGCGTCACAAAAGAAACCGTCAACTTACAACGGCGACAGCGATAAAACTCGGAAAAAAGTAAGCAACGGCCAGATATGGTTTGTTGGGGATTTATGATTTCTTTTTTAAGGGGTTCATAGTTGGTTAGCGAATCAAGTTAATTAACCTTGAAGGAGTTCAAAAATTTAATAGTTTATCGTCTCAGATGTTGGTGCTTTAAAGCTAACGCCTTCTAATGACACCCAGCCATGAAGAGTTTTTATCTATAAAATCATCTGCGCATGTACTAAATTATCAAAAAGCGGCGCTTTTAAAGGAGCGGCTCCTGATAATTTTTATATGACTGCTCAAGAAACGAATAGGAGGAATCTGAGTATAGATTCTGTGTTTAACGTGACAAGGGGGTTTCAATTGATTTGGATCGCGGTGTGAGGTATTTTGTTAGATTGCATTTTTGTGATATAGAGTTTGTCATTGAATCAGTTTTATTTCAATCTGTTTGTTAACCGGTAATGTTGGCGTATAAGGATCTTCATCTTTCTTTGTTGGCGTCTCCGTTTTATGTGGATTTCGTTGTTGGTTCGGGTGTTTAGCAGGTACCCTTTGGCCCATCGGATTTGAGTACTAGAAAGGGATTTGGAGATGTCAATGAATTCGGCGATTCGGTATCGGGGAAGCGGTTGCAGTCAACAAATGAGTCCAATGAATTGTATTTATTTATTTATTTGTTATTTAGAATTAGAATATGGGTTAAGGTTGCTTTTTATATATGATAACATTGGTTTATATCCTACAAATACAATTTTGTTTAACCCATGTTTCCGAACCAAAAACTTTAGCTACAATTTTTTTTTCCAAAACCTTTGATCGGATACAATTGGGCATTTCCCAAAGTAAATATGTGTGCTTGGCGTGCGTCTGTAGGAATGATCTCCACAAGATTGGCGTTGGCTAGAAGAGGAGTACGTGTAACCAAAGATCTATTTGGTGGAAGATCCATGCGTGGTTGCAGTTCCAGTTCCCAACTCATGTCGAAAGAGATTCTTAGACTAGAGGGTATGGTGAGGCCCATCCCCATGAGGATGGGCCGCCACGTCGGCGCCACGTAGGAGTGGCTTGGAGGGGATGGACCTAGGGGGGTGGGGGATGAACCCCTTTATGTATATATATGTATGTATGTATAGGTATATGTGAGAGAAGAGAGGAGAAGTTGGCACGGCGAGCTCGGCTGTGGGTTGCTGGGGATGACGGATGGGCCGGGAGGGGGGCGGTGTGGGGGACCGGCGCCGGTCCTAGCCGGGCCTCAGCCGGCCCCCATACCTTCTAGTCTTAAATGATGAGGCACGCTGTAAACCAAATGGTAAACAAGGCTAAAAAGAAAGTGTGGGAGACAGTGTTTATGTTGACATGTTGGAAAATCAGGATGGGCAAATACATATGATTTTTAAACTTATTTTTACCCCTACTCACAAGATAGTTGAGGACATAAAATAAAATTCACTTTAGTGGATACATAATAGAACAAAATGGAAGAATATTGAATGGAAAATCTGGAGTAGGAAGTTTGGAGACCATGGGGCAGATATGTTAAATGGTTAGTTATAGAGACCATGGGGCAGATATGTTAAAAATTCTTATTTTGCGCTAATATAGTAAAAGTGATATAACCACAAGGGTCCAAAACGTAATTTACTCAAAAAAGAATATCAATACCCTTAAATCTTATTAGTTTGTAAACATGCACCTTCAATGCATTAGAGTGTATTGGAATGTTTTAAGTTTGTTTTGCATAAAAAATATTAATTTGAGCAGATTGTTAGAAATTAGTTTTACCCACCTGATTGTATGTTAAAAGAGTAAAATGCCCGGATAGTCCATGTGTTTTTGTAAAGTAACACCTATAGTCTCAAACTTTTGGAAATTACACCGGTGCTCCCTGTGGTTTACTTTTTGTTACTCGGATGATCCCTGAAGTGGATGAGGGTTAGTTTTCTCCGTTAAGTCCACCTGAAATTACTTATTTACACCTTTCTTTTATTAAAAAATAAAAAAAAATCACAAACACACACACATACAGATATACATAAATAAATATATATATATATATATATAGGGAGCCGCTAGAATGAGAACCACCTCCAGTTATGAGAACCATAAGAACCACTCTCAACCAATCAGAACTTGACAACTCAAAGGGTATTATGGTCATTTACCCCATATGTCTAATCTCTCTATCTCTCCTCATTTAAATTCTTCTCTCTCCCCTTTCATTTGTCATTCATCTTCTTCAACCTCTCTCCATTTCTCTCTCATGTTCTATCTCTCTCTCTTCAAAATGCATCGACTGATCATTCATTTGGAGAATCCCAAATCAAAACTCAGAAACAAACAACCACACACCCTCATCTCCGGCCTCCTCCGCCCCACTAGCCACTGTTTCCGGCGACCACCACTAGCCAAACCCCCCTGCCCTCCGTCTCCACAGTAATCGCTGGCCACCCAACTGTTGTGGCGGCGCGTGTTGGTGGTGCCGGTGGTGTTCAAAACGGACATGTCTACGATGAAGGTCTCTGTTTTTGTTGTTTGAAGGCGGTGGTGGGGGCGGCGGAAGGCGGTGGTGGGGGCGGTGGTTTGGTGGGAGTTGTGCAGAGGCGGAGGCGGTGGTGGTTTAGTTGGTTCAAGGCTGGTGGTAGCGGTTCGAGGGCTGGGTGGTGGGCCGGCGGCAGCGCCGCCGTGAGCGGCGGAGGTCCCGGTCCCCTCCTGTGTTGTTGATTCTTGATGATTTGCCCAAAGGTTTGATTTGTTTCTGTTTTGATTGGGGTTCTTTGATTCAATTGGTGGGGTTCTTTGATTCAATTGGTGGATTTGTTTCTGTTGATTCTTGATGATTTGGTGGGTTTTGATTATATTGGTGGGTTTGTACAGCATGTGGGTTTTGATTCAAAAAGTTTGGGTTTTTTTTTCTGTTGAATGATGTTCATTATTTGTTGCTGGGGTTCATTTGATTTGATTTTTGGGTATGTACATCATGTATGATTGTTATTGTTGCTGGGTTGTCTTTGATTCTGTTGAATATGGTGCTTTATGAATCGGTTGAATCTGTTTGAATATGTTGAATATGTTGAATGTGTTTTGAATGATGTTCATCAGGTGCTTTTTGAATGTTTGAATATGTGGGTTTTGATCAGTTTTGGTTTTTGGGGCGATGATGATGCAAAAAAAAAATAACTAGATTTTTTATGACGATGGCGCGGCAACGATGGTGGAGGGTAGGTTTTTGAACCCGCAACCCCACTTTGCAGCCTTTTAATTATCGGAAAAAATCTGAGCCAAACCCTTTTTTTTTCGAGATACACTTTTGTTTTGTTGTTGTTGTTGATTTTTTATATTCTTTTCCCCCGTCAATGACGATAAAAATCTATCCGAGACACTTACCGACTTTGATTTTTATGGGTGCGTTCGTCTTGTGTAAACAAGTTTCGTGTAAAAAAAGTTTTTGTGAAAAAAAAGTTCAACCGTAAACTTTTACTTTTCGTGTAAAAAAGTTTTTGTGAAAAAAAAGTTCAATCGTAAACTTTTACGTAAAACGTAAAAAGTTTATCGTAAAACTTAAAAAAGTAAAACGTAAAAAGTTTAACGTAAAACTTAAAACGTAAAAAGTTTTACACAAAACGTAAAATTTAAAACCATAAAAAGTTTAACGTAAAACGTAAAATGTTTTATGTAAAACGTAAAACTCAAAGCGGAAAAAATGTTAACGTAAAAAACCGGGGGCGTAAAACGTAAAAAACCGACGCGTAAAACGTAAAAAACCGATGCGTAAAACGTAAAAAACCGACACGTAAAACGCAAAACGGAAAAAATGCTAACGTAAAAAACCGGGGCGTAAAACGTAAAAAACCGACACATAAAACGTAAAAAACCGGGGCAAAAATTGGCGCGTAAAATGTAAAAAAAAATTAACGTAAAAAACCGGGGCGTAAGACATAAAAAACCGACGCGTAAAACGTAAAAAACCGGGGCGTAAAACGTAAAAAACCGACGTGTAAAACGTAAAATAACGTTAACGTAAAAATTGGCGCGTAAAATGTAAAAAAAAAACGTTAACGAAAAAACCGGGGCGTAAAAAAACGGATCTTCAAAACGTTTTTTTTAAACAAATCTTTAATAAAAATACTAAAAATTTGATTTCAAAAAATTTGTTTAACAAAAAAAATATGTTTATAAATAAAAAACAATTAAGTAAAGAATGTAATTAATGAATATGACAAAAAAGGTAAATTAAAATTAATATATACGAAAAGACAAAAAAGACAAATTTACTTATATACCCTTTTGGATTATAATATTAAAGACATAATAAGACAAAAACCATTTAATATTAATTTTTGTTACTTTTAATCTCATCCATCCATCAACTAGATCTAATGGCCAGAAAGTGGTTCTCATGGTTCTCATAACTGGAGGTGGTTCTCATTCTAGCGGTCCCCTATATACCGCTAGAATGAGAACCACCACGAGTTACAACTAGATCCGTATATTTTAACAAAATTCGTAAAAAAAAAATTCAAACGGCGCGCCCGAGGGGGTAGTTTTTTACACCCAAAGTTTGTAAAAAAAAAAGAAAAAACAAAAAATAATAAAAACACCAAACTTTGGGTGTAAAAAACTACCCCCTCGGGCGCGCCGTTTGAAATTTTTTTTTTACGAATGTTGTTAAAATATACGGATCTAGTTGTAAAAAAAATCGTGGTCAACGCCCCTCCGTGGCACGTGGTTCTCGCGGTTCTCATAACTCGTGGTGGTTCTCATTCTAGCGGCTCCCTATATATATATATAAACACGCACTCTATCTAAAACACACACTCTCTCTCCATCTCTATCTTTCTCAAGAAAAGCCCTACCACCACCTACCACCATGTTAAAAATAAAATACTACGAACTTTACCAAAAAAGTGTTGGTGATGGCGTGTTTGATTAATAAACTTAGAAAAAACAAACATTAAATGTGACAAAATAAACGATAAACATTTTTTGATGCGGATGAAAATGAAAAGAATTTTTTTAAGTAAAGTGCTATAGTATTATGTTGATGTTGGGCAAAATGAAAAAGAATGTTTTACATGACATAAAAATTTTTGCATGTTACTCAACTAGTTAGATGCCCGCCCGCGTTGCAGGGCAATGGCCGAATAATCAACCAATTAAAAAAACACTACTACAATTTTGCTAGGAAAAAAATCAGAAACAAAAACGATAATAAGGCAGTAAATTTGGGATTGGGGCAAAACTGTAACTTTTCAGGACTAATGAGCCAGTGTTAGGCAGCTCCTTCAGACGAAAAAAAATTAAATCGAGTAAACCAATTAAACGAAAAAAAAAACTTTATACTTTTGGTAAAAAAAAAACTAAAACGATGGGGAAAACGTAATTTTTATTCTCACCCTTCACCTTTGGAATTTTTAGCTGGGAGCAAAAACTTAAATTTATTTTTAGGTGGTGGTAAAAACATATTTTTCAACTGATGGGAAAATCGTATTTTTTAGGGAAAAAAACCAATGGCAAAACTATAAATTGAAACGGGACAAAATCGTAATTTTTAACAGGGGGCAACAGTAAAATATTTACCTAGGAGCGAAAGCGTAAATTTATTTTTAAGTTGGGGCAAAAACATAAGCTTGAACTGATGGCAAAATCGTATTTTTAAGGGAAAAAACCAATGGCAAAACTGTAAATTGAAACGTGGTTAAATTGTAATCTTTATCCGGGGGCAAAATTGAAATATTTAGCTGGAAGCGAAATCGTAAATTGATTGTTAAGCGAGGGAGAAAACATAATTTTTAACTGATGGCAAAATCGTAATTTTAAACAGGGTAAAATTGTAAATTTGTTGGAGAGGAGTGAAAAAAAAAAAAAAGGGGTGCCGCCCATTTTGGCCAATGAATGGCCACAGCCGACATTGTGTTTTGTAGTAATATATAATACATCGCCCCGGCCCCTTCAAAGCATCGCCCCTGATCCTGCCGCAACGCACGGATTTGCGTCAACTCGTTAGTCACATTTATAAACCATTTTCCATGTAATTTTTCTTTCGTCCAGCAAGGGGGCACTACCCTTTAACTTTCTGGCTTCTTTGTTGTAATTAAATGTATAATTCACACCTCAACATGTATCAATGTATGCTATAATTTCTTATTTGTTATTCAAATAAATCCTGATTACTTAAAATAACTTGACACCACTAAAACCATCAACGTGCTAGAGACCTATATGTAAAATCTTATAGGTGTTAAAAACAAAAACTATATACTAAAAGTTTTATTTCTTTCTTTTCTTTTTTACGTTGAATAACTTAATTTGTCATGTATTACTATTTACTATTTTTTATTGCGCATGATTATTAAAAGGTGATTTTTCTCACGTTTAGATCATGGAATTGACACGATGTTAACTTATTTGCTCTTTTAGTATTTTATTTATTTAAAAACAATGACATTATATTTCTTTATTAATCATAACAAGAGGCTGCCGACGTTATAGTAATAAAATCAACATCAATATTTTCAAAAAAGTATCAAATACTTAAAAAAATGGCATACTACAACGCCCCTTGGATTTTTACTGTTTGTAAAAACACTGAAACGGACAAAGGAAACCAAAAAACCATTCTAATTCGTGTATTATTTTACGTTTTTATTGAAAACTAGGTTTATTACTATGGCCACGTTGCGGCGAACTTCTTTTGTCATTTAGTCTGTGTTTACATGTGTTTTGAAATCACTACGAGCGCGTTACGCACAGCACCGCTGACAAGAATAAAAAGAAAATGTAGAAAAAAAAAACAGTATAAGATAACCGAAAGAAAATCAACAAAAAAAGTTTTATGGTAATGATGTTGTTCGTATGAAACCCGTGGTCAGAGATGAGCAAATAGTATTGGGTACCGATACCAAATTTCCTGAACCGAATGGTATTGGCTGGATTAATAAATTTCTTCTGTAAAGTCTAAGGGGGTATTTTAAACTGAAATGAATGTTTGAGGGGTTAATATACAATTTTAAAGTTTACATGGGTTGGAAAAAGTCAATCTAAACTTAAGGGCATTGTCAGTCAAAGGAAGATAAGTGATTCAAAAGTCAAGAATTTCGGTCAAGGAGGGTGTTTCGGGTGGGTGTTTCGGGTGGTGTTTCGTGTGGGTAGGGGTGTTTGGCAAAAATTCCACTTTATTATTCATTAACTTTGTCACGTATCTATATGTTATATGTGAGTGTGGATGTACTGAACAAATAAGGAAAGTTTACTATTGAATATGATGTGAGAAATACTATTCATTAACTTTGTTTTTTAATATATAGGATAATTAGGGAAAGAGAAGGCAAAAAGCAAACACATGGGAGGATAAAAAGTTAAAAACAACTAAAGGTAAAAGCTAGCATGGGTTGTAAATTTTGCTTTTAGAATTGTACTTGTTGTGGCACTATAGCAAACACCCTTTGTCATTTGATATATAGAATGATGAGTCCCATTCCTCACCCCAACTGGATACATGTTACATATGTGTTGCGAGTAACTATATATAATAACATTTGTTACGGAAATGTAAATATGGAGATTGGAGAGTTTAAATGAGAAGAAATCACAAACGAAGAATAAAAAAATAAAGGGTACAAAGGTAATTTAAACCAATCATTTATTTAGTCTATACTTTATTTTTGATATTCAAATTAATAAACCCTAACGATTTAATGAGTCTATCATATAAAATAGTTGTTCACCTTACACAATAAAAACATTTATGCACATGATCCTACATATTTAACGTTGACTACACCATAAAAACAATGTTTTGGTGTATGGTACAGAATGTGCAGGACCCCAACACTTTTCAATAATTTCGCGACTCATAGTAAAATATGTGTAGGTCACATCACTTTTAAATAATTTTGTCACTTCTAAGACCATGCGTAGTGGGCAAGATCCAGGGCGTTCCCCCCCCCCCCCCAATCACGCCTGAAAACGTCCTCCCCACACCCCCTCCGGCGTGATCCGGCGTTTTTCACAAAAAAACCACACCGGCGTTGTTTGAATCACGCTAAGAGGGTAAATTTTTGGCCAATCAGATGGGACCATGTGGGTTTAAAGAGATAGAGATGGAGATAGACGGATTTTTTGCCGGATTCGAGTGGGTTTGAGCTTTGTGGTCTGCCGGAGTTTGTTGCCGGTCAAATGAAGAAGAAGAGTGGGAGGCGCCTATGGTTTTATTTTGTTGTGGTTTTTAAGTTTAAAAGTGGCAAACTAGGCCCCTGTGGTTTTATTTTAAGTTTAAAAATGGGCCCCTGTGGTTTTTATTTGTTTTTTTATTTCCAGTTTTTTTTTAGTTTAGTCGGTTTTTATTTTTTTTATTTCTAGTATTGTAATTTTTTTTAATTTAATGAAGTATTTTAAGTTTTAAATTTAAAAAAAATATAATTGTGTAATGATTGTATGGGGCGTTATTGGACATTATTCCACTACGCCACTTTTGCAAAAACACTCAATAATGCCCCCATGGTGACTGGACTGCCAGATGGCAGAAAACGCCCCAGGGTGGGGGCACTATTTATCAAACATCTACACATGGTCTAAGACCATGTGTAGTGGTGGAACAAAATAATGCCCCCACCATGGGGCATTATCCGACACGTGGCATCCCAGTCAGCATGAGACATTATAGCAAAAGTGGCGTAGTGGGGCATTATGCCAATAACGCTCCTTCCAATCAATAAACAATTATTTTTTATAGAAAAAAAAAAAGAAATGGCACCTTTACACTTGGTTAACTCCCATTGGCCACCTTTACACTTGCATTTGACCACTTTAGCGTTATTTTAAAAATGCCGGCCACATCCAAATTCAATTATAACGCCGGATAACGCCCCATGTAATGGGGGTGGTGGCGTTTTGGGGCGCTTTTTTGCATTTTTTTTTTAAATCACTCCCCACTACGGGTGGTCTAATAAAATTGGTGTAAGACTCAACGTATTAATGATGGTGAAGGAGAAAATTATGGTGACATAAATGAGACTTGACTAACACTTAATAATATTTAATACTATTATACATCAAATTGTCTATCTTACACTTATTAATTAAATCATTAATTAAAAGTGTACAAAAATGATATCTTAATTTCCAATCATTGATTAAAAAAATATAAAGACTAGATCAATTTAGTTTTCTTCTTGCAAGAAGAGTCTTTTTAAATGAAACTATTCCCAAATGTAAATTATATTTATACATTTGATAGATTCGTAACCCTTGTGAAAACTCGAAGTAAAAATCATTTATTAAACAAGTTTTGTTTAAGACCAATCAAAACAAATTTATTCTTTTTTTACCAGAAAACAAATTTATTCAATGTTTACTTTAATCGAACTTTTAACACATGTAATAGAATTCACGTATTCATGACCAAAGTCAAATACACACATTTCTAGAACAGTTCTAGGGTGAAAAAATTGAAGCTTTTGAAGGTTTCCAACTCATCCAATCAAGATTCCATCCACAAGAATGCAATCCGAATCAACAATTAAAGGTTTTGTCAAGTTTATGAGCGGCTAATCTACCTATGATTTCTTCTAAGTGAATGGTTCTTGTAAGTAAGATTATTTGACCTAGTTTCGAGATATGTTTGGGTCGAACAATCTAAGCATTTGATGGTTTTTTGTTAGTTTATTAAATGATTGTAAACGGTTGAATTTTGTTTGAAACTCTATTATTTAACTTTCAGTTTTGCTAAGCGTTCTAGTAATCGGGAGATATTGATTAGGATTTTGTTTGATAATTTGCAATTGGTAATCACATGATGAACACTCCTTTGTTTTGCAGTCGAAGTAAATGGTCCTTGTTTGTCACAATCGTATAGTTTATTTAATCATGTCTATGTGATTCCCAAACTGATTATTAGATTATTTAACTTACTAATAAACTTGAGTCCAAGAGGATCCACCTTCATCATAGTTGTATACAAACCCATTTTCATAGTTGTTATCCTGGTTTTCTAAAACCAACTCTCAAACCATTTGACTTTAATTTCTGTACAACTTAATCGACTGTGAACAATCTGTTTAAAAAGCACTTTCCACAATACTCTTCATGGTTCGACACCCAGCTAACTGTAGGACCGAGTTTCGGGACCGAAACCGTGATTAGTGTGAGATTAGTTCAAGACGGGAGAGATTAGAGATGGATAAACAAAACTTATTTGTATTAATTGGTAGTAAAACATTACAAATCGGCCCGATTACAAGCTAACCGAACTAATACCAAAGGAGTATACATCCGGGGAGAGACCAAGTGGTGATCTCTCCCCCAAACACTAAAAACTCACAGGGAACTCTCAATGAGCTCACCCTTTCTAACTCTCTAGTTTTCAAATGAACAAGGAGTTGCTATTTATACCCACACCCACTTGTCTAGCAAACACACACGGTCAAACACATAACCCTCTCGTTTGACCACTTCAAACGAGCGGGTCAATACACATTCATTTGACCGTTTCACTAACTATTACATATTCGGCATAAAATAAATATAATTTATTCGATAAGCATCGGACACAAAATCTGCATCAACAAATTCCCCCTTGTCCGTTGATGTCGAATGCTGAAAATGCAACTGCAATCAATCTTCAGTCAAGTATTTATCTTCTCTGTGTTAACAAATCCCCCCTTGACCGATGATCCAGGTAAGTAGTATCTTGACGCTCCTTGTATAATAGTTCCCCCTCAAAGTACGCGTATCCATGTTGGCTGTGTGCAATTTCCTCACAAGGCTCAATTGACCGATCTTCCGCTGATCTTCCAATACTCCAACCGGCATTTGATAAGGGTTCCATTCTTTAAAAACTGCATCAAGTCTTGATCTGTCATAAGACAAACTCTACCACTCGTGATTGCGTTTAGAAATTTACCGAAGAAATTCAACATACGAAAACTTTTATCCCCCCATTTCTTTGGTAAGATCTCTAAACCTTAACAGATTCTCTCCACTTCAAAGAAACTGTCGTCAATTTCACAGAACAAATTCTATCCACTGAGTAGAATTTATCTTCAAATGCTCACCAATTCCCTCCACTGAGCGGAACTGTCGTCAATCTTCACTGAAGGTTCTCGGTTGTTCGAAAAATCACGAAAACGACTTTCTTCTTTGCATATTCTAGTTGAATAAGAAAGTCCCCTAGTACCCCGTAGGATCCGACTTGTATCCCTCCAAAGACTTTGTGAACTCGTTAGGACCGGTATTGACATTCCAGGTTCATTCATTCGATACCAAATGCGAGAATATGACAATAAACAAAAAGCTTTCTTCTTTGCATATTTTAGTTGATAAAGAAATTTCGCCTAGTACCCCGTAGGATCCGACTTGTATCCCTCCAAAGACTTTGTGAACTCGTTAGGATCGGTATTGACATTCCAGGTTCATACGTTCGTTTTCAAATGCGAGAATATGACAATAAACAAAATGCTTTCGAACATTTACGAATAACTGATAACAATCATAAACATTGACGTGCGGAAGTGAACATACAGTTTTTGGTTTTTGGCCCATAGTAGTCAAGTCACCAAAATTTGACGTTTGCATCGGTAACCGTGACTACCCTACATTCAAAATAAATCATTTGTTTTCATCAAGCTTCATCATCCCGCGCACTCCCGAACCCGTACAAATTTGACGTTGACATTTAGAAGCGCGGTACAACTAAACTTCACGAACACCCGACCCCACTTTGCAACTCACTTGAAATCCTTGGCCCAAAGTGAAATAATCTAAGTTCTTAAATACGGCCTACTAAAAATTCTAGAGGGGGCAATCATGACCCTAAAACTATCATATGGGTCAGTTTGGGTTAAAAAATTTAGACAATGGGTTGTTTTGGGTAAAGGAATTTAAACAAGGGGGTCAAAGTGGGTCTTTTGAAAACATAAAAGTCATATTTACGGGTCATTTAGGGTGGAATAAATTAGAACAACGGGTCATACGGGTTAGGGTTTTAGAACACAAGAAACCACGGGTGAACACTCAACAATCTTCATCGACGAAGAAATCATCTTCAGATCTTCATCTACGACATCGCCGCATCATCTTCAGATCTTCATCTACGACGTCTCCGCCTGAATCAACTTCCAATCTCTATGGAATTCATCACTACAACAATTTCTATCTTCTTCAGTTGACCTTTTTCAGTTTTTCACTGTTCTTCACGAATCCCATATCATAAATTCCACTCAAGGTATGATCCTCTTTAATTTCTGGGTTTTGTTTTTATTTATATATTTTAAAAATTGGAGTGACATTTATATTTTTGATCTTAAATTTGGGGAATTTGATGTTCAAAACCCCAAACCGCATAAGTGTTGTAGTTCTTCAGTAATAAGTGTTGAATTGCTGGTGATTTGTAGTTCAATATAGAAGGTGCCCTTTATTAGATTGTGAATTTGTTGTTTTGTCGGTCATTTTCATGAATTAAGCTAAAACTTTATTAGATTAGAACTGTGTTTAACTTTCTATTATCTACCATTTAACTTTGTAATCTTGAGTTTTCTTAGGTTTTAGTAAGTATATGTTTAATTCTTGACTAGTATTTGAACTAATCAGACCATCAATTGCAATAAGTCTGAGTTTTTGTAGCATTAAGGAATGCGAGTTTTACATGTAAAAAACATAGTAATATCAACCCTATCTGTAGCAGGACCCTATCTGTAGCTCATACAAAACCACCATCCAAGTCGCACGCATCACACAGAGACGATTCTCATCACTCATCAAACCAAAGGAGTGTCCCGTCTTAGAAGACTGTGCTCAATCAAGAGCCACGTGTTAAGACCTGTTCTTATAAATATTTCGTCTCCTGCAAGCCTAGGGACTTCACAGGAGATAAAGGAGCCATTGATTGCATGACATGGCTAGATGAGATGGATAGAGTGGTTGATATTAGTGGTTGTGCAAAACAGGACATTGTGAAGTTTGTTTCCTTAATGCTTAAATCTTATTAGTTTGTAAACATGCACCTTCAATGCATTAGAGTGTATTGCAATGTTTTAAGTTTGTTTTGCATAAAAAATATTAATTTGAGCAGATTGTTAGAAATTAGTTTTACCCACCTGATTGTATATTAAAAGAGTAAAATGCCCGGATAGTCCATGTGTTTTTGTAAAGTAACACCTATAGTCTCAAACTTTTGGAAATTACACTGGTGCTCCCTGTGGTTTACTTTTTGTTACTCGGATGATCCCTAGAGTGGATGGGGGTTAGTTTTCTCCGTTAAGTCCACCTGAAATTACTTATTTACACCTTTCTTTTATTAAAAAATAAAAAAAATCACAAACACACACACACAGATATACATATATATATATATATATAAACACGCACTCTATCTAAAACACACACACTCTCTCTCCATCTCTATCTCTCTCAAGAAAAGCCCCAGCACCACCTACCACCATGTTAAAAATAAAATACTACGAACTTTACCAAAAAAGTGTTGGTGATGGCGTGTTTGATTAATAAACTTAGAAAAAACAAACATTAAATGTGACAAAATAAACGATAAACATTTTTTGATGCGGATGAAAATGAAAAGAATTTTTTTAAGTAAAGTGTTATAGTATGGTGTTGTATGTTGATGTTGGGCAAAATGAAAATTTACATGACATAAAAATTTTCGCATGTTACTCAATACATTAATAATCAACATCCCACCCAGTGGCGTAGCTTGAAATTTTTTAAGGGGGGGGGGGGGTCGAAAACGTATATACCTAAAAAATTCTATAAAACCGGGGGGTCGAAAACTTATATACCCAAACATTTCTATACGAAAAGAGTAAAATGCACGGATAGTCCCTGTGGTTTTGTAAAATAACACCTATAGTCCCCAACTTTTAAAAATTACACCGATGCTCCCTGTGGTTTGACAGTTTGTTACTCGGATAGTCCCTGGAGTGGATGTCCGTTAGTTTTCTCCGTTAACTCCATATGAAATTACTTATTTACCCATCTTTAAAAAAATAAAAAAACAAATATTATGCACACTCATATTATTATGTTGAAAGTTTAGCCCACAAACTCTTGTCTTCTACAAAACAACCTGCCACCATCACCATAGCCACCCGCCACCACCTGCAACTCCACAACCATCAACATCTCCGCCACCTGAACTCCCTCCTCCATCCCAGATCCCTTCATCCACCGTCTTCTTTGTCAGCGATGCTTTCTACCACTAGATAACCGACTAAATTAACAAAAACAGACTAAACTCGACACAATTTTATTTTAAACACAAGAACTTGTACATCGTGCCAAAAAAAAATTATACAAATTCACGCAGTTATAATTCCATCAAAAATTGAAATATCCACATAAAACAAAACTAAAAACAAATGGCTTAACATAAAAATTCCTACTTGGTTGAATGCAGATTCGAGTGTAATAGTAGTCAAGCCGCCCAAAAAACGTTGGAAGCTTTGGATCTGTGAAGAAGATTTGTACTTGAAAAACATTTTGTTTTGGAACCAGCTCAGATCCGGCTCACAACTCATGGCTCAGATCTTGAAAGATGAAAAAGATGGGTTTTAGAACACAAGAAACCACAGGTGAACACTCAACAATCTTCATCGACGAAGAAATCATCTTCAGATCTTCATCTACGACATCGCCGCATCATCTTCAGATCTTCATCTACGACGTCGCCGCCATCTCCGCCTGAATCAACTTCCAATCTCTATGGAATTCATCACTACAACAATTTCTATCTTCTTCAGTTGACCTTTTTCAGTTTTTCACTGTTCTTCACGAATCCCATATCATAAATTCCACTCAAGGTATGATCCTCTTCAATTTCTGGGTTTTGTTTTTATTTATATATTTTAAAAATTGGAGTGACATTTATATTTTTGATCTTAAATTTGGGGAATTTGATGTTCAAAACCCCAAACCGCATAAGTGTTGTAGTTCTTCAGTCATAAGTGTTGAATTGCTGGTGATTTGTAGTTCAGTATAGAAGGTGCCCTTTATTAGATTGTGAATTTGTTGTTTTGTCGGTCATTTTCATGAATTAAGCTAAAACTTTATTAGATTAGAACTGTGTTTAACTTTCTATTATCTACCATTTAACTTTGTAATCTTGAGTTTTCTTAGGTTTTAGTAAGTATATGTTTAATTCTTGACTAGTATTTGAACTAATCAGACCATCAATTGCAATGAGTCTGAGTTTTTGTAGCATTAAGGAATGCGAGTTTTACATGTATAAAACATAGTTCCATTTTCACATTAATGGATAGTTTGCATTCATCTTCTAAGTTTATGCTTCCTGCTTTATGTTTGTTTATGGTTTAAGCAATTCAATTATTACATGTAATTTGTGAATGTTGTAAAACTGTATTCCAACTCTATTCTTAAACACCTGTGCATTTTTCGTTTATTTCAAATAGTCATTTAATGCAATGGCAGGGAAGGCAGAAGCAGATGTTGTTGTCATAGCAAGTGGTTTTGGTGGACTCTGCTGTGCTGGGCTTCTAGCTAGATGCGGGAAAGACGTTATAGTTTTGGAAAGCCACTATTTACCAGGTGGCGCTGCCCATTCTGCAAACAGCGTATAACACATTAATCAGATCAGCGGATGGTCTTGAATTCACGAATGAACTTTGTTTGCGCAGAACTGATGTATAAATTGTACTTGAGCAGATAAACTTTACTTGAGCAGATTAACAGTTCAAAAAAAGGACCCGACCCGAAACTCGTTCCGACCCGGACCCGTTATGACCCGAACCAAAACAACCCTTTTTTTTAATTGACCCGTTTTGACCCGAACCCGTTTTGACACATGACCCGACCCGACCCGAACCGACCCGTTTGCCAGGTCTAAAAAATTCATACAATATCATGGGCTCACATAATTCAAATTAAAACATTTAACCTAGGATTGTGCAGCCCATATATGAATTTAATAGTGAAAATGGGCCCAACACATGTTGCAGCTCAATATTAATTATGACCCAAGAGAAACCTATAGCAATTAACTTGTCTGTAAACAAACAAGTGGGCCCAAAGATAATAATAAATCATGTGCTTTGTGCTTTGTAGGTCCAATAAACATCCCACGCATCAAGCAAACACAAATCTGCCAAAACCCTATGCGACGCTTCCTTTATACAGCTGCCACTATCATCTTTGTCATCCTCTTCCTTCAAACAAACCAGTCCAGCTGACATAAACATTTTGCCTGACCCCTTCTTCGATACACACATCAGCCAACCTTAGGGTGTCCGGGGCGCCTGCGGGGAGGGGTGCGGTGAGTGTACTCCCCGATCGGGAACACCGCCGCCGACCCCTCGGTGACCCAAATCGGGGAGTGGGGAGCGGGGAGGGTTCACCGTGTGAAAGATGGAAGCTTTTGCTTTTTTTCGGAGGATGAAGAACAAAGATATTTATATAAAAAAAATAAAACCAAGTCCCCAAGAGAGGAGTGCCGCCATCAAATTGAGGGTGTGGGGGGAGTTAAGTGGGGAGTTGACGTGGCGCGTGCTGATTGGCTGTGGGAAGAGAGGTCACTCCCCACTTAGAGGAGTGCCCCTTACACCCTTATCTTCCATTTTCTCCTTGTCATCTTCATGTCGGACTTCTTCTTCTTCTTCGACACACATCAAGTAGCAGCCGACAACTTTCAAGTCTCTCTCTCTTTCTCTCTTCGATATACCACCACCAACATCCAAACAGGGCAGTAATCGGAGAAGAGGGTAACGTCGGCGATGAGGGGAGACATTGGACGGAGATGGTGCCCGGCGGAGACGGCTGACCAGCTTAAAATCTAAACGGAGACTGGTTACATATCTCCACTGTTCAGACGAAGAATCATATTGTATTTGTTGAAGACTTTGTGAACCATTTGGGTCTTCTCAATACCTGAAACTCAGTCAAGTGAGTCGACGAAGGATGATGTGGTCGACGAAAAATAGATGATTGTTCGTCGACATGAAGTGTTCATTTTTTTAATACAGGTTTTTCGTGGAGAATTGTTGTGTGAGTGGTTTTTCGTCACATGTGGTGAGCTACATGTGGTGAGCTGGGTTTTTCGTCACATGTGGTTTTTCGCTGTTTCACTTTTGGAGAAACCCTACTTCTTTCTTAACAGCCGCCACCACTTCTTCAAGAACATAGCCACTGTTCACTTGCAGATCTGACCAAACACGCCTCAAAAATGATAACGGATGATGAAAACTTGTTAAACTTGGTGTGAAACATGAAACCCAACTCTTTTGTACGGTCTGATTCATCTCAGACCCGCATATTTAGTTCCAAATATGGGTTTTCTTCATTTTCACCCAACTTTACATCTTGAACAAAAATCACTAAAATCACAGATCTAGAGCACATGTGATTTAGCAAACGGTTAGATTTACTAAATTGGGTACCATGGCTCTGATACCAATTTTAGGACCGAGTTTCGGGACCGAAACCGTGATTAGTGTGAGATTAGTTCAAGACGGGAGAGATTAGAGATGGATAAACAAAACTTCTTTGTATTAATCGGTAGTAAAACATTACAAATCGGCCCGATTACAAGCTAACCGAACTAATACCAAAGGAGTATACATCCAGGGAGAGACCAAGTGGCGATCTCTCCCCCAAACACTAAAAACTCACAGGGAACTCTCAATGAGCTCACCCTTTCTAACTCTCTAGTTTGCAAATGAACAAGGGGTTGGTATTTATACCCACACCCACTTGTCTAGCAAACACACAGGGTCAAACACATAACCCTCTCGTTTGACCACTTCAAACGAGCGGGTCAATACACATTCGTTTGACCATTTCACTAACTATTACATATTCAACATAAATAAATCTAATCTATTCGACAAGTATCGGATATAAAATCTGCATTAACACTAACCATATCTAATAAGGTAGGTGAGAATGAGTTTTACACTTACTTTTTATTGGCACTTTGACACTGATCAATTACCCAACATATAAATTGTATTGAACTCTCTTTTGGATCAATTAGTGGTCACAACTTGAGCCTCGAAAGTTGAGATGTTTAATATGTTATTGAGTGTTAGCTAACTAGGGATGCAAACGAACCATACGAACACAAATGACGTCTTCTTCATGTTTGTGCATTAAGGAAATAAATGTGTTCGCAAACTGTTCATGAACACTTACCAAATGAGATTTTTGTTCATGTTCGTTCATTAAGAAAATGAACGTGTTCGCTCGTTAATTTTAGGCAGCAAGCACAAACGAACATTCATGAACACCTATTAGCACAAACGAACGTTCATGAATACAAATGAACTCAAACGAACACAAACAAGCGTTCGTTAACACAAACAAGCATCCGTGAACACAAACGAACACATATTAAATTTTGAATAAAATCATTACGTAGATCCACCAAAATATACTAGCCTAATATTTACTAAATAACTTAAATAGAATACAGTACACTAATACTTATTAGAAATATTATCAGTGGGAATGATGAAGTATTTAAATAAAATATAAGAATTAAAAACCTTAATGAACTAGAGAACACAAACAAACACAGCCGAACTTTAACGAACACATTACCAAACGTTCACAAACATAAATGAGTGAACGCGACCTCTGTTCATGTTCGTTCATTTATTAAACGAACTTCCTGCTAAACGTTTCCGAACTGTTCGCTAAGCATTTAGTTAGTTTGCAACCCTACAACTAACTATTTGATTGTAATTGTAGATATTTTTAAGTACTATGCTACAATTACTATTTTGGGAAGTTCTGGTAACATTTTGGAGAAATTATTAAGATAAATAGAATATTAATACAGAAGGTTACTATAAAGCATGTGTGCTACAATCAAGGGTTGATCATCAGTTAAAGGCTTCCATGTCGTGTGTTGGCTACTATTATTTGATGCCTGGATGCGCACGTTACCTCTATCAAGGGTTGATCATCAGTTAAAGGCTTGAGCTGGTTGTTCTCTATGTTGCTTAGCAACCGCGTTACAGAAAACTAACTTGAGATTAGTTGCTGTAACTTAATCTTATGTTTCAATGGTCACGATCCATCATTGTCGAGCAAAACTGTTGCAGAATTTATTCTCATTAGTGCATCTAGGATCATAAAATGCTTAAGATACAAATTTTAAGTTTTTTAAAGGTCATGAAAAAGATATAACCCAACAAACTATTAAAAGAATCATAAATAGAAAAAAACTGATTTTGCGAAAATATAGGGCTAGAACTACCTTTAGTCCAGGGGTAAGCTTGTTTAAAGTAATAGAAAAGCGACCAGTCTCCGAAATGAAGCATGTAACCATGATCTTCAACGCTTTTCACGTATGCACTAATTACCTGGAAAGCACATCAGAAAATCAGAAGCTAAAAAACTTGCAGCCCTCCTCTTGGCCATTGTTCTTATAGTTATGAACTCCCATTATGATACATAGTTCAGTTCTGATCCAATGATATTATATTAGCAGCAAACATTGTCACACCCCGATTTCCACGTGTCACCGGTAGGCCCGGTAGGGGAGTATCGTGACGTGGTTGGCAACATAATAGTCAAACAACACAATATTTAATATGCACAGCGGAAGCAATTTAAAAGATATAATACAACCGAATTTAATATTGTAATATCAAATGTCACAATATTCGGAAGTTTATCCACAGAAGGATCGAAAATAAAATATGAAATAATAGTTCAACAGACTTCAGGCATCTTAAGCTTGCGAGACTTCTTATGATGCTAAGGAGAAATCCCAGCCAATTACGCTTAGTACCTGCATTTAATATTTTTGGGAAAATACGTCAGTTTACACTGGTAAATACAATCAACTGACTCATTTTTGAAAATGATTGAAAATTGGTTTGGATGCACGTGGCATAAACATTTTATTTAACTTGGGAGAATTATTAAAATAAATAATCTTGTGAACGAATTACATGTTCCTTGTGCGTTCAGTAGCCCGGATCAAGTCCGGGTTAAAGATCAATAGACACACCACAATATTCTTTTGTGCACTGACGGGTGTACGCCTACACCCCGCGCTTAAGTCGTGGCCATTTCGTAAAATGATGCCAAGGATATCCGGGACATGGTCATTAACCCCCCAAAGGCTTTAAGTAACAAGACTGTTTAAACGAGCCAATCAAATTATTCAATTAACCACCCAACGATGGAAGATTTGATGCCCGATCAAGCGGTATGCTATATACCGTAACCCAAGCCCGTATAGGGAAAATAACTTAAAAGTATTTTACCTGAGCAATGTATAAATCACAATAAGCAAACGCACGTAGCTTTTACTGGTACTCCTAATCTGGAACGAAGGTTTATATTAACCTTTTAGAATTCTAACGGGTCTTTAGTTAAGCTTAAGCTTAGACCGGTTAGTTTCAAAGACACGGTTCGTACGCACGATTAAGCGAAGACCGGATAGAATGTGATTTAGACCCGACAAGTTCAGAGACTTGTTTAATATGGGTATTTCATACACATTCTGGATTTTGAGATAAAACCGTTAAGGTTTGACCCGTTTAGGCTAGTTTATGTAAACTAGTTACATAAACCGAACCGAATGCGTAATAAGCGTAACGGGTATTCATATGAGCCATTTACAGGTTTCCTAAGTTAATATGCTTCATATATGTTGTGACATCAGTAAGTTGTCTTTTATTATGCCCGTAATGAATTTAATCACAAACTATGCCCCGTAGGGGTAGTTTGGTCATTTTAAAGGTTGTAAAAGAGTTTAAGTGTCAACCTGAGTTACAGGCCTGATGTAATAAGCAAATATACCTAATTTTCTAAGTTATATCAGTAGGGTAAAGTATATAAGTGAAATTTATCAATTATAACCAAACTATGCCCCGTAGGGGTATTTTGGTAATTTCACATAAGCCGAAAAGCTCAAAACTGAAGTCTGAGTTTATCAACCTTTGCTTACTGTTAAAATATTATAATTTGCCTCAAATATCAGTAGGTATCAACCCTTGTATGTTTAAAATAGTTTTAGTACATACTATGCGTTAAAAACGCTTAAAAAGGCGATTAGAGGCCATTTCAGGGTTTGATACATAAATCTGATATTTTTATATTTCCAGAAGGCTTAAAATAATTTATTTATCATATGTGATCAGTAGCAAAAGGTTTGGAGTCGTTCAGTTATGTAAAACTCATTTTATAGCCCGTAAGGGCAAAACCGACAATTACTGGATTAAGCCTACGACTATAAGTTATGCTCAGCCTAAAATTTAATAAAAATCTTTAAAAATCCCAAAATAATATATTACATCAGTGGGTAAAAGATTTTATATCAAGAAGTATGTTTAAGTAGGCTATACGCTAAATACGCCGTTTAATTAACACAAAGCTTTAATTTTACGCTAACGAGCATAACTCTTAACCTACACCTCAAACTGATGTCAAATTTTGTATGCAAGTTTATATATCAGTAATTAAGGTTTCTACTCTTTTACATTTCCAAAAATCACGTTTTAAGGTGAAAAGGGCATAATGGTCAACATATGAACAATTAACGGAATCATGCATATTAATTGGATAACTAATGATCCGAGGTGTATAATCACAGAGGGTTATACTAGCATGTAACCTGGTCCAAATAAAGCTCTAAGGAATTTCTAAAACATACCATAACGGGTCAGAACTAAAAGTCAAAGTATAAGTCAAACTATGCGACTTTCGGTTCCGAACCGGGTCTAAACAGGAAATTGTCGGGTTGAACATGTTTAGACATGCCCTTACACTAATTACCAAGTTATATTAATGATCAAACAGGTTATATGTGTTCTACATTGCTAATCATGCATAAATTGCAATTTAAACATTCTGTTGACTTTTTAAATACAAGTTTGACCCGACATTTGACCTGGTTAGAGTGGGAATCAGGGGGAACCCTTTTGAGGGTTTATTACCCACATAATTACCAACTTATAACTACTTTTAATTCGAGATTTGACTGAGCCATTATTAATTAATCTCGAAGTCAAACCGTAATTACGACGGTTTGACTTTTAGCTAAATAACTAAGCTAAACTCAATTAAAGAAGGTTAAGCAAACTTACAAAAGTCCTAAGCTTGATTAGTGATCACTTGAGAGTGCTTTGGAGCTCCAGAAATGATCAGATTGCAAGAGAAAGGTGTGAAGAACAATGGTTGCACATCATGGCCTTTTATAGTGAATTAATCACCACAAATCTTTGACACATGAGTCTACAACCCACCACAACTGATTAACACATGTTCCTAGTGCTTAGGGGGTGTCTAGGGGTCGCCCTTTATGTGGAAAATCGGATGAAATCGAGCAGAAAGCACTCAGCAGGCAAAAACCCAAAAATTCGGAACTGGGCAGTCCCCCGCGTGTCGCGAAGGTTTCCCCCCCGGGCTTCGCGTGTCGCGACGCCATGTCTGCACAAATCTGAATTTTTTATTTTTGCGATTTGATCCTTGGCCCTTCAAACTTCGATTAGGCACTTGTTTCTTGCATCTTAAACCCTCATAATTGATTTATAAGGGCTTTAAAACATATACCCACTTTGTTAAGTCCCCGGTTAACTTTATTGTTACCCGAAAAGTCCTAACTTTCAACGTTTACGCTTTAACCCTTCGCACACGAATTTGATCATAACTTTCTCATACGATAACGAAACTTTACGAAATTTATATCATGCATTCTAGTGAGCATAATTAACAGTTACAAAGCTTCGGGTTTGTCAAAAGGTCACTCAGAGGTATAACTTAAACGTGTTGACACTTTTAACCCCTGTAGTTTGAAATTTCTCACTTTTATTCGTTTGAAGGTATGAGCATCATGTAGGGTTATTATGAAGTATATTTATTCACTGTTGACAGTTAGAACCCGTATAATCACATACTTTCCATGTTTGTCAACTTTAGTCCTTTTATAACATTCTTTCACACGTTCAAACTTTATGACACGTGTCAACACATTATAGGACGTGAATTTTCGAGGTGTTACATCCTCACCCCCTTAAAATAAATCTCGACCCGAGATTTACTGAAATAAATAAGGGTACTTTTCTTTCATCGTGGATTCAACCTCCCACGTGTATTCGGGACCTCTACGGGCATCCCATTTGACCTTTACAATAGGCACATGCTTCCTTCGAAGTTTCTTAACCTGTCGATCTTCAATCGACAATGGTTTTTCTACATATTTCAAGCTCTCATCTATGTGCACATCTGTATGTGGTATAACCAGTGATTCATCAGCGAAGCACTTCTTCAGATTGCAGATGTGTAACACATTGTGAATTCCACTGAGCTCTTCAGGTAAGTTTAACTTATAGACAACTGACCTGACACGTGATAACCTCGAAAGGTCCTATGTATCTCGGGCTTAGCTTGCCTTTCTTACCAAATCGCATCACCCCCTTCCAGGGTGATACTTTAAGCAACACTTTGTCGCCTACTTCGAAGTTAAAAGCTTTACGCCTTGGATCAGCGTAGCTCTTCTGCCTATCTCGGGCAGCTTTGAGACGGTCACGAATCTGGACAATCTTGTCCGTCGTCTCGAACACTATTTCCGGTCCTGATAATTGGACATCTCCAACTTCCGCCCAACAAACTGGCGTTCTACACTTTCTACCGTATAATGCCTCAAAAGGCGCAGCCTTAATGCTGGTGTGGTAGCTATTGTTGTAGGAGAACTCAATTAGTGGTAGGTGCTTATCCCAACTACCACCCAAATCGATCACACATGCACGTAGCATGTCTTCCAACGTTTGAATGGTACGCTCACTCTGGCCGTCTGTCTGAGGATGGTAAGCCGTACTGAAATTCAAACGCGTGCCCAAAGATTGTTGGAAACTTTTCCAAAAATGTGACGTGTATCTTGTATCTCGGTCAGAGATAATAGACACAGGTATGCCATGTAAGGCTACAATCTTATCAACGTATAACTGGGCTAACATGTCGGAGCTATAAATCTCCTTGATGGGTAAGAAATGTGCTGACTTAGTCAGTCTGTCAACTATAACCCATATTGTATAATTTCCTTTCCTTGTCTTAGGTAACTTGGTAATAAAATCCATAGTTATCATTTCTCACTTCCACGTAGGAAGTTCAGGCTGTTGTAGCAAGCCTGACGACTTTTGATGCTCGGCTTTGACTTGCGCACATGTCAAGCATTTAGCTACATAGGTGGCTACAGACTTTTTCAAGCCTATCCACCAATAATTTGCCCTTAGATCCTGGTACATCTTATCAGCTCCAGGATGAACGGAGTACTTGGAACTATGGGCTTCCTGGAGGATGACATCTTGAAGCCCTCCATGAATTGGAACTCATATTCTTCACATCAAATCGAATGGACCAAGAAAACCCTAAATCGTACATTAAATTCATGAACTGAACAAAACTAACCATAAACATTAGGAAGGTACCTGATGAGAATCACAGTGGCAGGCTTTGAATGTAGATCTGTGCTTAAAAGTTTTGAATTTAGGGTTTGCCTTCATCTTAGTGATGGCTGATTGAGAAACCATGGCGGCTCTGTAGAACACAGCACACCGTTTGTTGATGGAAATGGCAAGTTTTTCCTGCTTAACATAAAAAACAGTCCAAAATTCACAGAAAATCAGTCATCTTATATCAAAAGAGAACACAAATTTAAAAACAAATAATGAAAAACAAACCTTCAACCTTCAATAGACACTGTGATCACTTTCTTGAAAACCAATTTAGGAGATGAAGATTGTGACGGCTGAATAGATGAAACAAACCCTAAACTAATTTTCTTGTGGGAGGTTTTGAGAGGGAGAGAGAGAGAACGAATTATAAAGAAGGCAGTGGTTTGAACAGATCTAGAAGAGGATTGGAATGAGTGCAGTGATTCAAATTTTGAAAGTCCGCCCAAAAGCCAAAAAGTATAATTAGATTAGGAAAAAAAATACATATGCAGATTTGTAGATTATTTATAGATTTATAAATTGGAATTATGACATCATCATTGACATGTGGCATACCTTAATGATTGACACATAGGCAGATTTACATCAGCCAATAATCTCTTATTATAGATAGTATAGATGTAACCACTTATAAACAACAAAATAAGGACCACCAACTTGGAGAAGTCATTTCGCCATTTAAATCTAAACAAACATCAAATCATCACAATTTAGAAACACATAAATCACAGAAATCTTGTGTCAAATCCGTCAATTTTTGAACGGTCAACTCCTTTTTTTACATATGATAATAACTAGGATTGCGACCCGCCGCAATGCGGCGGGGATTCTTTAGTTATAACTAAGTTAATCTAGGACCCGCACGTTATGTTAAACCTGTCAAACGGGGAAAAAATAGACGATGTAAAACCGTTTACTCACACACGCACATTGCGTCGTGTTAACTCGCAAAATTTAGAACGAAACGTAAAAACGTTAAACCAAAGACGCACGTTGCGATGTGTTAAGTCACAAAATTTATGACCAAGCATAAAGCGAAAAATTTGCGGAATATGAAAACTATAAAGGACCAAAGTTGAAAGTAAAAAAATTATGAGAATAGATTGTAAAAGATAAAAAGTTTTGGGTTAAAAGTAAAAAAAAATAGTTTTGAGTTAAAAGTAATTTATGAAATACTTTTTGGTGAAAAGTAAAAAAAAAATCAATTTTTTTTGGAAAACCCCCAAAGCCAACGTTACGAAAACCATATGCATAACAATTTTTTCTTTGAAAACCCCACAAAGCACACCCCGCGTTGTGGCGGAGCGTAAAATGGTGTCAAATAGTACTAATGTCACACAACCGTAATCGACCACCAACACTGACTCGACCTAGGATATGCGTGTTGCGACGAACCTGTCAAACATGGAAAAATAGAGGTAAAAACGTTGAACCACACATGCACGTTGCGTCGTATTAACTCGAAAAATTTAGAACTAAAAATAATTTATGAAATACTTTTGGGTGAAAAGTAAAAAAAAAAATCAATTTTTTTTTGGAAAACCCCCAAAGCCAACGTTACAAAAACCATATGCATAACCATTTTTTCTTTAAAAACCTCACAAAGCACACCCCGTGTTGCGGTGGGGCGTAAAATGGTGTCAAATAGTACTAATGTCACACAACCGTAATCGACCACCAACACTGACTCGACCTAGGATATGCGTGTTGCGACGAACCTGTCAAACATGGAAAATAAAGGTAAAAACGTTGAACCACATATGCACGTTGCGTCGTATTAACTCGAAAAATTTAGAACTATACGTAAAACGAAAATTTACGAAAGATGAAAATTATAAGTGACAAAAGTTGTGAAGTTAAATTGCAAATAATGAAAAGTTTTGGGTTAAAATTAAAACAACAAATTATGTAGGGTTAAAATTGTAAAAAGTAAAAACCTTTGGGTTGAAAATAAAAAATCAACTTTTTTTTGGAAAACACACAAAGCATAATGTACAAGTAATAATGCATAAAAAAGTTGCAAAGTTATATATGGAATAATATTCCTTTTATATGAGTTTCTACTTAGTTGTCACATAATGGTCTACACTTCGGATGATCAAATAAAAAAAAAGGTAAAGACGTACAAAGAAGCAATTGAAGTTTGTAAAGAATTTCAAAGAGCCAAAAACTATTAAAATGTCCAAAAAGACCATATTAACTTTTACTTCAATATCATTTACATTAAACTTATTAAGAGGCCAATAAGGTGGTGGTGGAGTGGTAAGGGGAAAACTGGGTGTTCTAAGGGACCCAAGTTCAATTCGTGCATTCCTCACTATTTTCTACGACACCTGGTGATGATGGGAGACTAGGCGAGTAGGCGGAGATTGCTAGTCCGATCCTTGAACTGAGCGGGTTTTACCTCACTGCACTGTCGTGCCTTTGGGCGAGTGTTCATGAGTTTCGGCCCTAGGTGACGGTTTTCCTCGGTTCGGTCCCGATACGATGAATTTCACCAGTAACCCATTTGTAGGATGCGTTGACTGTTAAAAAAACCCTATTGAGAGTTTACTTGATTAAAATGAATATCATTTTTGTTAGTTTAATATTTTTCCAAAAGAAATGAAATTTTCGTAGATCATATCATCATGATGATATATACAAACAAGCTTGGTAGGTTAATTGGTTAAATGGTACGTAAGGAGACAATATCATATGAAAAAACGCACGAGTTTGTCATGTGTTGGCGTGTTGCTATGCGTACAACCAAATTGAATCATTGAGATCAATAATATCATAATGTGATCAATTTCTTTTATCATTTGTGAATTCTTCGTTTCTTGTTATAGCATATTGAATTTTTACCATTCTTAGTTGAAACACTGGGTACGTTTTCTTTCTCCCTTTTACGTTGAAGTAACAAAAGAAATAAATGTAATTAAATAAAATTGTACGTAATCCGTCGGTAATCACCGACATATTACTGACGAAACTTTTGCCTGTGGTCAAGTAGAGAGTCACGATAGTTATTGACGAATTACCGACATATTACTGAAGATTAAAAATTTTAGTTTATAAATTGTTTAGTTTTCAGGAATTTTGATAACAAATAATAACTATTCATATTTTTTCCTACGTTTATTAAAGTTACAGAGAAAAAGAACCCTGTAACTAAGGGTGTACGGGGCGTTCGCGGGGAAGGGGTGCGGTGACCCTAGTCCCCGATCGGGAACACCGCCGCCATCAACGCGGGGACCCGAATCGGGGGGTGAGATCGGTGGGAACTTACCGCTTGTTTGTGCACTACATTTGAGGAACGGTCATATGCAACGGTTGGATTTTTTAAAAAAAAAAAAAAAAAATTCACTTTTCTAAAACATATATAAATAACCATCCCATTCACTCCATTTTTTTTATACTCAAACCACTACACCACTTTAATTTTTGAGTAAATTGCCATTTTAGTCCCTGTGGTTTGGTCCATTTTGCTAGTTTAGTCCAAAGGTTTCATTTTTAACATCTGGATCCAAAAAGGTTTCATCGTTGCCATTTTGGTCCAACTGACTTAACTCCATCCATGCTTCTCAGTTAGTCAAGGGGTATTTTTGTCATTCTGTCTATTATTTTTATTAAAGATTTATTTTTATCAAAGTTTATAATACTTTCAGTCTCTCTCTTTCTCTCCTCCCTCTGTCTTTATACCCTGTTTCTTTCAAAAAATCTTGTACAAAACCATCTCCACTTTTAACATCCTCTCAATCTTCCAAAACATTTAACCTTCACTAATGTCTGCACCACTTGAACACGTTTACATAGGATTATAAGAAGCTTCTTCAATGGAAAAACCATCCAAATCTCCAAACATTTCATCTGAAAGTGACAACAAGAATGTTCTTAACCTCAAAGCCACTGATTTAAGACTTGGGTTACCTGGGTTAGGCCAAGATTTGGAAGAAAATGCATGCAAAAACAGTCATGTGGTGAATAATAATATTGCAGGGGGTAAAAGAGGGTTCAAACAGCAGGGGATGCAGAGCCCGGGCCATCCGAAATCTGCTGGTGTTGAGAAACAGTACCACGCAAATTTTGGTTTTCAAACGCTGCAGGGGAATTTGAAGGGGCAGTGCCATGACTGGGTCTGTGCCCCAAAGCAGGATCAGACATCGAACCATGGGTTTGCCCACCTGGAAAAGGTATGAGAGGGTTCAAAAGCATGTGTTACCTGATCATCTTCACCATCCCCTTCAGTTTCCCACATCTTATCTTGATTAATGGCTAACACAGCATCATCAAACGAGATTTGTTCACCTGGAGCTGATTCCTTCTCCAATTGCCGACCATCTACCTCCATAGTGGAGTTACCCAGCGTTCCCGCCCTAGGCTCGGTTTTGGAGCCAAAATCCTGGAAGTTTGTTGCCGACGCATCAGGAACAAAATCATTAGTGCACAAATTGGTGAGGGGGGTATGATTTTTATCTTGTTTGAGGGGCCTCTGAATATCCTTAGCAACAGAGTTAAGGTTTCCAGCAGAGAATTTGTTTCCCCCTTGTTCTTTGAGGTCACGGTGTTTTAGGGTTCCAAACGAGCGGGTAGAGCGCCGATTTGGGGTGTGAAACATTGACAGATGGTGCGAGGGATCAGGGGGAAAATCTGGTGGGATTGAATCACCAGAAGAAGGCATCATTCAGCTGGAAAACTACAATCGGTCAAGCAAATTCGGTGAAGAAAGGAGGGATTGCATAGACCGGCTAGAGAGAAAGGGGTAGAGAGAGAAACTAGAGAGAAAAAGATATCACTCAAATGAAAACCTCTTGTTGCAGGGTGTTGCAGATATATGTTTGAGCTTCAATACATTTAATAGACAAAATGACAAAAATACCCCTTGACTAACTGAGAAGCATGGATGGGGTTAAGTCAGTTGGACCAAAATGGCAACGATGAAACTTTTTTGGATCCAGATGTTAAAAATGAAACCTTTGGACTAAACTGGCAAAATGGCCCAAACCACAGGGACTAAAATGGCAATTAACTCTTAATTTTTATACTCTCCAACTACACCACTTCACTTTATTTTTTATACTCTCCAACCACACCTCCTTCACACCGAGCAATGGAGAACCAACCCCGCGAGGCGAAGAAAAAAACTAAGGGACGGGGCTCGCAACCGTCTCGTGGTGGTTCGAGCGGTGCAAGTGCTCAACCACAACCCCCTTTCGGATACACTTCACAACCCCCGTTTTTTTTCCAACAACCTTCACACCCCTCGTTTTACAACACCCAACAACCCAATTTCGGGTATTTTCAAAATTTGTTATCAACGGACGCTCCTCAATCCCCCGCCTTCGACCCATATGCTTTTCGTTCCCCACAAGTTCCATCTACACGAGGAAATGTCGAACGTCGTCCATTTATTTTAGACGAGGAGGACGATGAGGTAGTGCCCGAAACTCAAAATTTGGGCGACGAGGACGATGAATACAATGTGGATGAAGACGCGGGCAACGAAGAAGACGACGCTCGGGAAAAAAAGGGAAAAACGAAGAGCACGAATTGGACAAAGCTCGAAGAAGAGGCGTTGGCTAAGGCGTGGGTACATTGCTCTATCAACAAAAAGAAGGGCAATCAACAAAACCGCGACAGTTTTTGGCGTAAGATTTTAGAGCATTTTAACAAAACTGTCGGTGGAACTAACCGGACCGTGCATCAAGTACGGTCTAAATGGGGCCCGATGCATACGAAAATAAACCATTTCAACGGCCTATACCAACAAGCGGTAAAAATTATATTTTTTTTTAACATTGTATATTTTTAATTTTTTTTATACACTTTTTCAACTTATTTTTTTTAACACTTATTACTTTATTTTTATTATTGTATAATATGTAGGATCGCACACGAGGGAGCGGGTGCAAGGATTTCGACGTGATGGCAGTCGCGTTAAAAGATTTTAAAGAAAGATATCCGAACGGTTTTCAACATATCGAGGCGTGGGAGGTCGTTCGAAGTCACGAGAAATGGGCCCAAGTCCCATTGTTGGGTGAGGAAGGTGAAGGTTCGGCACATAAAAGAAAACCCGTTGAGGTGGACCCTTCGATACCGGATATGAACGAAGACCCCTCGCCACAAAGACCACAACGGCGAGACAAGCGTCAAGCTACATCATCCGAGGGAAGCTCGGCCGAGTTGGCGGCACAATTCAAAGAGTACACCGCCATGAAAGAAAAGAAAACCGCGATTGAATATAAGGCGGCTGAATTGAGGATGAAAAGAGAGGAGCAGGCTCTCGAGCTCATATCGGAACAACGCGAGACGATGAAAAACTACAATTACGATCGAGATATGGAAATATTCATCAAGCCGCACGACGATGTTCCGCCAAGTATGTTGCCGATCATCCTCGCCCGAAAACGCGACATCGCTAAGAAGTACGACTGGCCAATCGATTTCTAAAATTATTATTTTCTAGTTTGAATGTAATTTTTATTTTCTAGTTTGAATGTAATTTTTTTTTCTAGTTTTAATGTATTTTCTAGTTTTAATGTTATTTTTATTTTGTAGTTTTAGTTTGTTAAATTTTATTTAATTTTTATTAATATTTTTTTATAAACATGCATAATTTCAACAAATAAAAAAAAAAAAAACAAACCAAGTCACCTAACGAGGGGAGTGCCGCCATCAAAATGGGGTGTTAGGGGAGTTTAAGAGGGGAGTTGACGTGGCACAAGAGGATTGGTTGGGTGTAAGAGAGGGGACTCACCTCTTAGGTGAGTGCCCCTTACACCCTAATCTGCCGATAAAAGATTTGTCGGTATTCCGTCGTGAAAGTAAGCATTGGAAACATGATTACCCATGGCCCTATTTCCGATGACAAATTACTGTTCGAAATCCGTTTGTAACAACTTTTATCGACGGATTTGACTGCCTGTCATACCTTTTTTATAGTGTCAGCTAGATTAAGTAATGGCATTAATTGTTATCGATTTGTTCGCGATTAAGGTAGTCTACAAATTGTGGATCGTCAAGATCCATAATAAAGTACAGAAGCAAACTCGCAGAAATGTTTGGAATATAATTTGTTATGGGGAACCATGCATAACTTAGGATGTTTTTAAGGACACAAAAATAGCCACATGCCCTGAAGTTAAAAGACGTACAAAGTAAATAGTCTCCCATGAGTGGACGTAAGGCTACTCGGTATGGTGATGGACCATCCTTGGAGGATGATCCGCCACGTAGGCGCCACGTCATAATCCTCCCAATGATGGTCCATCCTCCAAAACTAGAAGGCATGGTAAGATGGTCCTAGTCATAGTCCTCCACCACTTTTATGTTTTTTTTTTAATCTTCTATTTTTTTTTAACATTTAACAAATAAAGTAACAAAATATTTTCATTAATATTAAAAAACATTACATAAACTTAAAAAATAAATTAAACTTAAAAAAATAAATTAAAAAAAAAACATAAACTTAAAAAAATAAACATAAAAATATCCTAATATATTAAAATAAGCTACTAGTCTTCGTCTTCCATGTCGTGGCCGGGTTCGTTTTAAGCGTTGTTCCAAATGTACTCCACCAAGTCCGCTTGTAGGTTATGATGTGTGTACTCGTTACGTAGAGCGAACATGTTCAAATCTTGTTGTTCCGCACTAACTGGAACAGAATTTCCAGTAGACGCGTTTTCGTCGTACTCGCATATCGCTCTACCTTCGTCTTCAATGATCATGTTATGAAGGATGATACTGTAACAACCCTCGGTAAAACCAACACCCTTATAATATTTCCGACCCCTTATTATATCTTAAAATATTCTAATGTGTCTTATAATACACCCCGTATGTGAAAACCGAGCCCAAAATATGTTATATATTATAAAATAAATTAAAAATCTGAAAATGTAAGTTGAGGCGGGCCGCGAAAGACCTCACCTCAACTTCACGCGGGCCGTATCAAGATTAGAATTGACCGCGCTGATTTTCTTAGTTCAAGCGGGCCGCGTAAGGGTTATGCTTAGTTAACGCGGGCCGCGAGAGTTTGTGAAACGCGGATACACCCAGAGGCCGACACGTGTCATGATCGTGGCGGTCTAGTGAACGACTCAGCTAAGCTACTGCGTTGACTGGTGTTGACGCGGGCCGCGTAAGGGTCCCTTGTCTTTTACGCGGGCCGCGACAGGACTGAAATCAGCAACTATATAAGAAGGCCATCAGTCTACGTTTTCCGTCGCTCATTTCTTTCTTTCTTTGTAGTCTTCAATTACTGTCCGGTATGTTGGGGTTTTGTATACAAAATTTGTACTATTTGCGAGTAGTAAGTCGAGGATGACAATACGTTACCATTGGACAATGAGTTAGCCAATGGGTAATATGACCCACAAGTCAGGGTTGACAGTACTAATGGAATAATTGTGTAGACATAAACAATGTGATCGCTCTCAATACTGTTCACTGTGACTTTTTATTTAAACTTGATTAAACTAGGATTCACTCACCAGTATTTCCGACTGACAAATGTTTTTAAAACACGTTACAGGTAACACAATGTGAACAGCCAATTAATGAAAAGCCAGCTGGAGAGCACTGAAAGCTTGGGAAAATGTGGCTATAAATGTTACCTAATAAACGATGTTTTAAATTCAATAAAATAGGGTTTGTCCCTATAAAAGTATTGTAATAAGAAACTTGGGTTTTGCCCATGTATTTATTAATATCAAGTATGGTGGTTTTACTCTGATAAACATTTCCTAACTACGGTCCTGATGAAAATTCTGCTGCAAGACTAAACAAACTGATACCACCAAACTCTGTGATCACGTCCGCCCGTTCCCGGGGATCAGGGATCGGGGGTTGTGACAGAAGGTGGTATCAGAGCCTAGCCACTGGTCTGAGCCAAAGAAGTGTTCTGCTGACACTTAAAATTTTAAAATTTTGTGTTAGGAAATAAATTATGGAAATACATGCATAACTGTAATTATGTGTTATGTGTTATTTGACTATTTCTTAGTTTTCAGTATGAGTGATCAAGGACCATCAGATCTGAACCGTCAGTTATCTGATTCCCCTAAGAGTGAAGGTACATCATCACAGCCTGCCCTCTCAGGGTATGTTGCTGATCAGGAAGACGGAATATTTGCTTTTAGAGCTAAATCTGAAGAGCCATTTCCTACTAAGAAACGAGGATGGTTCAGTAAAGAAGCTTTTGCTCGTAGGAAGAGAATGAGAAAACTGCAACAGCAAAGGGCTTTAGCAGCCATTAAGAAAGAAACAGATGCTCATACTCAAGATATGCTAAATAGAAGCTTAGCTAATTTTCATATCTTAGCTACAACTGCTGCTGACCCAGGTCTGGAACAATTAGTAGCTCCACAACCACAAAACCCAGAACAGCCCATGGAAATAGAAAATCAGGAAAACCAAGTAGAGATGCACGATTTTAACCCAGAAAAAATCCCAAGGGTACCTGCACCAAACCCACTAGACCCGAATTACGACCCCTGGTGGGACGATAATAAGGACTTTGTGCAACGTTACCCTATCCAGGATTATCCACCCATACAGAACATAGAAGCTTACCCAGGTATGGACCCTTTAGATCCCTATTATCAAAATGATTATATTAGGGAGATATTAGAGGATCCTTACCAATTTCAGGAATTGTCACCCCCATATCAGGAAACCGTACCCCAGATTCCAAACCCAGTCCGAGAACCTGCACCCCCAATGAGTGCAGAAAACGTGCAAGAACTTAGGACTTTCGGGGAGGAAATTTTAGAGAACAGTGAGAGAATGCGTCAGGTGGGAGAGCGTCTCGTATGGAAATACGATGAGCGCAATATGGATTTTTGGATGAATCCATATCCGTGAATGTTAGAATGGAAGAAGCAGTAGTAATAATAATATAATAAAAATAAAATAAAAATATGTGTGTACGGATGCATATTACTATTTTATTTCTGTTGGTATTGTAATCTTTATTTCTGTACTAGTGTGTAATAGACGCATAAGTATATGAAAAGAGTAAAGTAGCAATGATCTACGTTTTTGGCTAGATTGTGTGTCATGTGATCAACTATATTACTTACTATCTTGTGATATTAATATGGGATAAATGTTTAAAATTCAGATGGCCGACGAAGGAAATCAAGGAAATCTGAATAACGATAACCAGAGTAACATTAACGTGGTTAATGAGAATCCAAGTATCAATAACAATGGAAATCAAGTGGATAATAGTGCTATCCAACACATAGTAGCACAGGGAATTATAGATGCAATGCCATTTATACTTTAAACTGTTAAAGATGCTGATTATAAAAGTAAACATAGCAGTAAGCGACCACTTGAACCAGAAAACAGCGTGAACAATGGACCTATACTTCAAATGCCTATTCCCAAAAGAAGAAGAACCGTGCCTAACGGTTGTTCTTATAAAGAATTCTGGTCTTGTAAACCAATGGAATTCTCGGGCAACGAAGGGGCCATTGCAACATTACGCTGGATAGAGAAAACTGAAGCAGTCTTAAGGATAAGCAAGTGTGCTGAAGAAGATAAGATACTGTTTGCTTCTAATTTGTTTAAGAATGCAGCACTAGAATGGTGGAACACTATCCTCCAGACAAGAGGAAGTGATAGGACCTATAATATGGAATGGGAAGAATTTAAAAACAAGGTAGAAAGGAAGTTCTGCCCACCCAATGAAAAAGAACAGATAGCAAACAAATTCCTAAATCTTAGGATGACTGGTGTAGATAGCAAAGGGTACACAAAGCTATTTTTCGAATATGCTAGGATAGTGCCAACTCTTGCTTCACCAGAACCAGTGTTAATTTCCCGTTATATTTGGGGATTAATTGGGAAGATAAGACACATAGTCAAGGCAGCTAAACCTCAAACCATAGAAGAAGCTGTAGAATTAGCCAATACCTTGACTGATGAGTTAGTCCATACCAGAGAAGAGGATCAAAGGAGGAACCTAACCCAGAAGTTGACTCAAGAATTTCGTTCTGGAAATTCTAACCGTGGAAGGAATACAGGTTCTACCTCTACACCATACTGCAAGGTCTGTAAGAAAAAGCATTCGGGAAAATGCTCCATTCTCTGCAATTATTGCAAGATGCCAGGACACAAGAAAGAAAATTGCAGGAAGAAATCCAGTAATGGATTATGCTACAACTGTGGAGAAAAAGGTCATATCAGGCCAAATTGTCCGAAATTGACCCCAGCGGCAGACAACAAAAGTACTAAAAATGCTAGAGCATTTATTTTGACGGCAGAAGAAGCCAAGATGATTCCAGATGTCATAGCTGGTACGTTTTTAGTTAATGATGTCTTTGCTAAAGTATTATTTGACTCTGGTGCAAACCAAAGTTTTATTAATACATCGTTTTGCAAATTTCTAAATCAGTCATTAACTAAACTACCACTAGAATGTCTAGTAGAAACCGCTAATGGAGAAACCGTTAGAATTTCTGAGATCTTGCAGGGAGCAAGAATAGAAATTTCAAATCAGAAATTTATAGCAAACCTATATCCTATGAATTTGGCAGGATTCGATGTTGTTTTAGGGATGGATTGGTTAATAGCCAATAAAGTCAATATTTTATGTGATCAAAAGTTAATTCAAGTAAATTCACCAAAAGGTAAAATGATCACAATTAAAGGAGATAAGCCCTCTAGATCCATAAAATTTATATCTGTGATGAAAACTACAAGTTGTATAAGAAAAGGTTCTATAGTGTATTTGATTTCTATAATCACTAACACTAAGGGAAAAGAACTAAAAGATATTCCAGTAGTATCTCAGTTTTCAGATGTCTTTCCAGAAGAATTACCAGGACTACCTCCAGACAGAGAAGTTGAATTCAGAATTCATTTGCTACCATGAACATCACCAATTGCCAAAGCACCTTACCGTTTGGCACCTGCAGAAATGCAAGAATTGAAGAAACAATTAGATGAATTGTTGGAAAAAAGGATTTATTCAGCCAAGTTCGTCGCCATGGGGAGAGCCGATACTGTTCGTTAAAAAGAAGGACGGATCGATGCGTATGTGCATTGATTATCGTGAATTAAACAAAGTCACAATTAAGAATCGGTACCCATTACCGAGAATTGATGATCTGTTTGATCAATTGCAAGGAGCGCGATTTTTCTCTAAAATTGATTTAAGGTCATGATATCATCAATTAAAGGTACAGGAAGAGGACATTCCTAAAACTGCATTCAGAACGAGGTATGGTCATTATGAATTTACTGTCATGCCATTTGGTTTAACCAATGCCCCAGCTGCATTTATGGACATGATGAACCGAATATGTAAGCCATATTTGGATAAATTCATAATTGTATTCATAGATGATATTCTAATTTATTCTAAGAATAAAGAGGATCATGCAAAGCATTTGCACGCACTTTTAAGTTTGTTAAGAAAGGAAAAGCTTTATGCTAAATTTTCTAAGTGTGAATTTTGGTTAGAACAGGTACAATTCCTTGGACACCAAGTTAATGATGAAGGAATTCATGTAGATCCAACAAAAATCGAGGTAATTACTAAATGGAAAACCCCTGAATCACCAACCGAGGTTAGAAGTTTCTTAGGATTGGCCGGTTATTATAGAAGATTTATTCAAGATTTTTCTAGAATAGCCATTCCCTTAACTAAGCTAACCTGTAAATCTGTTAAGTTTGAATGGGGATTAAAACAAGAAGAAGCCTTTAGAATTCTTAAACAAAAGTTAACCCATACACCTATATTAGCATTACCAGAAGGAACTGAAGACTTTGTAGTCTATTGTGATGCTTCTAAATTAGGTTATGGAGGTGTATTGATGCAACGACAGAAGGTTATAGCTTACGCATCTAGACAACTTAAGAATCATGAAGAGAATTATTCAACCCATGATTTAGAATTAGGAGCTATAATTTTGCTCTTAAGATTTGGAGACATTATCTTTACGGTAGTAAGTTTACCATATTCACTGATCATAAGAGTTTAAGATATATCTTCAAGCAAAAAGAATTGAATATGAGGCAAAGACGCTGGATGGAATTTCATAGTGATTATGATTGTAATATCCAGTATCATGAAGGAAAAACAAATGTAGTGGCAGATGCTTTAAGTCGAAAGTATCATGAAAAGCCAAAAAGAGTACGTTCTCTTAAATTAAATCTGCAAGTAGATTTAAATGATCAAATAAGAGAAGCACAAGAGTCAGTAATCACCGAAGATACTGAAAAGTTAAAAGGTATGTTAAAAGAATTAAAACAAGGAACATATGGAATTTGGAGATTCCATGAAAAGAGAATGTGGGTACCTAAATTAGGAAATTTACGCCATCGTATATTAGAAGAAGCCCATAAGTCTAAATATACAATGCATCCAGGAAGTGATAAAATGTACCAGGATTTAAGGAAAAATTTCTGGTGGATAGGAATGAAAAAGGACATAGCAACCTATGTTTCTAAATGTTTAACTTGCTCACAAGTTAAAGCTGAACATCAGAAGCCCTCAGGTTTGTTACAGCAATTAGAGATGCCAGTGTGGAAATGGGAATTGATAACAATGGATTTTGTTACTAAATTACCCAAAACTAGGAAAGGAAATGATACAATCTGGGTGATTGTAGACAGACTAACCAAGTCAGCTCATTTTCTACCAATGAAGGAAACAATTAATATGGAACAATTATCTAAATTGTATGTAAATGAAATTGTTTCTTTACATGGCATTCCTTTATCAATTGTTTCTGATAGGGATAGTCGATTTACATCTCACTTTTGGTCAAGTTTCCAAAAGGCAATGGGAACCAAGTTAAGGTTAAGCACAACTTATCACCCACAAACAGATGGACAAAGTGAAAGAACAATCCAGACAATGGAAGATATGCTTAGAGCTTGTGTAATCGATTTCGGAGTTAATTGGGACGATCACTTACCATTAATAGAATTTTCTTATAATAATAGTTATCACACAAGTATCAATGCTGCACCATTCGAAGCACTTTATGGACGAAAGTGTCGAACCCCAGTCTGTTGGGCAGAAATTGGGGAAAAGCAACTATCTGGACCTGAGATAGTACATGAAACAACTGATAAGATTATTCAAGTCAAGGAACGACTGAAAGCAGCACGTGATCGACAAAAGAGTTATGCTGATAACCGATGCAAGCCGTTGGAATTTCAAGTAGGAGATAAAGTGTTGTTAAAAGTCTCTCCTTGGAAAGGAGTGGTAAGATTCATCAAACGGGGAAAGCTAAGTCCCAGGTATGTTGGACCTTTTAAGATTATTAGAAGAATAGGACATGTAGCCTATCAGCTACAACTGCCAGAGGAAATGGCAGGAATACATGATGTGTTTCATGTATCAAATCTTAAAAAGTGTTTAGCTGATGAATCATTGATAGTTCCTCTTAATGATATAGAGGTAAATGAACAACTCAAGTTTGTAGAAAAACCTCTACAAATTGAAGACAGGAAAGTCAAGAATCTCAAACATAAAATACTAGTTCTAGTCAAAGTGAAGTGGAATTCCAAAAGAGGACCTGAATATACATGGGAACTAGAGTCAGAAATGCAAAAGAAATATCCGCATTTATTTCAGTAGATCTCGAGGACGAGCTCTAAAACAAGGTGGGGAGAATGTAACAACCCTAGGTAAAACCAACACCCTTATAATATTTCCGACCCCTTATTATATCTTAAAATATTCTAATGTGTCTTATAATACACCCCGTATGTGAAAACCGAGCCCAAAATATGTTATATATTATGAAATAAATTAAAAATCTGAAAACCGAGCCCAAAATATGAAAGACCTCACCTCAACTTCACGCGGGCCGTATCAAGATTAGAATTGACCGCGCTGATTTCCTTAGTTCAAGCGGGCCGCGTAAGGGTTATGCTTAGTTAACGCGGGCCGCGAGAGTTTGTGAAACGCGGATACACCCAGAGGCCGACACGTATCATGATCGTGGCGGTCTAGTGAACGACTCAGCTAAGCTACTGCGTTGACTGGTGTTGACGCGGGCCGCGTAAGGGTCCCTTGTCTTTTACGCGGGCCGCGACAGGACTGAAATCAGCAACTATATAAGAAGGCCATCAGTCTACGTTTTCCGTCGCTCATTTCTTTCTTTCAATCTTGAAATTCTGTAGAGAAGTTATAATATTTCGGGTATTATACCCCTAATTAGCGAGGTTCTGCTCCATTGTAAGTATTATAACCCCGGTTTCATAATAGTTATGCTGCCCGATTGATTTAGGGTTCCGTAACAACTGTCGTGGTTTTGCCCGACGTAGTTGTTGGAATGTCGTCTCGGGGAGGGTATCATTAATAATTTCAAAGGGTTATGGTACTAACCAATGTACATTTGTATAAATTATAGATTATAGCCAGGAAACCCTTACGAAAAGCCTAAGACAGCAATGTGAGTTTATCCTCTTTTTGTTAACCTTTTTGGAATGTTTTACAAAACCTTAAATGTTTTACAATGAAATTAAGCAGTGATTGAGTCTTTGTAGTCTTCAATTACTGTCCGGTATGTTGGGGTTTTGTATACAAAATTTGTACTACTTGCGAGTAGTAAGTCGAGGATGACAATACGTTACCATTGGACAATGAGTTAGTCAATGGGTAATATGACCCACAAGTCAGGGTTGACAGTACTAATGGAATAATTGTGTAGACATAAACAATGTGATCGCTCTCAATACTGTTCACTGTGACTTTTTATTTAAACTTGATTAAACTAGGATTCACTCACCAGTATTTCCGACTGACAAATGTTTTTAAAACACGTTACAGGTAACACAATGTGAACAGCCAATTAATGAAAAGCCAGCTGGAGAGCACTGAAGGCTTGGGAAAACGTGGCTATAAATGTTACCTAATAAACGATGTTTTAAATTCAATAAAATAGGGTTTGTCCCTATAAAAGTATTGTAATAAGAAACTTGGGTTTTGCCCATGTATTTATTAATATCAAGTATGGTGGTTTTACTCTGATAAACATTTCCTAACTACGGTCCTGATGAAAATTCCGCTGCAAGACTAAACAAACTGATACCACCAAACTCTGTGATCACGTCCGCCCGTTCCCGGGGATCAGGGATCGGGGGTTGTGACAGATACAAGCGTACATAATGTGTCGTAACCTCTTAGGTGTTTGCGAACGTGCTGGATGTTCAATGATGTGCCATTTTTGTAGAACACCAAAAGCCCGTTCAATATCTTTTCTCGCACCCTCTTGAAACTTCGCAAACTTTTTTCTTTTGTCGTCTGTCGGGTGCGGAATAGTTTTAACGATTGTCGAGTACTTTGGGTATATCCCATCGGCTAGGTAGTAACCTCGCCTGTATTCCACCCCCGAAACTGTAAAGCTTGTGTCTGGACCTGTACCCGCCACTACATCCTCAAATATCGGTGACTGGTATACGATGTTAAGGTCATTGAGCGAACCAGGTAGACCAAAAAAAGCATGCCAGATCCAGAGATCCTATGACGCAACCGCCTCTAGAATAATAGTCGGATGTCCATGATCTCCCCTAGTATACTGACCTTGCCATGAAACTAGGCAGTTCTGCCACGGCCAGTGCATGCAATCAATGCTCCCGAGCATTCCTGGGAAACCATGTCTCTGTTCGTGTGCTTGATATAATTTTCGAACGTCGTTTGCGTTCGGTTTCCGCAGGTATCGCTTGCTATACAATTTGACAACCCATTCGCAAAACTTGTGCAAACATCGACGTGCGGTTCTTTCAGACATCCTAATATACTCGTCTAATGCATCGGGTGCGTAACCGTACGCAAGTTGGCGAATGACCGACGTGCATTTTTGTAAATTACTGAAACCCCTTTGCCCCCTAGCGTCGTTTCGCAATGTAAAAACGGATCCGACTGGGCCATGTCGCCTGCAATACGTAAAAACAGTGGACGACTCATGCGGAACCGACGTCGAAAAATCTCGGCTGGGTACACGGGTTCGTCGGCAAAATAATCGGCTAGTAGTTTATCGTGGCCGGCTATAAATTTAAAACGAAACATAAATGAAATTAATTATAAATTACATTTTCAAATCTATATAAAACATAAGGAAAAAAAAAGTAAAATACCTTCTTGGTTTCGGTTATATTTTGCTCGTCTAGTTAGCCGTTGGGACGACCCTTCAGCACCCGCCATGAAGACCTGAGCCGCGTTCATAATCATGTTGTGCATAATATCATCCTCTTCCGAAGATGATGAATACCACGCAGACGAAGACGATGAAGACATAGAAGAAATTGAAGAAATGGGAGAAGGTGAAGACATGATAATTTTTGAGCGAGAGATTGGGTGGTAGCGGGTAAAAAATGGTATAAAATATGATGAGTTTTTATAAAAAGGGAAGAGTGGTTTATAAAATGTGAGAGAGATGGGGTGGTAGTGGGTGAAAAGTTGTGAAAAAAATGGTTAAAGAGGTGAGTATTTATAAAAATGGAAGTGAATTGGGGTATATTTTGAATTATTACCGTTAATTTTAATTAGAAATTAAATTTTTTTTAAACGGTTACTTTTGGTTGGGCCCCACATATTTTGGATCGTCGCAAACGGCAAGAAGTGGACGGGGACGACGGGACGCGGGGGGGGGGGGGGGAGGGGGGGCGGCGGCACGGTGTTCAGACCGTCGCCGAAGCAAGACGGTCCGGGGATGAACCCCATACCGAGTAGCCTAAGGGAATACTATGTTAAAATACTTTTTGAACCAGACTATTATTAATATAGATAGATTGTTTTACTGCTCACGATCAAAGCTGATTTATCACTGCTGTTAGTTTGTTCATTTGACCGCCTTTTTATAAAGTTAATATGATCACATTTATATACATAATATGATCACATTTATACATGGTTGTAAAAATCCCGACTAGTCTCCAATTAATCGCCGATTAATCACTAATCAGAGGTTCACCGATTAATGGCCGATTAATAGCTAGGCGGTCAATGGCGGTCCTATTCTGGCCAAATTTTTTCTAGATGCCGGCCAAATTTTGACCAAACCATATAAATTCCTTCCAATTACTTTAAAAAATGGGTTAATGAGTGGTTAAAACATGCCTACTTTAAAAAACTACATATAAAAATGTGTGTGTATATGTAACTAAAAATTACGTATAAAAATCTCAATCCGATTAATTTCGATTAATCCCTATTAATCCCGATTAATCGCTAGTCGGTACCCCACCGCCCGAGTAGCGCCTAGCGATTCTTACAACACTGCATTTATATATACATTCATTTGCCGTCTTGGTGAACACTAAGTTCACCATGCAGGTTTCATTTATTTATTTTATTTTTAAATAGGTTTGGTTTCAAAGTTGTTTATCAGCTGTAATACTTCCCAGTTATAGCTTTATTTAGTTTTTTTTTTCTTTACTTTTATTTTTATTTACATAAGATCGTAAATCTAGGGCTGAGCAGTATACGGTTCAGAACCGCCAGAACCGGGGAATCGAACCGGAACCGCTAGATCCGAACCGTATTTTTGTATATAGGGTCCGGTTCTGGTTCTTAAATTTGGGTAAAAACGGTTCCCGGTTCGGTTCCGGTTAAAACCACGGTTCGAGTTAAAGAACCGCTAGAACCACTTGTGATTATAAATATTTAAAACCCTATTTTATTAATGGGTTTTTCAACATCATACGACCATCCTAATTCTTATTCCCTCCTCTTATATTCAGTCAACGATCTCATCTTTCATCTTCTAATTCTTCTCCATCTCTTAACCCTGGCCCTAATTGCTATCATACAAGTTCATCTCCATCAACACCTTGCAAATACAGGTACGCTATTCTACATGACATTTTTTATGATTGCATATATTTTCTTTCTAGATGTTTGCTTTCTGATACATATAGTTTTCTGTATGTGAAAATAAAAATTGAACAAAAATAATCAAATCAGTGTTGATCAAATTATAAATGTGTATATAAATAGTGTATCGCTATCAATCTATTCACGTGAACCAAATACAGTAGATGCATTATTCGTTTATTTTTTTTAATTGCTAACACTTGGTTTCATTTAGATGTTTATGAGAAGGTTGAGAGGATAAAGATCGAATGAAGTTTGAAGATGTTTGTTTTAAATGTTAACACGATGCTTGTAATAGTTTTACTTAGAGTTTGTTTTATGGCTTGAAATTTTTTATTGTTGCTTTGCTACTTTTATTTTGGTTGGTTTGAACTTTGAATGTTTCAACTCTTAGTTAATGTTTTAAATTGTTTGATTCGTTTATATTGAATTGTTAATTTTACGATTTAATTGTCAACCGGTTCCCACGAGAACCGTTTACACGAGAACCGTTTAACCGGTTCGGAACCGAACCGGAACCGTTATAATGCGGGTCGGTTCCGGTTCTTAAATTTAGCATCTAATGGTTCCGGTTCGGTTCCAGTTCGGTTCGGTTCGGTTCGGTCCGGTTCTGAACCGTTGCACAGCCCTACGTAAATCTTGCATGCCCTCTAATTTATTACAAATTTTTTATACTTTTTATACATTTTTAATAATAATAATAATAATAATAATAATAATAATAATAATAATAATAATAATAATAATCTATTTATTATTGTTATATATACTCATTTTAGGTATCAGTACTAATAAATTTTTTAACGTTATATATACTCGTTGAAGAAGGAAAGTGGTGGCAAGGCATAGTGTGCCAGTTTCTATAATTTCGGATCGTAATAGTCGATTCACGTCGAGATTTTACGATCCTTGTAAAAGGCCTTGGGTTCTCGTTTAAGTACAACTAGAATATTGTAATAGATAGTATGTCCAAAAAGATGTTAAAAAGACTATGAGAAAAATAAGGTTATCAAATTACTAAATTAGGATACAAAGTAAGCATAAGATTTTCAAGTTTTTTTTTTCCAAGATGACTTCTTTGAAAACATAAGAATACACAAAGTTGTAATATGCCATATCAAGTAGTTATGTTATTGGCGTTGAAACACTCGCCACATTCTTTAATGATGAGAAATAATCTTTCTCTATATTTTATTTGGAGCTTGTCATACGGTGAATTTACCTATTTTTCTCTCTAGTTAGACTAGAAGGTATGGTGAGGCTCATCCCCATGAGGATGGGCCGCCACGTAGGCGCCACATCACCGGCTCGTAGGGGATGGACCTCCTTCACTTTTGAGGTGGGTGGAGAATGGGGCTACCCCACCTTAATATTTTATAATTTTCTAAGTTTTTTTTATTAACATAATTAAAACTTTATAAAAATTAAAAAATACAACATAAAACAACATAAATAAATTCATTTCATAACATAAAAAAATTACATTTCCTAAAAATAAAAAAAAACATTTCCGAAAAATAAAAAAAAAATTACATTTCCTAAAAATAAAATAAAAACCTACGACGTCCATTTTTTCTTCACCTCTTCCTTCATCCTCCGATACACCTCTCGTTCATCCTCCGGAACCGAGTCGAGATCGAACCTCATTATCCTAAAATCCTCCGCTCGAGCATAGTCAGCCGACACGTTTTTCTTGTGACTATATTTTTCGGCCGCAAAGTCTTTAAACGAACGGAATTCGGAAATTAACTCGTCCATTTTCGAAGACGCCTTCGAGCCGCCACCTCCACCCGAGCCGCCCCCTCCACTCGAGCCGGCCCCTTTGCGCTTTCCGGCCGTCTCTTTTTTTGCTTTGTCCCTTCCGCCGGGATGTTCGATCTCGTGAGCGGGCTCCTCGTCATATTCCGGTTCGTCGTTTATGTCGATTTGACAACGAGCGGTGGAGCCTCCCGCACTATAACTTCCGGACTCGGAAGTTTAAGTCCGTTTGGCGGTTGCGACCTCATTTGGAATCGGCGCCCATTTAGGTTCTTTCTTTAAAATGTTCCATGCTCGGAGGTGCGGGAAAGGCGGATTTTTTGTTTCCCATTTAGCCATCGCAAGGTTAAGAACGTCCTTGTCGCTACTCCCACTAGGACGATTGATGTAAAGTGGGTTATAAATCCCGATAAAATCATTCACGCACTTGTTCATTTTCCGCCACTTGCCCGATACGGAATCGAGATCACGGGCCGGGCCTTGCTCCATAAGCTCGTTAAATCTATCCGTACATTTTTTCCAAAAACTGGAACCCGTTTGCTTGTTCCCTAAAATTAAAAAAAATGCATTAGTAAAACTAAAAAATAAATATTTTTAAATTTAAATTTAAATTTTTTTAACTTTGGTTCATACCGACAATCGGGCAAGTTGAGGCCTTAAGATACGCAATTGCTAGCGCTTCCTCCTCTACTTTTGTCCACTGTCTCACCTTTGCTCTCGAACCGCTTTTTTTTGCGGTGTCGGATTCGGTTTCAACCGTCTTCCCCTTCCCCGTGTTTTTTTGCGCTTGAGTTCTTTAGGTGGCGATTCGGGGACGACTTCATCATCATCGTCAAGTTCAACCGAGGGTTGCGGTTGCGAAGTTGGCGGTTGCGATTGGAATTGATCAAGTTGAACCGAGTTGCGTTGCATGTATTGTTGGAGTGCTTGGTATTGTTGCATTTGTTGAACTTGGGACATTTGATTGAAGGCGTTAGGTGATTGTTGGAAACCCGAAAACGTAAATGGTGGAGACCCCCACGAAGGATCCATAGTCGGAGTGTAAGCGGGACTCGAAAAAAAGTTAGGATTGTTCGGGTTGGGATTGTTCGGGTTGTGGTTGTTTGGGTTGAATGGATTCATGATGGTAAAAAAAAATGGGAGTGTTTTTTTATAAAAATAGATGAGAATAGGAGAAATGGATGTGAATGGTATAAAAAAATGGATGAAGTTGATAAATATTTAAAGTGAAAAAGGTAATTTTTTTATTAAACTATCCGTTATTCAACGGATATATTTTTGAAAGTGGGGCCGTCGACTTCGGCTGTGGGTCGCTGGACTCGCCAGGCCGGTTTGAGGGGGGCGGTGTGGGGGATCGGCGCCGGGCCTAAGCCGGCCCCCATACCGTCCAGTCTTATGTTTAAGAACTCTAAAGTCGTCTATGTAACTTTACTCTTATGATATAAGTTTAAAACTACTTTCACATCCAGTCTTAATGAACATTTTTTGTTTAAGACAAATATTTGCATACAAATACTAGTTTGAATTCTTAAATAGTATGGTTCTTTTATTTCCTTTCGGAGATCTATAAACTTGTAATGTAAAAAGTTGTATACCATAACAAAATTGGGTTAGAACCAATAATTGCAAACCTAAATTTATTAAACATAGATAACTCCACAACATCAAAATCAACTAGTATTTCTACTATGAACTCTCATACTTTATACGTAACATCTAAGACTGATTTATCAGTTACCAATAATACCAGGGACTGATTTCTACATGGCATAACTTAGTGACAGAAAATCAGTTGCTAAAACCTTGACAACTTATTTGGGACTAAATTTTCGTCACAAATATGATTGCATCATATAACAATTTGGAGGGACATTTATAGGCTACTGAATTTTAGTCTCTAATGTGTACCCTCTACAATGAACAATGGTGCAAGTGTATCGGCAACTGATCTTCAGCCTCTAATATGGGGGGAGATATTAGAGACTAAAGATCAGTTCCTAATATTTCAAATATCGGATCAAATTAGGGACTTCTCTACGTTTGTTAAGAGTTGAAGAAAACTTAACTATTATGAACAAGAGTCCAAGAGATGTGATTTTATTCCAATTTTGAAGATTTTTTTATAGTTATGGCTCTTTTGTTGGTTGAATGTTATAATGAATCTACAAAATCAAATAATAACAGAATAATACCAACAATGTCATATTTCCAGAGAAAATGTGATTAAAAGTGGGGTATCCCAATAAGAATATATGTATAGTTAACTGATCTCAAAATACAATAGTATATATGAATTACTTCTATCATATATTGAAATATTTGAGAAATAAGATTACTAAATCACAACGTGTTATTGGATGTTGTTAATGAGAGGTGTTGAGGACACAAAAATGACCACATGCCCTGAAGCTATGGTTGTATGATATGGAGAACCACACATAATTTAGGGTATTTTAAGGACACAAAAATGACCACATGCCCTGAAGCTAAAAGATGTACAAAGTACATAGTCTCCCATGACGGGAGGTAAGGGAATACTATGTAAAAAGACCTTTTTGAACCAGACATGCCTTCCTTTTCTTAATTAAGTGAGACATTTCCTTCCTTTTCTTCGCTACTTCGACGTGCCTTGCTAAATGTGGAGCTAGGTCACTTGGTAGAGGCTCTTACCTATTAGTGGTAGGTTTCGGGTTTAATCCCAAACAGCGAGTAGATTAGGATTATTTGGTGTAATTTAAGATTATGTAAGATTTGCTATTAAAAAATATGATCAAATTTATAATACTAAAAAACTTAATTCATTGTGCATATCAAATGCCCATAGATGGACAAAAAATATTTTGTAAGTTCAAGTCTAGCATGTTATAGACTAAAGATATTAAAGCACATGAATTGAGGATGCATCCATCTACTTCTTCATAGCCTTGTTCTTGCAAGGGAAATGGAACCACACCCCATGTAAACATCCATTATGATCTTTTAGATGAAAAAATATATTTTTAAGAACTCATATATCATTCGAAAACCATGAACATTTAGGAATAAGTAGCGTATATTTTTCTACAAGTCACGTGCACATATAACACATAATTCATCATTACTTTCATCATGCCAGACATAAAGCTTATCTTTAACCATAAACCAAATATGGTGATGGAAACTTAAATACCAAATTATGATGTATTCTTGGTATAAAAATCAAATCCACTTCTTCATTTCAACAAGATAAAAGAGGTAGAGTCATCTATTCATCCTTTATTTGGAAGAGGAAACCGAGCTTGATGAATCTCAAAAGATTCAACATAAGCTATTTGAAACAATGTATTTTGTGGTCATATCTTCAAATTCACACATGCGAATTTCAAGTTTTTTTTTTCCAAGATAACTTTTATTGACAAACATAACTACATAATTAAGTATACCCAAATTCGTAATATGCCATATCAAGTAGTAGCTGTATTGTTGACATTGAATCACTCACCACATTCTTTCTTTCATGATGAGGAATAATCTTTCTCAATATTTTGTTTAGAGCTTGTTCCAAGTCATACGATAAATGTACCTATTTTTTTCTTAGTCATGTTTAAGAACTCTAAAGTCGTCTATGTAACTTTACTCTTATGATATACGTTTAAAACTACTTTCACATCCAGTCTTAATAAACATTTTTTATTTAAGAAAATTATTTGCATGAAAATACTAGTTATTCATCAATAGTATGGTTGTTTTATTTCCTTTAGTAAATTTTATAAACTTTATTGTAAAAATGTTGTATAGCATAACAAAATTGGGTTTGAACCAATGATTTATTAAACTTAGATAACTCCACAACATCAAAATCTAGTAACTCCGCACCGCGCTCTCGCCCCTGACGCGGTGCGGTTCCTTAAGCGGGTTCAGCAGGTGGTAGGCAGTAACAACGCGCATGTTAATTAAGGACAGAATTTTGTGTTTAGCAGGGTAGGGTTTGCTATTCAGAAGGGGGGTAGCGGCGCAGCTTGTTGCCCGTCTACCTGTCATTAGTCTATAATCGTCTTAGTTTTAATAAAAATCTATAATATTCAGTTCAACGTATTTCTACAATGAACACTCTCATACTTTGATACGTCACGGACATCTAGATCCTCCTCCAAAAGCTTGAATTGATATGATTAATCTCTATAATGTTCCCAGCAACAATGAAAAAGAAAGGTCTTCTTATGCATGTTATCATGGTTCACATAAAAGAGATTTTTCTGAGTATTCGTCTCTCAACTTGCTAGCACATCATACGGTTTGAGATGTTGACAAAATGGATAATTACTCTAAACAACAAGGTATGCCCAATAGATAATTGATATGTCTTACGATAGCGACCTAAGTTTTAAATTTTTATAAAATAAAGTAACTACTATTACTAAATACTAAGACATAGGTATCTAAGCGTAACCAAGTACTGGGTTTGTCATTCATATGAAATGATGCAACGTTCTAGTAATTAGTCACCTACACTATTTAGTCTATGATAAGTTTATTGTTTGTTTAATTTAATCAGAAGTTAACAAAAGAAAGTAGACCGAAGAAAACTAAATCAACATCGGATGTGAGAAATAAGATTACCAATAAATCACGTGTTATTGGATGTTGTTAATGTGATCTGTTTGTTGCAACGAATTTGGATTAACATTATTGATGGTTTCAGGATATTTTGGGTGATTGAAATTCAATAAACATCAAATAGTATATATACATATATATATATATATATATATATATATATATATATATATATATATATATATATTGATATAGGTTAGGAGGTGCAAAGTTTACACTTGATCATAACTACTTATTCTATTTTTTTTTATGCTAATGTACCTCAATAATTTAAGATACAAAAGCTACTAATCAACGGAGGTTTGAGGCAGCGCCCCTAGTAGCAGGGTTATAGGGGTGGTAGCACTAGATGGGGTGGGGTCAAGAGGCAAAACCCCTAACTGGGGATGATTAAATACAATGTCAGGTATTGACTTTGATTTTTTTATTTTTTTTGAAATGTAAACTTCATTAACGAAACTGCCGGCCCCAAAGGCCGACAAGGCGAGACAACACGAAAAATTACATATTTACAAAAGAACACCATTCCCCCCAATCTATCCCTTTGTGTTTCGATCTATTCGAGAACCAAAGAAAACCCAAAGCCTTAACCTCGCTCAAAATGCTATCGATCTTAATCGGAATATTTGAGAATTTAAGATTGTTCCTAGCACGCTACAAGCTCCAGCAGACGATCATGATGATGCCTTGGACCGCTTCCTTCTTCTTCTCCGAGACCCTAAGAACCGTAGGAAATCCGAGGTCTTTAATCGAAAAGGCAAAAATATTAGGAATTTTGCACCACTAACTAACACCGTTCCAGACAATCGAGGCGACTCTGACACAGTATTGAAATTGAAGCTTTGTAGCAACTTTTTGTTGCACCAAATTTATTCATCTATAAGAAATTTGTTCTTTGGTACCAAAACTGTGCGCCAATACCAAATGAAGCAGAAGTGGTGAAAACTAAGGGTGAAGGGAGTGGTTAAACAGGTGAAAGTGGCAAACTTCAAAATCGACCAATCAGAGTGTGCCATGTCAATCAGTGTGAAGAGTTTAAACTTTGGCGAAAAGTGTTGGCAGTGGGTAAACAGTTGAAAGTGGTAAACTTTATATATATATACACACACATCAACACATACACACACACATCAATCATCATCATTCTCTCTTTCCCGATCGGTGATGCTTCCCCGCTTGTTCAAGTTTGCCGAGCGGCAAAGGAGGCCGGCGGCGGTGTTGCCGCGCGGCAAACTCCTTTGCCGTCGAGTTCACCGCTCCACTCCCTTTACCCTAATGTGATTGCCAGTGGTTGACGGTTATGCCAGTTATCACTACTACCAACTGTCATGATATTTCCTTAAGACTTACAATGGTCAATTCTACTGTTTAAAACACTATATAAAGTAATCATTTGACCTGTATGAATACATCATCTTCATATGAATAATGGTACGAATTTCACATAAATTTCTATACTTGTTTTTGAACTTTTGTCTTATTTAATTAAGTATGTTTAGCATTATATATTTTTATACCTAATTCTCGTAACATATACTTTGATAATTAATTATCACAATTTCTCACACCAAAAATCACATCATATTTACTAGGAATACTAATTACTAAATCTAGTAGAAAACTGTCATTTTTTCTACGAAAAGAATTGATCCGAAATTTTGACCATATTCCAACAAAATACCGAAAAACCAGCAAAATAAAATCTCATCAGAAAATTGTCAGGAATTTTTGACAAAATTTATTTGTTAAAAGTATTTAGCTATGTTTTTTGAATTATTTGTTAAAATTGTTTTAATTATATATATATATATATATGGAACCCATTAAGTGGAAGTTACCTTTGAAATCAATATCATCCGTTCGATTATGCTGAGATTAAATTTGGCCGTGTAAACTCATAAAAATAACCGCTCCTATGGCGGTTCAGAGCAATTATTTGCAGTTATGCAGCTGGTGGTTTTGCTCCAATTTTTTTGCCCCATGATCTCCACTTATCTGGTGGTTATCTCCTTCTTTTAGGGCCATTATCTCCACTCCTACAAATCTGGGTCAGTTGAGAGATGTATTTCTATATAATGCACCTGCATTTAACAAGTTCAATCATTAATTTCCAAAGCTAATTTTTTCCAGCAGTTGAGAGGATGTATTTCTATCGACTCCACAATATCATCCATCCATTGGTTGATTTCTGCACTCTATGGTGTGTGGCCACTGCAATTGTCAATCTCCTAAAGTAGCTTTCAGATTTGTGTGTATTTCCTTTCATCTTTTTACATCCTCACATTCTTCTGATCCGATTTTAATCAATATAAGGCTCCCGGAGAATGGTGGAAAGCCAGTAGAAACGGAGATGACAACGGTATGATCTCTGATTTTTTTTAGGTTTTGTGTTTGTATTTAGTCTCTATGGTTTCTGTTCATATTCAGCTTCAATTTATATCCAATAGAAGGCAATTAATCCGTTGTTTGAGAAGAGGCTTAGGTAGTTTATAATCGGTTGAGCAGTCTGTGAAGAAGGATAAAGGTTCGTCACATGGTTGCAAGTTGTTTGGATTCAGAGGTAGAGGATAATTCTTAAGAAACGGATGAAAGTTATGGCTTCCTTGAACCAGTCCTTCACTCAATGGGACTATGCTCTCTTTTCTCAGTCTAGTCCATAATGGGAGAAAATCGGATTCACCTCCTCTCTCCTCACACCAGTCGAGTCGATATGAAAGCTCTCTAGGTAATTTATGATGTACACATTCAATAGAAATTTCACTATAGGAAGATCGGTTATACATTACATGAATAATCTATGTTTGATGGGATATTTTGTGTACCCCTTTTTACAAAAGATTTATTAACCTCATTCTTTCTGAGTGTTGAAGATGATATTCTTGATTTGAATTATGTTTTTGATACCTTGAATGTAAATTATATTATATATGCTTTTCTGTTTTTTTTTTCTTATTGATATAACAAATGTTCTTGAAGGTGTTGGTCTTTTTGGAAAGGAGTCCAACAACGTAATTCACTGGAAGTAAGGTTTTCTTTGCAAGTTTGTGGATGATTAGCTTACTTTGGTTAATTATATTGTCTTGTATGAATTTCTTTAATTAAATCATTTTTAAGGGCCAAGATGTTTCTAAATCTGAAGAGATGAACGATGAGGTAAACTACTCATTTTTATTGCTTTTAGTTCCTTCATGTTGTTTCCCATCATTTTCTATGCTAAATCATGGAGTTAGCAAAATCCATAAATTGCTACTGTAATGTGTGTTCTCAAATTCACACATGTCCTCTATAATCTCTCCCCTGCTGGTAATCTTTTTTTTTTACCGGAGAAATGGAACTTTTTATTAAAATACAAAGAGGACTTAGCAAGACGCTAAGAACCAAATATAGTTTTACAAATTACACCAAACACCTATGTTGGTAATCATTTACTTTCCTAAAACCATAAGGTGATGGCAATGGGGAAAAACCCAAAGTTAATCTGTTTGTTATTAATAAAATATACGATTGATAAATCGATCAAATATGAAAAGGGGTCATTCATAACAGTGGTGCATTGGAAACCTTAGTTGGTGCTAAAACAATTTAATTCAGTGCTTCAACTCATCATATTGTGACAATCATTTTATATATTAGATACGGATCTATATTTCGAACCAATTTACTTCATTCACGAGTTGTAGTATCAACTGATTCGGAACTAAGTTATATGGTATTTCAACAAGAAGGCCAATCCTTTGGAAGTTGGTACCCACATAAGTATAAAAGGTATCTAAAAAACATGGTGCCAAAATATATTTTTTAAAGTTGAAAGTGTAGTAAAAAGAAACATGGGTGGGTGGACTAGCCTAGAAAGTGGAAATAGTGTAATTGAAAAGTGTGGCTGCAGATGTAAGTATTGGAATTGAAAAGTGCAGTTGCAGATATAAGATATAAGTATTTTGTTTTCAATTCATGTCAAGTTATTAACTCATATTTATGATACTATATTGGTGTTTAATCAGATCCCATTTGTCTACACTTAATAAAACTTAGCTTTTTTTACGTTGTTGAACGTAACCCGTCCACCGGACGGGTATTAAACTAGTTATCTTTTATGAATGACAAATTTCATTGCCAATAGACCATCACCAAATTGGTGATTATTTTCTTTTAAACTACTATTTTTATCATCAACTTTATTGTTTTATTATTATGATTAACTTTATTTTATTTTTTGTGGTAGTACTATTATTATTATTATTATTATTATTAACGGTAATTCTTGTTGTTATTTACTTATTTATATGTGCATGTATGTATTTATGTGTATTTCTTTGTATTTTTGTATATGTGTGTCGGAAATAATTTTATGGTCGAAACTTTGTTGGACATAATAATCTAGTAGGAAACTGGTTGGAAAATGCTTGTTATCACCCTTTTATGACGAAACCATTTTGGTCGCACATTCATCGAAAAAGACCATTTTCAATACATACAATTTCAAGATGATGACGTCATCAGGTAATAGGTCCGCCACCCAATTGGGTGAAATGGGCGGCAGGCTCAACAGTGCCAGGCACCTGCCTGGCACTCCCTTATTGTTCAAGCAAATTTATGATTTTGTCCCGTCTTAAAATTACGACTTTGCCATCAGTATAAAATTATGTTTTTGCCCCCACTAAAAAATAAATTTGCGCTTTTACTATTAGCTAAATATTTCGATTTCGCCCTCGGTTAAAAATGACGATTTTGTCCCGTTTAATTTTACACTTTTGCCATTAGTTTTTTCCCCTTAAAATTACGATTTTGCCATCAGTTCAAAATTATGTTCTTACCCCCACTTAAAAAAAAAATTCCCTTTTACTCCCAGCTAAAATTTTGATTTTGCACTCGGTTCAAAATTACGATTTTGCTCCGTATAAATTTATAGTTTTGCCATTAGTTTTTTTTCTCACAGCCAAGTTACGATTTTACCCTCAACTTAACTTTACATTTTCCCAATCGCTTTTGTTTGTTTTCCTGGTGACATTACAATTTTGCCCCCAGTGTAAAATTACAGTCGTGCCGGCAACTTCCTGGCACTCCCCCGTTGGTCCATTTAGTTTACAATTTATCCCCGAATTAAATTTATGATTTGGCCCTCAGTTAAAAATTACGTTTTTCCCATCGTTTTAGTTTTTTTTACCAAAACTATAAAGGTTTTTTGTTTTAATTGGTTTACTACGGTCTTATCATCGTTTTTGTTTTTTTTTCCTAGGAAAATTATAGTAGTCTTTTTTTAATTGGTTGAGAATTATTCGATCCTCGCCCCGCAACGCGGGCGGGGCATCTACTAGTTTCCTACGTATACGTAAGAAACTACACAGTTTTCTAGTAGTGTGATATTCTCTATATTACATGGTACGTGATTTAGTTATATACCTGTTTTCTTGTGATTTATTTATATCAAAAATAGGAAATGTGTAAAACCTTCCTTACTTGGCAAGGAGCCAAAATTAGATCGCAAATGATAGTTTTGGTCAAAAAGTTACTTTCTCCCAATTTATTGCACGTTACATATATTGACATGTTCTTTTCAAAAAAAAAAAAAAAAAAAAAAAAAAAACATACATTGACATGAGTTACTTCTTGTTATGATATTATTATCCTTATCTAGTTGTGCTGAAGATTGAACCCTCTCCATAGTGTTAAAATAAAACCCTAATTATGTTTATTCAATCAATAACATAAACATGAATATCAAAATAGAGATACTAATTAACTTGTGGGAATGTTTATCCTTGAAGAAGAAGAAGCTATGATTCCCGTTATGATACCTTGTGTTGATAGATCACTAGAGTGAATTTTCAAAAAAAAAAAAAAAAAAACATATATTGACATGAGTTACTTCTTGTTATGATATTATTATCCTTATCTAGTTGTGGTGAAGATTGAACCCTCTCCATAGTGTTAAAATAAAACCCTAACTATGTTTATTCAATCAATAACATAAACATGAATATCAAAATAGAGATACTAATTAACTTGTGGGAATGTTTATCCTTGAAGAAGAAGAAGCTATGATTCCCGTTATGATACCTTGTGTTGATAGATCACTAGAGTGAATTTTATGTTGGTGTTCTTGAGGAGTTTTACGACTCATATCAATAATAATATGATCATGAATAGAGATCAGTCATAAAAACTTTATGCATTCTCGAGTAATGGTACCTAAATAAAAATCATAAATACCCCCTTGAATTAATCAATATTTAAAATTACTACCATCAAATAATTGTCGGTGAGTAGTTATGTCATATTGGTGACATTACTCAAAGGATCCGTTAGGTCACATTAACGGGTTATTTCTAACACAAAGTTGTTGGGATAAGTGTCTATGCTCTTGTGCATAAGCATCAACAAATGGTTTCATGTACCGTTTATTTAGCATTAGCTAATGTATTATAGATAATAAAAATCAATGTGACGCTTGACAGAAGAACACAGATTATAATACAGAGAGATAAGAAACATAGTTGTACGTACGTACCCGATGATAGTGTTTATTCTAAGAGTACCCAAACACCAACTTGTAGGAGTAGTAAATGTTTTGGTGCATTTTAGATACATATGGTTGATTTCCATATTACTGACTACATGCGACTTAGTAGTCTATTCCTCTTTTGACATTTCATGGGTAGGGGCACCCCAAAACAAGAGGACCAATCAACTTTTATTATCCCGACATGTACATTAAAACCATGGTTTTCTATATGACGCAACATTGATTTGTTACACAGTAAATGCTTATCAAAACACGTAGGACATGTGGTAGGCTTCATTACGGATATTGAGAGTGATAGATGAGTAATTTCCCACTTGTCACTCATGGGTAGGGGCACTGGATTAACAGTCACAAGAGCTACAGTGTATTTACTAATTAACATTTGGAAAGATCAATCATCAATGCGTTCATGGCATAATTTCGTTTTCTTTCTTAAAGCAACAAATTTTTCATTGGCTAAAAGTATAAGTAGACAGCAACAAATATGCCTACTAAGAAGTACCAAAACAGTCAATGAGGTTGAAGGGCGAATACGGGTTGTGCCGGTTCGTCTTGGATGAGAGACAAGGTTTTACCGATTATTTGACTGTTGTGCATTCGGGCGGGTGGAGGTAGGGTTTCCGCGCATATGGGAAAGCCAAAGGGCTGGCTGCGGTCGAGTAGTCAACCTTGGCCACAGCGCCCGGTGTCACGGTGGTTTACACGTCGTTCCTTTCTGTTAAAAAAAAAGTACCAAAACAAATTAAGGACTCAATATTGCGTGTGATCGAACTAGCAATTTGAGATGTTGAAAACATAATTAACTGATGAGTTCTCAGAAATTAAAACTTATGATAGATCATGCCATGCAAAATACGAACTAATTAAATAGATTGCAAAGTGAAAAGGTGTCTACACATATTACGCTAACAATAAAATTATCCATTCTTGATTTAGCAAAAATACTTTAAGAGAGTTTTTACTATTTTCAGTTTATTTACACATTTTGACCCCTAAAGTTGCATTTTTATACATACCAACACCCTTTTAGTTTTCATTTATCAACCTTTTTAATTTTCATCATTTAGTTTTCAACCTCTTTAGTTTTCACTTTCCATTTTTATGACTTTGGTCCCCTATAGTTTCATTTTTTACAAAATTGTTGTTTTAGGTAGGGGTGTTCAGAATTCGTTTCGAATTCGAAAAATTCGAAATTCGTTTTAATTCGATTCGATTATCAAAAATTCGTTTCGATTATAAGAATTCGAATTTGATTCAATTCGAGTCAAGTAAATCGAATACGAATTTATAATTTGAAATTCGATTCGATTCGAAATTCGAATAAAAATTATACATTTTTATTTATTATTTTTATATATAATACATATGTAACTTTTATTACTATAAATTATTTTCAAATTTTATTCCAAGTATTAAAATTACCCATTATCAAACCCACTACATGACTCATAACTAAAACCTAAGTAACAAATCTATCAATAGATTTCTAACCCTAAAAATATTAACTTGTAATGTGAAGTGGTTATTAACGACTTCTCGTTTTGAATTTTAGACTTATAGTATTTGGAACTTTTTAATGTAATATCGTTCTTTATGGCTGCTTTAAAATTTATGTTTCATTTTGATAGTTATTTACATGTTTTTAAAGAATCTGAATCAAATCGAATTTATTCGAATTCTATTCGAATTCGAATTTTTAATCGAATACGAATTGGGTATTTTATTCGAATATGAATTCGAATCGAATTCAGTAAGTTTTAATCGAATTCGAATCGAATACGAATTTAAAGGAAAGTAAAAGTTATTCAAATAATTCGAAAATTCGATATTCGATTCGATGAACACCCCTAGTTTTAGGTTTCGTTCTAAACCTTACGAGTAAAAACGATGCAACGTGCGTGTGTGGTTCAAATTTTTACGTTTATTTTTTGGTGGTTTAACGACCCTGTCACAATTTGTGGGTCGTACGCCAACTTAGTTATTATTTTATATGTTTTAGGTTTTAGTTTAATTTTTCTGAGTTAACACGCCGCAACACGCATGCGCGTTTTAACGTTTTTAAGTAGAGAATTTTGAACTCGTATACATTGTGCTTTAAAGATACGGTGCAAGATAGATATAGTACTTATTAGAAGGTTAAATAATCACTATATGTATCACAGTTCGAACAATTATACAAATATTTTTAAGGTTCTCGCACCTAGTGAAACATCTGATGGTAAAATGTACGTACTAGGATTATGGACTTGCGTCTAGATGCTTAATCATGTTTCATAAACATAAAATATCCAGCTAGCTAATGATATTTTTAATTTTTCGATTTGTAAGGAGTCACGATCTCCTAGTTACCGAGCAGTGACCCTAGATTCCTTTAATAGATTAGCTAGTACTGATTTGATGCAACATATGACTGATGAAAGGGATTTTTTATTTTTGTCACAAGGTCAGCCAAATAAACATGAAATACAGTTATGTAGCGTAATACATGGGATGCTTTTAGGTCACAAGGTCAGCCAAATAAACATGAAATACAGTTATGTAGCGTAATACATGGGATGCTTTTAGGGCATGAAACAACTTATTCACTTATTGGCTTTTTGAAAAGTTATAAGCTTCAAAATGATTTTTGGCAACCAAGTTGTATGTGAGGGGAAAACTCACTTTTCCAAAAAGTCACTCTATACTGACTTTTCCAAAAAGCCAATAAGTCAATAAATTGTTTTAAAAAAACTTAGCCAAACATGCCCTTAATATCTTAATAACCATGGGCGAACCTTTTTTTTAACTGCTGATTTTATTAAAAAGAAGAAAGAGCAACAAAAAAATTTACAAGCTTATACAAAATCAAACTCTAACCAATTTACTCATTCAACAGAAAATAATTTTGCTCTATTTTTTACCCAAAGGTAACTAGATGCATTGATATCCGCTACAAATCTTGCTATATCGATTCTCTTACTTGAAAAGACAACCTCATTTCGAAGTTTCCAAATTCCCCAACATGCTATTACCAAAATAGCATGAATGATCATTTTCTTCGCGTCTGATCCGGCCGTGCCTTTGTGCAAACCAAGTATGTCCCTGACTGTGTATGCGTAAATGGGTGGAATTGATAACCAAGATGATACCATCTGCCAAACTATAGAGCACACGAAGAATGATGTGAACAAATGCTCAACAGTTTCGTTAGCTTCATTGCAAAAAGGGCATAGAGTAGAAGGTATAGATATGTGTCTTTTCTCCAAAGCGCATCTGGTGGGTAGGCGATCCAAGTTCATTCTCCAACCAAAGATGTTTACTTCACGCGGTGCGGTATCCATCTATTCCACTCAAAAATAGTATCACAAGGAACCGTGTTAGTATTCGATATAATTTTTCTTACCGATTTAACTGTGAAAATCCCCAAGTCTTATGCTTGCCATGTCCAATTGTCTTCTTGATTCGTGATAGAGATTTGAGCCAAGATAGCTACAATCCCATTCAGTTCCGTTAATTCTGCATTTGATGAAGGTGCTCGATGCCATTGCCACTCAATTCTATCAACCGGACATGGTGCTCTCAGTCTATCGCTAACCATGCATCCCTTGTATTTTTCTAAGGAAAATAAAGCTGGAAAAAGATACTGAAATGATATATTTGAAGCCCAAGTGTCCGTCCAAAATTGCACCTCTTTTCCATTGCCTACCGAGCCTTTCATGAGCCGATTTAAATGGATGTTATCTTTCTTGAGTGCTGCCTCCTTCCTTACGATATTGTTCCACACGCACGATAGGCCTTTTTTTGAGGGCAAAATGTTACCATGCTTTGGATCGAAATGTATACTTGATATGACCTTTCTCCATAGCCTTCATGCCTCTGTCTTGTATCTCCACGCCCATTTTGCTAATAGTCCGTTGTTCATATCTTTTAAAGAGCCCAAACCCAAACCCCTGCTTGCAATTGGTTTAGTAACATTTTCCCATCGAACCCAATGCATTTTGTTAATTGCATCCGATCCACCCCACAGAAAGTCTCTCCTTAGTTTCTCAAGTTTATTTAAAACCATATTAGGTGCTTGAAACAAAGAGAAATAATATAAAGGGAGTGAGTTAAGAACCGATTTAATGAGAGTTGTTCTTCCCCCAATTGATAAAGTTGAAGCTTTCCATAAGGATAATCTTGAAAAAAAAAGTATCAATTACTGGGGTCCAATTATTTACCATGTTCATGTTTGCACCCACTTTGAGGCCTAGGTAAATAAAAGGAAGTGCCCCGGGATTGCAGTTTAAGAGGTTAGCCAAATCTAGATTTTCCTCAATACAAATCCCAACCCCAAAAAGTGATGATTTTTGTAAATTTATTTTCAAACCCGAAACAAGGTAAAAACATCTCATTAGTCGCCTAATATTAGAGATGTTTGCCTCGAACATTCCCTTAAAATCAAAACATCATCCGCAAAGATGAGATGAGTTAAGTTTGGTCCCTCATTTGGAAGTTTTTAAGGGGCGTGAGGGGGCGGCCGACCCCCCAAATTTTTCGCTCAGTAGTGGAGAGTATATAGTTTTCGTATAAATTTTTTTGGGTATATACATTTTCGACCCCCCGATTTTATAAAAATCTTTAGGTCCGGTGACCTCCGCACTCGGTCGGAAATCTCAAGCTTTGATAACGGCTGCGTCTTTCATGAGGTTTATACCGAAAAAAATATACTTGACAACCACCGGATTTGGTTATCTAATACAGATGTGGTTGATGGCGAAAAACTACTTTTTATTGCACAAAAAGATATAGTTAAACGCTTGAATCTAGTGTCATAATTTTCACTCTTTGTATATATCTCTCAAGAGGATTCTTTACCGGCTACGTCGTCACCAGTTTATTAGCCGAATTGAATCAATCACCGGTGTATATATATATTTTTTATTGGTGTAAAGATATGGATTTGTAAAAGAATGTTTTATTGGTGTAAACATATGGATATGTAAAAGAAATAAGAGAAATAAAATTGTATGCTTTGAACCCGAGTTATTTCAATGTAGTAGCAAAATTAGCTTCGTTATATTTTTATGATGCAGATTATTTAGAGGTGTTGTCTTTTGAAAACCTATGTATCATATTTTATTTGTTTTGAAAAATGCACCACTATAAATTGAATTTAAATCTTAATTAATGATATATTACTAAAAACCCATACTTAAAAACGTTAAAGAATCACTTAACAAAATGTTTAATTAAACTTCAAAGTATGTTATATTTTCTACACATTAATAAAGCGTGAGGAAAATGTCGGCCAAAATTTTTTTGTAAGAAATTTTGGTTGGAAAATACCAGTTTTCTAGTAGTGATAACGTTTTCCAACTTGAAATATATCCATGCATTTATAAATGTGAGAAAGATTTATTGTTTATACATAATTCATGATCGGTAAAAATTACTCATAGATATTGTAAGCAATAATGGTGGCATCTTTGTACTCTAGTACTTGTTTTGTACATCAAAGTTCCATGATACATAAAAAGACCAACAGAATAGGCTAAAAATTAGAACAAACTAAATGAAAATTGTATTAACAAAAATAAAATAAGAAGAAAATAAAAATCACTCAAACAAAATTAAAGAAGCTGCAAATAAATCAGCAACATATTAAATATGACAGTCTTGTCAAAAGGAATGTGTTTGAAATCAAGCCAACGGTTTAAAAGTAAATTATGATGACAACTTTTTTAATGGCAAAACTGAAATTTTAGAAATAGAAACCTAAAGTGGAATAATAAAATAAAAAATCAACATGGAATTAAGTCAATTAACTTTTAGGGTGTAGAAGAGGCAACTCAAAATGAACCTAATGAACCGAAATAAAGCCATGGCGCCATTAATGAAGGAATGTTACCTCAGTGACGGATTCAGAAATTTTAATAAGGAGATGCAAAAACGTGTCCATCAAATAATATATATATATATATATATATATAGGGAATGGATATATAGGAAACCATTTATTAGTGAGAAAACTAAGGAAACCAACCTTTTCACCATTGATCTAGGTAATTTAATGGTTGAGGAAAAAGAAGACTTAAATCATTATTTTTATTCCATTGTAAATGCAAAGAGGGGTATATTTGTCCAAAAGAAGTCAAAGTAAGTACAAACCATATATTAAAATATCTCTTTCTCTCTCTTCTTTAATTGTCACCATCACCATCAAACCATCATCATTCTCTCTCTTTCTTCTTTCTTCTTTTTGAGAATTCAAAATATCTCATTCTCTCTCTTCCTTCTTCTTCTGTAAATTCACCATCATCATCATCATCATCCATTCTCTCTCTCTCTCTCCATGTTTCAAAATAAACACCAAGAACACACACAAGTGTGTGTGAGAGAGTTCAGGAGGTAGAGAGAGAGAGATTTAAGAGAGAAGTCTCGCCGGAGAAGAAGAAGTCTCGCCGGAGAAGAAGAAGTCACCATCATCATCATCATCCATTCGCCGGAGAAGAAGAAGTCTCGCTGGAGAAGAAGAAGTCTCGCCGGAGAAGAAGAAAAAGGTGCTACGGTGAATCGCGAAACAAGATAAAAACAAGGTGCGACGGTGAATCGAAATCCCTAGATATGAGAGCAACATTTCAGTTGTTATCATCCGGTAAAAGTCACCGGAAAATGGAAGAAAACAAGAAGCAAGTGCAGAAGCAGATTTAAAGATGAACATGAGAGAGAAGCAGATTTGAAGATGAACATGAGAGAGAAGCAGATTTAGAGAGAGGAACAACAATCTTCATCGTGTTCATCTCGAACACCAAGAACACACGCACAAGTATGTGAGAGAGAAGCATGTTTGAACCTAATTTACCTTGATTTTAGATAGAGAGACAACAATCTTCATCGTGTTCTCGAACACCAAGAACACACACACAAGTGTGTGAGAGAGAAGCAGGTTTGAACTAATTTACCTTGATTTTTTTTTGTTAAGGCTGTTGTTAATATGTTTTTGTGTGCTCAAAGTGGTCTAGTAATGGTAAATGTTTATGTAGTTACAGGTTTTTGTTTTTTGTATTAAAATCATGCTTATGTAGTAATGATCTCGTTCATTTTATATATAAAAAGTAGTTCTTTTTGCTGCTACATATGTTGTAACAATGTTACACGTGTTACTTATGTTAAAATCAGCCCTTTCTTGGACACAAAAGGAGCTACACATATGTAACACATGTTTGTAACGTGTGTTACACTGGAGGTTTTACTTAGTAACCTTTTTTTGTTAAGGCTGTTGTTAATATGTTTTTGTGTGCACAAAATGGTCTACTAATGGGTAAATGTTTATGTAGTTTACAGGTTTTTATTTTTGTATTAAAATCATTTTTATTTTTTTGATATTATTAGTTGTTCTTAGCTTACAAGTTGAAATGTTGAAATGTAATTTTAAATGGGTTGTTAGTTGAAATGTCTTGCTAGCATAATTAGCTACATATGTTGTAATAATGTTACACGTGTTACTTATGTTAAAACCAGCCCTTTCTTTGACACAAAAAGGAGCTACACATATGTAACACATGTTTGTAACGTGTGTTACACTGGAGGGTAACACATCTAAAACAATTGTTGTGGGGAGCACAACTGTCCAGTCTAGAAAACAAAAACAAAAGCTATACGACGTCAAACAAATACGAAAGGTTGTGCTAACATATGTTACATGTTTGTTTAGTGCTTGCAACGAGGGAGTTGGTTCTACCGGATAGTAGTTGTTTGAAGTGTATGGTAACTGTTTACATATGTAACCTTTTTTTGGGTGGTTTTACTTAGTTTTTTTTTATGTGTGAAATGATGCAGATAAAAACTCAAAATTTGGGGAGTCTTCAAGTTCAGGGCATAATTGGGTAGAAGGTAACTAGTGTTAGTTATGTTACTACTATTGTTTTTTAATTAGTAAATTAAAAATACTGGACTGTAACTTGTGTTATTATGACTTGACCATAGCAGTTGCAGCCAAACGAGAAGGGATCTTGGCAGGAAGATGGAGAAACCGATGAAGAAGGGGAACAAGAAGTCGATGAAGGGCAGGTGGTGGGTACATTTGACGTTGTACAGAAGTTACCCTCTAGTGTAACACATGTTACAAACATGTGTTACATATGTTCAACCCCTTTGTTACCAAAAATCGGGGCTGCACATATGTAAGACATGTTTGTAACTTATGTTACACTAGAGGGTAGCACATGTATGATCATTTTTGGATCATTTGTATATATTTAAGTCTATATAAACCTACAACATCGAAACCCCCAAAAAGGTTACACATGTTATGACAGAATGGGAAATGTGTAGCAGCGTTCAATACTGTTGTTTCACTCTATAGTGTGTAACATGTGTGAGTCTTGGGATTATAAAAAGAAAATGCACGTCTGAGTAAAAAGTTGTAACACATGTTACAACGGTTGTTTACAGAAAACCAACTGGGGTAGCCAAGTTGGCCACCGACACCCACCTCTTCCCAGAGGTACCGGGTTCGAGTCTTGGGAGTGACATATGCCGCCCAGGGTAAGAACTCGGCATGGGGAAGTCACCGCGGAGTTAGCTTGGTCGGGTAGCGGCTCCCGGAGTGAGATCACTCCGGCGGTTGGGAGGACCGTGCACTATCCCCCCCCCCAACGGTTGTTTACAGAACTTTCAAATAAGTGACAAGCCGGACGATAGCCAGTGGTACAAATGGATGTTTTGAAAAATCTAACACGTGTTGCGTTGGATGTATCTTCAAGCTGAAGATGGGATTATAAAAAAGGAAAATGCACAACATTAAAAAAGTTGTAACACGTGTTACAACGGTTGTTTTAAGAACTTTCAAATAAACAAGTGTTGCAAAGTGGATGTTTTTAAATAACTGTTTAAATCAACGTAATAGAGACGTGTAAGTATGTAATTTCCTTTTGTAACACGTGTTACATTGGATGTATCTTTACGTTGAGGATGGGATTATAAAAAGGAAAATGCACAGCTGAGTGAAAAGATGTAACACGTGTTACAACGGTTGTTTTAAGAACTTTCAAATAAACAAGTGTTACAACGTGGATGTTTTAAAAAAACTGTTTTCATCCATTTGTAATAGAGACATGTAAGTAGGTAAAAACAGTTAGTATTCGGATCAAAAGCCCCAAACAAGCAATCAAACTAACAAAAACAATTACTGTTCAGATCAAAAGCCTCAAACAAGCAACCAAACCAACCACAATTTTTTTTTTGTAAAATAAACGAGATCATCAACGATTATATTATGGACTTTTTAAATGTAACTAATATATAACAACAACAACAACAACAACAACAACAAGAATCATTATCTCAATTCTAAATTTTTTTAATACATTTAAAATAAAAAAAATACCCAACAAACTATCAAATCTATTTTACTAATACACACACAAAATCATTCAACTTTTACCAAATAAATAACATTAAGACATGGAACCAGCCCATGTCATACTTGTGAGTATGTTCTTTGTGTTCTAACAAGTTTTTTTCTCAACCAAAACCCATGTAACCAAACGATTTCTGACCTGCTTCTCTCTCACACAATTGTGTGTGTTCTTGGTGTTCAAACAACTTTCTCTCTCTAAAACCCATGAACCAAATGATTTCTGACCCTCTTCTCACTCACACACTTGTGTGTGTTTTTGGTCTTGGTGTTCCAATAACTTTCCCTCTCTAGAAACTCATGCAACCAAACGATTTCAGCCTGCTTCTCTCGCACACACTTATGTGTGTGTTCTTGGTGTTCTTCATGAACACGATGGAGAATCTTGTTTCTCTTTCTCTCACACGCTTGTGTGTGTGTTATATGGTATTATATGGTGTTACATATTGTTATACGGTGTTTATATGGTGTTATATAGTATTATATATAGTGTTATAATACACTTCTTACACTTATCACACTTTAGGCCCTTTTTACACTATCCTTACCCTATATATATATAGAGAGAGAGTAGGGTTCCTACGGAAAGTGTGTTTTTCCTAGAAAGTCTAGGAAGCGATCTTGTCCATCCGATTAGTGTGTTTAAGGGTTGAGATTAAATCAATGGCAATCTTGTAATAATTAACTATATTTAATAGATTGTTTTAAATGAGTAGGGGAAATTTCGTCCTTATGTGTGTTTTAAACCAATAAAAAATAACCGTCAGAGAGATCACATCTCCTGAATACACGCCAATTTCCCTTTCTCTCTCTTTCTCTCTCTAAACCCAAATTCAGAAACCCCCAAAATCATACCAAAAATACCTAAAATCATGGATGAAGATAAGAGATTTTCCTTTTTCCATATACGTAAGATCAAGCTTTCATTGTACTACGTGTTTTACAAAGAGATTACGGGTGATTCTTGTTTGTAATTGACGGTATTTTGCTGGTTGTAGGGAAGAGATTCAAAAAGCAGGAAACTTTGGAAAGGATAGATAGCAACGGAACAGTTACCGGAAGCCGATCGAAAGCTGGGGCGAAATCTGCTGATGTAAAACACATTTGTATGAATCTGCTTGCTGTTAAAACACAGCTGTATGAATCTGAATTGCTGTTAAAACACAGCTGTATGAATCTGAATGATAAAACACATTTGTATGAATCTGCTTGCTGTTAAAACACAGCTGTATGAATCTGAATGATAAAACACATTTGTATGAATCTGCTTGCTGTTAAAACACAGTTGTATGAATCTGAATACTAAAACACAACTGTATGAATCTGCTTGCTGTTAAAACACATTTGTATGAATCTGTTTGCTGTTAAAACACAGCTGTATGAATCTGAATGCTAAAACACAACTGTATGAATCTGCTTGCTGTTAAAACACAACTGTATGAATCTGAATAATAAAACACAGCTGTATGAATCTGCTTGCTGTTAAAACACATCACCAAGAACAAACTGTTAAAACACAGTACCAAGAACATGCTGATAGATTCCAGCAAGAAAACGAAGGAATGATTGATATTACGTGAGATCAGAAATCGAAAACAAAAAATTCCGAAATTTATGTATAGTTAGTTATTGAATATAATTTTCTAAAATAAAAATAGATTGTAAAAGTACATAAATGCCCTTTTAGATAAAATCCTTCAATGCCACATGTCGCGTTCTTATTGCTTCATAGACTTTCTAGGAAAAACACACTTTCCACCCAACTCCTACTATATATATATATATATATATATATATATATATATATATATATATATAGTGGAGGGTTCAAATAAGAAGAATTTTTTTGTAAGAAGAAAAAAGAAAAAGTTTCAACCAATAAAAATGCTTTATTTTACCTCATTTAATATTTGTATTTAATTTTAATATAAGGGTATATTGGTAAACTTACATAAATCATTAATTTGTATTCTTCCCCTTTAATAACTAGCTAAATTAAATTTGTAACTCATTTTCAAAATATATACTTTTTCCAAATTAAAAAAACAATTTAATTTAAAGTGTAGAATAAATTACTAGTTGTGTAAGATAAATTACGAGTTGTGTAGGATATATTTCGTGGTGTGTAGGATAAATTTCGACTGTGTAGGATAAAATTCTATAACGTGTAGTGTACATGTAGGAAAATTTTGATATGTGTAGGTTTTGTAGATTATATATAGTATAATTAATCTTTGGTTGACTAATTAATTAAAGAGAGAAAAATTAATGATATGAGTTATAAATGAAATAGCATTTTACTAATATGCACTTTCTTCTTTTTGTTCTCACAATAAATTTATTCTCAAATGAACATTCCCCTATATATATATAGGGAAGAGCTCATGCGAGAACCACCTTTATTGTGAGAACCGCGAGAACCAATGTGAACACAACCTAAAATAGCTAAAAAACCTAAAAAAAACCTAACCCCCACCCCCCACCCCCCCCCCCAAAAAAACCTAAACCCCCCCCCCCCCTCAAGCTAAATGCTAAAAACTAAACCCCCAAAAAACCTAAAAAAATCAAAAAATAATCTAAATTTTTTTTTTGAATTTTTTTAATATTTTTTATGTTAAAATCGCTACTTTTAGAAGCCAAAAAAAAAATTTTAAATTTAAAAAAAAAATTTTTTTGCTTCGAAAAGTAGCGATTTTTTTATAAAAAATATTAAAAAATTCAAAAAAAAAAATTTGTGTGATTTTTAGCTATTTTTAGGCATTTTTGGTGTGTTCACATTGGTTCTCGCGGTTCTCGCAATAAGAGGTGGTTCTCGCATGATCTTCTCCCTATATATAGGGAGAAGATCATGCGAGAACCACCTCTTATTGCGAGAACCGCGAGAACCAATGTGAACACACCAAAAATGCCTAAAAATAGCTAAAAATCACACAAAAATTTTTTTTTTGATTTTTTAATATTTTTTAGGTTAAAATCGCTACTTTTCGAACCCAAAAAAAAAAAAAAATTTTTTTTTTTTGGATTCGAAAAGTAGCGATTTTAACCTAAAAAATATTAAAAAAATCAAAAAAAATTTTTTGGATTTTTTTTGGATTTTTTTAGATTTTTTTTAGATTTTTTTAGGTTTTTTGGGGGTTTAGTTTTTAGCATTTTAGCTTGGGGGGGGGGGGTGGGGGAGGGGGGTTTAGGCTTTTTTTTTGGGGGGGGGGGGGGTGGGGTTAGGTTTTTTTTAGGTTTTTTTAGGTTTTTTTTAGCTTGGGGGGGGGGGGGTTTAGGTTTTTGGGGGGGGGGGGGGGGTTAGGTTTTTTTTTTGGGGGGGGGGGGGTGGGGGGTTTAGGTTTTTGGGTGGGGGGGGTGGGGGTTAGGTTTTTTTAGGGTTTTTTTTAGGTTTTTTAGCTATTTTAGGTTGTGTTCACATTGGTTCTCATGGTTCTCACAATAAGAGTGGTTCTCGCATGAGCCCCTCCCTATATATATATATATATATATATATATATACACATAGGATAAAGCTAGATAGAAAACTCTCCATTTTGAGAAAACCCTAGAAAACCCAACCTCCCGACATTTTTTTTTTGAAAAAAATAACACATGTAATATACATGTTTTTAAGAGTTTTGGGCCAAAAAAACCAAAAAAGCGCCGAATGAATGTTTTAAAAAAAAAAATTTCAGCAAGTTTCTGTCTTTTGTGCCTAACACATGTTAGTCACCCGAAGCATGCTGAAATTTGTTTATTTTTTTTAAAAACATCCCTTCGGCGCTTTTTTGTTTTTTTTGCCCAAAACACTCTAAAACATGTATATTACATGTGTTATTTTTTTCAAAAAAAAAATGTCAGGAGGTTGGGTAAAAATGGGGGGAGATTTGAGTTTCCAGAGTTTTCTAAAAACTTAAAGGTTTTCTATATAGCCCTCCCGTATATACATACATACATATATATATATAGGGTAGGGATCCTAAGAGAAGTCCACCCTATTTGAGAAACTTGAGAAGTAATCTGGACCACACATTTTCCATAAGCAAAAAATGCAAAAAAAAGGTGAAAAAAATGCAAATTTTTTTTATTTTTTTTTTTAAAAATCGCAGCTTTTTCTTTAAGGATTAAAAAAAAAATTGGATTTATACACATGTGTATAATGTTAATCTTTTAACTATACATATATGTATATTGTCAATTATACATATATGTATATTCATGTTTAAAATTGAAAAAATGTGTATATTGTTAATCTTAAACCATAAATACTAAAGCTAAACCTTAATGCTAAACCCTAAACTCTAAACCCTAAAGCTAAACTCTAAAGCTAAACCCTAATGCTAAACCCTAAAGCTAAACCCTAATTCTAAACCCTAAAGCTAAACTCTAATGCTAAACCCAAAAGCTAAAACTAAACACTAAAGCTAAACCCTTAATGCTAAACCCTAAATATAAAGCTAAACCCAAAAGTTAAAGCTAAACCCAAAAGCTAAACCCTAATGCTAAACTCTAAATACTATTGCTAAACCCTAATGCTAAACCCTAATGTTAAACCCTAAAGCTAAACCCTAAACCATAAAGCTAAACCCTAAACCCTAATGCTAAACCCTAAATACTAATGCTAAACCCTAAATAACACTTATTTTTCAATTTTAAACATGTATATACATATATGTATAATTGACAATATACATATATGTATAGTTAAAAGATTAACGATATACACATGTGTATAAATCCAAAAAAAAAAAATTAATTCTTAAAGAAAAAGCAGCGATTTTTCCAAAAAAAAAAAAAAAAAAAAATTGCATTTTTTTCACCTTTTTTTTTTGCATTTTTTTGCTTAGGGAAAATGTGTGGTCCAGAATGCTTCTCAAGTTTCTCATTTAGCCTACTACTTCTCACATGATCCTTATCTATTATATATAATAAATGAAAGTTATTTGGGCCACGTGTCACTTGATTAGGGCATCCTCAGTTCTCTTTTCCCGCCCAACAGTGCCATCTCCTTTTCCTTATATAAACTCTCTTCTCACTTCTCATCTTTGTTTACAAACCTTGGGTTCCTTCTCTCTCTATATTCAGGCGATTCAAATTCAAATTTCACAAACCCTGCAAATTATTAAGATAATTCTTTCCATCCAAACCTTAATCTTCTTCCAGACACCACCATAAAATCTTCTTTTGTTCATCGATTAGTTCATCAAAAGGTTTGTTCTTCTTTTTTTTAGTTGAAATACTTTCATGATTTCCTCTTATTTACATGAATCTTAATTTCTACTCGTAATCTAATCATATGGTTCCAGGGTTGTTGTCATCAAAGTTGAAATCCGCTTAGCTGCGGATAGATTTCTGCCATAAGCTGGTATGTTTGAATATGTTTTGAAATTAGCGTTTTTTCTAGATGGTGATGATATGAGTATAACATCTGTTGTTTATTGATGTTTGAGTATGTTTAGCCATTATTCTTTCTGAAATTAGAGTTTCATTTCCAGTTCTCGAGGTATTATCTGTTTGTAACAGCAGTGGTTCAGCATCTATAGTGGATTCAACATCAGGTGTTTGCTGTTATTGTTTGATGTTGTTTGCTATTATTGTCTGATGTTGTTTGCTATTGTTGTTTGCAGTTGAAGATATCTTAATTAAGGTAATAATTGTATTACATCCTGTTGAAAAATAGAACTGATAAATTTAGGGAAAGTGAGGTTGAAAGATAATAACCCAACAGTGGAGCATTTCATTCTACAGGTTCCATAAATTATGATGATGAAGATAACTTAATTAAGGTAATAATTGTATTACATCGTTTAAAGTATGTGTTTTTTGCTACTCCGATTTTCAATTTTGACATTTTTATTTTGAAGTGATATACTCTAATTCTCGGTTTATATTTCAGTCTAATCACAGTTGTTTGAAATTTATACAATCTGCTGCGGGTTATTATAGGTTTGTATTCAAAGAAGCATAAAGTTTAATTAAACACAAAGAAAGATTATTAAATTTATAGTTAAAATAATTTTTGCTTATGTCTAAATGATGATGATGATTATAATTCACTTGTGCAGAAGATGATGATGGAGAACCCACAGTAGTTCCTACTAAACGCAAGAAAGGATCTGCTATTGTTGTAAGATAAGATTTTATCTTACTAGAGAGTCTAGAGTAATGGTGTTTCCTGCCTTTTTTGTATTAAAAGAAGCATAAAGTTTGTTTTAAAGGAGCTCTTTATGAACAAAGAATGATGAGGCCTATCCACTGTTGAAGACAAGGTCCAGTTAAAGAGAAGCACTTTATGTACCTAGAGTTTGATTAATTAAAGGAAAACGACTGTTTAGTATCAGCAGTGGTTCGGCATCTACAAGGGATTCAAATTTAGTATTTAAGTATCAGTGGTTCTTATGTAACTTTAGTATTTAATTATCAGTGTTTCTTATGAGGTGTTTATATGTAACAGTATTTATCATAGCATGACATTTGTTTGATCTGTATTATAAATACAACAGTTGTTTGATCTTTATATTACTAAATAAAAATGTAGTATACTTGGATGTTAAATAAGTTCCTCATTATGATTATTTGGATATAATGTTTTTGTAATTCGTCTTTTTTTTGCAAATAGATGTTTATGGGCAAATTTCTTTTTAAGGTTAAACATTTGTTGAACCTCAAATATGTTTTTACTATTTTAAATATCTTTGACCTTAAACAGATATTTGACCTTCAATATCAGTTGTTTGGAGTTAACAGATACTTAACCTTAAACAGATGTTCACTTTATGTACCTAGAGTTTGATTAATCAAAGGAAAACGACTGTTTAGTATCAGCAGTGTTTCGGCATCTACAAGGGATTTAAATATCTGATATTGAAGGTCAAATATCTGTTTAATGTCAAAGATATTTAAAATAGTAAAAAATGATAGTTTTCATAAATCGTTAAAAGTCTGTTGGAACCACTGTTTTGGTTCAAACATCTTATTGTTAAATGTTATCCACTGCTGAGAGACAGCCTATGTTTCTTCATCAGTGTCCAAACATCAGTGTTTCAATCACTGTTGGCTATCCACTGAAGAATAAAAATTAAAGTTAACATAAAAAATCAAAATAACTGTTGATGAAATTATGTTGCATATAAAATTAGTAATTAATGGTAATTTTTTGAGCTTTGGACATCTTAAATATGGAAAATGGGAATTTCAAATTGAAAGTTATTTTTTCTTAGATAAAGTTAAAATAAAAATTAGAAATATCATGATGACAATGGCCTTCAGATCAAGTCAGTAATTATTGACAATATCGTTAACTTTTCAAATTCAAAATATGCAAAATGCTAATTTAAATCACTGTTGGTTATCCACTGATAGTTAAAAAATTGTTACTGCTCAGATTTTTATTCTTCATATCCACTGATATTGACCATCATTGCTTTTACTAAAAAATATCCACTGCTCACGTTTTTATAATTGATGCGGTTAATTAATTATAGAATGAAATTATCAAATGAAAACTAGAATTGCAATGAAATTACCGTTTAACTTAATCGGTACATTCCAATGAGATAAGAGTTCCTCCAATATTGTTTTGGTCATAAAAATTTAAGTTATCATAAAAAATCAAAATAACTGTTGATTAAATTTTGTTGCATATAAAATTAGTAATTAATGGTAATTTTTTGAGCTTTGTACATCTAAAATATGCAAAATGGGAATTTCAAATTGACAGTTAAAATTTTTTCTTAATTAAAGTTAAAATAAAAATTAGAAATGTCATGATGACAATGGCTTTCAAATCAATCAGTAATTATTGACAATATCGTTAACTTTTCAAATTCAAAATATGCAAAATATCTGTTAAAATCACTATTGGTTATCCACTGATAGTTAAAAAATCGTTACTGCTCAGATTTGAATTTGAATATCCACTGATATTGACCATCATTGCTTTTACTAAAAAATATCCACTGGTCACGTTTTTATAATTGATGCGGTTAATTAATTATAGAAAGAAATTATCAAATGAAAACCTAGAATTGCAATGAAATTACCGTTTAACTTAATCGTTACCTTCCAATGAGATAAGAGTTCCTCCAATATTGTTTTGGTGATAAAAATTAATGTTAACATAAAAAATCAAAATAACAGTTGATTAAATTTTGTTGCATATAAAATTAGTAATTAATGGTAATTTTTTGATCTTTGTACATCTAAAATATGCAAAATGGGAATTTAAAATTGACAGTTACAATTTTTTCTTAGTTAAAGTTAAAATAAAAATTAGAAATGTCATGATTGACAATGGCTTTCAAATCAATCAGTAATTATTGACAATATCGTTAACTTTTCAAATTCAAAATATGTAAAATGGTAATTTAAATAAGAGTTGGCAATACACTGATAGTTAAAAAATTGTCCACTGCTCACATTTTTATAATTGATGCGGTTAATTATTTATAGAATGAAATTATCTAATGAAAACTATAATTACAATGAAATTAACGTTTAACCTAAACGTTACATTCCAATGAGATAAGAGTTCCTCCAATATTGTTTTGTTTGATAAAAGTTAAAGTTAACATAAAAAATAAAAATAATTGTCGATTACATTTTGTTGCATATCAAATCAGTAATTAATGTTAATTTCTTGAGCTTTGGACATTGAAAATATGCAAACTGGGAATTTCAAATTCACGGTGTTTTTCTTTTAATTAAAGTTAAAATAAAAATTACAAATGTCATGATGACAATTGCTTTCAAATCAAATCAGTAATTACTGACAATATCCATAACTTTTGAAATTCAAAATATGCAAAATGGTAATTTAAATTTCAGGGGTATTCTCAAATAATACTTTCTAGCATATTTTAGATGCAAAATATGCAAAACAAGGTCACAACACCGCTAGCAACCAACAACACTAAAGTTGCGACGTGTTAATACGGATAAATTAGACCGAAACATAAAACATAGAAAATACTAACTAAGTCGAATTAGGACCCGTGCATCACGATGAACCTATCAAACGGAAAAAATAGACGACCATAAACTCTTGTATGATGTTGAGAGTTTCACGATTTTCATTCAAAGTTTTATGATACTTCAGTGTTTGTTCATTCATAGTGTTTAATTTAATCTATCATGGGTTTTCAAACATCTGTTGACCAAACATCAAACATTTGTTCATCAAAAGTTAAATTGAGATTCACCAATAGTCAAATACATCTTGACCTTAAACAGATGTTTGGTTTAAGACCATTTGTTTAAGGGTAAACATCTATTTATGGCCAAATATCTGTTTATTGCAAATATCTGTTTAAGGTTAAACATTTATTTAACTCCAATATCAGTGTTTCAATTACTATTGGCTATCCGCTGTTAGATAAAAAACAACTACTGCTCACTTTTTGTTAGTTGACATCCAGTGAATAAAAATGAAGTACACGTGGATGTTTATTAAGCTCCTCATTTTGTTTGTTTGGGTATAGTATTCTTGAAATTGGTCTTTTCTTGCAAACAGTTGTTTATGGGTCAACTTCTTTTTAATGTCAAACATTTGTTTAAGCGCAAACATGTGATTGTTAAATGTTATCCACTGCTGAAGGCCATCCTCTGTTTCTTCATAAACAACTGTTGACCACTGACTGACCAAACATCTGTGTTACATTTTGTTGGGTATCCACTGATAGTTAAAAAATAGTCACTGCTCCCCTTTTATTGTTGACATGCACTGAAATTTACAATCATTGGTTTTTTTAAAAATCATCCACTGCTCACATTTTTATTGTTGATGTGGTTAATTAATTATAGAATGATATTATTAACTGAATACTAGAATTACAATGATAGGTTAACTATATTATCTAATCGTTACATTCCAAAGAGATAAGAGTTCCTCGAATATTGTTTTGGTGATCAAAATTAAAGTTAAAATAAAAAATAAAAAAAACTGTTGTATAAAATCAGTGTTTTAACACACTGATGGCTATCCACTGCTAGCAAAAACTTACTCACTGTTCTCATTTGTGACTGTTGCAAACCACTGTTATTGTTCCATCAGTGGTTTCCTACCAACTGTCCTCCGTTATCATCAGAGGTTGGCACGTGGACAGTACATAGCGGTAAGATCTATTAGTAACCGATGCCACGTCAGCATTCACTATTTCACCAGAAAAAAAAACCCTGATCAAAACCCCCAAACAGTGTTTTTACTGTCGAATCGAATTCTAAATTCTTTTCTCAAAGCAGTTATCATCCATTTCTCTCAAAATCACTCATCCTCTTCATCGTCTTCTTCCTCTCGCAATCATAATCAAATCACGATGTCTCTCCCACGCAAATCCACACATAACTACTTAGGTCTACTTGAAAAACCCAGTCACACCAAAACCTTCAATTCCATCATTGATATTCTATCTTCTTCAAAGTACAAAACTTTGTTGACTTGTGATGCTCCGATCTACATGGATACCCAGCAAGAATTCTGGAAAAAATGCTAAGTTGGAAACTAAGGATAAAAAGCCCTTAGCCATCAATTCTTCTATAAAGGACGTTCCAGTCACAATAACACCTCAAACCATTTCGGAAGTTTTTGAACTCGATGATCTTAAAGGTAAAACATCTTTCCCTAAAGAAGAGTATCAAACGTTTTTCATTCAAGTGGGTTATGAAGAGGAAATCAAAAAAGACACTTTAGAAAAAGGCAGTTTTCCTCCTGCCACAAGTTTTTGTTTCATACCCTACTGATGTGTGTCTCAAACAAGACCACTGCTTTCAATGAAATCCCATTGAAGATTCAATATCTAGGTTATGCTATATTACATGGTGAAAATTTTAACTATTCCCAGGTAATCTTCAATTATCTTGTTAGAAATGTTAATAAAAAGGCGTTTTTGCTCTTTCCAAGGTTTTTAAGTTACTATTTTAAAAAGAAATTTTCAGAAGATAATGCCCATGTGCTTATCCAGGGTAATCCTTTTTCAATTAAGAGCCTCACTACTGAAACCTTTACAAGGATGTCAAAACTTTCCAAAACACAAGCAGAGGTTCCTGAGCAGACTTCAGCAGCTACCACTGCTCCTCAGGCACCTGCTGTTGAGCCCACTGCTCAAGGTGATGATAGCAATAAAACAACTGCTGTTAAACCCCCACCTAAAACCACCAAAAGACCAAAACAGAAAAAATCACAAAAGCCCCCCAAACCCAAAACAAAGGTAACTCTGGAAGATGAGATCCCAGAGCAACTACCAGTTACAATACAAAAGTCACCAATAACCACTGCTGCTACTACCTCACAGCAGTTGGAAGAAAGATCTCAACCTGAGGCTCAAACTCCTCCTGCGTCTTCTAAAAAAGAGCAGGTTGTAATAATAGGGACACCAAATTATGATGCTCTGGAATCACTTGATTCCATCATCCACAGCCCACTGCCCGAGGCAAATTCGCTTTCTACACCTATCCTCACTTCTCAAATCCCCCCAGAAACAAAACTTTTGTTGGATGCAGTTGATTTAGCCCGGACACAAACCAGTTCTTCTCAAACACCTGTTAATGAGAATATACCTCAACAAGTGATTGGGTCTGGTGTCTCAATCATTGGTAACCCACCAACAACTGAGGAGGTTACATTGCAGGAAATACAAGTACTTCCTGTCAGTAGTTCAATTGGAGCAGCAACTACAGGTGTTGGATCCACTGATCTACACCTGGCCAGTTGTTTCATCAATAAGACTCCTCTGAAGGCAATTTCCTCTCCAGCAACTGTGATATCCGCTGCTGTCTTTGTTCCAACCCCTGGTTCTATTAAAAGGATCCCAATTGCTGAGGAAAGAAGTCCCCAGTACCAAGAAAAAGGGGCATCTGTGGATGACTTTTGGGAAACTTTCCCTAAGTCAACTGCTGATACAACCACTGCCAGTGGGAAATCAGATGATCCCATTAACTTGGGTGATGGTTTAATGTACAAGTAATTGAGGGAGAGGGTTAAGAAATTGGAAACTTCTGTTGCAGATATTAAGTCAATGCTCCAACAGTTGTTACAAGCCCAAAAGGCAACACCCACTGCAGCACCAGATACAACATCTGCTCCATCATCTGCTCCTACTCCCATTGAGCTTTGGAGTTTATTTCAACCTGTGCTTCACCAACAAAGCATATTCTGATCATCAACATGAAATACAGATTCAAAAGATCAGAAATATGATGGAAGCTAGGTTTATGGATACACAAGCAGACATAAAGGCATTGAAGGCCCACTCGCTGAAAACCACTGGTTCTGCTCCTCCTACTATCATCTTTGTGGACAACCCACCACCAGCTGATGCCAAAAAGTGGGAGAAAATGAAGCAGCTAAAGAAAAAGGGATATGAAGATGGTTTGTACATTGCACCAGACAAATCCACTATGCTTGCAGAGATACCTAAGCCAGATGGTACTAAAAAGGTTGATGTAACCACAAATGCCATTTCTGATGCAAAAGGAACGGTAAAAAGGGATATGGAGGCAAAGGATAAAGCAAGGTGGGAACAGGAGAAAAGAGTTTGTATGGAGAAGGATGAGCAGGGTGTTTCTGAGGCCAAGAATGAAGAAAATCCTGAGCCTAAAAGAAAACAGCCCACTAGAAAAGTGAAGGAACCCAAATCCACACCTCCCAAAAGCTCCACACATCAAACCTCAAAACGAGCAGATGTTAAAACATCTGTTGTATCGACAGCTGTAGGTACTTCAGTTGTTTCAATATATGTTACACCAACAATTTGCACCACTTCAACACAAATTCAATCCACTGCCTTACCACAAATCCCATTACCATCAAAAACATCCTCATTACTACCAACACCACCTGCCAAAAAGGAAAATACTTCAGGTGACACATCATCTGTTGTAATGGTAATAGTGGTTGAAACACCAGTTGTTTCAACAACTGTTAGTCAACCATCTACCACTCAAATCACTACCACTCAACGCACCAAAACACCACCAACCTCTCCAAAGCATAAAAGGAGAAGCATAATTCTGAATGTTGATCCTTCAACACCACAAACATCCACCCAACCATTGTCCCTTGTTACCATTCCCAATGCTGTCCCATTCTCTTCAGCACAAGTTTCAAATTCAAACACTGCCATTCTTCCTGCAGGAGTCCTGTATCCATTAGAACTGGAAGCAGTTAGAGAGGAGATCATATCCTTCTACTCTGAAGATGACCCTGCTAAAAGGAACTTGCCATCTGTTCAAGGATATCCAAGGCCTAATAACATTAATGAATACTTGAAGTTAAAGGCTCAACAAGCAGAGGATATCTCCAAAAGAAATACACAAGGAAAATCTGACAGAGAGATTCAAACATTTTACCAACATTTGCTAACCCCAGTGAAAATTTTGGAGCAGTTTTCAAAAGATCTTTGTCAAAATTTATCAGAAAGAGCTGATGAAACTTTGAGGAAAGATTATATTGACTATATCATGGTTTACAAAACATACAAGGGAGAAAAGTACAAGTACAAAGAATGGACCATCAGTGAGCTAGAAAGTGAAACAGCCAGAATTCAAGATATGATCAAAAAGAAGGTGAAGCAGACTCCTCCTATCTTGGCAAAGTTTAAGAAAAATGTACCAGATAGGTCTCTGCAGCTGAAGAGAATGAAAGAAGAGTTAATAACAGCTAATTTTGGGTCAAAGAACCAAGTGTCAAGGTGGAAAGAGGATAAAGTGTTTTTCTCTTACAAAAAGCTGGAAGAATTAAGAAAGAAAGATCCTAATGTTCCCCAAAAGCCTGTTTACCCTGAAGCAGTGGTTCCAGCTAAGCCAAAAAAGCTACAAATCAGGAGATCCTAATACAGATTCGTTGGACTTTGAATTACAATTCAAAGGGCAAGTCAGGGAATTATTGATGAGGCAATAAAGATTCACAATGGAAATGTGATATTTGGGTTTGTGTTTTAAAGTTTATAGCAGAGTTAAGATTACTAGGTGTGGTAATGTTTGCGGTTATATAAGAAATTTTATGTATTTGTGAATTTGGTAAGTAACTGAATTGACTTTGAAAGTCAAAGGTGAAAGAAACATGGTTGACTTCACTATTGGCATTGTTTGTTAATCCTGTTTTGTAGTAAAAATACTCTTTGAGCTTTTTTTTGAGCTGTTTAATTTGTTATCCTTTTAGTGAATTTTCTTTTTCAGTTGACCCATCTAATATAAAACACATGATTAAATCATATGGTCAAATTGTTAAGGGTCTTGATGATTTAAGTTGCTAATTGTGCGCCGTCTATTAGCTAATTATTTGTAATTTATGTTAACAGTGTTTATATTTTTACAGATGTTGACCAAAAGTCGAACAGATGTTGGCGAATAGTGAAACAGATGTTGACCTCAAGCAGATGTTTGGTTTGTGACCAAATATCTCTTTATGAGCAAACATCTGTTTAACTTCAAACATTTGTTTAAGGCCAAACATATCTTTATTGGCAAATTCTGTTTATGGCCAAACATCTGTTTAAATCCAAACATCTGTTTAAGTCCAAACAACTGATATAGAACGCCAAACATTTGTTTAAGCCCCAACATCTGTTTAGGTCTAAACAGATGTTTAAATATCTATTCAAAACACTGTTCAATCTAACATGGGTTTCCATGCATCTGTTGACTAAAAGTCAAACAGATTTTCAAACCACTGATTGACTTATCCAAATTTCTGTTGAATACTAAATGAGATGTTGACCAAAACTCAAACAGCGGTTGACCAAAAGTCAAACAGATGTTGACGAAAAAATGGGATTATCCGACCCGGTTACATGGGATATTTTTAAACTTCTAACATTTTAAAGATCCTCAGAAAATCTCGGTTCATTTCTCTCTCCACGTTTCTTTCTACACTTTCTCCAACAAAATCTGTCATCTTCTTCGATTTCTTCCGATCTTCATCAATATCATCTTGTATAATAATAAAGGTATTGTTAAATAATCTGATTTGTTTTGTATTTTTTATGTTTATTCTTTTAGTTATGAATTCTTTGGGCGATTATGGTTCTTGCTATTTAAATGAAGAAGTTGTAGTCGACGGTAGTGTATTCATGTATGTCCCTGTTTTTTTTTTCAATCCATTGTTGGTTATGATTGCGTTTATTGTTGCGGCTTATACTTGAACAATTTTTGATAGTCCTAATTTTTTTGAATATCCGATTAATATGTAGTTATTATGCATGTTATGATAGACATATATGTTTCTAAAAAAAGTGATCTGCATTTCCTGTATCTACCATTTGTGTTATCAATTGTTGATTTTATTGGATTTCACTTTGCTCATGTATTTATCTTATTCTGATTTATGATATACCATCTGATGTATTCTCATGTGTATTTAAAAAAGTTGAATTTATTTTGATTAGTACTTGGTATACTGTTTTTAAGTTTTTCTTTTGAATAGACACAAGTCACTATCCTGTTTTTCTATACAATTTATACAGTTGTTGATCGTTCTTGTATATTTGTGATACTTAATCGGAAAAGTAGGTTTTAAGTTTTAATTATATGATTTGATGTAAAAATATATATATATATTTCGATATGATAAGAAATTACATGTATTCTCACCTTTTTGATGTTGTCTATTGTTATTTTGATATATATTAGTTGTATCATCTTTTATTTAGATGTATTGCATACCTTAATGGATTGTATTCATTTGTTTCTTAATGTTATTGATTTTGATTATATATGATTGATACTGTTACAGTTTTATGTGAGAATGATTTATGGATTTCCGTGTTACCTTCAAAGCAGTAAAAGGAAATGTTTGGTTAGTAGTTTTATCCGATCTTAGTTTAACACTTAATTTTAATTTTTTGGTATGATAATTAGCAATAAAAGTGTTTCTTTTATTTATGCTTAGATTTTGCCAAAACAGTATCAAAATTGGATTCAACAGTTTAATTATCCAATTGTAAATACAAATATCCGAACCACAGCTGGAAATGTTTTTAAAGTCAAGATCTATCCCCTAAGCAATGGCAGATATTATTTTTATAATGGTTGGTGTCAATTGGTAGACAGTTTGAAAATACCTTCAGATTCATGGTTGATATTTCATTATGAAGAAGCTTTACAAAGTTTCAGAATATTGTATTTTTATCAAAACATTGCTCTTTCTCCTTGTGAAGAGTTTTACTACAAACCATCTGGTAACGAAGATTATGTGGTATGTAACTTCGAATATTATTCATCATGTAATTTTATTGGAGATACAATTGTTTATTTGTTGTGTTTTATTTTTTTACTTAATTTTCTGATATATTTTTACTAATGTACTATATAATGTGTTTTATTCTGATTGTAGAGTATTAATCGTTCTTTTGTTCATCACAAGATGTTAAACACTATTCCTTCATATCCGGTCGTTATTAAAGGATCTGAAAACCAGAACTAGTCTGTAGGGGTGGAAGATATCAACAATGAACTTTACATAATTACCGGATGGAAGGAGATAAAGAATGACTTGTCATTAACTGCTGATCATCTCATTGTCTTTGAGATGATAGATCTTCAGACTTTTCATATCACGGTTTTCAATTGTGCTACCTGTGATTTAGTGCTTCCACCTGAGGTTTGTGCTGTTGTTAAACAAAAGGTGATAGAAGAGATTGTGTTGAGTTCAGATAGTGAAGCTGTACAGGACGTCGTTGATGTCAATAATAGTGGTATGGTTGTTGGGAATGAAGATGATCAGATCGTACCTCTTTCTTTCCATGTGGACGGTCATTTTGTAAGTTTGTGATGATGAGTTTACTAATACATAATACTTTAGTCAGATTTTAAAGATGTGTTAATTCTTTGTTTATTGAATTGTTCGTTGTTTGTTACAGCACCTTTTTAAAAAACAGGCTGAAGATCTTGGACTGAATCGTAAGATGGGTTTGAAGATTGTGGACGTGGCAGGTGATGTTTGGAATATTCAAGCTGCTATAGGTTCATCTCGAGGTCAACCAAGATATTATCTGCAAGGAATGAGAAAGTTTGTGAGAGATAAAGGCATGGTTTCAGGTCAAGCATTCACACTTAACTTTGTGAAAATTAAAAAAAATTTTATGTTCGGATGAATGTTTGTGGTTTGAAGAAGGCAAATGCAGAAGCATACATTGAACTAAATTTCCGGGTTGTAGTTGTTTGCTTTTCGAAACTGATACTAGACTTGTTTGTTTAGTTTTGAAGTTGTGATTCTAAAACTATATATGTACATGTAAATTATTAGCTTCATGTCTAACGGAAACAATGTGGAGTTGTGAACTAAAAACAATATACTCCGTTTTACTTTTGGTCAACATTTGATTGACTTTTGGTCGTATTAATAACAGTATAAGATGGTTGATGTAATGCGGTCGTATTAATAACCAATGGTAATTAATTAATCTAAATAACTTTCCCGAGCCCGGGAAGCAATTCCGGGTAAAAACCTAGTCCTATATATATATATATATGGATTTAACTAGGCTTAACAAAATGGGTGTGTTGGGTTGAATCATAGGTCAAATCAAGTTCGGGTCAAAAACATGTCGCTTCATTGGTCAAATTTGGTTATACCAAATAATATATTAGGTATCCGCCCCTGGTTACCTTGTTTTTACCTATAAATGAACCCAAATTACAACAGGCACTTCAAAAATAAAGCGGTTGATTCCAAATTTTGTTTTTCCATTTTCTAAACTAATTTTAAAATATATTTAACAACCAAAAAAATCAAAATTTCATTAATTTAAATAAGGGATATTGGATTTTAATAATCTCAAGTTTCACCCGTTGGTCACTAATAATCTCAACTTCAAAAATTCCCTGTAACAATCCCAACTTGTATGATTTTGGCCCCCAATGATCCTTTGCTAACTGGGTTATAACCCAGTTAGTTTTTTGCTGACTGGGCTGCTGTCGTGGCACCATCACCACCTCCACCTCCACCTCCTGCTCCTCCACTGCCACCACCATCATCTCCGACCACCACCATCACCTCCGACCACCTCCACCTCCACCTCCACTCACAGTCTTCCAGTACCGGAAAAACACTATCACCTCTGATTCACCATATCCACCGAACACCCCACCCTTCCAACCTCCGGCCTCCACCATTAAACTGCCATCCATAACTCCAACCGCCTCACCGGAAAAACGTGATACCTAGATATGGTGGAAATTTTGAAGTTTTGAGCGGCGGAGAAGGTCACTAGAGGTTGGAGATGACAAGTGGTGGTCTCCTTTGGTGGTTTCAGGGGTAAAGAAGGTCGTCGGAATAAGTTGCAGGTCACCGGAGTTGCGTAGATGGTGGAAATTTTAAACTTTTGAGAAGCGGAGGAGATTACAGGAGGTCGGAGATGATTGGTGGTGGTCTCGTTTGGTGGTTTCAGGGGTAAAACGGGTCGCCGGAATAAGTTGCAGGTCACCAGAGTTGGGTATTTTGAACTTTTGAGCAGCGGAGAAGATTACAGGGGGTCGGAGATGATTGGTGGTGGTCTTGTTTGGTGGTTTCAGGGGTAAAACGGGTCGTCGGAATAAGTTGCAGGTCACCGGAGTTGGGTAGATGATGGAGGTGGTCGGAGGTGATAGTGGTTTTCGGTGGCAGATGATGGAGGTGGTCGGAGATGATGGTGGTGACTGGAGGAGATGGTGGTGGCAGTGGAGGAGGAGGAGGTGGAGGTGGTGATGGTGCCACGTCAGCAGTCCAACATTTAAGTTTTTAAACACGTCAGCTGCCACATCATCTGCCACGTCACATTTAACTAACCAAGTTAGACAAGGATCATTGGTGGCCAAAATCTTACAAGTTGGGACTGTTGTAGGCAATTTTTGAAGTTGGGATTATTACTAGCCAATTAGTGAAACTTGGGATTATTAAAATCCAATACCCCTTTAAATAAACATTTAGAAACAATAGTTTAACTTTTTAAATGGTTGAAATGGAGTAATTTATAGTGGTGTAATTTAAAAATGGATGAAATCGTGAAAGTGGATGAAAACACAATAAATTAAATTATATATTTCAAATGAATAAAATGGTTTAATTTATATTGTTAAAAATATATTTTTTTCCTAAATTAAGGGTCGTATAGTTCCACTCTCGTATCACACTCCGGTTCACCATTCAGTTTTTCATACAGATTCCAATCATGAGCCATTTGTGGCAGTGTTCCTGCCCAAATCGATAATCCAGACACCCTTCACCCTATGTTAGGTGAATTTCATTGCATTGCATGTTAATCTTGGGATTTAATGGTTCTAATAATACATATAGGTGTTTACAAATGCGACTAATGGAGATGGAAATAGCAAAAGAGTTTGAAAAAGGCTCAGACTATTGGCACATCGAAAAATCTACTTGAACACCCTTTGACTTTTATACGGGCCGTATAGACACAAAAGTCAAATATGTAGATGTCAGTTCTTGTCTAACCGCTGACTAGACCTATACGGGTCATAAGGCTTATACTGGTCGTATTGAATTGTTCTTTTTTTACAAATTTTTATACAATAATCTATACTTTTAACAAGTTTAATAAAAGGATTCATTATTTTTTAAAATAAAAAATATTTTTAAAAATTTATGATGTAGTATAGGTTTGGTACATGTTTATTATACTATACTACAACTATAAGCATATACAAGATCTATACTACACCTATTGACTTATACGAGATCTATACTACACCTATATTATACTTATACTATAGGATATATGTGATAATACGAGATCTATACTACATATAATACGCTATTACGACACGTACATACAATCTAGACCCTAATATGACACATACAGACAATAAACGTCACAATATCGACCGTCATCGATACGAAACGTATGGACAATATACGTCATAATAAAACACATACAGACAATATACATCATAATACAGCATGTTATGAAAAAATACGTCAAGTAATGATACGGTACGACGTATATAGATACAATATGACACGTAAGAGTACAAGTAGATTCAAAATAAAATGACACGTAATTATATAAATACGATACCACACATAACCGAACATAACTTATACAACACATATAAAGCATATACTTCATTAAACGACACGTAATGATAAAAATACGTCAAAATACGGCCCGTATACACATCGAAAACGCAAAACCTAAAATTATGAAATTTTGATTTTACCTCTCTACGCGTCATATAGGTCAAAACCGGGTTTGTATAATACCCTTATCTGACTCGTATTAACCTATACGATGCATATAGGGGTGTCGTTTCATGAAAAGGGGGCGTATCAGCAAAATACAAGACCTTATATATGCACCGTATAGGGGTAAAATCAAAATGTCATAAAATTTTAAAATTATATAATAAATGTTATATATGATACTAAAGTTTATTACATTATACTATACTACACATATACTATACTATGCTACACATGTGCTATACTATAAGCACATACGAGATCTATACATGATGTATACTACACCTATACTATACATATACTACATCTATTCTACATTATACCTATACCTATATTACAAATGTACGCATATATGGGATCTTTACTACACCTATATGCTCATACGAACCTATGCTTCACATATACTATAGTATACTATACTACACTATATGATACACATGGCCGGCTCTTAGGACTAGTGGTGCACAAAAAAACCCGAACCCGGACCCGGAAAAAAAAACCCTGAACCGGGTTTTCTATACCCGAACCCGACCCTACCCATAGGGTAGGGACCGGGTATTCATATTTGATCTAAAACCCGAACCCGAAACCGGGTTTTTTTATACCCGGTTTATACCCGAAACCCGATTTTTATAAATACCCGGAAGCGGTTTTTATAAATACCCGGAACCGGGTTTTATAAATACCCGGAACCGGGTTTTATAAATACCCGGAACCGGGTTTTATAAATACCCGGAACTGGGTTTTTTTATACCCGGTTATATAGCACTTTGACTTCTAGTCCTATCTATGTTTTTTTATCTATGTTATTTTATCTATCTTTTCAAGCATTAAGACTTCCGGTTCTTATGATTTAACAAAATTATGTATGCACTTTGATGTAATCTTGTTTAATTATTAGGTTTCTAATGATATTTGAAATATTTGGTCATTATTCCCCTCTATTTGCTGGAAAGATCCATTGGTTAAAACATAACACAGCAAGTAAAATATATTGTTGTTTATGTAATCCAAAAGGATTCAAATCAGGACTATTCCTTCGATCTAGCACCATCGAATTTAAATTTAGAAATGTCATTAAAATTTCAATAGACACCATCCACTAAAACATATAAAGAAGCATTAATACCCGGTCGGGTTTTTTTAATACCCGGTGCGGGTTTTTTCCCAACTCGATGCATACCCGAACCCTACTCGATGAATACCCGAACCCGGAAATAGGGTATTATAATACCCAGGTTTTATAAAACCCGACCCGAACCCAGGTATATAGGGTATACATTTTTGGTAGAAATCCCGGACCCGACCCGGTTTTTAAAAAACCCGACTTTGTAAAACTCGATCCTACCCGAATCCGGTTCCATACCCGGAACCGGTTTTTAAAAAAACCCGATTTGTGCACCACTACTTAGGACATTGAAATCAAGCAGCCGCTTGAGGCCACCATTATTCCAATGCCTCTGAATTTGAAATTACAATTTATGGATAATTTGTTTTTTTTAACAGCAAACACACTTTATATATATATATATATATATATATATATATATATAAAGAGCCAGCCAGAGGCTGAGGAACAAAACACACGAAAGGAAAAGACAGAAGCACAGAAAAAACACAAAGACGAAAGGCCGGAACAGACCCTACGCCAATTACAACATGACTGAAATATCAAAAGACCTCCACTCTACCCATCCGGGACTAGGCACCTTAGTCCGATTTGAAACCCAAAAGAGAACATCGTCTTTGACTTGCTCGACTATGTTGCTGACCGGAATGAAGCGCCCCTCGAATATCATTTCGTTTCTAGCTTTCCATATCCGCCAAACTGTCGCCAAGGCAACCGTGTATACCACTCGTTTCCAGTTGGTACTACCCGGCTGATTTTGAATGTAACCAATCAGCTCACGAAGATTTGAAATCTCTGTAGGGAACTTGATACGCATCCAAGTTAACAAGATCCACCAAACGCTTCGGGACCAAAGACACTTAAAAAATAAGTGATCCGGGTCTTCTATGTTTAAGCCACACCTCGGGCAGGAGCAATCCAGGATCGGAACCCCCCACTTAGCCAAACCAACACTAGAAGCAACCTTGCCAAAGATCGCTCTTCAAAGAAGATAGTTAACTTTAGGGGGGCCAAGAATTCCAGCCGAAGATAAAATCTTCAGAATCATTAGAAGCCTTCTCGAGATCCAACCGGACCTGTTTGACAGAGAAACTCCCATTCACTTCCGTCCTCCATTTCCATCTACCTTCGGATTCCACAAGGTTGTCTTTCAGACTAACTCCCAAATTCTCCATAGCTGGATCGGCTGAGCAAATATCTTTCCAAAGACCGGGGATGGACTTTTTTAACGGAATAGAAGCCGGAAGCTCAGAGCTCGAACTCCCATGAAATGGATAATTTGTTTTGGGTTTGGGCTGATGTGTATTAAAGAAACTAAATGATAGGGAATAATAATAGAAAAAGTGTCAGGGTTATGTTTGCTTTTAGGCTCAGAAGTCAAAGCTAGGTTATCTGTTTAATCGATTACTTTTATTGTTCATTATTATACCAACTTTTGTTAGTTGATTATATTTTAGATTAGGGGAGGAAGGGTGGTCACTAGCGATACAATTCTATCACTACCAAGCACCAATCAACTCATGTCATGTCATCACCCAATATTCTATCACTAGTGATAGAAATGTAGTGGCGGTGGTATCACTAGTGATGGAATTCTATCACTCCCAAATTTTTTTAATTTTCATTTTAAAATTAGAAATTAACAATAAAACACTAAAATTATAAATTTCATTAAACTTTAAAAATAAATTACATAGCAAAAAAAAAAAAAAAAACTAAAGGGGTGGCATCTCCCAACCCCACTTTGCGCAAATCTCGCGCTTTTGTTGAATGACAATTGACTTAAACGGTTCGTTGAGATGGTTGTGCTTTTCACACAAGATTTTTAAATCATTTTGTCTTTCAACCGTTTTCAAGTGTTCCTTGTACGCCTGTTCGCGTTCAACTTTTGGGACATAATTATATCTTTTCTTTCTTCGGCCTTCTTGTATCACGTCATTTTCTCCTCTTCGATTCTGAAGATCGACTCCGCCACCGCTTCCTTCCCTTTGCTTGACGATTCACCACCTCTCCTGCGGCGTTGCCTTGTAGGTGTATCTTCTTCAACGGGGTCGTCAACGAGTTGATCGGGTTCGTCAAGGGGGTCGCCGTTTAAGTTCATTTGGGGCAAGTTATCCGACGCGGAAGTCGTGTAGTTCCCCGAATCGGATGTCTTTGATTTTTTCAAACCTCCTCGTTTTTTTGGAGCCGTAGGATCAAGCATGTCAACCAACTCAACGGGGACCCACTTCGGGTGATTTCTCGCAACTTCCCATGCCGCCACGTGTGGAAAACTCCTCTTTTTGTAGACATCGCAATACATTTCGGTAGCTTGTCGCATGATTGTCGCCTCGTGTAACGCCTCGAAAATTCATGTCCAATAATATATCAACACGTGTCATGGACTGTAAACGTGTAAAAGAATTAAGTTAGAGGGACTAAAGTTCACAAACAAGGAATCTATGTATATAAAAGGATTCAAAGTGTCAACAATGGATAATTATACCTTTCAATAACCCTACACGATGTTTATACCCTTAAACGAATGAATCATGGATCATATGAAGCTAATTGTGGAAGAAAGTGAGAAGTTACAAACTAAAGGGGTTAAATGTGTCAACATGTTTAAAGTATACCTCTGAGTGACCTTTTAGCAAACCCAAAGCCTTGTAACGATAAAATATGCTCACTAGAATGTGTGATAAAAATTTCATAAAGTTTCGTTATCGTACGAGAAAGTTATGACCAAATTCGTATACGAGGGGTTAAAAGCGTCAACGTAGGAAATTATGGCTTTTCGGGTGATTACAAAGTTAACCAAGGACTTAACAAAGTTTGTATAAGTCTTGGAACCCTCAAAAGTAAATTTAGAGGGCTTATAATGCAAGAAATAATGTGAAAACGACGTTTGGAAGGACCAGGGACCAAAAGTGCAAATATGAGAAACCTGCTGACCAGGTCCTTACGGTCCGTAAGCAGTTGCCCAGCGACAGAAAACAGGCAGCTGCCTGTTCCAGCCCGTTCCACCGCCTCAATCTGCCATTTTCCGATTTTAGGGACTTGTTTATTGGTTTTAGGCTTTAGGGGGGGGGCACTTGTATGCATCTTGGATCATTGGTAGACTTGTCTGGCATGATCTTGTGAGATCAAACTCACTATATAAAGCTCCATGTTTGCAACATTTTGATCATCCATTCCATCTGCAATTGTGGGACTTCCTGGAGGTCAAGCACCTTTCCAAGTGATCATTAGTCGTGCTTAGGACTATTGTAAGTATGCTTAACCTCCTTTAATTCAGTTTAACTTAGTTATTTAGCGTAAAGTCAAACCGTCGTAATTAAGATTTGACTTCGTCATTAATCTTAATCCCTTCAGTCAAAATTCAAATTGAAAGTAGCTATGAGTTGGTAATTATGTGGGCAATAAACCCTTAAAAGGGTATTCTCTGATTCCCACTCTAACTAGGTCAATTGTCGAGTCAAACTTGATTATAAAAAGTCAACATGAAGCCTATTTTTAAATAAATGAATAATTAGCAATATAAAGGCTATGCAACCTGTTTTGTCATTAATATAACTTGGTAATTAATATAAGAACATGTCTAAACATGTTCAACTCGACAATTTTCAGTTTAAGCTCGGTTCGGAACCAAAAGTCGCATAGTTTGACTCATGCTTTGACTTCAGTTCTGACCCGTTTGAGCATGGTTTAGGAATGCCGTAGAGCTTTAATAGGACCAAGTTACCTATAAGTATAACCCTCTGAGATTATACAACTTGGTTCATTAGTTATCCGATTCATATGCATATTTCCGTTAAAAGCCTAAATGTTGACTATTATACCCATATGACCTTAAAACATGAATTTTGAAAATGTAAAAGAGTAGAAACCTTAGTTACTGAGTTATAAGCTTGTACCTAAAATTTGACGTCAGTTTGAGGTCTAGAGTAAGAGTTATGCTCATTAGCGTAATTAGAAAACTTTTTAGAAATCAAATGGCATAATTAGCATATAGCCTATCTAAACCCAATTTTTGATACCAAACTTTTTACCCACTGATATAAAATAATATTTTGGGATTTTTGGAGATTTTTATTTATTTTTAGGCTGATCATAACCTAGAGTTCTAAGCTTGATTCAGTAGTTGTCGGTTTTGCCCTTTTAAGCTATAAAACGAGTTTTACCAAACCTTTTGATACCAAACCTTTTTCTACTGATCTAATATGATAAATAGAATATTTTAAGCCTTCTGGAATAGTAAAAATATCAGCTTTCCTTTAAGAACCCGGAAATAGCTCAAAATCGCCATTTTAAGCGTTTTTAAGCGTTTTAAACGCATAGTATGTATTAAAACCATATTAGATATATAAGACTTGATACATACTGATGTTTTAAGTAAATTTTTATACTTTTTCAGTAAGCAAAAGTTTTAAACTCAGATTTCCAGATTTAACCTTTAAACCTTAGGTGAAATTACCAAAATGCCCCTTCGGTGCATAGTATGGTTAGAAATGATAAATTTCACATATAGGTTATACCCTACTGATATAACTTAGTAGATTAAGTATTTTTACTGATTACATCAGACCCGAAACTCAGAATCATATTTAAACTCTTTTATAATCTTTTAAATGACCAAGATGCCCTTACGGGGCATAATTTGAGTAAATTCATATGGGGCATAATAGAAGATATCTTACTGATGTCACAACATATTTAAGGCATATTAACTTAGGAAACTTGTATATGTCTCTTATGGTTACTCGTTACGCACTTTTCGCGTTCGGATCGACTTATGTAACTAGTTTACATATATTAGCCGAAACGGGTCAAACCATATCGTTTTCATCTCAAAATCCAGAATGTGTTTAAGTTGCCCATATTAAACAAGCATGCAAGCTTTTCGGGTCGAAACCACATTCTAAATCGGTCTTCGCTTTATCATGCGTTTGAACCGTGTCTTCCTTTTGAAAACTAACCGGTCTAAGTCTAAGCTTAATTAAAGACCCGTTAGGATTCTAATAGGTTATTAAAAACCTTCGTTTCAGATTAGGAGCCCAGTAAAAGCTACGTGCACTTGCTGTATTTGATTTATACATTGCTCAGGTAAATACTCTTAACTTATTTTCCCTATACGGGCTTGGGATACGGTACTATAAAAGTACCGCTTGGTCGGGTGTATGTAGTCATTTAAATCATACTGTGATTGATGGATTTACATAACCTGTTTAATATGTATTATTTGGTGTATGGCTTTTGGGGGTTAAATGACCATGTCCCGGATATCCTCGGCATCATTCATGAAATGGCCCCGACCTAAGCACGGGGTGTAGGCGTACACCTGACAGATGCATTATGTAAAAACTGGTATCCAACTTAAGGGAATCAACCTTGTGGGCATTATACCTGTGGTGTGTCAGTTAACTTAAGTCCGGCCCTACAAACCGGCCCTAATGGACGACAAATGAGTAAAACTGTATACAAGATTATTTTTAAATAATTGTCCCAAGTTATAAAAGATATTTTTGCCGAAGTGCATTCAAATCAATTTTCAAACTCTTTTCAAAATGAGTCAGTTAAGTTGTATTTACCAGTGTAAACTGACGTATTTTCCAAAAAGGCTAAGTGCAGGTACTAGACGAAATAGGCTGGCTACTCCAGGCGTCATTACTCAAGTCTCACAAGCTTTAGATGCCTTTAAAGTCTGTTGAACAGTTTCCTCTTTATTTTGATCCTCCTGTGGTTATTACTCAACCATGATGTGATATTTAATATTACACTTTTATTCGGTTGAAATAAAAATCTATCTTTTGCTTCCGCTGTGCATTTAAATATTGTGTTGTTTGACTATGATGATATCAACTACGTCACGATACTCCCATCCGGGCCCACCGGTGACACGTGGAAAATAGGGGTGTGACACCTCGCTCGCTCCACTTTGTGGGTTTCGGTTCTACAAAAAAATATAAAAGCTTATGTTTTTTTAAAAAAAAAATTATGTTTTTAAAAAAATAAACAATTTTCTGTTTTTTATAAAAAAAACAGTTTTCTGTTATTTAAAAAAAAAACAATTTTCTGTATTTTTTAATAAACTATTTTCTGTTTTTTTTTTAAAACAGTTTTCTGCTTTTTTAAACTGTTTTCTGTTTTTTTTAATACTGTTTCTGTTTTTTTAAACTGTTTTCTGTTTTTTTTAAATTGTTCTGTTTTTTTAAACTGTTATGTTTTTTTTAACTGTTCTGTTTTTTTAAAAAATAAAAACTGTTTCTGTTTTTTTTAATAAAAAACTGTTTTCAATGAAAAAAGATTTAAACTTTAATAAAAAAAACATACCTTTTAAATGAAACAAGCGTTGAACTTACTAATTTTCCCGTTCAAATCCGTCCATTTCGACGTCATTTGGTCCATGTTTCGTATCCTTGCACCGGGAAGTTGCCTAAAATGATTAATGACCCGTCTCCAAAACGCATCCTTTCTTTGCTCGTTGGCATGTTTCCTTCTCTCCGAGATGTGCAAGTACGCCTGCACCAAGGACACCTCCTCCTCGCTCATCCATTGTTGTCGGACGGTTGGGACGATTTCTTGAACGTCATCATTTTCTTCTTCTTCTTCTTCTTCTTCCTCTTCCTCTTCTTCTTGTTGTTGTTCTTGAACGTAATCATCATCTTCATCGTCGAGTTGGTGGGGTTGGGTTTGATACGTTTGGGGTTGAAATTGGTGAGGTTGAAACGGTGGGACGAACGGTTGGTTTTGATACGTTTGCGATTGAAAGGGTGGATATTGTTGGGTTTGAAAGGGTGGGACTTGCTCGGGTTCGTCTTGCAACCTAAAGCGCATCGGCTCGCCAAGATTCGCTCGAACCTTGGGCCTTACGGGATTTTTCTTCGTACCCGAACCTCTTTTTTTCGAACCCCCACCTCTCTTGCTTGAACCTTCCATGTTTCTTGTAAAATTATTTAGATTGAGTAGGAGAGTTTGTTGATTTTTGTATTGAGTGTGTGAGAATGGTTTAGAGAATTTGTTGTTTTTTTGAATTGAGTAGTGAGGATTTATAAAAAAAAAAAAAAAAAGGCTTCAAACGGTCAAAAAAATTACAAACGGTCAAAAATCCTATCCAAACGGTCGCTTTCAACGTTCCAATTTTCAAAATCAACGCGTGATACTTTCAACGCGTTGATAATATAACGCGTGATATAAGGGGCGGCGGCGGTGTTGCGTTGTTGTTTAACGTGTGATGGGGTGGTATCACGGACCACCCCGCCTGCTCTTAGTCACTCGATTATTTAATTAGTTGATTTTTTTTTGAAAATAATCGTTTAGGCCCAATCGTTAGACTATTGACTTATGCACTAAATTTGCTAATCGTTTACATTATAATAGTTGAAACATGATTCAATTGATTGTGTTCAAGGCTTGTTTACTTTATTCAGAATGGGCCCCATAATTTTATTTCGCTTTAGGCCACTAAAAACGTTGAGCCGGCACTGACAATACATGTATCAAACCTATACTAAACTAACTTTTTAGTCACACATAGGAAAAACAATAATATACCATAAATGTTGTATAGATAAAATATAAGTGGAGTTCTTCGGATGGGGTCACCTTAGTGGTAGGGGTAGCCCCCGCTACCCTTCATTTTTCGGACGTAGTGCAAAAAGATAATAATCTTAACGGTTTTTCGTATTCCGCTACCCTTAAAAAACGTTATGCCACCCCTCTTCAATCTGTTAAAAGCTCCCAACACCCTCTCAGTCTTGCATGTTTCCTTTTCCTATGGTTTGTTAGTCCTTGTTGAGTGCATCAGGGTGGCACGGATGTAAGTGGGTCTATTGATATGGTTTAATAGAAAAAGTATAAGATTGAGTAAGAGTATTTGCTGCAAAATCATCATGAAGAAATAAGGTGACGAACCACCCAAATTTGAGAAGAGAACAAATGGAATCAGAGGAAGAGTATTCAAATATAAAGGCATTGATATGAATGAATCAAGAAACATTAACTACTTCTTTTTAGCTGATTGGCTCAATGTTACGCAATATTTAAATTCTATTTAATTGATTGATACATTATTGGCAACATTAAATATGATTTTTGGTAATATGATATGTTACAGTGAATTTGAAATCGGATTTATTTTAGGTGATTTTGTGTTCCTTCTTTATAAAAAAACTAATCTAAGTTCCCGTGTGTTACACGGGTGGATAAACAGAAAACTAAGTCCTTTAAAATTGTGAAGTAAAAATTATAATTTTATATATGTTGAATTATTAACAAAAATGTTATGAGAGTTCATGAAATAATTGAAATACATGAATAGGACAAAAAAATCACAACTCATTCAAGATCTCTTTATAAACAACGTTAGTTGTTTTATTCATAGGTTTATCGTCGTTGTCAAGTATTAGTAGCTTTACTCCATCTCGTGTTTTAACCCTTGATCAAGCAACATACAATTGACCATGTTTGAAAACAGGTTGTCTCAAGTACAAACCAACTTTTGATAGCCTTCTCCGGATCCAAGCATCATATATAAGTAATCAAACAAAGTCTAAAAATATTAACAACTTAATAACAATACAAAAGCACTCACGTGTATATGTGTGCACGTTTGTCGAAAGCATGGTCCATCAATGTTGCACGGCCCCAATCACAAGCATCCATAAACGAATCATAATGAGGCTCGTAGTTGAGAGAATATCCAACATGATAATAGAACCGAAAAAGGCCAACTGCAATAAAAAATAATTAAATGATTAACTTGTTTATGCCATAGCTTAGGGGTATCTTTGTAGCCATAAAAAAATGTTCTAAACTTGCCTCTTAGCTCGTGATCTTCAGGTTATCTCCATAGCCATCAGAAAAACATTAAAACCGGTGACAACATTCAACTTAACAGTCCAACAACAATCTCAATTGATAATTGATAACCTGAGAGAAAAAGATAGGGGGATGATAATGTTTTTAGCACAACTAAATATCACAATAATGTTTGGATTTTACATCTATTACAATTATTAGATCAACGTATGTGGAAAAGGATTATGTACATTAATCCCACTAACCATTCTTTAGACAACACTAAAAAGGACAAAATATGTTAGATAAAAATAAAAAAAACAAAAAAAAAACAGCACGTTTTCTATGAATTTTGGTACGAATTACATACCAAGTCATCTTCCAAATTTGACCCACAATAATACATTTCCATAAATCCTAGAGAAGCAACAAAAGAAACCCCGCACTTAACCAATAAAAAAACTACATCATAACTAATTTTCTAAATGCATTCTACTTGTATTTAGAAAGCACTTACTGTAGATGTGAGTAACATGTATAATGATAAATTTCTTACAAGCATAAGAAATTCTTCCGCACCATTGAACAAAAACATAAGTGGTTTAGGAGGTGTCCACCCTAAATCAATTGTTATTCTTACTACCTCCCATATATATGTTGTAATAAATTTAAATAATGAAATCGCCTACACACCAGTATCATTTACTCTACATCTCTATAACTAAAAGTTACCCAAAAAATCCTTATTATAGCAGCTAAAACAACCACATAAATCCAACTTCATTGTTAAATCAAAGGATTGTAAGATTAAATTAGCAAAGATTGTGTAAAGAAGAGTAAACATACTTGGATGTAGGGCTGCAAACGAACCGAACAAACACGAACAAGTCATTGTTCGTGTTTGTTTGTTAAGAAATATATGTGTTCACGAACTGTTGATGAACGCTTACCAAACGAGATTTTATGTTCGTGTTTGTTTGTTAAGGAAATGAACGTGTTCGTGTTCGTTTGTGTTTGTTTGTTTGTTAATTTTAGGCAACGAATGAAAACGAACGACGATGAACACAAATGAGCACAGACTAATGTTCATGAACACAAATGGTAACAAACGAACACAAACAAACGTTTCTTGAACAAAATGTATAATACATTGACACTTATTAAATATTTTATTTGTCGGAATTTTGAAGGATTCAAGTAAAACACAAAAGCTAAAAACACTAATGAGCTATCAAACACAAACGAACACGTTACCGAACGTTAACGAACATAAATGAACGAACGCGCCCTTTGTTCATGTTTGTTCATTTAACTAAACGAACGAAATTTCTTGTTTGTGTTCGTTTGTTTAATAAACGAACGAACACAAACGACTTTCCGCCAAACATTTCACGAACTGTTCGCCGAATGTTTGGTTCGTTTGCAGCCCTACTTGGATGAGAGTACGCCTGGTTCCGATTTAGGGTTTCTGAAAGGCAACGGAGATAGGCTACGATCGAGTTATGAAGCCCAAGGCACTTGCGATATGAATAAGAATCTCAAATCGTATGCAGAGATGGGTAAGAGGTTGCAACGATCGCTGTGGAATAACCACCATATGAGAAACAACGATCAATGTAAATTGCCAAGGAGAGGTCACTGATTTTGAGAATTACCTGAAATATTTCCACATCAAAAAATAATTATGGAGCTCCCATCATGTGATCTAATAAATCGTTAAATGATAAATATTACATAGAACTAAAAGAAGTTAGGTTCTCATGAACTCTCTTCAAAGCAACAGACATCTCGAATAATTCATTTACCACTCTTACCTTTAAAAGGACCTTATGTCCCACATTATATTCACTTAGTGCTTTTATTGAATAGTTAATTACTTTATTTTATTACTTATTAATAGTGGTCTAACCTTGAAAAGCATAGGGCATTTAAAATGACAAAAAAAAACTTACAAATAAGAACAACACACAACAAATGTCTTGATCAAAATGCAGTTGAAGGTACCTGAGGGGACGGATAGATAATCAAATACACATTGGTGGCTATTTCTTGAACACACACAAAACAAAAATCTTGATCAAAACAAGTAGGAATGACCAGAGCCAAACATTTTTTAGAAATATAACACAACCCAAATTTCTCTCTTCTTTCATTTTTTTTTAATTTCATAAATACTTGCCAAGTTAATACCCCTTTTACCCTCATTGACTCTGAAAGACTAACAAATAATTAACATAAGAGAAAAATGCAATTTGCGTCCCTGTGGTATGTGTGAAACATCAACCTGAGCCCCTAAATTCATATTTTGGTTTTTTTAGCCCCTGAGCTTATAAATTCATAACAGTTTGAGTCCCACCGTCACAGTTCCATCTGTTTAACTGTTTGAGCCAGGGGTAAGACCGTCTTTTGGCATATATTCATAACACTTTGCGTCCCTGTGGTATGAGTGAAACATCAACTTGTGCCCCTAAATTCTTTTTTTGCTTTTTTGACATTATTTATATATTTAACATTATTTAAGGATCCTTCTATCATTTTTTATATGTATTTTTATGATTACATATATGAAATATATATAAAATTACATTTATTCAACTTTTTATTATTTAATACACGAGTTTCTTAAAGATATAACTTTTTTATTATTTAATATATAAAATTATATTTATTCAACCAAATATTCAACCAAATAATATACCAAAATCTGGTTTATTACATGGGAAGTGGTATTTCTGTTGTTGTTTGATTTAATCTGCAATGCCCCCCTCCACCCAACTTATATTGTGAGAAATGTAACTGGATTAAGTGTATGTGTACGTGCATGGAGATTAAGATTTTTTCGTATCAAAATTCAAAAATAAATTAAATGCATCTTTTGACTATTAAAGTACAACATTCAATGAATTTTTTTTAAATGTCGTACCTAAAAGTAAATAATCAATAGATTTTTTTAAATGTCGTACCTAAAAGTAAATAATCAATGAAAATTTAACATGTTTATATTGTTTGCTTAACATGTTTATATTGTTTGCTTAAAACGAGTGTTTCCAAGTCTGCTAACCTTGAATTCTAAATTCCAGTTGACACTTTATAAAAGTTTACATTTAATATACAATTTAGGCTTTAATAATTTGTTATATATAGTATACATTTAAATATACCATTTACTTTGGCTTTTATCATTATTTTAATAAAAAAAATTACTGGAAACTAAAGTATCTCCAAGATAAATTCTTTTTTTTTTTAATTTTGAAATGCATGTATGTTATACCGTTTAGTGTTTAACTGTTTACACACCCTTTAATTTGTCTTACAATACATTGGATAAAATAAAAAGAAAGTAAAACATTTGTAAGTCTTGTATCAAGTATCAAATGAAATAGACATACTTTGAGACATAGTTATTAGACATACACATGACTACTTTTTTTAACATGTTTTTTTTATAAATTCAAAATTAGTTGGTGTAAAAGAATTGCACTACTAATGTAGCATATATAAAATGGAATATTTGTTATATATTCTATTTATATGATACAAAATGAAACCATTTAATTATTAGATTGCATTTATTTAAAGAGTAGTTAATTGAATTGTTAAATTAATGATTTCTTAACAAGTATATAAGTTTATATTAATTATACAATTGAACTGTTTGAAAAATGAATGCAATTAATAGAAACGTTGAAATAAAATTATTTATAAAATCAAATAATTTTTTATATATTCCATTTATGTGATCCAAAATAAACCATTTAATTATTAGATTGCATTTATTTAAAAAGAGTTAATTTGAATTATTAAATCAATGATTTCTTAACAAAAATGCAAGAAAAGAATTTAGGGGCTCAAGTTGATGTTTCACTCATACCACAGGGACGCAAAGTGTTATGAATATATGCCAAAAGACGGTCTTACCCCTGGCTCAAACAGTCAAACAGACGGAAGTGTGACGGAGGGACTCAAAGTGTTATAAATTCATAAGCTCAGGGGCTCAAAAAACCAAAAAATGAATTTAGGGGCTCAGGTTGATGTTTCACACATACCACAGGGACGCAAATTGCATTTTTCTCTTAACATAAACTAAATCTATATTTATAGGAAGTAGGAGTAAAATAGTATACATGTTTTAATTATACGGAAACTTGTGGTATTTGGTCTATCTAAGATGGTATTTAGCATAAGGCTGCAGAGAGGTGCATTAGCTAGATTGTTAGAACAACAAATTGAGACGACTCTTAAAAAGAATTATCAAATTGGTTTGTGGCCTCACAGAAGTGGGTTCTAGCTAAAACGGCATTGAACGTGAATTTAAGCACAAAATATAATGTTTCACAACATGTTGTAGTTAAATTAATTTTACTATATAATGAAAAGATCAAAGTCGCAATATTTTTTTAATATGTCGCCTAGTCACTGGAGTATATTAAAAGTTAATTAATTTGACATAAGAAGCACAATACTAGAGTATATTAGGTGATCCTCATATGTGTGGCAACAATAAATGTCCTAAAGAAGAATAATTCCATCGCAATTAGCAGAGCTAATTACAAAGAAAAATAGATTATAAAAAGCCATATAGTTTATAAAATGGAGAACTTGTTACCTTTACCATTGCCGGTGTTCGTCTCATATCCACAAACACCTCTATGTCACATACGAACCAACATCTCAATCATATCAGTCACCTAAAATAAGATGTTCTTCAATAATTGATTCATGATAATAACCCTAAATCAAACAATCTATCAAATTAAACAACCTTCTATAGAAAACACATTGAATTAAAGAAGAAATAGAGAAAATTTACCCGTCAAAGAAGCCGGAGGCTAATAACTTCAGAGACAATAACACCCTTGCTTGACGTGGTATGTTTCAGTGATGGCACACAATAAGAAAGCGTTAACAGGGTCCAAGGATGGAAGAGGCGATTCAAAAAAAATATCACATATGAGAGATCTAGGGTTTAATTCTAAAAACCTAAACCGTATTTCTTAACATAAGCTCAAATACGTTTCAAAAACAATTTACATCAGCAAATATTAGAATAAATCATCTTTCGGCGTATCAATATGTAACACAATTAGTTTCAATTGCGTGAAACCCTAATTGAACCAATAACTCTGCAAATTATGTTGATATAAACGGAAACAAATGCAAAATAGAGAGAATCAGATATAGGATGATGATAGATCGCATTAACATACCTTAATTTAGTAGAATTTAATTCTAAAAATCAGTCAGGATACGGTGGACATAAGGATCTGCGTTTCTTTGCTTAGAATTCGATGAAGAACTCTAGTTGTGACTGACCGATTCCAAGAGGGTTTTAGCCATCTTCTCTAGCATCAAAGAAAACTATGATTTAGAAACAAAGAGAGATCTCCAATCTTCAACAAAGAACCATCAACTTTAGGGTTCCAAATAGAACATGGATTTAAGATCGCATATTCAAAATAAATGATACAACGATTGTTACCTGGATGCCAAACATCAGAATAGGAGAACAAATCGAGACGAATTCGAGTAACGATCGTTGTGATGGAGGAACTACTGGGAGGAAAAGAGCGGCGAGTAATGAAGAACAAACTGGCAGAGGAAGAAACCTAGGGAGGAAAAGAGCGCTGATTGATAAATTAGGGTTTGTGACACGGCCCCTGCCCCGGTGTTACCCGTTTCAGGAGCCGGCTGGACAGAAACCCGTGGTATTGTTTATTTTGGCAGCGGAATTTTTAACAGGATCTTTTGAAAACTGAAAATGCCCAATTATTTTATTTCATAATTTGGGATAAACCCCATAATTTACAATAAAGGAAATTTCACGGGGAAATTCCATGTTAATACAAAAACATGTTTATTTATTTTATTTACTGAGCCACATTCTTCAAGCTGGTGTGCTATGCGACACCTTTCCTGGTTCACAGTAAATCACCTGAAATATGTTTAAAAAGATTTTATCAGTGGGGAAATACTGGCGAGTCACTCAAGTTATAAAATGACACATTCGTTATAGATTACAGCATAAGAGCGATTACAATGGCCCCTATCTTATAATTATCTGGCCCCGTGTCACACCCTGGTGACGATGGTCATACCACCATTGGGTCCTTTTTCCCAATAGTAACGATTATCACTGTTAAAAGTGAGAAACAATAGTAATGTGCACAATACCCCACTTGCCAGTAATTTAAGATAACCAAGACTTAATCCCTGTAACATATAACTGAAATTTTTTTGTGTATTGTAAAACACTGTTGATAAAAAGAGAATGACTCACATTGCAAGTTTAGTTGGACAGAACCTTGCTTACTGATTTAGCGTCGTAACCTAGTTAAATAATAATGCACACGAAACTAGGTCAGTAACTTAATACAACATTTACGATAAACTCACGAAATCAAAACCCTCACGACGAATGACAAAGTATAGCCCGGATTTGGGCAGCACTTAAACATCCATCGGACCGGTTTCAATCGATCGGACATTGTATCGTAGCAGTGATCGAGTTATTACCCTGTTGTCGCAGCAGAGGGTCGGTATTATAACTATTTTGAGTGAAACAGCGTTTAAGTATACGTACGTAAGGAATTTTTCGTCGAAATATGCAAACAGTCTCAGTCCCAAGCCAAGGGATTTATAGCCCAAATGGAACCCGCCCTCGTGTCGCGACAGGATCCTCCGCACCTGTCGCGTGTCGCGAGGCAATCCAAAGTAGGCTAGGCCTGCCTTGTTGTACGTATATCCCTGATGAGTCAATAATTCTCGAAAATACGTATTTTATAACCGTTTTGAGCGGATAAACATAATTAGGGGATACCCCCCCCCCCCCATTGAGTTTTAGGGGGCCCTGATCCTAGTTTTGGTCGTTTTAAAAATTAAGTGTCATGCCATACTACTTGGGGGTCTCAATTAGGGTTTCCTAATGTGCATTATTAAAATAAGGAATAATAATTTTGGCAAGGGTTGTTACACCCTCCCTACCTTGTTTAAAATCTTGTCCTCGAGATTCACTGGAACAAATAAGGGTACTTCCGCTTCATCTTTGATTCAAGTTCCCAAGTGTACTCATGTCCTCTTTTCGAATTCCACTTTACTTTGACCAGTACCAGTCTCTTGTGCTTGAGGAACTTGACCTTTCTGTCTTCTATTGGAAGAGGTTTCTCAACAAATTTTAGCTTTTCATTTACCTCTATGTCTTGTAGAGGTACTACCAGTGATTCATCAGATAAACACTTCTTGAGATTAGATACATGAAACACGTCATGTACCCTGGCTAGCTCTTCTGGTTGTTGTAATTTATAAACAACTGGTCCAATTCGTTGGGTAACTGTGAATGGGCCTATATATCTTGGACTTAACTTTCCTTTCTTACCGAATCGAACTACTCCTTTCCAAGGAGAAACTTTCAAGAGTACCTTGTCTCCCACTTGGAATTCTAATGGCTTACGTCGATTGTCTGCATAACTCTTCTGGCGGTCTCGAGCTGTCTTCAATCGTTCCTTGATTTGAGTGATCTTGTCAGTGGTTTCCTATACAATCTCAGGTCCTGATAATTGACTTTCTCCTATTTCTGCCCAGCAGACTGGAGTTTGGCACTTTCATCAATACAGTGCTTCGAAAGGGGCAGCATTGATACTTGTATGATAACTATTGTTATAGGAGAACTCTATTAATGGTAGGTGATCGTCCCAGTTTCCACCGAAGTCGATTACACAAGCCCTGAGCATGTCTTCTAGGGTTTGAATCGTCCTTTCACTTTGTCCGTCTGTTTGGGGATGGTATGCAGTGCTTAAATTCAGCCGGGTCCCCATTGCCTCTTGGAAACTTGTCCAGAAATGTGAAGTGAAACGACTATCCCTATCCGTACAATGGAGAGTGGAACTCCATGTAAGGATATTATTTCGTCTACGTATAATTTTGCTAATCTTTCCATGCTAATGGTTTCCTTCATGGGCAGAAAATGACCTGATTTGGTTAATCGATCCACAATTACCCAAATCGCGTCGTTCCCTTTTCTGGTTTTTGGTAACTTAGTAACAAAGTCCATTGTGATTAGTTCGCATTTCCAGACAGGCATTTCTAATTGTTGGAGTAGCCCTGAAGGTTTCTTGTGTTCTGCTTTAACTTGTGAACAAGTTAGACACTTAGATACATATCTAGCTATGTCCTTTTTCATTCCTATCTACCAGAAGTTATTCCTTAAATCTTGGTACATCTTATTATTTCCAGGATGCATTGTATACCTAGATTTATGGGCTTCTTCTAAAATCTTATCTCTAAAATTTCCTTGCTTAGGTACCCAAATCCTTTTCTTGTGGAATCTCCAAATTCCGTCAGGCCCTTGCTCTAATTCTTTTATCCTTCCTTTCATTCCTTCCGCATCATCCTTGATTGCTGTTTCTTGCACGTTCTTCAATTGTTCCATTAAATCTAATTGGAGATTTAATCTAAGAGCACGAATTCGTCTTTGTTTTTCATGATACTTACGAATTAAGGCATCTGCTACTACATTTGCCTTTCCTTCATGATATTGAATATCACAATCGTAGTCGCTTAAAATTTCCATCCATCTCCTTTGTCTCATGTTTAATTCTTTTTGCCCAAATATGTACCTTAAACTCTTATGATCTGTATAGACTGTAAACTTACTTCCATACAGATAGTGTCTCCAAATCTTAAGGGCAAATATTATTGCTCCTAACTCTAAGTCATGAGTCGAATAATTTTCCTCGTGCTTTTTCAATTGCCTTGAGGCATATGCAATTACCTTTTGCGTTGCATTAGCACACATCCTAATTCTAGCTTAGAAGCGTCACAGTTAAGTTCAAAATCTTTTGTTCCTTCTGGTAATGCTAGAATTGGAGCGTTTGTTAACCTTTGCTTTAAAATCTTAAAAGCCTCTTCTTGCCTAGGTCCCCATTCAAACTTAACTGTTTTACATGTTAGCTTAGTTAATGGTACAACTATCTTAGAGAAATCCTTAATGAAGCGCCTATAGTACCCAGCTAATCCTAGAAAACTTCTAACTTCTGTAGCTGATTGCGGGACCTTCCACTTGGTGAGCGCTTCTATTTTGGAGGGATCTACGTGAATACCTTCGTGATTCACCATATGTCCTAAGAATTGCACCTCCTGTAGCCAAAATTCATATTTCGAGAATTTGGCGTAAAGCTTCTCTTTTCTTAACAGGGTTAAAAGTGCATGCAGGTGCTCACAATGCTCGTCATGGCTTTTGGAATAAATAAGTATATCGTCGATAAAAACAATCACAAATTTATCCAAATACGGTTTACAGATCCTATTCATCATGTCCATAAATGTTGCAGGAGCATTTGTTAGTCCAAATGGCATGACAGTAAACTCGTAGTGACCATACCTAGTTCTGAAAGCAGTTTTAGGTATGTCTTCTTCTTGTACCTTTAACTGGTGATATCCGGAGCGTAAATCTATTTTAGAAAAATATCTAGCCCCCTGAAGTTGATCAAAAAGATCATCAATTCTAGGTAATGGGTATCGATTCTTAATTGTAACCTTATTTAATTCCCTATAATCGATACACATTCTCATCGACCCATCCTTCTTTTTCACAAACAACACTGGTGCTCCCCAAGGGGATGAACTAGGTTGTATAAATCCTTTACTGAGCAATTCATCTAACTGCTTTTTTCAGTTCTAACATTTCGGTGGGTGCTAGTCGATAGGGTGCTTTGGTTATTGGTGTTGTTCCAGTAATTAGATGAATTCTAAACTCTACTTCCCTATCTGGTGGTAACCCTGTTAGCTCTTCTGGAAATAGCTCCGGGTACTCTGATACTACAGGAATTTCCTGAAGTTCCTTACCTTTGGTGTTAATGATTACCGAAATCATATACACTATTCCTTGTTTTAGATCATAACTAGCAACTTTCATTACTGAAATAAACTTTAGGGGTTTACGTGGCTTATCTCCTAGAACCACAATTGCAAAATCTTATCTATTTTACTTTTTGCACTATTCCTTGTTCTATCTTTACTTTTTGCAAAATCTTATCTATTTTAACAGAATTTCCATCTACCGTTTCTACCGTATAAATCTGCCTAAGTTTGGTCAGGGGTTGCTTAAGATCTTGGCAGAATGAAGCATTTATAAAACTTTGGTTTGCACCAGAGTCAAATAATACTTTCGCATAAACGTCGTGAACTAGGAACGTACCAGCTATCACGTCCGGAATCAGATCTGCTTCCTGGGTTGTCAGCTGAAAGGCTCTTGCGTTCTTCTTATTAGTTCCTTCAGCAGGTTTAGTCTTGTTGTCAGCTGGTTTGACCAGTTTAGGACAGTCAGGTCTAAAATGTCCAGCTTCTCCACAGTTAAAGCAAATTGTTGCTTTCTTTCTCCTGCATTCTTCCTCTTGATGCCCTGGAATTTTGAAGAAATTACAGTACCCCTTACATTTTCCAAAGTGCTTTCTTTTACAGGTACTGCAAAATGGAGCAGTAGAGGATTGCCCAGTTCCTCTTTTCTTGAAGTTGCTACTAGTATTACCCCCACCAAATCCTTGGGTAATCTTTTGAGCCAATTCCTTTTTCCTGTTTTCTTCCCGCGTACGTACCAGCCCGTCGGTCAGGGTGTTGGCTACTTCTACCGCATCGTCAATTGTGCGGGGTCTCGCAGCCTTGACGATATCACGAATCTCGCTAATTAAACCCCAAATATAGCAAGAAGTAAGTACCGGTGTTGATACATATTGAGTGGATACGGCTCGGCTCAGTTCGACTCGGCTACGAAGTGAAGGCCTTAGTCAAGACATCCTCATGTCTTGACTCGGTATTCTACTTACTTTGCAACGAACGAAATTGCTACTGCGTGTGTGCAGTATGCATGTTTAATTTATAGTTTATGTGTTAGTCTGTTTGTGTTTGTCCAATCCATGATTAAGCCCAAGTCAAGCCCAACATGGACGAAAACACTTAGGCCCATATGCATGTGACGAAGACTCCCCTGTTGGCGAAAACCCTTTTGGCGAAATCACTTAGGACGAAATCCCCATGTGACGAAATCAGGGATTTCGTCGAGATCTTGGTTTTCGTCGATCAGTTTTCGTCGGCAATCAGTTTTCGTCGAGGGTGTTAGTATAAATACACAGCACAACAGATAGAAACACTTAGATAAGTCTGAATAGATTTGAGAGCGAACACACTGTAAAACACACACACACACTGAGAGTTTACAGAGACCATTTGTAAACACCGCATTGTAACCATTTCATAGCATTAATACATTGAGTGTTAATCGTTGAATCTTGTGTCTTACGTGTTCGTAACTTGGTTTAACTTACCCGTTTGGATTCCGCACTCTCGGGTTCGTCAGAAAACAGGAATAGAGGTTGACTCGATCCTCCGGGTGGACCTACAATTGGTATCAGAGCTTTGGCTCGATTCCTTGTTAAAACCAAGTAGATTTTCATGTGTTTCCAGATTTGTTCTTGATTTTTGAAACAGAAAGTTCATATTTTCAGAAAAATCAGGTTTTAAATCTTTGAAAATCTTGTGTTTTTGTTGATTGTTCTTATAAAATCTTGCTATTTTTCATCTATACATGTTAAGATAGGATTTTTATTAAACATTTGCGCAAAAATTGTATTCGGAAAATTTTCTAGTGGCTGGAAAACTCATCGGTTTCATCTGAATATTCATCAAGTTCATAAGTGTTCTTGATAAATACATGTGTTTGATCTTTTGTTGTACTTGAACTATTGTGTTTGTTGTGATTATTATATATTAAGTTGACAAAATTGCACATTTGATGATGTATGTTGAAAAAGAAGTCTGATAAAGATAAGATAGTGTTTGAAAATTGGACATCTTGGGCAGCTTTGTGTCAGGATAAGATAAGATCTAATTTTGTTGAAAAATCGGTCACAAGTGTCAACGAAAACACCTGACTTCATCAGAAGTGGGCTGGACGAAATCACCCCCATTTTCGTCAACATAACCAATGAAATCACCCCCATTTTCGTCAACATAACCAACGAAATCACCCCCATTTTCGTCAAAGGCACATTAGCGACGAAAACAACCCCTGATTTCGTCATAAAAGGCACATCAGCGACGAAAACAACCCCTGATTTCGTCAAAGGCACATTAGCGACGAAAACAACCCCTGATTTCGTCATAAAAGGCACATCAGCGACGAAATCACCCGTTCAGCGACGAAATCACCCTTTCAGCGACGAAATCACCTTTTCAGCGACGACATCACCCTTTTAGCGATGAAATCACCCTTTCAGCGACGAAATCACCCTTTCAGCGACGAAATCAAACATATCTTGGACGAAAACCCCCTGATTTCGTCATAAACATATCAGCGACGAACATACAAGTCTTCGTCAACAATTGACATCGACGAAAACCCCTATTTTCATCACATATCTTTTCATATTATTAACAGAAGCTTTTCAAAAAACATTCTTAACTGTTTGATTTGTGTGATTTAAGCAGGTTTTCATCCATATACATCCAAAATGAATCTGGCTTGGTGGGATACGAGCAAGGGTTTATCTCCTTCATGGGCTCAGTCTCCCACACCGTCAAATAAAACGTGTACGAGAAAGGACTTAGCAACCGATTTGTATGGAAATGCATTACCACCAGTTGCTTCACATGCTCCACTTCAAACGGCGTTTGTCACAAGCACAAATTTGTATGGCAATCCGATACAAGTTCCTGTAAATCTAGCTCCAACAACAGACTTGTATGGAAATCCATTACCATCAGTTATTTTACAACGCCATCGTTCTACTGTAGCACCATCATCTCTTGATCCAAGGAACTGTAGTCAAAGAAAAACGGCGTTTTATGATAAAATTGTCAAAGATGCCAGCAATGGTGAATCCTCGGGAAACGATGACAGTTCGGAACATGACAGTAGTTCAGTTGAAGACGTTTCAACTTCAGTTGAAGATGTTACAACTTCAAGTTCAAGTTCAAGCGAGGATGGATCTGAATGTGAATCATTAAAGGAGGTTGTTGATTCTGATGCAGATAGGTCAACATCTGAGAGTGATTAGAGTCAGGTACGTGTCGATGAATCAAAATCTGATAGTTGTGATAGGTGTGATATGTGTGTTGGATTAAATGTTAAATTGTCTGATTTGCAAAGTCAATATGACGATTTGCAAAGCAAATATGATGTGACAAATATCCACAATCAACATTTGATCGTGGATCTTTCGAAATGCATAGAGGCCAACATGTTTCGTGAAAATAATGAAAAGGAATTTAAAAAGATAATTGAAACATTAAAAAAGGATAAGACCGAGCTAACGAAAATGGTTTCAAGAAAACAAACTGAAATAAACCTTTACATCAGTAGGCTCGAGTTAATGCAAAAAGAAATGGCTTGGGTTAAAACTGAAATTGAGGTGATCCGACTCAAGTTAGATAGCTATTTAAGCTCTAGCTATGTGCTGGATCACATCATTGATGTTCAGAAAAAGAAAACTGATGTATCATGCATAGGTTATAAGAAGTGTCCACCACCTGTTAAACACGATTATTCTTCGATGCCTGATGAGGAAAATAAACCTCATTTTGAGCCCTCAGTTTCATTGAGTCTTGAGGAATTCACATTTGGGCTAGGTTACAAATAGGAAGTATCCTCAGATTTGGATGAATCAGCAGATGCGAAAGTATCAATAGCTGAACGAAATCAGGATCCTCCAGTCATTGTTGAGGATGCTGATTCGTCAGATGATGAATCAGAGGATACTAACTCTGAACAGTAAAAAATGGTAACAAAAGAGGAAAACATGCCTCTCGAAAATTACATTCTTTGTGATCCACCTGCAAAACCGTTTGTGACTGCTAAAGCCAAGTCTGTTGAATCCTCATCTGGAAGTTGTGAAAGCGTGAACTTGCTTTACACGTTGATTGGATCTGATAAAATATACCCAGACAATGATTTTCCAATCAAGAATGCCAATCAATCTTTGATTGATAAAGTTTTCGAAGATTCTACCAGTAAGTTTTTGGGAAAGTCGAGCCCAGGAGTTGTAGTAACTCAGTGTGCTCCTATCCCAAAATCCGAAGTTAGAAAGAAATATGGGAATCAAAAATTGCAACCACAACACAATCAACGAAAGCAAAGTCACGTTCACCAAGGAAAGGGAAAAGGCAAACAAATCCAAAACAAGAAGACGATTCAGAAGGTAAACTTCGTGAAATCCAGAGGGACTGATAAAATGGAAACTTTCGAAAACAAATCCAACACGGATTTTGTTAAACAAAGTAAAATTTTGAAAAGAAACAGTCAAAACAACTATACACAACACACAAACGGTTGTGATGTAGGACCAAGTACCTCAAGATCACGAAGTTCATCATCAAGCTCCTACAGTTATGATACTCCGAGGTTTGTTGAGCGGAGATTGATGTGTGTAAAATGCAACATATAGTTTAATTTAGGACTATGTAAGTTCTCTCTATGATGAAATGAAATGATGGTTTGGATGGTTTGTAAGGAATAAAACACACTCATGGTGGTAAAGGATGAAAAGGGGAACGAGAAAAATGAACTCATGCACAAGAACAAGGCAACCCGACAATTCTCTCCATTTCAGAAGGTTCAACACGGGCCGTGCCCAACCAACACGGCCCCGTGCTGAACCACCTGCAGAAAAACGCCCAGTTCAGGTACCTGGACACCGGCCGTGTTCACCCAACACGCCCCCGTGTCCAGACTTCTGTCTCTCTTATTCTAATTTTGTTACTGGCACTTGAACACGGGGCCGTGGCCGGATAACACGGGGCCGTGTTCAGTGCCCAGTAACACAAATTTTTGCTTTTTAAACACTATTTTACACATCTAATCAACCTAAAAATTTATTTTTGGGACACATTGAGGACAATGTGTAATTTAAGTGTGGGGGGGATGCTAAAGCCTTGAATTTTGCAAGTCCTAAATACAAGCCTTACACAAAACTCTATTGGAACCGCTAATCACCCCAAAATTTTTTCAAAAATTTCATTTTTTTTACTTGTCTAGGTTTAATTCGGGAAATTCAAGTTCTCAAAAAGGTTATATTTTTACAAATTTACAACCAATAGCGTAGTGATAAAAAGAACCAACATAAGAGAATTATGAAAAGGCATGGCAAACTTAGTTAAAATTTGATTATATATACTTGATCACATAAAAACCCATTCCCACAAAAGTGAGTTTTGAGCCTTTATTGAGCATACAAATTTACATCATTAGACTAAATGCTCATTTTTCGTTTCTTGTGTGAATAGCCGCTTGGTTCTTACGACTCTAGAACTTGCCATGACGATACATTCCCGGTCCTTATCAACTTAAACCCGAGTAAGTAAATGATGGAGGCATTAGGACTAACCCTTTTTATTTCTACACCTTTATTTTTCTTTTTCTTTTACCACCTACCCAAAAATCCCCCTAGTTAGCCCCTTTGAGCCTAAACCTTTTCATTTCATCACCCAAACCAAAAACCCTTTTTACCCACCAAAACCTTTTTTATTTTTAACCCTTTGTTTTAGTAACAAGTTCGGTTTTTCGTAAAAAAAAAAATGTGTTGATGATGAAGCAAAAAGAAAATAAACAAACAAGTTCATCAAAAATAACTTTGTTTGAATAAAAGCTTCATCAAAATAAAAAAATAGAAAATCTTACGAAAACCGACACTTGTTACGCTTTTTCGCCATTTTTCTACTAACCACTAACCACTATCCCAACCACCTACCTTTAACCCCAGCCTAACCCTTAACCCACAAAGTCCTCTTGATATTTACAAAGGTATAAAAGTTAAAAAGGATGAGGATTGATTGCTTGGCAAGCCTATGGTAGGAATAAGTCCCATGCCGCTCTCGAGTGATTCACTAAAAATACACATTCGGCCGAGTGTGAGTGATTTCTCCCGTGAGGTATGTGAACTTGTATATAAATGGAATTTTAAAAAGGCATGTTATGCCCAAATAAGTAATTTCTCCTATGAAAAGTTCTAAATAAATCATTACGAATAGGAGTGTAAATAAATAAAAATAAAACCAAAAAGATCTTGGATATCCCGACACTCTACGACAAGCCCAAAACCTTCTCTTCTACCTATTCCATTTGGGAGTGTAAGCCACATATTAAAGAGTTTTGCTTGAGGACAAGCAAAAGTTCAAGTGTGGGGGTATTTGATGTGTGTAAAATGCAACATATAAATTACATCAAATGAGGCATAAAACTAACCCTTTTTAAGTACTAATATTGGAAAAAGAGTGTTTTTGTCTTCCTTTTGTATTTTCAGGATTAAATGAGCTCAAAAACACAAAAGAAGCAAAAAGACAGCTAAATCCAACATAAATACAAGGAAATGAACATTAGTGGACTGCCCGACCCCTCAACGGCACCTTCCAAAGCAAAATAGAGAAGACAGAAGACTGAACACTCCCCGTTCTCAGCCAGCACGGGGCCGTGCCCAAGAAGCAGCAGAAAAGACAAATCTATAGAAGCTTCTATTGCCCACCACGGGCCGTGCTCAGCGGACACGGGGGCGTGTCGAAAGTACAGCAGGCGCATTTATTGTAATTGCGAATTACAATTAATGAGGAGAGAGAGTGTCAGACAGGCACGGGGCCGTGCCCAGCTCTCTGTTCATCCTATAAATAGGAGTGCTTGGATTCATTTCATCTCATCCCTTGGCACACCACCTCTCTCACACTTCATCCACCACCCACCACCATCACAACACCATCTTCCACTACCATCATCCATTGTCCATCGTAGAGTGTGTGAGTCGTCTCGGGATCCAAGATTGATCGTAAGAGTTCTTGACAATCAAGGCCATGTTTGCCTAAGTCTCTTACATCACTTGGTGAAGACAAAGTGTCTAGTATAATACTTTTTATTTCTAATCTTTTGCACTTTTTATTTGGTTTTGTATTAATGACTTTAATAACTAGTTACTTATGTTGAAGGTGATCTTTCCTTATCGTTTGTCCGTGGTGTCTTGGCATTATTTTACTGTCTATATAAAATAAAGGATTTTCACCATTCATATCTCCACGGTCTATATGGAGGTATGTTGGCTACCTGGTCGGGGGTTAAGGGAACGGTTTGGTAAAGGTCTTGCCATTGTTCAGCGTTTAGAGGTCCTGCAATGGACCTGGGTCAAATTTAGTAGGACCTCCTTCAATACTTCACGGTATTGGATGGCGGGGGTCCAAACTCTTTGATCCCCTCATAAGTTAACTACTATTAATACTATAACCCGGCTATTTAGGACTGTATCCCTGCTGACTCAGACTACTTAGCCGAGGGTAACGTCACCGCCAAAAGCGGGGCCTACCACAATACTGCATTAATAACTTAATTCATTATCTTCCAATAATCCACCCTTTTAGGATTGTATCCTTGCTGACTCAAACTACTGGGGTGAGGGTAACGTCACCTTCAAAAGAGGGGCCTACTACAATAACTAAGATAATCTCTTAATTATGTGTAAAAGTGCGGAAATAATCAAAGGTTATACTAGATACGAGTCGGAACCAAGTGATTCATCTTGTCTATCTGTTTTTCTTTTATTTTTATTTTCAGCATTTTAGTTAGTTTTTATTTTTCTTAGTTTAAAACATTTTTCTAAACTTTTTATTTTGATTAGACGTTGAGGATAAACCGGTACTAAAAGCTCTTGTGTCCTTGGACGACCTCGGTATCTTACCAACGCTATACTACGCTCAACGATGGGTGCACTTGCCCATATGTGTGTTTAGTGTTAGTAAAATATCGTGTTTTATAAATTTAAAACTTGGCTAAAATAAGTGTTAAAAAGGGCTTAAAATATACACCTAATATATACGACACTTAAACGCGCATCAGAGATCATGTTTTGAATGTGGTGAGTATGGGCACATTGTCAAAAATTGTCCATATCTCACGAAAGGAAAGGCAAAAGTTGATGCCCCCCATGGTAACAATTACCATAAAAGATCTGTTTCACCAAAACAGGACCCTCGTCTTGTTAAACAACGGGAAATGAAACAGAAAAAGAAACAAAGAAAAGAAGTTGAAAAGGTTTTAAAACCAGAGGTTGTTCAAACGCAGTCTGTTAAATCAAATGTTAAACATGACAAACAAAAACAGATTTGGAAACCAAAACCGATAACTGTTTCAGGGGGAGATACATCACAATTCCCAAAACATCGAGAAGTTGAAGTAACTTATGTCGATGAAAATGGAAGACCCAAGACCACGAAAGCTTGGGTCCCCCTCTCCAACTAATCTCTGAATGAGTATGCAGGATGTTCCAGGAGGAACTATTGATAGTCTTAGGATTGTTGATAGTGGAGCGTCCATGCACAAGATCGGCGAGATAAGGCTCCAAAACATTGTTGTATCCAAGGAGAATATTGTTGCCTTTGATGGAGAGAGGAGAAAAGAAGACAAAAATGTCTGATGAAAAGAATGTGGTTGAATGAAGTTGAAAAATTCAACAAGATGAAATATATGCCAAAATTTGGTTGTTATGGTTTTTGATCGGGTCGACAGGATAGATTTCAATCAAAATGTACGCACCTACAGCACGTCTGAAGTTCAAAATTAACAAGATGAACGTGCAGTGTACTTTTCTCCATGGTGTGTTTGAAGAAAATGTGTTTGTTGAACAAAACAAACGGGTGTGCGGATGCCTTGGCATGGATTGAACAACCGCACACTACTTCTCAAAGAGAAAGACAAAGACCTTCGCTGGTGCAATGTGGAAGACCAGCCGGACCAAGAGGTTTATGATCTTGTTGCTGTGAAGAGATTTCTCAGTAGCTACAAAATCGACTTTGAAATCCACACCTGGTGGATATCCAGTTTAGGAGAGCACCCAGATTCCTGGCTATGCACGAAGCAGTTGCAGGATACGGTTTTAAATTTCTAATCTCTCTTATCTTTGTCGATATTTAAGCTGCTTTATGAATTATTATCCTCTCGTACAGCACTCTTTGACCTGACACGTTGAACTCGAATATCACCTCACACGTGATAGTTTCACTATGAAACTCGTCAATGTTGTCATGGTCCATACCGATGACCAACGTGCCGACCTTTTTACCAAAGCATTTGATAAATCAATATTTGACTTTTTATTATTGGTAAATGGTATTAAGGTCAAGCAAGAGTAATCCGCATCGGAAAATCGTTTTTGTAAAAATCTTTGTGTTTTTAAAATTATTGTAAGTTTGTTGATTTTAGGGGGAGTAAATCCAAATTTGAAAAATTCAAAAACATCAAAAAATTTCAAAACTAAAAAACAATAGAAAAACAAAAATGAGTTTCCTGGCGAGAAAAAGAGAAAATGATAGTACATCAGTGGTCTGTCCAAACCTCTTTAAACTGAAAAGAAAAATGAAAAACGATAAGCAGCTCTATATAAGATGTATCGGTAGACTCACAATCATCTTAAAGTGTGCAGGGTGATATAAACTTAAATCGACTGAAGACCTGGTGGGAACCATTCATTGGCATATGGTCTTAGTACCGAAATTTCGTTTGAGAGATTGCCAATGTTCTGAGATATGTGGTCTTTATGCTGTTTATCATCTGGGTATCATGGTTGTTTCTTTTACCGAAACAAACGGAGACGAAGTCTAGATCTTCCATGATATCATACATACGTGTACATAATGCATACGACCTCAATAAGTGATCAACAATCACATGTCCACAAAACAAGTGATAATATATCACATTTATCCGGGAGTCAAGTTCGTCTTTCTGCTGTACGAAAGTACTGACCTGTTCACGGACTTGCTCCTATGCCCTCATGCATCTGAAAATCAAGTTCCTCATCAATAAGTGATTCTATCACATACGGCTATTTTTCAATACAAAATAAGTGAGTTTCTCACATTTTCATATACGTCAAAACAGACGATAAATGGTATACTCACCAGTAAGATGAACTCTCGTGCATACCTTGATACGGGAATGTGTCGTGATGTGGATGAACACCGGTCGGTAAGTATAAATCATACCTTAACGTATCCCCTCGCCATGATTACATCTGATAAGTTGAGCTTATGTGGATAACAATACCAATAATTGTTATAGGATGTTTATCTAAATGTTAACAAAAAGAACAACAAGAGCGTTTTGGCATGACCGTACACTGATATGATTCTCTTACCCTCGAAACTCGCAAAAAGAATGTTTGTATATATTTACTTTTCTTAGTTTCTGCAACTCTGTATATATTTATTTACTGCTTTCAGTCTTTAAGTTTGAAATATTCAAAATGCCAAAAAGATTTTGGGTGTGTTTTAATATAAACTTTATAAAAGCCAAAAAGATTTTATTTCTGCTTTAGTTTTGATTAACCGATGTTGGAACTCAAGTCTTCGTTGCCTGAAATCTGAACAAAAACTAAAACGACTGAATCTTCATAAACAGTCAGAGTTTGCAAGTTTTGAAAGTTAATAATCAAAATTGAAAAATCTGTTAACTTTTTAAACAAATTGTCGGACGGTAGTTGATAAGAATTGGTCTCATATGTGTCATTTATTTATGTTAACAATATTCCAAGCAGTTGTTCTCATTACGCGTTTAGCTTTCTTGCATGTTCAGATGTTAAAGGCGAAGAGAACATGTTCGATGATAAGCTTCGGAATGAAGACACGACGTGAAGGCACTCAAATGATAAAGATGATCGAGTTGCCGCTGATCAATCACCAACACCACAAGGATCTAAAGCATTGAAGATCAAAAGATTCACAAGCATAATCAAAGGGGGAGTTTATTGATACACTTCCTAGATAAAAGTGGGAGTTTGTTAATACACTTTCTGTGTGTGACATGTGAAGACTTTGAAGATCCTTTCCGAGAAAAAGAACCATCAAGAGATGGAGAACGAGATTACGAACCTCGCAAGCAGCATCCAAGGGGGAATTTGTTGATACATATTGAGTGGATACGGCTGTAACACCCCGAAAGTTTACGTCCTATAAGGTGTTGACACGTGTCATAGGTTTGAACGTGTGAAGGAATGTTCTTGAAGGACTAAAGTTGACAATCAGTGAAACTGTGTAATTATAAGGGTTCAAAGTGTCAACAATGAATAATTAGACTTTGCAATAACTCTACATGATGTTTATAACCTTACATAAATAGATCATGGATCATACGAAGCGAATTGTGAAAGAAAGTGAGAGATTACAAACTACAGGGGTTAAATGTGCCAACATGTTTAAGTTATACCTCTGAGTGACCTTTTAACAAACCCGAAGCTTTGTAACGATAAATTATGCTCACTAGAATGTACCACAAAAATTTCATGAAGTTTCGATATCGTATGAGCAAGTTGTGATAAAATTCGTGTACGAGGGTTATAAGTGTCAACGTTGAAATTTAGGGTTTTTCGGGTGATCACAAAGTTACCCGAGGGCTTCACAAAGTGGGTATAAGTTTTAAAGCCCCTATATGTTAATAACAAAGTCCCAAAATGCAAGAAAACATGAGAAAGCGACCTTTCGGGGGACCAGGGACTAAATTGCAAAATTTTCAAGGCTGATGACAGGCTAGCGGGGCGCTACACCAGAAGAGTAGCGGTGCGCTACCAGCCTGGCGGGGCGCTACACCAGAAGCGTAGCGGTGCGCTAGCACTGCCCAGCGACTGAAAGTGGACAGACAGCTGCCTGTTGCCACATAACCGACTTATGTTGGTCTTATCTTCACTTGTGAGTGTTCCTACATGATTTATAGCTTGTAGGACACTTGTGGATGATAATGTAACATCCCTAGACTTAGTTGTTGATCATCCATGAGGTTTGAAGTTGTTATAAGAAGTCACATTTTCCACATACATGCACATATCATCTTCTGGACATTTTCAAGAGCTCAAGACCTGATCCAAGCTTTCCAAAACATCCATAAGACTTGTGTAAGTACCCTTGATCTTCTCTAGTTCATTCATACTTAGTTTATGGCCTAGAAATCAAACCGTCGTAACTACGGTTTGACTTTTCGATAATAAATAATCGGTCCAGAGTTTAGTCGAATCAAAGGTTGTTATAAGTTGGTATTTATATGGTTGATAAACCCCTAAAAGGGCACTCACTAATTCGGATCCTAACTAGGTCGTTTATCGAGTCAAACCTCTTCCGAAAAAGTCAACAGAATTGTTATGTTTGGTTTAATGCATGATTAGCGATGTAAATGGCGTATAGCCTATTTTATCATTCTTACCAACTGAAAATAAGTATAAAAACTTGTATACGCTTGTTTGATTCGACAAATTTCTATTTAGAACCGATTCGGAGCCGAGAGACGCAAAAGTTTGACTTTTGCGTTGACCTCAGTTCTGACCCGATTTATATAGGTTTAGACATGCCTTAAGGTTCTAGTAGGACCTAGTTACTCGTGGGTATAAGCCTCTGCATTTATACCACTCGAATCCCTAATCGTCCGATGTTTCCGTTAATCGCCTAAATATTGACCGTAATGCCCTTATGACCATCAAACGATATTTTAGAAAATATAAAAGTGCAAAAGTCTTTAATACTGATTATTGAACAAGTCTGCAAAATTTCACGTCAATCGGAAGTCTAGATTAGGAGTTATGCTTAATGGCGTATTTATAAACATGTTTATTAATTAAACGACGCCATTAGCGTAAAGCCTATCTAAACTCAGTTTTGACACCAAATCTTTTACCCACTGATGATAAATAATATTTTAGGATTTTTAAAGATTTTTAATTATTTTTAGATTGATCATAAGCTTGGATTAGCGCCTTAATTCGGTTAATACCGAATTTACCCTGGTAGGCCATAAAACGAATTTTACAAATCCAAATAGCGCCAATCCAATTGCTACTGATTTTAAATAATAATTATAGTATTTTGAGCCTGTTAAACTGACCTGGAAACTCAGAATTCTATTTTAAACCGTACGTCGCTGAAAACGGCGTTATACGCATATTATACGCGTAGTTTATGTTTAAAAACGTTTTGACACATAAGACTTAACATCAAAGGTTATAACCTGTTTAAATAAACCAATTTACTGATGTAACCAGACCTGGTTCACAGAAACCTAATTAAATCCTTTTATAATCTTTAAAATGACCAAAATACCCCTATGGGGCTTATTAAGAGATTAAACTCGTTTTGGGCATCATGGGTGATATCCTACTGATATCACAACTTAATTAAGGCGTGTTAACTTAGGAAACCTGTTTAGGACTCTTATGGTTACCCGTTACGCTTCATACGCGTTCGGTTCGGTTTATGTAACTAGTTTACATAAACTAGCCGAAACGGGTCAAACCTTATCGGTTTTATCTCAAAATCCAGAATGTGTATAATATACCCATATTAAGCAAGTCTTCAAACTTGTCGGGTCTAAATCACATTCTATCCGGTCTTCGCTTAATCGTGCGTACGAACCGTATCTTTCTGTAAGACTAACCGGTCTAAGCTTAGGCTTAATTAAAGACCCGTTAGCATTCTAATTAGTTATTTATACCATCATTCCAGACTAGAGCTTTCCGGTAAATTGTACCTACGCTTGCTTAAGTGAATACGGCTGAGTTATAAATTTCTGCTAATTAAGACAGGAGCTAGCTCAGGTAAATACTCTTAACTTATTTTCCCTATTACGGGCTTGGGATACGGTAATATAAATACCGCATGTTCAGGTATGGGATTCAAAGACCAATGAGTCGGGAAATCCAAATAACCTGTTTTAATTCGTATTGCTTGACTGAAACATTGGGGATTAATGCGACCGTGTCCTGGATATCCTTGACTCATGATTTGCAATGGCCACGACCTAAGCACGGGGTGTAGGCATACACCTGATAGATGCCATATGTTTATACCAATATGGAATTCCCAATAGGGGAATAGTGGTGTGTCGGTTAATCATGAACCGGCATAGTTTCGGGCCCCACATGTAGAGCAAGTTATGTAAAACTGATAACATGAAATATAATTTGTCTCAAGTATAAAAATATTAATTTTGCCTTGTGCATTCTAATCAAAGTGTCGAAACATTTACGTGTCTTGTGCACCTAAACCAATTTTCTTAAACACTTTTCAAATGAGTCGGTTGAGTGTATTTACCAGTGAAAACTGACGTATTTTCAAAAGTCTAAGTGGCAGGTACAAGTACGTAATAGGCTGGAAGCGGCTCAGGACGTTAATAAGGAATCTTGCAAGTTCTAGGCGTCTAAAGTCTGTTGAACAATGTTTAAGTTTTATGATCCGCCTGTGGATCCTTTACCTTCCGTTGTAATACTTGGATATTACTTTATATTCGGATTGTAATATATTATCTTTTGCTTCCGCTGTGCATTTAAATATTGTGTTGTTTGACTATGATGTTGCCAACCACGTCACGATACTCCCCACCGGGCCCACCGGTGACACGTGGAAATTTGGGGTGTGACAGGTTGGTATCAGAGCCAACACTGAGTGAATTAAACACTAGTCTTTTGTGTTTAATCTCAGTTACACAATTGCACATTCTTGAGTCTAGACAAGAACATAGGGAAAAATCCAAATTTGTTTCATTTTGTCCTTATTTGGTTCCTTTGTTATTTATACGATTAGCTCTTGTATGAGCGAGTCATTTTGGGTAGAAGTCCCGATTAGGGCAACCATATACTCGTTTAGATTTTTGAAGGAACGATTATATTTAAAATATCATTCCTATATTATAAGATCTACCATTATAATAAAATGGCAAAATCTAAAAGGACAAGACCTAGCCATATGTCACATTAAGACAGGGCCGAGATGGTAGTCCCACAATTAGATTAAGTTCCTTATTAACATCTCGATTTAGAAATTTTGTTCTGCGTTAATTATTAAAAAGAATCTTAAAGGTAAAACCTAGCCTAAACGTCACTGCACACAAGGCCGAGATGGTAGAACCTATTCAAGAGATTCAAATCCTTATTAAGCATAAGAAAGCATAATTACATGCTCGACAAAGTGTGATACGATAAAATCACATAAGTCATTTTTATAGGATTATTCTAAATCCTTATTTATATAAGCATCCCATATGGATGAAGTGCCCACGGGCTATAATTAACGTCCTCTGAGACTAAAAGACAATTCTATAATAAACTCACCAATAGACTATTGTCGATATGTTACAGTTCAAGCAACATGGCAGACTCAAACGAGGTCAACAGTCACCCAGGGATAGTACCTGATAATGCCCATGTAAACGTAGCGGGTGCAGAGTTGCAAGCTATGATAGACAATGCGGTTAATAGAGCTATGGATAGACAAAACCATGGATCAAGTGGTACCCATACAAGGACCCATTCTGCATCACACTCCAGAACACCCTCTAGGACTCACACTGCCCACAACAGTAATTCTCACCACTCCTCAAACCAGAGGAGTGCTCCATCCCAACGAGTCATGCGGAATCAAGAACCCCGTAATAAGGGTTGCACCTATAAGTACTTTGTTTCGTGCAAACCCAGGGACTTCACTGGGGAAAAAGGAGCTGTTGATTGCATGACTTGGATGGACGAAATGGATGCGGTTGTGGATATTAGTGGTTGTGCTGATAGGGATATTGTGAAATTTGTGTCACAATCTTTCAAAGGAGAGGCATTAGCTTGGTGGAAATCTTTGATCCAAGCTACAGGGAAAGTCCCGTTATATAATATGACCTGGGAACAGTTCATGACGCTAATCAAAGAAAACTATTGCCCTCAACATGAGGTTGAGAAGATTGAGACTGAATTCTTGACTTTAGTCATGGAGAACTTAGATTGTCAAGCATACCTTACAAGTTTCAATACCAAGTCTCGATTGGTTCCTTATTTGGTCACACCGGAACCAAAGCGAATTGCTCGCTTCATTGGGGGTTTAGCCCCAGAAATAAAGGCAAGTGTGAAAGCATCGAGACCTACTACCTTCAGGTCAACGGCAGAATTGTCGCTAGCTCTCACACTCGATGTGGTTAGAAACAAGGCTGCCAAGGCCTCTGAAGATGGGAAGCGAAAAAGGGAGGAGAATAATTCCCAGAATCCTAAGAAGAACAAATCCGAGTTCAACAATGACCAACAGGATTCCGACAAGAAGCCTACATGCAAAACTTGCAAAAGAAGACACTGGGGACAGTGTCGATCAAACCAAAAGATAAAGCAATGTGGCATCTGCAAAAGAACTGGTCACCAGTCCCACGAATGTAGGGACATAAAGAACGCAAGCTGTTTCAGATGTGGTGAAAAGGGCCACATCAGTACTAATTGCCCGGAGGCTGCCCAGGGAGGAGCAGCTAAGTCTGGGATGGATAAGAAAGGAAACGCCTAAACTACCAGTTGAAGGCCAGAGACAGTGCATATTAATAATAAGGTACGTCCTTACCTTTTAGCATCAATCGTATCTGCTAAGTATTTTACGTTAATGTAAGGGATAATAAACCTTTAGTAAACCATAAGCTTAGCAAACTTTTGGTTACATTCATAAGAACTTCAGATATTAAAAATGAGGCATAATTTACCAATGGAATCTTTAATAACCCTCTCTCCCATCCTCGGAGATAATCCTTTCATAAGAATCTGGAGTAATCTTCCTCAAAAAGAGTACGACAATGTATAGTATTTTATTTTATTATTTTCTCATTGTTTTCTATCGCCTGCGAATGCCAAACTCTGTTTGATAAAAGTGCCATATGAGGAGTGGTGTATCCTAGGGTGTCCCATAGATTGCTTTCATGCCTGATCAGTATGGAGGTTTAATGCATGGAACCTCTGAGATATCCCAATGGTCATATCGTACTAAAGTCGACTAGTAGTATTCAAAGGAGATATCCAGAATGGAATTGTCCAAGTAAATCTTCCCGATTAAGGAGTTCTTGGACTCATAACATAAATGTGTCACTTAATTGACACAAATAATGGTGGATGAATTGGAGCCTGAGATTTGTAAAAATCTCTGTAACCTCCTTGTATCTAGATTATCTTCTCCTAATATTACCCTGTTTGCCCCTGAGAGGCGGGTAGAGTTAAGGTTTAAATTCTGTTTAAGGCTGTGTTATTATGAAATCTCCAAAACGGTTAGTACCAACATTAGAAGAATCGAAACCCTGATTAAATAAGTTTAAAATAGAGGGTTCATATAACCTAACTCAAATATCCTGAGAATTCGGTATAGTTAATGATGAAAGACGGTTCATTTTGCTTATGCATTATTTACCGCAACCCTGATTAGGTAACAATTAAGAACCCCCATCAGCTGCCCCAGATCGTCGATTTGTTCGACTAACTGTAAGGATTAGCTGTTTCTTAAGTTTGGTATTGAATAGTGATTGGAATAACCATCTCACATTAAGATAAGTTTTTCTATAATAATTGTTATGTAAGTAGTGAGACTACTCTTTTGTAGACCTTGGATAGATAGATTGTTAAACATCGATTGTTAGATATAGAATTGGTAAGTCCAATTAGCAAGATCTGAAAGTTTCCTGGGAGACAACAAATAAGATCACACAAATCCATAATCGATTGTAGGTTGCCAGTATACGGCAGGAAAATCAAGGAGTTATGAAAATAGCAAACTTCCTAAGTTCTTGTTAAGAATAAGGTTTAACAAAAGATATCACCCAGGAAGGGTGTACCAAATTTGTTAAATAATCAGGCTAGTTAAGCTCTGAAATTATGGAAATCATTCGAAGGAAATCGAATATATCAAGATCAAGTAGCTTATAAGCTAAAACCTATTTAAGGAGTTTGATGGAGCTCGCAATACATTACACACTAGTGAATGGAGGATGTGATCCGCCAATAAGTCAAGAAGCACTATCACATAATGATATGCAGAATTGTGATGTGATGAGCATCCAGTATCGATTGAGGATCGACAAGTCAAGAAGCTCCAAAAGGATACATACGCCTAATATAAGGGCCACTTTGGGAGCTTGGAAAGACTCCAGATATGCTATAAAAGTTAAGTCCCTTATGCAACAAAGAGTACTTCCAGCATTCTAACAAATCTCGAGGTCGAGATTTCTTTTAAGGGGGTGAGGATGTAACACCCCGAAAGTTTACGTCCTATAAGGTGTTGACACGTGTCATAGGTTTGAACGTGTGAAGGAATGTTCTTGAAGGACTAAAGTTGACAATCAGTGAAACTGTGTAATTATAAGGGTTCAAAGTGTCAACAATGAATAATTAGACTTTGCAATAACTCTACATGATGTTTATAACCTTACATAAATAGATCATGGATCATACGAAGCGAATTGTGAAAGAAAGTGAGAGATTACAAACTACAGGGGTTAAATGTGCCAACATGTTTAAGTTATACCTCTGAGTGACCTTTTAACAAACCCGAAGCTTTGTAACGATAAATTATGCTCACTAGAATGTACCACAAAAATTTCATGAAGTTTCGATATCGTATGAGCAAGTTGTGATAAAATTCGTGTACGAGGGTTATAAGTGTCAACGTTGAAATTTAGGGTTTTTCGGGTGATCACAAAGTTACCCGAGGGCTTCACAAAGTGGGTATAAGTTTTAAAGCCCCTATATGTTAATAACAAAGTCCCAAAATGCAAGAAAACATGAGAAAGCGACCTTTCGGGGGACCAGGGACTAAATTGCAAAATTTTCAAGGCTGATGACAGGCTAGCGGGGCGCTACACCAGAAGAGTAGCGGTGCGCTACCAGCCTGGCGGGGCGCTACACCAGAAGCGTAGCGGTGCGCTAGCACTGCCCAGCGACTGAAAGTGGACAGACAGCTGCCTGTTGCCACATAACCGACTTATGTTGGTCTTATCTTCACTTGTGAGTGTTCCTACATGATTTATAGCTTGTAGGACACTTGTGGATGATAATGTAACATCCCTAGACTTAGTTGTTGATCATCCATGAGGTTTGGAGTTGTTATAAGAAGTCACATTTTCCACATACATGCACATATCATCTTCTGGACATTTTCAAGAGCTCAAGACCTGATCCAAGCTTTCCAAAACATCCATAAGACTTGTGTAAGTACCCTTGATCTTCTCTAGTTCATTCATACTTAGTTTATGGCCTAGAAATCAAACCGTCGTAACTACGGTTTGAATTTTCGATAATAAATAATCGGTCCAGAGTTTAGTCGAATCAAAGGTTGTTATAAGTTGGTATTTATATGGTTGATAAACCCCTAAAAGGGCACTCACTAATTCGGATCCTAACTAGGTCGTTTATCGAGTCAAACCTCTTCCGAAAAAGTCAACAGAATTGTTATGTTTGGTTTAATGCATGATTAGCGATGTAAATGGCGTATAGCCTATTTTATCATTCTTACCAACTGAAAATAAGTATAAAAACTTGTATACGCTTGTTTGATTCGACAAATTTCTATTTAGAACCGATTCGGAGCCGAGAGACGCAAAAGTTTGACTTTTGCGTTGACCTCAGTTCTGACCCGATTTATATAGGTTTAGACATGCCTTAAGGTTCTAGTAGGACCTAGTTACTCGTGGGTATAAGCCTCTGCGTTTATACCACTCGAATCCCTAATCGTCCGATGTTTCCGTTAATCGCCTAAATATTGACCGTAATGCCCTTATGACCATCAAACGATATTTTAGAAAATGTAAAAGTGCAAAAGTCTTTAATACTGATTATTGAACAAGTCTGCAAAATTTCACGTCAATCGGAAGTCTAGATTAGGAGTTATGCTTAATGGCGTATTTATAAACATGTTTATTAATTAAACGACGCCATTAGCGTAAAGCCTATCTAAACTCAGTTTTGACACCAAATCTTTTACCCACTGATGATAAATAATATTTTAGGATTTTTAAAGATTTTTAATTATTTTTAGATTGATCATAAGCTTGGATTAGCGCCTTAATTCGGTTAATACCGAATTTACCCTGGTAGGCCATAAAACGAATTTTACAAATCCAAATGGCGCCAATCCAATTGCTACTGATTTTAAATAATAATTATAGTATTTTGAGCCTGTTAAACTGACCTGGAAACTCAGAATTCTATTTTAAACCGTACGTCGCTGAAAACGGCGTTATACGCATATTATACGCGTAGTTTATGTTTAAAAACGTTTTGACACATAAGACTTAACATCAAAGGTTATAACCTGTTTAAATAAACCAATTTACTGATGTAACCAGACCTGGTTCACAGAAACCTAATTAAATCCTTTTATAATCTTTAAAATGACCAAAATACCCCTATGGGGCTTATTAAGAGATTAAACTCGTTTTGGGCATCATGGGTGATATCCTACTGATATCACAACTTAATTAAGGCGTGTTAACTTAGGAAACCTGTTTAGGACTCTTATGGTTACCCGTTACGCTTCATACGCGTTCGGTTCGGTTTATGTAACTAGTTTACATAAACTAGCCGAAACGGGTCAAACCTTATCGGTTTTATCTCAAAATCCAGAATGTGTATAATATACCCATATTAAGCAAGTCTTCAAACTTGTCGGGTCTAAATCACATTCTATCCGGTCTTCGCTTAATCGTGCGTACGAACCGTATCTTTCTGTAAGACTAACCGGTCTAAGCTTAGGCTTAATTAAAGACCCGTTAGCATTCTAATTAGTTATTTATACCATCATTCCAGACTAGAGCTTTCCGGTAAATTGTACCTACGCTTGCTTAAGTGAATACGGCTGAGTTATAAATTTCTGCTAATTAAGACAGGAGCTAGCTCAGGTAAATACTCTTAACTTATTTTCCCTATTACGGGCTTGGGATACGGTAATATAAATACCGCATGTTCAGGTATGGGATTCAAAGACCAATGAGTCGGGAAATCCAAATAACCTGTTTTAATTCGTATTGCTTGACTGAAACATTGGGGATTAATGCGACCGTGTCCTGGATATCCTTGACTCATGATTTGCAATGGCCACGACCTAAGCACGGGGTGTAGGCATACACCTGACAGATGCCATATGTTTATACCAATATGGAATTCCCAATAGGGGAATAGTGGTGTGTCGGTTAATCATGAACCGGCATAGTTTCGGGCCCCACATGTAGAGCAAGTTATGTAAAACTGATAACATGAAATATAATTTGTCTCAAGTATAAAAATATTAATTTTGCCTTGTGCATTCTAATCAAAGTGTCGAAACATTTACGTGTCTTGTGCACCTAAACCAATTTTCTTAAACACTTTTCAAATGAGTCGGTTGAGTGTATTTACCAGTGAAAACTGACGTATTTTCAAAAGTCTAAGTGGCAGGTACAAGTACGTAATAGGCTGGAAGCGGCTCAGGACGTTAATAAGGAATCTTGCAAGTTCTAGGCGTCTAAAGTCTGTTGAACAATGTTTAAGTTTTATGATCCGCCTGTGGATCCTTTACCTTCCGTTGTAATACTTGGATATTACTTTATATTCGGATTGTAATATATTATCTTTTGCTTCCGCTGTGTATTTAAATATTGTGTTGTTTGACTATGATGTTGCCAACCACGTCACGATACTCCCCACCGGGCCCACCGGTGACACGTGGAAATTTGGGGTGTGACAACGGCTCGGCTCGGTTCGACTCGACTACGAAGTGAAGGCCGTAGTCAAGACATCCACCTGTCTTGACTCGGTATGCTACTTACTTTGTAACGAACGAAATTGCTACTGCGTGTGTGCAGTATGCATGTTTAGTTTATAGTTTATGTGTTAGTCTGTTTGTGTTTGGTCCAATCCATGATGAAGCCCAAGTCAAGCCCAACATGGACGAAAACACTTAGGCCCATATGCATGTGACGAAGAATCCCCTGTTGGCGAAAACCCTTTTGGCGAAATCACTTAGGACGAAATCCCCATGTGATGAAATCAGGGATTTCGTCGAGATCTTGGTTTTCGTCGATCAGTTTTCGTCGGCAATCAGTTTTCATCCAGGGTGTTAGTATAAATACACAGCACAACAGACAGAAACACTTAGAGAAGTCTGAATAGATTTGAGAGCGAACACACTGTAAAACACACATACACACACTGAGAGTTTACAGAGACCATTTGTAAACACCGCATTGTAACCGTTTCATAGCATTTAATACATTGAGTGTTAATCGTTGAATCTTGTGTCTTACGTGTTCGTAACTTGGTTTAACTTACCCGTTTGGATTCCGCACTCTCGGGTTCGTCGGAAAACAAGAATAGAGGTTGACTCGATCCTCCGGGTGGACTTACAACCGGTTCTGGCGAGGCCAGAGTTGGTACAATTCTGGCATATTTGAAGAATTTCGAAGTATACCCTCGATAGTCAACATCTACCATCCGGTGGCTCAGAAACTTATTCGCCATTTGTTCCTTTTCATATTCGAGACAAAATTTTCTTTCCACCAATCGCTTAAATTCTTCCCAACTCATGGCATAAGCGACATCACTTCCTTTGGCATGTAGCACCGTATTCCACTATTCCAATGCCTCTTCTTTGAAGAGGTGGGATGCATACATAACCTTATCTTCTTCGACACATTTACTTATTTTAATTACCGCTTCAGTTTTCTCTAACCAACGCAGTGCCGTAGTCGCCCCTTCATTTCCTGCAAAGTCAACAGGTTTACAGGCAAGAAATTCCTTATAAGTGCAACCAGGCGTTGCAGCTTTCATTTTCTTAAAAAATGGGGCTTGAACCACATCATTATTATTATTATTTCCGCCTCCATTTACATTGTTACTGAAATTGCCTCTTAGCTCGTGATCTTCAGGTTATCTCCGTAGCCATCAGAAAAACATTAAAACCGGTGACAACATTCAACTTAACAGTCCAACAACAATCTCAATTGATAATTGATAACCTGAGAGAAAAAGATAGGGGGGACGATAATGTTTTTTTACTACAACTAAATATCACAATAATGTTTGGATTTTACATCTATTACAATTATTAGATCAACGTATGTGGAAAAGGATTATGTACATTAATCCCACTAACCATTCTTTAGACAACACTAAAAAGGACAAAATATGTTAGATAAAAATATAAAATAAAAAAACAGCACGGCTTTGAATGAATTTTGGTACGAATTACATACCAAGTCATCTTCCAAATTTGACCCACAATAGTACATTTCCATAAATCCTAGAGAAGCAACAAAAGAAACCCCGCACTTAACCAATAAAAAAACTACATCATAACTAATTTTCTAAATGCATTCTACTTGTATTTAGAAAGCACTTACTGTACATGTGAGTAACATGTACACTGATAAATTTCTTACAAGCATAAGAAATTCTTCCGCACCATTGAACAAAAACATTAGTGGTTTAGGAGGTGTCCACCCTGAATCAATTGTTATTCTTACTACCTCCCATATATATGTTGTAATAAATTTAAATAATGAAATCGCCTACACACCAGTATCATTTACTCGACATCTCTATAACTAAAAGTTACCCAAAAAATCCTTATTATAGCAGCTAAAACAACCACAGAAATCCAACTTCATTGTTAAATCAAAGGATTGTAAGATTAAATTAGCAAAGATTGTGTAAAGAAGAGTAAACATACTTGGATGAGAGTACGCCTGGTTCCGATTTAGGGTTTCTGAAAGGCAACGGAGATAGGCTACGATCGAGTTATGAAGCCCAAGGCACTTGCGATATGAATAAGAATCTCAAATCGTATGCAGAGATGAGTAAGAGGTTGCAACGATCGCTGTGGAACAACCACCATATGAGAAACAACGATCAATGTAAATCGCTAAGGAGAGGTCACTGATTTTGAGAATTACCTAAAATATTTCCACATCAAAAAATAATTATGGAGCTCCCATCATGTGATCTAATAAATCGTTAAATGATAAATATTACATAGAACTAAAAGAAGTTAGGTTCTCATGAACTCTCTTCAAAGCAACAGACATCTCGAATAATTCATTTACCACTCTTACCTTTAAAAGGACCTTATGTCCCACATTATATTCACTTAGTGCTTTTATTGAATAGTTAATTACTTTATTTTATTACTTATTAATAGTGGTCTAACCTTGAAAAGCATAGGGCATTTAAAATGACAAAAAAAAAAACTTACAAATAAGAACAACACACAACAAATGACTAGATCAAAATGCAGTTGAAGGTACCTGAGGGGACGGATAGATAATCAAATACACATTGGTGGCTATTTCTTGAACACACACAAAACAAAAATCTTGATCAAAACAAGTAGGAGTGACCAGAGCCAAACATTTTTTAGAGATATAACACAACCCAAATTTCTCTCTTCTTTCATTTTTTTTAATTTCATAAATACTTGGCAAGTTAATACCCCTTTTACCCTCATTGACACTGAAAGAGTAACAAATAATTAACATAAACTAAATCTATATTTATAGGAAGTAGGAGTAAAATAGTATACATGTTTTAATTATACGGAAACTTGTGGTATTTGGTCTATCTAAGATGGTATTTAGCATAAGGCTGCAGAGAGGTGCATTAGCTAGATTGTTAGAACAACAAATTGAGACGACTCTTAAAAAGAATTATCAAATTGGTTTGTGGCCTCACAGAAGTGGGTTCTAGCTAAAACGGCATTGAATGTGAATTTAAGCACAAAATATAATGTTTCACAACATGTTGTAGTTAAATTAATTTTACTATATAATGAAAAGATCAAAGTCGCAATATTTTTTTAATATGTCGCCTAGTCACTGGAGTATATAAAAAGTTAATTAATTTGACATAAGAAGCACAATACTGGAGTATATTAGGTGATCCTCATATGTGTGGCAACTATAAAGGTCCTAAAGAAGAATAATTCCATCGCAATTAGCAGAGCTAATTACAAAGAAAAATAGATTATAAAAAGCCATATAGTTTATAAAATGGAGAACTTGTTACCTTTACCATTGCTGGTGTTCGTCTCACATCCACAAACACCTCTATGTCACATACGAACCAACATCTCAATCATATCAGTCACCTAAAATAAGATGTTCTTCAATAATTGATTCATGATAATAACCCTAAATCAAACAATCTATCAAATTAAACAACCTGCTATAGAAAACACATTGAATTAAAGAAGAAATAGAGAAAAATTACCCGTCAAAGAAGCCGGAGGCTAATAACTTCAGAGACAATAACACCCTTGCTTGACGTGGTATGTTTTAGTGATGGCACACAATAAGAAAGCGTTAACAGGGTCCAAGGATGGAAGAGGCGATTCAAAAAAAATATCACATATGAGAGATCTAGGGTTTAATTCTAAAAACCTGAACCATATTTCTTAACATAAGCTCAAATACGTTTCAAAAACAATTTACATCAGCAAATATTAGAATAAATCATCTTTCGGCGTATCAATATGTAACACAATTAGTTTCAATTGCGTGAAACCCTAATTGAACCAATAACTCTGCAAATTATGTTGATATAAACGGAAACAAATGCAAAATAGAGAGAATCAGATATAGGATGATGATAGATCGCATTAACATACTTTAATTTAGTAGAATTTAATTCTAAAAAAGAGTCAGGATACGGTGGACATAAGGATCCGCGTTTCTTTGCTTAGAATTCGATGAAGAACTCTAGTTGTGAATGACCGATTCCAAGAGGGTTTTAGCCATCTTCTCTAGCATCAAAGAAAACAACGGTTTAGAAACAAAGAGAGATCTCCAATCTTCAACAAAGAACCATCAACTTTAGGGTTCCAAATAGAACATGGAATTAAGATCGCATATTCAAAATAAATGATACAATGATTGTTACCTGGATGCCAAACATCATAATAGGAGAACAAATCGAGACAAATTCGAGTAACGATCGTTGTGATGGAGGAACTACTGGGAGGAAAAGAGCGGCGAGTAATGAAGAACAAACTGGCAGAGGAAGAAACCTAGGGAGGAAAAGAGCGCTGATTGATAAAAAAGGGTTTGTGACACGGCCCCTGCCCCGGTTTTACCCGTTTCAGGAGCCGCCTGGACAGAAACCCGTGGTATTGTTTATTTTGGCAGCGAAATTTTGTAACACCCTAGTTATTATTTTAATGGTTTTCGTATAATTAACGAAAACAAACATATAATTGAGATTACATAAGCATTGGAAATCTCGGGTTTATTAAAAAAACTTTTTATATTTTAAAAGTAAACAACATAACAAGAGTACATTCGTCGTTTAACGTAACAACGATACATAGTGCGGAAGCCTTTAACTTGGTCGTGTTCGGTTCCTCGTTGAGCTTGATCGTCCTCTGGTGCTAGAATTAAACCTGCAACTCATAAAACATGAGTTGGATTAGTCATACTTAGCTTAAAACGCGTTTAAACGAGTTCCCAAGACAAAACGGGACACGAAAACAAAATTTCGGAATAACATACGCAGTCGCGTAGCGCGACGGCTACAAGCCTATGCAGTCGCGCTACGCTACTGCCTCAATTTAAACAGAATGTTGCTGCAGCTGTGCTGCAGATTTCCAGCACGATCTGATTTCACGGAAACGACCATAACTTCTTCGTTATAGCTCCGTTTTACGCGATTCTTTTTCCTACGCGTCTGTAATTTAATTCTCCATCTAATGGAGTTAAATCCAACATACAACTTGATAAAAATTCGGACCTTTAGCTCTTCGGCTTAATGCCCTTTTTACCACATTTTGACCCGTTTATGCATTTTATCAAACGAACACATCTGTTTGATTCCTACATCACCTACACTTCTCAATTTGCTATTAACTACCATTTTAGGTTCTAATCACAAGTTTAATTCACAATTTAAAACCCTTTCTCGCTCGTATGCTTATTTTGACCCGTAAGGGTAATTAAGCACTTTCGAGCCTAAAATCGCTCTCGATTGTTTTTAGCATTTCATCACCACATTTCTTATCCTATAATCCCCTACCACAATTGTGTTTATGGCGGTTTGATGTGGTGATCTATATAAACCAAATTATTCCTCTAGAATCATCATTTTACGGCAAAAACTACAATAGTGCCGTTTGACTAATATAATACCTCTTTCAATTTCTATACTTAATCTAAGTATTTGTTTAATCATAAAACTTGTTTCCAAACAACCTTTAAAGGTTGTTTGTTCGAATTAGCTAACAAGGGCGTTTTGGTCACATTTAATCCTTCATTTTTACGATAAAGGACTTCCACTAATATTTGACCAAATTGCACTTCTTACTACAACTTATTTGTGCGTACCTGGCTCGGATCAACGTATAGACCCGTTTATACCTCGCATTTATTAACCAATATTCTATAGCGTCGCAATTATCCCAGAATTGCTACTCGTTCCTGTTTACATATGACTTGACAACCAAGATTAGTCATTATTGTCAAATGGTGTTATCATCACCATTTGACCCGTTTGGCTCATATGATCAAACATTTACATATGTAGTAAAACAAGGTTTGTAAGTTTCAAATTTACACATCCGGCCCATGTGGGATGTTACCACTTGACCCCTCCTTTTCTCTTTAACTCATTTCTTACAAATTTGACCCGTTCGGCTTACGCCATGGGTGCCCTTTTTATTGTCAATTTACATTAATCGACACTTGACTAAATTTCCATTTTTACCCCTTTTCTCAATATTAGATTACACTACGCGGTAATCTTATCAAACTCATAATCTCTTAGTCATTACATGACCGATTTACCGATTTATCATTTTTACCATAAACCATGGTTTTTACCATCTTTATATGTTCCGACTCGTACCAATCGCGTCGGAAACCATATTTTCATTATTATCGTTATCGCATTTATTACTTGTAAAGTAAATAAGTATTCAACAAAAGTGTGTAAGTTTCACTTACCTTTCATCCGAATTACGCTTTCCTTTTCATTCTTGATTCGTTCGACCCGCTTTCTCCTCAAGCCTTCACCTAGCTTGCCAAGCGTCAAACTATCATTGTAATTCGTAAGACGGTTATATTAGTCATCATTAATTATGACTATTCCACCTTACATATTTTCTATCACAATTACCATTCGATCTTATTAATGGTCGGTTTGACTATTTAAAAGTCAAATCACCAATTAACACATATGATTGCACTATCAAGTTCACAAGACTCAAATAGGCACATTATCAACACTTAGTTCTCATTTAGGCATTTTAACAAACACCTAATGTGCATGATTTTACATATTTACTAACTAGTTCATAACTAGTTATTTTTACCAAGATTAACATCAAAATTCACCACTATCACTTATGATCAAATACTCAAACTTGCAAATTGTTTAAGTATTTCCCGATTACTAACATGCATGATGATCCTAATCACAATCATATCATCAAATTCATCATAAGATTAAAACCCACTTAACCTAGTGTGGTAAATCATTCAATCATTCAATCCATAGCATGTTATGTATGATTTTCACTTAGGGTTTTGTTCCTAAGCAAATATACATCACTAATCTAGCCATAGCTTCTCTAATCCATGCCTAATTCACGATTAGGATGATTATCCAATTTTTACAACTTCAAGATTGTTAGAAATTCGACATACCTTACGATCCCCTTGACTTGGTGACCGTTTCTATGTGTTCAAATCCGAATTTGACCCTTGTTTGATCCTCCAATTTGAAGAATTTGTTGAGTTTAGGGTTAGCTCCCATGGAGCTTGTCTCCTGTTCTTTCTCACGCACACACACACACACACACACACACACACACACTCTCTAGTGTGTGTGTTTGTGTTTTATTTTAAGTTTATAAGTGTTATTTCAAGTTACCCGGTTTTGGTCCCTCTTGTTTGGTTAGTTATTAATTAGGTCACAACCTAATTATTTTCAACAATACTCTCACTTATTAACTAAGTTTAATATTCCTAGTTAACTTAGCGGGTTCGGGAATATTTATGACTAAGTTTATTTTAGGTCCCGTTAGCTCGGGCCTTTTATCCATTTTATTTCCTTAAAGCTTTTATTCACTTTTATTTATTATTAGGATTAATTATTTAAATCCTAATATTCCACCGGGTAAATTTTTACCACTAACGGTACTTTACCCATCTTTTAGTATTAACGGGGTTTAATTACCAAACCCGTTTTCGGGGTGTTACAAATTTTTAACAGGATCTTTTTAAAACTGAAATTGCCCAATTATTTTATTTCACAATTTGGGACAAACCCCATAATTTACAATAAAGGAAATTTCACGGGGAAATTCCATGTTAATACAAAAACATGTTTATTTATTTTATTTACTGAGCCACATTCTTCAAGCTGGTGTGCTATGCGATACCTTTCCTGGTTCACAGTAAATCACCTGAAATATGTTTAAAAAGATTTTATCAGTGGGGAAATATTGGCGAGTCACTCAAGTTATAAAATGACACATTTGTTATAGATTACAGCATAAGAGTGATTACAATGGCCCCTATCTTATAATTATATGGCCCCGTGTCACACCCTGGTGACGATGGTCATACCACCATTGGGTCCTTTTTCCCAATAGTGACGATTATCACTGTTAAAAGTGAGAAACAACAATAATGTGCACAATACCCCACTTGCCAGTAATTTAAGATAACCAAGACTTAATCCCTATAACATATAACTGAAAAATATTTGGGTATTGTAAAACACTGTTGATAAAAAGAGAATGACTCACATTGCAAGTTTAGTTGGACAGAACCTTGCTTACTGATTTAGCGTCGTAACCTAGTTAAATAATAATGCACACGAAACTAGGTCAGTAACTTAATACAACATTTACGATAAACTCACGAAATCAAAACCCTCACGACGAATGACAAAGTATAGCCCGGATTTGGGCAGCACTTAAACATCCATCGGACTGGTTTCAATCGATCAGACATTTTATCGTAACAGTGATCGAGTTATTACCCTATTGTCGCAGTAGAGGGTCGGTATTATAACTATTTTGAGTGAAACAACGTTTAAGTATACGTACGTAAGGAATTTTTTGTTGAAATATGCAAACGGTCTCAGTCCCAAGCCAGGGGCTTTATAGCCCAAATGGAACCCGCCCGCGTGTTGCGACAGGATCCTCCGCACCTGTCGCGTGTCGCGGGATAATCCAAAGTAGGCTAGGTCTGCCTTGTTGTACGTATAGCCCTGACGAGTCAATAATTCTCGAAAATACGTATTTTATAACCGTTTTGAGTGGATAAACATAATTAGGGGATACCCCCCCTGAGTTTTAGGGGGCCCTGATCCTAGTTTTGGTCGTTTTAAAAATTAAGGGTCATGCCATACTACTTGGGGGGTCTCAATTAGGGTTTCCTAATGTGCATTATTAAAATAAGGAATAATAATTTTGGCAAGGGTTATTACAGTTTGTGAATCGTATTGTGTAAGGAACAGGCGTGTGAGGAAGGAGAAGATTTCAAATGAAAGAGGAATGAGGAATTGATTGAGAAGAGATTAGGGATTCCTTAATTGAAAATAGAAGAACGTGGTTTGTAAGAAGCCTGGATGAAGAGAAAACAATTGCCGCTCTAAAGTGATTCCTCTTGACAAGGAGCTATGCCACATCGTGGTCAATTCGTCAAAGTTATTTTGCTATAATAAAAGAGATAGATCTTATAGTCCTCAAATTTATTTTATCGACTAAATGTTGTGGCTTACAACTTTACATAATTATAACAATATTATTATTATTATTATTATTAATTAACTATTAATTAACGTGGGCCTTGTTGTCGCAACCCCCGACCCCTGCCTTGGGAGGCGGGCGGCCGCGACCTACTCAGAGATGGTGGTATTGGTGTTTTTCCTTATTTGGCAGCGGAAATTTTATCAGTACCGTTGTTAGGAAATATTTTATCATAGTAAAACACCATATTTTATAATATTAATTATCTTGGGATAAAATCCAAGTTTTCGTTACAAATAGATTTATAGGGATAAACCCTATTTTATTAAAATAAAACATCTTCTTTATTTAGGTAACTTTTATAGCCACTTTGCCAAGCCTTCAGTGCTGTCAAGCTGGCTTCTATTTGTCTTTCACATTTTGTTAACTGAAATGCGTTTAAAAACATTTTGTCAGTGGGAAATACTAGTGAGTGAATCCCAATTTAACCAAGAAGAGTTTTATTAGTTAACAGTATTGAGAGCGATTACAATGTTTACATCTACACAATTACTTATTCAGTATTGTCAATCCTGACTGGTGGGTCATATTACACAGTGGCTATCTCGTTGTCAAATGGTAACGTGTTCCACATTTTGTATACAAAACTCCAACATACCAGCAGTAATTGAAGAATTACAAAGACTCAATCACTGCTAATTAAAATTTAAAATAAATAAAGGTATTGTAAAAACAGTTTGCAAAAAGGTTTACAAAAAGGAGATTACTCACAAAAAGGTTTACACAAAAAGAGGATTACTCACATTGCTACTTTAGGGTTTTTCTTCGTGTTTTCCTGATTATAATCTATTAATTAAACAATGCACACGCGTTAGTATAATAACCCAATATTTACATTAGTTATACCATCCCCGAGACAGACCTCCAACGACTACGTCTGGCAGAACCTCGACAGCCGTTACGGAACACTAGATCAATCGGGCAGCATATCTAATACGTTAACCGGGGGTTAAAAATACTTACAACGAGGTAGAACTTCGCTATTTTGGTGGGTATAATACCCGATTATAGTGTCTACACTACAGAAATTGATTGAGATTCACGAAATTTGAGCGACGAAAACTGAAGGCAGATGCTCCCAATTTATAGGAGCTGATATGAGTTTCCTCGCGGCCCGCGTAAGCCGAAGGCAAAGCCTTCGCGGCCCGCGAGCTAGGGTTGTAGGCTTTAGCTTTGCTGGTTCGTTGAACTAGGTTTGACATGAGACTGCCACATGGCAGCTCAGGGTGCCGCCTGGTGGGTTAGCTTTCGCGGCCCGCGTAATACAATACGAAGAACGAGTCTTCGCGGCCCGCGAGCGATACTCAGATTTTGTTTTTATTTTAATTTTACTAAATCAAAGGTATTCGGGACCGGTTTTTGTATACGGGGTGTATTTTAAGGCATATAGGGATGTTATAAATATTTTAGGGGTGTCGGAAATATTTTTGGAGGGTTGTTATATCCTCCCCACCTTGTTTTATAACTCGTCCTCGAGGTCTACTGGAATAGGTGTGGATATTTCCTTTGCATCTTTGATTCAAGCTCCTTTGTGTATTCTAGTCCTCTCTTGGAATCCCATTTTACTTTAACTAGAACCAATCTCTTGTGTTTGAGATTTTTGACTTTTCTGTCTTCAATCTGTAGATGCTTCTCTACAAATTTAAGCTTTTCATTTACCTCTATATCCTTAAGAGGCACTACTAGTGATTCATCGGCTAAGCACTTTTTGAGATTACACACATGAAATACATCATGTATTCCTGCCATTTCCTCTGGCAGTTGTAGCTGATAGGCTACAGGTCCTATTCTTCTAATAATCTCAAAAGGTCTAACATACCTAGGGCTTAGCTTTCCCCTATTGATGAATCTGACTACTCCTTTCCAAGGGGAGACTTTTAAGAGTACCTTATCGCCTACCTGAAATTCCAACGGCTTTCTCTTGTTATCAGCATAACTCTTCTGTCGATCACGTGCCGCTTTCAGTCGTTCCTTGACTTGAATGATCTTGTCTGTTGTTTCTTGTACTATTTCTGGTCCAGATAGTTGCTTTTCTCCAATTTCTGCCCAACAGAATGGAGTTCAGCATTTTCGTCCATAAAGTGCTTCGAATGGAGCAACATTGATACCGGTATGATAGCTGTTGTTGTAGGAAAATTCTATTAATGGTAAGTGATCGTCCCAATTACCTCCGAAATCAATTACACAAGCTCTAAGCATATCCTTCATCGTCTGAATTGTCCTTTCGCTTTGTCCGTCCGTTTGAGGATGATAAGCGGTGCTTAGATTTTGCTTGATTCCCATTGTTTTTTGGAAACTTGTCCAAAAATGAGTAGTAAAACGGCTATCTATATCAGAAACAATTGATAAAGGAATTCCATGTAATGAAACTATTTCATTTACGTACAGCTTAGTTAATTGTTCCATACTAGAAGTTTTCTTCATTGGTAGGAAATGTGCTGACTAAGTTAGCCTATCTACAATCACCCAGATTGTATCATTGCCTTTTCTTGTTTTGGGTAATTTGGTAACAAAGTCCATTGTTATCAATTCCCATTTCCAAACTGTTATTTCTAACTGTTGCAATAAACCTGAGGGTTTCTGGTGTTTAGCTTTAACTTGTGAACCGATTAAACACTTGGCAACATAAGCTGCTATATCCTTTTTCATTCCTATCTACCAAAAATTCTTTCTTAAATCTTGATACATCTTATCACTTCTAGGATGCATCGTATACTTAGACTTATGGGCTTCCTCTAATATACGGTGGCGTAGGTTTCCTAGTTTAGGTATCCACATTCTTTTCTTATGGAATCTCCAAATTCCATTTGTTCCTTGTTCAAATTCCTTAATCATTCCTTTCAATTTCTCAGTATTATCCTTGATTACTGATTTTTGTGCTTTTCTAATCTGGTCATTTAAATCTACTTGTAGATTTAATTTAAGAGAACGTACTCTTTTTGGCTTTTCGTGATATTTTCGACTTAAAGCATCAACAACTACATTAGCCTTTCCTTCATGATATTGGATATTACAATCATAATCACTAAGTATCTCCATCTAGCGTCTCTGTCTCATATTTAACTCCTTTTGCCCGAAAACATACCTTAAACTCTTATGATCGGTGAAAATGGTAAACTTACTACCATAAAGGTAATGTCTCCAAATCTTAAGGGCAAAAATTATGGCGCCTAATTCCAAATCATGGGTTGTATAATTCTTGTCATGATTCTTAAGTTGTCTAGAAGCGTATGCTATAACCTTTTGATGTTGCATCAACACACATCCATAACCTAACTTAGAAGCGTCACAATAGACTACAAAGTCTTCAGTTCCTTCTGGTAACGCTAGTATGGGTGCGTTGGTTAATCTTTGCTTAAGAATTCTAAAGGCTTCTTCTTGTCTTGGTCCTCATTCAAACTTAACAGACTTACAGGTTAACTTTGTTAAGGGAATGGATATTCTAGAAAAATCTCGGATAAATCTCCTAAAATAACCGGCCAATCCTAAAAAACTTCTAACATCGGTTGATGACTCAGGGGTTTTCCATTTAGTAATCGCCTCAATCTTTGTGGAATCCACACGAATTCCTTCATGGTTAACAAAATGCCCAAGAAATTGTACTCCTTCTAACCAAAATTCGCATTTTGAAAATTTAGCATAAAGCTTTTCTTTTCTCAGCAAATTTAGGGGTGCATGCAGGTGCGTCGCATGTTCCTCTTTACTCTTAGAGTAAATGAGAATATCATTTATAAAGACAATTACGAATTTATCCAAATGTGGCTTACATATTCGGTTCGTCATGTCCATAAATGCGGCTGGGGCATTGGTTAAACCAAAGGGCATGACATTAAATTCATAATGGCCATACCTTGTTCTGAAAGCAGTCTTAGGAATGTCCTCTTCCTGTACCTTTAATTGATGGTATCCTGAACGTAAATCGATTTTAGAGAAAAATCGAGCTCCCTGCAATTGATTAAACAACTCATCGATTCTCGGCAATGGGTACCGATTTTTAATCGTGACTTTATTCAATTCACGGTAATCAATGCACATTCGCATTGACCTGTCTTTCTTTTTGACAAATAGATGAACTTGGCTGTATAACTCCTTTTTCCAAAAGATCGTCCAGTTGTTTCTTTAACTCTTGCTTTTCTGCTGGTGCCAAGCAGTAGGGTGCCTTGGCAATTGGTGCTGTCCCTGGTAGCAGATGGATTCTGAATTCAACTTCCCTGTCTGACGGTAGTCCTGGTAGTTCTTCTGGAAACACATCTGGCAACTGAGATACTACGGGAATATCTTTCAGTTCTTTTCCTTTAGTGTTAATGATTATGGAAATCAAATACACTAATGATCCTTTTCTTACATAACTGGCTGTTTTCATCACAGAGATGAATTTTGTGGATCTAGATAGCTTATCTCCTTTAATTGTAATCTTTTCACCCTTTGGTGAATTTACTTGGATTGACTTTTGATCACATAAAATACTGGCTTTATTGGCTATTAACCAATCCATTCCTAATACAACGTGAAATCCTGCCAGATTCATTGGATAGAGGTTTGCAATAAACTTTTGATTTAGAAATTCTATTCTTGCTCCCTGCAAGATTTCGGTAATCTTAATGGTTTCTCCATTTGCTGTCTCTACTAGACATTCTTGTTGGAGTTTAGTTAATGGTTGATTGAGAAGTTTGCAAAATGAAGTATTAATAAAACTTTGGTTCGCACCAGAGTCAAATAATACTTTAGCAAAAACATCATTAACTAAAAACGTACCGGCAATCACGTCCGGGATCATTTTGGGTTCTTCTGCCATCAGAACAAATGCTTTAGCATTTTTAGTAGTCTTGTTATTCGTGGCTGGGGCTAGTTTTGGACAATTTGGCTTAATGTGACCTTGTTCCCCATAATTGTAGCATATCCTATTGTTAGGTTTCTTCCTACAGTCTTCTTCCTTGTGTCCAGATATTTTACAGAAATTACAGTATATGGAGCATCTTCCAGAATGGTTCCTTTTACAATACTTGTAGTATGGTGCAGAAGTAGAACCTATATTTTTCCACGGTTAGAATTACCGTAGCAAAATTCTTGGGTAAGCTTTTGGGCTAGGTTCTTTCTCTGGTTTTCTTCTTGTGTATGCACCAGTTCATCAGTCAAGGTATTAGCTAGTTCTACTGCTTCTTCTATGGTTTGTGGTCTAGGTGCCTTGACTACATGCCTAATCTCACTAATTAATCCCCAGATGTATCGGGAGATTAATACTGGTTCTGGTGATGCAAGGGTCGTCACTATTCTAACATATTCGAAGAATGTAGTAGTATAACCCTTACTATCCACTCCAGTCATCCTAAGGTTTATGAACTTATTTGCTATCTGCTCTTTTTCATTAGGAGGACAGAATTTTCTTTCCACCATGTTCTTAAATTCATTCCATTCCATATTATAAACCCTGTTCTTAAATTTGCTATTATTTTCTTTCCACCATGTTCTTAAATACATACACACATATATATTTTATTATTATTATTACTATTACTGGTATGGGTTCATCCAGAATTGCATATTACGCTCGTCATATTTCTAGACGAGCCTTTCACCTATTTGTCTCATTCTCTCACTTCCTTCTAAAATCTCCTCACCAAAGGTTCGGAGTTCTTGCACATTCTCAGTGCTCATGGGTGGGGCTGGTGCTGGTATTGGGTCAGGAAACTGGGGCATGGGTTCTTCGTAAGGGTACGGGTTCTCTAGGATCTCCCTAATATATTGGTCATTATCAAAATATGGGTCCAGAGGGTCCAGGTTTGGATCGGGTGCTAGGTTTTGCATGGGTTTGTCTTCTAGTGGGTAGCATTGTTGATAATCCCTATGGTCATCAAACCATGGGTCATACATAGTCTGGGGGATGGGGTGCTGGTACTCTAGGGATTTCAGCTGGGTCAAAATCAGGTACTAGTAATTGGGCTACTAGGTTTGGCTCAATTTCCATAGGTTGTGTGGGAAATAGTGGTAACGGCTGGGGTGCTATGAGTTGTTCTAGATTCGGGGTGCTATGAGTTGTTCTAGATTCGGGTCTGCAGCTGTAGTTGCTAAGATATGAAAATTTGCTAATATCCTATTGATAATATCTTGTGTTTGAGCATTCATTTCTCTATTCGCGGCTGCTAAAGCTCGCTGCTGCTAAAGTTTTCTCGTTCTTTTTCTACGTTCACGAGCTCCTCTGCTGAACCATCATCTCTTCTTGGGAGGGAATGGCTCTTCAGATTGTGCTTTGAACACGAAAATCCCTTCTTCGGTGTCAGCCGAATACCACGAGGGGGTAGGCTGTGAAGAGGTTCCTTCGTCCCTAGGTGAGCTGGACAACTGACGGTAAGCGTCTGAAGGTCCTTGGTCACTCATACTGTAAACTAACAAATAGTCAAATAACACAAAACAATAATATACAGATATGCACGTATCCATTTAATTATTTCCTAACATATTGAATAATATTTTGGTGTCAGTAGAGCACTTCTGTGTCTGAATCAGTGGCTGTAGCTCTGATACCACTTTCTGTCGCAACCCCCGACCCCTGCCTCGGGAGGCGGGCGGCCGCGGCCTACTCAGAGATGGTGGTATCGGTGTTTTTCCTTATCTGGCAGCGGATATTTCATCAGGACCGTAGTTAGGAAATATTTTATCAGAGTAAAACACCACATTTTATAATATTAATTATCTTGGGATAAAATCCAAGTTTTCGTTACAAATAGATTTATAGGGATAAACCCTATTTTATTAAAATAAAACATCTTCTTTATTTAGGAAACTTTTATAGCCACTTTTCCAAGCCTTCAGTGCTGTCCAACTGGCTTCTATTTGGCTTTCACATTTTGTTACCTGAAACGCGTTTAAAAAATTTTGTCAGTGGGAAATACTGATGAGTGAATCCCAATTTAATCAAGAAGAGTTTTATTAGTTAACAGTATTGAGAATGATTACAATGTTTACATCTACACAATTACTCATTCAGTACTGTCAATTCTGACTGGTGGGTCATATTACTCATTGGCTATCTCGTTGTCCAATGGTAACGTGTTCCACATTTTGTATACAAAACCTCAACATACCGGCAGTAATTGAAGAATTACAAAGACTCAATCACTACTAATTAAAATTTAAAAAAATTAAGGTTTTGTAAAAAAAGTTTACAAAATGGAGATTACTCACAAAAAGGTTTACACAAAAAGAGGATTACTCACATTGCTACTTTAGGGTTTTTCTTCGTGGTTTCCTTATAATAATCTATTAATTAAACAATGCACACGCGTTAGTATAATAATACAATATTTACATTAGTTATACCATCCCCAAGACAGAACTCCAACGACTACGTCGGGCAGAACCTCGACAGCCGTTATGGAGCACAAGATCAATCGGACAGCGTATCTAATACGTAACCGGGGGTTAAAAATACTTACAACGAGGCAGAACTTCGCTATTTTAGTGGGTATAATACCCGATTATAGTGTCTACACTACAGAAATTGAGAGAGATTCACGAAATTTGAGCGACGGAAACTGAAGGCCGATGCTCCCAATTTATAGGAGCTGATCTGAGTTTCCTCGCGGCCCGTGTAAGCCGAAGGCAAAGCCTTCACGGCCCGCGAGCTTGGGTTGTAGGCTTTAGCTTTGCTATAAAAAATTAAGAATGTTTTTAGTTAAAAAAATATTTTTTAGAAAACTTTGTTAAAACTATATATATATATATATATATATATATATATATAGGACAAAGATCCGTTAGGAACCACCTCTTATTGTGAGAACCGCGAGAACCGCGAGAACCAATGTGAACGCAACCAAAAATGCCTAAAAATAGCTAAAAATCACACAAAAAAAATTTTTCTTTTTAATATTTTTTATAACAAAATCGCTACTTTTCGTAGCAAAAAAAAAAAAAAAAAATTTTTTAATTTTTTTTTTTTAAAAAAAAAAAAAATTTTTTTTTTGGCTTTTAAAAGTAGCGATTTTAACATAAAATATATTTAAAAAATCAAAAAAAAAATTTTAGATTTTTTTTTGATTTTTTTAGGTTTTTTTGGGGTTTAGTTTTTAGCTTTTTAGCTGGGGGGGGGGGGGGGTTAGCTTGGGGGGGGGGGGGGGGTTAGGTTTTTTTTTTTGGGGGGGGGGGGGGGTGGGGGGGTTTAGGTTTTTGGGGGGGGGGGGGTGGGGGTTAGGTTTTTTTTAGCTATTTTAGGTTGTGTTCACATTGGTTCTCGCGGTTCTCGCAATAAAGGTGGTTCTCGCATGAACCTTACCCTATATATATATATATATATATATATATATATATATGGGAAGACTTAAATGAGAACGCTAAATATTGTGAGAAAGAATGGAAATTTTTTACACTTGTCATTATTATTCCATTACAATGTTAGAAATTAAATCTACACGTTTAAATTTACATGTATTCATAAATATTGAAAATTTACATATGTGTAAGTTTTCTCATTTACACATGTGTAAATTTGTTGTATTTAACAAATTTACACATGTGTAAAAGTTGTAATAAGAGTGATTTTGGGAGGAGAAATGAATCATTTGATGTTGTAAATTCTTTTTTGATGTTGTATTTTAATTACATTGAGTTTGTATTAAAAAAAATTGGTTTTGATTGGTTTTCTCATTCATTCTCACGGTTCTCGCAATATTAAGCGTTCTCAAGATAACCATCCCCTATGTGTGTGTGTGTATATATATATATATATATATATATATATATATATATATATAAGAAAAAGAACAAAGGGTAAAAATGTAAAACATTAAATAGGTTTTCACCCAACTCATTTATTATATATTTGACTAATTAATTAGTCATAAATACTATCATGCTCCACACTTAAATTTTTGCTTACACATATCAAAATTTATCCTACACGTTTTGAAATTTATCCTACACATATTGAAATTTATCCTACACAGCTCGTAATTCATCCTACACACCTCGTAATTTATGCTACATTTTAAATTATATTTTTTGAAAAAATATGTTTTTTTGAAAATAAGTTACAAATTTAATGTAGTTACCTATTAAAAAGGAAGACTACCAATTAATGGTCCATCTAAGTTTACCAATATACCCTTACACTAATATTATATACAAAATTTGAACGAAGTAAAATGAAGCATTCTTATTGGTTGAAATTTTTATTTTTTTTTTACAAAAAAAATTCTTCTTATTTGAACTCTCCGCTATATATATATATACACACACATATAGGGTGTGGTTCTAGAGTGAACACTAGTATATTTGCGAACTGAGTGAACAAAAATCCTGACCATTGATCTACACACGTGTATGGCCAGGATCTCATCATCAAATCGTAAAATACACTAGTGTATTTCAACATCAAATCATGGCCATTGATCTACACACGTCAGGATTAGTTCACTCAGTTCGCAAGCTACACTGGTGTTCACCCTTGAACCTATATATATATATATATATACACGTATAGAGGAAGGTTAGCGTACATTACAACTTAACGTACATCACGTACGACAGGTAATTACGCACGTTCATTTTAAAATCACGCACGTTATAACTCAAAAATCCAAAATCACGCATGTTGAAACACAATAATCACGCATATTGAAAACATTAATCACGCATGTTATAGAAAAAATCACGCACGTTGTCACACGTGAAGTACGTTAAGCCATAATGTACGATATACTTTTTCTATATATATATATATAGGGTGGGGTTCAAGAGTGAACACTAGTGTATTTGCGAACTGAGTGAACAAATCCTGGCCATTGATCTACACACGTGTATGGCCAGGATCTCATCATCAAACCATAAAATACACTAGTGTATTTCAATATCAAATCCTGGCCATTGATCTACACACGTGTATAGCCAGGATTAGTTCACTCAGTTCGCAAGCTACACTAGTGTTCACTCTTGAACCTAATCCTATATATATATATATATATATATATATATATATAGAGAGAGAGAGAGAGAGAGAGAAACTTGTCACACCCCCAAAATTCACCATGCGGAGTACCACCGCTTGGAGGAGTGACGTGACCAGGATCGAGCCACCAATCATATTGAACATCGTAATCAAGTAAATAAGACCAACATCAATACAATTGGTGAACAAAGCTAGTTAACCATGTTTAGTTTAAACAGCGGAAGCATAAAAGTAAATCCAAAAGCATAAGTCCATAGTTTATAAGTTAAGGTTCAAAACATAAGTTTAATAAGTTCATAAGGATTTAAACAATGAGCACGGAACATAACAGTCCGTACACCACAACGACTTCTTCCTCGTGCAAGCTCCAAGCATTTAGCGACCTGTAAGGCATGTAACAACTAGTCAACAACAAAGTTGAGTGAGTTCACGATTGGTTGTTTGGTTTTAAGTTGTTTTTGAAAAACGGGGTTTGACTTTCGTTGGCTTATTTGCCGTGGGGGTTACCCCGAAGTTGAAAGTATGTTTAACCATTTCCTTTTTCTTTACCCAAACCGTATCCATAATTAGTGGGGGCTTTCCCCGTTTGAACTACTAGACGGTATGATATCGACTGCTACGCAAATAAGTTGTGCCCTATATCAGTGTCTATCATCACTGACAATCTGCCATAGTCCATTAGTACACGCCCGTCCGACTGGCACGATGTGAGGTTTGTTAAACCTAATAGCGCTATTAACTAATGACCCGCTCGCCATTGGCCTCGGCGATTAAGTCGATATAAATTGAGGGACTTCATGATAGAGTTTTGCCTAGCTAGTTTTAAGGTTGTTGTCCTACCCAAGGAGGACGAACGTACGTATTCTGCACCAGGAGAATTCGTAGGTTTAATAATGGCATCCTACCTATGGAGGGTTGCCGTACATATCCTACCCAAGGAGGATATGTAGATTTCAATTTTAATTTCTTAACCCATTCCCAAACCATCGGGAATCCCATGCCTTGTAGAAAGTGATTTACACACATAACTTTTCCTTATCCAACTTATTCATCTTTTGTCCAAGACTTTATGTTAGGTTCTTAAGTGTTTATGATTTTTATCCGACGAATCTCTTATTAACCACATTAGACAAGATCAAGAAGGTGTTTAGAAGCACTTACAACTAGCACAAGGCTAGGGAAGAAACTAGACGAAAAACGGGTGGTTAATAGCGTCGCGGTGAGGTCCTTGGCAATCCGTAAGCACCGAGCCTCCTTATGCGTGACCCTTCTCCTTTGTATGTAAATAATGTGTCTAGAATGAAATTTAAAGTGGGTGGATGGTGGGTTGTGTGTTCGGCCGTGAGTCTCCAAAGATTGAAAGAGAGGAGTGTCAATTTTTTTGTAAAGTGATAGAATGGATGAAGTGTGATCCAAAAGTCTAATTTATAATCCATAAGACTTGATTAACCAAAAGATAAAGTGTCCTCTAGATTTAAGGCACACGTGAATTAAAATATTAAAATGTGCTAGAGGGTGTCCCCTCATGGGAACCGAACTCGTTCAAAAAAAGGGGTTAATGGTTGATTTTGAACTAGAAGGATAATGTTAGTTGATTTAGTTAGGGAGTTTAATTAGTTTATTATGTGTGTGGTAATTTATAACGGGTGTTAGGGTATTCGGGGACCCTAACTGGCTCAGAAAAAGAAAAAAATAGTGTTAATGACAATATTTTTAGGTTCGGGTTAAGTCCGGTTATTTGGTTCGATACTGTTCCGTTAAAGTGCTTAATTAATTCGTAACGTGTCCTATGTATATATTTTTGTAACGTTTTTAATTTCTAACACTTAGAAAATCATAACGGACTATTTAATGACTTTTCTGTACATTACTAGTGTGTTAACAGGCACATGTAAATATAACACAGATATCAGAAAGCAGTTACGTAATTCCACACAGTCGTCAAGAACTTTAATTATTATTAATAAACTGTACGGTTACATATAAATTTGTGGGTTGTCACATTCTCCCCCTGTTAAGAGAATTTCATCCTGAAATTTAGCGCGTGGTTACTGAGGAAGCTAGTTAAGTTGCGTTGTTTTCCTGATTTTCCTGGGGTGTCACATCATCCCCCCGTTGATTTGGAATTTCGTCCCGAAATTCTGCAGTAGCTTCAGCCTCAGTAGTGGTTGCGTTTTTCTTAAACAGCTGGGGATACTTGAGTTTCATTTGGTCTTCTCGTTCCCAGGTATACTCTGGGCCACGAAGAGCATTCCAACGAACTCGGACCAGAGGTATCCTGGTATGCTTGAGGATCTTAACATCTCGATCTGTGATCTCTACCGGTTCCTCGATGAACCGCAGCTGGTCGTCGATTGTGAGTTCCTTGAGAGGAACTATGAGGGTCTCATCTGACAGACACTTCTTCAGATTTGACACGTGGAATACGTTGTGAACTCCGCTGAGTTTTTCGGGTAGATTCAACCTGTAGGCTACCTTGCCAATTTTGTCAATGAGTTCGAATGGTCCGACATAACGCGGATTGAGTTTGCCTCGTTTACCAAAGCGGACTACACCTTTCCAAGGTGAGACTTTGAGTAGCACTCGATCCCCAACCTGGAGCTCGAGTGATTTTCTTCCCTTATCAACATAGCTTTTCTGACGGTCACGAGCTGCCGCCATTCGCTGTCGTATTTGAGCAATTCTCTCGGTGGTATCTACCACAAGTTCTGGGCCTGTGATTTGGCTGTCACCAACTTCTGCCCAACAGAGAGGTGATCGGCATTTGCGTCCGTACAATGCCTCGAACGGAGCGGCTTGGATGCTGGTATGGTAGTTGTTGTTATATGAGAACTCCACTAGCGGGAGGTGTTTTTCCCAGCCATTACCAAAATCGATTATACATGCCCTAAGCATGTCTTCAAGGGTTTGGATGGTGCGTTCAGATTGCCCATCCGTCTGTGGGTGATAAGCGGTGCTCATATCTAAACGTGAGCCAAAAGACTTGTGCATAGCTTGCCACAGTTCAGAGGTAAAACGCGCGTCACGATCAGATATAATAGAGGTTGGCACTCCGTGCCTTGACACCACTTCTTTTAGGTAAATGTATGCAAGAGTAGAAAACTTATCCGTTTCTTTGATAGCCAGAAAATGTGCAGACTTGGTCAGTCGATCTACGATCACCCAAATGGTATCGTTTCCGCGTTGAGATCTGGGCAGGCCGGTAACAAAATCCATGGAAATTTTCTCCCATTTCCATTTCGGGATCTCCGGTTTTTTAAGTAGGCCTGATGGTTTCTGATATTCAGTCTTGACTCTCGCACAAGTCAAGCACTTACTGGCGTAGGTTGCTATGTAGGCTTTCATGCCAGGCCACCAATACGTAGTCTTGAGGTCGTGGTACATATTATCCGAACCAGGATGTACCAAATAACGAGACTTGTGCGCTTCGTCCATCACAAGCTCGCGTAAGTTTCTATAAAGTGGAACCCAGATGCGCCCTGTTACATAGTAAGCGCCGTCTTCCTTTTATTCTAGCCGCTGCCTCGATCCTCGTAGGGACTCAGCCCTGATGTTCGCTGCTTTCAATGCTTCAGCCTGAGCATCACGAATCTGAGCGGGAAGGTTAGATTGGATGGTAAGTTGTAAAGCACGTACACGCTTAGGTAGGGTATCCTTTCGACTAAGGGCGTCGGCCACAACATTGGCCTTGCCCGGATGATACTTGATTGCGCATTCATAATCGTTCAAGAGTTCGACCCATCGGCGTTGACGCATGTTTAACTCCTTTTGCTTGAAGATATGCTCGAGACTCTTGTGATCAGTGTAAATGGTGCACTTGGTACCGTACAGGTAATGTCTCCATATCTTAAGCGCGAAAACAACTGCTCCCAGCTCCAGATCGTGGGTAGTGTAATTTCTTTCGTGAACCTTGAGTTGGCGTGATGCGTAGGCAATGACCTTGTCACGTTGCATCAACACGCAACCAAGTCCTTGGATGGAAGCATCGCAGTAAACCACAAAATCTTCTGTGCCTTCAGGCAATGAGAGGATAGGCGCGCTACAAAGCCTATCCTTCAAGTGCTGAAATGCGGACTCCTGTGCATTACCCCAACGATAGGTGACACCCTTCTGAGTCAGTGAAGTGAGGGGCTGCGCAATCTTTGAGAAATCCTTGATAAACCTTCTGTAATATCATGCCAAACCCAAGAATTGGCGGATTTCTGTTGGTGTGCGGGGTGCAGGCCAGTTCTTGATCGATTCAACCTTAGATGGGTCCACATGAATTCCATCCTTGTTTACCACATGGCCTAGAAAGTGGACTTCGCGAAGCCAGAAGTCACATTTTGAAAACTTGGCATACAACTGCTCTTTTCGAAGAAGTTCCAGCATAAGTCGTAGATGCTGCTCGTGTTCCTCCCGACTCTTAGAATAGATCAGGATATCGTCGATGAACACAATAACGAACTTATCCAGGTAAGGTTTGCATACTCGGTTCATGAGATCCATGAAGACCGCTGGTGCATTCGTCAGCCCGAATGGCATAACCAGAAACTCGTAATGGCCGTAACGAGTTCTGAATGCTGTTTTGGAGACGTCCTCGTCTCAGAATCTTAGCTGATGGTATCCCGATCTCAAATCAATCTTAGAGTAATAGCTCGACCCTTGTAGCTGGTCGAACAAGTCGTCAATACGTGGAAGAGGATAGCGATTCTTCACGGTCACCTTGTTAAGTTCGCGGTAGTCAATACACATTCTGAAGGTACCATCTTTCTTCTTTACGAACAAGACTGGAGCTCCCCAGGGCGAAGAGCTAGGACGTATAAAACCCTTTTCCAAGAGTTCTTGTAATTGCGTGGACAGTTCTTCGAGTTCTGATGGAGCTAGACGATATGGTGCTCGAGCTACGGGCGCTGCTCCTGGAGCTAGCTCGATTTGAAACTCAACTTGGGGATGAGGCGGAAGACCAGGCAATTCCTCAGGAAATACCTCAGGAAAATCGCGTACAATAGGAATGTCCTCAATTCTCTTCTCTTCCGTTGATGTGTCAGTAACGAGTGCGAGAATGGCAGTGTGGCCCTTTCGCAAACACTTCTGGGCCTTAAGGAAAGGGATAATGCCTTCGACAGCACCACTCTTGTCGCCAAGAATCACGAGGGGTTCCTTACCAGAACGAGGAATGCGGACGATTTTCTCCTTGCAAACAATCTCCGCTTGATGATGAGATAGCCAATCCATCCCAATAACGACGTTGAAACTACCAAGTGTGATAGGAATAAGGTCGATAGAGAAGGTCTGACCAGCTAAGACGAGGTTACAACCTTTTACTAGGTGTGTGGCTTCAAGACTTTTACCATTAGCTAGTTCTACCGTGTGTTTGGTGTTCAGAAGTGTTGGAGTGCGCTTAAGCATTTGGCTAACTTTTAAGGACACATAACTAGTATCGACACTCGAATCGAATAAAACAGTAACAAAGAAGTCATCCAGAAGAAACTTACCCATCACAACATTGGGATCGTTTCTTGCTTCTCCCTGACCAATCACGAACACACGACCCCTTGCTCCATTACCATTGTTGTTTCCCCCATTGCCGCCTCCATTGTTGCCTCCATTGTTGTTCCCATTGTGGTTCCCGTTTCCTTGGTTGTTGTTGTTCTGATTCCCATTCAGTTGGGGGCAGTTTCTCTTAAAGTGGCCTTCAGCGCCACACTGAAAGCATCCTTTATTGCCCTGTTGTTGTTGCTGGTGGTGGTTCTGTGGAGCTTGTTGCTGTTGGCGATTCTGATTCACAGGACGCGGGCTCCTGCAATCCTTAGCTTCATGACCCAGCTTTTGACATCTCTAACAGCGACCTTTGTTGCACTGCCCGCTGTGACGCTTGTTGCACCAGTTGCATTTGGGGTGGTTCCCTCGGTACCCACCCTGTCCTTGATTACCGGAAGATTGCTGACCAGGACTCTGGTAGTCATCAGTCTTTCGCTGCTGAGACTGAACCGAAGTAGAACCCTTACTGGAGTTCCCATCCCATTTTCGCTTGTTGTCGGTAGGTGCATCAGATGTAGCTGTGGTACTGATTCGTTTGGGCAGTCTGTTTTGCTCCACCGCCTGGTCAGTGAGTCGATGGGCCAACTTGATGATTTGCTGTATGGTACCCAGGTTGGCTAAAGTCACGTGACTTTGGATCTCTGGTACAAGGCCCTTGAGATACAACTCAATTCGTTTGATGGGAGGGTCCACCATGGTAGGGCACAAGATGGCCAGCTCATTTGATCTTTTCGTATACGCCTCAATCTCAGACCCAGTCATTTTCAGGTTGAAAAATTCCACCTCTAGTTTGTGGATGTCATCCCGACTGCAGTATTCCTCTTTGATCAGCTCCTTGAAACCATTCCAGGTGGTGGCATTAGCAACTGCCAGCCCTAGTAATTGAACCTGTGCCTTCCACCAGGTTAACGCAGCTCCTTCAAGTGTTCCGGTAGCATATTTCACCGTACGGTCTTCGGGGCATTCGCACATCTCGAAAACTGACTCAAGCTTTTCAAACCAGTGAAGAAGGCCCACTGCTCCTTCGGTGCCACTGAAAGTAGTAGGTCGACAGTCCATGAACGTTTTGAATGTGCACACAGGAGTTTGAGCATGTTGACCTGTTGCGCGAGAATAAAAGACAAGATTAAGCTCGAGGGTTGGTTTGCGAAGGTAGGATCTAAACGTCCTAAGGTGGGTTGATATGGCAGGTTATACCTCCTGCAGGGTTAGCTGCGAGTGCCTCCGCAACTCGTTCGTTGATCAAAGCCGTCAACTGGGCTTGAGTGAGGTTGATACGTCCTTCGCATCCGCTCATGATCTTCATAACGAAGCAACGTAAGTGAGGAAAGTGTCGCGAAAGTGCGTAAGTGTGGGACGACATTAGAGAGTAAGCACACAAGGTTCAAATAGCAATTATCACATTATCTAATGCACAGTGGGAACTATCTAACCGATAATATAACATAAATCATACCACTTATGGTGTCGAGTCTTGCACGTGGAGCGAAGCGTCGTTGTGGATCGTTGAGCACTGTACTGGTTATAGTATGGTTTTATCAAAAACTTTTCCCTTTTTAAAAACCAAGTTCACTATAACCAATGGCTCTGATACCAATCTGTAGCACCCCCAAAATTCACCATGCGGAGTACCACCGCTTGGAGGCGTGACGTGACCAGGATCGAGCCACCAATCATATTGAACATTGTAATTAAGTAAATAAGACCAACCTCAATACAATTGGTAACCAAAGCTAGTTAACCATGTTTAGTTTAAACAGCGGAAGCATAAAAGTAAATCCAAAAGCATAAGTCCATAGTTTATAAGTTAAGGTTCAAAACACAAGTTTAATAAGTTCATAAGGATTTAAACAATGAGCACGGAACATAACAGTCCGTACACTACAACGACTTCTTCCCCGTGCAAGCTCCAAGCATTTAGCGACCTGTAAGGCATGTAACAACTAGTCAACAACAAAGTTGAGTGAGTTCACGATTGGTTGTTTGGTTTTAAGTTGTTTCTGAAAAACGTGGTTTGACTTTCGTTGGCTTATTTGCCGTGGGGGTTACCCCGAAGTTGAAAGTATGTTTAACCATTTCCTTTTTCTTTACCCAAACCGTATCCATAATTAGTGGGGGCTTTCCCCGTTTGAACTACTAGACGGTATGATATCGACTGCTACGCAAATAAGTTGTGCCCTATATCAGTGTCTATCATCACTGACAATCTGCCATAGTCCATTAGTACACGCCCGTCCGACTGGCACGGTGTGAGGTTTGTTAAACCTAATAGCGCTATTAACTAATGACCCGCTCGCCATTGGCCTCGGCGATTAAGTCGATATAAATTGAGGGACTTCATGATAGAGTTTTGTCTAGCTAGTTTTAAGGTTGTTGTCCTACCCAAGGAGGACGAACGTACGTATTCTGCACCAGGAGAATTCGTAGGTTTAATAATGGCATCCTACCTATGGAGGGTGGCCGTACATATCCTACCCAAGGAGGATATGTAGATTTCAATTTTAATTTCTTAACCCATTCCCAAACCACCGGGAATCCCATGCCTTGTAGAAAGTGTGTGAACTCACCTCGGTTTGCTCGGTTAGATTCTCAAATATAGCTAACAGTCAAGGTCGGTCAATCACGCCCTAGTATGATTTACCAGTTAGTCATTTAGTGGCTTACAAATAGAGCACAAAGTTCCTACACGTATCTATCACATAGCATGCATTACTTTAACTGTTTATGCCCGTATATATACTTCCCATCCATTCCCCACTCATAAGCAAACATACGATAGTGCACGTAACACATATAACAAGTTAGATCATTTACCGATAGCACACTCGACCTTTAGACACGCAAATTACAGCTTATGTCATTTCAGCATAATTATTCAAAACCGGCTGTTTTCGGACATTTTAATATAATAGTTAAATTATTCCAAAAATTCCCAAATTTTTACAGAATGTCTTAAACGTTCCAAATTTTATTGTGTAAGGATATCGGGGGTCCAGTTCATTACCAATATTTTATAAAAATTCATTTTCCGGACTGATCTCAGATTTATCTATTTCTGACCACAGTCCACGGAACAATTTATTAAAAATTCTTCGTAAGTCCGATTTACGAAATTCCAGTGGAGTAATTACAAATGCATCGGTTTTCATCTACTGTACAAATTTCATGGTCCGATTCATCACAAAACTCATGTTATGACTGAAAGTATAACACCCATTTATTGCTGTCAAAATTCAGCTTAAGTTGTTGTTACAAATCGACACTTTAAAAATAGTAAACGAAGTCCAAAAATTACGATTCCGGTGCCATTAGAACCGTATTTCATAATAACATATTTTAGATTCAAAATATCGGTTTTTCGTTGAGTTTATGACCTGTTTACAGCCAACTGAAGTTGGCTGTAAAACCGGGACAGATTCTGTTTTCACTTTCTAACTTACTAACTTGTGTTCGATTGATTCCGTTAATCATGTTTAGTGACCACAACAATATCAAACATTAATATTAATAAGCAAAAAATCAGATAATCAACCAATAATCATAACCACACAAGATCTACATGATTTACACACATAACTTTTCCTTATCCAACTTATTCATCTTTTGTCCAAGACTTTATGTTAGGTTCTTAAGTGTTTATGATTTTTATCCGACGAATCTCTTATTTAACACATTAGACAAGATCAAGAAGGTGTTTAGAAGCACTTACAACTAGCACAAGGCTAGGGAAGAAACAAGACGAAAAACGGGTGGTTAATAGCGTCGCGGTGAGGTCCTTGGCAATCTGTAAGCACTGAGCCTCCTTATGCGTGACCCTTCCCCTTTGTATGTAAATAATGTGGCTAGAATGAAATTTAAAGTGGGTGGATGGTGGGTTGTGTGTTCGGCCGTGAGTCTCCAAAGAGGGAAAGAGAGGAGTGTCAATTTTTTGTAAAGTGATAGAATGGATGAAGTGTGATCCAAAAGTCTAATTTATAATCCATAAGACTTGATTAACCAAAAGATAAAGTGTCCTCTATATTTAAGGCACAAGTGAATTAAAATATTAAAATGTGCTAGAGGGTGTCCCCTCATGGGAACCGAACTCGTTCAAAAAAAAGGGGTTAATGGTTGATTTTGAACTAGAAGGATAATGTTAGTTGATTTAGTTAGGGAGTTTAATTAGTTTATTATGTGTGTGGTAATTTATAACGGGTGTTAGGGTATTCGGGGACCCTAACTGGCTCAGAAAAAGAAAAAAAATAGTGTTAATGACAATATTTTTAGGTTCGGGTTAAGTCCGGTTATTTGGTTTGATACTGTTCCGTTAAAGTGCTTAATTAATTCGTAACGTGTCCTATGTATATATTTTTGTAACGTTTTTAATTTCTAACACTTGGAAAATCATAACGGACTATTTAATGACTTTTCTGTACATTACTAGTGTATTAACAGGCGCCTGTAAATATAACACAGATATCAGAAAGCAGTTACGTAATTCCACATAGTCGTCAAGCACTTTAATTATTATTAATAAACTGTACGGTTACATGTAAATTTGAGGGTTGTCACAAAACTGTACTGTACAATAGGGCTTATCGTACGATACGTACGCGATCATCCCAGCCGTTCGATCTGGTGCGAATTCAATCTTCGCATGTTATAAAAAAGGAAAATGAAATCGCATGGCTTGAAAATGCAATGAAATCGCATGTTTGAAATCCCATGCAAATGAAATCGCATGTGAAAAAATGGTTAGCATGGGGTAATGTGAAAATGGCATGGGGTGTGTAGATGGACAAAATCGCATGTGGAATATTGAATATCGCATGTGAAAAAATGTCTAGCATGGGGTAATGTGAAAAATGGCATGAGGTGTGTAGAATCGCATGTGGAAGATTGAATATCGCATGTGAAAAAATGGTTAGCATGGGGTAATGTAAAAAATGGCATGGGGTGTGCAGATGGACAAAATCACATGTGGAAGATTGAATTCGCACAGTTCGTACAGTTCGCATGGAGATATGAAATCGCATGGGTGATGAAGATCTGACGGCTGGGGTTATCGCGTACGTAATGTACGATAAGCCCTATTGTACGTTAACTGGCCTATATATATATATTTATTTCCTGAAGATTTTCAGATAAATTTTTTAGACATAAATTTGTATAATTATTTTGTTGTATAATATGATTAACATGAGCAATAGTAGCAGTCATACATCCACTTCCTAAAGCTCTTTTGAAAGCAGCAAAATGAATAGCATCATTTTCTTTTGTCATTTCAAAATCATTTTGAGGAGGAAAAATTGATTTTATTATTTCTCCTGTAATTAACTTATAATTTTTCTCAATAACTGAAATATATTTCAAAGAATATTTGTTTATAAACCAAACAGGAAATTCTATGATTTCCTGAATATCATCCAAATCTTTATAAAATTCTCTTCCTATTTCAAATCTTTTTTCTCTAGAGTATGACTCTAAAAACCAATCTTTAAATGGTTGCCAAATAGGATGTCTATATTTTTCACAAATTTTTTGTCTAATGACAGATCCAGGACTAAAATCAATTTTTTCTTTTATCATTATAAACTAAAACTCATGTGTGAGACTGTATCATCCTCACTAACAGGTTGGTATAATCCTGAAACTAAATTGTCATTATTAACATTAAGATTTTCTACTCTACTATTTCTTATTTGAGAAATAGATGCTCTAGTAGATTCTGGTAAATCCACTTTATAATCAAGCGGCGATATGTAAGACCTGGAAGAAATAGATTTTAAAAGTTTTTTATCTTTTCTTTCTTCTTCAAATTCTATTTCTACATTTCCTTCAGGTGTTTCTATTAATCTCCTTAACTTATGATTTATTTGTGGTTGTATTTTAACAGCCCTATTAATAACCCAATTTTCTGGAAAAGTGATTTCTTCCCATTTAACTGGTCTTCTTATGAAAATATTAGATTTTCCATAATTTGTTTCTATCAAAATAGTTTCATCACTAGATTTATCAACCCTTTTACATCTAGCATTCATAGTAGTAAGAAGTCTATAATATATTCTATAACAAATACATATAACTTCAGATCCTTCAGCATAATTATAACCATGCGTTTTAACATATAAAGTTAAAGCATCATCAATATTTTGATCTGTTAGAGATAAATGAACATCAGGATAAACATTAAAATATACTGAACCATGTGCCAGACTAGTTTCTATAATACCCATTAATGATTGTTTCCAGTTTAAATTACGAGCATCTCGTAAAACAGCTATAAAACTTTCTGGTAAACCTTTTAATGTTAAGGGTTTAAAAGCAACTTGAACTAAACCAATATGCATAAAATTAAACTCTTTTTTATATCTGTTTATGTCAGATATGTTTAAAAGCTTTATTACCATTTCCTCATCTTTTATAGAAGCTGATTCTTCAGTGGTTTTAACCACATGTTTGTTTATTAAATTATCAAAACTTCCTATTTGGTATATAACCTTTGGGTTTATATGAGGTATTGTCCATTTATTAAGTAGATCTAAATCTTGAGGTATATCATATTCCTCATTAGTACTATTTTTAATAGTACTCTTTTTCTTAAACAGATTTATCATGATTAGAAATAAAAGTATTGAAACAAGACATACAATAACTTCCTTTGATTCCATGGCTCTGATACCATGACGAGGAGGATCGTATATGGTATATTTTACAAAACATTAAACCGTCAAATTAAGGTGATAAATTTTACAGAATTCAAACCGTCAAATTAACTTAAGGTGGATTACAACCAGTCCTAAAAACTCCCTATCAATTCATAAAAACGGGATAACACGGACCAAGGTTCCCTTAGGCCATAAGACCATTAATTGCCAGTTTAAAAATCCAACCCTGCCAGTTTATGTTTTAACCATTTTACAAAACTCTTTTTATAATATAAGTACCATGTTATCAAAGGATATTACTGAGTCATGCTTCAATACTTTAAGGGCTTTAGCCCATCATGATTATTAAAAGAAAGACAAGATTAAAATACTTACTGAGGAACACCAAAAAGATCTTCAAAGTTGGAAGATTTTATTCAAACTTCAAATATTTTACAAGTGCAGAATTTAGAGAGAGAAGAGAGGTATATATATATAATTTCTTCTCAAATGAACCTTCCCCTATATATATATATATATATATATATATATAGGGGAAGGTTCATTTGAGAAGAAATTTTATGTGAGAAGAAAAAGAAGAAAGGGCATAATGGTAAAACATTAAATAGTTTATAACTCCTTACATTAATTATGTTGTCTCTCATTAATAAAGTAAAAAATATTTTATCCTACACATTTCAAAATTTATCATACATATATCTTACACTTACTAAAATTTACCCTACACATATCTAAATCAATCATACACATTTAAGAATTTATCATACACATACTAAAATTTATCCTACAAATGTCGAAAATTGTCCTTCACCCTAAATTATTTTATCTTGTAAGAGTATATTTAAAAGTGAGTTACAAATTTAATTAGTTAGCTAATTAATTACAATTAGAAATTTACCTATATGCCCTTATTAATAATATTAAATACACATATTAAATAAAGTAAAATGGAGCATTTCTATTGGTTTAAAACTTATTCTTTTTATTCTTACAAAATTTTTCTTCTCATTTGAACCCTCCACTATATATATATATATATATAAAAACTCATTAAGACGATGTCCAGCTCAATAGACAAAATCTAACATATCAGTTTTTATAGGAGATTGAAAAAGCTATATGACCCGTATTGAGAGTGTCGACTATGCCAATAATAGCACCCATTGAAAAAAGCCACATTTAAAACTGTTTGATCCGTACAAGTTATGGGACCAACTTTATATGTATGAAAAGCTTGCGTGGAGATCTGAATTTTCTTATCTTGACCTTCAACTTTTAAGTTTTCTCCAATCTGAATAATTTCATATACTAGCAATATTTAGAACTGGGCAATGGTTATGAGAGTAGAGTTACCCAGAAATAATATTGTTTCTTTCTGTAAACTTGTATTCCATCTATGTCAAGTGAGCACAAATAAGTTCATCATAAAAGAATCATGCCAATTACTAAAATCAATAGCACCTGAACTAATGTACTGAAATTGAAAGATGCCAATAATGACACCATTCTTGTCATTTATGTTGGATCTGAGTTTCTTTTTTATTGTATTTTCGTTTGTAATTAAGATGGAAATGAAAGAGTTGTGCAGCGGAAATAAGATGAAAGCAAACTTTGCATACAATCAAACGAGAGTAATACTTTTATCAAACATCTTTTCACAAAGAACCGAATGATTGAATTTGTTTCAACAACGATTACAATGATTGATGTAAGAATGCAAACTCCCCCTCAGCCAGAGCTCAGTAGTTTGTTCGTGCAAAGAAGACGATTGATCAAAAGAGCTAATAGAACAGTACAAAGTACTGAACTATTTATAGGCACTTGCAAACCACTGAGCATCTTAGCTGACGTCACCATGAAAGTGACATCTAACCTCCTAACAAACTCTAACTACTGATCTATAAACACTGATGTACTAAACTACTGCTATTACATTATATTACATAAAAGACACTTAAACTGCTGCTGCATCCTTCCACTGCTGTGAACCCAGCACTGCTTGTCCGGATCAGCAGTACTTGACCCAAGGCAGTAGATTGAGTCAACAGAGCTTTGGTCTTCCATCAGTCTTTGACTTTGGCCAGTAGATATAAAGCAGCAGTTGTAGGTCAGCACTTAGTATGATCAGCAGATAGGAGGTCAGCAGATATGAAACCACTTTCAAGGGGAGAGATTTGCATGAACCAACTGTAAACGTCTGCTTATTCTGGATCCACTGCTTTGATCCAGTTTTGGCTTTACATTATCTGTTCCTCTGATAGGGTTCAATCCCAACAATCTCCCCCTGGAACAGATAATGCCAAAACTCTTCATTATTTGTGGAAATCTTTATTGCCTCAACAACAGCTCCCTTATCTGACCTTTGAATTGTAATTCAAAGTCTAGGGCATCTGTATCTTCATCATCCCTGCTGAGTGGAAGATCAAGGAGATCCTGCAAATCTTCAAGACTCAGGCCATGAGCTTGTTCCCTTGATATTTTCTCCACTCCTCCACCAGACCTGAGCAAAGTCAATACGCAGGTCTGTTTGTCAGTTTCCCACTTTTGTATTTTTGAGCCTGGTGGGTTTCTTGGGAGATGTTTATTTGCAGAAGTATTTGGAGAGGCTGGCCTATTCATGACTGGCTGAGCAGTACTTGCAGTTTGATCCAAACCAAGAGTTTCCATGATCATTTTCTTTATACCCTCTTTTCCAAGGTCTTCACCTTCCATTAACTCTTTGATGGTTTCAGCAATCAGTTGTTTGTGTGGCCTTCTTTTGTAGATGGTAGCACCAACTGGAGCTGTGGATCTCCTGATTTGCAGCTTTGAAGGTCTTTTTGAAACCGCTGCTTCAGGATAGTCAGGCTTTTGAGGAACTGTGGGATCTTTCTTTCTTAATTGTTCCAACTTTTTGTAAGTAGCCCTGACCATATCTTCTTTCCATCTAGCAACTTGTCTTTTGTTACCATAATCAGTTGCTACCAATTCCTCGTTCATCCTCTTCAGCTCTTCCTGTTTGTCAGGTACATTCTTTCTAAATTTTGCCCAGTTAGGAGGAGTGTGAGTGACCTTCCTTTTTATCATGTCTTGAATTCTTGCAGCTTCATCTTCAAGCTCAGGAACAGTCCACTCTTTGTACATATATATCTCTCCTTTTGTACTTTTTGTGAGCCATGATGCTTTCAATGTAGTCTTTCTTCAGAGATTCAGCTGCTCTTTCAGAAATTTATTGACTAACATTTTTTGCAAATTGCTCTAGGGATCTGACTTGTGTGAGCAAATATTGATAATTTCTTGAAATTTCTTTGTCAGACTTCCCTTGTGTGTTTCTTTTTGAGATATCCTCTGCTTGCTTGGCTTTGATTTCCAAGTATTCATCAACATTTTTAGGCCACGGATATCCTTTTATTGATGGCAACCTCCTTTTGGCAGGGTCATCCTCATAGTAGAAGGATTTTATTTCATCTCTAACAGCTGCTAGTTCAAGAGGAAATTGAACACCTGCAGGAGGTAAGGGCTTGTACATTGGAACTGAGGAGAGAGGAACAGGTTTTGGTATTGTGACAAGAGCTAAAGATTTTGAAGATGTTGGTGATGGAGGTGTGTCATCATCTTTTAAAATTAGCCTTCTCCTTTTTGGTTTAGGAGAGACTGATGATGTTTTGAATGGAACAGTGGTTGTAGATGTAGTGGCATTGGATTGTGATTGACTAACAGTTGTTGAAACAACTGGTGTTTCAACCACTGCTGTCATAACAACAGATGTTATAACATCTGCTGTCTTCTGCTGTGTGTCAGCAGGTGTTGTTTTTGGTGGTGATGATGGTAAAGCAGTAGATGTTGTGTGTGTTGAAGTGGTGTGTGTTGATGGAACAACTGTTTGGCAAGCAGTGGTTTTTGTAACTCCTGCTGCATCAGCTGTTTTGTACGGTGGTTTTTGAGCAGACTTTGAACGTCTAGTTGGAATGGATTTGGGTTGCCTTACTTTTCTAGTAGGCCTCTTCTTTTCCTCAACAGGATTTTCATGATCCCTTGACCCAGAAGTACCCTGATCTGGATGATCCATTCTGTCCACCCTGGCTTTCCTTTTGGCCTCTCTATCTCTCTTCACACTTGCAATTGCTTCTGCTAGTGCATTTGTTGTCACATCAATCTTCTTGCTGCCATCTGGCAAAGGGATCTTTTTGGTCATGTTTGAATTCTCTGGTTCAAGATAAAGACCATCTTCTATACCCTTCCTTTTCCACTCCTTAATTTTCTCCCCCTTTTTGGCATTATCTTCTGGGAGGTCATAAATGAAACGTACGTTTGGAGGAGCAGTGCTAGTGGTGTGCAAGATCTGAGTTTTGAGAGCCTTTAAGTCAGCCTGAGTGTTCTTGAATCTTGACTCCATTGCATTTCTCAGCTGTTGTACATGTTTTTCATGTTGCTGATCTGCTAATTGTGCTTGTTGTTGGAGAAAAGATTGAAATAGATTCCAGAGCTCATTTGTAGCAGGTGTCCTTTGTGGAGCAAGTGCTTGAGGTGGAACAGCAGTTGTTTGTACCTTCTGAACTTGTAACACCTGTTGTAGCATATCTTTGAGTTCTGCAACAGAGTTATCAAGCTTTGCAATACGATCCGTCAATTTCTGGTACTTTAAACCATCACCCAAGTTAATGGGATCATCTGATTTCCCACTAGCAGTGGTTTTATCAGTGGTAGATGTAGGGAATATACTCCAAACATTAACCACTGATGCCCCTTTTTCTTGGTACTGGGGTCTTCTTCCTTCAACACTTGACAACCTTTTGATGTTGCCAGTAGGATAAATAAATCCACTGGTGGTTGACAGAGGTGCTATAAAAGGAATTACCACCAAGAGTTACTTGTAACTCAAGGGGTGTAACCTCCTCAGGTTGTGTTGGTGGGTTAGCAAAGATTGATACATCAGACCCAGTCAGTTGTTGAGGTATATTCTCATTAATAGGTGATTGAGAAGGACTGGATAATGCCTGGTTCAAATCAATTGCATCCAACAGTGGTTTTATTGGTGAGGGAAATGTGGATGTGATGGTTGGTGTAGAAGTAGGATGTGTCCCGGGCAGTGGACTGTGGATGATAGAAACGAGTGTTTCCAGAGCATCATAATGTGGAGACCCTATTTGTACAACCTGTTCTTTTTGTGAAGAAACAGGAGGAGTTTGGGTTATGGGTTGAGATATTTGTACCAACTGCTGTGAGGAAGAAGCAGCAGTGGTTTCTTGTGACTTTTGTGTTGTCACTGGCAGAAGCTCTGGTATCTCATCCTCCAGAGATGCCTTTTTGAGGGTTTTGGTGGGTTTTTGTGTTTTTCTTTTTGTTGGCTTTTTGGTGATTGTAGGTGTGGGTTTCAAAGCAGTTGTGCTGCTGCTCTGATCACCTTGAGCAGTGGGCTCAGCAGCAGATACCTGAGGAGCAGTTGTAACTACTAAAATCTGCTCAGGCACCTCTGCTTGTGTTTTGCAGGGTGCTAACATCCTTGAAAAAGTTTCAGTAGTTAAACTGTTTATTTGAGTAGGATCACCCTGGTTTATTACAGTTAAATCATCCTTACTGAATTTCTTTGAAAAATAGTAACTTAAAAACCTTGGAAACAGTAAGAATGATTTTGATTCAACATTATTAACCAAGTCTTTAAAAATTTCCCGAGAATAGTTAAAATTTTCTCCTTGAAGAATAGCATATCCCAGATTTTGAATCTTTAAAGGGATTTCATTAACAGAAGTGGCTTTGTTTGAAACACATAGTAGGAGGGTATGAAATAAAAATCTGGTTGCAGAAGGAAAATAACCTTTTTCTAAGGTAATTTTCTTCATCATTGTGGATTCATACCCTCTCTCAATGAAGTCAGTTTGCAACTCGGTTTTAGTGAAAGAGATTTTACCTTCTTGATCATCGAGTTGAAAGACTTCTGAAATGGATTGTGGCGTGATTTGGACAGCTTTACCCTTTATAGAAGAGTTTATGGTGGTTGCAGTGTCTCCTTGTGTTTCAAGGGTTGCATTCTTCCAAAACTCCCTTTGGGTCGCCAAATAGATTGGTGCATCGGCGATGAATAAAGTTTTATACTTTGATTTTGCCATGATGTCAATGATGGAATCGAACACGTTGGTGGTTCCTGGTTTTGTGAGAAGACCCAGGAGATTGTGAGATGGTTTATTGTGGAATTTCAGTGGAGATTGCCTTTTGGGAGGCTGTGTTCGAGGATGATTTGGATGAGGGTTTTGAAGATTTCTTTGATTTTGTCATTTTGAGGATGATTGATCGAAGAAATTTGTGAAGAAATGTGAAGAAAAACTGCTTTGAGAAGAGAATTTTTAAGAATTCAATTCGACAGTAAAACCCTGTTTTGGTGGTGAGTGGGGGATTTTATAGGGAAGAAAGTGAATGCTGAGGTGGCAGCCGTTACAAAAGGTCTGACCAATATGTACTGTCCACGTGACAACCCCTGTTGAAAGTGAAGGACAGTACTTTTGTTGAAAGTGACTGATGAAGGCAGTGGTATGAAAGCAGTGGATGATTTTTACTATCAGTGGATAGCATATCAGTGGATAAGACACTGCTTTTGAACAACAGAGTTTATCAAAATAATGAGAGAGCAGGGGTTGACTTTCAGCAGTGGACAGACTTTTGAAGTATAGCAGACTTTTGAACAATCAATGGTTAATGGCAGACTTTTAAGGACTTAATGAAAAATTTTCATTTTTAACTATTTTTAAGGATGGAGTTTTGATTTTCTGAAAACATTTTGTTGCTTTTATTCATAGAAAAACAAGATGTTGTTTGTTATTCCATGTTCAGCATCCCAATCCTAGAGACCAAACTTTCAAAAGTGGCTGTATCAAGTGCTTTTGTGAGCACATCAGCCAGCTGGTCTTTAGTTGGGACATGATGCAGAGAAATCAAACCTTTTTCATAGCAGTCCCTCACAAAGTGATATCTGATGTCAATATGTTTGGTGGTTGAGTGGGAAACTGGATTTTTGATGATATTTTCTGCTGCCTGACTGTCCAACATGAGTGGTGTCTTTAAGGCAGTGATACCAAAATCCAGCAACTGATTTTGAAGCCACAGGAGTTGGGCTGTACAGCTTGCAGCAGCAATGTATTCAGCTTCAGCAGTGGATGTCGAAACAGCTGCTTGCTTTTTGCTTTGCCAAGAAACTAAGCAGTCACCTAGAAACTGGCACCCTCCTGATGTGGACTTCCTTGTGGTGTGACATCCAGCAAAGTCACTGTCTGAGAAACCTGAAAGCTTGATGTTCCCATTAGCTGGATACCAGATACCAAGTGTGGGAGCACCTTTTATGTATCTGAAGATCCTTTTTACAGCAATGAGATTTGATTTTCTGGGAGCTGGTTGACTTCTTGCACAGACACATGTTGCAAACATGATGTCTGGTCTAGATGCAGTTAGGTACAATAAAGACCCAATCATGCTTCTATAAAGTGTTTGGTCAATCAGCTCATCTTTTTCATCAGACATGACCAGCTTATTTGTTGCCATGGGTGTGCTGCATGGTTTACAATCATTCATATCAAATTTGGTTAAAAGTTCTTTAGCATATTTGCTTTGATGAATGAAAGTTCCATTTTGCAATTGCTGTACTTGGAGACCAAGAAAGCATTGCAGCTCACCCATTGCACTCATTTCAAACTCAGCTGTCATGAGTTCTCTAAACTCTTCACACATTGAGTTACATGTGCTTCCAAAAATAATGTCATCCACATAAATCTGGACAATCATTAAATCCTTCCCTCTCCATTTTAAAAACAGTGTTTTATCAATGGTACCTCTTTTGAAACCATTTGAGAGTAGGAAGTTGGAAAGAGTTTCATACCAGGCTCTTGGTGCTTGTTTCAAGCCATACAAGGCTTTGTTTAGCCTGTAGACATGATCTGGATAAAATGGATCCTCAAAACCTGGAGGTTGACAAACATACACCTCTTCTTGAATTGTACCATAGAGGAAAGAACTTTTTATATCCATTTGAAACACCTTCATATTGTGGTTGACAGCAAAGGCCAGGAACAGTCTAATTGCTTCTAATCTTGCAACAGGGGCAAATGTTTCATCATAATCAATCCCCTCTTCCTGTCTGTAACCTTGAACCACAAGCCTGGCTTTATTCTTGACAACAATACCCCTTTCATCAGTTTTGTTCTTGAAGACCCACTTTGTGCCAATGGGACTAGCCTCTTCTGGCAGTGGTACAAGCTCCCATACTTGTTGTCTTTTAAACTGTTGGAGCTCCTCTTGCATGGCTTCTACCCAGCTGTTGTCTCTCAGTGCCTCTTGGTACTTGACTGGCTGATGGAGTGATAGAAAACCAGCAAAAAGACAAATGTTTTGGGTTTGGCTTCTTGTGAGCACCCCTTCATTTATGTTGCCAATGATTTGATCAGGTGGATGAGATCTCAAGAAGATTAAATCTCCTTGGTATGGTATGATGGCATTGGTTGGTGAAGGCTGCAAATGTGTATCATCTGAGCTAACCACTGCTGGGGACTTTGATGATCCAGCAATGGTTTCAAAAGGTGGTGGAATAGGAGGTAATGAGGTGGACAACTGCTGGCTTTTATCCACTGTTTGAGAACTTTTGTCAGCAGTGTTTGAGGATGTGGAAGCAGTGGTTGATGGGCTACTTTGGTCAACAATTGTTGAGGTAGCAGTGGTAGAGCTTTGACAACTGTTTTGAACAGCTGATGCTTTTCCCTTTGTGGCAGACCTTTGAGGGATGATGATTTCATACCCATAGTCTGGTGTTGTATCCTCTGATGGACCTGCACTGTTAGTCTTGACAGCAGTATTTTCAAAAGTGAATTTTTCAAGATCAAACAGATCTGCAGGATTTGCTGGGATTTTCATTGACGAAAGTTCATTGAACTTAACATTCAAAGTCTCCTCCACTGCCTTGGTCCGTGTATTAAACACTTTGTAGGCCTTGGCAGTGGTTGAGTATCCCAGATGATAACCACAATCAATTTTGGCTGCAAATTTTGAAATGGAATCTTTTAAATTCAAAATAAAGCATGGGCAGCCAAACACTTTGAAATATGAGATTAGTGGTTTAATTTTATACAGAATTTCATAGGCAGTCTTTTTGTGCCTGGGGTTTATTAAAACTCTGTTCTGAACATAGCAAGCAGTGTTTACTGCCTCTGCCCAGAAAGTTAAAGGCAAACCTGAATCTGCAAGCATGGTTCTGGCAGCCTCAATCAGAGTTCTGTTCTTCTTTTCCACTACCCCATTCTGCTCTGGTGTTCTTGGGATGCTGTACTGCCTTACAATCCCTTTCTTCACACAGAAGGCATCCAACTCCCTATTTTTGAATTCTGTGCCATTGTCACTCCTGAAGCTTTTTACTGGAAGGTCAAATTGTTTTTCAACCTGTATTACAAAGTCTTGCAAAATGCCTGCAGTTTCATCTTTTGAGTGCAAGAAGAAAGTCCATGTGAACCTAGAAAAGTCATCAACAATAACCAAACAATATCTTTTCCTTTTAAGGCTCATGACTTGAACTGGGCCAAACAAATTCATGTGTAGCATTTGCAGACACTGGGTTGTTTTGGACTCTTCAATGGACTTATAAGAACTTTTATGCTGTTTTCCTTTTAAACAGGAAATGCAATGTTCAGGACATGAAAACAATTTTTGTGGTAGGCCTCTCACCAAACCATTTTTTGAAATTTCTGTGATCGTCTTAAGATTTGTGTGTCCCAGCCTTCTGTGCCAAAGTTCTGTCTCTTTGTTAGAGGCAGCTGAGAACAGACAGGCATCAGCTCTGGGACACTCTTTTGACATGTCAACAACATAAACATTGCCACTTCTTTGAGCAACAAGTTTAGTATGACCAGATTTAATTATTGCTTCAATCTTTTTGACCATTTCTGGTCCAACAATCCTACAACAGTCTTTTGTGAAGAATGACCCAAATCCCTTGTCACTCATTTGGGACACACTCAGAAGGTTGAATTTTAGATTGTCTATTAGATTGACATTTTCAAATTTTACATTTCCAGATTGCACTGTACCAGACCCCAGAACCTTCCCTTTACTATTATTCCCAAAGGATATATCACCCCCACCATGGATTTTAAAGTCTTTGAGGAGGGCTTTACATCCTGTCATGTGCCTGGAGCCTCCACTATCTACATACCAAAGACTATCAAAGCATGCAGAAGCTCCCTGCACATGAAGTAAAAAGATTAGTTCATTAAGGTCTCCAAAGCCAACAAGGCTTTGGATGGGGTCTCAACAGTGTCTGGAATGGATGCAAGATGATGGACAGTGGTTAGGTCAGGGGTTTGAACTGTTTTAGGACAGTGTTTCTCTAACCACTGTTGTGGGTCCTGACCAATCATCTGCTGGTAACCAAAAGGATGCCTGTTCACTTTGGGTTTAGAGGGCCTTTTGTAGGCCTCATAAACGTGTGGAATCCTTTGGTAAGACTGTTTTCTCTGCCTTTTTTGAACTGATTGGCAGGGGGTGCATCAGTAACCTGAACATCTCTTTTGACAGATGTTTGGTTCAGCTGTTTTGTTACAGCTGTTTGTACTGGCACAAACAGTGGTTGTTTCTTGGTGAATTTGACAGATGATGAGGATGATGGTGGACTCAAGGATGTTTTAGCCATGTACTCATTCTTTTTCACATCAAAGTTTTTGAGGTACACACATGCTTGAGTTTTGTGGTTTGTTTTCCCACAGACAATGCAGCTTTCTGCTGAAACAATGACACTTGTTTTGTTTAGATCATAAGCTTTTAAGTGGAAACAGTCTTTTGTTAGATGATTCCTTTTCTCACAGAATTCACAAAACAAGTTATCAATTTTTTCTTTCTTCTTTCTCTTTTCAGATTCCTTTGCAGCAGAGGTTTTAACCACTGCTGGGATATCTTTGAGAGGTATGACTTTAGCTTTTGGAGCTTTAGCACCATCAATTGATGTGAAGTCCATTGGCTTGAAATTTTCAAGAATATCACACTCATCAGACCATTTTGGTTTAAACTGATGATCTTCAAGCTCCTTGAAAGTGGAGGAACCCATTGGTCTGTTAAGTGTGATTTTGTTACCAAGTTTGTCAGTGATTTTCACTTCTTGGCCATTTTTGTTTGTGGGGATAAGCTCAGTAGCTTCATCAGTGGTTTGAACAGAGTTTTCAAAAGCAGTGTTTTCATCATCATATTTTCTATACCCAACCCCAAACTTCACATTGCTTTTTCTCTGTTTTTCAAGCATAACCTCATATCCTTTGCAGGATTCCACCCATCTTTCACAAGTAATCTGGGCAGACTCCAACTCCTTTTTGCAAACTTGGTATTTTTCTACCATAGTTTGAAGTTGGGTTTTGGTTATACTTTGCTCTTCTTTTAAACAGCTGATTTCTTTTTCTTTTTCAGTCAATTTGTTTTTAAGTTCTTTTAAAGAGCTTTCAAATTTGACCTCATCAGTTAAGATTTTATCCCGAAGGTTTTCATTCACCTCTTTGATGTTAGCAAAAGCAATTATGCAATTGTCTGAACACAGTTTTTCAAGAACTTGAGGAGATACCTTGGCAGCTGCCATCATTGCACAATCACATTGATGATCTTTATCATCATCAGCTCTTACCTTCTTTTCACCAGCCTTTTCTTCTTTCTCTTCTTCTTTGTCCTCTATGGACCATGGATCTGTCATTGGTTCAATCAGAGTACCTGAACTTTCTTCCAACAGTACTTCATCAGCCACAGCAGTAATCACTGCTTCAATCACCTCTTCCACTGTTTTAAAGCACTGCTGTTCCTCCTCAGCTTCAACCCCCTCCTGTATTGACTCTAGTGCCATCAAACAAAACTCATCATGTGAAGAATCATTAGAAGCATAGAGTGCAAAATTTTCATCACAAAGATCATCAGGCATACTGCTCCAGTCAACAAACCCTTGAGTGAAAAAGCTTTGTTGATCTGGTTGTGTTGCTGCTGGAGCAGTGGTTTGAGGTGCAACAGGTTGCACTTGTACCTGTGGAACAGGGGTTTGAACATATTGGATTTGTGGAACAGTAGTTTGGACATAATGTACTGGCACAGGGGCAGCAGCATAGTGAGCAGTGTTCACTTGAGCTGCTGGGGCATATTGGGCATAATGCACAGTGTTTTGGTTTTGAGGTCTAGGATTTGAGCTAGGATGAGTAATTATGGGACCAGTATTTTGACTCCTACATTCCCTAGCGAAATGTCCCAACCTATTACACTTGTAGCACTTGATTTTCGATTTATCCAACCCAACCCTTAGATTCCCATGCAAACCTGGGAATTTTCTCCCTGTTCTTTTGTAGAACTTGCTAGTTCTAACACTTAGCAAAGCCAGTTGGTGCAGGATGTCCATTTCCTCTAAATCAGTGGGATCAAAATGTTGCAAATCATTTAGTTCAAAGCTTAAATTATCTGACATCTGGTTTTCGTTTGCAGTGAATGCATAGCTTGCAGAGTGAGGATCAGGGTTGTTAAAGTTAGCTCCAGCAGTTATGTCAATGAAATGGTCATAACCCTGGTCCTTACCACTGCTCCCAGATTCTTCTTGACCCAAAAGAGCAGTGTTACCGAATGTATAATCATCAACGGCTTTTCCTGACTCTTGTAACTTCCTTTTCTGGTTCAACTCCCTTTCGTAGGTCAGGAGTCGACCATGGAGTTGGGTCAAGGTCAGATCCTTGAACTCAGGTGAATTTCTGGTGACAAAGGCTATAGTGTCCCATTTTTCGGGCAGTGACCTGAGGAACCTGCTGTTTTGAGTTGAGTTTGTAAAAGTGGTATTAACAAGCCTCAGTTCACTGATGAGACAACTAAACCGCTCAAATTGTTGAGTCAGTGATTCACCTCTAACATGACAAAACGTTTCGTACTGTTGGTTCAGGATTTCCCTATTGTTTTCTATGACTTCTTCAGTACCTCCAAACTGTTCCTTAAGTGCGTCCCACAATTCTTTGGCACTGTTATAGTGTAACAGTCCAGCATATATTTCATTGGGCAGCGCTGATGCTATGATGCTAAACGCTTTAGCATCTAGTTCGATCTTTTGAAAATCAGTTTCGGTGTAATTTTCAACTGGTTTTGGAACGAACTTTTTGGCATCTTCAGCGCTTGGCACTGAAGGAACATGAGGACCAAAGGTGACAGACCTCCAACAACCTGTGCTTTGTTGAGCGAGGATGTGACCCATCCTCCTCTGCCAGATGTTGTACTCATTTCTTTTTAGCATAGGTGGTTTAAAAAGTGAGCCGATGTTGTTTTTATCATCCTGAGATTGTGACGTCATTCTTGTTGTTTTACAGACACTGAGAAATCAACTTTAATGGTGATTTATCCTTGCTCTGTTTTTCAACGGACGAACAAACGATCAGTATCAACTGTTATGAGCTGAACTATTTACGTCAAAATGATTGTTAAATCAAATTTGACTGTCCAAGCTCTGATACCAATTGTTGGATCTGAGTTTCTTTTTTATTGTATTTTCGTTTGTAATTAAGATGGAAATGAAAGAGTTGTGCAGCGGAAATAAGATGAAAGCAAACTTTGCATACAATCAAACGAGAGTAATACTTTTATCAAACATCTTTTCACAAAGAACCGAATGATTGAATTTGTTTCAACAACGATTACAATGATTGATGTAAGAATGCAAACTCCCCCTCAGCCAGAGCTCAGTAGTTTGTTCGTGCAAAGAAGACGATTGATCAAAAGAGCTAATAGAACAGTACAAAGTACTGAACTATTTATAGGCACTTGCAAACCACTGAGCATCTTAGCTGACGTCACCATGAAAGTGACATCTAACCTCCTAACAAACTCTAACTACTGATCTATAAACACTGATGTACTAAACTACTGCTATTACATTATATTACATAAAAGACACTTAAACTGCTGCTGCATCCTTCCACTGCTGTGAACCCAGCACTGCTTGTCCGGATCAGCAGTACTTGACCCAAGGCAGTAGATTGAGTCAACAGAGCTTTGGTCTTCCATCAGTCTTTGACTTTGGCCAGTAGATATAAAGCAGCAGTTGTAGGTCAGCACTTAGTATGATCAGCAGATAGGAGGTCAGCAGATATGAAACCACTTTCAAGGGGAGAGATTTGCATGAACCAACTGTAAACGTCTGCTTATTCTGGATCCACTGCTTTGATCCAGTTTTGGCTTTACATTATCTGTTCCTCTGATAGGGTTCAATCCCAACAATTTATATAATCAACCTAGAGCTTAAAATTTAATTTGCCAAACATATCATTAAACACTAGAAGACTAGGAGTTCTAATTATTATTTTTTTTCAAAAAAAAAAAAAATGGTAGTGCCCATATCTGGTTAAGTTTGAATCATGAAAAGGTTTCCCACCTACTTTCCAAAACGTGGAAAACTTATATACAACTAGAGTAAGTTTATTGTACAAATAGCTTTAACATACAAAAAAACCCTTAATGTGATAAGTGAAGAAAAAAAAAATTTTGAATTTTTTCCCATCTTATTAATCATGTATTTTAGTCTCAGAATCAAAAAAAAAAAAAAAAATCTTGATTTTACAATATTAAAGTAATTATGTAATTTTGTAGAGTAATTATAATTACTCTATTACTGAAAAATCACGGTTTTTTACATTTTGGATTAAACATCATTCTTAAGTAGTAGGGAAAAAATTTCAAAAAAGAAAAAACAATCCCTCCTTCACATCTCACGTTAAGAGTATTTTGTATTTGATCTTTACACAACATACAACTAAGACGCCATCCGTAGTGCAAGGGGGGACAGGCGACTCCATGTCAGTAGTGCTCGTTTGATCGGCAAATACATTCACGGGCGTGACCCCTTCTCTCTTCTCTCCTCTTACACGTGTGTGCCCTTCCGTACCTCTATCCTCGACGGGCCTCTAGGTGACCCTCCTCTCTCTTCCACCCCCACCCCGCAAACGCCTCATTGTAAATGGTTTAGGTACACAACCAAAATTATTTTGATATTGGGAAATAAAAAGTCCTTAAATATCTACATTAACGTTAAAGTTGCTTTTTTTTGGGATAGATACTTCTGTTTGATTTTTTTTGGATATCGGCAAAGAAAGGCACCAAATATTAATAATTCAGTTTTCACTAATCTTTATCCACGTTGCTTTTTTGGGCTAGATATTTATGTTATAAAGCAGAAAATGGTTTTATTGTGACATACCACTTTTTTCTCTTGTACTCAGGGCGGACCTACCTAATAATAAGAGGTCACCCCCGCTACCCATTGACGCTACGGCGGCAATGTAAATTTTGGAAAAATTTGACGTTTTTTCAATTTCGTTACCCATTTTTGCTTAAACGTTTCCCCTATAAGGATTTTTTAGATCCGTCACTAGCACGTCTTGTGTATAATCTTTACTTTTGTAATTATTTAATTAAGTGTAGTTGGTATGCATAATGACCCCTTAGATCTACCATTAAAGAGAAGATGTCTTTTTGTGACAGATTGAGTATGTCATTAAAGTTGTATTACTCTTGTACTTATCTATCCATTTGGTTCTATTTAGAGTAACCTGTTATAGAAATTTTTGAGTTGGGTGGATTGGTGTTCGAAAACAAGAGAGTTACTACACAAGATATTTTGGGAGAGGTTAAATCGAGAAGTTACGTTTGGTTGAAGAAAATGTCTTCTTTTAAATCCAGTGCCGTCTCCGAGAAATCTCAAATTGTTTTGGGCCTGGAGCCACTAAAAATAAATCGGGCCCATATAATTTAAACACAATAATCATATATAAAAAAACTATAATATGACGCTAATTGTTAAAACAATCATCAAAATAAAAGTATTGTATCAAAATGATCTAAATTTACCTACTTAAGCGAATCGTGCGGCTCTCCTAACGTTTCTTGAAACAAAGCTTTCGATCAGGTCTTCGTAATCCATAGTCTCACATTATCCAAAATTTTCTAAAACATAGTGCTGTCTTGGGTTTTTGAAAGTCACCTTTCCAGATTTTTTGGTAAAAGCTTATGTTAATGATTTTTTGGTAAAAGATTTTTTTGGTAAAAGCTTATTTTATAATCATTTCGAATCATTAGACACTTTTATTTATTCATAACTATTCCAATCCAATAATAGACTTTTTACTTAATAAATCATGATGGATGTTTTTTATATACACAAACAGTGAACCGAGCAAATACAACAATACTTATCATAACCTAATATCATATTATCATACTTCAATCAACACTCACATCGTTCAAACAAATCGAGCAAATACAACAATACTTCAACTGAACAGACGTGAAAACTTACTTCAACCGTCGGATTACCACGGCTATCAAAGATCTGACTAGCTTTAACGGCCTTGATCGTCGCCCGACCCGATTTGAATCTTTGAATTCTGATCGCTTTGTGTGTGCGCTGCTGCCTGTTACAATCTGTCGTCGCTTCGTACTGCTATTCCGGATTCCCGCTCATCACGTCAATCACAATTGAAGGGCCGATTGATTATAATAATTAGGTTAAATAAGTTGAGGCCCAATAACATACACATAGTATATGGATATTTTTTAAAAACTCTGGGCTCTCAAGAACTTTGGGCCTGGGGTCCATTGCCCTACTTGCCCCTACTTATCACCGGGCCTGTTTAAATCCATTAGGTGGGTGGAATGGTGTAAATGCCCTTTCTACATGTTGTACTTGTCTTGTCCTTTGCCCGTTTGGGTCGGGGTCATGTTTTGTAATGGTCTTTTGCCCTTTTGGGTCAGAGGCATTTTTTAATGAAGTTAATTTTCAAGAAAAAAAAAAAGAAATTTTTGAGTGAAGTTGTGGAGACTCTTTGAGTAAAAGAAAATGAATTTTCAAAGATACTATGAACAAAAAGGTTTTTGAACACAGAAGAAAACTTAGTTAGATGAACTAAGAAAGAGCTAAATAATGGCACAAAGAGTTGCACAATTTAGAAGGCAACACCTTTAAAACTTGAAATTGCAAGCAAAAGGCCTTCTGGTCCTACGGCACTCCATATCTTCCAAAGGGGAAACCCGGGTTCAAATCATGTTGCCAGCCAATTTCTAATAGAAAACAAGTTAGGGGGTTTTACGAGCCAGTCGATTTATTTCCTCCTGGAATGGTCTGGTGCCATCCTCCCAAACCAATAATGGACAGTTGTAATTCCTTCTGAAATATAGATACCTCAGCTATGAAGAGGCATGCCAGTATGCCACTGAGCCCGAATACGCCGTCGTTCAAAAAACAAAATTTGAACCCCACCATATGGACCAATCTAAGTATCTAACTACGGGGATTTGGACCTATTCTTTAACCAAGGAATTACTGTTCTTTACACATTAAAGTCAACTTATTTAGTGCCCATAGAATGAAACTATCAAATACCTCAGGGAAAAGAAATTTGGCTTTGAATTATTGTAATAACTAGTTATTTTCCGCCCGCGCGTTGCGGCGGGACCCAATGACTACAAAAGGCGTGTCAGCAACGGCAAACAGATACCGAATATCAAAACATAAATAAAATGACGTGGTAAGGATAGTCACTCCGTCATAAAAAAACGATTTTAAATAACCTAATATATAATAATAGGACCCACACGTCCTACACGTTGGAAATTCGGTTGTTTTCAGTTCAGTTATTACGGTGTTAACACGTTAAAATATGGATGAGCTCGGTACTGGTAACGGCAGCGAAAGTACCGATCCGAAAAATCATCGAAATTAGGTACCGGCTCCGAAAATGCTCGGTACAATACGGTATGGTATTTGAAGGTAAAAATCAATAAATACAGGTATGGTGCTAGACCGGTGTCGAACCGAAAGTAACGATTCTGAAAACGCCAAAAGGTGGGTACCAGATTGGTACCGAAAATGATTTGGTAGAGTAAATTTGGTACCGATACGATACCGGTTCGTTTACAGGATTTGATACGATTTGCTCATCAATATTCTAAATATCCAAGTTAATTTTACATGCTACAATTCATTCATTACAGAAAAAGACAAAAAAAAAGCAAAATAAGTTGTTGTGTATATAAAACCTCATTCAAACGAAATACAGTTTACTTACTGTGTGTATGAAAAGTAATCTAAACGATGCAATTACTTGCATTGCTACAGGATTTGATGAGCTCGGTACCAACCGGTACCGAAAATACCGTTACCGAAATCCCCAAAAGTGTGTACCGGTACCGAATATACCTAGTATGGTACGGTTTGGTACCGGTCGGTACTGGTACGGCACCGGTATTTAAGGGTAAAAACCGGTGAATACCTGTGCAGAACCGATACCGAAAATACACCGGTTTGGTAAATTTAAGACCGGTACCAATACCCGATACCATTTGCTCATCTCTTAATGATGTTACTATAAATTAATGATAAATTCTAATTCTAACAGTAGTTTAATAATAAACTACTACTACTGTTCATTAAGTTTCCTTTTTATCATTAAACTACTGTTCATTAAGTTTCCTGTTACCGAAATCCCCAAAAGTGGGTACCGGTACCGAATATACCTAGTATGGTACGGTTTGGTACCGGTCGGTACTGGTACGGCACCGGTATTTAAGGGTAAAAACCGGTGAATACCTGTGCAGAACCGGTACCGAAAATACTAGTTTAATAATAAACTACTACTACTGTTCATTAAGTTTCCTTTTTATCATTAAACTACTGTTCATTAAGTTTCCTGTTACCGAAATCCCCAAAAGTGGGTACCGGTACCGAATATACCTAGTATGGTACGGTTTGGTACCGGTCGGTACTGGTACGGCACCGGTATTTAAGGGTAAAAACCGGTGAATACCTGTGCAGATTTAATAATAAACTACTACTACTGTTCATTAAGTTTCCTTTTTATCATTAAACTACTGTTCATTAAGTTTCCTGTTACCGAAATCCCCAAAAGTGGGTACCGGTACCGAATATACCTAGTATGGTACGGTTTGGTACCGGTCGGTACTGGTACGGCACCGGTATTTAAGGGTAAAAACCGGTGAATACCTGTGCAGAACCGGTACCGAAAATACACCGGTTTGGTAAATTTAAGACCGGTACCTATACCCGATACCATTTGCTCATCTCTTAATGATGTTACTATAAATTAATGATAAATTCTAATTCTAACAGTAGTTTAATAATAAACTACTACTGTTCATTAAGTTTCCTTTTTATCATTAAACTACTGTTCATTAAGTTTCCTTTTTATCATATATCAATTATTAGTAGAATTCTTGTTTACTCTCCTAATTAATCTCCAAATGCCCACAAGGGGGTTTTTCCATATTTGTTGGGTGTTCTCCTGAATTGGTGTATATGAATAATCAGTTTTTAATGTTAATGAATAATCACTAATATCTCATGTTTCTTATTGCCGAAATTTTGGTGCCCCCATCATCATAACGACATGAGAGAAATCATCTGTCATTTGAATATTCATGAAAAAAACCTAATGTGTGTACTACAAGCTATAACAAGCATTTACTACTATATTTTGTGATAACACATGTATCTAAAATTGATATGATCGGTCGTAGTAAAAACTGAGATTGATTTTAATGCAATTATAAAGTTAGTAATGAAAATTTATCCTATTTGGGTGCCCCTACCCCTAGAATTGGAGACCACATAAACGTTTTTTTTTATATAATTATTTGGCAAATTAGAAATAAATAATCTCACCAAACTCAATTTTGCCGATAATAATCCTAAGTCAGATATTGGTCGATAATAATCCGAACTGGTCAATTTTTTTTTGTAAAATAGTCCGCCGTTAAAATAGCTTAACGGAGTTAAGTTTTTTTTTCCTAATTACAAACCGATGTTTTAGGGTTTTTGATCAGGACAAAGATACGAGTCGATTGATGTAAAACTTACCTCGAAATACTGCCCCAACCCACGAAAACGGTGCTTCAATTCAGATGTTTAAACTTCCAATTAACAAAAATCAAGCCATTTCGAGCATAATTTCGAGGTAAGTTTTACATCAATCGACTCGTATCCTCATTCTGGTCAAAAACCCTAGAACATCGGTTTGTAATTCGGAAAAAAACTTAACTCCGTTAAACTATTTTAACGGCGGACTATTTCAAAAAAAAATTGACCAGTTCGGATTATTATCGGTCAATAATTGACTTGGGATTATTATCGACCAAATTGAGTTATGTGATATTATTTATTTTCAATTCGCCTATTTATTTTACAGCTTGAGAATTTAAGGATTGATTTTAGAGTTAACTGTCATTTTTGTCCTTGTAGTTTGTTCATTTATGCCAGTTTAGGCAAATTTCAAATTTGTACAATTTCCGCCCCTGTCATTACTGAAACATGTCATTTCCTTCCAAAAAAAACTTGAGTTAACTGTCATGTCCTTGTGGTTTGTCCAATTATTCGATTCAACCTTAGTTTTTTTTTTTTACAGAATTGACATGTTTCAAAAATGTTAGGGACGGTAATGACACAAATTTGAAATTTGGCTTGGACTGACATATATAATTGAAAAACCACGGAGACGAAAATGGCAGTTAACTCTTAATTTAATTTCTTTTTTGTTACTGAATATTAGATACCAAAATGTAAGATACTTATTTTTTTTTTACCAATCTACACTGGGTAAAACAAAATGTGCTAATATTATGACAACAAAGTGAAAATCACAACTAGATAAGCCAATGCAACCACTTCATTGTTGCGTAAATTTGAAAGAGACATTCCTACGTGGTATCATTTGGGACCATATGTGAGTAATGAGAAGAGAGCTAGAGAGGTAAATAAAGGACTCTATATGTACGTATATAAGTGGACAACACATACGACTATTGAAGTAAAACAAGGAAAAGTACAACGAATTCGTGGTTGATTCATGTGATCCACTTACTCGACAAGTAGTAAGAAGATCATCTACTCTCTCAACATACTTTCCCTCTCTATAATTTACTACCAAAAACCAAATACTTATTCTCACGCCGGAGAGATAACCTACATTCCTGTGACGAGTCTTAATGGTAACTAACGACAGAATGTTGCATCAGGGTAATCTGGCGTACAATTAGTCGATATGTTGTTGATGATAACAGTCATTACTATACGACGTAAATTCATCGTTGCTTTCCCCGTCGATGAGCCCCTACTAATATTCATTAAAAAGTACCACTAACAAATTGTTATCGATAGCCGTCAACAAAACTTTTTTTACTATTAAACATACCATAACCGCTAGTTTCAATTATGAGATTTCCTTAACAATAATCATGACATAACTTTGTTTATGGTTAATTGGTTATGGTTCAGTTTTGGTTAGATTCAATTATTAACTAAAAATTTCAAGTAAAATTGACTTTAGGCCAAAGTTCAAAACTATAAAGCGATAGGCCTACAAAATAAGAATGAATCCACTATGTTAGACCTAGCTTGTGTCTTTTTAAAAAGACAACCAAGACTATATTTTTTTTTTGTTAAACTTAATTATCGATGTCGGATTTTTTTAATAAGGTAATTTTCAACAAAAAAAATCACTTTATACTTGTAGACAATGGAATTTTCTAGTATCCCAGCCTTTATTGTATGTTCGTATTCAAATGTATTGAAAGTGATTCTCATTGATAAAGTTGTGTAAAATCCACAACTTAAATCTATTAATGCACTAAGTGTATATAAAAGATCATCTCGATTCTTCATCAAAATAAAGGTCATTTACATCAAGATCATTTTGTCACTAGCATAGTTTTATCTTAGCAAAAAAACATTTACATGGTTTGTGTAAAACATACATTTATTAAATAGAGTTAGCATTACCAAGTTCAGTTCGGTTTCGGTGATATCGGTTAGCCAAAGCTTCATAACCGTAATGATAACCGATTGGTCAGTTAAACAAAACTCATAACCATAACCCATTTATGATGTATGTTATCGGTTAAAATCGATTCGTTATATCAGTTATAGACATTTTTTAAAACCATGTCCTTCGTAATGGACATTTTTAAAACCATCTATATCTATATCTATATATCTAATAAAGCAAACCATGGGGGACACATGTCACCTTATGGTTTAAGCCAAATAAGCATCCACCTAAGCATACATGTGGCATAGCTCATAGGGGAGGACATGTGGCATAACTCATAGGAGAGGATTGGTTTGGCTTCTCACATACGCTATTCTATACTCTCTCTCTCATTCTCTCCAAATCGTTCAAAGCATTATCTGAAACCCTGCTCCTTACCCTTTCAATCGATCCTGTGCACAAACCCTAATTTTGATATCTATTTTTCTAGTCGTTTCACTCCGAATCTCAACGAAGACATCAATCATTCATCATCGCAAACCCTAATCGCATAAAAAATCATCGAGCATGAGCATATTCTGGTGTAAGTTATTTATTATTGGTATGAAACATCTCATCAATTCTTCATTCGTCCACCAGGTGATTGTTTACATTATCCCCTTTTGAATTTCGCTCAATCCTTTTCTTCATCGTTTCTGAAGTGTTGATTTGTTGAGTTTTGCCCTTTCGTTGATCATCTATCTTATCTATCTTGACATTTGTTTTTTTTATTTCCATTATTTCAGTTTTCAGCGTATGTTCATCGTTCAATGTACTTTTGTGTTGCAAGGGTTGATTTGTGGTTTATGTCAGACTGATTTGAGGGTTGATTTGTTTTCTTGGCAGATTGCGTTACATATTTTGGATTTGGATTAATTTTACTGTTTTTTTTATTATTTTAGAGTTATTGGTTGCAGGAGTCTTAGGAATTAGGATTTTGTTTCGGTACCTATTTTCAAATCGACCGAATATGCCTATGAAACGCTCAAAATGTAGGTTGTTTGGCATCAAAGTTGAAGATGGATGGTTAAGCTTTTAAGCAGTTGTGTGGTAGCGGTATGGAGTTGGTATAAGGTATGATTTCTCAAGGTTGTTCCCCTTTGTTGGTAGCCTATGTTGTTAATCTATACCAAAGTATATTTCTATAACGTCTGTTTAAATTCTCATGTTGAATAGTTTTTTAGGGTTTTTTTTCTTCTATTTGTGAAAAAATAAGTTATAATACGATTGCAGGGCTCACTAGGTCGAACAGAGGTTGTGATTTTAATCTATATCAAAGTATATATGTTAACACACTAATAGTTTGTAAAATAAAAGATAGTGGATACAAAAAATTGTTTGCGGTTGCTCTATCAGACCCGACCCATTTTGAACTTTGGCTTAAAGCAGTAACGAATAAACAGGGGCGTCTAGATGATGGTGGGGCTGCAACAGTGAGAGCTATAATGCATTGGGAGTACCGAACCATTTCCAGAGGACACAACTCAATACTACACAATCTCAATGAACTTCTTGGCCCTAAAACAGAGGATTATATATCATTTTATGGCCTCAGGACGTATGGAAGACTTGGTGATGATGGTCCCATTGTTACAAGTCAGGTAATGAAATGTTTTTGTGTTGTTGGGTAATTAATTTATGAAGTGAGAATGAAATGATAATATCTTATGTTTTATTATTTTTCAGGCAGGTGTATGTGCATAGTAAAGTGATGATTGTGGATGACCGTATCACGTTAATTGGATCATCCAACGTAAATGACAGGAGTTTGCTTGGGCATAGGGATTCTGAGGTGCAATTTTAGATTTACATTTTACGGTCATAGTGGTTTTTTTTAACAATTCAAAATAAACAATGTTATATTGAAGAAAAAACTCTTTTTGCTAAGACAAATTTTTGCATCAGATTGGGGTTCTTATCGAAGATAGAGAATTTACCGAATCAACGATGAATAGAGAATCTTGGAGTGCCGGGAAATTCGCTAATAGTCTCCGGCTTTCTCTATGGTATGAACATCTTGGTCTTCACGGTGAAGAGGTTAGTGCCATTTTACCTACTTAAAAAAGGTAAGGTAATAAACACCTTTTTTTCCATCAAGCCTCTTCATTTTGTTTCAGATAAGTTGTATTAGAGACCCTGTGGCTGACAGCACATACAAAGATTTGTGGTTAGCAACTGCAAAGGTAAAAATTCATGGAACAAAAGCACATAATAATTTCTTTGTTTATTTTTTTTTTCATTTGATCTTCAAGTGATAATGTTAATGTTTGGCATGAAAACTCCCAAATTTGATCTTCAAGTGATAATGTTAATGCAATTGGGGGATGTTTGGCGAGTAGGCCAACTTGGTCAACCAGGTCAGGCGCGGTCAAAGCTGTTCAAATGGTCTATTTTAAATAGCGTCTTGGTAGTTACAAAATGAATAATCAATCAACATTGAAGTTGTCATATACATATATACGTTACTGAAAGTAGAGAGTCACATGCTCACTGTGGATACACACATATATGGTGGATATAAGATGATTTTAGGGTGATATTATTATTGTATTTGTAGGTGGCTTTTGGTCTATAAATTAGGATTCGGGGTGCCCGGTGCGATGATTGTGTTGTGACAACCCGAGTTCTCAAGGCTTTTCCTCGACACGTTACCTGTTTACAATTCTGTGTTTTCATAATCTGTTTGCATTGTAACTTGTGCACGTTTGATATATGTTTGGTGTATTGTACTTTGTTTGGTTAAGTAATGAACTTATTATAAACTCAACTCATACATCCTCATAATTGACGAAACTTAGGTCTTTCGTCATTTCCTCCTTGCTCGACGAAATATAGAGTTTCACCATCAACTTCACTCGACGAAAGACTGGACTTTCGTCGAAGCCTTATTTTGCCGTGTGGGCTTGTGGCCCAGGTGTGGCCCAAGCACGAATCAGTTATATAATCACCTTTAACTGCACGTAACGTGACTAGTAGCGAAACCCTAGATCCTCTCTAAATCAGCTACGACAACATTATTTCCCTTTCGAAGATCTTCGTGATTTCATCTCAATTCTATCGCTTAGTCCATTATACCATTGATTGATTTAAACTTCCTGTTGCACTAGGTTGTATGATCCCTGAATTGAGTGATTTGACTTCGTTATTTCCTACTGTTTATTTGTTATGATTGCATGATATTAGAAGATGGATGATCTACGGCTAGGTCTAACATATAAGTGTGAATAACAATGATGATCTAGACTGCAAGATGCTTGGGAACGGTTGTGTTTGTATCTATAATGATTGATTCGTTGATAGGGTTTTTGATATGTTATTCTTTAAGCCGGTAGATAGGAACACACATGATAAGAATCTGATGTATTGTGATCGGTCACGTTCACTGCACGATTTTGATGATTCTGTTTCTGTATGAGTATCATGTTGGTTGTGTGTAGTCATGAACAAAACGGAACTGGAAGTGTTTAGGGTTGCTGTTAATCCCGACGAAATACCCTGATGATTCGTCACCCCTCACATCGACGAAACACCTTAGTGATTTGCCACTCAGCATATTGACGAAACACTTTAGTATTTCGTCATCTGTCTTGACGACGAAACACCTCAGTGTTTCGTCGGTTGAAGTTTCGCCGCCCAAAGGATAATTCAGACTGTGGTTGGAACTTGAATGATATGAATGATTTCTTTTTGACAAAACCTTATTACTGTTTGTTAATGATATAAACATCGACTGAGGAAACATGAATTGGTTGCTATGAGTAGTACATGTAATTGTTAACACCGTTGTGAAAAATACATGAAAATGTGGAATCGTATGAACTTGAATAACTGTTATGTTGTTTGAATGCACACTATGATTGTAAATTATACGTGAACCATGCGAATGAAAACTAACTACGTAAACATGAATACCATAGGCTGTGACTGTTTAAGTATGAGCAAATAGCTAGTCATACCGAGCAAACCAAGGTGAGTTCACTGCTTTTCTCCAAGCATGCGTCCCGGGGAGGGACATCTGGTAATCGTTCCGGGGAGGAACGTCGGGTTATTGGGATGTTGGTTATTACACTCATTTTTATCATTAAGTCCCACCATATACCGATTGGTTGCCGGGGAGGCAACGGGGTTATTAGTTGATAGCGCTATTAGGTTTGGCACCCTCACACCGTACCGGGGAGGACGGTCGTGAACTAAAACCATAACCACTTGACCAATGTGTGATAGAGCATTGGGGTTTGGGCAAATAAATCTAGAGCCATTTGCGGTAATCGAGTTAATAACAACATCAAATCATTGAATCGTCTTATACTCATATCTGGTAACTAAAACGTGTTAAGAAACTTTGAACTCACCAGCGTCGTCTGACACACTTGTCTGCATGCTTGCAGGTCGTTAGATTCTTGGACATAGAACTTGCTATCTGGGAGTGCTGGAGTGGTCATGGGTCACAACTCTTGGATATTTGTTCTTGGTTTAGTACATTGTTTTGAAACACTTGAACAACGAATAATCTTATGCTTCCGCTGAACGTTTACTTTGGTTTTAACTTATGACTTGGGTTTATAATATGAAATGAATCGAATGTTTTATTTAAGTATTTATTATTGGTTCAATGTGATTGGTGTATTGGATCCTGGTACGTTATGTAACACCCCGTGTTTTGAAAGTCAAAGTCAAAGTCAAGATTGAAGTCAAAGGGAGACAAGATTGCTAATTGTGATCTGTCACTCCTTGTTCAATTCCCATTTTTACTTCTTTGACTTATAGATGGTCTATTTTATGCTTACGTTAGTTGTATTATGTGGAGTATTTGCTAATAATCGAGGTTTAATCGCTATTTATCGCATATTAATCGCATGTTTTATCGCTTATCGCTTATCGCTTATCGCAATCGCAACTCGAATGGTGTGACCTGGATATTGTTTTACGTGTGTGTGCAATTTATGTGTTACTTGTGCATGTTATGTTTATGTTGAGGATAATCGAAATCGCAATACATCGCATCGCAAATCGAATCGAAACGCTAAACGAACATTAAATAAGGATGCCTGTATGTTGATATAGTAGTTGGGATTAAAAGTAATTTCAATAGGAAACTCTATCGCATCGCAACGCTCGACACGCGAATCGGAATCGCAAAACTCATCGCGCCGTTCACTCCAATCGAATCGTCAGCCGATCGAGCTGCCACCCGATCGAGTTGCCACTCGATCGAGCAGTCACCCGTTCGGCTTGCCACCCGATCGACCAGCCCTTTCCTGTAACACCCCGAAAAATATAAAACTTTATATTAGAATTATAAAGTATAATAAATGAGAATTTACTAACTAGGAATTTTAACCTAGTTAGTTACAAGTCTAGAAATAGCTTATAAATAGGGTTAAAAACAACTAAACTATAAGTTGAACAAAGTGGAAGGGCCAAAGTTGTAAGAATTGAAACTATATTGTTAATTTTAATAAAAATCAAAAACCAAACACCATTTGAAGGTGTCTGGTCGCACAGGAGAAAGCCAGGGGCGATCCCCACTCTTCAAAACCCTAAAACTTCACTAAATCTGCAAATTGAAGGCTCAATCCAAGTTGAAATCGAAATTAAAGCATAGATTATTGATCCTCATCACAAGAGGATTACAAGTTATGTAAAATTTAATGAAAACTCTCAACTTGAAATTCTCATGAAATTGGGAAAAATCTGAAATTATGGTTGCATGTGTGTATTATGATGATTTAGGAACAACTATAGTGTCTAGGGACAAACCCTAGACAAATACAAGCTGAAATCATATGAAATTTTAGTGAAACCTATGAACACCATTGTAGGTGATTAGTGGGTTATGTGTAATTTGATGAACACTAGGAAATAGATTGTTGATCTAGTGTAATTTGACAATTTTGAAGTGATTTCAGAAAATTAGAAGTTAACAATCATGTAAAAAGGTTGAATGATGTGAAAATAGGGCTAAATGATAAACTAGAGATTTGATGTTTAATCATGTAAAAATCTGCCCTTGAAGTGTTTGTTGAAATGCCTCTAAGAAGGCTTAAAACTGAAATTCCAAGTTTAAACGCATAATTATGACGTTTTGGTGTATTATGCGAATTATGATTTAAAGAGAGTTCTAAACATATCATAAATGAACTCTATAGGAACGGGCGCAGGAGCGTCAAGCGGACAAGCGGGTGGCGAACCACGTTTGAAAGGCCTACTTTGAAGGTATGTAACTTGATCCGTTACATTTGGTGAATTGTTGTTAAACTATGCGTTGTTGATAAATTATGTTGGTTATAGCAATCATGTATGTTACTTAAATCCGTAGGTTAAGAATTGGTTTGTAGTCGTTTGGTAGCCATCAAAATGGAGAATTTCCGTAGATGGATCAAGCGGGTCGAATCATGATACTTTGTAGTATTAATATTGTAAGTAGAAAGAAGAGGCGAAAATGGTCACAAGAGCACGAAGCCATAAGTTTGGTAATGAAGTGCCGGTGACAATAAGCCCCGGAGTTAGGGTAATAAGCGCCTTAGGTTTACTAGTTAAATGGTAGTAAAATGTCAGTTAGAATGGGTTGAATAATTGTATATGGACATATAGTCTTTCGGTCCGTAATCAAATTTTTCGGTATGAAAGTTGTAATAGGCATGTCGGTAACGAATTTACAGACGCATAGGAAAAAGAATCACCTAAAACGGACTTACGAGTCAAAAGTTATGGCTATTTAAAGTTGGAACTTGATTGAACTTGGAGCTGGGAATGTACAGCAACAGAAAAATAAACATTCTGTGAATTTAGGGGCTAGGCGTCGCGCGAGCCCCCTTGGCGTCACGCGACGCCCTTGTTCCGGAAATATTTTTTTTTTTAAATGTTGACTCATGGAACTAGTTTGTAACCCTTTTAACTTGATCAAAACTAACTTTTGTTGGGGTTTTGATCTTAGGTGATGAAGGAAACTAACCGGAAGATGGTCGAGCAAACTTTTGAAGAACCGAACACTACTTACAAGCTTCCGCAATGTTTTAAATCTTTACTAGACTTGGTTTATGGGTTGTAAATGATCGTTAAATAACTTTTGAAACGTTTTAATTTAGTCGTGTTTGACTAAAGTTTATGCTACTTATGAACTTCTTGTATGAATTTTATGTTAATTAAGCAATTTTTATTTGCAATGGTATAACCTATTATTAAAATCAAGTAAAATTAGACGGGTGTTACATCTCCTCCCCTTTCCATTTATGGAAAGCCTATAAATACCCCTCATGTCAACATCATTTGATGTTGACAGCTCTCTCACTCTCCTACTCAAACCAGCCACTATTTCTTCAGATTTCTCGCGATTCTTGTAAGTTTTCTGTCTAAATCTTGTACTTTCTTGATCTACACACACTCCTACACCTTTCTATCTTTTGAATCTTAACTTTTAACCGTGAAATCACTAGATTTGAGGTGTTCTAGGATGACGTCATCATGGTGTTCTTGGGAACTTCATGTCTTGGCTTCAATCCACCAAGAACAACTTAGATCTGAACGATTTCCACACAAATAAACAAAGATCTGTTGGGAATAAATGTTGAATGAGTACTTGAATTGACCATGACACTCAACTCCATGCCCATTGATATCCGACACAAAGCGAATATTCGAACAGAGTTGAAGTTTCGAAATATAGTGTGCAAAATGTACCCGCACAGTGATTGTTGCCCATTTTGCTAATAGTCTGTTGTTCATATCCGAACCCGTGTTTCGAAATTCAGACTGTGGTTGGAACTTAAATGATATGAATGATTTCTTTTTGACAAAACCTTATTACTGTTTGTTAATGATATAAACATCGACTGAGGAAACATGAATTGGTTGCTATGAGTAGTACATGTAACTGTTCACACCTTGTGAAAAATACATGAAAATTGTGGAATCGTATGAACTTGAATAACTGTTATGTTGTTCGAATGCACACTATGATTGTAAATTATACGTGAACCATGTGAATGAAAACTAACTACGTAAACATGAATACCATAGGATGTGACTGTTTAAGTGTGAGCAAATAGCTAGTCATACCGAGCAAACCAAGGTGAGTTCACTGCTTTTCTCCAAGCATGCGTCCCGGGGAGGGACATCTGGTAATCGTTCCGGGGAGGAACGTCGGGTTATTGGGATGTTGGTTATTACACTCATTTCTATCATTAAGTCCCACCATATACCGATTGGTTGCCGGGGAGGCAACGGGGTTATTAGTTGATAACGCTATTAGGTTTGGCACCCTCACACCGTACCGGGGAGGACAGTCGTGAACTAATACCTTAACCACTTGACCAATGTGTGATAGAGCATTGGGGTTTGGGCAAATAAATATAGAGCCATCTGCGGTAATCGAGTTAATAACAACATCAAATCATTGAATCGTCTTATACTCATATCTGGTAACTAAAACGTGTTAACAAACTTTGAACTCACCAGCATCGTCTGACACACTTGTCTGCATGCTTGCAGGTCGTTAGATTCTTGGATATAGAACTTGCTATCTGAGAGTGCTGGAGTGGTCATGGGTCACAACTCTTGGATATTTATTCTTGGTTTAGTACATTGTTTTGAAACACCTGAACAACGAATAATCTTATGCTTCCGCTAAACGTTTACTTTGGTTTTAACTTATGACTTGGGTTTATAATATGAAATGAATCGAATGTTTTATTTAAGTATTTATTATTGGTTCAATGTGATTGGTGGCTTGGATCCTGGTACGTCACACGTCCCGCGGTGGTTCCGCATGTGGTATTTTGGGGGTGTGACATGCGTTGTCGGCGTTGTCTTGGTTTCTTGTGATCGGAGAATTTATTTACATTTTTGGCGGTTGGTTTCCTTATTCATGGAAAGGGTTTACAGTTGCTGCATTTAAAGATTTGGTTCATGTTGTGAAGCTTTCAATATCATCTGGTGTTATGGTCTGGTAAGTAGTGAATAATGTTGATGATTAATTATTCCATTTGAATTGTCATATTGACTTTGAAGTCAAACTTCTTGCTTCAGAAATTCAGTTTTGATACTTCTTTTAAACATGAAAACTGAAAAAGAAATACATCTTTGTATTATTTGCATTAGAGAGTCCAGTTAGTCATCGCAATGTTTTTAGAGTTATTTTTTTATGCCTCAATTTGATGTTGAAAGGAAGACAGTTTGACCCTAAAAATCAATTTCAATTTCTATATGATGTTGAGTACAGACCTGATGAACAAATACTTTTGACTTTCGTGGTCAACACTTTTTCTTTCAAATACATATTTTGATCCTTATAACGAATCGGTTTGACCACCAAAGTTAAATTTTGTTTAAACCTAAAAACATAACCACCCTCTTTCTTCATTGTTCCCTTTTGCCAGCTTAGAGCTATGGTACAACGCGGTGCTGGTCTTACTTGCTGGATACATGGCGAATGCAGAATATGCCATTTCTGCCTTTTCCATATGGTACATACCTCACTTTTTATCTTTTTAAAAAATTAATATATACATATAATTATTTAATATCCCAGAGTTAATTTTGAAATTTTGCAGCTTTAACATCAATGCATGGGAGTTTATGATAAGCCTTGAATCTGTCTACAAGGAAGTTTTTTTCCACGAATGTATGGACAAAAATGTATATTCCACGAATCTGTCTACAAGGAAGTTTTTTTCCAGGATTTGAATAATTTTCTTCTTTTTTTGTCTTCCAATGTATGTGTTTTTACATAGTATTATATTTTGAACATAAATAATCAGTTTTTGGTTGAAACCCGCGTATTACGCGGACATTAACCTAGTTTCCTCCATAAACAAGATTGGGAGCATTTTCCCATTATGAGAAACGGATTAAATTTAAGGTCTACCGTAAATAAAGAGTTAATTGCCAAAATCGTCCCTGAGGTTTGGGCACGTTTGCTATTTTCGTCTAAAATGACACTTTTGTACCAAATTGCCCCTAACGTTTGTAACTTTTTGCCATTTTCATCCAAACCACTAACTTGGTTTATATTTTCTGTTAAGTTGAGGATATTTGGATGAAACTGGCAAATATAAAACCACATGGACGATTTTGGCAATTTACTCAAACCCTTTTTAATTTCTTTTATTTAATTATTTTTGTTACATATATAATAAAAAAGAATATTCATGGAGTTTTTAGAAGAAAAAAAATTAATAGTTTTGTCACATAATTTTTATAAATTTTCATCTAAATTACTAACTCAGTTTAATTTTTCTGTTAAGGTGAATGATGTTTTAAATTTTATAAATTAAGACAGAAATTAATTTACAGCTTCTTTATATAAATCAGTTTTACAAAGAGAAAACGCCATTGGTGTGCAACACATAACAATCGATTACAACTTTTAATATTTATCAATTGTAGAGAGAGAAAAAATTGACCTTTTTTCTTTGACAAGTTCATACATTTTAGTATTTTATTTGACCTTTTTCAATTAGGTCACCAGCATTTTGGTTATATAAAATTTAGAGGTTTAAGTATATTTTAATTTTAAAAAACTGATCTATATAAAGAATTAGAAGTTAATTTCTGTCTTAGTTTATAAACATCATTCGCCTTAAGAGAAAAATTAACTTAGTTAGTGGTTGGATGAAAATTCGTAAAAATTATGTGACAAAGCTATTATTTTTTTCATATAAAAATTGCATGTATATTCTTTTTTATTATATATGTAACAAAATTAGTTAAATAAAAGAAATTTAAAAGAGTTTGAGTAAATTGCCAAAATCGTCCCTGTGGTTTTATATTTGCCAGTTTCATCCAAATATCCTCAACTTAACAGAAAAAATAAACTAAGTTAATGGTTTGGATGAAAATGGCAAAAAGTTACAAACGTTGGGGGCAATTTGGTACAAAAGTATCATTTTGGACGAAAATGGCAAACCTGCCCAAACCTCAGGGACGATTTTGGCAATTAACTCGTAAATAAATGTGAAAAACACCAAGTATATGCTTGAAGGTCTTGTCAAGAAGGTTAATCCATTATCTTTCCTCGATTAATGATTGGGAATGTAATCTGTAAAATAATAACACCATGAAGCTCGTTACAAGGAGGAGAGGTGGAGGGTTCTCCTTGTAACCACTCTTCGGCGTGAGAATAAGTATCGTTTAAGAATAATAAATGAGGGTGTGTTAAGAGTAAGAGAGCCGATCCTTAAACATTTGGTTAAAGGCTGGTGTTTATAGCCGAAGAGTGTGGAAAAGGAAATGGGCTGATGGGCCTTGGGCTGGACATCGCCAATAAGGAATATCCGGTTTTTCTCTTCTGACACGACCGTTAGTGCTTGCAGAGGGTTAAGACGTTGGCGCAAGGTGATTGGTGCCACGTGGCCTATCGATTGTCCTTGTTGTTGAGTCTGTCAATCAGTTGTGAGTGGAGATCATGAAGCAGCGAATGATGTACACTAACTAGTTACACATCGCTGTCCTTTTGTACTTCTTGTCTCCTACACGATTGATCATCGTGGGTGCTGTGAAGGCAGAGCCTGGCGCACGCTGGTTGGTTGCAGTTCTTGCCATCTGTACTATTTGTACTTGTACTAGCTGTCACTGCATTGTCGACGCAGGCGAGGGCTTGCACATTAGCTCTGATGATAGGTAGGTGTTGTGTTGTGTTGTCAAGTCTGGGTATGGATCTCTCCGCGCAAGTCTTGTACTGCCTTGGGCAGGATTTAGGACCATACCTTTTCAACATGTCTCTATAAATTGTGCCTTGGCCTATCAGACACGGGACTATGGATGTAAATGAGCCAAGCCAAGCGTGCCTAAGCTCGCACTCAACTTGTGTAACTTACGAAAGCTCGATTTCGATCTTGGCCTATTTCGAGTTTTTAGCAAAGCAATCTCGATTAACTCACTAACGCCTTATCTCGTATACACCCATAGTCAAGACAAATGCAAATTACCTATATTGACAAAAACAAAGTCCGAGAATAGTGATGGCTTATTACCGGTGGAGTAGGGCGGCAAAAATAAGTTGGGGGAATGGTGTCAGGCAGTTTGCCTGGCACTTGCCCATTGGTTCAACCAATTTACGATTTTATCCTCAATTTAAAATTACGATTTTGTTCTCAGTTTAAAATTACGTTTTTACCCTCAGTTCAAAATAAAATTTTGTTTTTGCCCCTTGCTTAAAATTACGATTTTCCCCTGAATTCAAAAATATGATTTTGCCCCCATTTAAAAATTACGGTTTCGCCCTAAGTTCAAATTTACGTTTTTGCCACCGATTCAAAATAAAGTTATGTTTTTGTCCCAACTCAAAACTATAGTTCAAAATAAAATTGTGGTTTTGCCCCCAACTTAAAATTACGAATTTGCCCTCAATTTAAAATTATGATTTTGGCCCCATTTCAAAAATTACAATTTTGCTCCCTGTTAAAATTGTAGTCTTGCCATCGTTTTAGTTTTTTTTTTCAAAACTATAGTAGTGTTTTGTTTTACTTGCTTGAGTCAATGTAACTTTTTTGTGTCAAACCGCTGTCTAGCACTCGCTCGTTGGTCCTGACAAATTACTATTTTGCCCCCAACTCAAAATTACAGGTTTGTCATAGTTTTGGTTTTTTTTTTTTTTAGCAAAACTAGGTAAGTGTTTTAGTGTAATTGGTTGACCCGATGTATTTTTTATTGAGATCATGTTATAAGTAGTATGTACAAATAACCAAAATACATGTGCACATGTTATGAAACCAAAAAATATTCGGCTTAGCGCCCCGCAATGCGGGCGTGACATAACACTAGTAAACATACATATACGATCATTTTATTTAGAACGTGCTGAATTGTTTCGATATGTTGAAATAGTTTAACGTTATGTTAATCAAAGGCCCCGCATGCTTAAAGGTGATGTGAAGTTCGATGTTGATACAAAGGGACAGTCTTTCCGTTAGCTATATGACACGAATAAATAAAATTATAGAAGAGCTAGTAAGGGCCCTTGTTAAACTGTGTAGGGTAAGCTTTCATCATTTAAAATACTTGCTTTCCACCCCATCTATTTATTAGGTCAAGAAGACGTTGCAGGTCATGGAGCCAAGGCTTAGGTTTAAACCCATGACACGTAGTGGTGCACCTATTATGGGACCCAAGTAAGAATGAGACCCATATGGTTTGATGCCTAAAAGTTAGACATAAATGCATACCTCTAGTTTCTAGCTATGCAGCATTCGTCAAATTATTACAAGTCATTTTCCATTAAATTTATATGTCTAGTTGTTTATCTATATTCAAGTTTGAAGGTCACAAATCATAACAGGTTGTTAATTTAATGGTTCTGAGATTATTCACATGGAGGTTTTAATTTTTAGATAATTGAAAAATGAAAATTGTTTCAGAAGTTAACTGATAATTTTCACTTCATTTATAGTCTTGAATGACACTCATTAACATATAGTCAACGAAGATGTTACAACAATGACATAGCTACACTTAAATTTGAACCAAAATACCCTCATCTGGGGTCAGTGGCGGATTCAGAAATTTTTTCCAAGGGGTTCACTTTTTTAAGTGTCCGAACATAAAAAAATTCGGAACGGTTCGACGATTCGGGTCGGGTAAAGTTCATAACATAATAAAAATACGATACAATAATGAAAAAAAACATCGTCATGATAAAGTTAAAAACACGAAGCAATTACTACCATGTTTAACCCTAACAAACCAAATACAGTAGTAAAGTAATATTAAAGCCCTAACTAACTCTCTCAAAACCAAAAAAAACACAAGAAAGTAAAAATTAACCATAAGAAACAATACACACTTCTTCCAATTCATTCATGCTCATCACACACTCTGAATCACACTATAAATTTGAATATTAAACCCTAACTAGATCAAACCAACATCAACTACTACCATGTTTGACCCTAACAACTTAACTACAGCATCAAGTAAAATAAAATTAAAGCCTAACACACTTTTACCTATTCATCCAAGCTTATCACAGTATCACACACACTCTGCATCACACTATAAATGTGAATATTAAACCCTAACTAGATTCAAACTGATAGCAATTACAGGCACTAACTACATAACTTACAGCTTATAATGGTGGCTGGAGAGTGGAGAAGGGGTTGCGGCGGCTACCGGCTGCGTGACTGCTCCAGCGAGTGGTTGTAGAGTGGAGAAGGTGGATGAGTGGTAGCAATAATGGTGGATGAGTGGCTAGAGGGAGGGGAGATGATGTCTGTGTTTTTGGTTTGTGAGTAAAAAGGAAAGGGGCAAAAGGCGAATAAGAACTAAACCCTAAGTCCCTGATTTGTTTTTCACTTAACAAAAAAAAGAAAAACGCAAAAAAATGGCAAAAAACGGGATTAACAGGACTCGAACAGGCGACATCAAGTTACTCGGCGCGGACATTGACCAGTGAACCACTCTACACATTTGTTTATAAGGTTCCTCTACATAATATTAAGGGGTTCCTTCAGAATATTCTATATACGTTAACACTATAAATTACGGATCGAACAGGTTCCCGGGAACCCCCTAGCTAAGTGTAAATCCGCCACTGTCTGGGGTCTATTTGGTCATATTTAATCACAAAAAGTTAACTGAGTTAGGGTTAAAGGACATAACTTGCAAAAGTTTGCAAACATCGAGTACGTTTTCTGTAATTATTGAAGACAAAGGACATAGTTTGCAATAGGTGACATACATAAAAGACGATATTTGTAATTTACTCTTAAATAAACTAATTAAAGAACAAGTGTACTTACCTCGTTTAATTCATGATTTGAATGTTTAGAGATATATGGTATGTGTATATCAATTGTTTACAACCAATTTTCTACCTTTGTCTGAAGCAGTCAAGGCCAGTATTAATCTTAACTTAAAGTCTTACCTAACCACACTCTGGACTTGCATGTAACAATAATACATTCATAGTATATACTTTTATGTGATATTCAAAAAATATGTAATTGTAAATATAATCCATTTTGAAAATTTTACATTGGTACATTTCTTTTCTATATGGGCACATACAAAATATCTAAGACATCATTATCATCATACTCAGTATATCCCACCAATAGCAAAGTCAAGGTAGGGTCTGAGGAGGGTGAGATGTAGACAGCCTTACCTCTACCGCATAGGAAATTTAGAGACTGCTTCCAATGAGACCTCCAGCTCGATAGTGGTTTTGCATCAACTCTTGAACATAATGCACATAACACTCAACAATATTTGAGACAAATGCCGATTAGTGCATGTACCCATTGTCTTTCGGCTATAAATGCTACCACATGATACATGATTAACCATCCCCCTCTTTTAACATTATTTTCACGAAATTAGTAAAATAACGTTAAAATTAGTACACTTTCACTTTTGCCCTCGAGCGCCCACATATATATACATTATATGAGCATACCGCAATCAAGACGCCATCTAAGACATATATGCTAAAATGTATTATTTATTATAAGTAAAGTGTTAATTAAAGGTTAGAAAAATGTCCAAAAGTTGAACTTTTCGGTTTGGAATACTGAAATATACATTCGGATGGGACTGTTTTCGTTTTCATTTCACAAGTTAAAACAAAAATATATAATATAAAAATAGAAAAAAGAAAACAACTGGTTGATGTTATGGCCTGAGTCCCCATTTGTGAGGCTGCCAAAAATATTGCAAGGTTTTCGGAATTAAGACTTAAGAGGGTCCATTCCATTGACAATAGTGACCATTCATCCCAATATGGAAAAGAAACGTTTGCCTTAATTACTTCTTTTAGTATTAAATTTTTTAACTAAAATATTAATTTTAATAGCCCAATATCAATATTAGTAAAATTCTTTATCATAGTAATTTTCTTTTAGGAGTTATTAAATGCAATTTATCAATAACAATGTGTCATAATATAAAAGTTATAACCTCTCTGTACTTAGAGACAAGAGTTAAAAAATTTACATTCAACTAGGGGCTGTAATTTTTTACGCGACCCGAAATCCTAATCGAACCGACACGCAAAAAATAGGTTTTAGGTTGGCTAATATGACCTATTAAAAAAAGGGGTCGGGTTCAGTTTGACCAGTATTAAAAACAGGCCGGGTTCTGGTTGATCTGTATAGTATTTAGAAAAAAAAAACTTTCAGATTATTGTTTTTTTTTTCTGTTTTCCATTTTACATGGTTAGTAATGTTAGTTATGTCACACCACATTATCTAGTTGTGTCAGTTTTACTCACCGTTAAACACATTATCGGTAACATGCTTAAAACCAAACAATGCGCTTATAGCTCGTCAACATGTATGACCCATTTAAATAAATGGATTAAATTGGCCGTGTTTGAGTTGACCAGAGTTTATGTGTGTGTGTGTTAGGGTTTAAATTTCAATACGCCAACCCATAACCCGGCAATACACCAACCTGACACGATTGACGTCCAAGATAAAACTACACTTTTTTGATTTTTAATTGCAAGTTTAATTTGTTTCGCCACATACATTGCACAAACACAAAACTGGCATGGTCCAAATGGAGTAACGAATGAACTGTCCAACCGAACCGTAGGAAATATCCGATACCGGCCGATCAAATAACAGTTAGTCTGCGGTCTGTTTTCCCCTCTTCCCGGTAGTCTCAGCTGGTACAATCTGGTCCACATCTCATGAACAACCCTAAGAAGCTCAAGTTAAAGTAGTCATATATACTTTATTGATCCATTTAAAGTTATAGGGTGTGGTTTATATGCATGGCAAAATATCGTAGTTAATTACTTTAATATTTGTGCATGAAACCTTAAGTTATTTTGTTTTTAAAATGTGTGAAACCTTAGGGTGAGAGGGGCACTCCCCTAAGAGGGGAGTCCCCTCTCTTACAAGTTACACCCCACGAATCAGATAGTGCCACGTCAACTCCCCTCTTAACCTCCCCTAACACCCCATTTTGATGGCGGCACTCCCCTAATAGGGGACTTGGGTTTTTTTTTTTTTATTTGTTGTAAAATTATGCATGTTTATAAATTAAAAAAAATATTAATAAAAATAAAAATTAAATAAAAGACATTTCATTAGATTAAAAAAAAAACAACCTAGAAAAATAAAAATTACATTCAAACTAGAAAAATAAAAATTACATTCAAACTAGAAAAATATAAAAACAAACTACTCGTCGTCGGAACTCACTTCAAGGTGAGGTAGATCTAAACGTCCGAGATGCTCAACGAGATCGTGTTTTAGTCTCCAATGCGTTTCTTCGTCAATGAGCTCGCTATAAGCTGTTTCAGCGAAGACGGGTTCGACTGGAGGATCTTGAATGTGTACCGGTGCTATCGCCCTTCCGTCGTCTTTTATAATCATGTTATGTAAAATTAAGCACGTATACACGAGTAACCTTATCTTTTTCACCGTTTTCGAACGCATTGGACGATTTAGTATTCCCCACTTCGCCTTTAACACACCAAACGCCCGTTCCACATCTTTTCTTGCGGCCTCGTGTTGCCTCTTGAACTTTTTTTCATTCGGGATGTGAGGATATGGAAAAGACTTCACAAACACGAACCAGCTAGGGTAGATCCCATCAGTAAGATAATACCCGCGTTTGTATAAGTGGTCGTTCACCTGAAATGGACAATATGGCGCCGTTCCATTTCGTTGAGCAAGAAATAACGGAGATTGTTGGAGCACGTTGATGTCGTTTTGTGAACCCGCCGGGCCACAAAAAGCATGCCAAATCCACAAATCTTGAGACGCCACCGCCTCTAACATAACCGTCGGGTATTGATGATCGCCTCTCATATATTGTCCACGCAATTCTGTGGGGCACATTCTCCAGACGAAGTGTGTACAATCCAGACTACCCAACATACCAGGTAGATGATGTCTCTCCTCATGAGCCTGATACAATAGCGCAACGTCGTGGCTCGTTGGTCTACGTAAGAATTCACCGGCATACATTGCACAGACCGTCTGGCAGAAATATTCAAGGCACTCACGAGAGGTCCTTTCAGACATCTTTAAATACTCGTCGTTTTCGTCTGGTGGGTTATCGGTTGCAAGTTGTTTAATCGCAGAAGTAACCTTTTGCAACGGCGTGAAACTTTTCTTCATTCTCCCGTCCAAGCCCTCTTGAAACCACTCGTCGTTCGCTTCGACGTCACTAACAATTTTTAGGAACAAAGACTTGGACATACGAAACCTCTGACGAAAAATATCGGCATTAAATTTTGGATTTTCTACAAAATAATCGGCCATTAGTGTTTCGTGGCCACCCTCACGATCTCGAGGGACAATTTTTTTTTTACTAGACGATGCCGTGTCTAGTATCTCCGCTTGTTGGATGAGATTTTGGAAGAAAATTAAGCTACTATCGTTTGACGGAGAACCTTCATCGTCGGGAAAGTCGGGTAGGGTAGGAAAAATCGGGAACCTGGGATCCATTTAGTGAAGTGGGTGTTGTTTGAGAGTATAAAAAATAAGAAGTGGGTGTGGTTTGAGAGTATAAAAAATAAGAAGTGGGTGTGGTTTGAGAGTATAAAAAATAGTGATGTGGGTGTGGTTATTTATATTTGTTTAAAAAGTGAATTTTTTTTTTAAAAAGTCGACCGTTTAAACGACCGTTCATCAATATGCGTGCCATTTCAAAGCGGTGAACAAGTGCCGCAACCACCCCCGATTCGGGTCCCCGCACCGTTGGCGGCGGTGTTCCCGATCGGTGGATGTGGTCACCGATGAGGTCCCCGCTGTACGCCCCGGACACCCTTAGGACCTTTTAACTAGATCCCAAAATATCATAGTTAATTAATTTAATTTAATATATTTGTTATATAATATATATAATTTCAAATTTAAATAATATATTTGTTATAATTTAAAATGTGTGAAACCTTATAAGACCATTTAACTAGATCCCAAAATATCATAGTTAATTAATTTAATTTCATATATTTGTTATATATATATATATATATATATATATATAATTTCAAATTTAAATAAAATATTTGTTATATATATTAAGTGTTGTAAAAATCGCGATTAGTCGGCGATTAATCGCTAGTCGGCCAGTAACAGGGTAATTTTTCGTTAATCAGTCAATTAATCGCTAGTCGGCCTAGTCGGACCTAGTCGGCCGGCCAAAAATCGACGATTCCGGGCAAATTCCGGTAAAAAACCTGTATATTCCGGCCAAAACTTCTAAACTACGGCCAGTTTCCAACCAATCCATGTGAATTCCAACAATTAATCTTGTATACTTAAAAAAATGAGTTGAGTAAGAGTTAAAATCTAGCTACTTAAAATATTTATCTACAAAAATGTGTATATGTATACATAAAAATGAAAATTACATATAAAAAACCCGATTCGATTAATCCCGAGTCCCCACCTCACCGGCCGACTAGCGACTAGTGAGTTCTCCAACCTTACATACTCCAACCTTACATATAATATATAATTTCAAAATTTAAAGTTAGAAGAGACTTTCATCATAATCAATCCTACATTTTTTTTTGAAGTACATAATATCAGGAATTTGTTTTCTCTGAATCACGATTATACTTTGCTTTATAGAATGAGTAGTCCAATCTTCCAACTATCAATATTTAATGAAAAAAAAAATTTAATGTTGTAAATAATTAAAGAAGGTGAAAAGAAAGTGAACTTTCTTGTAATAGACCATAGAAACATGATTTTTCCCCCTTTACTTTACACGGTACTTAAAGAAAACGACCCCATTTCTATACAACCTTGTCTCTCTTTCTCCATCTCTCTCTCTCTCTCTGTCATATATGATCTTCTTATAAGTGTATCACTCATTCAGAAATGAAACAATCAAACTAAACTCATTGCTTCATCATCCTAAAAGATCACAACTTTATCTATACTCATCAAGGTTCACTCATTACTTGTTAAGTGCAGCCACAATGAGTGCAAATCCCACTTCTGACCCTGATTATAGCAGCTCAAACTCCATCAACTCACCCTCTTATTCACCTGGCTCAACACAACTTGTTCACAAACCACAAAACCCTAAAAACCCAACCGTTAAGCGAAAACAAGACACAAGCACAAAGCACCCGGTCTATCGCGGTGTTCGCATGCGTAATTGGGGAAAATGGGTGTCAGAAATCCGCGAACCAAGGAAGAAATCAAGGATATGGCTTGGAACATACCGAAACCCTGAAATGGCAGCGCGTGCACACGACGTTGCAGCGCTTAGCATCAAGGGTAGCTCGGCTATTATTAATTTTCCGGAACTTGTGGGATTGTTTCCCAGGCCGGTTTCTTCGTCCCCTAGGGACATACAGGCTGCGGCAGCTAAAGCTGCCGCAATGGAAATGGACTTTCCGACGACACTGTCCAGTACACTGTCTAGTACAAGTACAGTGTCGTCAGAAGACCTAGGGGAGATAACTGAGCTTCCGAACCTTGATACAGGCTCGGACTCAGTGGAGTCGAATAAAGAGGTTGTATACATCGACTCGGTCATGGAGGGGTGGTTGTACCCTCCACAATGGATGGATGATGGTGGAGATGGTGATTGTGGGCTTGTGTCCGGCCAGAAGAATGAGGAGTCTAGTGAGTTTGAATCATTATTGTGGAAATATTAGTAGGTATTATGTGTGGTTTTTTTTGGCTTTCGATTTATTCTTTTTTTAGCCTCTTTAGTTTTTTGCTTTTGAATATTTGTGTCAAAAGTTACATCATTTAGTTATGTATGTTGTTAATATTATGTGGCAAAAAAAAATAATTAGACCCAAGATAGCATTGTGTCGTTCTCTCACAAAAAACGACGAGTCATGGTCGTTTTACAAATTTTCAACCAATTTAATGCATGGTATATATACATATATATATTGCTCGGAGTTGCTCAAAAAGTCGTATATTAATAAGAGGCTAATAGAAATTTAGATTTTTTTTCTTATTTTTTCGTGCTATGTGTATTTGGTTTTTTTGGTGCTATGTATATTTGTTATTAGTAGGTGGACTGGTGATTAAATGGTGTTGTGACTTGTGGTTTCTATCTTTGATCTTTTGATGGTATGTTTAGAGATTTAAGAGTAAATTGTCATTTTAGTCCCTGAGTTTTGGTTTAAATTTCCATTTTAGTCCAAATAGTTTTTTTTCTCCTCTAGGTATCTAACCTTTCTATTTTCTTGCCATTTTGATTACATTGACTAACTCAGTCTAAAAATCTGGTTATAACCAGGGGTATTTTTGGCATAACTATTGTGTAGTGATAACTAGGGGTAGTTTACAACATAATTTATAAACCTCATAATAATTTAATGCCAAAAAAAACCTTGATTATAACCTAGTTTTTAGACTAAGTTAGGCAATGTGACAAAATGGCAAGAAAAAGGAAAACTCAAGGACACAGAGGAAAAAAAAACTATTTGGACTAAATGACAATTTGGACAAAAACTCAGGAAGTAAAAAGGCAATTTACTCGAGATTTAATGGTGTTGTTATTGAATAGCACCAACAAATCCTATAATTTGGTGCCAAATGTTATTTTTTTGAACGGCAAATAATAATTTATACCACACCGAAAGTTTATACAGAATACAAATGGTTAATAACCTACTAAGCCAACCACCCATTACATCATAACCCTAATGTAGATTAGAACAAAAACAAAAACCTCAATTACACATAATATGATTTTCTTGTGGTAAATTTGATTATTAAGATTAATTGTTTTATTGTACATAATAGTTGGTGTTACTTTGTAAATGGCAGGTTCTAGTCCCGTGTAAGAAAAGAATAAGGTTTAATAGTGGACATATAACTTATGTATTTTAGGTCAAAATGATTTAGCGTTTTAGATAAATAATAATTAAATATATAATAAATATCCAATACTTTTCTAGATGTTCACATTCTTGTGGTGGGGAAGGTGAAGTGACATGAAAAAGGGTTCGGATCTATGGTCAAGTTACTTCTTCGTTAGCATAAGGTACTATTTTATCATGCATAAGCTGATTATTTAGCCTAGAAGTCTATTTTCATTTATTACTTATTTAATATTGATCAAACAGCTGATATTAAATATTAATAACTGGAACACTAAACTGTCACGGTAAAGAAATAATCATAGATCGTTTAACCTTTTTATCAATAATTCACAATTTTTAAAACTTTGCGTATGTTTTTCTAAACAAATAATCATGATACTAGTTTTATATCTGTTTTTTTTTTTTTTTTTTTACTTTTTAATTGTTTACTAACACATGTGTAAGTAATACTAGTGGGATAGTGTCACTGTTGCAGAAATCGGCCTAGGCGGCCGATTAATCGCCGCCTAGGCGCTAGGCGGTAGCTAATCGCCTAATTTTAAGCAAATCGGTCAATTAATCGGTCCAGGTCAAAATCGGTCCTAGTCGGTCAAAAGTCGGTCCTAGTCGGTCAAAAGTCGGACTAATCGGACTAATCGGACCATGGTTTTTTTGGTAAAAATCGGTCCTGGTCGGGATTAATCGGTCCTGGTCGGGATTAATCGGTCCTAGTTGGTCAAAAGTTGGTTAATTTTTGAATTTTTATGTGAATTTTGAAGTATTTATGTGAATTTTGAAGTATTATTTTTATATTATTGGGTATATATATATAATTTTGAAAAAATACATATAAAAATCCCATTCCGATTAATCCCGATTAATCCCTATTAATCCCGATTAATCCCTAGGCTGTACCTCACCGCCCGACTAGCGCCTAGCGCCTTCTACAACATTGGATAGTGTAGTGACGGGTGTCACTAAAACTCTTTTTTTTAACCATAAATTTCTTTTAATCTTTATTGTCTTTGTCTTTGAGACTTCAACCTAATATCTCTTCTTTTCAAACCTATGTGTTTAAAGATTTTGTTACCACCACCCCCATTGCTACTCAGACTCTTTTAAAAAATCTAATCTAACCTGACTTGTCTAAAACACTAATTATATTTGAGAATTATTATTATTATTTAGTAATTAGATACTTAAGTATTTAAATAAGATAATACTTAATTATATCTGGGTATTATTATTACTACTATTATTATTATTAGTTAGTTAGTAATTATCTAATTATATACTTAAGTATTTAAATAGGATAATACTTAATTTAAACTTAGTTAGTGGGTTTGCCCGCAAGATGCAGTGGGTGTCATCGAGACGATTTTGGAGAGCACAATCTAACCCGACTTATTTTAAACACTAATTATATTTGGTCGTTATTATTGTTATTATTATTACGTAAATATTTAGTAATTACATATTTTAGTATTTAAATAAAACTAGGGTTAAGACCCGCCCGCGTTGCGGCGCGGGTACATCGTAAATATTGAATGGATTAATCCAAACATTATATGATGCATTAACCATATGAAAACACATATTTCGACGTATCCAGTTGAACTCAGTGTAACCTGTATAAGCATTGTGATTGGATCAAACGTAAAGTAAATGGAATTCATATCGAACAATCATAACGTATTATATGTGACCCAACTCATACACAGAAAACGTAACAGGTATGAAGGAAAATATGCACAAGTAATCGAAAGGGATTAATTAGAGCTTTCGAAAAAAAAGGGAGAAAAAAACCATAATTTGACTCCACTCGGTTCGAAAGAAACTTTACGAAACATACATAAAATAAACACGAAAACATATTATATTTGACCTAAATCATTTCCTAAAAAAGTTTACATCAAAACGTAGAACAACTTGAATTTATACCAAAACATACGTAAAAATATGCACGTAAAAATGGTTTCTTTAAACGAAAACGTATTATATTTGACCTGACTCGTCTATAAAAAAGTTTACGTCGGAATATAGAACAAATCATATTTATACATACCGGTACATAAAATATGCACACAAAAAATAGTTTTTAAGTAAAGGAAGAATAGAGGTAAACCGAAAGAAAATATTAGTAAAAAATTTAATAGGTTAAAAACGTTCGTAAAACCGTGACAAGTAGTACCAATGCGACAACGACATCGACTGTCAACATCGTAAAAATAAAATAGATAAAATTGTAAAAATTACACAGAACGAAAAGTAGACTAAAATCGTTGAACCATGCACACCCGTTACAGTGTCTTAATGCGAAGAAATTAAGCAGAAACGTGAAATGTAGAAAATAATAAGTTAGTTTATCTACGACCCGCCTGTTGCGACGAACTTTACAAAAGGGGAAAAATGGACTCGTTGCGACGGGTCTGTCATATATGAAAAAATAGAGCAAAAACGTTGAACCTCACATGCACGCTACGACATGTTAACTCGCAAAATTTAGAACGAAACGTAAAACGAAAAACTTGCAAAAGATAAAAAGTATGGGGGACCAAAGTTGTAAATAACAAAGTGTTGTGTTAAATTATAAAAGATGGAAAACTTAGAGTTAAAAGTAAAAAAAAAGGGTTAAAATGTAAAAGATAAAACTTTTAGGTTGAAAGTGGAAAATTAAGTTTTTTTTTTTTGGAAAACTCCCCAAGCACAAGTTACAAGTGCTAATGCACAAAAAAGTTGCAAAGTTATCTTTTTTGTGCATACCAAGTTGTACATTGTGTTTTGGGCATTTTTCAAAAAAAACTTGATTTTTTATTTTTAACCCAAAGGTTTTTATCTTTTGTAATTTTAACCCTACATAATTTGTTTTTTTAACTTTAACCCAAAACTTTTCATTAGTTGCAATTTAACTTCACAACTTTTGTCACTTATACTTTTCAACTTTCGCAAATTTTTATTTTACGTATAGTTCTAAATTTTTCGAGTTAATACGACGCAACGTGCATGTGTGGTTCAACGTTTTTACCTCTATTTTTTCATTTTGACAGGTTCGTTGCAACACGTATATCCTAGGTCGAGTTAGTGTTGGTGGTCGATGACGGTTGTGTCATGTGTGACATTAGTCTATTTGACACCGTTTTACACCTCGCCTCAAAATTATAAGGAGGGTACCCAATGCCTACAATCATGCCTTATTGGAATTTGCGCAACATTAGCATGTCTGCGGCTGGATGGGAGACCATGTATAGGTGGCGTCTAGAATTATGTAACCAACTTTATCGTCGTAAAAGTGATTTTGTCGATCTAGATGATTAATTGTTTTAATGTTTGCACGTTTATTGTTTTATTAGAGACTCGTTATTTATTTATTTATTTATGATATGAGTAAAATGCCATTTTAATTTCTATAAAAAAGTTAAAAGAATATATTTATATGATATTAATACTCTTTTAATATTGATATTAATACTAATAATAGTATAACAAAATATAAAAAAGTAACAAAAGTATTATAAAATAAAATAAGATAAAAAAAATAATTATTACTTTTGACTAATAAAATAATATCTAATTTAAATTGTATGCAGTTATAAAAATAAAAATAGTAATTGTAAATTTAAATCTAATTGTTAAGTAATTTTTTACCGTCAATTTTTTTCACACCTTAATTTCACCTTTACCTTACACTTGCAAGGATTTGAACTCACAACCTCATATTTGTAAGAAGGAACACCATAACACGAAACCAATAGGGCATGAGTTTAATTTTAAGTAATATCAACAAGATAAAAATTATTGTAGTAAATTAAATAATCTTATGTGCATTAAATAATGTATTAGTTAGGAGAAGTTTAGTAAATGAGGACGAATAAAAAAGTATTGCATAGAGCACACTCTTTATTTAAAGTTTTATAGATAATATAATAGTTATTGTAGTGAATTAAATAATTCTATGTGTGTTAAATAATGTATCAATTCGAAGAAGTTTATTAAATGAGGGCAAGTTAGGAAGTGTTACATAGAACACTTATACCTTATGATTCGAAAATATAGTTTTTGAAATTACAATGTTGTCAAAAAGATGCTTTATAAGGTGATAAATGAATAAATAAATAAATAAATAATAAAATGAATTAACGTACAAAGTCAGAGAGAGTGTGAAAGATAGAGAGAGATGACTTAACGTGTAAGCACCACTGGGGTTGGTGAGTGGCTAGACAAAGCCTTTTAATACACTCTGATGTGAGGTTTTGTGTTCAAGTCACACAAGAGTCAAGAAATTCATTGTTTAAAAAAAATTTAACGTGTAAGCGTTTCTAACATGCGAAGTTATCAGAATGCGACATGTTGTTTGTGGGCGATGGTATATATCTCTGTGCCATAGTTACGCACATTATTAGACAATTAGACATAGTTACGCTTAAATCACATAAAATACAACTAAAAGGATTTTTACGGTGCTTAAGTTACATATATGCCTTATTATTGTAGGATTAATATGTAAACAATTAAATGATAGAACACAGAAAAATCCTAAATAATAGCTTAAGAACATACATATATTACTAACCTTAGTTGTAGAAATAGGTACAAGCACAATTAGTTAGATATTATTCTTAATCATGGAATGAATTTCAAAACAAAAATTCTACCATTCAAAAATATCATTAAGCATTGTGTTATGTATAAAGCTATTGAAAAACGATTTATATATGAAACTCTTACTCTAGAATTAACTATTTGCTTATAAAATCTATTTTTAAAAAGTTGACAAAACCTTAGTTCCAAACCATATATTCTCTAGTTAGCCACCCTAAGTACTTTTAATTAAGTGGAATATAGTAATTTACTAGATTTTTTTATCAAGAGAATTTCTTTTAGAAAACATAAGTAGTAATTTTCCAAAAGAGTTTGTATTATCAAGATAGATATTATCAAGCCCAAATACATCTATTTCATTAACTAGCATTAGGAGCAAATACATCTATTTCATTAACTAGCACTTTCCTAATGCTCAACGCTACACATAACAAATTTGCTCCGTATTGCCTAAGGCCTCCATTTTCCGCCACAATACAACCATCATATCATATAATACTTAAGTGATAACATCAAGTCCTCCACTTCAACCCAACAAACCGACCTTTTGATTTCAAACCCAACTACTTAAATCATTAAAACCTATGAGCCATCTCTTAGTAGAGAACTAAACCAAACTTTTCGATGTTTAACCAATATACATCCCAAGAAAGTGTCATTGATGAGTTGAAAAAAAAGAGAATACTATCAAATCATCGCTATAAAATCACTACAAGAAAATAGCCATGTAGCAATGACGTCAGTGACGGTGACATGAGTCATCACTATGGGTCTACCTATGGCAACGACACATCGACGCCATAGTTTTTGTTAATATTTTGTACCAGCTATGACCTGTCCCGAAGACTTGTCATTGATGTAGAGTGGAAAAAAATGTGAAAAATGCCCCCAGTTTTACAAAAGGTTATAGAAATGGCGTGTCGTCCCTATAACTTAATATATTTATTTTATTTTTTAATATTATATATAGCTTGGGCAAGAGTTCTGAAAAAGTTATCCATCGTTCTAAAACCTATCCCGACGATCAATGTTGTAAAAATCATGACTAGTCGGGGGCTAATCAACGATTAGTCGGTGATCAGTGTTCCACTGATTAATTTTCAATTAATCTATCCACTAATCGGCAGTTGGTCCAAGCTAGTGTTATTCGGGGCTATTCAACCCAAGTTAGGATAAGTCGGCTCCAGTCGGCCCAAAGAAATCAATTAAAACTTGGCCCAAAACATGGTTTCAGCCCATTTTCCATAAACCTACTCCCTAAGCCTCGTGTGATTAGATTGATACAAGCGCTTCTTCTTCCATACATCGACGCTCATACGATCCCTTTTCTCGGCGATGCTTCATGTAACATCAATCCCTTCTGTCTCCTTCTCTCCTGCTTCATACATTGATTCCTTCACTCTCCTGCTTCTGTCACTAAATGTATGTGACTATGTGTTTTGTATTGTATATTTGTATGTAATTATGTAAATACTTGTGAACTTTATTAATTATAACTCATAAGAATTCTGAACTGATAAAATTGGTTTATAGTATGCCTTAATTTATGCTTCTGCCTCTTGTTTATTTGAGAGACTACAACTTTTAATGGCATCTATGGAATTAACTAGTAGTAAAATACTTAAAAGAAACTCCGATGATGTTGGATGGGAATACAAAAGTTTGGTGGATTCAAATGAATTAGATAGAACTCAATGTAACTTATGTAAAAAGTGTATATCTAGAGGAATATATAGATTGAAACAACATATAGTGGGCATATCGGGAAATTTTGTCAAAAAGCAGCAAAATATGATCAATTGAGGTTTCGAAATGCTCTCAATGAGACCTAAACAAAAAAAGGCTAAACTAAGTAGTGATGAATCTTTAAAAGCCGAGGTGAACATTGGCGATGAAACAGTTGACCTCGATGATTGTTTTGGAGAGTTGATGGAATCTGATTCTTTTGGTCCTATAAATAGATTTGCAACTTGCCAAGGGGTCAAAAGAAATCGTAAACAAAGCAATTTTAACAATACTGTTAGAAAGGAACAATGAATGAATGTAATAAATTGGTCGGAATGTTGGTTTGGATCCCTGAGATTGAATGTTATAATTCAATGCTCTTGAGAAATCTCAGTATTAAGTGGGGGAGATCCTGATAACTCGCTTGCTTTGCTTATAACGAAGAAGCCAACCTATTGAGGTGGGTCATCGCCTGTCATGGACTGTTGGGTTCCTCTCCGGACAACAAGAATGTCTGGGTAATGAGCAGGGAGTTATTCTCCCTACATGATATCATAAGATCTCTTTCATTTAATGCATGCTTCCTTATTAAGCAAACCGGCTGCCCATCGCGTCCTTTACTTGCTTCTGTCTTCAACGTTGTTTGAGGTATTAAATGCGACTAAGAAGTCACATTGTTTAATCCTATCTCGGAACAGTGACTCAGGCACGTTGAATGTGGGCAGAATGATCGACACCTTTGACTAAGTCTTGATGTAGCTGTCGTGGGCTAATCAAAAGTATTTATTTTAAACTTAAATACCAATACGAGTACGGGTAAGTAAGGTCGTATCCGCAGATATTTGTGGCCGGAACAATGACTCATACACGTTGAATGTGGGCAGAATGATCGATATCTTTGTCTAAGTCTTTATGTAGCTGTCGTGGGCTAATCAAAAGTATTTATTTTAAACATAAAAACCAATACTAGTACGGGAAACTAAGGTCGTATCCGCATGGATTTTGTGTTAAGTGTAGAAGAATTTAACTAAGAACTACTATTATCTAATTAGGGTTTGTTTCTTTGTTGTAGAAGAAACACAATTTTTCACTAAAAGTGTTATCAAGATGAGAAGAAGTAACCCTCACCCGGAATCCTGATTGCCTTTAACACAAAAACCATTTACTGATTCGAACACACCACATAGACATGTCCTTGGAATTAATGACTTTGATTAATTATTAGGGACCATTTTAAATAAACTATAACAACCTAACAATTCGTTTGATTATACTAATTACCCACCAATTTACCACCTAACAAGGAAATCGCCAATACGCTTGATAAATGACAAACAATTCAAATATAAGAAACGTTTACCAGGAAAGCAACACAAATGGTCAAGAGTACCAGTTACAAGAATCAGAAAAAACAAGTTTAATGTGAAAAACCTAACAATCCATCATCCGGGGAAGTCACGAAGAGTTTAGCCTCGCATGTTGATCATCACAGCTTCAGATCTTGATTTGGAAAATGTACATTAAGAAATCAGAAGGAATCGATGTTGGAACCCTAAGATCGCCCTTATGCAGCCTCTGCGTCGTCTGGGGTTGAATAATTGCGAATTAACTTAGTCCCCAAGCTTAATTAGGTTAGAACCTAATCTTCCTGATTTTGCACTTCCCTGTGCGTCTCAGGGGATCCTTTTCTCTCTCCCGTGACGTGCGGGAGAGAAATTTTTCTAAAAAACTATTTTGGCCATAACATACTCGTTGCAACTCTGTTTCCTTCGTCGTTTTCGTCTACGTCTTCGTAACTCCATCCTCTATCATGTCATCTTCTTAATTCTTCAATTGCACTTCATTTGTCTTCTCCATTTATGCTCCTTTTTAACCTCTTTTCACACAAACACATGCAAAACCCATTCGCATTATGTACCAGTTAAAATACTTACAAAATCACAATAAAACTAACCAAGACCTATACAAAATATACATATAAACAACGTGTTGTCAACCATGCATCAAGTCTTCGCTTTGTGAGGAGAGAATTGTCTTCGGCCAAAGCGCAGTACTTCTAGACTTCTAGTAAAAGGCAACGGGCCCAGATGAGGGAGCCCATTGGTTACCCTTGTCATCAGGTTTATTATAAGTTATTTGGGATTCTTTTAGCTTATTATTTGTAGTGTCGAACTTTAGTAAAAATTTTAGTATATGTGTAATATGTTTTTTTAGTACATGTTAAGATTCAAGAAGAATTCACCAAATGCAAACTGAAGTTCGTGGTTTGCCGGTTGATGAGGTTGAATGTCAATGACGTGCCCTCGGGGAAAGGCGTTGTTGGAAACGGGTCATTGTGAAAAAGTTAAAAATGTATACCCGATTTTTTCGTGTATATCTACAATATAGTGAAATGCAAGAAAACATTCGTTGAACGAATAAACAAATGTAATGGATGCAAGAAAGATAAATCAACTAAGTGGTGCAAATTCCAACAAACAACATGCGTTGCTGAGTCAAAAGTCTGGTCGAAATGATGAAAGTGAAGATGATTCTTAGGCTGTAGGGAGTGGTTAGACACTTGAAAGTGGGAAACTTCAAAATCAACCAATGAGAGTGTGCCATGTCAAAGTGGTAAACTATGCTCAAAAGTGTTGGCAATGGTTAGATTACATTTCATTACACTTCATGAATTGGTAAACTATTTAAAAATAGGAAAAAGTTATGATTGGTTGAGATGGCATGGACCCCACCACACACAACCCCTCTCTCTCCTTCCCTCTCTTCACCGCTTCGGCAACCCATCACCGAATTGGTAAACTTTTGAGTGGTAAACTTATGTTGGCGGTGGTTTTCCCAATTGGTAAACTAAGTTTACCGCATGAAACCGCACCCACTTACCCTTAATTAGTTTGGTGTATTTGAACAATTTTATAATCATTTTAAAATATAACGATTTATGATAATTTGTATTATAACGAACGTTATTCTAATAAACGAATGAAGGTGGGTGTGGTTATAAACTTAACCAGGAAATGACTAAGATGTGTATCAAATGACAGATACATGGGTTAAACTTAACCAGGAAATAGACGTTGCTAAAGATCTGGATACAAATGAAACAACGGATAAAAACTTGTGAAGGTTAATCGATGTTTTTAATCGTTTGGAGGAAATGGTTATTTTTGTCAAACTGGGTATATAACGGATACATCGAATACCAGAATAGGAACAACAAACCCGTACCACATTAACAGTCCATTGTCATCCTTGGAATGAGTTTGAATATAGAAGATTTGGCTTTATTGAAAATGTAAGAATCAATGACGAATAGTTAAAGTCCTTATTCGATCTCTTTGATGAAATCATCACTTCTACCATGTGACAACTAACTTAAAGACAAATCTAGGGGTATCACTGCAGTCTGAGATAAATCCAAGATCTTACTTCATTCTAACAAAGGATGATGGCTTGCCTTTGCTTACTCATCAAAGCATATCAACTAAAAATTTACGACATATATCATAATAATTTAAGTATAATAATTTACATCGAGATAGTTGGTAAACGGGCAACAAGCTGCGCCGCTACCCCTTTTTGAATAGCAAAACTAAGCCTTTTAAAAACTACGTCCATAGATCTCGGGGTCATAACATTACTATGCATGACCCTTTGAACTCGACTAAATAGGTCCACAGCCTCTGGTGCCAGAAAACCAAAAGTATCAAAAGCAAATGGGATAAACACGTGCTGGTTGTCAAGGCACGCTTTCTCATGCTTGATCATTTTACCCGAAGCAGCCTGACCCACTGTGAAAGCACTACTCCCTAAGCCCACAAGCGGGGAAACCCCTGTTAGATCCACACATGCGTGTTTTCCTCCTACCCATCCAAAGACCAGAATGTCGGCTGGTCGAAGGGTAGATCTCCCTTCCAACGGGTCTGTTAAGAAATTAACGGGTGCCTCTTTCTTAGCAGAAATACCAGCGCACCTGAATATGTCAAAAAGGACATCCCTAACCAAATCATGTCGGTATTTGAACCCCGGGAGCTCTCTACAATGAACTGCATGCTCACCAAAAGAATCCAAACACACCTTATGACAAACAGAGCATACCTCATCAACCGGGAATAAAGGAATCATGAGGCGATACTTAAGGATAGTACGGTACTCCACCGGCGACATATGCTGGCCTAACCCATCTATAGGTATAGCAAGAAGAAAATCTTGTGCATGTGGTGCTCGGAGACACTCAAAAACGGCTTTTTGTCTAACGGTCAAGTCAAACTACACTTCGATTTCGTTGACAATTTTACTAAAAAGAGCACTCGCCAATGCATGTTGGGCTTTAGGGGGGGCGGTGTCCTTATTAGTGAAACCGCTGAAGTCAAAGCTTGGAATCGTATCACGAAGAAAAGCCAAAGCACAAACATAATCAGAATCCATACTGCATATGCCACTCTCTCTTAAGATGTGGTCCTGTAGCACCCACGTTTGGGCCCTCGAGGCCACAAAAGCGTAGTATGAAGCCTCCACAGCCGAATACAACCCCAAACCTCCAAACCTAATAGGTAAAGAAGCAAGTCGCCACTGGAGGTCTCCAAAGAAAGGACCTCCACAAACCACCAATTCTTCAATCGCCTCACGCAAACCTTTGTCAAAGAACAACGCTGCATCTTTCATGTGTACAGGTTGGCATGTCCACTTCAGATGCTTTGTTGCATATTAATTTCATACTTTTTTTAGGGGATATTGGATTTAAATAACTACAACTTTCACCAATTAGTTGATAACACTCCCAACTTTCGATTTGTAACACACTACTCCTAACTTTCAACTTATTGGTCGATAGCACTCTCAAACTAACCTAGTTTGCGGACATCAGTTGCCGCATCACCAAACCGGTGTCACGTCATCAAAAAGCCAAGTCAGATACCACGTTAGCTGCCAGATCATCAAAAAGCCAAGTCAGACGACACGTCAGCTCCCACGTCATCAAAATTCCACTTCAGATGCTACATCACCACACAAGTGCCACATCAGCAAAACAAACTCACTAGGTTAGGGTTTAGTTAGTTTGTGAGTGCTATCGGTCAATAAGTTGAAAGTTGGGAGTGGTGTGGTATAAATCAAAAGTTGGGAGTGGTGTGGTATAAATCGAAAGTTGGGAGTGGTGTGGTATAAATCGAAATTTGGGAGTGCTATTGGGCAATTGGTAAAAGTTTGGGTTATTTAAATCTAATATCCTTTTTTTTTACTAATTAATGTTAAAAATTTATAAATGGCGTAAGCATATGAATATAACTTTATCATCAAATATATAACAATATTTGTTCAAATATGTAATACTACAACACTTTTTTATTACTTTTTAAATGGCGTAAGCATATGAATATAACTTTATCATCAAATATATAACAATATTTGTTCAAATATGTAATGGCCTGACAAATCAGTCCTTGTCTGTTGACTTTGGTCAAAGCGCCCCGCTATGGCCAAAGCGGGGCGCTTTGAGTGTGCAAAAAGACAAAAAACGTTGGCTGGAATTTGTGTTGTTTTTTTTTTGAAATAGGTGGGATGTGGGTTAGTTTGGTAGTGTTTTTTGGAGGAAAAAATTGTATTTGAGTTTTATAATGGGTGGCCTTTATAATACGTTGTTTTATAATTATGTTTTTTTACGTCATTATTTTTATAGAACGTATATAATATAAGTGCGTCTTTATAAACTGTTAACCTAGTTTATTTTGTTAAATTAAACGAACACGTTAAATAAATTGTACAGAAAACCATAAGAATTAAACGTAAACAATCCAAAACCAACGTGATGTAAATAGAAGATTAACTGCAATATATATATATATATATATATATATCAGTTTGTACATACAAAACAAAAAGGTACAACTGACTGCATAATACATAACAAAACACTATACAAACAAACTAAGGTACTAATCCTCGTGCGGTGGGGACGGTGGGAGGGGAAGTGGAGGCAACCCAGCGAGCTCTCGTAGAGAAACAAGCGTCTCGATGATCCAGTCCTGGCGTGCGGCCTGGCGTCTGAGGTGCCGGTCGAAGTCCCGAGCCACCTCACGCGCTACCGGAGGCAGGTCAGCGTAAACGTGCTGCGGGTACTGTGGCGGCTCAGGAGCTGGCTGAACTGGTGGTACCGGGATCTCCTCGATATGCTCCTCCTGAGCCGGATCATCTAATACAGGCTGAGCCTGAGCCTCAGCCTGAGGCTGGCCCGGGAACTCATCGAGTCCCAGAGCCTGTAGCTGAGCCTGCCGAGCGGCCGCCTGAACATCAGGAGGGGCCAACACTCCAGCCCTCACCTCAATAACAACCGGGATGACCTCCGGCACCGGCTCCGGCTGCCAAATCAGCCCGTCTCCGCCCCTAAACCTCAGACAAACATCAAAGGTACGGGTGATCTGCATGCTAGAAACTGACGCGCGGCCCAACCTGGTAGACGGGACCGGATCGGACAGCACCGGATCTCCCTCGGGCACGATCCCGAGCGAGCGTGCGATGGCGGTGATGTATGAGCCAGTGTGCACCCACCCGCGGAGCTGCCGGTGGTATGCTGTGGCAAAGTAATCTGCCAGGCAGGCTGCTAGATCGCAGGGCTGTCGTCGCAGTAGGCAGTATAGAAAGAAAAGGTCACTGAGGTTGACCTTCTCCCTGCTGGCACCCCGCGGCACGATAGTTGCCGCGATAACATGGTGCAGGTATCGGAACAAGGGGTCTTTGATGGTGGTGGCCTTTTGCCAGGATCTCCCAAAGGGAACCCTGGAAATGGCCCTCCAGAAACTGATAAGCGTCTGCCTGTCCATCATCGTAACTGCCTGCGTATATAAATCAGTATCAAGCTCGGCCTCTGTGTACAAACCTGTATAAACAAATAATATTAAATAAACAAATAATAATAATAAACAAATAATATTAAATAAACAAATAACATTAAATAAACAAATAATAATAATAAACAAATAATATTAAATAAACAAATAACATTAAATAAACAAATGATATTAAATATAAAATAATAAATAATATTATTTAAACAAACCTGTATGGACAGCAAACTGCCGCACACTCATCTGAAACTCCTGACCGGCGAGACGGAATGTAACCTCGTGGACTGGAAAATCCGGGTCCTCCACGTAATCCGCCGGATGCGGCGCGTATGTAAACGTGGAAAGAAACTCCCACGTAAGCTCAGTCTATCCCTACATGCTCCCCAATGGGGATGGTGCGCAACCTCGCGCATCTCCCCCTCGCCCGTGACCCCGGCAGAAACTGCAGGTACGGACATGCCGGCTCTCCCTCCTCTCCCACATCTCCCTCAGCCTCCATATGCTCAATCTCGTCATCGGAGGAATCCATCCCTGCACGTTGACAAGATAATATTAAATATAAAATAATAAACAAATAATATTATTTATAAAATTTTAAATAATAAACAAATAATATTAAATATAAATGAATAAACAAATAATATTATTTATAAAATTTTAATTAATAAACAAATAATATTAAATATAAAATAATAAACAAATAATATTATTTATAAAATTTTAAATAATAAACAAATAATATTAAATATAAAAGAATTAAACAAATAATATTAAAAAAAATAAACATGAACCAAAGCGCCGCGCTTTGGCCTCGGCGCGGCGCTTTGGTTCTTCGTGATGAAGAACAGCTCCACCCGATCGATCCAAACGCCCAAATCAAACAAATATCAAACATGTACATTTAACCAAAACGATTAAGGGTGTTCGATCTTACCTTTTAGCGGTCGAAAGATTGAAAACGAAGATATCCGGAGATCAGTGTGTGTAATCGCACCTTTTGTGTGTGTTTTGTGTTTTGTGTTGAAATGGGGGAGAAGCTGCCTCGCTTCAGGTATAACGAGGGACCAAAGCGCCCCGCTATGGCCAAAGCGGGGCGCTTCTGTTCTTATTTAATGGCAAAGCGCCTCGCTTTGGACATAGCGGGGCGCTTTGGGCCTTTTTTAAATTTTTTAAAATTGTTTTTAATTCACAAACGCGTCGATAATAGTCTAAATTTTACGTTTTTTCCATTATACATCATTTTTTATTATATATGGACTATACTGCAAGTTCCGGATCAAATTGGTTACGTGTGATGTCTTATTCCGTTATATCGTATCATTTTGGTTTGAAAGCACAAGTACTCCTGTAAGAGGTGTTATGTGTATCAACCGCCTACCGCACATGAACATGACGTGTTTTTTCATTAATTGTAGTATTATGATGTATATGGTCATTTTGGGTCGTACAAGTGCTTATTGAATCTGATTGGGTCGTGTCGGTGACATTCGGTTTTTAACGTGATGTAACGCATATATTGAACAAACACAAACATGATTATTATTAAACACATTTAACCTACATCGTGAAAATATGGGGTTACATTAAGGTCAGGGGCACGATACGTAAGCATTTCGTACGCGTTGATCTGATCCCTGTATAATGTGTGCCAGGCTGCTGCGCGCTCTGTTCTGTTCGCTGTCCAGAGTGGGTTTGGGGGAGGCATTGGATAACAACCTCCAAGCTCTACATGTATGAAATGCCCATGGTCAACGAACACAACCGCAACCACCAGGTGAGGTTGCTCAGCTTCGTTTGGCCCGCCCAGCAGAGGGAAAATTGTATTGCTCCCACGCATGTCGAAGGTGTGAACAATCACACCGTATCGTTGGGCAATAAGAAACCCCGTGTCAGGCATCGTCATGTAATTTTCGATATCTGCTCGTCCCACCCCCTTGAAAGCGATCCGTCCAAGCAGCGCATCATAATGTCCTATGTTTTCCGGATTGAAAAACTGCCTCCAAAGCGATTCGTTCGTACGTAACTCCTTTATAAGTTGTTTCCGGATCATCAAATATGAATTTTGTTTCACTCCTAACCCAACAGCCACCGATCAAAACCCACAATGACCATCTGGTTTCACGTCCTTTATTCTAACGATGTATGGATGGATCACTTCGGGAATCTGAGATGCGTAGTTGCGGATCGCTATATCCGTCTTAGGACCGAGCTTGATCATCGGGAAATCAGGGTGCAGGTTGATCGGTTTGGTATTCTTTTGTCTTCTAGAATCTTCGTGTGATATGTACGAGCTGTGACGGGGAAGATCATCTGAGGCCTCGACCCAAGTTTCTTCCGACGGAATGTACGAGCTTTTTCTAGCGGCTTCAACCTTTCTTTCTTCCTGCGTTTTCAATGTTGGGCGACCACGAGTTTTCTTCAGAACAGCGGGAGGTTTTTTGTTATTGTTCCCTGGATTGAGGATTTGCTGAAACTTTTCAAAGAAGCTCCTTTTCACTTGAGGGGGTGTTGGATCGATCTTTTGTTTCAATTTTTCAAATTCCGCGTCTACATCGATATCCTCTATGTTTTTCTTTGCAGGTTTGAAGTTAAGCTTCTTCCAGAACACGTCTATGTGTGTGATCCGGAGTTGCTGACCTGTGGATGAAAACAAATTAGGTGGCAGAATCATAACGAGAAATGTCAAAGATATTAATTACCTTTATTTTCCAACTTTTCCAAACGACAGGCACATGGCAAACCACAGCTGGTAAAAAGTTGGCAACCACAGCTTGCACCGTAGGCTCTCAACCCGTCTTCCTTACGTTTTAGTTCCCTACTCAAAAGCTCAATCGCATATATTGAAACCTTTCTGAGAATATATGCAAGCATGGGCTGCTTCTTGTGGTGCGTCATCACTTTTCGGAGGCTTGTTTCAAAGCTACTACTAATCTCGGTGTATTGTCTATCAACAACATGATCAACATACAGTACAAGTTTATCCAGTGTGTTGCGATGACTTGGAAAGTGACTTTTTAGTGTTGCATGCATGCCCTCAACCCTGTTGGTCGTAGTTTGGTGAAAGTTGATAGTTTTGTTAATCCAGCATGATACAAACTTTTCACGGTACGGATCCAACCAGGATTTCTTCAAATAATCAAAAACCTCTAAAATTAAAAAAAACGTAAATAGTCAGTTTTTGTTATTATATAAAATTTGAACATAATTATGTAAGAAATACCTACGTTCACGGTCATCTTCTTTCAGCTGTGCTTCAAGGTTTTCCAAGTTATACCTGTATATTTCCTCGGTCGTAGACTCGCACAATAACCAAAATCTACGTACGAATTCTTTCCATTCCTTGTCAGAGAATTTCTTCTTGCTGTTCTTATTAATATTTTGTTGAATATGGAACCGACAAAGATACTTATGTGCTTTTGGAAAAACTTGTTCACACGCGTTCATTAGCGCAAAATCCCTGTCTGTTAAAATCACGCGCGGTTCCATACATCCTACCAGCATAGACTTGATCCTCTGCAACACCCATAGGTAGTTCTCTGACTTCTCAGCGGAATTTACCGCACAAGCAGCCGTAAACGATTTGTTTGTCGACGTCATGCCTACGACCTGAACAAATGGCAGGTTGTATATGTTCGTTTTGTAGGTGGCGTCAATCATTAGCACATGCGGGAAGGCACACCACATATTGAATGATCTTTCGTGAACAAAGAAGACATCTTCAACTTCGTTTGATATCTCATTCGTGCGCATGTAATAAGTGTAATTTTTTTCGAGAAGAATGCTTTCAAGTTTTTGCATCGGAGACTTACCGACATTTTTTTCGGCGTTGATCTTCTGAACAGCGTTGTGTATATCTTTCGGAATAAGCTTTCTAGCCGGATTGTTTTTTGTCAGCGTTCGCCAGATACTTTGGTTGGGAATGTCTTGCTCTGCCAGCTCCTTAACCAGTTTTGTATCCTCCGAAGAAAGCCTTCTCGCATACGCGTGACCCTCTAAGTTTTCAATAGGAGTGTGGTTATGCTTCGCCTTCGTCACCTCGATCCTCCAAACACTTCCGGATGATTCCGAAAACCCGATCATCTCGAACGGGCAGCCTATTTTCTTGCTACCCGTTTTCCTCTGTGTAGCTATACTCTTATGCTCCCCACCAAAAGTACATTGAAACCAAATCTTGTAATTCTCTCCTCTTTTATTCGACCTCTTAGTCACAATGAGGTAACCGTTGTCTTTTGCCGTGTCTTGTACCCAACGCACCAACTCTTTACGTGCCGAAAAGGTCTGCGTTGTATCAAACGAAAACGTAACCAGGTAACAGCCTTCCTCGTCAACAGACACATCCCCCGGCTCACCATCGTCACCGCGGTCCGAATATACTTGATGTTCAAAGTTGTGCTCGCCACCGTAACCGAAATTCGAATAACCTTGTAAGCTCTGTTGACAACCGTAACTGTCTTTTGGACCACACTCCTGCTGTACAATGCTGTACTCGCCACCGTAACCGAAATTCGAGTAACCTTGTTGTGCGTAAGGGTCCTCCACAGGGGTATTCAAATCCAGCATCACCGTGTTATCACGATAACGAATGCCAGATACAACCTCTGCCTCCCTCAAGTTGGACGAGACCGGTTTCTCATACGAGTCAGAAATAGCGGTCCCCTCGTAAGAATCAGGAACAACTGTCTCGTCAGAATATTGACCGAAAATATAGTTGTTTAACCACAACATCGTTTTTTCAAGAGATGTAACTAATACAGCAAAACCGCGCGTTATTTTGAAGAAACACAACGGATGGGTGAATGTATATCGAAGTGTCTGTGAATGAAAATGTATAGGGTCGAAGTGTCTGTCTCACAGGTTGCTTTTAAAAGGTAAAATGGGTGAAATTTGGGGTCGAAGCGCCGCGCTATGGCCAAAGCGCGGCGCTTAGGGTTAACGACAAAACATCATAATCAACTTTATGTCTGTCAAACAGTAGGGAATGTCTCAAATGTCAATCGAAGCACTTTTGTCGAGCATAACGCCGCGCTTTGGCCATAGCGCGGCGCTTTGGGATGTGAAAATAATTTTGACCGTGTGTGATTAGCATGACCCTATGTAATACTACAACACTTTTTTAGTACTTTTTTCTTACAAAAGATCCAAAAGTTTTCTGATATTGGCATTGATGACAAATTGACTACTACTAAATTTGAAGTTTTCTTTTAAAATTTTAAAATGGGGATCGCTGGAAATGGCTGTCACAAAACATAATAAAACCAAATGTAGTTTTTATTTTATGTGGGCATGAGAAAAACCTCATAAATATCAAACTTTACCCACCTAACAAGGCATCTCCCCCTATCAAATCATTGCTAGCTTATAGCACCAAAGTACCCGTGAGGCCTTTGTCATGTTTTTCATTGAGTTTTATAATAAGAAATGACCGATCAAGTGTTTTAAATTAGTTTTATCAAAGTATATTTTTTGAGAGAAGGGCGAAATATTTTGGATAACACTTCAAGGAAAATTTACTCAAAGTGGAAGTGGTCGGTTGAAAAGGTCCATGCTTGAATCAAATAAATGCTACATGTTGGATGGAGATGTTCAAATATTTGTATGGATGGGAAGTATTACGTCTATAGCCGAACGAAAAACTTCTATCTCAGCAGTAGAGGTAGTGTGTGGTATCATAGGTGGCAATATGGGTGGGTTGGGTAGCGGGTCAAAACGGGTTAGGCTGACGTGTCAGTCTCACCTATATTGTACTTTGGGCAACTTTTATCAAAGTATATGGTATTGATCTCTAGTGTTTTACATCGGAAAAGTCCGGCATTCGATTGTAAAATCGTTGTTAGGCGATTAGCACAGACGGTTGAGTTGTTGGTAGAATTTAACGTACACTCGTATGGTTTAATAAGGTTTTGAAAATTGTTTTTTAATGGCTATATCCAAACGGTTGAGGGATTCCGCATGTGCCAACGTCTCTTTTTCTTTCCCCCAAACCCCGCTAGTCCAGCCGAGCCCCTCCTAGCATCCAACTGGGGTGGTGTGCACGCCTATCGTCCCGCTGAGCTGGTACCTTCCACATCCCTTCAAAGCCCATAAGTCATACCAAATATGCAATTTTGTAATGCTGGCATAGTGTGGTTTCTTTTATAAACCTACGCAATGGGTTAAGTGTGTCTCCATCATGTGTTTTTGTGTATTGTGTCTTTCTGTTTTTATAGTTGATTTTGTCTGTTATTTATTTTTTTATTTTTTATATTTAGATTTTTATGATAATAATATTACTATATATTATTAGTATATCTATGTTATCAATAATTAAGTGATAAAGAATAGTAAATAATCATATTACATCATGACAACCAAATGAGGTAAATAAGAAATACATCCATGATCCATCTTTCAATTAACTCAATAAGACATTGAGGGTTTTTTTTTTTATCAAAAATCTTTTACACCTAAATAATGCATAACCTTATATGTAAGGATTTAAATGTATATTATTTTTATTATCACTATACCATTAGGTTATGTGTATATTTAGAGTAATTTGTTATCTTATATAGGATCAAAGTAACAATACATTGTTAATAGACCATCTAGAAAACACTACTTTATAATAGTAATTTATTATCATTTGTTATATTTTTTTGTGAAAATTTTACTAGTAAATCTATTATTGCAAAGAATAACTTAATTTTTTTTCTATTCAATATATATATATATATATATATATATATATATATATATATATATATAGAGGATAATGCTAGGGAGAAAACCCTCCATTTTGAGAAAACCCATGTAATATACATGTTTTTAAGAGTTTTAAGCAAAAAAAAAATCAAAAAAGCGCCGAGTGGTTTTTTTTTTTTTTTTTAAATAAACAAGTTTCAGCAACTTTTTCACTAACATGTGTTAGACAAAAAGTTGCTGAAACTTGTTTATTTAAAAAAAAAAAACCACTCGGCGCTTTTTTTGATTTTTTTGGCTCAAAACTCTTAAAAACATGTATATTACATGTGTTATTTTTTTCAAAAAATAAAAAAAGTCGGGAGGTTGGGTTTTCTCAAATTTTTAGGGTTTTCTATCTAACCCTACCATATATATATATATATATATATATATATATATATATATATATATATATATATATATATATATATATAGGGTAAGGTTAGTGTAAAAATGACATTTTTCCTACAAAGTAGGGGGGATATTGCACGGTCCTCCCAACCGCTGTTGTGATCCCACTCCACAAGCTAGCTTAGCCCCATAGCTGCCTGGTGGTTAATACCCAACCGGAAGCGAAAGCCTGGAGGGTGTGCTTGGCAGGATTCGAATACGTATCCTCTGGGAAGAGGTGGGTGAGGCTGACCACTGGGACACCCCAAGTGGTTTTTTTCCTACAAAGTATAAGAAGTTTATGTAGACATGGTGTTTTAAATTTAAAATATGATGTTTTATATTCTTTTGATATGGTATAACATAGAAAAATATCAAACACAACAATTTATAACACAATCATATGTATTCTAGTCATTTACTTTAAAACACATTGTTTAATTCATTTGCATGGTGTTTTAGATTACATGCCCGGAATACATTTAATCGTGTTTTAAATTGTTGCATTTGGTGTTTTTATATATAATAAAATGCCAAAAGAATATAAACATCATACCGAAAATATATAACACTAGGCCTACATAAACTTCTTACACTTTGTACGAAACATGTCTTGTTGTACATTTTGGATATCAGATATACACTTTATCTAACCTTCTGACTTGTTGGTTATATTTTGTAGATAGTTATTTAACGACGTTTTGTTAGTTAGTTAGTTAGTTTGTTACTTTTCCGTTAGTCCGTCCGTTAGTTTGTTTTAGGGCTGTATATATTTTGTTTCCTGTATTCAATAAGATCATCAGAGAAACTTTCCCCTTCTTGTTCGTTCAAAAATAGCATGGTATCAGAGCAGATTTGCTCTCGATTCTGTGCTTGAATCTTCATTTCTTCTTTCGTTTCCGAATTCTTCAATCGTTTCTTTCCTTTTCGTTCTTATTTTGATTCGTTCGCCTTGTTCTTATGGCGAATTCTCAACTGATTCCTCCAATGTATTCTTCGAATCCTCTGTTTCTTCATCCCTCTGATCATCCAGGTATGATTCTTGTTTCCAAACAATTCGATGGCACTGGATTTGGATCTTGGAAAAGAACAATGTCTATTGCACTATCTGCGAAGAACAAATTCGGATTTGTTGATGGATCTGTCACAAATTCTACAAACCCTAGCCTGTGGAGTCGATGTAATGACATGGTAATCTCATGGATCATTAACACTTTATCAAGAGAGATTGGAGAGAGTGTTTTGTACGTTAAAACAGCTAGTCAATTGTGGAAAGAATTGAATGATAGGTTTGGGCAGATTAATGGTGCAAAATACTATCAGTTGCAGAAAAGTATTTGTGAAATTTCACAAGGAAGTAGTGACATTGCTACCTATTTCACAAAAATCAAAAGTATTTGGGATGAACTTAGTTCCTTATCGGAGGTTCCAGCTTGTTCTTGTGGTGCTTATGCAGTAATTGCTAAGAAAGAAGAAGAACAAAAGTTGAATTAATTTCTTATGGGCCTAAATTCCAGTTATGATAATGTCAGGGAAAACATTCTAATGATGCAGCCTCTCCCTTCAATAAACAAGGCTTATTCTCTTTTAGTTCAAGATGAAAACCAAAAGGAGATTCATCCTGTTAGTCAAGCTTTTCCTGATGTGACATCAATGAATGTTCAGACAAGAAGTGATTCCAAGAAGCCTGTTTGTAGTCATTGCAAGAAACCTCGTCATTCTGTGAATAAGTGCTATAGGTTGATTGGTTTCCCTAAAGACTTCAAGTTTAATAAACCAAAACATGTGACTGCTAATGCTTGTGCTAATGATTCACCTGTTCATGCTATGAGTTCTGGTTCTTGTCTTACTCCAGAGCAGTGTCAATAACTAATTCAATTCCTTCATAACACTCAGCTCAAGACCTCTTCTCAATCTGATACTCAAGATGAAGAATCTGTAAATGAAATCAAATATGCCAATTTCGCAGGTATAATGGCATGTAATTCTGTTTCTAATTCAAAGTCCAGATGGATCATAGACACAGGTGCTAATGAACACATGTGCCATGATCCTATATTACTCACTAATATCAAAACTCTTTCCAAACCCGTTTCCATTTTTCTTCCTAACGTCGATGTTTTAACAGCTACACAATCTGGAACAATGAACTTGCTTCCTAATCTTACTCTTAAACATGTTCTTTTGGTTCCAAAGTTCAATAATAATCTGTTATCAATAGCCAGATTATGTATTGATACCAATAGACTTGTTTTCTTTTCTAACAAAGCTTGTATGTTGCAGGCCCCTTCTCTGAAGAGGCCAGTGGCTCTTGGTAAACTCCTTGACGGATTGTATCTTCTCAAAACTAATGAGATCGTTTCATAGTCTAGTGTTGTTTCTGATTCTAGAATAAGGCAATCATATTGTAATGCTAGTGTTAGTGGCAGAACATGGCATAACAGACTTGGCCATTTACCTTTGTACAAATTGAAAAAGTTGTCTGTATTTTCATTTTCTAAAGATAATCAACTTGATTGTTGTGAGATTTGTCCTTTGGCCAGACAACACATGCTTCCTTTCACTACTAGTAGTACAGAAACATCTCATCCTTTTGATCTTGTTCATGTGGATGTGTGGGGTCCATACAATGCATCTACACATAATGGTTTTCGATACTTTTTGACCATTGTGGATGATTTTACTAGAGTTACTTGGACTCATCTTCTTTCTACTAAAAGTAATGCTTTTGATGTATTACAAAGTTTCATAAATATGATTGAAACACAGTTTCAAGCAAAGATAAAATGCTTGAGAACTGATAATGCCTTTGAGTTAGGATCCTCTGCTACCCATACTCAATACCTTCTTTCAAAAGGCATCATACATCAAACTTCTTGTGTGGCCACTCCACAACAAAATGGAATCGTAGAAAGAAAGCATAAACACTTGTTAGAAACTGCTAGAGCTCTTCCTTTTCAATCCAAGTTACCAATTAAATTTTGGGGAGAATGTCTTTTAACTGCCACTCATCTTATAATTTTGTTTCCCACTAATATCCTTGATGATAAATCACCTCATGAGGTTTTGTTTGGTAAGGCCCCTTCTTACAATCACCTCAAAGCCTTTGGTTGCTTGTGTTATGCTTCAACATTAAAACAAGGTAGATACAAGTTTCAGTCTAGAGCCATTCCTTATGTGTTCATTGGTTATCCAATGGGTAAGAAAGGATACAAACTATATGATTTCAAGAACAATAAAATTCTGGTTTCAAGAGATGTTATTTTTTTTGAAACATTATTTCCATCCATTCCTAATTCCTCTTCTTCCGTTTTATTTCCCGCCATTGATGTCCCTTTTGATTTTCTTGAACCCATTCTTAATCCTTCTAACAGTTCTATTCCTTCTTCTAGTCCGGTTCCTCCTTCTTCTAGTTCAATTCATTCTTCAAATGTTCCTCAACCGTTAAGAAAATCATCTAGACACTCCAAACCCCCTTCTTATCTTGATGATTATCAATGTAATTCTACAACATCCTGTCCTCACACTCTTACTGATATTTCTTCAGTAAATCATGTTCAATCTTCTCATATTTCAACCTCCAGCAAAACTTTGTTTCAGAATTTGAATATCATAATGGAGCAAAATTCTTATAAAGAGGCAGTAATTTCTTCTGAATGGCAGGCTGCTATGCAATTGGAACTTGATGCTCTACATGCTAATCATATTTGGCTTGTTACTTCTTTGCCTAAAGGAAAGAAGCCAATAAAATGCAAGTGGGTTTATAAAGTCAAATTCAAAGCTGATGGAACTGTTGAGAGATTTAAAGCAAGGCTGGTTGTTAGAGTAGATACTCAAAAAGCAGGCATTGACTATACTGAAACCTTTTCTCTAGTAGTCAAGATGACAACCATTAGAAGTCTGATTGTTGTAGCTACTAAAAAGCATTGGCCTTTACATCAATTGGATGTAAATAATGCTTTTCTTCACGGAGATCTTGATGAAGAAATCTATATGTGTCCTCCTCCTGGTATGATTTTGACTGATTCTTCTCAAGTTTTAAAGCAGCAAAAATCTCTCTATGGTCTTAAACAAGCATCCAATGGTATGGAAAGCTGTCTGATGCTTTGAAATCAAGAGGTTATGTTCGGTCTCCTAATGATCACTCCCTTTTCTCTAAATACATGGGTGATTCAATTGTACATATTGCAGTGTATGTTGATGCTATTCTTCTAACAGGGAATGATTCCAAGGAAATGGATGCTTTAAAATCTTTTTTGGATAGTACTTTCAAAATCAAGGACCTGGGTTCTCTCAACTATTTTTTAGGAATTGAGGTTTTGAAAGTTCCAAATGGTACAATAATGACACAACGAAAGTTTGCCAAAGATCTTATACAAGAATTTAGTGAGTTCAATACTGATCTCAATAAATCTTGTCCTCTTCCTGCAAATTTGCAGCTCAAATCTGATCTTGGTCTTTTATTTGATGACCCCTTGAAATATAGGCGCCTTGTTGGAAAGTTAAACTACTTCACATAAGACCGGATCTTTCTTTTGCTGTCCAGTTCCTTAGCCAGTTTATGCAAACTCCTCATCTTCCTCATTGGGAGGCTGCTTTGCATACTCTTAGCTATGTAAAAGGGTCATATGATCAAGGGTTATTCTTTAATGATTCTCAAGATTTTACTTTAGAAGCCTTTTGTGATTCGGATTGGGCATCTTGTCCTAATACAAGACGGTCTGTATCTGGTTATTTCATTTTACTTGGAGGGAGCCCTATTTCATGGAAGTCAAAGAAGCAGTCAACGGTTTCTTTAAGTTCTGCTGAGGCTGAGTATAGATCTATGCGAACGGTTACAGCAGAGCTTACTTGGTTAACTAGATTACTGAATGAATTTTCTGTGTCCTCCATTACATCAATTTCTTTAAAATATGATAGTCAAGCTGCTATTCACATTGCTAAGAACCCAGTTTATCATGAACGGACGAAACATATTGATTTAGATTGTCATTTTGTCCGTGAAAAATTACAAGAAGGTCTTATCAGTTTATCTCATATTTCTACAAAGGAGCAGCCGGCTGATATGTTAACAAAGAGTCTTCCCAGCCATCATCATCATGCTCTTATTACCAAGTTGGGGTTGTCATACCCTCCAACTTGAGGGGGGTGTTGGTTATATTTTGTAGATAGTTATTTAACGACGTTTTGTTAGTTAGTTAGTTTGTTACTTTTCTGTTAGTCCGTCCGTTAGTTTGTTTTAGGGCTGTACATATTTTGTTTCCTGTATTCAATAAGATCATCAGAGAAACTTTCCCCTTCTTGTTCGTTCAAAAATAACATGACTATACATGCAAAAAGACTAACCATACTATCATTAAAAAAACACTCAATAATTTTTTCCCCATATAAACATCTTTATCCCAAAAAACAATATATATAGGTTTAGCCATGAATCAAAATTCCAATTATACCATGAGCAAAGCTTATATCTCCCTAGAAAACATAATATTAAATTCACGTAGTAAATCCGGTTTTTATCCAAGGACAAATAACACTTTTAGATGTCTTTCTTGTTTGAAGAAATTGCCCTAATAAAGCCAAGACATAGGGGTGTGTCCTATGGTCCCAGCCCCATATGATTGATGTACACGAAAACAAGGGTTAACTTTTTTCTCTAAAAACATCATAAAGGGGAACTTCATTTCAAGAGTAAAATGCACGGATAGTCCCTGGGGTTTTGCAAAGTTTCAGCTATAGTTCCCAGAGTTTGGAAATTACACTCATAGTCCCTGTGGTTTGACAGTTTGTTACGTGGATAGTCCCTGGAGTGGATGGGGGTTAGTTTTCTCAGTTAAGTTGGTGTGAAATGACTATAATACCCTTAATATAAAATAAAATAAACAAATCAAGTATTTAAATATATAAAACATATATGTATGTATATACACACACTTACTGAACAATATGTATCTCTTTCTACTCTCTCTCTCTCTCACTAAAAACCACCACCGTCACCTCCACTGCCGATTCAAAATGGGTGTAGCTTAATCCACTGTAAGTTTTGATTTTTTTACGAATGAGGTTGTTAATGGTTTAATTTTGATCACTGGTTCAGAAAGGAGATCATGTAATTTTCTTATTTTGATTTTTCAGTTGTCTCTGTTTCTTATAGTTTTATGTTGACAAATAAATTTTGTTAAAATACTCATACTTAATATTTTAAAACTTACAAAAATACTTGATTTGTTTATTTTATTTTATATTAAGGGTATTATAGTCATTTCACACCAACTTAACTGAGAAAACTAACCCCCATCCACTCCAGGGACTATCCGCGTAACAAACTGTCAAACCACAGGGACTATGAGTGTAATTTCCAAAATCTAGGGACTATAGCTGAAACTTTGCAAAACCACAGGGACTATCCGTGCATTTTACTCTTTTTTTTTTTTTTACAACTTTACAACAACCCTAAACATCAACAGACACAGTAAAATCTTTTTGGAACCCGTAGTCACAGCACTCCCTATATATGGTACCATAGGGAATTACAAGTTTAGCAAATGAAATTCATCATATCCACAGAAAACAATGAGAAAAAGAAAAGCAATCAAAAGTTTTACATCAAATTAGGGAAGTGTACTTTGCTATATCTGTTTTTGCCATGCCCTGAATATATAGAAAAAGAATGCTTTTAACCCTAGCCAAATGCTCAAAAAGACTAGTTTTAATCTTTAAAAGTTTCAAACTTTCAAAGATATTTGGAAACTTGCATGTGATTATTGTAAATGTGAAATAGGTTTATTTGTTTTTAGAGTTAACTGTCATTTTCGTCCCTATGGTTTGTTCACTTTTGTTATTTCAGGTCAAATTTCAAAATTGCCCGTTTTTCCTCCCTGACATTTTGGAAACGTGTCATTTCAGTCCAAAAAAACTAACCACAATTAAAAAATTCATCTACCTTAGGGGTAAAATTCGTTTTTTCTAAGCAGTTGGTCACAGGTTCGATCCCGGCCAGCTGCAATTTTGATTGTGGTTACCCCTAAGCTAACTGAATTTTTTAACTGTGGTTATTTTTTGGGTTGAAATGACAAGTTTCCAAAAAGTCAGGGTGGAAAATAGTGCAATATTTTGAAATTTGACTTAAAATGGCAAAAGTGAACAAACCACAGAGACGTAAATGACACTTAACTCTTGTTTTTAAGTACTTTTCGACGATTATATATAAGTAATATACATGTAAGTTGTTTATAGTGTGAATCTTTTGACTCACCTTTATATTAGCCAAAAACTGGTGCCATTTATGCAAAGCTCGCCGTTCACCAAAAAAATGCATGCAAAGCTGTTTAAGAAAGTTTCATGAACTAAATATCGTTAACTATTATACATGATAATGGCAAAGTACATGTGTTTCGGTATTGGTACTATTAGAACCATTATTGATATTCGTTTACTATAGTTTTCAATCGATGGTACTATTATACTAATGTTGACTTTATTTTTTAAGTTTTCTTTTTCAGTTGCTATATTGAGCGTCAGTATCATATCGACACTGTAATGAACCAAACCAATATTGACTGGATTCTCACCAATAACGTTATTTTTACCACTGTGTTTACGTTAGGGTTGTTCATGAGCCGAGCCGAACCAGGGTAAGCTCGAGCTCGGCTCGATTAAAAACCGAGCTGGCTCGGCTCGGATTTGAAACCGAGCTAAAAATCTAAGCTCGGGCTCGGCTTGGTTTTAAACCGATCTGGCTCGGCTCGGCTTGGTTTGGCTCGATTTTAAAAAGAAAAATATAATATATATAGCTCTCAAAATTCAGTAGCCTAAAATATTATTCAATACTTAAAAAAAAACATATTCAAAATAAGTTTATCCTAATAGATTACAAGCCAAAATCATGTTCAACAACGAAAAATAGGTTTTAAATTTCAATGAAATACAATATTATTTCATTAGCAAGGTAATTAAAATTCAAATATACCATTAGTATCAAATTACAAGCCTAAATACATATAAATAATAACAAGTTTTTTTGTAATATATTATAATGTATATAAAAATAAATATATTATAAAGAAAATAATCTAAACTAAGCCGAGCTGAGCTACCGAGCCGAGCTGGCTCACTTTCTAACCGAGCCGTATCGAGCGAGCTTTTTCCAAGCTAAATCCGAGCAAGCTTCGAGCTTTTTGGACAGCCCTAGTTTAAGTCTCCGTTTAAAATTTATTAAAAATCAGGTCCCCTGTCCCGAAGCGCGGGTGTAACCCACTGGCTGATTTTTAATTAGAAACAAGGTTACAGGAGGAGCACTAGGGCAAAGTTGCATTAATTGGTGGTGTTAGCCAGAGACTTCTTTACAAGTGTTGACTTATAATGTTTTTGTTTTACATATCGGTATATTAAATTTTTGCATTGCTGCATGCCTGCATGCCAGCCGTAGATTATATGGTCCAATCGGGACCTCGTCTAGCTAATCATGTCCCAACGCAAAGCATCTCTCAATTCAGACATTTAAGGTTATGCAGTTAAGTCTCCTTAAATAAATACATGTAATAAAGAATTCAAAAGTTGGTGAGAACTTGAGCTTTCAGTACAACTCGTAAATTAAAAGAGAAGAGTTTGGTTACTATATATATAAATCATTCAAGAATCATATGGTTACAGATGAATTGAACTAGTTTGTTTGTTGATCCAACTGGTTAGAATTATTTGGGTTCAATAATTGTTAAGATTAGAGGGAGCAATCTTGACCCAAAGCCTTCCAAGTGGGTTATTTTGGGTTGCTTTTAAAATTATATGGGTTGGTTTGGGTAAGATGGGTCACAATGGGTCACTTGAAATTCCAACTTTTTATTTTCGGGTCAAAGCGGGTTGACAACATTAAATAAATAGGTCGATGTGGGTTAGTGTTTTAAAGAAACGGGGAAGGTTTCGGATCGGAATGGGTTTCGAGCCAGCACAAGTATCCGCACGAGACGAGTTACGACACGAAACAGGTTTTGGATCGGAACGTGTTCAGTTCAAATTGAGTTTCGGGTCGAGACGGGTTTCGGCACGACACAGGTTTTGGATCGGAACGGTGTGACAACCCTTGAAATAACATGTATCCCTACGATTGATTAATGATAATTAAAGTGCTGTGCTGAGTTACTTAACTGCTTCTGATTACTGTGTCATACTTACATGTGCTTTTAACATACTAGTCGTGTGCAGAAAATTGACTAAATAGTCCTGAATGTTTTCCCAAGCGTTGAGAATTAAGAGTGTTACAAAAAGATATACAAAAGACACTAAACGATATAACTTAGCACTTTAACAGAACGGTATTTAACCGAACAACCGGATATTACCCGGAACATAAAAATATTGCAAGAAACATTGTTTTTATTTTTCCGAGCTAGTTATGGTTCCTGAACACCCACTAAAATACCAAGTAACTAATTACATCAACTAAACACTTGGATTTGCATTGTTATCTAACTAATTACCATTCAAAGTTTCATTTTACCCCCCCCCCCCCCCCTTGTAACCGTCCCCAAGCTAGGCCCCACACAAGATTTCTTCTAATCTTACTAAATCCCTTCCTTGGAACTTGGTGGATTGTGTTAGTACTTTAGGAAACATGGTGACCTTTGGATAATAGCACAAAATGGATTATAAGAATGTTCACCATCTTCATCACATTACACAAAACTCTCTCATCCTCTCCCTCCTTCCTTGGCTTCGGCCGAACCCAAGCAACACCACCATCATCATCATTCAAACATCTTCAACCAATCTACAAGTATACAAAGGTGCTAAGGGTCATACAACGAAGCTTGGTGCTCTCGGAAGTGGAAAGACCTTCTCTATTTACTATTAACCACCTCATTTCTACTCTTGATCTCCCCTAGCTTAAAACCTAGTAGTAAGTCTCTTAAATCCTCATCTACTTCATGTTTAGATGTAACACCCATCTTATTATTACTTGAATTTAATAAAGTAAATTCAAACGATTTATATAAAATGTGTCTAAATTAAAACATAGTTACCAAAACAAGGTTCCGAGTAATCAAAACTGGTCAACCAACGACTAGTTAAAACATTCATGACCTGATTTGCAAGTTATTTTGTAACACCTCGAAAATTTACGTCCTATGATTTGTTGACACGTGTCATAGGTTTGAACGTGTGAAAGAATGTTCTTGAAGGACTAAAGTTGACAAACAATGAAACTATGTAAATATAAGGGTTCAAAGTGTCAACAATGAATAAATATACTTTACAATAACCCTACATGATGTTTATAACCTTAAACGAATGGATCATGGATCGTACGAAGCGAATTGTGAAAGAAAGTGAGAGATTACAAACTACAGGGGTTAAATGTGTCAACATGTTAAGATATACATCTGAGTGACCTTTTAGCAAACCCGAAGCCTTGTAACGATTTATTATGCTCACTAGAATGCACCATAAAAATTTCACCAAGTTTCGTTACCGTATGAGAAAGTTATGATAAAATTCGTGTGTGAGGGTTAGAATCGCCAACATTGAAAATTAGGGTTTTTCGGGTGATCACAAAGTTACCCGAGGACTTGACAAAGATGGTATAAGCCTTAAAGCCCCCATATGTCAAATATAAAGGTTTAAAATGCAAGAAACCATGTGAAAATGACCTTTCGGGGGACCAAAAAGTGCAATTAAAGAAAGTTGGGAAACCTGATCCGGAGACTGAGGCGGGCCGCGAGACAGCTACCAGCGACAAAACAAACAGGCAGCTGCCTGTTGATGTTGTAACCGACTTAAAACTCAAGTTTTCGATTCTATGGGTTGCCTATGATGGTTTTGAGACTCTAGGGGGCACTTGGATGCATCTTATATCACTAGTAGCCTTGCATGTCATCAATCAAATGAGTTTTGAAACTTATATAAAGTCCTACAAGTTGTCAACTTTGTGTTCATTCTTTCCTATCATCAACTGAGCATTTCTGGAGCATAAGGACAATTCTCAAGCCTTCCTAATCATCCATTAGACAAGTGTAAGTATGTTTAACCTTCTTGTTTTGAGTTTAGCTTAGTTATTTAGCTAAAAGTCAAACCGTCGTAACTACGGTTTGACTTCAAGATTATTTATATTTGGCTCAATCTTATCTCGATTTAAAAGTACCGTTAAGTAGGTAATTATATGGGTATTAAACCCTTATAAGGGTACTCACTGATTCCAATCCTAACTAGGTCGTTTGTCGAGTCAAACGTTGTCCGAAAAAGTCAACAGAAATGCTAAACTTTGATTAAACGCGTAATTAACGATATAGAAGGCGTGTAACCTGTTTTATCATTCATATAACTTGGTAATAAGTGTACGGACTTGTCTAAACTTGTTTGATTCGACAACTTTCTGTTTTGAACCGATTCGGAGCCGAAAGTCGCATAGTTTGACTTTCTGCTTTGACCTCGATTCTGACCCGGTTTTGATAGGTTTAGACATGCCTTAAAGTTCCATTAGGACCTAGTTACATGTGTGTATAACCCTCTGCGTTTATACCACATAAATCCTTAATTGTCCGACGTTTCCGTTAAGTGCTTAAATATGGACCATAATGCCCTTATGACCATACAACGAGAATTTTGGAAATGTGAAAGTACAAAAATCTTAGTTACTGATTATTAAACGTGTCCCTAAATTTTTACATCAGTTGGAGGTCTAGATTAGGAGTTATGCTTAATGACGTAATTAGAACGCTTCTTTGTATTTAAACGGCGTCATTAGCGTAAAGCCTATCTAAACCCAATTTTTGACACCAAACCTTTTACCCACTAATGTAATATAATATTTTGGGATTTTTGAAGATTTTTAATTATTTTTAAACTGATCATAAGCTAGGATTAGTGCCTTAATTCGGTAAATACCGAATATGCCCTTTTAAGCCATAAAATGAGTTTTACAAATCCTTTTGATGCCAATCCAATTGTTACTGATTTTAAATAATAAATGAAGTGTTTTGAACCTGTTTAACTGATCAGAAAACTCAGAATCCTATTTTAACCCGTACGTCGCTTAAAACGGCGTTATACGCGTATTAAACGCATAGTAAGGGTTTAAAACCATTTTGTCATGAAGGACTTAACACCAACTGATATGACCTGATAAACTAAGCCATTTTATTGATGTATTCAGACCCGGTTCACAGAAACTTAATTAATTCCTTTTATAATCTTTAAAATGACCAAAATACCCTTATGGGGCTTAAAATGAGATTAAACTCGTTATGGGCATAATGGAAGGTATCCTACTGATATCACAACATATTTAACGCATGTTAACTTAGGAAACCTGTTTAGGACTCTTATGGTTACCCGTTACGCTTTGTGCGCGTTCGGTTCGGTTTATGTAACTAGTTTACATAAATTAGCCGAAACGGGTCAAACCTTATCGGTTTTATCTCAAAATCCAGAATGTGTATAATATACCCATATTAAGCAAGTCTTCAAACTTGTCGGATCTAAATCACATTCTATCCGGTCTTCGCTTAATCGTGCGTACGAACCGTATCTTTAAAACTAACCGGTCTAAGCTTAAGCTTAACTAAAGACCCGTTAGGATTCTAATAGGTTATTATAAACCTTCGTTCCAGATTAGGAGAACCGGTAAAAGATACTTGCACTCGCTGATTTTGATTTATACTTGCTCAGGTAAATACTTTTAACTTATTTTCCCTATACGGGCTTGGGGTACGGTATATAAAATACCGCTTGGTCGGGCATTAAATCTTTAATTGTATGATGGTTAAAGTATTGAGATGTCTCGTTTAATTTGTTTTGTTTGCTTAAAGCCTTTGGGGGGTTAATGACCATGTCCCGGATATCCCTGGCATCATTTTACGAAATGGCCACGACCTAAGCACGAGGCGTAGGCGTACGCCCGTCGGTGTCTCATATACATAATGTGGTGTGTCTATTGATCTTTAACCCGACTCGATCCGGGCTACTGAACGCATAAGTAACATGTAAATCCTTTACAAGAATTATATTCAAATAATTATCCCAAGTTATAAAATATTATTTGTGCCTTGTGCCTTAAATTCATTTTCTTAAACTCTTTTCAAAATGAGTCGGTTGATTGTATTTACCAGTGTAAACTGACGTATTTTCTCAAAAAGGTTAAGTGCAGGTACTACACGTAATAGGCTGGCTTTGCTCCTAGCATCCATAATAAGTCTCGCAAGCTTGGATGTCATAGACTGTTGAACATTTTTTTCCTTTTATTTTGATCTACCTGTGGATTTATATTCAACTACTTGTGATACTTAATATTACAATATTGTTTGGTTGAAATGAATCTATACTTTGCTTCCGCTGTGCATTTAAATATTGTGTTGTTTGACTATTATGTTGCCAACCACGTCACGATACTCCCCCACCGGGCCCACCGGTGACACGTGGAAATCCGGGGTGTGACAGGTTGGTATCAGAGCCAACATTGAGTGAATTAAACACTAACCTTTTGTGTTTAATCTCAATGACACAATTGCACATTCTTAAGTCTTCGAGTCTAGACAAAGAACTTAGGAATAATCCAAAAAGTTTTTATTTTAAATTTAAATTTTGTCCTTTATTTTTCCTTGTTATTACCTTGTTTATATTAACAGGTTTAGCAATGCCGCCAAGATTCAGGCGAGGAGATTGAGGAAAAGGGCCAATCAGCGCCCCTAACGACCACGAGGCCGGGCCTTCGCGCCGGCGAACTCCGTCTTCTACAAGGAGTGCAGATCCGCAAGAACCTTGGAGGATTTATGAGGAGCCTTCTAGACGATCTACGTCGTATAGCTCAACGCCTCCATATCATCACTCCTATGGGCCTCAGTCCGAGAATGAGCCCAACAACCCGCAACCTTCATACATACCCCTACAGCGATCCTTATCGCACCGTTCCTTCGACGACCCTACACCTGTCCTTCGTGGCCAGTTTAACCCGGCGGACTACCTACCAGAACAAGGGGGCTTTAACCCACTAGGACCGGAGGATCATTTTTCAGGTGACCAAGCGATGGACATGGACGAGGACACAGATCCCGTCGAGCCTGCAACCGGAACCCCGAACCATCCTGTTGAGATCTCTGATGGTTCGTCTTTTCACGGAACACCATACCAAGGTCCGGATAGTCATCAGGCACGGTTCGACCGGTGTGAGTGGTACTTTACACCATCCTACCATTCATCGCCTCACCAGCAGCCGCAACAACAGCAGCAAGATCCCTCTGGGGATCCACATTTCGTGGCAGTCACGCCACCGCCTCCACCGCCGCCAGTTAATCTAGCGCCTCCAGCACCACCAAGACGTAGGAGGACTGGCGCACGGATGTCAGCACGAGGAGGGGATTTTCATTTCAGCACCCCTCAACACTCTAGTGGCAGCCACTACCCGCCACTATATGAAGAGCCACAGGAGGATGGATCTTCAGTTCCAGTATCAGAGGTGAATTAGGCACCTATTGCACCGTCACCATCGGGTTTTGGTAACCCTATCCCTGCTTATACTGCTCCAACAGCTTACAACCCATACGGACCGCCAGCATACACTAACTATAATTATGCTGAAGATCCCTACCATGTGGCATCAAATTACCTTGCCCATAATCCTGAGGGACCATATGGAACCCCTTGGGGAATGGGATACCCAACTCATGGGTATCAAGCACCTGCTCAGCCACCACTACAGCACCAGCCACCACGGTTTTCTCCACCAGAGCAGGAGGATCTCCGTGAAAGACTGGGAAAAGTTGAGCGAGATTTACAGAAGGAACGTAGGAAGAATCAGGGATTCATGAGTGGCTTAGCAAGTTTGCTAAAAGGAAAGAAGAAACGGGATCGTTAAATCCCAATATGTATTATTGTATTTCCTTGTTTAAATTAAGTCCCTACGTGGACATTTACTTATTTATGTGAGTATGTAGTCCCTGTGTGGACATTTCTTTAAAGTATGTATGTAGTCCCTGCGTGGACATCTATCCTTGTACTTAGTCCCTACGTGGACTTGTCGCTGTTAGTCCCTGCGTGGATATTTGTTTTTGTAAACAGTCCCTGCGAGGACTTGTATTATCAGTATAGCTCCTGCATGGGCAAATGTTTCTGTGAAAAAGTCCCGTTTTGGGCAAAGTGTACTACTTTTAAGTTTTAATGGAATGTAAGTTTATAAATTTCATCTTTGCTATGTTATGCATAATTAAAGTATATATGAAATAAATAAAGCGGAATCATTCCTTTTAAAAATCTATCTGCCTATTTTAATTTTTAATTAAGGATCTTAAAGGTATAACCTAGCCTGCATGTCATTTTAAGACCTGGCCAAGATGGTAAAACCCGTTAAAAAGATTCAAATCCCAGTTAACATCTGAAAACATGTTAACACTCCTGGCAGACATGATTCGTCAAAATCACACGTGTTATTATTATATAAGGATCTTTGCGAGGATTCCTAACCCAACTAAATGATCTCTGAATCATGGGTTAAATCATCAATAAATATGGTCAGTTCTTTTTACCATCCATTGGTAATAGAATGCCTACGGGCCCTTCTCATTTTCATATGAGACAAAAGACAGTAATAGTCTGTGACCCTGTCTGATAAAGGTAATGAACTATGCTCAAACTTTAAAAGCCTTGATTCTCTGAAATCATAGCTTATGATTTAATTTGTCCCTGTGACTAGGCCTTATGTGCTAATAAAACTGTTATTGTTTTATAATTAGGATAAATTATATTAGAAATCCTAAATAAAAGTGAGTAATAAATTAACCATATATGGTCTATGATTACCACGGTTAATAAAATTGCCATAAAAGACAATTCTATAATAAACTCACCAATGAATTTTGTCAATATGTAACAGTTCAAGCAACATGGCCGACTCAAACGATATTAATAGTCACCCTCGGGGAGAGCTTGATAATGCCCGAGTAAATGTAGCGGGTGTAGAATTACAGGCAATGATAGATAATGTCGTTAATCGAGCTATGGATAGACAGCTCCATGAATCAAGTGGTACCCATGCAAGGACCCAATCTGCACCACACTCTAGAACACCCTCCAGTACCCACACTGCCCACAATAGTAATTCTCACCACTCATCAAACCAGAGGAGTGCTCCATCCCAAAGAGTCGTACAGAATCAAGAACCCCGTAATAAGGGTTCCTCCTATAAGTACTTCGTTTCGTGCAAACCCAGGGATTTCACTGGGGAAAAAGGAGCAGTAGATTGCATGACTTGGTTGGACGAGATGTATACGGTTATGGATATCAGTGGTTGCAATAATAGGGATATTGTGAAATTCGTGTCTCAGTCTTTTAAGGGAGAAGCATTAGCTTGGTGGAGATCTTTGATCCAAGCTACGGAGAAAGTCCCGTTGTACAATATGACCTGGGAACAGTTCATGGCACTGATCAAGGAAAACTACTGCCCTCAGCATGAGGTTGAGAAAATTGAAGCTGACTTCTTGTCGCTGGTCATGAGAAACCTAGACTGTCAGGCTTACCTTACCAGTTTCAACACCTTGTCAAGGTTGGTTCCATATTTGGTAACTCCGGAACCCAAACGTATAGCTCGATTCATTGGGGGGTTTGGCCCCGGAGATCAAGGCAAGTGTGAAGGCCTCCAGACCAGCTACTTTTCGGTCTGCAGCGAACATATCATTGTCTCTTACCTTGGATGCGGTCAGGCAGAAATCGCAGAGGAACGCTGATACCGAAAAGAGGAAGCGTGAGGATGACAACTCACGACGTTCAGACAAGAAGCATATGGGAAACAATGACCACAAGAAGGGGTCAGGATTTAGGAAGGATGGTCAGCAGTCGGGTGAAAAACCCAGATGTAAAATCTGCAAGAGACAGCACTTTGGGAAGTGCAGGTATGAATCGAATTCGAATTCACAATCAAAAACTTTTGCATGTGGGTTGTGCAAGTCCAAGGAACACAAGACCCTGGATTGCAAAAAGATGAAGGATGCGACCTGCTACGGTTGCAATGAAAAGGGGCACATCAAGACCAATTGCCCAAAATACGCCAAGAAGCCTGAAGAGGCTAAGAAGACCAAATGCTAGGGTCTTCAGGATGGATGCTAAGGAAGCCGTCAAGGACGACAATGTGATAACAGGTACCTTTCTCGTAAATGATGTTTATGCGAGAGTGTTATTTGATTCAGGCGCTGATAAGTCGTTCGTAGATAATAAGTTTTGTGAATTGTTGAAATTACCTGTTAAGACCTTAAGTGTGAAGTATGAGGTGGAACTAGCAGATGGCACTTTAGAAACCGCCTCAACCTTATTAGATGGATGTTTCATATCCATTAAGATCCACTCTTTTCCTTTGTCCCTACTTCCTTTGAAACTAGCCGGTTTCGACATAGTTTTGGGTATGGACTGGTTTTCTCATAACCAAGCCCAAATTGTCTGTAATAAGAAGCAAGTGATGATCAAGACTCCGTCTGGTGAATCACTTACTATCCAGGGAGACACCCAGTATGGGCTGCCTGAGAAAATGTCTATGCTCAAGGACTCTAAGTGTTTGAAGAAGGGTTGTGTCATCTACATGGCACAAGTGATTATGGATGAGCCGAAGCCCAAGATTGGGGATATCCCCGTCATTTCTAAATACCCCGAAGTTTTTCCGGAAGAACTACCTGGTTTGCCACCAGATAGGCAAGTAGAATTCAGAATTGACATTATTCCTGGATCAGCACCAGTTGCAAGGACGCCTTATAGGTTGGCACCAACAGAGATGAAGGAATTGAGAACGCAGCTAGATGATTTGCTAGCCAAAGGTTTCATCAAACCTAGTTCGTCTCCTTGGGGAGCACCAGTTTTATTTGTCAAGAAGAAGGATGGATCGATGCGTCTGTGCATCGACTACCGTGAGCTTAATAAGATCACCATCAAGAATAGGTATCCTTTGCCCAGGATCGACGATCTGTTCGATCAACTTCAAGGGGCAAGTTTCTTCTCGAAGATTGACTTAAGGTCAGGCTACCATCAATTAAAGGTTAGAGATGAAGACGTGCACAAAACAGCATTTAGGACTCGTTATGGTCATTACGAGTTCCTAGTGATGCCTTTTGGGCTCACTAATGCACCGGCCGCATTCATGGATCTCATGAATCGTGTATGCAAGTCGCACTTAGATAAAATCGTCATCGTTTTCATCGATGATATCCTCATCTACTCGAAGAACCAAGCTGACCATGAGAAGCATCTTCATTGCATTCTGGAACTACTTCATAAAGAAAAGCTCTATGCCAAGTTCTCGAAGTGTGAATTCTGGCTTCGAGAAGTCCAATTTCTTGGACATGTTGTTAGTGAGCGTGGTATCCAAGTCGATCCCGCTAAAGTTGAAGCTGTCATGAACTGGAAAGAGCCAAAGACGCCTACAGAAATTCGTAGTTTCCTAGGTTTGGCAGGATACTATAGGCGATTCATTGAAAACTTCTCAAGGATTGCTGCACCCCTGACTTCGCTGACGCGTAAGAAGATTAAGTTTGACTGGGGTCCTAAGCAGCAGGAATCCTTTAATATTCTGAAACAAAAGTTGAGCAATGCTCCAGTACTGACATTGCCTAATGGAACAGAGGAGTTTGTAGTTTATTGTGATGCATCACACACCGGGATGGGATGTGTGCTTATGCAGAAAGGAAAAGTCATTGCCTATGCTTCACGCCAGTTAAAAGTGCACGAAAAGAATTACACCACCCATGACTTGGAGTTGGGTGCCGTTGTATTCGCACTAAAACTTTGGAGGCACTACTTATATGGAATCAAATGTGTGATCTATTCTGATCACAAGAGCCTTCAACATCTATTCAATCAGAAGGACTTGAACATGAGGCAACGCCGTTGGATGGAAACTCTGAATGATTATGATTGTGAAATAAGATACCATCCCGGCAAGGCGAATGTAGTCGCCGATGCCTTGAGTCGGAAGGAAAGGGTGAAACCCATTCGAATCAATGCCAAGCGCATGGAAATAAAGAACAATTTGATTGAAAGGTTGTTAGCTGCACAGAAGGAAGCTGTGTTGGAAGCTAACTATCCTAACGAAAAGCTAGGGGTAACTGAGGAGCAGTTAACACTTAGCAAGGACGGAATACTAAGATTGAATGGACGAATATGGGTTCCAATTTATGGAGGACTTCGAGATGTTATCCTCCAGGAAGCCCATAGTTCCAAATACTCTGTTCATCCTGGAGCAAATAAGATGTACCAGGACCTAAAGGCAAACTATTGGTGGATAGGCTTGAAGAAGTCTGTAGCTACCTATGTAGCTAAATGTTTGACGTGTGCGCAAGTCAAAGCAGAACATCAAAAGCCGTCAGGTTTGCTACAACAGCCTGAACTTCCCACATGGAAGTGGGAGATGGTGACGATGGATTTCATCACCAAGCTGCCAAAGACAAGGAAAGGCAATGATACTATATGGGTGATCGTTGATAGACTGACTAAGTCAGCTCATTTCTTACCCATCAAGGAGACTTATAGCTCCGACATGTTAGCCCAGTTATACGTTGATAAGATTGTAGCCTTACATGGCATACCTGTGTCTATTATCTCTGACCGAGATACTAGATACACGTCACATTTTTGGAAAAGCTTCCAACAATCTTTGGGCACGCGTTTGAATTTTAGTACGGCTTACCATCCTCAGACAGACGGTCAGAGTGAGCGTACTATTCAAACGTTGGAAGACATGCTTCGTGCATGTGTGATTGATTTGGGTGGTAGTTGGGATAACCACCTACCACTAGTTGAGTTCTCCTACAATAATAGCTACCACACCAGCATTAAGGCTGCGCCTTTCGAGGCCTTATACGGTAGAAAGTGTAGAACACCCGTTTGTTGGGCGGAAGTTGGAGATGTCCAATTATTGGGACCAGAGATAGTGTTCGAAACGACGGACAAGATTGTCCAGATTCGTGACCGTCTCAAAGCTGCCCGAGATAGGCAGAAGAGTTACGCTGATCCAAAGTGTAAAGCTTTTAACTTCGAGGTAGGTGATAAAGTTTTGCTTAAAGTATCACCCTGGAAAGGAGTGATGCGATTTGGTAAGAAAAGCAAGTTAAGCCCGAGATACATAGGACCTTTCGAGGTTATCGAACGTGTCGGGTCAGTTGCCTATAAGTTAAACTTACCTGAAGAGCTTAGTGGAATTCACAATGTGTTCCACATCTGTAATCTGAAGAAGTGTTTCGCTGATGAATCACTGGTTATACCACATACGGATGTGCATATAGATGAGAGCTTGAAATTTGTGGAAAAACCATTGTCGATCAAGGATCGACAGGTTAAGAAGCTTCGAAGGAAGCATGTACCGATTGTAAAGGTCAAATAGGATGCCCATAGAGGTCCCGAGTATACGTAGGAGGTTGAGTCCACGATGAAAGAAAAGTACCCTTATCTATTTCAGTAAATCTCGAGGTCGAGATTTCTTTTAAGGGGGTGAGGATGTAACACCTCGAAAATTTACGTCCTATGATGTGTTGACACGTGTCATAGGTTTGAACGTGTGAAAGAATGTTCTTGAAGGACTAAAGTTGACAAACAATGAAACTATGTAAATATAAGGGTTCAAAGTGTCAACAATGAATAAATATACTTTACAATAACCCTACATGATGTTTATAACCTTAAACGAATGGATCATGGATCGTACGAAGCGAATTGTGAAAGAAAGTGAGAGATTACAAACTACAGGGGTTAAATGTGTCAACATGCTAAGATATACCTCTGAGTGACCTTTTAGCAAACCCAAAGCCTTGTAACGATTAATTATGCTCACTAGAATGCACCATAAAAATTTCACCAAGTTTCGTTACCGTATGAGAAAGTTATGATAAAATTCGTGTGTGAGGGTTAGAATCGCCAACATTGAAAATTAGGGTTTTTCGGGTGATCACAAAGTTACCCGAGGACTTGACAAAGATGGTATAAGCCTTAAAGCCCCCATATGTCAAATATAAAGGTTTAAAATGCAAGAAACCATGTGAAAATGACCTTTCGGGGGACCAAGGGCCAAAAGTGCAATTAAAGAAAGTTGGGAAACCTGAACCGGAGACTGAGGCGGGCCGCGTAAGGTCATTAAGACCTTTACGCGGGCCGCGTGACAGCTACCAGCGACAAAACAAACAGGCAGCTGCCTGTTGATGTTGTAACCGACTTAAAACTCAAGTTTTCGATTCTATGGGCTGCCTATGATGGTTTTGAGACTCTAGGGGGCACTTGGATGCATCTTATATCACTAGTAGCCTTGCATGTCATCAATCAAATGAGTTTTGAAACTTATATAAAGTCCTACAAGTTGTCAACTTTGTGTTCATTCTTTCCTATCATCAACTGAGCATTTCTGGAGCATAAGGACAATTCTCAAGCCTTCCTAATCATCCATTAGACAAGTGTAAGTATGTTTAACCTTCTTGTTTTGAGTTTAGCTTAGTTATTTAGCTAAAAGTCAAACCGTCGTAACTACGGTTTGACTTCAAGATTATTTATATTTGGCTCAGTCTTATCTTGATTTAAAAGTACCGTTAAGTAGGTAATTATATGGGTATTAAACCCTTATAAGGGTACTCACTGATTCCAATCCTAACTAGGTCGTTTGTCGAGTCAAACGTTGTCCGAAAAAGTCAACAGAAATGCTAAACTTTGATTAAACGCGTAATTAACGATATAGAAGGCGTGTAACCTGTTTTATCATTCATATAACTTGGTAATAAGTGTACGGACTTGTCTAAACTTGTTTGATTCGACAAATTTTTGTTTTGAACCGATTCGGAGCCGAAAGTCGCATAGTTTGACTTTCTGCTTTGACCTCGATTCTGACCCGGTTTTGATAGGTTTAGACATGCCTTAAAGTTCCATTAGGACCTAGTTACATGTGTGTATAACCCTCTGCGTTTATACCACATAAATCCTTAATTGTCCGACGTTTCCGTTAAGTGCTTAAATATGGACCATAATGCCCTTATGACCATACAACGAGAATTTTGGAAATGTGAAATTATAAAAATCTTAGTTACTGATTATTAAACGTGTCCCTAAATTTTTACATCAGTTGGAGGTCTAGATTAGGAGTTATGCTTAATGACGTAATTAGAACGCTTCTTTGTATTTAAACGGCGTCATTAGCGTAAACCCTATCTAAACCCAATTTTTGACACCAAACCTTTTACCCACAGATGTAATATAATATTTTGGGATTTTTGAAGCTTTTTAATTATTTTTAAACTGATCATAAGCTAGGATTAGTGCCTTAATTCGGTAAATACCGAATATGCCCTTTTAAGCCATAAAATGAGTTTTACAAATCCTTTTGATGCCAATCCAATTGCTACTGATTTTAAATAATAAATGAAGTGTTGTGAACCCGTTTAACCAATCAAAAAACTCAGAATCCTATTTTAACCCGTACGTCGCTTAAAACGGCGTTATACGCGTATTAAACGCATAGTAAGGGTTTAAAACCATTTTGTCACGAAGGACTTAACACCAACTGATATGACATGATAAACTAAGCCATTTTACTGATGTATTCAGACCCGGTTCACAGAAACTTAATTAATTCCTTTTATAATCTTTAAAATGACCAAAATACCCTTACGGGGCTTAAAATGAGATTAAACTCGTTATGGGCATAATGGAAGGTATCCTACTGATATCATAACATATTTAACGCATGTTAACTTAGGAAACCTGTTTAGGACTCTTATGGTTACCCGTTACGCTTTGTGCGCGTTCGGTTCGGTTTATGTAACTAGTTTACATAAATTAGCCGAAACGGGTCAAACCTTATCGGTTTTATCTCAAAATCCAGAATGTGTATAATATACCCATATTAAGCAAGTCTTCAAACTTGTCGGATCTAAATCACATTCTATCCGGTCTTCGCTTAATCGTGCGTACGAACCGTATCTTTAAAACTAACCGGTCTAAGCTTAAGCTTAACTAAAGACCCGTTAGGATTCTAATAGGTTATTATAAACCTTCGTTCCAGATTAGGAGAACCGGTAAAAGATACTTGCACTCGCTGATTTTGATTTATACTTGCTCAGGTAAATACTTTTAACTTATTTTCCCTATACGGGCTTGGGGTACGGTATATAAAATACCGCTTGGTCGGGCATTGAATCTTTAATTGTATGATGGTTAAAGTATTGAGATGTCTCGTTTAATTTGTTTTGTTTGCTTAAAGCCTTTGGGGGGTTAATGACCATGTCCCGGATATCCCTGGCATCCTTTTACGAAATGGCCATGACCTAAGCACGGGGCGTAGGCGTACGCCCGTCGGTGTCTCATATACATAATGTGGTGTGTCTATTGATCTTTAACCCGACTCGATCCGGGCTACTGAACGCATAAGTAACATGTAAATCCTTTACAAGAATTATATTCAAATAATTATCCCAAGTTATAAAATATTATTTGTGCCTTGTGCCTTAAATTCATTTTCATAAACTCTTTTCAAAATGAGTCGGTTGATTGTATTTACCAGTGTAAACTGACGTATTTTCTCAAAAAGGTTAAGTGCAGGTACTACGCGTAATAGGCTGGCTTTGCTCCTAGCATCCACAATAAGTCTCGCAAGCTTGGATGTCATAGACTGTTAAACATTTTTTTCCTTTTATTTTGATCTACCTGTGGATTTATATTCAACTACTTGTGATACGTAATATTACAATATTGTTTGGTTGAAATGAATCTATACTTTGCTTCCGCTGTGCATTTAAATATTGTGTTGTTTGACTATTATGTTGCCAACCACGTCACGATACTCCCCCACCGGTGACACGTGGAAATCCGGGGTGTGACATATTTACATTCAAAAGAAATAGAAACATTGTTTAACAAAGTTATGAAATCGCGGAAGCTTCAAAAGTTGTGTTCGGTTCTTCAAAAACTTGCTTGATCGCCATCCGTACACTTGCAATACCTAGAAACTGAAATGTTTTTAACAAAAACTAATATTAGAGTTCTTATAAAAAATACATAATCGAAACTACGCTCAAAAACGGGTTCGACTAACAAGGATATGTAAAATTTAACATAAATGTCAAGGCTCTATCGTAACTTACGGTAGCCACTGTTACTTACGGTAGCCACCGTTACTTACGGTAGCCACCGTAAGTTACGGTAGAAGCTGGATCACTTGTGTCTGCCGTAAGGCGGTATAGAACTGCCGTAAAGTTTTATTTTCTACCATAAGTTACGGTGGAGACCGTAACTTACGGTAGGTGCTGTAACTTTGTTGTTTGACCCATTTAATCATTTTACCCAAACTTCCATGAACGGGATATCTCTTCTAAACGAGAAGATCCCAATCATGGGTTCTTTATTTTCAACACCCACGCTCCCATCATCGGTTTGCGTGTTTAGTATTTCGCTACCCGTCACTCGGGTTCAAAATCTACATTAGCCACTCATTATTTGATTATTCGACCCGTTTGGCTCATCTACGGAATCCTCCATTATGATGACTACCAACGAAACCTTACCAATTCTTGACCTATTATTCAATATAGTGAACATTATCGCTTAAAATCAACACAACTTTTTTTCTACATTTCGACTACACAAGCGCTGATTACCAAAATACACCCAATGTAACGAATCAAGTTACATACTTGCATAATTCCTCAACATTGGTATCTAACCATAATTACCCATCCTCGGGCTTGTCAATCTTAGCGTTTCACATCCATTCCATGGATTATGTTTTTATAACTCAATCATAATGAGTGACGTTTTAGTCACTTCAACACTTACAAATTCAACCATTGTTTGACCCGTTTGGTTGTTTAATGGGAACCACCATTTTACAACATACCAAACTTGTTCTAACCAACATTTAACCCATTTACTCATCTAGTGTTTTTCGTCACTTCGACTAGACATCCAAATTCATACACTATTCTAAATTCAAGTCTACTAGTAAAAATACATAATAAACATAACGTAACGAAACCGTGGTTACGTACCTTCCAAGCGTTCCCTTCAAACGCGTATCGCCATTAGCTTGTCCGCTTGACGTTCCGATTTCCTTTCCTATAGAGTTCAACCATAGGTGTTTAGAACTCTCTTATAGTATATAACGCATAATTTACCACACTTAATCAAATATTCGTTTTTAGTCCAAATTCTCTACATTTATCTTCTCTTAGGCATTATATCAAACACCTAATGAGCATGATTTCATACAATTCAAAAATCAAGTTCTTGACTAACTATTTAACCAAGATTTAAACATCATTTCACATGTTCATGACAAATTTTCATATCAACAAATCTGGATTTGCTTCATAGAGCTCAAATACACTAAGTTAACAAAGACAATCCTAGTGTTCAACATAATTCTACAAAACCCACTTATCACCTTCAATGGTGATTATGAATTTCCCAAGAAATAGGCGAAATTTCAGCAAGTAGTTGACTAGGGTTCATCCCTAGACACTATTTCATTCCAAACAACTAACATGCAACATCAATTCTGAATTTTATGAATTCACTCAGAAATTTAGATGAAGGTTTTCCATGGAAATTACATACCTTATGATCCTCTTTAAGAGGAGATCACTATTCTATGCTTGGATTGCGATTTGGAACTAAATTTGGCCTTCAATTTAGTCAATTCTTGATAACTAGGGTTTGAGCTTGGGGAGCCTCTCTTGGCTCTGTGTTTGTGCGCGACCAGAACACACCAAGTGTGTGTTTTGGTGTGTTAATTATTTTTTTTTTATTAAAACTAATTAGCACATGTTCCACTTTGGTCCCTTATCTTTACTTGAGTTACCCTAAGGGTTTTTATCCAAGTTCCTTTGTAACAACTACACTTATGACTAACTAGGTTATTTATTCCTAGTTAGTTTGTTTTTGTTTACTTTATACTTTAAAATTTTAAATATAAAGTTTTATATTTTCGGGGTGTTACAAGTCTACCCACCTTAAAGAGGTTTCGTCCCCGAAACTTTCGTTAAGTAGTTCTTTGGTTTGAACCGAACTAACTTAGTTTTGTTTTTCAGACCTTATTTCTTTTAGTCAAAAGTTATCATTTGCCTCAACGCATGCATTTTCCACATGTAAGTCCTTATGGACTTTAACTTGTGTCTTGTGTTGTTTTTTTTTTTTTTATCTTATCGCCTATTTGTCCCAATCGTCAATTGATCACTCAATAGTATGAGTTTGCCCACATGTTACTTTATACCAACTCTATATTGACAAGGGTTTTGTATAAATCCCAACACTAATTTGACTCCACACGGACCCATCGGCTAGACTGATTAGTCACCATCACTTCATGCCCCATAGATTTCGGGTCTATCCCTCCTTGCCATAATCGAACTTAGGTAAGTTTACGATCTTCAATCCCATAACTCATGCTACAACATGACTATATTATGTATCACTTTTCTTAACCATGATCATATCACGTCGTGTTTAAGTTTAGATAATCTTTTTGTTATCAATATCTTCTTTCTAATGTATCGTATTACACCCATCGGTGTTAAGACCTATGTCTTTTATTATTAACTGTTTTCTAATTTGTCTCATAACACTCATTTTCGTTAAACGTTGTTCCTTACTAAAACTGAATTTCTGTTTAACGTTTATCTCTTTTAACTTATGTCAATTACCCATATCCGGGAATTGACGACAAGAAATTATTCTTATCCGCTATTATATTACGCGGGGAGTCGTATCCAGTCCTCTTACTATATCCCGAGTGACCCGAAGGTTCTTTTGCTTAGCCTCGTAGGTTATTTCTTTAGGCTTTCATCCCTTTTGGTTCATTTCTTTCTATTGTTGACGCTAGATTTATTTAGTCCTTTAAACATTTACTTTGTTTATAATTCCAAAGGTTATGACGATCCCATAGATCATCTTTACTTGTGAAGTTTTCATATACTTAGAAATACATTCATGGTATCATGGCATCCCTTTCGAGCCTAAAATTCATTTATCTTCGAATTTTTTTATTGATTCGACCGTAGTCCAAGGCTACGCCCACTTTCTTTCGGATCATCCTTCCGACTCTATGGCTTCTTATGTCACTTTCGTGTCGATTTATTTCACTCATACCGTTATTTGATTTACGCCCCTATTCCTTTCAACCCGTTACCCTGGTTCTTTATCTTAATGTTTTTAACACTCCGATTTTATTGGTTTGCATTTTCCTTTCCATACTCTTTTACGACCTATCACACAGATTCAGTAATATTTCGCACTTCCATTATTCGTTTTGCGCTTACTTGAAATATTAGGTATTATACTTTATTCAGCCCGTCCGGCATTGCAATAGTTGAATATAACTATCGAAATTTCTGTTTTGCGAAATTTCATCGTCTTTTAGTCATAGCTCTTAGTCCGAGTCTTTTGACTTTTAATATGCGTCACCGTCTCTTGGTTTACGAATATATTCGTAGTCCTACCCATCTATCGGTTATTTTACCGAAGTCATTATTAGAGTCATCATTCCGACATGCATTAAGATTTCGTTTTGATTTATTCGGTGGTATTAGCGTAACCCGTCGCCTTTATTTCACCAATTCCTTAATTCTTCCATTTGTTTTGTTTGACTTGTTCTGATGAACTTTATTACTTATAATAATCAAACTTTATCCTTGTGCCTTAACATTCTTGTTTGTTAGTTTATAATTTTAATTACCTTGATTCTTATCCCTTCCCTTGGGCTCATTACCTTAATGTAATACGCTCCCGTTACCCGGCTTCCGTTTACCTTTATTATCACGCATTTTACTTATTTGATCCGAACACCGCCTTTCTTTTGTTAGCAACCCTTAGGTCTATTTCTTTTGCTAATGTCCCGAAGGCCCATTTCTCAAGTCTTATTTTGATAAAACTACTGCTATTGTTTTTCGGCTTTTGGGGTTTACCCGTCCTTATTCTAATACTTTCATAACGTTTATTTTACTAATCTTTTATATAATCACATCCATCGCTGTGATCATCCTTCCTCATAAAGGTTTGATTAATAATGTGTTATTTGGATGGTTACCCATACCCAAGTTTCCAAATTTGCATTTATTGATACTTTGTTACTCATAGTAGCGAATAAGACGTATCATCCATTTGGTTTTTTTCTCGAGGATATGTTTGGTCCGAGTCGTAATTTCTCATCTTTAACCTTAATCCTATTGTAACTATAACAAAATCAATTCGTTTCGTTTTATTATTCCATATCATTGTATGAAATTTATCCACATCGTTTATTTATATAACAAAGTTTCTGCATATTTTATTTGGTTTGGCCAAGTCTATGACCTTGTCCTTGTCGTCTATTTTTATTGCAATTTCCAGGTTCGGGTGTTATTACACTCCTTCCCAATACGTCAGTTATTCACTTTATTAAGTTCCCGGGTTCGAGTGTACACGCACTCCTTCCCACGACTATATTGACCGTGATTACTTTTGCCTTGGTTTCACATGCTTACCATTATTTATTTTCTTATGCATATACATTTCTTTCACATAATTCGCCCGTTTCACTACTCATGTATGCCCCTATGCAACTATTGTTCATACTAGTATTGAATAAAATTTATAGTGAAATTAAATTTGTAATAAGTATACCTGGAACAACATCAGATTCAGCTTTAGCCTCCGCGGCTATCGTGTGGGAAGACCTTGTCTTCTCTTTCGGGGTATCAGGCTTTAATTTCTTTACGGGTCTTGGGTCCATATCCGACTCACTCCCGTCATCTTTTTCTTGTGAGAGACTATCTTTTAATTCAGTCATCATATCCTCTACTGCTAGCAAAATTGTGGTTTGTAGTCTCTCGGCGAACTGCGGTAGACTGGCTTCTATTGCCTTTCCGACTTCCTCAGAAATTTTAGCTTCCATCTCTTCAGTTAATTGAGATGCTAATTCGCTCTCGGTTACACCGGACATTTCTTTCATTTGCTCGGTGACCTTCGGCACCGTATCATTATCATTGCCTTCATCAGTCATCTTGAATCTGAATGTTTATATTAATTGTTAAACATTTCATTTTGTATCATTTGCATCTTTCGCTTTGGTTTAGCCAAGTTCACTACTTGCTTTAACCGTTCACTTTTGGTGCACTTTCCGGGTTTGAGTGAGTTAACACATTTTTTTTCCATGCACATTAATTCACATCTCATTTCTTACATAAGATAAAATCTACTAAAATAATAAATTAATTCTTACCGGACGATTGATCAAGCTTGAACCGAACACTTTGTTGACAACCTTAAGCTCTGATTACCAACTTGTAACACCCATCTTATTATTACTTGAATTTAATAAAGTAAATTCAAACGATTTATATAAAATGTGTCTAAATTAAAACATAGTTACCAAAATAAGGTTCCGAGTAATCAAAACTGGTCAACCAACGACTAGTTAAAACATTCATGACCTGATTTGCAAGTTATTTACATTCAAAAGAAATAGAAACATTGTTTAACAAAGTTATGAAATCGCGGAAGCTTCAAAAGTTGTGTTCGGTTCTTCAAAAACTTGCTTGATCTCCATCCGTACACTTGCAATACCTAGAAACTGAAATGTTTTTAACAAAAACTAATATTAGAGTTCTTAGAAATAATACATAATCGAAACTACGCTAAAAAACGGGTTCGATTAACAAGGATATGTAAAATTTAACATAAATGTCAAGGCTCTACCGTAACTTACGGTAGCCACCGTAAGTTACGGTAGAAGCTGGATCACTTGTGTCTGCCGTAAGGCAGTATAGAACTGCCGTAAAGTTTTATTTTCTACCGTAAGTTACGGTGGAGACTGTAACTTACGGTAGGTGCTGTAACTTTGTTGTTTGACCCATTTAATCATTTTACCCAAACTTCCATGAACGGGATATCTCTTCTAAACGAGAAGATCCCAATCATGGGTTCTTTATTTTCAACACCCACGCTCCCATCATCGGTTTGAGTGTTTAGTATTTCGCTACCCGTCACTCGGGTTCAAAATCTACAATAGCCACTCATTATTTGATTATTCGACCCGTTTTGCTCATCTACGGAATCCTCCATTATGATGACTACCAACAAAACCTTACCAATTCTTGACCTATTATTCAATATAGCGAACATTATCGCTTAAAATCAACACAACTTTTTTCTACATTTCGACTACACATATGCTAATTACCAAAATTCACCCAATGTAACGAATCAAGTTACATACTTGCATAATTCATCAACATTGGTATCTAACCATAATTACCCATCCCCGGGCTTGTCAATCTTAGCGTTTCACATCCATTCCATGGATTATGTTTTTATAACTCAATCATAATGAGTGACATTTTAGTCACTTCAACACTTACAAATTCAACCATTGTTTGACCCGTTTGGTTGTTTAATGGGAACCACCATTTTACAACATACCAAACTTGTTCTAACCAACATTTAACCCATTTACTCATCTAGTGTTTTTCGTCACTTCGACTAGACATCCAAATTCATACACTATTCTAAATTCAAGTCTACTAGTAAAAATACATAATAAACATAACGTAACGAAACCGTGGTTACGTACCTTCCAAACGTTCCCCTCAAACGCGTATCGCCATTAGCTTGTCCAATTGACGTTTCGATTTCCTTGCCTATAGAGTTCAACCATAGGTGTTTAGAACTCTCTTATAGTATATAACGCATAATTTACCACACTTAATCAAATATGCGTTTTTAGTCCAAATTCTCTACATTTATCTTCTCTTAGGCATTATATCAAACACCTAATGAGCATGATTTCATACAATTAAAAAATCAAGTTCTTGACTAACTATTTAACCAAGATTTAAACATCATTTCACATGTTCATGACAAATTTTCATAGCAACAAATCTGGATTTGCTTCATAGAGCTCAAATACACTAAGTTAACAAAGACAAGCCTAGTGTTCAACATAATTCTACAAAACCCACTTATCACCTTCAATGGTGATTATGAATTTCACAAGAAATAGGCGAATTTCAACAAGTAGTTGACTAGGGTTCATCCCTCGACACTATTTCATTCCAAACAACTAACATGCAACATCAATTCTGAATTTTATGAATTCACTCAGAAATTTAGATGAAGGTTTTCCATGGAAATTACATACCTTATGATCCTCTTTCAGAGGAGATCACTATTTTATGCTTGGATTGCGATTTGGAACGAAATTTGGCCTTCAATTTAGTCAATTCTTGATAACTAGGGTTTGAGCTTGGGGAGCCTCTCCTGGCTCTGTGTTTGTGCGCGACCAGAACACACCAAATGTGTGTTTTGGTGTGTTAATTAATTTTTTTTTATTAAAACTAATTAGCACATGTTCCACTTTGGTCCCTTATCTTTACTTGAGTTACCCTAAGGGTTTTTATCCAAGTTCCTTTGTAACAACTACACTTATGACTAACTAAGTTATTTATTCCTAGTTAGTTTGTTTTTGTTTACTTTATACTTTAAAATTTTAAATATAAAGTTTTATATTTTCGGGGTGTTACATTAGAGTGGTTAATAGTTATAGTATGATGAAAACTCAAGAACCCTAAAAGATCATAAACAAAGTCTTGAATATAAAGTAACATGATGATGAAATAAGATGAAAACATGATAAAATGAAGTTGTTGTAGTTATGTTGTTGATATTTTGATGATTACTAGCAATATGATGTTTGATCATCATATGAAGCTTGTTAAGTTATGATTAAAAACATGACTTAACAAGTGAGAGATGATTATGTGTACATAAAATAATCATCTTCTTGTTAAAGCATGAACTTGGGAATAAAAGTGATTTTCTTAGAAAATAATAAACCTAGTGGACTAGTAAACTTGTAAACTCAAGACTTGTGTATGAGTTATTTTAGAAAACCAAGTTTAAAAGACGATTTTTGAAAAAGTATGATTCTTACATATACTTACACCATCTTTGAAATAAACTAAGTATATGGATGCTAGTAAAACATGAAAATATTGTAAATAGATATTTTTGTAAAATAAGTTCACTAGTTGTGAACATCTAAAAACCCCGAAAGTAAGGTTTTACTAAAAGTAAACACACTTTGGAGGGTAACTAAACCCACTAAACATTCTACTAAGTTACTACGCGTTTTTATGAAAAACCAAGTTCATGTTGTCATGTAAATTGCATAGTTTATGCACTTGACTAGTGTAATGTTGTTTAGTAACTTGTTGTTGATTGATTGAATGGTTATTGAAAAGAAAATGATATGCTAATAAGCATGGACACCTCCATTTAAGAAGGAAACTCTGGCAAAATTTTCTAAAAATCCAACACTTAGAAAATATTTTTCTAAACAAGCGTTACAAGTATATTTTATAATTTGTGTTTCGAATGCAAACTTCGTTATAATTTTTGTAACAAAATAAAAAGTGTCGGAGGTTGATTTTTGTAAATAAAAATGGGTAAATATATATTTAGAATATATATTTTATATACTAGAACACTTGTGTAGATACTCGTTTATTTTGTGTGATAGTTATATTACTTCAGGGTAAAATAATGTAACTTAACGCTATAACTTGACATTTGAATTGTATGGTATGTGATAGAAGTAATGAGTAGATAAACCATACGTAGGATACGTGTCATACATGAGAAACTGATTGTTATCCGTACCTTATTAGGACGTGCTTGATTTCCTGATTATTTGAGTAATTAGTCTAACCGAGAAAACCAAGGTGAGTTCACACTTTCTACAAGGCATGGGATTCCCGGTTGTTTGGGAATGGGTTAAAGAATTAAAATGGAACCTACATATCCTCCTTGGGTAGGATATGTACCGCCATCCTCCATAGGTAGGATGCCAATATAAATCCTGCGTATTCTCCTTGGGTAGAATACGTACGTTCGTCCTCCTTGGGTAGGACAACAACCTTAAAACTTACTAGACAAAACTCTATCATTAAGTCCCTCATTTTATATCGACTTAATCACCGAGGCCGATGGCGAGCGGGTCATTAGTTAATAGCGCTATTAGGTTTAACAAACCTCACACCGTGTCGTTCGGACGGGCGTGTACTAATGGACTATGGCAAACTGTCAATGATGATAGACATTGACGTAGGGCACAACTATTGTTCGTCAGTTGTCGATATGGTAACGGTCTAGTGGTTCACATGGGGAAGCCCCCACTGATTATGGATATGGTTTGGGTAATAAAAGGAACTGGTTAAACATACTTTCAACTATGGAGTAACCCCCACGGCAAATAAGCCAATGAAAGACAAACCATGTTTTTGGAAACAACTTAAAACTAAACAACCAACCGTGAACTCACTCAACTTTGGTGTTGACTCGTTGTTACATGCCTTATAGGTCGCTAGATGCTTATGGAGCTTGCACGAGGAGGAGGTCGTTGTGGGATACGGACTGTTATGTTCCGTGCTTAATGTTTAAAACCTTATGAACTTTTTAAACTTACGCTTTGGACTTTAAACTTATGAACTATGGAACTTATGTTTCGGACTTACGTTTTATGGTTCCGCTGTTAACTTAGAGTTGGTTACTTCCTTTTGGTCACCAATTTTATTGTGGTTGGTTTTAATTACTTAATTACGTTGTTCAATATGATTGGTGGCTCGATCCTGGTCATGTCACGCCTCCAAGCGGGGATACTCCGCATGTTGGATTTTGGGGGTGTGACAGATTGGTATCAGAGCCATCGGTTATAGTGAACTTGGTTTTAAAAAGGGGAAAAGCTTTTTGACAAAACCAGACTATAACCTGTACAGTGCTCAACGATCCACAACGACGCTTCGCTCCACGTGCAAGACTCGACACAATAAGTGGTATGATTTATGTTTTATATTGTCGGTTAGATAGTTCGCACTGTGCATTTAGTTAATGTGATAACTGTTATTTGAACCTTGGGTGCTTACTCTCTACTGTCGTCCCACACTTACGCACTCTCGCGACTCTTTTCTCACTTACGTTGCTTCGTTGTGAAGATCATGAACGGACGCGGAGGACGTATCAACCTAACTCAAGCCCAATTAATGGCTTTGATCAATGAACGGGTTGCTGAGGCACTCGCAGCTGTCCCTGCAGGAGGTATAACCTGCCATATCAACCCATTTAGGACGTTTAGATCCTACCTTCGCAAACCAACCCTCGTGCTTAACCTTGTCTTTTATTATCGCGCAACAGGTCAACATGCTCAGCCTCCTGTGTGCACGTTCAAAACATTTATGGATTGCCGACCTAGTACTTTCAGCGGCACAGAAGGAGCTATAGGCCTTCTTCACTGGTTCGAGAGGCTCGAGTCTGTTTTTGAGATGTGTGAATGCCCTGAAGATCGTAGGGTGAAATATGCTACTGGAACACTCGAATGTGCTGCGTTAACCTGGTGGAAGGCACAGGTTCAACTGCTAGGGCTGGCGGTTGCTAATGCCACCCCATGGAACGGTTTCAAAGAACTGATCAAAGAAGAGTACTGTAGTCGTGACGACATCCACAAGCTAGAGGTAGAATTTTTCAATCTGAAGATGACGGGGTCTGAAATCGAGGCATACACAAAGAGGTCAACGAATTAGCCATCCTGTGTCCTACTATGGTGGATCCTCCTATCAAGCGTATCGAGCTATACCTTAAGGGTTTGTTGCCAGAAATTCAAAGCCACGTGACCTCAGCTAATCTTGGCACCATTCAGCAAATCATCAAGTTGGCTCATCGTCTCACTGATCAGGCAGTTGAGCAGAACAAGCTGCCCAAGCGTATTAGCGCTACTACTACTGATGCTCCCAGTGATAACAAGCGCAAGTGGGATGGAAATTCGGGCAAGGGTTCTACTTCAGTTCAGTCTCAGCAGAGAAAGACGGATGAGTACGGGAGCCCCAGTCAGCAGTCTTCTGGGAATCAAGGTCAGGGTGGATACAAGGGAAATCACCCTAAGTGCAATCGATGTAATTTGCACCACAGTGGGCAGTGCCACAAGGGTTGTTGCCTGAGGTGTAACAAGTTTGGTTATGAAGCAAAGGATTGCAGGAGTGCACGACCAGCAAATCAGAATCGTCAACAACAACAAGCTCCACAGAACCACCAGCAGCAGCAACAGCAGGGCAATAAAGGATTCTTTCATTGGGGCGCTGAAGGCCACTTTAAGAGGAACTGTCCTCAGTTGAACCAGAATCAGAACAACAACAACCAAGGAAACGGGAACAACAATGGAGGCAACAATGGAGGCAACAACGGGGGTAACAATAATGGCAATGGTGCCAGGGGACGTGTTTTCGTGCTGGGTCAGGGTGATGCAAGGAACGATCCCAATGTTGTGATGGGTAAGTTTCTTCTGGACGACTTCTTTGTTACTGTTTTATTTGATTCGGGTGCCGATACTAGTTATGTGTCCCTAGAAGCTAGCCAAATGCTTAAGCGCACTCCAACACTCCTGAACACCAAACACACGGTAGAACTAGCTAACGGTAAAAGTCTTGAAGCCATACACATAGTTAAAGGTTGTAACCTCGTCTTAGCTGGTCAGACCTTCTCTATCGATCTTATTCCTATCGTACTTGGTAGTTTCGACGTCGTTATTGGGATGGATTGGCTATCTCATCATCGAGCGGAGATTATTTGCAAGGAGAAAATCATCCGTATTCCTCGTTATGGTGAAGAACCTCTCATAATTCATGGCGACAAGAGTGGTGCTGTTGTGGGCATCATCTCTTTCCTTAAGGCCCAGAAGTGTTTGCGAAAGGGCCACACTGCTATTCTAGCCCTCGTTTCTGATACATCTTCGGAAGAAAGGAAGATAGAAGACATACCTATTGTACGCGATTTTCCTGAGGAATTACCTGGTCTTCCGCCTCATCGTCAAGTTGAGTTTCAAATCGAGCTAACTCCTGGAGCAGCGCCAATAACTCGTGCACCTTATCGACTAGCTCCGTCAAAACTTGAAGAACTGTCCACGCAATTACAAGAACTCTTGGAAAAGGGTTTTATACGTCCTAGCTCTTCTCCCTGGGGAGCTCCAATCTTGTTTATGAAGAAGAAACACGGTACTTTCAAAATGTGTATTGACTATCGCGAACTTAACAAGGTGATCGTGAAGAATCGTTATCCTCTTCCACGTATTGACGACTTGTTCGACCAGCTGCAAGGGTCGAGCTTTTACTCTAAAATTGATTTGAGATCGGGATACCATCAGCTGAGAGTCCGAGATGAGGACGTCTCCAAAACAGTGTTCAGAACTCGTTACGGCCATTACGAGTTTCTGTTCATGCCTTTCGGGTTGACAAACGCACCTGCGGTCTTCATGGATCTCATGAACCGAGTATGCAAACCTTACCTGGATAAGTTCGTTATTGTTTTCATCGACGACATCCTGATCTATTCTAAGAGTCAGGAGGAACACGAGCAGCATCTACGACTTATGCTGGAACTTCTTCGAGCAGAGCAACTGTATGCAAAATTTTCGAAATGTGACTTCTGGCTTCGCGAAGTCCACTTTCTAGGCCACGTAGTAAACAAGGATGGGATTCATGTTGATCCATCCAAGGTCGACTCGATCAAGAACTGGCCTGCACCTCGGACACCAACAGAAATCCGCCAATTCTTGGGTTTGGCAGGATATTACAGAAGGTTTATCTAGGATTTCTCAAAGATTGCGCAACCTCTCACTTCACTGACTCAGAAGGGTGTCACCTATCGTTGGGGTGATGCACAGGAATCTGCTTTTCAGCACTTAAAAGATAGACTTTGTAACGTGCCTATCCTCTCATTGCCTGAGGGCACAGATGATTTTGTGGTTTATTGCGACGCTTCCATCCAAGGACTTGGTTGCGTGTTGATGCAACGTGACAAGGTCATTGCCTATGCATCACGCCAACTTAAAGTTTACGAAAGGAACTACACTACGCACGACTTGGAACTGGGAGCAGTTGTTTTCGCACTTAAGATATGGAGACATTACCTGTACGGTACCAAGTGCACCATTTACACCGATCACAGGAGTCTCGAGCATATCTTCAAGCAAAAGGAGTTAAACATGCGACAACGCCGATGGGTCGAACTCTTGAACGATTACGAATGTGCGATCAAGTACCATCCGGGCAAAGCCAATGTTGTGGCCGACACCCTCAGTCGAAAGGATACTGTACCTAAGCGTGTATGTGCGTTATAGCTTACCATTCACTCTAGCCTTCCCGCTCAAATTCGTGATGCTCAGGTTGAAGCATTGAAAGCAGAAAACATCAGGGCTGAGTCCCTGCGAGGGTCGAGGCAGCGGTTAGAACAAAAGGGAGACGGCGCCTACTATGTAAACGGGCGCATCTGGGTTCCACTTTATGGAAACTTACGCGAGCTTATGATGGATGAAGCACATAAGTCTCGTTATTCAGTACATCCTAGTTCGGATAAGATGTACCATGACCTAAAGACTACATACTGGTGGCCTGGTATGAAAGCCCACATAGCAACCTACGTCAGCAAATGCTTGGCTTGTTCCAGGGTCAAGGTCGAGTACCAGAAACCATCAGACCTACTTCAACAACCAGAGATCCCGAAATGGAAATGGGAGCAAATTTCCATGGATTTCGTTACTGGCCTGCCGAGATCTCAATGCGGAAATGATACCATTTGGGTGATCGTGGACCGACTGACCAAGTCTGCACATTTTCTGGCTATCAAGGAAACGGATAAGTTTTCTACTCTAGCAGACATCTACCTAAAGGAAGTAGTGTCAAGGCACGGAGTGCCAACCTCCATCATTTCTGATCGCGACTCACGTTTTACATCCGAATTGTGGCAGGCTATGCACAAGTCCTTTGGCTCTCGATTAGACATGAGCACAGCATATCATCCACAGACGGATGGGCAATCTGAACGCACCATCCAACCCCTTGAAGACATGCTTAGGGCATGTGTAATCGACTTGGTAATGGCTGGGAAAAACACCTCCCATTAGTGGAGTTTTCGTATAACAACAATTACCACACCAGCATCCAGGCCGCTCCGTTTGAGGCATTGTATGGACGTAAATGCCGATCACCTCTTTGTTGGGCAGAAGTTGGCGACAGTCAAATCACTGGCCCAGAACTTGTAGTGGATACAACTGAAAGGATTGCTCAGATACGACAACGAATGGCGGCAGCTCGTGACCGTCAGAAAAGCTATGCTGATAAGCGCAGGAAACCACTCGAGTTCCAGGTTGGGGATCGAGTGCTCCTCAAAGTCTCACCTTGGAAAGGTGTAGTTCGTTTTGGCAAACGAGGCAAACTCAATCCGCGCTATGTCAAACCGTTCGAAATCATTGAGAAAATTGGCAAAGTCGCTTACAAGTTGAATCTACCTGAAGAACTCAGCGGGGTTCATAATGTTTTCCATGTGTCGAATCTGAAGAAGTGTCTATCAGATGAGACCCTCATAGTTCCTCTCAAGGAACTCACTATCGACGACCAGCTGTGATTCGTCGAGGAACCAGTAGAGATTACTGATCGAGATATTAAGGTTCTCAAGCGTACCAGGATACCTCTTGTCCGAGTTCGTTGGGATTCCCGTCGTGGCCCAGAGTATACATGGGAACGAGAAGACCAGATGAAACTCAAGTAACCCCAGCTGTTTAAGAAAAGTGCAACCACTACTGAGGCTGAAGCTACTGCAGAATTTCGGGACGAAATTTCCAAACCAACGGGGGGATGATGTGACACCCCAGGAAAACCAGGAAACCAACGCAACTTAACTAGCTTCCTCAGTAACCACGCGCTAAATTTCGGGACGAAATTTTCTTAACAGAGGGAGAATGTGACAACCCTTGAAATAACATGTATCCGTACGATTGATTAATGATAATTAAAGTGCTGTGCTGTGCTGAGTTACTTAAGTGCTTCTGATTACTGTGTCATACTTACATGTGCTTTTAACATACTAGTCGTGTACAGAAAATTGACTAAATAGTCCTGAATGTTTTCCCAAGCGTTAAGAATTAAGAGGGTTACAAAAAGATATACAAAAGACACTAAACGATATAACATAGCACTTTAACAGAACGGTATTTAACCGAACAACCGGACATTACCCGGAACATAAAAATATTGCAAGAAACATTGTTTTTATTTTTCCGAGCTAGTTATGGTTCCCGAACACCCTAACACCCAATAAAATACCAAGTAACTAATTACATCAACTAAACACTTGGATTTGCATTGTTATCTAACTAATTACCATTCAAAGTTTCATTTTACCCCCCCCCCCCCTTGTAACCGTCCCCAAGCTAGGCCCCACACAAGATTTCTTCTAATCTTACTTAATCCCTTCCTTGGAACATGGTGGATTGTGTTAGTACTTTAGGAAACATGGTGACCTTTGGATAATAGCACAAAATGGATTATAAGAATGCTCACCATCTTCATCACATTACACAAAACTCTCTCCTCCTCTCCCTCCTTCCTTGGCTTCGGCCGAACCCAAGCAACACCACCATCATCATCATTCAAACATCTTCAACCAATCTACAAGTATACAAAGGTGCTAAGGGTCATACAACGAAGCTTGGTGCTCTCGGAAGTGGAAGGACCTTCTCTATTTGCTATTAACCACCTCATTTCTACTCTTGATCTCCCCTAGCTTAAAAGCTAGTAGTAAGTCTCTTAAATCCTCATCTACTTCATGTTTAGAGTGGTTAATAGTTAAAGTATGATGAAAACTCAAGAACCCTAAAAGATCATAAACAAAGTCTTGAACATAAAGTAACACGATGATGAAATAAGATGAAAACATGATGAAATGAAGTTGTTGTAGTTATTTTGATGATTACTGGCAATTTGATGTTTGATTATCATATGAAGCTTGTTAAGTTATGATTAAAAACATGACTTAACAAGTTAGAGATGATTATGTGTACATAAAATAATCATATTCTTGTTAAAGCATGAACTTGGGAATAAAAGTGATTTTCTTAGAAAATAATAAACCTAGTGGACTAGTAAACTTGTAAACTCAAGACTTGTGTATGAGTTATTTTAGAAAACCAAGTTTAAAAGACGGTTTTTGAAAAAGTATGATTCTTACATATACTTACACCATCTTTGAAATAAACTAAGTATATGGATGCTAGTAAAACATGAAAATATTGTAAATCGATATTTTTGTAAAATAAGTTCACTAGTTGTGAACATCTAAAAACCCCGAAAGTAAGGTTTTACTAAAAGTAAACACACTTTGGAGGGTAACTAAACCCACTAAACATTCTACTAAGTTACTACGCATTTTTATGAAAAACCAAGTTCATGTTGTCATGTAAATTGCATAGTTTATGCACTTGACAAGTGTAATGTTGTTTAGTAACTTGTTGTTGATTGATTCAATGGTTATTGAAAAGAAAATGATATGCTAATAAGCATGGACACCTCCGTTTACAAAGGAAACTCTGGCAAAATTTTCTAAAAATTCCAACACTTAGAAAATATTTTTCTAAACAAGCGTTACAAGTATATTTTATAATTTGTGTTTCGAATGCAAACTTCGTCATAATTTTTGTAACAAAATACAAAGTGTCGGAGGTTGATTTTTGTAAATAAAAATGGGTAAATATATATTTAGAATATATATTTTATATACTAGAACACTTGTGTGGATACTCGTTTATTTTGTGTGATAGTTATATTACTTTAGGGTAAAATAATGTAACTTAACACTATAACTTGACATTTGAATTGTGTGGTATGTGATAGAAGTAATGAGTAGATAAACCATACGTAGGATACGTGTCATACATGAGAAACTGATTGTTATCCGTACCTTATTAGGACGTGCTTGATTTCCTGATTATTTGAGTAATTAATCTAACCGAGCAAACCAAGGTAAGTTCACACTTTCTACAAGGCATGGGATTCCCGGTGGTTTGGGAATGGGTTAAAGAATTAAAATGGAACCTATATATCCTCCTTGGGTAGGATATGTACCGCCATCCTCCATAGGTAGGATGCCAATATAAATCCTGCGTATTCTCCTTGGGTAGAATATGTACGTTCGTCCTCCTTGGGTAGGACAACAACCTTAAAACTTACTAGACAAAACTCTATCATTAAGTCCCTCATTTTATATCGACTTAATCGCCGAGGCCGATGGCGAGCGGGTCATTAGTTAATAGCGCTATTAGGTTTAACAAACCTCACACCGTGCCGTTCGGACGGGCGTGTACTAATGGACTATGGCAAACTGTCAATGTTGATAGACATTGACGTAGGGCACAACTATTGTTCGTCAGTTGTCGATATGGTAATGGTCTAGTGGTTCACATGGGGAAGCCCCCACTGATTATGGATATGGTTTGGGTAATAAAAGGAACTGGTTAAACATACTTTCAACTATGGGGTAACCCCCACGGCAAATAAGCCAACGAAAGACAAACCATGTTTTCGGAAACAACTTAAAACTAAACAACCAACCGTGAACTCACTCAACTTTGTTGTTGACTCGTTGTTACATGCCTTATAGGTCGCTAGATGCTTATGGAGCTTGCACGAGGAGGAGGTCGTTGTGGGATACGGACTGTTATGTTCCGTGCTTGATGTTTAAAACCTTATGAACTTTTTAAACTTACGCTTTGGACTTTAAACTTATGAACTATGGAACTTATGTTTCGGACTTACGTTTTATGGTTCCGCTGTTAACTTAGAGTTGGTTACTTCCTTTTAGTCACCAATTGTATTGTGGTTGGTTTTAATTACTTAATTACGTTGTTCAATATGATTGGTGGCTCGATCCTGGTCATGTCACGCCTCCAAGCGGGGATACTCCGCATGGTGGATTTTGGGGGTGTGACAAACGGGGTCGGTTCGGGTCGGGTTTCCGCACGGGACGCGTTTTGGATCGCAACGGATTTTGTGGCGACACAAGTTTCCGCATGAGACGAGTTTCGGGACGGGACGAGTTTCGTACCGTTTCGAATCGAACCGTTTCGATGCGAACCGTTTCGACGCGAACCGTTTCGACGCGAACCGTTTCGACGCGAACCGTTTCGACCCGTACCGTTTTGAATCGAACCGTACCGTTTTGAATCGAACCGTACCGTTTCAACCAGTACCGTTTCGAATCGAACCGTTTCGACCAGTACCGTTTCGAATCGAACCATTTCTTCACGAACCGTTTCGACTCGTACCGTTTTGACTAGTACCTTTTCGAATTGAACCGTTTCGACCAGTACCGTTTCGAACTGAACCGTTTCGACGCGAACCAAATCATAATGTGGTATGTCACTAATTCCATATTTTACGAGGAAGCCTGATAAAACATACTGCCCTTGAAATTATTTTATTAAACACCATCCCTAAAACACCCATAGCAGACACCACCCGTGCATTCGACACACACGTCTATGATCCATTTGGTGCACCATATCCTGATATACATATTACTCTTCGCAAGGAACCTGGACATCAAACTTAAAACCCTATTCAAGATTATGCTGCTTATTCTTACCTCTCACACAAATACCGTTTCGAATCGAACCGTTTCGACCAGTACCGTTTCGAACCGAACTGTTTCGACGCGAACCATTTCGACGCGAACCGTTTCGACCTGTACCGTTTCAAACCGAACAAAATTGCCCCTTGATGTACAATCTCTTTAAGAAATTTTTTTTAACCAACCCGACCCGAAACCCGTTTCGATCCGAACCCGTTTTGACCTAAACTCGTTTTGACCCATGGCCCGACCCGACCCGACCCGACCCATCCCGACCCGTTTGCCAGTCTAGCTGAGATGTTAGAATTTGTGTATATAGCATTTTAAAATTAAAGATATAGATATATGTCGCAAATTTCCCCGGTGCAAAGGCGGTTGGAGGAGACGATAATGAGTAAGTGGTGACAATCAGGGGCGGAGGTAGTGTATAAGAAGGGGTAGCCCGTCTACCCTAAACTCCGTCTCCAAAGTGAAAATCAACTCCGTCTACGTAGTATAAATTTTTCTCTTTTTTTCGTTTTATAAGAAAGATACCCCTGATCCAAAAAAAATGGATACCCCTGAATTTTTGTACTAGATCCGTCACCGGTGGCAATAAAAAGTGATAATGGGTGATGCTTACCCAATTGAACTAGTTTTAAATTAGAATGCTTTATAACTAGGGCTGTAATCGAACCGAACGAACACGAACAAGGCCATGTTCGTGTTCGTTCGTTAAGGAAATCAACATATTCGCGAACAGTTCACAAACGCATACCAAACATAAGTTTATGTTCATGTTCGTTCGTTAATGAAATTCAGTTGTTCACGAACAGTTCGTAAACACTGGTCTCGAACACAAACGAATAAAAACGAATGTAGACGAACATTTAATTTGAAAATAAAAAATAAAAACATTACTAACTTCAAATACGAGACATAAGTAGTTAAATACAATTATCAAATGATAAATCAAAACACAAGAAGTCTACTACAATCACCAAACGATGAATTAAGTTTAACTAACTTAGACATAATTATTCAAAGCTTAACTAACTTAGACATAATTATTCCAAAAAATGACTGGAATATCCAAATTTTAGCTAACTTTTAAAAAATAGTGTTTCAAATTTTCAATATATTTAGATATAAAAGTTTATTATTTATTATTTTTTTAATATAATTAAACGAACACAAACGTAACAGAACATATTACCAAAACGTTCACGAACGTAGTCGAATGAACAAGACCTTTGTTCGTGTTCGTTCGCTAAGCTAAACAGACGGAATTTTTTGTTTGTGTCCGTTCGCTAAACTAAACGGACGAACATAATTGAACTTTCCGCTGAACATTGAGTTCATTTACAACCCTATTTATAACAATGATCCATTCTTTAAGTAGATCCAAATTCACACTTGGTGACCATTATATCATTTGAATAAATCAGTTGTAAATAGTTTTATCCAAATTAACCCATATGGCTATTACGGGTCATCATGAACGGACTTGATATATAGGGTAAATCAACCCGTATGGCCATTACGGGGCATCATGAACGGACTTACTATATAGGGTACGGGGTCAAATGCCCTATATTTTATTTTTGTTTGTAATGTATATTACAGTTTTCAACAAACCCTCAAGATTTTTTGATGTCGAACCTTCACGACTTTTGAACTTACATAGTTCAAAGGATACATGTTGCATATGTAAACAAAGTGAAAAGAAAAAAAAATGAGATTGGAGTTTCGCTAAGTATTTTATTTATTCTTTTTAAATGATTATTAAACGACTAGAACCAAAAAAGCTTATTGTAGATATCAGTGTTACTAGTGATACCTTAACCGAAAATTCAGACGTCGGTAAGGGCTATCCAGACACGAAAAAAACTGTCACTGCATACACAAAAAAAAATTAAATTAAAAAAATTCACCCTTAGGTAGTGTTAGAAAACAATAATAAAGTGTTGTTAAAAATTAATATAAACAAAGAAATGTTTCGATGTTTTAGGGTTCAGATATGACAAAGTATTGTCTCATGCGTGATGTATGTAAAATTGTAAATTGCCACATTGATGCAAAAAGTTAATGGGCCAAGCCCAACAAAGTTTCAAAAGTTGAAATCAAAGTCCATGCAACTAATGTGAAGGACTTAAGTTGCAAATTCGTAGATGCGTTGATATATTACGATTATATTTGATGCATAAATGCGAATAGCATGATAGCCTAGTGACATTAGATTCTGGGTTCGATTTCTATAAGAACGTTTTTTCCAGATTTATTGTGGTTTCTCCTGAATAGGCCTATAATAATCTCAACTAGACTTCATTGGCCATTGTCAGTCTCACATTTAAATATTCCACATGTCAGTCCCAACTTTCACCTATTTTTTCTTCACCGGTCCTCAATTAAAAAAAACTTATTTTCTGAGTTACAAGCTGACGTTTAGGGCTTTTGATTAGAACGAGTATACGAGTCGAATGATTTAAAACTTACCTTGAAATTGTGCTACAAACGACGAAAACAATGCTTCAATTCAGGTGTTTAAACTTCAAATTAATAAAAATCAAGTCGTTTGGAGCACCGTTTCGAGGTAAGTTTAACATAATAGACTCGTATCCTTATTCTGATCAAAAGCCGTAATATGTCAGTTTGTAAATCGTTAAAAAAACTTAACTCCGTTAAGTTTTTTTAACTGAGTATCGGTGGAGGAAAAATATGTGAAAGGTGGGACTGGCATGGGGAATATTCAAATGTGAGACTGGCAATGACCAATGACGTTTAGTTGGGATTATTACAGGTCAATTCACCTAAACATTATTGTCTAGTGAAGATGAATATGATTGGATGATTCAACTGGTAGCACGATAACACTTTAATAATCTGTCAGTTATCCAAATTTTCCATTAAAAAAAACATTTGATGCATAAATGCATTTCAAAGCGTTGATGCACGTGAAAACTTTCAATCGACAAATTTTCAAGGAAATAAGGTATGAAAGCTATGAACTCGTTAATTTACCGACTTAGGAGCAATATTAAAACTTTTAGAAATTTGCGAATCCTTTTTCTCTCAATGCACACAAAAATTATTCAGAAAACATAAATCTTCTATTGTGTATAATAAAAGAAACCATGTTAGGGACATATTGCGTTCTATTAGGCAGTCTTAATTAGTTTTCTAAATATTTATTATGGAAAGTCAATTATTAATAATATTCAATTTAAAATTTATAGAAGAAATTTTAATGATAAAGACAAAGATAACTGAAAATAATATATTAATTATTATAATCTAAAAAAATATATTAGCGTTTTAAATATTTATAAAGATAAAGATTTTATTTAATTGGTAGTTTTAATTGGTTTTATATTTTGATGATAAGGACAAGGATAACTAATAATCACATATTAAAATAAAAATATTTATTTTAATCAACTGTTTCGTTAAAAAGATTTATTCAATACATGTAGAATATATATATTTTTTTATACATGGTATATTTAGAATCCTATTTCTAATAAAAGATCTCATTATCCCGTTTTACACTCCAATGAAATAATAATATTAAATCATAATATCCAGCTTATCTCTTGTATATTTAATATTTTTTACTAAAATATTTTTTTTTTTTTCTGTTGATTATCCAGCATCAGGTAATACGTAAGTTTCTAACCTAATAATAAATAAAAAACAAAGTAAAATGTTATAAATCATGTAATACACAACTCTCTAACCTAATAAAAAATAAAGTGAGATGTTACAATAAGTAAATAGTACTTCAAAGTTCCTTTGTTAGAAAACACATCTTGATGACTAAATGTTTTAACGGATTACATTATTCGTGTAAGACATCGTGCAATACACGGGTTTTTAAAAGATGTAACTATTTTATTACTTAATATATAAAATTATATTTATTCAACCCGTGTAACACACGGGGTTCTAACCTAGTTATATTATAAAAAAAAACCATGAGAAGAATTACGGTCGTGACACGGGTACGTGTATCAGTTTTATGGCGACAAGTAATCGCGTTAAGTCAATCACCGAAATTTCAACAATACATGTAAGTACCGTTATGATGGGTTAGACACACACGGGGAGGGTTACTTGGAGTAAATGAAACTCGTTACCGCACAATTGCCCACATTTGTAATATTAGACACAACGTTGAAATTGAGTTAGACACAATGTTGTTACAACTTTTAACAAACCCTATTTGTCACATAGAGCATTAAACATTTACAAAACATTGTATTTAACCAAATATATAAGACTATGGGGTATGGTGGGGCGGGGGTTTGAGGTGTGGCCCGACACGTGGCTTGGGTGGGCTTCGCTGGGCTGACCCACATTGAAGACGGTATAGTGGGGCGGGGGTTTGGGGCGTACCCAGCCCAAACCTCCATATTTATATTTTTTATAAACAAATTTATATTTTTAATAATGTTTTCTAAATAAAAACCAATTACATTTTAAAATAAAGGAAATTACATAAAAAATTCCTAGTGCTTGGAATATTTTTTCTTTATCTCTTCTCTCGTCTCCAACATTAGTTCCAACTCTTCACCTGATAGGTGATCGATGGACTGGGCTAGAAATTTCATATCATCTCGTCTTTGTTTCAGGGTATCCCTAGCTTCTTTGCTCTTCCGAATTTCGGCCCTTTGTTGTTGGAATACGTTAAATGTATCTAACTTGCATGCAATGTCTTCCAACAGATCGCTGTATACTCCCATAGGCAAGCCCAAACTCCCAACTGAAGGCGATGGCGTACTCGATCTTGATTTTTGAGCGCGCCTTTTTGCGGCATCTCTTCCGTATTCTGGCCGGTTTGGCGAATCATCCACATCGTCCTCCAACTCTTGATCTCGTGCATCCGATTGGGCTTGGGACGAGGGTGTCCTTGACCTTTTGGAAGACGTGTTAGTTTCGCTACCACTGGAGATATTCGCCCACTTGGGATGGAACTTACAAATGTCCCAACAATGCATGAAACGGAAGTCGCTCCCCACATTCGATTTGTATGTAACCAATGCATTTGTAACAAAGTCGGCTTCGGTTTCACCACGTTTTGGGTTTTGCTTTGCCTTATGTAAATAACCACTAAATTTGGTGAGTTGCCCGCTTATCTCGGTCCACTTCGAGGATAAGCTATCATTTTCACAATAAAGCTCCATTTCCATTTCTTCGTGGAATGCTTTACTGACCGCGTCCCACAAACAGTTTCTATGTTGAGAATTTCCTATTTTAATAAAAACAACATTTTAGTATATTACAAAGTTGTCACACCCCGGTTTCCACGTGTCACCGGTGGGCCCGGTGGGGAGTATCGTGACGTGGTTGGCAACATAATAGTCAAACAACACAATATTTAATATGCACAGCGGCAGCAAATTGTAAGATATAATTCAACCGAATATAATATTGTAATATCAAATATCACAACTGTCGATTGTTTATCCACAGACGGATCGAAAATAAAATGGAAACAATAGTTCAACAGACTTTAGGCATCTTAAGCTTGCGAGACTTCTATCGATGCTAAGGAGAAATCCCAGCCAATTACGCTTAGTACCTGCATTTAATCTTTTTGGGAAAATACGTCAGTTTACACTGGTAAATACAATCAACTGACTCATTTTGGAAAATGATTGAAAATTGGTTTGGATGCACATGGCATAAACATTTTATAACTTAGGAGAATTATTTAAATATATAATCTTGTGAACGAATTACATGTTCCTTGTGCGTTCAGTAGCCCGGACGTACCGGGTTAAAGATCAATAGACACACCACATTATTCTTTTGTGCACTGACGGGTGTACGCCTACACCCCGCGCTTAAGTCGTGGCCATTTCGTAAAATGATGCCAAGGATATCCGGGACATGGTCATTAACCCCCCAAAGGCTTTAAGTAAACAAGACTGTTTAAACGAGCCGATCAAATTATTCAATTAACCACCCAACGATGGAAGATTTGATGCCCGATCAAGCGGTATTCTATATACCGTAACCCAAGCCCGTATAGGGAAAATAAGTTAAAACTATTTACCTGAGCAATGTAAAAATCACAATAAGCAAATGCAAGTAGCTTTTACTGGTACTCCTAATCTGGAACGAAGGTTTATAATAACCTATTAGAATCCTAACGGGTCTTTAATTAAGCTAAAGCTTAGACCAGTTAGTTTCAAAGATACGGTTAGTATGCACGATTAAGTGATGACCGGATAGAATGTGTTTTAGACCCGACAAGTATGAAGACTTGTTTAATATGGGTATATTATACACATTCTGGATTTTGAGATAAAACCGATAAGGTTTGACCCGTTTCGGCTAATTTATGTAAACTAGTTACATAAACCGAACCGAACGCGTAATAAGCGTAACGGGTAATCATGAGAGCCATTTACAGGTTTCCTAAGTTAATATGCTTCAAATATGTTGTGACATCAGTAAGACGTCTTTCATTATGCCCGAAATGAATTTAAACACAAACTATGCCCCGTAGGGGTAGTTTGGTCATTTATAAGGTGATAAAAGAGTTTAAGTAGTATCCTGAGTTACAGGTCTGATGTAATCAGCCAAGATAATTAATTTGCTAAGTTATCTCAGTAGGGTATTGTATATATGTGAAATTTATCAATTATAACCAAACTATGCACCGTATGGGCATTTTGGTAATTTCACATAAGCCGTAAAGCTCAAAAGTGAAGTCTGAGTTAAACAACTTTTGCTTACTGTTAAAATATTATAATTTGCCTCAAATATCAGTAGGTATCACCCTTTGTATGTTTAAAATAGTTTTAGTACATACTATGCGTTAAAAACGCTTAAAAAGGCGATTAGAAGCCGTTTCCGGGTTCTATATAGAAATCTGATATTTTTATTATTCCAGGGGGTTTAAAATAATTTATTTATCATTTAGAATCAGTAGCAAAAGGTTTGGAGTCGTTTAGATATGTAAAACTCATTTTATGGCCCGTGAGGGCAAAACCGACAATTACCGGATTAAGCCTACGACTATGAGTTATGCTCAGCCTAAAATTAATTAAAAATCTTCAAAAATCCCAAAATAATATATTACATCAGTGGATAATAAGTTTGATATAAAAAAGTAGGCTTAACTAGACTATACGCTAATTACGCCATTTAATTAACATAAAGCTTTCATTTTGCGCTAATGAGCATAACTCTCAATCTGCAGCACCAATTGATCTCAAATTTCGGGTACAAGTATATATATCAGTAACAAAGGTTTCTACTCTTTTACATTTTCAAAAATCACGTTTTAAGGTGAAAAGGGCATAATGGTCAACATATGAGCAATTAACGGAATCATGCATATTAATCGGTTAACTAATGAACCATGGTGTATAATCACAGAGGGTTATACTAGCATGTAACCTGGTCCAAATGAAGCTCTAAGGTATTTCTAAAACATACCAAAACGGGTCAGAACTGAAGTCAAAGCAAAAGTCAAAGCTTTGCGACTTTCGGTTCCGAACTGGGTCTAAACAGGAAATTGTCGGGTTGAACATGTTTAGACATGTTCTTACATTCATTACCAAGTTATATTAATGATCAAACAGGTTTTATGTGTTCTACATTGCTAATTATGCATAAATTAGAATTTAAGTATCCTGTTGACTTTTTCTTAACAAGTTTGACCCGACATTTGACCTAGTTAGAGTGGGAATCAGGGGGAACCCTTTTGAGGGTTTATTACCCACATAATTTCCAACTTATAACTACCTTCACTTCGACTAATCACTGGACTAACAATGATTAATCGTTAAGTCAACCGTTAATTACGACGGTTTGACTTTTAAGCTAAAACTTAATTAAGAAAGGTCAAGTAAACTTACAAGAGTCCTATGCACGAATTATGACCACTTGAGTCTGCTTTGGAGCTCCAAGAATGATCAGAAGTGCAAGAGAATGGTGTGAAGAACTTGTTGCAACAAGGGTCCTTTATATAGTGATTTAATCACCACAAAATGTTGACACACAAGTCTACCACTGACAATGAATCATCAACACATGTCCCTAAGTGTTTAGGGGGTACCTAGGGGTCGCCCAAGATGAGGAATTTCGGTTAAAGGTCGAGCAGAAAGCAAAAGGCAGGCAAAGACCCAAGAAAATCGGACCAGAAGGCCCTTCGCGTGGCGCGAAGGCCCCCCCTGGGGCTTCGCGTGGCGCGAGGCCTCTTCTGACAAGATTTCCAACTTTTGATTTTTGTGTTTTGATCCTTGGCTCTTCGAGACTTTGCTAAGACTTCCTTTCTTGCATTTTGCACCCTCCAAATTGATGTTTAAGGGCTTCAAGGCATTTACCCACTTTGTTTAGTCCTCGGTTAGTTTTATTGTTACCCGAAAAGTCCTAAACTTCAACGTTGACGCTTTGAACCCTTCGCATACGAATTCGATCATAACTTTCTCATACGATAACGAAACCTTATGAAATTTATATCATGTATTCTAGTGAGTATAATTAACCGTTACAAAGCTTCGGGTTTGTCAAAAGGTCACTCAGAGGTATAACTTAAACATGTTGACACATTTAACCCCTGTAGTTTGAAATCTCTCACTTTCTTTCATATTTAACTTCGTATGATCCATGATTTATTCGTTTGAATGTATGAGCATCATGTAGGGTTAATGTACAATATATTTATTCACTGTTGACATTTAGAACTCGTATATTCACATACTTTCCATGATTGTCAACCTTAGTGCTTTCATAACATTCTTTCACACGTTCAAACATTTGACACGTGTCTACACATTATAGGACGTGAATTTTCGAGGTGTTACATCCTCACCCCCTTAAAATAAATCTCGACCCGAGATTTACTGAAATAAATAAGGGTACTTTTCTTTCATCGTGGATTCCACCTCCCACGTATATTCGGGACCTCTACGGGCATCCCATTTGACCTTTACAATAGGTACATGCTTCCTTCGAAGCTTCTTAACCTGTCGATCTTCAATCGACAATGGTTTTTCCACAAATTTCAAGATCTCATCTATATGCACATCTGTATGTGGTATGACCAGTGATTCATCAGCGAAACACTTCCTCAAATTGCAGATGTGGAACACATTGTGAATTCCACTGAGCTCTTCAGGTAAGTTTAACTTATAGGCAACTGACCCGACACGTTCGATAACCTCAAAAGGTCCTACGTATCTCGGGCTTAGCTTGCCTTTCTTACGAAATCGCATCACTCCCTTCCAGGGTGATACTTTAAGTAACACTTTGTCACGTACTTCGAAGTGAAAAGCCTTACGCTTTGGATCTGCGTAACTCTTCTGCCTATCTCGGGCAGCTTTGAGACGGTCACGAATCTGGACAATCTTGTCCGTTGTTTCAAAGACTATCTCAGGTCCTGATAATTGGACATCTCCAACTTCCGCCCAACAAACTGGCGTTCTACACTTTCTACCGTATAAGGCCTCGAAAGGCGCAGCCTTTATGCTGGTGTGGTAGCTATTGTTGTAGGAGAACTCAATTAGTGGTAGGTGGTTATCCCAACTACCACCCAAATCGATCACACATGCACGTAGCATGTCTTCCAAAGTTTGAATAGTACACTCACTCTGACCGTCTGTCTGAGGATGGTAAGCCGTACTAAAATTCAAACGCGTGCCCAAAGATTGTTGGAAGCTTTTCCAAAAATGTGACGTGTACCTAGTATCTCTGTCAGAGATAATAGACACAGGTATGCCATGTAAGGCTACAATCTTATCCACGTATAACTGGGCTAACATGTCGGAGCTATAAGTCTCCTTGATGGGTAAGAAATGTGCTGACTTAGTCAGTCTATCAACTATCACCCATATTGTATCATTTCCTTTCCTTGTCTTAGGTAACTTGGTGATAAAATCCATAGTTACCATTTCCCACTTCCACGTAGGAAGTTCAGGCTGTTGTAGCAAACCTGACGGTTTCTGATGCTCGGCTTTGACTTGCGCACATGTCAAGCATTTTGCTACATAGGTGGCTACAGACTTCTTCAAGCCTATCCACCAATAATTTGCCCTTAGATCCTGGTACATCTTATCAGCTCCAGGATGAACGGAATATTTAGAACTATGGGCTTCCTGGAGAATAACATCTCGAAGTCCTCCATAAATTGGAACCCATATTCGTCCATTTAATCTCAGAATTCCGTCTTTGCCAAGAGATAACTGCTCCTCAGTTACTCCTAGCTTTTCATTGGGATAGTTAGCTTCCAACACAGCATCCTTCTGTGCAGCTAACAACCTTTCAGTCAAACTGTTCTTTATCTCCATGCGCTTGGCATTGATTCGGATGGGTTTCACCCTTTCCTTTCGACTAAAGGCATCAGCGACTACATTCGCCTTGCCGGGATGATATCTGATTTCACAATCATAATCATTTAAAGTCTCCATCCAACGGCGTTGCCTCATATTTAAATCCTTCTGATTAAACAGATGTTGAAGGCTCTTGTGATCAGAATAGATCACACACTTGATTCCATATAAATAATGCCTCCACAGTTTTAGTGCGAATACAACGGCACCCAACTCCAAGTCATGGGTGGTGTAATTCTTTTCATGCACCTTTAACTGTCGTGATGCATAGGCAATAACTTTTCCTTTCTGCATAAGCACACACCCCATGCCAGTGTGCGATGCATCGCAGTAAACCACAAATTCTTCGGTGCCTTCAGGCAATGTCAGTACAGGAGCGTTGCTCAACTTTTGCTTCAGAATATCAAAGGACTCTTGCTGTTTAGGGCCCCAAACAAACTTAACCTTCTTCTTAGTTAAGGAGGTTAGGGGTGCAGCAATCCTTGAAAAATTTTCGATAAAACGCCTGTAATATCCTGCCATTCCCAGGAAGCTACGAATCTCTGTAGGCGTCTTTGGCTCTTGCCAGTTCATAACAGCTTCAACTTTAGCGGGATCCATTTGGATACCACGCTCACTAACCACGTGTCCAAGGAATTGGACTTCTCGAAGCCAAAACTCACACTTGGAAAATTTGGCGTAGAGTTTCTCATGATGTAGGAGTTTGAGAATACAGCGAAGGTGTTTCTCGTAGTCAGCTTGGTTCTTCGAGTAGATAAGAATGTCGTTGATGAAAACGATGACGAATTTATCTAAGTACGGCTTGTAAACGCGATTCATGAGATCCATGAATGCGGCCGGTGCATTAGTGAGCCCAAAAGGCATCACTAGGAACTCGTAATGACCATAACGAGTCCTAAATGCAGTTTTGTGCACGTCTTCATCTCTAACCTTCAGTTGATGGTAGCCTGACCTCAAGTCAATCTTCGAGAAATAACTTGCTCCTTGCAATTGATCGAACAGATCGTCGATCCTGGGCAATGGATATCTATTCTTGATCGTGACTTTATTAAGCTCACGATAATCGATGCACAGACGCATCGATCCATCCTTCTTCTTAACGAACAAAATTTGTGCTCCCCAAGGAGACGAACTAGGTTTAATGAAACCTTTAGCTAGCAATTCATCCAGTTGTGTTCTCAATTCCTTAATCTCCGTGGGTGCTAACCTGTAAGGTGCTCTAGCAACAGGTGCTGCTCCAGGGATGATATCAATTCTGAATTTCACTTGCCTATCTGGTGGTAAACCAGGTAGTTCTTCAGGAAAAACTTCTGGGTATTCAGAAATGATGGGGATGTCTTCGATCTTCGGTTTAGACTCATCTATAATCACTTGTGCCATGTAGATGACACAACCCTTCTCTAAACACTTTGAAGCCTTGAGCATAGTCACTTGCTCAGGTAGTCCATACTGGGTATCTCCCCGAATGGTAAGCGATTCACCAGACGGAGTCTTTATTACTACTTACTTTCTATTGCAGACAATCTGGGCCTGGTTATGAGATAACCAGTCCATACCCAAAACTATGTCAAAACCGGCTAACTTAAATGGAAGTAGAGACAGAGGAAAAGAGTGGTTCTTAATGGATATAACACATCCATCTAACACAGTAGAGACGGTTTCTAGGGTGCCATCTGCTAACTCCACCTCATAATTCACATTTAAGGTTTTGACAGATAATTTCAACAATTCACAAAACTTATTATCTACGAAAGACTTATCAGCGCCTGAATCAAAAAGTACTCTTGCATAGACATCATTTACAAGGAAGGTACCTGTAATAACGTTGTCGTCTAGAACCGCTTCCTTTGCGTCCATTCTGAAGACCCTAGCGTTGGTCTTCTTGGCCTCTTCAGGCTTCTTGGCGTATTTAGGGCAATTGGTTTTAATGTGCCCCTTTTCATTGCAACTGTAGCAAGTTGCATCCTTCAGCTTTTTGCAATCCAAGGTTTTGTGGTCCTTGGACTTGCATATACCACAAGCATAGGTTTTTGACTGAGTCTGTGAGTTCGACTCAAGTCTGCACTTTCCAAAGTGCTGTTTCTTGCAAATTTTGCACTTGGGCTTCTCACCAGAATGATGCCCATCTTTCCTTGACTCAGATCCTTTCTTGTTGTCACCGTTCCCACGGTGCTTCTTGTTCGACCTCCGTGAACTATCATCTTCACGTTTTCTCTTCTCAGCCTCCTTATTCCTCAGCGATCTTTGCCTGACCGCATCCAAAGTGAGGGACAAGGATATGTCAGCTACAGATCTAAAAGTAGCTGGCCGAGAAGCCTTCGCGCTTGCCTTGATTTCCGGGGCTAAACCACCGATAAAACGAGCTATTCTTTTTGGTTCCGGGGTTACCAGATACGGAACCAACCGGGACATTGTGTTGAAGCTCGTGAGTTAAGCTTGACAGTCAAGGTTTGTCATAACCAATGATAGAAAATCAGACTCTATCTTCTCAACCTCATGCTGGGGGCAGTAATTTTCTCTGATGAGGGCAACAAATTGATCCCATGACATGTTGTATAATGGGATTTTCCCGGTGGCTTGAATCAGAGATCTCCACCAGGCTAGAGCTTCACCCTTAAATGATTGCGACACAAACTTGACCACATCTCTCTCAGCGCATCCGCTGATATCCACAACCGTGTCCATCTCGTCTAACCACGTCATGCAGTCAATGCCTCCCTTTTCCCCAGTAAAATCTCTGGGCTTGCACGAGACAAAGTATTTATAGGAGCAACCCTTAGTACGGGGTTCTTGATTAAGTACAACCTGTTGAGATGGAGCACTATGGTGGTTTGAGGAGAGTCTATCATCATCTTTCTTGGGTTCATCCTTTTTGGAAGGTGGCTTCGAATGTGGCATAGATAGGGTCCTACTTCGAGTCCCACTATACTCTTCGTACTGCCGTTCCAATGCCTTAGTAACTGCGTCGTCTACCAACGCTTTCAATTCAGCACCCGTTAAAGTAACTCGGGCGTTATCAATATTCTCCACTGGATGGCTATTTATTTCGTCTGAGTTAGCCATTTTAATTGAACTGTTACAGAAAACAAGGACAATAGTTTATTTGGGAGTTTATTATGGAATTACCCCTTAGGGTAATTCATTAACCATGGTAACAGAGACCATATTTGGTTAATTTATTAATCATATTTATTTAGGTTTTCTATTATAATTTATCCTAATTATAAACAATAACAGTTTTATTTGTGGCACAAAAGGCCTAGTCACAAGGACATTTTAATTTATAAGCTATGATTTCAGAGAATCAAAACATGAAGGTATACTGGCACAATAGGCCTAGTCACAATGACATTTATAAATTATAAGCTATGATTTCAGAGAATCGAAGCATGAAGGTTTGAATCTAGTTCATTACCTTTATCTGACCGGGAGTCATCGCTACCATTGTCTTTTGGCTCATATGGAAATGAGCAGGGCCCGTAGGCGCTATATTACCACGTATGGTCAAAATATGATCATCTCAATTGATGATCTAAACCCATGATTCAGAGATCATTAAATTGGGTTAGGAATCTTTTGAAGAATCCAATAATAAGAATGACGTGTGTGATTTTAATGAATCACGTCTGCCAGGAATGTTAACATATTTTCAGATGTTAACAGGGATATGAATCTTTGTAACAGGTCTTACCATCTTGGCCCGGTCTTATAATGACCCGAAGGCTAGGTTTCACTCTTTAAGATTCTTATTCAATATTTAAATAGGCAGATTTTTATCAAAAAGGAATGATTTTGATTTATTTATTTCATGTAATATATTTATGCATATAATGGCAAAATGAAATTTATAAACATAACATTCCATTAATTTATTAAAAGGTTACACGTTACCCTAAACGGGACTCTTTAAATAAACAAACTTACCCACGCAGGGGTTTAAACAAGGATTTACCCACGTAGGGGCTTAACAACAAACAACATAACGGTCCACGCAGGGATTTACACAATAACATACCCTCGTAGGGGTTGACAGAAAGATAGACCCACGCAGGGGTCAAAAAAACAAGCATACCCACGCAGGGGTTTATACAGTAAGACTGGCCCACGGAGGGGCTTAACAACAATTAGAAGGATCTAGTGGTCCTTCTTGCTCTTCCCTTTGATCAAGCTTGTCAATCCTTGGAAGAAGCTTTGTCTCTCCCTGCGGTCGCGGTGAAAGTCTCGCTCATCCTGATCCAGTCTCTGAAGGATTTCCTCCCGTTCTGGGGGAGAAAATCGTGGCGGCTGCGATTGCGTCCGAATGATAGGTCTGGCCGGTATCTGGTACCCATGAGTTGGGTACCCTACTCCCCATGGGTCTCCATACGGTCCTTGGGTATTATAGTTAGCCGCTACCAAGTATGGGTCGGCTTCTTCGTAGTTGTAGTTGGTGTGAACTGGCTGTTCAAACGGGTTATACGCCATGGAACCCGTGTATGCCGGAATTGGGTTATCAAAACCCATAGGCGGTGGTTGCGGTGCAACCGGGTGTGAGGGTCCACCCATTTGTGGGTCCTCCTGAAGTGGGGGTAATGGCTGCCACTTGATTGGCGTGGAGAACTAAAATGAAAGTCTCCCGCTCGCGCAGACATACGCGCTCCGGTTCTCCTACGCCTTGGCGATTGCGGAGGTGCCGGTTGAACTGGTGGTGGTGGAGGCGGTGGCGTGACTGCCACAAATCGTGAATCCACGGAGGGATCCTGCTGCTGTTGCTGTTGCTGCTGAGGCGGTGAATGGCGAGGAGGTGTATAATACCATTCGTGCCGGGTAAACATAGCTTGAAAGCTGTCTGGACCACCGTAGGGTGATCCGTGGAAAGAAGAGCCATCCGAAATCTCAATGGGATGGTTAGGTGTACCACTGGCAGGTTCGACGGGATCCGTGTCCTCGTCCATATCTTCCGCGTGATCGCCAGAGAAATGGTCCTCTGGTCCCAATGGGTTGAAACCCACTGGTTCTTGTATAAAATTTGCCGGGTTAAACCGGCCCCTAAAAACAGGTGTAGGGTCACCAAAAGAATTGTGCGACAAGGATCGCTGTAGAGGTATGTAGGAGGGTTGAGGGTTGTTGGGCTCATTTTCAGAATGTGGCCCATATGAGTTATTAACAGGAGGTGTTGAACTGTGTGAGACCGACCGTCTAGCCGGCTCGAAAAGGTTCCTCCGGTTCTGCCGAGGATCGTCACTCTCGGTAGTAGAAGGAGCTCGCATATACGAAGGTCCTGCCTCGTTGTCATTGGGGGCGGTGATTGGCCCCTTTCCTCGTCCTCTCCTCCGGAAGAATCTTGGCGGCATTTTTAATCCTGTCAATACAACATGAGATAACAACAACAATAAATATAAAATAAAGGACAAAACAAAAACCAAACAAGGTAGAATTTGTCATATGTTATTTGTCTAGACTCGAAAGTTTAGATATGTGCAATTGTGTTATTGAGATTAAACACAAAAGGTTAGTGTTTAATTCACTCAATGTTGGCTCTGATACCAACCTGTCACACCCCGGTTTCCACGTGTCACCGGTGGGCCCGGTGGGGAGTATCGTGACGTGGTTGGCAACATAATAGTCAAACAACACAATATTTAATATGCACAGCGGCAGCAAATTGTAAGATATAATTCAACCGAATATAATATTGTAATATCAAATATCACAACTGTCGATTGTTTATCCACAGACGGATCGAAAATAAAATGGAAACAATAGTTCAACAGACTTTAGGCATCTTAAGCTTGCGAGACTTCTATCGATGCTAAGGAGAAATCCCAGCCAATTACGCTTAGTACCTGCATTTAATCTTTTTGGGAAAATATGTCAGTTTACACCGGTAAATACAATCAACTGACTCATTTTGGAAAATAATTGAAAATTGGTTTGGATGCACATGGCATAAACATTTTATAACTTGGGAGAATTATTTAAATATATAATCTTGTGAACGAATTACATGTTCCTTGTGCGTTCAGTAGCCCGGACGTACCGGGTTAAAGATCAATAGACACACCACATTATTCTTTAGTGCACTGACGGGTGTACGCCTACACCCCGCGCTTAAGTCGTGGCCATTTCGTAAAATGATGCCAAGGATATCCGGGACATGGTCATTAACCCCCCAAAGGCTTTAAGTAAACAAGACTGTTTAAACGAGCCGATCAAATTATTCAATTAACCACCCAACGATGGAAGATTTGATGCCCGATCAAGCGGTATTCTATATACCGTAACCCAAGCCCGTATAGGGAAAATAAGTTAAAACTATTTACCTGAGCAATGTAAAAATCACAATAAGCAAATGCAAGTAGCTTTTACTGGTACTCCTAATCTGGAACGAAGGTTTATAATAACCTATTAGAATCCTAACGGGTCTTTAATTAAGCTAAAGCTTAGACCGGTTAGTTTCAAAGATACGGTTCGTACGCACGATTAAGCGATGACCGGATAGAATGTGTTTTAGACCCGACAAGTATGAAGACTTGTTTAATATGGGTATATTATACACATTCTGGATTTTTTGAGATAAAACCGATAAGGTTTGACCCGTTTCGGCTAATTTATGTAAACTAGTTACATAAACCGAACCGAACCGAACGCGTAATAAGCGTAACGGGTAATCATGAGAGCCATTTACAGGTTTCCTAAATTAATATGCTTCAAATATTTTGTGACATCAGTAAGATGTCTTTCATTATGCCCGAAATGAATTTAAACACAAACTATGCCCCGTAGGGTAGTTTGGTCATTTATAAGGTGATAAAAGAGTTTAAGTAGTATCCTGAGTTACAGGTCTGATGTAATCAGCCAAGATAATTAATTTGCTAAGTTATATCAGTAGGGTATTGTATATATGTGAAATTTATCAATTATAACCAAACTATGCACCGTAGGGGCATTTTGGTAATTTCACATAAGCCGTAAAGCTCAAAATTGAAGTCTGAGTTAAACAACTTTTGCTTACTGTTAAAATATTATAAGTTGCCTCAAATATCAGTAGGTATCACCCTTTGTATGTTTAAAATAGTTTTAGTACATACTATGCGTTAAAACGCTTAAAAAGGCGATTAGAAGCCGTTTCCGGGTTCTATATAGAAATCCGATATTTTTATTATTCCAGAGGGTTTAAAATAATTTATTTATCATTTAGAATCAGTAGCAAAAGGTTTGGAGTCGTTTAGATATGTAAAACTCATTTTATGGCCCGTAAGGGCAAAACCGACAATTACCGGATTAAGCCTACGACTATGAGTTATGCTCAGCCTAAAATTAATTAAAAATCTTCAAAAATCCCAAAATAATATATTACATCAGTGGATAATAAGTTTGATATCAAAAAGTAGGCTTAACTAGACTATATGCTAAATACGCCATTTAATTAACATAAAGCTTTCATTTTGCGCTAATGAGCATAACTCTCAATCTACACCACCAATTGATCTCAAATTTCGGGTACAAGTATATATATCAGTAACAAAGGTTTCTACTCTTTTACATTTTCAAAAATCACGTTTTAAGGTGAAAAGGGCATAATGGTCAACATATGAGCAATTAACGGAATCATGCATATTAATCGGTTAACTAATGAACCATGGTGTATAATCACAGAGGGTTATACTAGCATGTAACCTGGTCCAAATGAAGCTCTAAAGTATTTCTAAAACATACCAAAACGGGTCAGAACTGAAGTCAAAGCAAAAGTCAAAGCTTTGCGACTTTTGGTTCTGAACCGGGTCTAAACAGGAAATTGTCGGGTTGAACATGTTTAGACATGTTCTTACATTCATTACCAAGTTATATTAATGATCAAACAGGTTGTATGTGTTCTACATTGCTAATTATGCATAAATTAGAATTTAAGTATCCTGTTGACTTTTTCTTAACAAGTTTGACCCGACATTTGACCTAGTTAGAGTGAGAATCAGGGGGAACCCTTTTGAGGGTTTATTACCCACATAATTACCAACTTATAACTACCTTCACTTCGACTAATCACTGGACTAACAATGATTAATTGTAAAGTCAACCGTTAATTACGACGGTTTGACTTTTAAGCTAAAACTAAGCTAAAACTTAATTAAGAAAGGTCAAGTAAACTTACAAGAGTCCTATGCACGAATTATGACCACTTGAGTCTGCTTAGGAGCTCCAAGAATGATCAGAAGTGCAAGAGAATGGTGTGAAGAACTTGTTGCAACAAGGGTCCTTTATATAGTGATTGAATCACCACAAAATGTTGACACACAAGTCTACCACTGACCATGAATCATCAACACATGTCCCTAAGTGTTTAGGGGGTGCCTAGGGGTCGCCCAAGATGAGGAATTTCGGTTAAAGGTCGAGCAGAAAGCAAAAGGCAGGCAAAGACCCAAGAAAATCGGACCAGAAGGCCCTTCGCGTGGCGCGAAGGCCCCCCCTGGGGCTTCGCGTGGCGCGAGGCCTCTTCTGACAAGATTTCCAACTTTTGATTTTTGTGTTTTGATCCTTGGCTCTTCGAGACTTTGCTAAGACTTCCTTTCTTGCATTTTGCACCCTCCAAATTGATGTTTAAGGGCTTCAAGGCATTTACCCACTTTGTTTAGTCCTCGGTTAGTTTTATTGTTACCCGAAAAGTCCTAAACTTCAACGTTGACGCTTTGAACCCTTCTCATACGAATTCGATCATAACTTTCTCATACGATAACGAAACCTTATGAAATTTATATCATGTATTCTAGTGAGCATAATTAATCGTTACAAAGCTTCGAGTTTGTCAAAAGGTCACTCAGAGGTATAATTTAAACATGTTGACACATTTAACCCCTGTAGTTTGAAATCTCTCACTTTCTTTCATATTTAACTTCGTATGATCCATGATTTATTCGTTTGAAGGTATGAGCATCATGTAGGGTTAATGTACAATATATTTATTCACTGTTGACATTTAGAACTCGTATATTCACATACTTTCCATGATTGTCAACCTTAGTCCATTCATAACATTCTTTCACACGTTCAAACATTTGACACGTGTCTACACATTATAGGACGTGAATTTTCGAGGTGTTACAAAAGTTATATAATAAAAAACATAAATATTAAAATAAGGGCTACAAAATTTTTAAAAATACCTAAAATTGGATGTAGAGATTTCGGAACCCAATTCCTCGCCAATGCAACTTCTTCTTTAAGGACCCATCTTTGTTGTTTTCGTTTGGCGCTTTCAAGTGCTTTCTCGGCCTCGGTTTTTTTCTTGTGACTTCTCTTCTTGATGGGTTTGGATGCGGAAGAACCATCGATGGGGGGTTGAGTTTCGGGGACGGTTTCGGTTTGGGAAAAGTTGATGGGTGTTTGTGGAATCGGGCTAGGTATATAATCGTCGGTGTGGGGGAAGTTAGTATACAAACGATTCGAGATAAACGATGCGTAACCAGCCATATCCGGCATAGTGGAGTGTATTAAAAAGGGAGCAATTGAACGATTGGATGGTGGGCTAGGTGTTTCTTGTAATGCCCACGGATTGTTCGGGTCAAAACCACGATTATGAGGATTCATTTTTCGTATGGTGGTTGGATGATATTAAAAAAAATAAGATAGAGATGATTATAGAAGAGGTGGAGTAGTTGTGGTAAAAAAATGAATAAAAGTGTGAGTATTTATAGTGAAAAAATAATTTTTTTTAAACACATAGCCGTTGGCCAACGGCTAGCCCAAACGGCTACTTATCTTGGCCAATGAGATCGCGCCATGTCATCTTGATAGCCCCGCCCAACGCTCGGGCTGAAACCCCCCGCCTAAGGGGCCAAGCCGAAACCCAAGCCCACCTGGGGTGGTGACTTGGTCGTTTGTACCCAACCCATGCCACAACCCCCGCCCCATACCCCATAGTCTAATAATACCACACTTAAATTGAAGTAAGTGGTAAAATTATATATTGTGTTATATAATTTTTGTTGCGCATAGTCAAAAACTGTTGCGCCGACGCAACAGGGTGTGCTATGTGGAAGCTTCTGGTTGGCTGAAATAATTTTTAACCAAAGCCAAGAAAATGATATTATTGCAAAAGGAAAAAGTCAAGGCTATTTTTTCTGAAGAAGAGTTATGTCGGTCCGTTATTTGATAGATGTCAATAGATGTCGTTAAATTTGACCTTTAGAAATTAAATCATTAGAAGCCATTTTGTCATGTTAACTTGTGAGGCTACACTCAACATAATGACGTTGAGTTTCATTTACTAAAGGAGACAACATAGGAGGAAAAGCAAACAATGAGATGATGTGAATGCAAGTGCAAAGGGACTCTTTTGGAAACAGACTACACATGGGAAGTGTGTCTTCATAAAGGTTAGTCGTTTTATCTACATATAAGAAAATTGTCTATGTATAAATGGAACAGTGGGACACTATACAAACATCTGATAAATTACATTTACATTTTCTAGACATATGTGAGTTGAACCTATAAGATTGTTATAGATTATGTTCCTAGGTTTAGGTTTATATTCTTGTGTATTAAATATAATACTATATACCTAATAACAAGAAAAAAATGATTTAATTATTTTGTGTATTGTACGTGTATTACCTACAAAAGTGATCAAATGATGCGGGTAAAATGGATATGAGATGCGATTCTGGACCCACATCTTTTGCAATTTAAGCAAAAACAACTTTTTCCCTCTTGGTGTTTAAGCTAAAAAATATTTTTTTCTTTTTTGGTTCAATTTCTAGAAAATTTTATTAAAAATTCTTAAAATATTCCCCTTATAAAAAAATATTTAAATATGAAAATAAAATACCAAAAAAAACAAAATTAAATTAAAACCAATATAAATTAACAAAAGAATATTAATTACAAAGGTTTCAAACTAACACAAATTACAAAAGTTTTAAAGTAACACAAATACATTAATCTCTAAAGATGAAAGTGATATGCAATAACTTCCCGAACTGATGTCGTCATACTTACAAGCCAGTCCGACGTCTTCAATTCATATTTGCATCTGGAAACGTAGAAATTACCTAACAAAACATTCTAAATGATCTTCATTAACAAAAACGTACGATGAACAACTCTAGTTGACCACCACTGTTCTAATTGATCTATCAATCATTCTAATAGACCATCAATCATCCTAAACAGCCTTCGTTGACACTAATGTAGCAAGAACAACCCTGTTGACCATTTCTAACCTAATTGGTTCGTCAATCATCCTAATGGACCATTGATCATACTTAACGCCCTTTATTGACAAAAGATGGAGCATAACTGTCCCTAATTGACCTATCGCTCACCCTGAAACGACCTTCATTGACAAAAATGTACTATAAACAAACTTAGTTGATAATCATCGCTACATGTTTAAACAACATGCATGTGATCGCCTCTGTATGTTTAAACCAGGGCCGGCCCGAAGGGTGTGCGGGATGGGCGACGGCTCAGGGCCCAATTTTTTTTAATTTTTGTATTAGTTTTACACTGTAATGTTAGAATATATACATAATGAATCGGAAAAATACCATCTTGAAGCACTTGGTTTAGTGGTTTGAAAGTCACTCTAATTATAAGAAGACATGGGTTCTAATCACAGCACTTGACCACCACGGTTCTAATTGATCTATCAATCATTCTAATAGACCATCAATCATCCTAAATAACCTTCGTTGACACTAATGTAGCATCAACAACCCTGTTGACCATTTCTAACCTAATTGGTTCGTCAATCATCCTAATGGACCATTGATCATACTTAACGCCCTTTATTGACAAAAAAAATGGAGCATAACTGTCCCTAATTGACCTATCGGTCATCCTGAAACGACCTTCATTGACAAAAATGTACTATAAACAAACTTAGTTGATAATCATCGCTGCATGTTTAAACAACATGCATGTGATCGCCTCTGTATGTTTAAACCAGGGCCGGCCCGAAGGGTGTGCGGGATGGGCGACGGCTCAGGGCCCAATTTTTTTTTTAATTTTTGTATTAGTTTTACACTGTAATGTTAGAATATATACATAATGAATCGGAAAATACCATCTTGAAGCACTTGGTTTTAGGGCTGTAAACGAACCGAACGAACACGAACAAGGCTGTGTTCGTGTTCGTTCGTTAAGGAAATTTGGATGTTCGTGAACTGTTCGTGAACACATGACGAACAGAAGTTTGTGTTCGTGTTCGTTCGTTAAGGAATTTTGGTTGTTCGCGAACAGTTCGTGAACACTAACCACGAACGCAAATGAACACAAACGAACACAAATGAACTTTAATTTTGAAAATTAGGCCCTGTTAATCTTAAACATTGTACACAAAGAAAGTAGTTAAACATAACAATTTAAAGATTGAAGGGATGGATGATATTGGGTTCAATCGATTGGAGATAGGCTGAATGAAGGAGCGTGATATCAAAGAGGGAGAGGGCCAGAGAGAGGGAAATACATATGGGGGAAAGTAAAAAATTAATAAAACACTAAAAAGATTTAGAAAATAAACATAAAAAAACGAACATGAATGGACATAAACGAACGAACACGAACGAACATATTACCGAACATTCACGAACGCAATCGAACGAACGAGACCTTTGTCTGTGTTCGTTTGTTAAGCTTATCGAACGAAATTTTTTGTTCGTGTTCGTTCGTTAAGATTATCGAACAAACATAAACGAACTTCCCGCCGAACGGTTCACGAACCGTTCGCTGAACGTTCGGTTCATTTACAGCCCTACTTGGTTTAGTGGTTTGAAAGTCACTCTAATTATAAGAAGACATGGGTTCTAATCACGTCATCCTCAGTTTTCTTTCTCTTTTTCTTTCTTATCTATTTATTAAATGCAAAAGACATTAATTGCCTAATTTTTTCAAAGTTACATTAAATTATTGGTGTTGCTTCAAATGACATTAATTCATTTTCATATATTTAAATTGTTTTATATATATTCTTTTTAAAAATTTATATTTAAGGGGCCCGTATTTTTTGTTCGCACATGGCCTAAAGATTTTGGAACATTTTCAGAGACGGCCTTGGTTTAAACCTTTCTCTATTAACACTAAACGATACATACACATACACATACACTAACAAATACACATACATAATACATAAAAATAAATAAATATGTATCTATATACACAATAAATGAGTAAATAAAAAAATATTTCTAATCACAAAAATATACTTTGTTTATCATAAGAAAATTCTATACTTATTATTACTAATATTATATATAAAAACCTTTTTTATATTTTGTTATTTAGTATCATTAATAAAAAAACAATCATACATATATAGTTAGTATTTACCTATTTTTTTATTGGTTTATATTTATTAATCAGTACCAGTATTCACTTAATACTTAATTTTTTATTATTAGTTTTATATTTACTACCGTTATATAAGAAACTGAAGAGGCATGGTTCCAAACCACGTATGAACACGTGTCAACGGGACCACATCACTCCTAATTTGCGATCTCGCCATATGAAGACATCTAGAAGGTTCTGGAAATAAACACCTTGCAACAGAAAGATGCGCTAACACCAGTCGCAAGATCTTCATGGGACAGACTGACAACCGGTACAAAAGAACGCTGAGCTGGAGCAAATAACCATACGCCACGTCACCTCCAGTACACGAACACACGAACAGGACTGGTTGCGTAAAAAGAGACAGAATGGATATTTCTCCTGGTCGGAAAACTGGCAAACAATAGTCAGCTGGCAGTCCTTCTCCTTTAGAATTCTCCGGCTATAAATAGAAGGCTCAACCTCCAGTTTTAAGGATCGGTTATCTTAGTCTCTCACTCTATACACACACTTATCCTCAAAGCGATTACTTATTCTCACGTCGGGGGTGGTTACAAGGAGAACCCTCATCTTCTCATCCTTGTAGTGAATCACTGGTGTTGTTCATTTTGCAGGATCCATAGAAGAATACAGTCATTTGTCGAGTGGAGGAAGGAGATTGAACCAACGTGCACGAGACGATCCGACTAAATAGCTTAGTGCTATCTAGTGTTTCTTCAGAACCGCATCTTTTGGTCCAATAAATTTTTTTTTTCAAAACACCCATAAGATGCGGTTAGATAGGGGAACTGCATCTTTGAAAACACTCATAACATCTTTTGATTAATTATTTACTAGTGTACACGGGTGAATGAAATATAGTGTAATTTGTTAACACATACAAACATCAAGATACATCTTTATAAAAAATGATTTTGACGTGACAATTATAAATTATGTCAAGTTAATTTTTAAAACATTTTTTTTCAACTTAGTTTTAATTTGTTTTTATGTATTTGATCTTTTAGCATAGTTAAGTTCACTTAAATTGTAATTATAAATATATAAATACATATTAAAAATTAAGAAATGTAAGTTAATTAATTAATGTATACTATGTGACAACTCGAGATTTCAAGGACTTTCTTTTACGCATTACTTGTTCCACAATTCAGTTGATGATGCTGTAACTTGTACATGTTATTAGAGTGGTTAATGTTAATGCATTGTTATGTTTGAATGATTGGTGTATTGTCACGATTGGCTGTTACATGAAATTGTAAGTGTTGGTTATTATGTAATGTTTAGGCATAGCAGAACACCACACACTTGATTCACACTTGGCACACGACGAAGAACTAGGACTCGACGAAGGAGACCTTCGTCACCAACACCCTTGACGAAGTACGGTTCTTCGTCAAGAGGTCCTTCGCCAATAAGGGGCCTTGGCCCAGGTTAGTTCAGCCCAGAATTGTAGGTGTATAACTTCTTAAAACATAACCGTTGAATCACAAAAACCCTAAGCACCCTCTCTCTTGCCTCTCTCTTGTGCGACGGCAACTGTGAAGCTCGGAGCTTTTCTTATTCAAACAATCTAATTAATCCGGAACCTTGGTTAGTATCTGATTCTTATTCGTTAGATTTATCCGATACGTGGATTTATATTGTGATGATGTTGTATGAATGCGTAGGATCCGGTATGCATAATGTTTCATTGTTCATTAACTGTATCACGTAGTTAGGGTTGTATGATGGGGTGTTGAGGATTCTTGTGTGTCTTAATGATTTTGGTTCTGTTAGAATGATAAGCAAGCATTGATCGAATGATTGTTATGATAGTAATGATGATATGAATATTTGAATTGTTAATGCCTTGTCGCATGTTACTGGTAATTAGCAACTTGATGATTGGTCGATGATCATTTTGAAATCGTTAATGATGATTAGGGTTCTAGAAAACGTGAAATTGTAACCGACTGGATCTGTAACTGTTTCATCACCTGATGAAGGGCGACGAAGATGGGTGCTCGACGAAACATGGTGGTTCTTTGCCACACCTCATCTCGACGAAACATGGGGTTCTTCGTCGGACGGATCACGACGAACCATAGGGTTCTTCGTCGGATGGTTCTTCGCCGAAGGGTAATCTGTTTAGGCTTGGGCTTGGTTAAGTAGCCCAGTTAACTGTTGTGAGATATTTGTGTGTTATACATGGGATGTGAACTGAGTATGTGCTATGTGATGTACGGTGATACTTGTGATAAATGCAATATCTGAAATACGTGACTTAATTGATAAATCTTGAAACTGATTGTTATTGATAACCACGGTAGGGTTGATTGACTAACTGGAAGGGTAATTAAACATACTGAGCAAATCAAAGGTGAGTTCATTCATCTTGAGCATGCGTCCCGGTGGGTGGGACAGTCATTGGGTATCCCTGAGAGGGATAGGTTTTTTTGGTAAATCGAAAGGGAATTCCTGAGAGGAATACGTCTTATGGGTAAAAAAATGGAATGTTGGATAATACACTCATCCTATCACCTTTAAGTCCCATCTTGTTTGTTACCTGAGAGGTAACGGAGTATTAGTTGGTAGCGCTATCTAGGTTTGGCACCCTCACCCCGTACCTGAGAGGACGGGTGTGAACTAATGACTCAGTCATGCCCAAATCTTTGATAGGAGCATTGGGGAACGAGCAAAATAAATCTGGAGCCGTCTTGTATTCGAGTTATTATCAACATTGAAATCAATGAACTGAACTAAACACTTGGTAACTAACGTTTTTGTAAAACTATGAAATCACCAGCGTTGTCTGATACACTTGTTGCATGCTCGCAGGTCGTTAGATGTTTTGGATGAGGAACTTGCTATCTGGAGGGCTGGAGTGGTCATGGGTCGCAATGCTTGGATATGCATGTCTTGGTTACTGAATTCATATACATTGGGTTTTGGAAACAATTAAACAATGAATTAGTATTTGTTTCCGCTGACACTATTTAACTTGGATTATGTTTTATGAATGCTTTACTTAATGAATGGAAATTTTGTTAAACATCTTATGGTTAGTTCAATGTGATTGGTGGCTAGATCCTGGTACGTCACACGTCTAGCGGGGTCACCGCATGTGGTATTCTGGGGGTGTGACAGTTTGGTATCAGAGCCACTGGTTATAGTGAACTAGGTTTTAAAACTTTTTGTTTTCTTTTTATAAAACCAGACTATAACCGAACAGTTCGGAAAGCGACCATGACACTCAGCTCCAGATTGCAAGGTTCGTTTCTCGTTTACTTACTGCATAGTATATCTAGTATACACTTATGTACGATGTTGCGTGCGATAGCACACTTAGCATTACAGACCGACTTCATGTGTATTTACTTGAGTTAGGTAATTGATAGGGTCACAGTGCGATATCCCGTTAGATTTTCGTGGTTTATGTTTTGTGGTGATTTGTCTTGTTGCGAGAGTTTGAGGAACCTTTTAGCATGAGTTGGGAGGAACTGAGATAAACATGCAAATTGCATTCCTATTATGGGTGCACACATAATAGTAATGTTGGGTGCATGTGAGTCCCAGTGAGGCCTAACGAGTGTGAAAGGGGTTTCGCTCTATTGCTTGATGTAAACTTAGTAGTCTGTGGAAATTCATCGTGAGGTTTGACTCCTACTTTATCTTGACTCTTAACCTTTTCCCTTTTCTTACATAGAATCATGAGGGGACGAGGCCATGGGCGTGGTCACATTGCGATGACTCAGGTCGAGCTGACAAACTTGATTAACACACGTGTGGCTGAGGCTTTGGCAGCCTACCAAGCTGGTCAACAAGTGAACCAGAATCAAAACAATCCGCCTGCTTGTACGTTTAAGACGTTTATGGATTGTAGGCCATAGACGTTCAGTGGGACTGAAGGAGCTGAGGGGCTACTGCGTTGGTTTGAGAAGGCAGAGTCGGTGTTCGCAATGTGTAACTATCCTGTTGGAGACATAGTGAAGTATGCTTCAGGCACACTCGAGGATGGTGCCTTGACTTGGTGGAATGCCCAAGTCCAGATGTTGGGCATTGAGATGGCAAATGCCACTACGTGGGATGATTTTAAGGAGCTGATGCGTGAAGAGTACCGTCCTCGTGATGAAGTGCAGAAACTGGAGAACGAGTATTATGATCTGAAAATGGTGGGGTCATGTCACACCCCGACCACGTAAAACAACAAAACGTGGCGGAAACGTCGGGGAGTGTTGTAACAGAATCATTGTTTCACAACCATGGATTAAACAATTTTGTTTTATTAAATTAAATGTATTACATTACATTGGAATTTGAAACAAAACATGAACAAATATACTTCCATTGTTATTAAGTCACTAAGGCCTCATCCATTCCTATGTGAGCGTACACAAATATCATCATCAAACATCATCAATTATGGTACCTGAAACACATGTGAAAATACGTCAGCATAAAAATGCCGGCGAGTACATAGGTTTTATGTGAGTGTCAGATTCATGGCTCGTTTTACATGTTGAAATACTTATTTAAAAAAAACCTTATTTTGAAAAGTATAGTATTGCGACATAATTAACTAACTCAAATCAAGTTGGATATGATTTATAAAATCTCGTAGCCATGATTCTTAACTCCAAAACATTTGTTTTATGAAATCAAATTGTAAAACATCTCGTAGAAACTCATTAACAAAACTCGTATGGTTGATATTATTCAGAAAACATCATTTTTGTGATATCGTTTCAAAATCGTTTACCCAAGTGATCTAGATAACGCAACGATATATAATGTGTTAAAAGCACTTATATATAGGAAGTACCAGCGGCGTATCCACCATGCTTTTAACACATTACACCCGCCCCGTTACCTAATCACTTCCCTAACCCAATGGTTCAAACAGTTACAAATTGTTCACATACATCAAATGGTTACAAATGGTTCACATATATCAAATGGTTACAAATGGTTCACATATATCCAACGATTACAAATGGTTCACATACATCAAATGGTTATAAATGGTTCACATACATCAAATGGTTACAAATGGTTCACATACATCCAACGATTACAAATGGTTCACATACATCCAACGATTACAAATGGTTCACATACATCAAATGGTTACAAATGGTTCAAAACGTAAAACAATTGCGCTAGCATGTTAAGTGAACATACATAGCAAAACATAATGAAATCATGTACTAATAGTGTACTAATGAACATAGCAAGTATATGATATGGAAACATGGAAAACACGAAAGTAACAAGTAGGCACATGTGTTTCACCCCAAAATGTTTGAAAAACAGTAAAAGAGGGGACTATGTACTCACCTGATGATACTTAGATGTCTTGACTAACAACCAAGCAAAGCTAGAGGGATCACGGAAATCAAACGGCACCTAATATAGGTAACTACATTAATAACCGGACCTAAATCGGAAGATCGGATAGAATGAGGTTTCGTAAACCAAATGAGTATAGGAACTCATGTAATATGGTTTAACAAAGCCTACATACTAAAATGAAACCTAACCTAAGTGCTTATGACCCATTATGACCCGTTTAGGTAGCTTACGCCACTTTAACGCGTCGTTCGCGTAAAACGCGTTCGGACTGCCTAACTAGTCCTATGACAAGTATTATATACCTTAACATGTCTAATAATGTTTCCTAATCAGTTTAGATGTCAAAATTTAGGTTACATATGCTTAAAATGAATTTATGCATAAAAAGGGCATTTTGGTAATTTTCCTAAGGCATATAAACTACCTATCATACAACTAGTTAAACGTAGTGACCATAAGGTATAACCTCGGAAGGTAATTCCCTATACAACTATGGTCACCTAATGTGTTTGGTCGGATCCTAATGATCGACCAAACGGGTCGGGTTCGAAAGTCTAAGCGGTTGTTTAGACCGCTTACCTTACGACCCTATATAAGCACTAAACCTAAAGTGACAAGCTAAACATGTTATAACATGTTTAACGAAGTTTGAAAATAGGTTTGATATCAAAACAAACGGTTTTGATACCTAAGAGTAGTTTGGTTACAAAATACGCAAGAATACGCATTTTGGCCAAAACTACGACTCGTCACTATGCCTAAATAACGTGGTAATCAGTAGGTATAGTCACAAGAGACTATAACCATCATGATTACGCTCACGTTATGAAGTTCAACGAACTTCGTGTTGACCATAAACTGGTCAATGCAGAAAGTCAAACAAAGTTTGACTTTCACGATAAAAACGCGTAAAAGAACAAAAGAATACTTACAAAGGGTCCAAGAATGGAAGCTTGATTCCAAATATTCCCAGGTATGAAGTGATAAACACATCAACTTAGAGAAATTTCAGAATCAAGGGGTGAGTTTGAGAGTGAAGATGGTGGGGGTATTTATAGTTTTTGCACAACCGTTAAGATCGTTCCTTGATAAACGAGCATCAATCTGGACCGTCCAAGTGGGCACAAGGTTTTGGAAAACTAGGGGTGCCCCAAAACCATCAAATGGTATTGAAAAAGTTACAAAAAAGACCCCCCAAGTTCAATCCCATTGCTGAAAAATGCTAAAAATCAATTTTTTGCCCAGATAGGGCCTTGGCGACGCGCCACGGCAAAGGCTTATGGTGGTGGCGCAACGCCACCATGTGCCAGCTCCAGCAATTTTGCCAAAATGGCAGAAATGGTCCCTGCAACACTTTTAAGCCATTTTTGATGCGTTTAAACCCCGTTAACCCCATTTCAAAGCTCTAAAATGAAGTTAAAGTATAGGGAACTTAAAAAGTGCTCAAAAATATCTTGGATGTCGGTTTTGTTTGGTCGTACGATTGCGTTGTTCGGTTAATTACGACGAAACACGAACGGATGCGAAAAACGATCCAAATTACGCGACGAATGGAATTTTATCAAGCCAATCACTAAAATAAAATATTTTAATGATTTCATAAGTTTTTGGATGTCCAGATGTATTCAGAACGTAAGATATGCGCGAAAATGCAAACTTATGCACTTTTTGAGGCTTTTAGTCCCTATTGATCAAGAAAGTTTATTTTTGCTCACCAAACACCTCAAAGCATATTTCTAAGCTATGTAAAGGATATTTAGGGAATATTTAACTTATCATCAAGTTCCGGAATGTTCGTTACAGTACAAATCGGCATACTTTCACAGTTTGTCGAAATTAGTCCCTGTAAGCGAATAAACTTGATTTCGCCACACCAAACCCTCCAAAACTTATTTCTAAGTTATGTAAAGGTTATTTAAGGTATGTTAAGCCCATTTCACTATTCCGGAGTGTTCGTTGCATTAAATTGGTTATATTTACGCATCAGTGCACGTATAACCTTCCAGAAAGCGATTTAAAGCTTGAAATCGAACATGAATTGATATGTGCAAACAATACACGTATTTTTACAGATCCCAAGTATGAAACACAATATTTCATAAATTTGGTATTTGTTTGATGGTCGCAGAGGCACAGGTGTCACAGGTCAGAAATCGAGGCATTCACGAAACGGTCTCATGAACTAGCTAACATGTGCCCGAACTTATCACGACCTCCACCCCGAAGAATCAAACCGTACATCAAGGGATTAGCCCCACCGGTGAAGGGCTTGGTTACTGCGGTGAACCTCAATAACTTAGCTCAGATCATTCGCTTAGCTCACAAGATTACAGATCAGTAGGTGGAGCGCGGCTCGCTACCACCGCGTGTTTCCACTACTGCCACTACCGCTATAGCTACTACACCTGCTACTGACAGCAAATGTAAGTGGAATGATGTAGACAAGGTGTCTAATCTGATCCAGTTACAGAAGAAGCCAGACAACAGCACCAACCGCAGTTTTAGCCAGTCATCTTCCGTGAATCAGAATCAGAGTAACAATTCGAATCAGGGTTCATACGCGGGAAAGTTACCGAAGTGTAACAAGTGCAACTTCCACCATCGCGGGCCGTGCACCCGGGTATGTCACAGGTGCAACAAGGTAGGCCATATGGCTAGAGACTTCAGGGTCTCACTCCCAAGGCAGCAGCAGCAGCAACCCCCATAGCAACAGCAGCCACAGCAACAGGAGAGGCAGCAGCCTTAGCAGAATCAGGGAAATCGTAAGGGGTGCTTTTAGTGTGGAGACGAGGGTCATTTCAGGCTGGATTGCCCTCAATTGAATCAGAATGCTGGTAATAATAACAATAACACTGGGAATAACAACAATGGGAACAATGGTGGAAATGGAGCGCGTGGGAGAGTGTTTACCATTGGCGCTGGGGAAGCTCGCAATGATGGCAACGTTGTGACCGGTACGTTTTCTGTGAACAATCTATTTGCTTCTGTATTATTCGACTCCGGTGTCGATTGGAGTTATGTGTCATTGGGGTTCAGTCGTCAGTTAGGATTGAGTCCTACACCTCTTGTAAACAAACACGTTGTAGAGTTAGCCGATGGCAAATCGATTGAAGCTTCGCATGTCCTTCTTGGGTGTAAACTCGATCTCATGGGTCAAGTGTTCGACATTGACCTACTCTCCGTTACTCTTGGAAGTTTTGATGTGGTCGTTGGCATGGATTGGTTGTCTAAGCATCAAGCGGAAATTCTATGTAAAGAGAAAATCGTGCATATCCCTATCCCCAGTGGGGAATTCTTGTCGGTTCAAGGACATTGTAGTGGTGCAATGGTTGGCATCATCTCAGCCATAAAAGCCCAGAAGTGTCTACGAAAGGGCTACCCTGCTATTCTAGCTCTTGTTACTGATTCACAACCTGAAGAAAGGAAGATCGAGGACCTTCCAGTTTTTCGTGAATTTTCTGACGTGTTTCCTAAAGAGCTACCTGGTTTACCTCCACATCGTCAAGTGGAATTTCAGATTGACCTTATGCCAGGAGTAGCTCTGATTGCTCGTGCTCCTTATCGTCTTGCACCAGGTGAGTTGCAAGAGCTGTCAAATCAACTCCAAGAATTGTTGGATAGAGGCTTTATCCGACCCAGTTCGTCGCCTTGGGGAGCCCCAGTTTTGTTTGTGAAGAAGAAAGACGGGTCTTTTTGTATGTGTATAGATTATCGAGAACTCAACAAGGTGATAGTCAAGAACCGCTATCCCTTACCACGTATAGACGACCTGTTTGACCAGTTACAAGGGTCAAGCTTTTACTCGAAGATCGATTTAAGATCAGGCTATCATCAGATGAGAGTCCGAGAGGAGGATGTCCATTATGAGTTTCTGGTTATGCCGTTCGGGTTGACAAATGCACCCGTGTTTTTCATGGACCTTATGAACCGGGTGTGCAAACCGTATCTTGACGAGTTCATCATCGTGTTTATCGATGACATTCTGATCTACTCAAAGAGCAAGGAGGACCACGAGCGACACTTGCGTCTTATCTTGGAGCTCCTGAGGAAGGAGCAACTTTACGCGAAATTCTCTAAGTGCGACTTCTGGATTCGAGAGGTACACTTCCTTGGCCACATTGTGAATGAATCAGGGATACACGTGGATCCTGCAAAGATCGATGCTATTAGAAATTGGGCGGCACCAAGGAATCCTTCGGAGGTGCGACAATTTCTCGGTCTCGCTAGGTACTATCGGAGATTTATTAAAGACTTCTCAAAGATTGCTCAACCTCTTACTTCGTTGACACAAAAAGGCGTTGCATACTCATGGGGACGAAACAAGAAGATGCTTTCTAGTTGTTGAAACAAAAACTCTGTAGTGCACCAATTTTGTCTTTACCTGAGGGTACCGAAGATTTTGTGGTGTACTGTGATGCTTCTATTCAGGGTCTTGGTTGCGTGCTGATGCAACGTGAGAAGGTGATAGCTTACGCCTCTCGACAGTTGAAGGTTCATGAGAGAAATTACACGACTCACGACTTAGAGTTGGGAGTTGTGGTGCTTGCGCTCAAGATCCGGAGGCATTACCTGTACGGTACTAAATGCACTATTTATACCGACCACAGGAGCCTTCATCATATTTTCGACCAGAAGGAATTGAATATGCGACAGGGTCGCTGGGTAGAACTCTTAAACGACTACGATTGTGCCATCAAGTATCACCCAGGCAAAGCTAACGTTGTAGCCGATGCCCTTAGTTGGAAGGAAACGAAACCCAAGCGTGTCCGTGCTTTGCAACTCACTATTCACTCTAATCTACCTGAACAGATCCGTTCTGCTCAGACTGAAGCGTTGAAGGAAGAAAACCTTAAAGCCGAGTATTTGTGGGGAATGGAGAAATGAATTATAGAGAGATCGGATGGTATTCTCTATTTCATGGAATGAATATGGGTCCCTTTGTTTGGAAACCTTAGAGATCTTGTGATGGACGAAGCACACAAGTCTCGATACTCTGTTCACCCAGGTTCGGATAAGATGTATCAGGACCTCAAAGTCTTGTACTGGTGGCCGAAGATGAAAGCTAACATTGCGACGTATGTGAGTAAGTGTTTGACTTGTGCTAAAGTCAAGGTAGAGTATCAGAAACCCTCAGGCCTGCTCCAACAACCATAAATACCCATGTGGAAATGGGAGCAAATTGCTATGGATTTCGTCACTTGTTTGCCAAGAACTCAAAACGGGAACGACGCCATTTGGGTGATCGTTGATCGCCTTACGAAATTCGCACACTTCCTTGCGATCAAGGAAACTAATAAGTTCTCTCAACTTGCTGCTGTTTATCAGAAGGAAGTGGTTTCTAGGCACGGGGTGCCAACCTCTATTATCTCGGATCATGATCCGCGTTTCATATCTGATTTGTGGCAATCAATGCATAAATCGTTCGACTCACGTCTCGACATGAGCACAGCTTATCACCCACAGACGGATGGTCAAAGCGAACGAACCATCCAGACACTTGAAGACATGCTGCGAACATGTGTGATCGATTTTGGTAAAGGATGGGAGAAACACTTACCGTTGATTGAGTTCTCCTACAACAACAGTTACCACACTAGCATCCAGGCAGCTCCGTTTGAAGCATTGTACGGCCGGAAATATCGTTCTCCTCTTTGTTGAGCTGAGGAGGGTGACAGCCAGATCACAGGTCCGAAACTGGTGGCGCGCAACTGTCAGAAGAGCTACGCTGACAAGCGTAGGAAACCCTTGGAGTTCACTGTAAGCAATCGCGTTATGTTGAAAGTCTCACCCTGGAAGGGTATGGTGCACTTTGGGAAGCGCGGCAAGCTTAATCCACGCTATGTTGGGCCATTCAAAATTTTGGAACGTATTGGCAAGGTGGCGTACAAGCTCGAGTTACCTGCCGAGTTGGGTAACATTCATGATGTTTTCCATATTTCACAATTGAAGAAGTATTTTTCCGATGAAACACTTGTTGTACCACTTCAAGAACTGAAAATTGACGACAAATTGCAGTTTGTCGAAGAACCCATTGAAATAATGGATCGGGAAGTCAAAGTCCGTAAGCATAGTCGAATCCCAATAGTGAGAGTTTGTTGGAACTCAAGACGTGGACCGGAGTTCACGTGGGAGCGCGAGGATCAGATGAAGCTCAAGTACCCTCACTAATTCCCAACTAACAAATCTAAATCTGTTGCAACTGATGAATTTCGGGGCGAAATTCCCTTTCAAGTTGGGGATGATGTGGTACCCGCGGAAAATCCACAGTCATCCTGAGTTAACATCTTGTTGTTTTGGATTACTTGTCAAATTTCGGGACGGAATTTCTTTCAAGTTGGGGATGATGTGACAACTCGAGATTTCAAGGCCTTTCTTTTATTCATTACTTGTTCCACAATTCAGTTGATGATGCTGTAACTTGTACATGTTATTAGAGTGGTTAATGTTAATGCATTGTTATGTTTGAATGATTGGTGTATTGTCACGATTGGCTGTTACATGAAACTGTAAGTGTTGGTTATTGTGTAATGTTTAGACATAGCAGAACACCACACACTTGATTCACACTTGGCACACGACGAAGAACTAGGACTCGACGAAGGAGTCCTTCGTCACCAACACCCTTGACGAAGTAAGGTTCTTCATCAAGAGGTCCTTCGCCAGTAAGGGGCCTCGGCCCAGAATTGTAGGTGTATAACTTCTTAAAACATAAAGGCTGAATCACAAAAACCCTAAGCACCCTCTCTCTTGCTTCCCTCTTGTGCGATGGCAACTGTGAAGCTCGGAGCTTTTCTTATTCAAACAATCTAATCAATCCGGAACCTTGGTTAGTATCTGATTCTTATTCGTTAGATTTATCCGATACGTGGATATATTGTGATGATGTTGTATGGATGTGTAGGATCCGGTATGCATAATGTTTCATTGTTCATTAACTGTATCACGTAGTTAGGGTTGTATGATGGGGTGTTGAGGATTCTTGTGTGTCTTAATGATTTCGGTTCTGTTAGAATGATAAGCAAGCATTGATCGAATGATTGTTATGACAGTAATGATGATATGAATATTTGAATTGTTAATGCCTTGTTGCATGTTACTGGTAATTAGCAACTTGATGATTGGTCGATGATCATGTTGAAATCGTTGATGATGATTAGGGTTCTAGAAAACGTGAAATTGTAACCGACTGGACCTATAACTGTTTCATCACCTGATGAGGGGCGACGAAGATGGGTGCTCGACGAAACATGGTGGTTCTTCGTCACACCTCATCTCGACGAAACATGGGGTTCTTCGTCGGACGGATCACGACGAACCATAGGGTTCTTCGTCGGATGGTTCTTCGCCGAAGGGTAATCTATTTGGACTTGGGCTTGGTTAAGTAGCCCAGTTAATTGTTGTGAGATATGTGTGTGTTATACATGGGATGTGAACTGAGTATGTGCTATGTGATGTACGGTGATACTTGTGATAAATACAATCTCTGAAATACGTGACTTAATTGATAAATCTTGAAACTGATTGTTACTGATAACCACGGTAGGGTTGGTTGACTAACTGGAAGGGTAATTAAACATACCGAGCAAATTAAAGGTGAGTTAATTCCTCTTGAGCATGCGTCCTGGTGGGTGGGACAGTCATTGGGTATCCCTGAGAGGGATAGGTTTTTTGGTAAATAGAATGGGTATTCCTGAGAGGAATACGTCTTGTGGGTAAAAATCTGGAATGTTGGATAATACACTCATCCTATCACCTTTAAGTCCCATCTTGTTTGTTACCTGAGAGGTAACGGAGTATTAGTTGGTAGCTTATCTAGGTTTGGCACCCTCACCCCATAGCTGAGAGGACGGGTGTGAACTAATGACTCAGTCATGCCCAATGCTTTGATAGGAGCATTGGGGAACGAGCAAAATAAATCTGGAGCCGTCTTGTATTCGAGTTATTATCAACATTGAAATCAATGAACTGAACTAAACACTTGGTAACTAACGTTTTCGTAAAACTATGAACTCACCAGCATTGTCTGATACACTTGTTGCATGCTCGCAGGTCGTTAGATGTTTCGGATGAGGAACTTGCTATCTGGAGGGCTGGAGTGGTCATGGGTCGCAATGCTTGGATATGCATGTCTTGGTTACTGAATTCATATACATTGGGTTTTGGAAACATTTAAACAATGAATTACTATTTGCTTCCGCTGACACTATTTAACTTGGATTATGTTTTATGAATGCTTTACTTAATGAATGGAAATTTTGTTAAACATCTTATGGTTAGTTCAATGTGATTGGTGGCTAGATCCTGATACGTCACACGCCTAGCGGGGTCACCGCATGTGGCATTCTGGGGGTGTGACATACTAACTATCCTTAGTTAAAAATAAGTTATAGTTAAATTTGTATTGGATATCTATAAATATATTATTTTAAGCATTATTATTTAACAGAAAAGAGAGAAATAGAAAACTAATTTTCTAATACTCTAGAATAATATTACATATCCCTTAGTTTAAGGGTTTATTGGGTAGTATAGATAGGAAGATATTGATACATAATTAATTTAGACATGCGTTTAAGTCCTAACCCAAACACCAATGCTAACTCATTTCATACTAGTTGCTTTCAGAATAATTTTTGAAATTATCATGTGAAATTGTTTATTAGGATAATATTTCAACATAATTTATAGTAATATCTTTTTAAAAAAATAAAATATATAATCCGGTTCTCTCTTAAAAAAATGGTTATCTTTTTTTTTTTGAAAAGAAAAAAAAAATGGTTATCTAAAACATAATAGTAACAAGTTCCTTATTATATGAAGATGAATAATACATGTTTCCGTCTATAAAGTGGGTTATGTTGTTCAATAGAACCCATTTATAACCAGGCCTTTTATCATCACATGTATGAAAAGAAAAACAGCTAACGGACCAAAACCCATAATAACAAATCTATTTTATTATGCTAATGCTTAGGACCATCAAGATCCCCAACACCACCCCTCCAGCCCTAGGCTCATAAGATTGTGGGGTATTCCACGATCACCACGGGCCTCCTTCTCTCTTAACTAATTGTTTGATGATCTATGAGGGTGATGTAGAGAATTATCACCACACTCCATAGGGTAGTGATTGAGGATCGTGATGGAGAAGATGATGTGGAGGATGTTTATAGGGTCTTGACAGTCATTACCATACCATTAAAATATACATTTGACCAAATAAAACGTATCTAATTTATTACATGAAAAAAAACGTATCTAATTTGTTACATGGAAAGGATATACTTTAACAAATAAATTTTGGGGAAATAGACTGTATCACCCTAAATTATGCAAAATTGGCCAATAGCACGCCCAACTTTCAAGTTGGCTCCCACCACCCTCTACTCGACAACTTGGTGTCACTGTCACCCCCTCGTTAAAAAATCACTAACTCAGTTAGGTTTTTAATCCTACGTGTCATGGGGATGATGAGGTGGACAGCCTACGTGGACTCACCATTTAACATCTCTGTAAACATAATATAAAAACCTAATTCAACACAAACACATATTCCTTCGCTTTGTCTTTATCAATTCACAACCTGCAAATTTATTTCTTTTTCAACTGAATTCAGATCTGAAATGATGCTCGGTTCATGATGTAACCGCCTAGTTCAGATCTGTTTTTTTCGTCATCTGTTCTCTCAATCAAACAAGAATCAGTTCAGATATGAACTCAAACATGATGCTCAAATAATTTGTAATTCAATTCAAATCGATAAGTGTGATGAGTTATGAACAAAATACTCAGATTTCAATCAATTCAAATCTCCGATTGATTTTGCTCTGCAACAACCTCCGGCGACCACTCCCACCTCGAGCCGCTGCAACAACCTCCAACCTTCACACTTGTAACCCCGCCTCCTTTCAGATCTGAACGACGAACCCTAGAGAGAGAGATGGGAGAGAGAACATCACCGTCACTAGCCAAGATTGAAGCACAATCTCACCGAATATTTGGACCCAGCCATCGTTGCCTCCTTTCAATTGTGTTTCAGACTCTCCGTAGCCGGAACTCCATCTCTCTGTTTCAGATGATGATGGCAAAAAACAATTCAGTTTTGGAAGCGGATTTATTTGCAACGCTATCTTGAAATCCGGTCACAAATCACGAAGAAGGATGGAAATGGAGGGTTGTGCGTGGTGAAGAGACGACGGAGTGATGATGGTAGGTGGTGTTTTGTGGCAGTGGTGGCAGGTGATAATGGTGGTGGTTGGTGGAGGTGATGGTGGTGGTAGCGTTAGAGAGAGAAAGGGAAAAGGGGTTTGGAACAGATGTGTGTATTTGTTGGTGCACGAATGTCTAAAGCCTACGTCTTAGTCTTAGTTGATCAATGTATAGGGTCTAGATGTGTTAATTATGTATTGTATAGGGGTTGAATATGTAAATTTGGGATGTTAATGTAGAGGTTCCGCTTTTATGGACATGTGACATATGAGTGAAACCCCAACTAGATGGTTTCGCTCATACGGACATGGTCACATAAGCGAAACCTCCTCCCCTATATAAACCCAAGTTGTTTTCTCATTTTAAAAAGTTCATGTCTCCAGTGAAGCCGAACTGCTGCTCGTGTATTTCTTGGAAGATTAATGAGAAAACTGTTTTAAAGTGATATATTTCTGTTTCTACTCCATTTCTGCTTTGATTCATGCCGATTTTGTATTTCCGCTGCATTTTCGGTAGTATCTAGCTCCGATTGACTCACACGACTGTCAATAACGGTCCTACAATTGGTATCAGAGCCAGTTGTGAGCTAGTTTACCCGAATCAAAGCCTTTTTCTATCACATTTTGAGTTTCTGGACTTTCCGATGGACAAAATGGACTGAAATTTGAACACATAGTGTAAAATTGTCTAATAACAAACCCTTGAGAAATTCAGACCTAAAATCAGCTTAAAAGTGACCTAAAATGGCTCGTGAATAGGTTTCGCTTTTGTGTACTTGAGTGATTTCGCTGATACGGTATAACCGAAATCAGGGATTTCGCTTGTGTGGTTTCGCTCATAGTGTCATATTTGGGTTTCGCTCTTGTGGTTTCGCTTATTGTTACACTTTGATTTCGCTCATATGGTCATTACTTGATTTCGCTCATATGGTCTTTGTCTTATTTCGCTTTTGTGAGCATTAGGTGATTTCGCTCATAACAACACTTAAAATCTGATTTCTCTTATAAGATCTGTTTTAGTATAAAAGTCATGGTTTGAGCATTTAGTCCATTTCGTACGTGATCGAGTGTTGGAAACTCAGTCTGTGTTAAAAGTTTTTTGATAAAAACAACCTGTTAATCAAAAAGTTAAACATTTTTGGAAATTTGTCACTAAAAATGGAACATCAAGATTTTTACAACTTCTTCGCGGGCAGTGGTATGGCAGCAGGACAAACCTCGGGTAGTGTTATGCAAAACGTCAACATGGAGAACGAATTGGGAACAATGCAAAAGCCTCCCAAGCTGATGAACATAGATGAATATGCAGGATGGTCAAGCAGATTTAAGAACTGGGTTCAGGCTAACCATTTTGAATGCTGGATGAAGATAGAGAGAAAGTATGTTCCACCAGTTGATGGTTTAAATAATAAGAAGAATATTGTAAGCCTGACAGAATCAGAACAGAATGATTTCAAAGCCGAGAAAAAGATGATTAGTATTCTCCAGCAGGCTATCAAAGAAGATATTTTAGTATTGTTGCAATATGAGGATAATGCTCAATCTATGTGGAATGCATTAAAAGCGAAGTTTAAAGGTAGTGATTCCATGATCAAGAACAAGAAGGCTCTGCTCAAGAAGGAGTTTGATATTTTTACCGGTATGAAGGGTGAAACTACAAGGCAACTAATTGAAAGATATTGCCATTTGGTACTTGAGATGAATAGATTAAAATTTGAAAAGACCGATGAAGAATGGATTGACAAATTGTCTGATGCGTTACCCTATGACGAGTGGGGTACATACCTGATGATGCTGAAGAACAATTCAGACTTTGCCAATTACAATCTTAGTTTGTTCATAGAAAAGATTGAATCTCATGAGTTAGAATTGTTGAAGATCAAAAAGATGAACTCAGCAAATGTTCAACAAGATGTATCTTTGTACTACAGAGGCAGTACTCCAGTTATAACAAATCAGAGCCCAAAGATACAAACTGGTTTCAGTGATGACACAAGTTCAAGTGCTTCGTCAAATACTCCACAAACAAACAAACCGTCACCATTTTCGAGTGTTGATCCAAACTTCAAAGCTAGTGAACAACCATCACCTCAAAGTTCGTCCAGTTCAAATAATCAGGCATAAGTTTCTGGGATCCAATGCAACATCGCAGTTAATATCAAGAATGGGAATGAATTCACTGAATCAGCTGCAAAACAACACATTGCATTGTTGGCTTCCGTGTTAGAATCGTATGAGTCTTTGGTAGCGGGTAAGATCGGAAATCCGGACATGACCAAAGAGGATTACGATCAGATCGATCCGGAGGAACTTGAGCTGATAGATATTAAATGGGGCATGGCTAGTTTGGTGAGGAGAGCACAGCGCTTTATGGAAATTACAGGCAGAAACAGTCTTTCTGGACCTGATCAGAAGTTAGGATTTGACAAGTCCAAGGTAACCTGTTTCAAGTGCAAAGAAAGAGGCCATTTCAAAAGAGAGTGTCCAAACCGAGAAGTGAATAATCATCAGAATCCGTTCACAAATGATTATTACAAACAGGCAATCTATCACCGACCAAATCAGCAACCTGGAGTTCAAAGACCACAGATCGAGAACAAACCAGAGAAAGCTCTCATTGTGAATCAGGATGATGAGAAAGTTGCTGAGGGGTTTAGTTGGGATAAATACATCCCTGGAAGTGATGGACAGGCTATGATGGCTGAGATAGTTGAAGTGACCGAAAGTGTTGTTGAACCTAAAGTGGTTGTTGAAGATGTTTCTGTGGATAATGTGGCTGACATTGAGGATTTAGATGCAGAAGTTCTTTATTATCAATCTGAGCAGGAGGTATTAGCCAGTTCTTTGAGATCTATCATGCCTCCTAAAGTTTTTGAATCTTTTGCAGGTTTCTTTGAAGAACCGACGACTGGATTGTGTCCAAGATATGAGGAGAAGAAAGAATTTGTTGAAGAAATGATCGATGTGACAAAGGAGATGACCGAAGACACTTTGAAAGAAATTGCTGACAAGGCTCTCATGGCGAAACTGAAAGAGGTAGACACAGAACTTGTGAAACCAGAGTCTGTCGGTACCGAGTCAGTTCAAAAGGAGTCGGATCAGGAGTCAGGAATTGAGGAGGTCAAATCTGAGAAAGTGTCTGAGTCAGAGTCCAAAAATGTCGGTAAACAGGAAGTAAAAACTGCTCATGAAGCAGAAGTTGTTGAGATAGTGGATTCAATGTCTGAAACCCCATGCCAAAAGTGTTTACAACCGTGCATGGAGTGTCTTGAAAAAGACACTAAGTTTCAGGAATTGAAACAACATGCTGACATGTTAAAATTTGATCTTGGACAAGTCAAAGAAGCATATGATACACTAGCCAGATCAGTTAAAATGATCAAAAAAGAAAGTGTCGAAAATGATAAAGCCACAAAACTTGCAAAAGCAACACTATTTGATAAACAAGTGGAAGTTAATTTTCATATTGATACAATCGCATCATTAAAGAAAGAATTGGAATTGACTAAAATTGAAAATGAGCGAATCAATAAGAAATTAATGAGCTATGTTGCATCGTCCTATGTTCTTGAACAAATTGTTCCACAACAGCTCAATGCTGCACCGATCTTTAACAGTGTTCCACCCCCAATGTGGAATCATTATACTAAAAAATATCCAGATGGGGTGGAATCTGCATTAAATCTCAAGTTGAAAACAATTGAGGATGAATTGCCAGAGAGCATTGATGTTACATTCTCTGCATCCGACACGGACAACGAGTCACAGGTCATCAAGACTGTTGTCGATCAGGTGTTAGATGAAGAGAGTGATAACTCTGAGGTTGAAGTTATGAAATCTCATTCTAAGAAGTCTGTTACTGATTCTGAAGATGAAGAAAATTTTTTAGATCATTTTATACCGAAATCAGACAAGAGTACGAATGATGATTCGATTATGGTGGTTTACACTATGATTGGAACGGACAAGCTTTATTCTGATTTCGAGTATCCGCTTCAGAACGTTAAGATTGAAAATGTCGAGAAAGTTTACAAATTGGTTGAAATTGACATTGATGTAGTAAACAACAAAGAATTCTTTTCGAAACCTAAAAAGTCATTTGTTACAACACGTTTCAACAACTCGGGGAAAAAGGAGTGGGAAGGAAATGGTAACAACTTTAGAAACAAAGGAATTGGTTTTGAGAAAAAGATGGATAAGAAGGTTGTCAAGTCAAAGGATAAAATGAATGATATATTTGTTGTTGGACCAAGTGTGGATGACGAAAAAGAGTACATTTTTAGTCAAAAGGCCATTAACGATTTCAATGTGGCGAAGAAACTGAAAGAAGAGTCGTTCAAATCAACTTTTGTCGAGTATGACAAAAGAATTTGCTATCACTGCAATGAGATTGGACATATGGCAAAACAATGCAAGAAAATTTTTGAAAAACCTGTCGTAAAACCTGTTGTTCAAAAACCTCGACCTAAGTCACCAGTTGACAAAAAGGGTAAAAAACAAATGGTTTCACCAATCCGCATCTTGAAAAGAGGTGAATCATTGAAGTTGGAAGATAATCCGAAATTGACATTCGAAATTGGCGAATCTTCAAAATCACAAAAGACTTCAAAGATTTATCCGAAAACAAAAATTTTTGAAACTCAATCATGGGTGGTTAAACCAAAACAATCAGTTGAGGTGAAGAAAATGGAGAATGAGTTAAAGTTTGATTCAAAAGTCTTTAATCCCAATGTTCTAAATATTTTTGGAAAAATGGTTGACAGAAAAGTCAAAGGGGTAAAGGAATTTTATGAATCAAAAGTGGTTGCTAATGATAATCATGAATTTGAATTTGAGCTTGATAAGTTTCTTGCAGAATTTCCCCCAATCACAAATGAAGTAAAATCAAAAGTAAAAACTGATGTTCCGAATGTCACGTTTAACTTTCCTAAGACTGATGAGAAGTGTGATGTAGTGTTTGGGAGTGTTTCAGCAGTTAAAAAGTCATGGAGTTCATTGTTTGAATGAATTTGCTATGATGTTTGCAGGGGCTGCCCAGGTCGATCATTTCAAAATGGATCATGGACAGCGGGGCCTCAAGACACATGACGGGGATGTTGGCACTGCTTTACGACGTTAAATCAATCAACGGAGGTTACGTGGGTTTTGCAGGAAACCAAGGAGGAAGGATTGTCGGTCAAGGAACATTGATGAATGGAGTAATTTCGTTCGAGAAAGTGAATTACATAATTGAATTGGAAAACAATTTACTCAGTATTTCACAAATTTGTGATAATTCTTTTACCGTACATTTCACTAAAAATGAATGTCTTGTCTTAAAACCTGGTTTCGAAATTCCGGAAGAAATGGTGTTGTTGCGAGCTCCACGAGTAAATGATTTGTACATTCTTGATATGAGTGTCGCAACAACAACAAATTATCAAAAACAATGTTTTGTGTCAAAAACCAAAGCTACTGAAAAGGATTCAATAATGTGGCATCGAAAGATGGGCCACATTCATATTAGAAAAATGAATTTTCTTGTATCAAATGATTTAGTTGAAGGTGTAAATTTGAGAAACTTTCATTTGAATGATGACTATGTAGCTTGCAAGAAAGGAAAGTAGATCAGGAAGTCACACCCACAAAAGTTGCTGAATTCAATCAGAGTACCACTTGAGAGACTCCACATGGATCTCTTCGGGCCGGTCAATGTAAAAAGTATCAGTGGTGATTTGTATTACTTGGTAGTCACTGATGATTATACGAGGTTTTCGTGGGTGGTGTGCATGGAAAGAAAGGATCAGACATTTGAGTCGCAGATGATTCTGTTCAAAAAGATGGAGACAGTGTACAAGGTACCAATCCGAAGAATCCGAAGTGATAATGGGACGGAGTTCAAGAATAACCGCATGCTCGATTTCTGTAACAAGAACGGAATTCTTCATGAATTCAGTGCACCATATACTCCACAGCAGAATGGTGTAGCTGAGAGAAAGAACCGTACTCTAATTGAAACTGCTCGAACCATGCTGGCCGATTCTAAACTACCGATCTATTTCTGGAGTGAAGCTGTAGCAGCAGCATGTTATACCTTGAATCGAGTGCTTACAGTGAAGAAATACAAAAAGACGTGCTTTGAACTTCTTCACAGATATAAGCCTAATCTAAAATTTCTAGAGCCGTTCGGATCACCGTGTACCTTCATAGATCAAGATGGAAAGTTTGGTGCGAAGAGTAATGAAGGTTTCTTTGTGGGATACGCGAGTCCCTTAAAAAGAGTGTTCGTTCCATGCTTGAAGAAGGTAATTGAAGTTCAACATGTGGATTGTCAGAAACACACGGCGTCACCTCAACTTCCCGGACACAGATTGCTTTTCGATTATGACAAACTCTGGGAGTCGTTCCAACTACCGACAGAGCCGAGTGAAGAGGAACTTGTTTATTTGTACCAACAACAGCAATCATCTTTTCAAGATTAGGTGCCTAGACCGTTGGTGGTTTCTCAACCAGAAGAGGATACAAATGCTCCTACAACTGGTGCAAACGATCACGAGGCAGGTCCGAGTGGAACAGCTCATGACGACCCAGTAGAACCAGCTCCATCATTTGATCAGTCCGATGACTCAGATTCGGAGAACGGTCCGATATTTGATGAGGATCCAAATGTTGCATCAACTGAAGCTGAGGATCACACCGGTGATCTAGACATCACGAATCAGCAATCGGAAGTTGTTGTGCCTGACACAATCATGCCACGAACATTATCTTATCATCCTTCAGATCAGATTATCGGAGATCTTCAAAGTGGTGTTAAGACTAGAGATCAATTCAACCGAGCACTTACATGTTTTTATTCATCTGTTGCTCCTTTGCAAGAGGAATTCTCACTGAAATGTTTTATTTCGTAGATAGAGCCCAGAACATATAAAGAAGCGTTGACTGAAGATAGCTGGGTGAATGCAATGCAGGAGGAGCTGCAACAATTCGAAAAGTTGGGCGTCTGGAGACTTGTTGATCTGCCTAAGAATCAAAAGCTAATCAAGACGAAATGGGTTTTTAAGTGCAAACGTGATGACAGAGGTGTCGTGGTGAGAAACAAAGCGTGTCTTGTGGTTCAAGGCTTCAGTCAACAGGAAGGAATAGATTATGATGAAGTTTACGCGCCTGTTGCTCGCCTTGAAGCTATTCGTATCTTCCTGGCATTTGCTTCATGGAAAGACTTCAAAGTGTACCAGTTGGATGTTAAATCTGCCTTCCTGTACGGAAAGATTAAAGAAGAGGTGTATGTGGGATAACCACCGGGGTTTGCTGATCCACAACACAAGAACAAGGTCTATTTGCTGGATAAGGCACTCTACGGTTTACACCAGGCCCCGAGATCCTGGTATGAGACGCTTTCCCTACATCTTTTAAGCAACGGGTTCATCAGAGGAACAGTAGATAGCACTTTGTTCACAAAGGAAGTTGCAGGCCATCTCCTAATTGTGCAGATATACGTTGATGATATCATTTTTTGTTCGACCAACGACGACTTGTGTAAAGAATTTGAGTTGGTGATGAAAAAGAAATTCGAAATGAGTTCGATGGGGGAGATGAAGTTCTTCCTCGGGCTGCAGGTGGAGCAAATGCCCGATGGAATCTTCATTCACCAACGAAGTATGTGAAGGACGTGCTTGACAAGTTCGACATGACTGATTGCAGTCCTGCGTCAACCCCCCTTGCACAGAATCACGGGATTTGTCCAGATGAAAATGGAGTGAAAATGGAAGAGACACTGTACCGTTCAATCATTGGATCTCTGATGTATCTCACGGCTTCCCGTCCAGACATCATGTACCCGACGTGCCTTTGTGCCAGATATCAGTCAAATCCAAAGCAGTCACACCTGACCATTGTGAAACGTATCTTACGGTATTTGAAAGGCTGCCCAAGCATCGGCTTGTGGTATCCTCGATCGGGTGACTTTACTTTATCTGGTTTTGCTGATTCTGACTTTGGAAGCTGCAAGCAAAACGCAAAGTCCACCACTGCTGGGTGTCAGTTCTTTGGAACTCGACTCGTTACCTGGCAGTGTAAGAAACAAACCGCAGTAGTGCTCTCTACATGCGAGGCTGAATACGTTTCAGCCTCCAGCTGTTGCTCGCAGATCCTTTGGATCCAACAGCAGATGCGAGACTTCGGTTTCCAGTTGTTAGACACTCCAATCTATGTGGACAATGAAGCAGCTATTAACATCACTAAAAATCCGGTTCACCATTCAAAAACGAAACATATTGAGATCCGTCACCATTTTATCCGTGATTGTCACGAGAAAAAGTTAATTCGGATTGAACATTTGCACGCCGATGATCAGAAAGCGGATTTTTATACTAAACCTTTTGACAAAAAGAGATTTTATTATCTTTTGAAATTGAATGGGTTGAAAAATCTGAAATCTGGGAGGGTAATTGAATGTGAAGTCGAGTTGGGCGGCGATCTGACGTGAACCATGTCGTGTTGTCAAATTTGTTTGTACGGTTTGTTTTTTTGCTTTTCGATAAAAACAAAAACACAAAAATATGTTTTTCTTTTTAGGGGGAGAAAGGTTGCAGAAAAATACAAAAACATGATAAAATTAGAAAAACCAAAAACATTTTGAAAAAGTAAAAATGAGTTTGTGTAAAAAGGGGAAATGATAGTACATCAGCTAGACAGGTGCAGTACGCTAAAGAAATGTAATGATAAATATGTTAAGCAGTCTTGTAGATGATATGCTGATAGGTTTTTACACATTCAGTAAATTTGTTTGGGATATAAACATAAATTTTACTTGCTTTTGTGTGGGGAACATCTCTCGGATATATGGGTAACCCCCGAAATCTTGTTTGAAAGGTCCCTCTTTCTGAGATACTAGGTCTTTATGCTTAGTGATATCTGGGGTATTATCCCGGGACTTCTGATAATGCGGAAGCAATGGCCTAGTCCCCGGAGAATACTTTACTGTATGCTTGAAATATAGCGCCGCCCTCAGCAGAAATAGACAATAAAATTGCTAAATCAATGCTGTTGTAAAAAAGATCCTCTAAAGGGGACTCACCAAAGTCGAAGAAGTCGTCATCTCTCTGCTGAACGGAAGTTCTGACCTGAGCTCTCACGACCTTCGCATCTAACCCCCTACAGATATCATCTAGGTATACTCACCTGTAAGACTGAATATTGGGATCTGGATACGGGAGTATATTCTGAGGTGGGACACATATAAAAGTTAAGCCTTAAAACATTAAATCCGTATCCTGAACAGATTGAGAAATGTGTGAAAATTTAAAATGGATCAGTATATCGACAATCAATGCAAACTGTTTAATATATTGAAAATGTAATCAAGCTTAACGGTACTTGTATCTCGTCGGCAGCTGATATGATCCCTTAACACGCTCGCAAAAAGATTGTGTGTACAGTTTATTGTTTTTCATATTCAAAATCCAAAAAGATTTTTTTTCCATCTTATTTTAGACAACAGATGTTGGGGATTGGATGATCAAAGTCTTATGTGCTAAACATGTCGGATCTTGAGGGTTGGGAAAGCAGTTGATTATGAAAATGATCGGTAATTGATTCAATGTACAAAAGTTCATTAATTTGAACTTGATTTCATTTCAGAAATTCAGCATCTTCATAAGTTTGGTCAGCCAAGGTCATTAACTTGGATTTGGCAGGCTAAACGGTTGACCAAGGTCATTAACTTGGACTTGGTTAACTGGGTGTGTCGGTAAAAATTAAAAGATTTAAAATTTGATTGTAAAGTGTTAGGTTTAGTTGATTGGATTCTTTATATAGTCAAATCTTTATAGGATTGTGAAAGAACCAGATCATCAATTATGGACATTTTAAAATGTTTATTCTTATAAATGATTGAGGTTTGCAGGTGAAAGTTCCAGATTAATATCCCGATAGCAGAGTCTTAGGGTGTAACACCCCGTGTTTTCACAAGTGAAAGTCAAAGTCAAGGTCAAAGTCAACGACCGATTTCGCGCGACGTGACTAGTAGAATTGTTTCTATTATATTTAGATTATGCGGAGTAAATGTCGTACTTTACAATAATCAAGCCCCACCAATCATATTTCGACCGATCTACGACTGTGAACGATAGGAAGTAACAATGCGATAAAGATAAACAAGCAAGCTAATCAAATCGACACCAAATCGTAACTCGAAATTCGTATTTTATTTGCCAGTTATACGTGTGTGTGTGCCTTACGTGTTACTTGTGCATGTTTATTTTATGTTGTGTGGTGATAATCAAGCGAACCCAATCAAACTCGAAGTCTAACTCGAATATGATCGAACCCGAACTCGAATCCCGAATCGAACCGTACAAGAAGTAGTTGGGACTGAAAGTAATTCGAATTAGGAAACCCTATCAAACCACTCGTAAATCCGAGCCGAATCCACATCTCATCGAGCTCACCCAAGGTGGTGGCATCCGCACGGGTGGCCAGCCCGCGCGGATAACCTGCCCGGGTGCGTGCCATGCGCACGGCTCACCTCCTTTCCCTTTTTGGCATCCTATAAATACACGGGCCACTCTCCACTTTTTCCACTTTTGGCAAGTGACGTCCGAACCACACGCATTCTTCACCTTTTTCTCAGATTTCTCTCAATCCAGGTAAGATCTTGCACTGATTCTTGTACATCTTTAATCACTACACGATTCTACACATTTCTATCTTTCGAATCTTCAATTTTAACCATGAAATCATCCGGATTTGAGGTAATCAGGGGTGACGTCATCATGAAGTTCGTAAGGACTTCATGTTTGGCCTCATTCCACCAAAAATATCTCAGATCTAAACGATTTCTACAAGTTTTTACAATAAATCCACCTAGATCTAAACTTTTCTAAGGATAAAAGAGTTGAAAGAAATAAATCTAATGTTCTCTCCTTCTTTTACCCTTAAAACCAGTGCAAATCCGATCAGTCCTAGTGTTTTGCTCGTCAATAGTGATACCCTAGTTCCAGATCTGGAGTTGTACCCTAGGCAACTGATTTCGGGGTTAACCGGGACGACCGTTCTGAGTCGCCGGCAGGCCAAGTTAGGGTGGTTCCTAACCGGTCTAGTCACGCGGGTGAGAACACAACTCCAAGTGGTTGCCACGTAATCAGAACGTCTCGATAAACGACAACAGAAACCAAGTGTAGACGAACGGAACAACCAGAGCAGTTGTCCGCACGGACAGGCTACCCGCACGGACTAGCCACCCGCACGGACAAGCTGTGCGCACGGATTACCATCCGCACGCACAGGTCATACGCACGGGTTGCCACCCGCACGGACTACCCTTGGGACCCACTTTCCAAGCGAGGTTTGAGTATCGACGAACGAGCAATCCGGACGGATGACCTCTGAATGGATTACTCATCGGATCATGAGATACTAAGGCCTTAAAATGAAAATCGAGCAAACCCCACCCGCACGGCCAAGCCGTGCGCATGGACGGGCTATCCGGACGGATTGACTCTGCCCGCGCGCACAGGCTGTCCGCACGGACTACCATACGCACGGACCGCCGTCCGCGCGGCCGGCTTGAAAGGTAGAAACACTTTGGTGTTTTCTAAATGCTACAACGAAAACTCCAAAGTACAAGTCATCATACACAAACACATCTTAGGAAGAAACAATCCACTTGGACGTTTATCCACACAAGCAATCTAACCATACGGGTAAGTCGTCCGCACGTATGACTCGTCCGCACGGGTTGCCACCCGCACGGACAGTCACACGCACGGATGACCTATCCGGATGGAACACCATCCGCACGCATCACCATCCGTACGGATAGGTCATGCGCACGGATGACCCCTATTCACAGACAACTGAACCGCACGATCAGTCATCCTACCCACTCTCACTTGTACTGTTTTACGCGTCACTTATCGTTACGTTATCAAATCTATTCAGGCTAATCGTACTCGCTGTAAAGCGCTCCCTTCAATCCATATCGCTGTGAGTATACTCGAACCCTTTTTGCTTTAGCACTTTTGGGTGTTACATACGTTACAACTATTCAAACTAAAACTATCACACTACTCAAGCTATTTTAACGCTTAACCATTATCGCATGTTATACGTGGCTTATGAATGCTCGTTTGTTATGTTTACACATGGAATGCTGTCTACCTGCCTTAGCAACGATAGTACTATAGTTTGGACTCAGCACCCGTTTCCACGGGGGTTGTTAAGGATCTTTTACTTGCATGGATTACAGTGGTAATCGTGTATTGCGAACTGCCTCGGGCAGTCAACCCGCAGTCATTGGTATCGATGGATCTATGTCGATAACTAACGTGCTTCATTTCACTATGTGTACGTGCTGGTTATGCGTAAACGAATTCGAACTCTATATGCTATTATCAAACTTGTATGCTCACCTTTACATTTTGTGTATTGACATTATTTTAACGTATGTGACAGGTGCCTAGGTTGTTTATATGCTTCTCGGGCTGTGATGAAATCGAAGCTAGGAACTGGAGTCCTAGAAACCAATGAATAATTTAGTTATGCTTAAATCTGAGTTGTCGGAACAGAATATTTGTTTAGTTTTTGTCTGTAATAACTTGTTTTACTATTTGAGACATGGTATGGGACATGTTAACTTAAATTGAATGGTAATGATAGTTGTTATGGAAACTTCTGGACAATCTGTTTCGCTCAGTGCCGCGCCCCGATGATTCCGCCATCGGTTGGGGTGTGACAGATTGGTATCAGAGCCATAACTATAGGGAATTAGGCAAGACTCGACCTAGTCCGGGTCAAAGTCTTAGAGACCTAGACTATAGTTAAGAACCAACAGACCAACTCACGCGTGTGCGTAATTTCGTCGCTATCACTCACTCTTTTTCTAGCACCACACTCGAATTTTCAAGCTTTGAACAAGCAATAAGGTCGAGAATAGGTGTGAAAACCGCAAACTCTCGACTAAAGTTGCCTAATCAGCTTGTGTTTTAGCTACAAACGAGGAGAATTATACCAAATCAGGAGTGAAATCCGTATTTTGATGAATAATCTCCTCAACTTTTATCAAAAACAAGGACGGAAGTTGTAAGATAGGGGTGAAACCCTAACCTTGACGACTCGTCCTGCTTTTATACAAAACTCCACCAAAGCTCGATGTATTCCAACAGTCTAGAGGCACGACCAAACCAACGGGAATTGCGCCAGCACCCAAGAGTCGAGGCAAAGGCATAGTCCTGGAGGTCGTTGTGCAGGATCCTTACGGATAGTCGAGCTACTTTGGTTAGTCAAAGTCTATTAGCCATAGACAATCTACCTTCGATTTTCGATCTTTATGAAAATTTTATGCTTTTTCTGCTATTTGTTAACGTTTTGAGATACTATTGGTTTCGACCCAACACTAGTGCTTCTGCCGAAACACAAAACCCACACAACTCATCGCTAGCAACAACGGGAACAGTTAGAATACTTTGTACGCTCGTAGGTACTTTAGTAAGTAGGTTATATGTGTTCTTGCCATTGTGCTACGTGATTAGGAACGTTGTGCTCTATGTGATTATGTGATTCTGTGCAATTCTGTGAATTTGTGATTTTATGCGTTTACATGGTACGTGTTACTGAGCTTTAGTAGTCCTAGACGTGTGAGGTGAGATTCGAATACATGTGTTGAGTTTCCATGGCGGTGTCTATTGCAGACAATGTCGTCTGGATCCCATCATCGGCTCTCTCGTCAGGAAAAGAGGGACAGACGCCTTGCGTCCATCGTCGCGAAAGCGGTAGCAAAAGCTGTGAGCGGTGTCTGCGAGAATGCCAGCAAGTCATCCGAGGAATCAAGGACTGAAGGTCCCAAAGCTACTGCGAGACCTTTCAGTTTCAAACAATTCAAGTCATGTGGGCCGAAAGAATTCACAGGCGAAGGAGGTCCTACTGCTCTATTCCACTGGTTTGACTCTATCGAGGTCACTCTGCGACAAAGTGGTTGCCCTGATAACCTTCGAACTCTGAATGCTACCGGCGTCTTTCAGTCCCGTGCTCTGGACTGGTGGACGGCCGAGAGGAACAAGAGAGGGAATGATGCAGCCTACGGTTTGTCGTGGGATGAGCTCAAGGAAGTCATGCTGGAGGAATTCTGCCCTCCTCACGAACGACAAAAGCTTGAAGATGAATTCTGGCACATACATCAGAAGGATGGAGACAATGCTGGTCTCACTGCTCGCTTCAAACAGCTCAGCATTATCTGTCCTGACCAGGTCAAGACCCATGAGATGACCATCAAGAAATACATCCGAGCTTTGCCCGACTGCGTTGCTGATTTCGTGCAAGCGGCTAAGACTACCACGATCGAAGAAACCTATCTACTGGCCGCTGAGATCAATGACAAAAGGGTCAAAGCTGGGATGTGGGATAAGACCTCCAAGCATCTGCATCAAGCCACTACTACTACACCAACTGCTGAACCCACGTCCTCAGGCAACAAGAGAAAGAACAAGAGAAAGAACAACTCCACCAACAAGAACTGTGCGATTTCTGCTGCACCGATCCAAACGGTACCTGCTCAACAGCGTCAAGTAGTGGCGCCTGTGGCCAATGCACCGCCTGCAAAGCGTGCATATACTGGACCACACCCACTCTGCCCTACTTGCACCTATCATCATCCAACTGCTATTCAATGCCGCTTATGTGCTCATTGCAACGTCTACGGCCACTTTACTGCCAACTGCCGTATTCGTCAAGCTCCTGCCAATCAAGCTCTACTCACTGCCCCACAGGGTCAACAAGCGCCTCCGGCACCCGCAGTCAAGGCCAGAGCATGCTTCACATGTGGCGACCCGAACCATTTCGCCAACATGTGCCCGAGCAGAGTGGTGAAACAAGAACCCCAGCAGCAACAGCAGCAACCACAGCAACAGCAACAGCAGCAGCAACAGGCCGCACGTGCCAGAACTTTCAATCTCAACGTGCGTCAAGCCCAGGCCGACAACAACGTGGTCAATGGTACGTTCCTTGTGAATGGTATTTATGCTTCATGTTTGTTTGATACTGGAGCCGATAATTGCTTTGTGTCACTCGAATTTGAGAAACTCCTTAGTCGTAAGCGCTCTCGACTCTCCTCTGCATTCGAAGTTGAAGTCGCTACCGGAAGAACCGTCGCTGTAAACTCTGTTATTCGTGATTGCACACTCGAGCTCAACACTCACATCTTCTCAATCGACCTTATCCCAATGCAACTAGGAAGCTTTGATGTCATAGTAGGCATGGACTTTCTTCGCGAAAACCATGCCGAAGTTGTGTGCTTCGATAAAATGATTCGTTTTTCCCTCGCCAACGGGGATTCATTATGCGTCTATGGAGATACTACTTCGAAGGGTCTCAAACTTATATCATGCCTACAAGCCAGCAAGTATCTCCGTAAGGAGTACAGGGCCTTCTTGGCTCATGTCGTAGCAGCGGAGAAGGAAAAGAAAGAGAAGAAGAAAGTGAAGGACGTTCCAGTGGTTCGAGAATTTCCTCGAGTCTTTCCCGAGGATCTTCCCGGACTACCTCCAAAGCGTGATATCGATTTTCGCATTGACCTTATTCCCGGAGCGAATCCTATTGCCAGAGCTCCCTACCGACTTGCGCCGTCCGAAATGCGTGAACTCTCAACCCAACTCCAAGAATTGCTTGAAAAAGGTTTTATTCGCCCGAGCACCTCTCCGTGGGGCGCACCAGTCCTTTTCGTCAAAAAGAAGGATGGGACGTTCCGGATGTGCATCGATTACCGGGAATTGAATAAGTTGACTATCAAGAATCGCTATCCTCTGCCTCGAATCGACGATTTGTTTGATCAACTACAGGGCGCTACGTGTTTCTCGAAGATCGACCTGCGTTCCGGATATCATCAGCTACGTATACAGGAGGAGGATATTCCTAAAACAGCGTTTCGCACTCGTTACGGCCATTATGAATTCGTTGTCATGCCTTTTGGCCTAACCAATGCACCAACTGTTTTCATGGATCTGATGAATCGAGTGTGTAAACCGTATCTTGACCGTTTCGTCATCGTGTTTATCGACGATGTCTTGATCTATTCCAAAACGAGATCCGAACACGCGCAGCATCTACGTTTGGTTCTCGAGTTACTTCAGGGAAACCAACTCTACGCCAAATTCTCCAAGTGCGAATTTTGGCTGGGGGAGGTTCAATTTCTGGGTCACATCGTAAATAGTCAGGGCATTCACGTCGATCCTGCGAAGATTGAAGCTGTTAAGAGCTGGGTTACGCCTAAGAACCCGACTGAAGTCCGCTCCTTCCTCGGACTGGCGGGCTATTATCGACGATTTATCGAAGGATTCTCGAAGATTGCTGTACCACTCACTTCTCTCACTCATAAAGACCAGCCCTTTTTCTGGGGAACCAAACAAGAGTCTGCCTTTCGAACCCTCAAATACATGCTTTGCAATGCTCCTGTTCTCACGCTACCCGACGGAAACGATAATTTCATTGTCTACTGTGATGCTTCTAACCTTGGTCTCGGTTGTGTCTTAATGCAACGAGACAAAGTTATTGCTTACGCATCCCGTCAGCTCAAAATCCACGAGAAGAACTATACGACCCACGACCTCGAACTAGGCGCAGTTGTCTTTGCATTAAAGATTTGGCGACACTACCTGTATGGTACCAAGTGTACGATCTTCACCGATCATAAGAGCCTACAACATATTTTTAATCAGAGGGAACTAAATATGCGTCAACGCCGATGGGTAGAACTTCTCAACGATTACGACTGCGAGATTCGTTATCACCCAGGCAAGGCAAATGTTGTTGCCGACGCACTTAGCAGACGGAGTTATCTGCTTAGCACTCGAAATGTTCAAGCCCAGCACAATCTCGAAGCTCTTATTCGCGACGCCCAGCATGCATGTTTCAACGAGCGCACCCTGAAGAAAGAGAGAATCTACCACGACGGAGCCCAACTTGTGAGCAAATCAAACGGGATATTCCATTTCCTAGACAAAATCTGGATTCCCAAGCGAACCAACCTGCGACAAATCATCATGGACGAAGCCCACAAATCCCGATACTCTATTCATCCCGGTGCTGACAAGATGTATCATGACCTTCGATATAGGTACTGGTGGCCGGGTATGAAGCGGGATATCGCTTTATACGTCGGCAGATGCCTAACCTGTGCTCGAGTCAAGGCCGAACATCAACGACCCTCTGGCTTGCTCGAACAACCTCCAATCCCCATGTGGAAGTGGGAGAGCATAGCTATGGATTTCGTAACCAAGCTTCCAACCACGTCATCAGGTCACGACAGCATTTGGGTTATCATTGACCGTTTGACCAAATCAGCCCACTTTCTACCAATACGAGAAGACTACAAGGTGGAACGATTAGCCCGAATCTACACCGACGAGATCATTTGTCGACATGGTACGCCTCGTGACATCATCTCTGACCGTGATGCTCGATTTACGTCACGATTGTGGGGAACGTTTCAAACGGCATTAGGTACGACGCTTAATCTAAGTACCGCGTTCCACCCACAAACCGACGGTCAGAGCGAAAGAACGATTCGTACGCTTGAAGACATGCTCCGTTCATGTGTTTTAGATTTTGGTGGTAATTGGGATAGACACCTCCCGTTAGTCGAATTCTCGTACAACAACAGCTACCAGGCTAGCATCCAGATGGCTCCTTTCGAAGCCTTATACGGAAGAAGATGTCGATCGCCTATTGTGTGGCACGAGATCGGTCACTCGCAACTAACCGGTCCGGAACTACTACAAGAAACGACAGACAAAATCTTCCAAATTCGGGACAACCTAGCGAAGGCTCGAGATAGACAGAAGCTTCTCGCCGATAAAAAGCGCAAGCACCGTGAGTATGGCATTGGTGACTACGTACTCCTAAAGGTATCACCTTGGAGGGGTGTAGTCCGATTTGGCAAAAAGGGGAAGCTAGCGCCTCGGTATGTGGGACCTTTTAAGATTCTGGAAAGGATCGGAAAAGTCGCCTACAGACTCGAATTACCGGAAGAACTTAACAATGTCCATCCAATCTTCCACGTGTCAAACCTCCGAAAGACCATCTACGAACCAGCCGTACATGTTCCTCTAGATGATTTACGAGTGAACGAAACATTGCACTTCGTGGAAAAGCCTGTCGAAATCATGGATCGCCAAACCAAAGAACTCAGGCGCTCACGCATTCCCATTGTGAAAGTCCGGTGGGAAGGCAAACAAGGCGCGGAGTTCACTTGGGAACTCGAAAGCGACATGAAGGCGAAGTATCCACAGCTGTTTAACGAAGAAGCAACGTCCAGCTAAGTAAGGCAAGGTGGCAATATAGTAAATAGAGAGTATTCGAGAGAGATTTCAGAGAATCTGAAATATGATAATATGTATGGAAGCCAACAGAAACCGCCGAAACTAATGAGGATCGAAACAAGAGAAACTAGAAAGAGAAAGTAGAGAAACAAAGGCAAAACATGATTCTTGGAGCTTGTACACTTCAAACGAATCTATTGAATCACGATTATTTATGCATTTTTGTATGTAATAACGAAAGTGTACTGATTTCGCACGTTGCACGGTCGGTTACGAAATCGAGTCAGGCCCGGAACCGACCCTGCAAGGACGAAGAAATAGCTCAAATCTGAGCGTGTTTGAACATCGCAATCGAGCAACCTGCTCAGATACCACTTGTAGGATCGATTTGACACCATTACGATTGTGTTTAGTCACACACGTTCACGGATTCCGCACGATGAACGTGTTGCTACGCAATCGGATCGGAGACGAATCCGGACCTACAATAATTCGAACTTCTTCCAAACGATTCCAAATTAAAATCTGAAACTTATAGGTTTTAGATCATGCATATTCGCTCACATGTGATTCACGAGCTAGTTACAGCTCCAGCTTAATTTCGGGACGAAATTTCCTAAACAAGGGGAGGCTGTAACACCCCGTGTTTTCACAAGTGAAAGTCAAAGTCAAGGTCAAAGTCAACGACCGATTTCGCGCGACGTGACTAGTAGAATTGTTTCTATTATATTTAGATTATGCGGAGTAAATGTCGTACTTTACAATAATCAAGCCCCACCAATCATATTTCGACCGATCTACGACTGTGAACGATAGGAAGTAACAATGCGATAAAGATAAACAAGCAAGCTAATCAAATCGACACCAAATCGTAACTCGAAATTCGTATTTTATTTGCCAGTTATACGTGTGTGTGTGCCTTACGTGTTACTTGTGCATGTTTATTTTATGTTGTGTGGTGATAATCAAGCGAACCCAATCAAACTCGAAGTCTAACTCGAATATGATCGAACCCGAACTCGAATCCCGAATCGAACCGTACAAGAAGTAGTTGGGACTGAAAGTAATTCGAATTAGGAAACCCTATCAAACCACTCGTAAATCCGAGCCGAATCCACATCTCATCGAGCTCACCCAAGGTGGTGGCATCCGCACGGATGGCCCATCCGCACGGATGGCCAATCCGCACGGATTGCCAGTCCGCACGGGTGGCCAGCCCGCGCGGATAACCTGCCCGGGTGCGTGCCATGCGCACGGCTCACCTCCTTTCCCTTTTTGGCATCCTATAAATACACGGGCCACTCTCCACTTTTTCCACTTTTGGCAAGTGACGTCCGAACCACACGCATTCTTCACCTTTTTCTCAGATTTCTCTCAATCCAGGTAAGATCTTGCACTGATTCTTGTACATCTTTAATCACTACACGATTCTACACACTTCTATCTTTCGAATCTTCAATTTTAACCATGAAATCATCCGGATTTGAGGTAATCAGGGGTGACGTCATCATGAAGTTCGTAAGGACTTCATGTTTGGCCTCATTCCACCAAAAATATCTCAGATCTAAACGATTTCTACAAGTTTTTACAATAAATCCACCTAGATCTAAACTTTTCTAAGGATAAAAGAGTTGAAAGAAATAAATCTAATGTTCTCTCCTTCTTTTACCCTTAAAACCGGTGCAAATCCGATCAGTCCTAGTGTTTTGCTCGTCAATAGTGATACCCTAGTTCCAGATCTGGAGTTGTACCCTAGGCAACTGATTTCGGGGTTAACCGGGACGACCGTTCTGAGTCGCCGGCAGGCCAAGTTAGGGTGGTTCCTAACCGGTCTAGTCACGCGGGTGAGAACACAACTCCAAGTGGTTGCCACGTAATCAGAACGTCTCGATAAACGACAACAGAAACCAAGTGTAGACGAACGGAACAACCAGAGCAGTTGTCCGCACGGACAGGCTACCCGCACGGACTAGCCACCCGCACGGACAAGCTGTGCGCACGGATTACCATCCGCACGCACAGGTCATACGCACGGGTTGCCACCCGCACGGACTACCCTTGGGACCCACTTTCCAAGCGAGGTTTGAGTATCGACGAACGAGCAATCCGGACGGATGACCTCTGAATGGATTACTCATCGGATCATGAGATACTAAGGCCTTAAAATGAAAATCGAGCAAACCCCACCCGCACGGCCAAGCCGTGCGCACGGACGGGCTATCCGGACGGATTGACTCTGCCCGCGCGCACAGGCTGTCCGCACGGACTACCATACGCACGGACCGCCGTCCGCGCGGCCGGCTTGAAAGGTAGAAACACTTTGGTGTTTTCTAAATGCTACAACGAAAACTCCAAAGTACAAGTCATCATACACAAACACATCTTAGGAAGAAACAATCCACTTGGACGTTTATCCACACAAGCAATCTAACCATACGGGTAAGTCGTCCGCACGTATGACTCGTCCGCACGGGTTGCCACCCGCACGGACAGTCACACGCACGGATGACCTATCCGGATGGAACACCATCCGCACGCATCACCATCCGTACGGATAGGTCATGCGCACGGATGACCCCTATTCACGGACAACTGAACCGCACGATCAGTCATCCTACCTACTCTCACTTGTACTGTTTTACGCGTCACTTATCGTTACGTTATCAAATCTATTCAGGCTAATCGTACTCGCTGTAAAGCGCTCCCTTCAATCCATATCGCTGTGAGTATACTCGAACCCTTTTTGCTTTAGCACTTTTGGGTGTTACATACGTTACAACTATTCAAACTACAACTATCACACTACTCAAGCTATTTTAACGCTTAACCATTATCGCATGTTATACGTGGCTTATGAATGCTCGTTTGTTATGTTTACACATGGAATGCTGTCTACCTGCCTTAGCAACGATAGTACTATAGTTTGGACTCAGCACCCGTTTCCACGGGGGTTGTTAAGGATCTTTTACTTGCATGGATTACAGTGGTAATCGTGTATTGCGAACTGCCTCGGGCAGTCAACCCGCAGTCATTGGTATCGATGGATCTATGTCGATAACTAACGTGCTTCATTTCACTATGTGTACGTGCTGGTTATGCGTAAACGAATTCGAACTCTATATGCTATTATCAAACTTGTATGCTCACCTTTACATTTTGTGTATTGACATTATTTTAACGTATGTGACAGGTGCCTAGGTTGTTTATATGCTTCTCGGGCTGTGATGAAATCGAAGCTAGGAACTGGAGTCCTAGAAACCAATGAATAATTTAGTTATGCTTAAATCTGAGTTGTCGGAACAGAATATTTGTTTAGTTTTTGTCTGTAATAACTTGTTTTACTATTTGAGACATGGTATGGGACATGTTAACTTAAATTGAATGGTAATGATAGTTGTTATGGAAACTTCTGGACAATCTGTTTCGCTCAGTGCCGCGCCCCGATGATTCCGCCATCGGTTGGGGTGTGACAGATTGGTATCAGAGCCATAACTATAGGGAATTAGGCAAGACTCGACCTAGTCCGGGTCAAAGTCTTAGAGACCTAGACTATAGTTAAGAACCAACAGACCAACTCACGCGTGTGCGTAATTTCGTCGCTATCACTCACTCTTTTTCTAGCACCACACTCGAATTTTCAAGCTTTGAACAAGCAATAAGGTCGAGAATAGGTGTGAAAACCGCAAACTCTCGACTAAAGTTGCCTAATCAGCTTGTGTTTTAGCTACAAACGAGGAGAATTATACCAAATCAGGAGTGAAATCCGTATTTTGATGAATAATCTCCTCAACTTTTATCAAAAACAAGGACGGAAGTTGTAAGATAGGGGTGAAACCCTAACCTTGACGACTCGTCCCGCTTTTATACAAAACTCCACCAAAGCTCGATGTATTCCAACAGTCTAGAGGCACGACCAAACCAACGGGAATTGCGCCAGCACCCAAGAGTCGAGGCAAAGGCATAGTCCTGGAGGTCGTTGTGCAGGATCCTTACGGATAGTCGAGCTACTTTGGTTAGTCAAAGTCTATTAGCCATAGACAATCTACCTTCGATTTTCGATCTTTATGAAAATTTTATGCTTTTTCTGCTATTTGTTAACGTTTTGAGATACTATTGGTTTCGACCCAACACTAGTGCTTCTGCCGAAACACAAAACCCACACAACTCATCGCTAGCAACAACGGGAACAGTTAGAATACTTTGTACGCTCGTAGGTACTTTAGTAAGTAGGTTATATGTGTTCTTGCCATTGTGCTACGTGATTAGGAACGTTGTGCTCTATGTGATTATGTGATTCTGTGCAATTCTGTGAATTTGTGATTTTATGCGTTTACATGGTACGTGTTACTGAGCTTTAGTAGTCCTAGACGTGTGAGGTGAGATTCGAATACATGTGTTGAGTTTCCATGGCGGTGTCTATTGCAGACAATGTCGTCTGGATCCCATCATCGGCTCTCTCGTCAGGAAAAGAGGGACAGACGCCTTGCGTCCATCGTCGCGAAAGCGGTAGCAAAAGCTGTGAGCAGTGTCTGCGAGAATGCCAGCAAGTCATCCGAGGAATCAAGGACTGAAGGTCCCAAAGCTGCTGCGAGACCTTTCAGTTTCAAACAATTCAAGTCATGTGGGCCGAAAGAATTCACAGGCGAAGGAGGTCCTACTGCTCTATTCCACTGGTTTGACTCTATCGAGGTCACTCTGCGACAAAGTGGTTGCCCTGATAACCTTCGAACTCTGAATGCTACCGGCGTCTTTCAGTCCCGTGCTCTGGACTGGTGGACGGCCGAGAGGAACAAGAGAGGGAATGATGCAGCCTACGGTTTGTCGTGGGATGAGCTCAAGGAAGTCATGCTGGAGGAATTCTGCCCTCCTCACGAACGACAAAAGCTTGAAGATGAATTCTGGCACATACATCAGAAGGATGGAGACAATGCTGGTCTCACTGCTCGCTTCAAACAGCTCAGCATTATCTGTCCTGACCAGGTCAAGACCCCTGAGATGACCATCAAGAAATACATCCGAGCTTTGCCCGACTGCGTTGCTGATTTCGTGCAAGCGGCTAAGACTACCACGATCGAAGAAACCTATCTACTGGCCGCTGAGATCAATGACAAAAGGGTCAAAGCTGGGATGTGGGATAAGACCTCCAAGCATCTGCATCAAGCCACTACTACTACACCAACTGCTGAACCCACGTCCTCAGGCAACAAGAGAAAGAACAAGAGAAAGAACAACTCCACCAACAAGAACTGTGCGATTTCTGCTGCACCGATCCAAACGGTACCTGCTCAACAGCGTCAAGTAGTGGCGCCTGTGGCCAATGCACCGCCTGCAAAGCGTGCATATACTGGACCACACCCACTCTGCCCTACTTGCACCTATCATCATCCAACTGCTATTCAATGCCGCTTATGTGCTCATTGCAACGTCTACGGCCACTTTACTGCCAACTGCCGTATTCGTCAAGCTCCTGCCAATCAAGCTCTACTCACTGCCCCACAGGGTCAACAAGCGCCTCCGGCACCCGCAGTCAAGGCCAGAGCATGCTTCACATGTGGCGACCCGAACCATTTCGCCAACATGTGCCCGAGCAGAGTGATGAAACAAGAACCCCAGCAGCAACAGCAGCAACCACAGCAACAGCAACAGCAGCAGCAACAGGCCGCACGTGCCAGAACTTTCAATCTCAACGTGCGTCAAGCCCAGGCCGACAACAACGTGGTCAATGGTACGTTCCTTGTGAATGGTATTTATGCTTCATGTTTGTTTGATACTGGAGCCGATAATTGCTTTGTGTCACTCGAATTTGAGAAACTCCTTAGTCGTAAGCGCTCTCGACTCTCCTCTGCATTCGAAGTTGAAGTCGCTACCGGAAGAACCGTCGCTGTAAACTCTGTTATTCGTGATTGCACACTCGAGCTCAACAATCACATCTTCTCAATCGACCTTATCCCAATGCAACTAGGAAGCTTTGATGTCATAGTAGGCATGGACTTTCTTCGCGAAAACCATGCCGAAGTTATGTGCTTCGATAAAATGATTCGTTTTTCCCTCGCCAACGGGGATTCATTATGCGTCTATGGAGATACTACTTCGAAGGGTCTCAAACTTATATCATGCCTACAAGCCAGCAAGTATCTCCGTAAGGAGTACAGGGCCTTCTTGGCTCATGTCGTAGCAGCGGAGAAGGAAAACAAAGAGAAGAAGAAAGTGAAGGACGTTCCAGTGGTTCGAGAATTTCCTCGAGTCTTTCCCGAGGATCTTCCTGGACTACCTCCAAAGCGTGATATCGATTTTCGCATTGACCTTATTCCCGGAGCGAATCCTATTGCCAGAGCTCCCTACCGACTTGCGCCGTCCGAAATGCGTGAACTCTCAACCCAACTCCAAGAATTGCTTGAAAAAGGTTTTATTCGCCCGAGCACCTCTCCGTGGGGCGCACCAGTCCTTTTCGTCAAAAAGAAGGATGGGACGTTCCGGATGTGCATCGATTACCGGGAATTGAATAAGTTGACTATCAAGAATCGCTATCCTCTGCCTCGAATCGACGATTTGTTTGATCAACTACAGGGCGCTACGTGTTTCTCGAAGATCGACCTGCGTTCCGGATATCATCAGCTACGTATACAGGAGGAGGATATTCCCAAAACAGCGTTTCGCACTCGTTACGGCCATTATGAATTCGTTGTCATGCCTTTTGGCCTAACCAATGCACCAGCTGTTTTCATGGATCTGATGAATCGAGTGTGTAAACCGTATCTTGACCGTTTCGTCATCGTGTTTATCGACGATGTCTTGATCTATTCCAAAACGAGATCCGAACACGCGCAGCATCTACGTTTGGTTCTCGAGTTACTTCAGGGAAACCAACTCTACGCCAAATTCTCCAAGTGCGAATTTTGGCTGGGGGAGGTTCAATTTCTGGGTCACATCGTAAATAGTCAGGGCATTCACGTCGATCCTGCGAAGATTGAAGCTGTTAAGAGCTGGGTTACGCCTAAGAACCCGACTGAAGTCCGCTCCTTCCTCAGACTGGCGGGCTATTATCGACGATTTATCGAAGGATTCTCGAAGATTGCTGTACCACTCACTTCTCTCACTCATAAAGACCAGCCCTTTTTCTGGGGAACCAAACAAGAGTCTGCCTTTCGAACCCTCAAATACATGCTTTGCAATGCTCCTGTTCTCACGCTACCCGACGGAAACGATAATTTCATTGTCTACTGTGATGCTTCTAACCTTGGTCTCGGTTGTGTCTTAATGCAACGAGACAAAGTTATTGCTTACGCATCCCGTCAGCTCAAAATCCACGAGAAGAACTATACGACCCACGACCTCGAACTAGGCGCAGTTGTCTTTGCATTAAAGATTTGGCGACACTACCTGTATGGTACCAAGTGTACGATCTTCACCGATCATAAGAGCCTACAACATATTTTTAATCAGAGGGAACTAAATATGCGTCAACGCCGATGGGTAGAACTTCTCAACGATTACGACTGCGAGATTCGTTATCACCCAGGCAAGGCAAATGTTGTTGCCGACGCACTTAGCAGACGGAGTTATCTGCTTAGCACTCGAAATGTTCAAGCCCAGCACAATCTCGAAGCTCTTATTCGCGACGCCCAGCATGCATGTTTCAACGAGCGCACCCTGAAGAAAGAGAGAATCTACCACGACGGAGCCCAACTTGTGAGCAAATCAAACGGGATATTCCATTTCCTAGACAAAATCTGGATTCCCAAGCGAACCAACCTGCGACAAATCATCATGGACGAAGCCCACAAATCCCGATACTCTATTCATCCCGGTGCTGACAAGATGTATCATGACCTTCGATATAGGTACTGGTGGCCGGGTATGAAGCGGGATATCGCTTTATACGTCGGCAGATGCCTAACCTGTGCTCGAGTCAAGGCCGAACATCAACGACCCTCTGGCTTGCTCGAACAACCTCCAATCCCCATGTGGAAGTGGGAGAGCATAGCTATGGATTTCGTAACCAAGCTTCCAACCACGTCATCAGGTCACGACAGCATTTGGGTTATCATTGACCGTTTGACCAAATCAGCCCACTTTCTACCAATACGAGAAGACTACAAGGTGGAACGATTAGCCCGAATCTACACCGACGAGATCATTTGTCGACATGGTACGCCTCGTGACATCATCTCTGACCGTGATGCTCGATTTACGTCACGATTGTGGGGAACGTTTCAAACGGCATTAGGTACGACGCTTAATCTAAGTACCGCGTTCCACCCACAAACCGACGGTCAGAGCGAAAGAACGATTCGTACGCTTGAAGACATGCTCCGTTCATGTGTTTTAGATTTTGGTGGTAATTGGGATAGACACCTCCCGTTAGTCGAATTCTCGTACAACAACAGCTACCAGGCTAGCATCCAGATGGCTCCTTTCGAAGCCTTATACGGAAGAAGATGTCGATCGCCTATTGTGTGGCACGAGATCGGTCACTCGCAACTAACCGGTCCGGAACTACTACAAGAAACGACAGACAAAATCTTCCAAATTCGGGACAACCTAGCGAAGGCTCGAGATAGACAGAAGCTTCTCGCCGATAAAAAGCGCAAGCACCGTGAGTATGGCATTGGTGACTACGTACTCCTAAAGGTATCACCTTGGAGGGGTGTAGTCCGATTTGGCAAAAAGGGGAAGCTAGCGCCTCGGTATGTGGGACCTTTTAAGATTCTGGAAAGGATCGGAAAAGTCGCCTACAGACTCGAATTACCGGAAGAACTTAACAATGTCCATCCAATCTTCCACGTGTCAAACCTCCGAAAGACCATCTACGAACCAGCCGTACATGTTCCTCTAGATGATTTACGAGTGAACGAAACATTGCACTTCGTGGAAAAGCCTGTCGAAATCATGGATCGCCAAACCAAAGAACTCAGGCGCTCACGCATTCCCATTGTGAAAGTCCGGTGGGAAGGCAAACAAGGCGCGGAGTTCACTTGGGAACTCGAAAGCGACATGAAGGCGAAGTATCCACAGCTGTTTAACGAAGAAGCAACGTCCAGCTAAGTAAGGCAAGGTGGCAATATAGTAAATAGAGAGTATTCGAGAGAGATTTCAGAGAATCTGAAATATGATAATATGTATGGAAGCCAACAGAAACCGCCGAAACTAATGAGGATCGAAACAAGAGAAACTAGAAAGAGAAAGTAGAGAAACAAAGGCAAAACATGATTCTTGGAGCTTGTACACTTCAAACGAATCTATTGAATCACGATTATTTATGCATTTTTGTATGTAATAACGAAAGTGTACAGATTTCGCACGTTGCACGGTCGGTTACGAAATCGAGTCAGGCCCGGAACCGACCCTGCAAGGACGAAGAAATAGCTCAAATCTGAGCGTGTTTGAACATCGCAATCGAGCAACCTGCTCAGATACCACTTGTAGGATCGATTTGTAGTTTGAAGACCCTGTAAAGTTTGAAGACCAAGACTGAAGACTCCGGCTGTATCCAAGGGGGAGTTTGTTGGTGCACGAATGTCTAAAGCCTGCGTCTTAGTCTTAGTTGATCAATGTATAGGGTCTAGATGTGTTAATTATGTATTGTATAGGGGTTGAATATGTAAATTTGGGATGTTAATGTAGAGGTTCCGCTTTTATGGACATGTGACATATGAGCGAAACCCCAACTAGATGGTTTCGCTCATACGGACATGGTCACATAAGCGAAACATCCTCCCCTATATAAACCCAAGTTGTTTTCTCATTTTAAAAAGTTCATGTCTCCAGTGAAGCCGAACTGCTGCTCGTGTATTTCTTGGAAGATTAATGAGAAAACTGTTTTAAAGTGATATATTTCTGTTTCTACTCCATTTCTGCGTTGATTCATGCCGATTTTGTATTTCCGCTGCATTTTCGGTAGTATCTAGCTCTGATTGACTCACACGACTGTCAATAACGGTCCTACAGTATTGTGTGAGTAAGTAATATTGTTTTCTTGATTTTTAAAACTAATTTTTTTTACACATAGCCATGCCATGTCAGCAAAAATTGGCCAGCTCAGCAAAAAAAAACTAACCTCGTTAGTGTCTGGTTAACGACGGGGTGACACAGCAACCCAAGTGTCCAGTTGGGGGTGGTGGGAGCCAAAGTGAAAGTTGGGCGTGGCAACGGCCAATTTTGTTTAGTTGGGGGTGATACAGTCCATTTCCCCATAAATTTTTAAAAACGCTACCTTTAAAAGAAAAAAAAAACTTCGCAACTCTCCTTCTTAAAACACAATAGCCTTAATTTAATGTGTGTTTTTTAAAACATGTTATTAATTTCTTGTTTTTTTTATATAAAACAAACAAGGCGAAACCAGTACAGATTAATATGGTTTGTACAATGAACCAATAGTTCTAGCATGTTTGATTAAAATATTAAAATTAACCTTACTAGTATTAGTCTTTTTTAACACCTAACTCACACACTTAGGTGGTGTTTGTTTTTCAGATGTAAAAGGTATGCAGTTTGCGTACCACATCTGCAAACGTCTGCTCGAGAAAAGGTGAACCAAATGTCTGCGGAGTGTAATAAAAAAAGTTTTGATTATCTTACCTCTTTACCCCTTCCTCTGCTCACCGTTTCTCCACCACCACCACTCCTCGATCACCCACCCTCACCCGCTTACCCCACCGCCAAAACCCCAGAACAATAAAACTCACAACCACTCGATCATCCTCCAACACCCCCCCCATCCGACCCGGAAACCGAACCTGCCGTCACCATCCGTTGCGAGATCTGGTGCAGATCGTTAATCGTACTTTATCGGAATTTTAAACTCATCAGATCTGTCATCAAATCCGTCATCGAATCTATTATATTCATCGGAATCTGATTGATTAAGGGGAAACACGGTTATACACCAGTGAAGGATTTGGTGTGGGGGCTGGTGATGATGAGGCGACGGTGTATGGAAGGAATGAGGGAGGAAGGAGACCAAATAGACCTGAAAAGTGACCGGCATTTGAGATTAGGAAGAGAGGGGTGGAGAGAGGGTTGGAAGAGGTGAGAAAACATTGGACCATGTCTGCATGGGGAAGAGGACGCGGAGAGGTTTGAAGACATTTTTAAAAACAAACGGTCTGCAGATCTAAACGTCTGCGCGTGGTCTGCGCGACGCAGACATAAGAGGTTTTTCTGAAAAAACAAACACCCCCTTATTAAATCTACTCCGATATACATCATGAAGTTAGAATCCTTAACCATTTTAAATACGAGCGTTTTAACTCTAAACTAAACTCATTATTGGCAATAGACCATGGTTGCAAAAGTCGCTAGACGCTCTCTAGTCAATCGACCGGGGAGTTGAGAGCACTCGGTCTAGCGGAGAGTACTCGAGGAGTACTCGGACATGTTAAATTATAAAGAAATTAGTTTCCGGGAATTAAGTATCTGTCAAATAACATAAATTTAGTTATATTTATCTCAAAATACGTGAAAATGATATTTATTCTTTAATATGATAGACATAGAAATTATGTTTTTTTTTAAGTCAAACTCGCCCCGAGTTGACCTACTAGATCAAATGCTGACCAAGGTTGACCTCGTTTCATCGATTACGAGTAATTAAGCGGAGTTAAAGAAAGTCTCATCGGTATGCTACCTTGTAGCGCTTACTCAGAAAGTACTCGGCTTTGGAAACCCTATTTTACAACAACTATGCACTAGACTCTCACTCGTTGGCTTTAAATTCTTTGAGATTTTCCATCTCAATTTGATAAAAATGATTCTTATGCACTGAATCTTTTCTAATCAAACTTAACAAGCTTCGTTAGGGGAGGCGGGGTCACGCGTGAAAACAAAAGGAACACCGCTGCCACCATAAAAATAACGCGTTAAATTTGAAACGCGTTGAAAGCATCACGCGTTGAATTGTTTTGAAAATCGAACGTTGCCATGTTTTGCAGGGTTTTTGAGCTCTGAAGCCCGTTTAGGGTTGAGGTTATTGGTATGTTTGGGCTTGGCCACACTGCCATTGTGGCTGGTTGGCGAGACTCATGACTAAAATAATTTAATATCACCATTGTTGTAAGCTTGAGATTGAAGAAGGTCTGCAGACGGTGGTGGTGAAAAGAGTTTTTTCTGTTTATAATAAGAAAGATGAGGTTTTGATAGGTTAGGGTTTCGTGTGTGTTGGGTTGATCAACTGGGCTGGGCTTTAAATGTTTTGCAGGGTTTTTTAGTATTTTTTTTTTAAATTGTAGCATAAAATATTTCTAGTATGTTAAATTAAACTAGTATGTTTTAATTTTAATGAAATTTATAATTTTAGTGTTTTATTGTTAATTTCTAATTTAAAATAAAAAATTAAAAAAATTTGTGAGTGATGGAATTCTATAATTAGTGACCACCCCCACTACATTTCTATCACTAGTGATAGAATAATGGGTGATGACATGTCACGAGTTGATTGGATATTGGGAGTAATAAAATTCTATCACTAGTGATCACCCCCACCCCTATGACCATCAAAAAATGTGTTCAAAACAAGATCCGCAGCACATAGAATTCAAAAGCATCGACCCCACGTTTTGACAGGTTCGATTTTTTTGAATAATATATGAAAACAAGAACCTCAGTGCATGAAAAAAGAGAAATTTTAGATATTTTTTGTATAAATTATTACACTTTCCATGGTGCTTTAACATAATAATGAAGTTGCACGATATGGGCAAAACATTTATTTTATTGAAATAAAAAACACATCAATAATATTTTGGGGAATTAGGCTGTAATAATCCTAACTTCAGTTTATTGACCATTAACAGTTCTACCTTTGAATATTCCCCCACTAGTCTCATCTTTCACCTATTGTTCTTACACCGGTCCCCCGTTAAAAAAACTTAATGGAATTAAACTTTTTTTCACATTACAAACAAAGTTTTTAGCGTTTTTAATTGAAACGACGATACAAGTCCATTGATGTAAAACTTACCTCAAAATGGTACTCCAAATGACTTGATTTTAGTTAATTGAAATTTTAAACACCCGAATTGAAGTGTCGTTTTCATCGTTTGGAGCACCGTTTCAAGGTAAGTTTTACATCAATGGACTCGTATCGTCGTTCTGATCAAAAGCCGTAAAAAATGTTTGTAATTTAGAAAAAAAAACATAACTCCGTTAAGTTTTTTTAACGGGGGACCAGTATAGAAAAAATAGGTGAAAGATGGGACTGGTTTGGGGAATATTTAAAGATGAAACTGTCAATGGCCAATGACCTCTAGTTGAGATTGTTACAGGCCAATTCCCCTAATATTTTTTGTTTAATCACAAACAACTACATTTTATAGAGAAAAAGTAAGAATAGGTTACCAAAAAACTACATCACTGTAACACTAGTTGCCACAATTTCTATTTCCTCTTTTAAAGCCAAGCTAGTTTTCCTACGTTTAAAGAAATTTTTAATACGTAATAGAGTTTGGTTGTTTCAGAGATACCGATATCTATAAAAACATAAAAGAGTGGGTCTGGTTCATAAAAAGTTTGGCAACTTGGAGTTAAATAATCCGAACTAACTGTTTTTGGCCAATAATAATCTCAAGTTCTCAACTGAGTTTATTACCGATAGTGGTCCCAACTTTTTCATTTTGTCTGTATAATGGTCAGCCGGTTAAAAACATAACGGAGTTAAGTTTTTTTTTTTCAAATTACAAACCTTCGGGCTTTTGATCAGAACGAGAATACGACTCGATTGATGTAAAATTTATCTCGAAATGGTGCTTCAAACGACGAAAAAGGAGTTTCAATTCGGGTGCTTAAACTTCAAATTAACAAAAATCAAGTCGTTTGTAGCACCGTTTCGAAGTAAGTTTTCCATTAGTCGACTCGTATCCTCGTTCTGATCAAAACCCCTAAAACATCGGTTTGTAATTCGGAAAAAAAAAACTTACATCCCTTAAGATATTTTTAACGACAGGCTATTATAAAAACAAAATAAAAAAGTTTGGAACACTGTTGAGAATAAACTCAGTTGAGATTATTATTGGCAAAAACAGGTCGTTCGAATTATTTAAACTCAATTTGGCTAAAAAGTTATGTTATATTGAGGCCGGAGGGTGTGGAGGCGCCACCGTTGCCACCTCGTCGACGATAGCGCCTGGAGGGTGCCACCACCCACACCGCCGAGTTTAAGGAGGGGGCGCCATGGGTTGTCCGCTACCATGCTAACGGGGAAGAAGGAGATGTTCAGGTGGGGCCCACATGATTTAATCCAATAGAATCTTTTTTTTTAATTTTGTTGAATATGGGGTTTTATCCCACACCCTGCAAGTTAAGGGAGGGCGTGATAAAGCCCTCTGGCTGACTTGGGTCTGACATGGCGCTGACGTGGCCTGAGGGGCTTTATCCCACACCCCATAGCCTGATAATAGATCAAATACAAATAATTTTAACGCACAAAACCTACGAACTGAAGGTTTTGCAAAAAAAAAACGCGGTGACATTTCCTAATTATTAGTAATTATCAAAATTACTCTACAAATGATTCTATAGAGTAATTTTGATCTTTGTAGAGTAATTTTGTAAAATGTTTCTATAGAGTAATTTTGATCTTGTAGGGTGATTATCAAAATTACTCTACAAGTGTATCAAAATTACTCTACAGGTTTATCAAACAATATACAATTCAAAATTACTCTACAAATGATCCTGTAGAGTAATTTTGTAAAATGATCTTGCAGAGTAATTTTGTAAAATGTTTTTGTAGAGTAATTTTGATCTTGTAGAGTAATTTTATAAATTTTTTTTAGCATTTAGTTATGAGGTTTAGATTTATGATTTAGTTCGGGTTTGGGGGGGGGGGGGGGGTTAGGTTTTTTTTGTTTTTTAGCGCGGTGGGGGGGGGGGGGTTAGGTTTTTTGGGATTTTTTTTGGTGAGATATAATTTTGATCAAAATTACTATACAAGAACATTTTACAAAATTACTCTACAAAATCAAAATTATTCTAAAAGAACATTTTACAAAATTACACTATAAGATCAAAATTACTCCACATGATTATTTGTAGAGTTATTTTGATAATTACACTACGAGCAAATAATTACGAAAATGTCATCGCGTTTTTTTGCCTTTTTCATGTTATTTATACGTTTAGTACGTTAAAATTATTTGTACGGAAACTTTACTGTTGTATTATATTAAACGTATTTTCTTTAAACTTAACATAGTCATGTTGCTTGATAAAAAAACGGAGCTTTTTTATATTTTAATACAAAAATATAATAGAGATTGATTTTTACTTAACTCAATCAACTCAATGTGACACCTAGTGAAAGTTTCAAAGTCTTTGGTGCCTGATTTGGGTAAGCAACCGACATCTATTATCCCAATATGACGTCAAGCGGAATTTAAAAAAAAAAAAGTACAATTATCACTCTCAAGGCATTTCAATCGACCTAATATTCTAATATGGTTTTTGTGTATTTTATATGCTACGTCACTCTTATATATGGAGAGTGTCACACTTATTAAATTGTATAATTATATACAGGGTTCTAATTTTTAAAGAATGATAAGGTGGATGCTTGCTTCTGATTAGTAGGACTAACAATTTCAGACACGAACACAAAAACACGATACAAAACGATCTAATCTTAATAGGTTCTTGTTTGACCCTTATCAGGTCCCGTATCTCAAACAAGTCAACATGACAAAACCTGTTAGTTTTCGTGTCGTGCTCGTTTTTACCTATTTCGTGTCCGTGTCTTAATAGGTTGTCACACCCCCAAAATACCACTTGCAGAAACCCCGCTAGGCGTGTGACGTACCAGGATCTAGCCACCAATTACATTGAACACATAACAAGATTTCAAATAAAGTTGCCATTGATTACTAAAGATGGTTCAATCACAAGTTTAATAAAATTCAACAAGACCAGCGGAAGCAATACGTAAATCATTGTTTAAATGTTTCAAAACCAAATGTATGTAAAAACAGTAAGTCTATCAAGCGTATCCAAATAGTGCGACCCATTACCACTCCAGCTAATCCAGACAGCAAGTTCCGCATCCAAGAATCTAACGACCTGCGAGCATGCAACAAGTGTATCAGACAACGCTGGTGAGTTCATAGTTTTACAAAAACGTTAATTGCCAACTGTTTAGTTCAGTTTATTGATAATGTTGATAATAACTCGAGTACCGTACAAGATGGCTCCAGATTGTTTTACCCGTCCCCAATGCCCCCTATCTAAGCATTGGTCATGATTAAGGTCATTAGTTCACGCCCGTCCTCTCAGATACGGTGTGAGGTTGCCAAGCCTAATAGCAATATCAACTAATACCCCATTATCTCTCAGGTAACTATTCGGTAGAAGATGGGACTTAAGGTGATAGGAAATGAGTGTATTATCTAACATCCCAGTTTTTACCCAAAAGACTTATTCCTCTCAGGAATACCCATTGATTGTCCCACCCACCGGGACGCATGCTCAAGAGAAATGAACTCACCTTAGATTTGCTCGGTATATTAAGCTACCTGTTCCAGTTAGTCAATCAAACCTTACCGTGGTTACCAATGAAATCAGTTTCATAATCAATTAAGTCACGTATTTTCACAGTTTGCATTCTTCGCAAAGATCACCAAGTAACACATAGCAAATAGTCAATCGCATACAAATCCACATCTCATGTGCATGACGCAAAATAACATTTAATAAGTGAGTTTGCTACTCACACAATTCAAATGAGATTTCTCATTCTTAACCAGCATTATTATCATGCAACACAAGGAATTTATAAACACCAATATTCATTATCATATATATCATAAACTGTTTCACTGTTCTTCGTGGAATGACTTCACAGCGAAGAACCCTTATGGCGAAGAACTATTCTTCGCCGAGAACACATGTGACGAAGGACCCTAGTATTTCGTCAAAAATCCAGTCAACGAAGAACCATGCTCTTCGTCGAGCCGTGTTCTTCGTCGGGGCATCCTTCGTCGCTGCCCTCAATAGACGGTTACATTTCCCTTTAATATCGTAACAACAGTTAACAAATCTTTGGGCATGATTATCGGATCAAATAACAGTTATTTTACAAGTTCAACAAACCCTAATTGCTGTTCATCATTAACACTAGTATTGTAACACATTATCATGAAATAAGCACAAGTCTAATCTTCTATAATTAGAATTCTAATCCAGTTGCTAACATCCTCATTCTCGTGCAAATCAGTTTATCAAATTCATTAGCCAACAACAACCTGTCAACAAACATTACCAAAGACTTATTACAGATTCATGAACACAAGTTCCCATTACTAACCCTACTAATAAGAAACCCTAAGTCACCACGTGTAATCATAACAATCATCACATCCAGATCACGATAACAAACATGGATAAAACACTAACCAAGATACCGAGTAGGTTGGTTTGATCGAGACACTGAGGCTTCGAATGATCGGGGACAGCCGTCGAGTTTGCAAGGGAGGAGAGGAAAGCTTAGGGTTTTGATTATGTTTCTAAAAATCCCAAAATACTATACTTACAACTACAAATACGCGCACACGAAGAGTTTCTGGGCTTAGGTTCGAGAAATTGTTTGGGCCGAGGGCCCTCTGGGCGAAGAATCTTCTTGACAAAGAACCTTCTTCGTCAAGGAGTGTTGTAACGAAGAATCCCTGGGTTGTTCGTCGAAGGACATTCAGCGAAGAACCAGTTCTTCGTCGACTTGGGTTCTTCGTGACTCGAGTGTGTCGTGCAGCCCCAAAGTTAAGCATGAACATCTTATGACTAAACATTAAGCAACTCCTAAGATTTCATATAACACCCAAACATAACAATACTTCAATCATTCAAACATCAGGCGCATGATACAATGTAAAACGAATTGTGAAAACAGGATTGTGAAACAAATGATGCGTAGAGGAAAGACCTTGAAATCTCGGGTTGTCACATCATCCCCAACTTGAAAGAAATTTCGTCCCGAAATTTGATAAGTAACCCAAAGGGGCGAAGTGTTAGATCAGGATGACCGCGGATTTTCCTCGGGCACCACATCATCCCAATTTTAAAGGGAATTTCGTCCCGAAATTCACCAGTTGCATCAGGCTTAGATTGGTCAGTTGGGAAAAGTTGAGGATACTTGAGCTTCATCTGATCTTCGCGTTCCCACGTGAACCCCAGTCCACGCCTTGAGTTCCAACGGACCCTCACGATCGGGATTCGACTATGCTTACGGACCTTGACTTCCTGATCCATAATTTCGATGGGTTCTTCGATAAACTGCAATTTGTCATCGATTTTTAGCTCTTGAAGTGGGACCACAAGTGTTTCATGAGACAAACACTTCTTTAGTTGCAAAACATGGAAGACATCAGGAACGTTACCCAACTCAGCAGGTAAATCGAGTTTGTAGGCCACTTTACCAATCCATTCCAGAATTTTGAATGGCCCGACATAACGCGGATTAAGCTTACCGCGTTTCCCAAAACGTACCACACCCTTCCAGGGCGAGACTTTCAACATAACGCGATCGCCCACGGCGAATTCCAAAGGTTTCCTACGCTTGTCAGCGTAGCGTTTCAGACGGTCGCGCGCTGCCGCCATGCGATTTCTGATCTGGACAATCTTCTCTGAAGTTTCAAGTACAAGTTCCGGACCTGTGATCTGGCTGTCACCCACCTCGGCCCAGCAGAGAGGAGAACGACATTTCCGTCCGTACAATGCTTCGAAGGGGGCTGCCTGGATGCTAGAATGGTAACTGTTGTTATACGAAAACTCTATCAAAGGCAAGTGTTTCTCCCAACCCTTACCAAAATCGATCACACATGCTCACAGCATGTCTTCAAGTGTCTGGATGGTTCGTTCACTTTGACCATTCGTCTGTGGGTGATAAGCAGTACTCATGTCGAGACGAGAGCCGAATGATTTATGTCACGGCCCCCGACCCCAGTTTCCCGGTTCGGATGCCGCGGGACAGAAAACCCGTGGTATTTGTATTTAATTAGGCAGCAGAAATTTTTAACAGAATCGTTTAAATTGAAAACACCCATTTATTTCATTTCAAATTCCGGGACAAATCCCGTAATTTACAATAAAGGAATTTCTATTGGAAAATCCCTTGGTTACAAAAACATGTTTATTTATTTACTGAGCCACTTCCTTCAAGCTGGTAGTGCTACGCGGCACTTTTCCTGGTTCACAATAAATCACCTGAAACATGTTTAAAAAGATTTTTATCAGCGGGGAAATACTGGCGAGTCATTCAATTTGTACAAAACGACACATTGTTATAATTTACAGCATTAAGAGTTTTCACATTTGCCCTTATCTTATAATTATCTGGTTCAGTTGTCACTCGACCGGATCTATGACTGTGGACATATCACAAATTAGGCTCGCCCACCTAAGTGATAAATCATTAGTAGTAATGTGCACAAAACCCCCACTTACTGCCAGTAATTAAAGATTAGCAAAGACTTAATCACTGCAAAGTATAACTGGAAAACATTTAGGGTTTTTGCAAAGCAATTTGATAAAAATAGAATGACTCACATTGCGAGTTTAACTGGACAGAGTTTTGCCTACTGATTTAGCCTCGTAACCTAGTTAAATAACAATGCACACGAACTAGGTTAGTAACTTAATACAACATTTACGATAAGCTCACCAAATCAAAACCCTCACGATGAATGACAAAGTATAGCCCGAATTCTGGCAGCACTTAAACATCCATCGGATCGGTCTCAATCGATCGGACATTGTATCGTGGCAGTGATCGAGTTATTACCCTGTAATCATAGCAGCGTTTCAACACTTAAACACTCGTATCTAAGCAGAATATTGACGTTTTGAAAGGATTTTTCGAACACAGAAACAAGGCCATGCAACGTCTCATTTATAGCAGATTTTTGAGTTTTACGTGGCCCGCGTAAACTCCAAGAACAACCTACGCGGCCCGCGAGGGCCACCCTAGCTACGGCTAGGCTGCCGTGTCACGGTGTAGGTCTGCCACGTGGCCTAAAGCTTATCCGGAGCATTTTGAAGCTGTCGCGCCTCGCGTAAGATTTCCTTAAGTCTTACGCAGCCCGCGACCAACCTATAAATTTTGATTTTCTTGGTTTTTCATGAAATTTAGGGTTTTAGGGGTCCGGGTTTCTACTTACAGAGTATTTTGGGACATTTTTGCAGGTCCTTACATCCTTCCCACGTTAATTAAAATCTCGTCCTCGAGATTTATTGAAACAGGTAAGGATACTTCCGCATCATTTCTGATTCCAGTTCCCATGTGTACTCAGGTCCTCTTTTCAAATCCCAGTTCACTTTGACTAGTATCAATCTCTTATGTTTAAGGAACTTAATATTTCTTTCTTCTATCTGGAGCGGTTTCTCAACGAATTTCAACTTTTCATTTACCTCTATATCTTGAAGAGGTACTACCAGGGATTCGTCAGACAAACACTTCTTAAGATTAGAACATCATGTACCCCGGCTAACTCTTCTGGTAGCTGTAAGCAATAGGCTACTGGTCCTATTCGTTGGGTAACTGTGAATGGTCCTATGTACCTTGGACTTAGCTTTCCTTTCTTACCGAACCGAATTACCCCTTTCCAAGGAGAAACTTTCAAGAGTACCTTGTCTCCAACTTGGAATTCTAACGGCTTACGTCGATTATCTGCATAACTTTTTGGCGATCTCGAGCTGTTTTCAGTCTTTCCTTGATTTGGGTGATCTTGTCGGTGGTTTCCTGTACAATCTCGGGTCCTGATAATTGACTTTCTCCTATTTCTGCCCAGCAAACTGGGGTTCGACACTTTCGTCCATACAGTGCTTCGAACGGGGCAGCACTGATACTTGTATGGTAACTATTATTATAGGAGAATTCAATTAATGGTAAACGGTCATCCCAATTTCCACCGAAGTCGATCACACATGCTCTGAGCATGTTTTCAAGGGTTTGGATCGTCCTCTTACTTTGTCCATCGGTTTGGGGATGATATGCAGTACTTAAATTTAATCGAGTTCCCATTGCTTCTTGGAAGCTCGTCCAAAAGCGCGAAGTGAAACGACTATCTCTATCTGACACAATGGAGAGTGGAACTCCATGTAGGGATACTACCTCGTCTACGTATAACCTTGCCAATCTTTCCATGCTAAAGGTTTCTTTCATTGGTAGAAAATGAGCTGATTTGGTTAATCGATCTACAATTACCCAGATTGTATCGTTCCCTTTCCTGGTTTTGGGTAACTTAGTAACAAAGTCCATTGTTATTAGTTCCCATTTACATATGGGCATTTCTAACTGTTGAAGTAAACCTGAAGGTTTCTGGTGTTCTGCCTTAACTTGCGAATAAGTTAGACACTTAGAAACATATCTGGCTATGTCCTTTTTCATTCCTATCCACCAGAAGTTATTTCTTAAATCTTGGTACATCTTATTATTACCAGGGTGCATTTTATACCTGGATTTATGGGCTTCTTCTAGAATCTTATTTCTTAAATCTCCTTGCCTAGGTACCCAAATCCTTTTCTTATGGAATCTCCAAATTCCATCAGTCCCTTGCTCTAATTCCTTTATGCATCCTTTCATTCCTTCAGCATCATCCTTGATTGCTGTTTCTTGAATGTTCTTCAGTTGTTCCATTAGATCTAATTGGAGGTTTAATCTAAGAGCACGAATTTGCCTTTGTTTTTCATGATACTTACGACTCAATGCATCAGCTACTACATTCGCCTGTCCTTCGTGATATTGAATATCACAATCGTTGTCTCTTAGAATTTCCATCCATCTTCTTTGTCTCATGTTTAATTCTTTTTGCCCAAATATGTACCTTAAACTTTTATGATCTGTATAGATAGTAAACTTACTTCCGTACAGATAATGTCTCCAAATTTTAAGGGCAAAAATTATGGCTCCTAATTCTAAGTCATGAGTCGTATAATTTTCCTCGTGCTTCTTCAATTTCCTTGATGCATATGCAATGACCTTTTTGCGTTGCATTAGCACACAACCTAATCCTAGCTTAGAAGCATCGCAGAAAACTTCAAATTTTTCCGTTCCGTCAGGTAAGGCAAGAATTAGGGCATTTGTTAATCTTTGCTTTAAGATCCTAAAAGCCTCTTCTTGCTTAGGTCCCCATTCAAACTTAACAGTTTTACAGGTTAGCATAGTTAATGGAACTGCTATCTTAGAAAAATCTTTAATGAAACGTCGATAGTATCCAGCTAACCCTAGAAAACTTCTAACTTCGGTTGCGGACTGTGGGACCTTCCAATTCATGATTGCTTCTATCTTTGAGGGATCTACGTGAATACCTTCGTGATTCACCATGTGTCCTAAAAATTGCACCTCTTGGAGCCAAAATTCACACTTTGAGAATTTGGCGTAAAGCTTTTCCTTTCTCAACAGAGCTAAGAGGGCATGCAGGTGCTTACAATGCTCGTCCTGGCTTTTGGAATAAATAAGTATATAGTCGATGAAGACAATTACGAATTTATCCAAATACGGCTTACAGATTCTATTCATCATGTGCATGAATGCTGCAGGAGCATTCGTTAACCCAAAGGGCATGACTGTAAATTCGTAATGACCATACCTAGTCCTGAAAGCTGTTTTAGATATGTCTTCTTCCTGTACCTTCAACTGATGATATCCTAAGCGCAAATCTATCTTGGAGAAATATCTAGCTCCCTGAAGTTGATCAAAAAGATCATCAATCCTAGGTAATGGGTATCGATTCTTAATTGTAACCTTATTCAATTCCCTATAAGCGATACACATTCGCATCGAACCATCCTTCTTTTTCACAAACAGCACTGGTGCTCCCCAAGGGGATGAACTAGGTTGTATGAATCTTTTTCTTAGCAATTCATCTAACTGCTTTTTCAATTCTAACATTTCGGTGGGTGCTAACCGATAAGGTGCCTTAGCTATTGGTGTAGTTCCAGGAATTAGATGGATTCTAAACTCAACTTCTCTATCTGGTGGTAGTCCAGGTAACTCTTCTGGAAATACATCCGGGTAGTTTGATACTACTGGAATTTCTTTAAGTTCCTTACTTCTAGTGTTAATGATTACCGAAATCATATACACTATTCCTTGTTTTCGTTCATAACTAGCAATTTTCATTACTGAAATGAACTTCATTGGTTTACGTGGTTTATCTCCTGTAACCACAATTACTTCTCCTACGGGTGTATGAATTTCTATGGAATTCTTATCACAGAGGATTCGAGCGTGGTTGGCTACTAACCAATCCATTCCGAGCACAACATCGAATCCAGCTAAATTCATGGGCAGCAGGTTTGCAGAAAATTTATGGCCTGAGAGTTCTATTTTTCCTTCTTGCAAAACCTTATCTATGTTAACGGAATTTCCATCAGCTGTTTCTACCGTATAGATCTGCCTAAGTTTGGTTAGAGGTTGCTTAAGAGCTTGGCAGAATGAAGTATTTATAAAACTTTGGTTTGCGCCAGAGTCAAATAATACTTTCGCATAAATGTCATGTACCAGAAACGTACCAGCTATCACATCGAGAATCAGATTTGCTTCTTGTGTTGTCAGCTGGAAGGCTCTTGCATTCTTTTTAGTAGTTCCTTCTGCAGGTTTGGCCTTGTTATCAGCTGGCTTGACCAATTTCGGACAATCGAGCCTGAAGTGTCCCGTTTCGCCACATTTGTAGCAGATTACGGTTTTTTTCCTACATTCCTCCTCTCGGTGGCCTGGTCTCTTGCAGAAATTGCAATTTTCCTTGCATTTTCCAAAATGTTTCTTTTTGCAATTCCCGCAAAACGGTGGTATGGAAGGTTGCCCGGTTCTCTTTCTTTTGAAATTACTATTATTATTACCCACACGAAATCCTTGGGTAATCTTTTGGGCCAATTCGTTTTTCCTGTTTTCTTCCCTTGTGTGTACCAGTCTGTCGGTCAGAGTGTTTGCCAGTTCGACTGTGTCGTCGATTGTGCGGGGTCTTGCAGCTTTGACTATATCACGAATCTTGCTAATTAGCCCCCAAATATAGTGAAAAATAAGTACTGGTTCTGGGGAAGCCAGAGTTGGTACAATTCTAGCATATTAATAAAATTTCGAAGTATACCCTCGGTAATCAACATCCACCATCCGGTGGTTCAGGAACTCATTTGTCAGTTGTTCCTTTTCATAGTCGGGACAAAATTTTCTTTCCACCAATCCCTTAAATTCCTCCCAACTCATGGCATAAGCCACGTCACTTCCCTTGGCTTGTAGCACCGTGTTCCACCATTCTAACGCCTCTTCTTTGAAAAGGTGGGATGCGTACATAACCTTGTCTTCCTCTGCGCATTTACTTATTTTAATTACTGCTTTGGTCTTTTCTAACCAACGCAGTGCGGCAGTCGCCCCTTCATTGCCTGCAAATTCGACTGGTTTACAGGCAAGAAATTCTTTATAAGTGCAACCAGGTGTTGCAATTTTCATTTTCTTAAGTATTGGGGCTTGAACCACATTATTGTCATTATTGCCGCCTCCATTCACACTTATACTGAAATTATCATCGCGTGTACGTTTGCTATGGTTGGCTTGGGAAGGTTCAGCAGGATTCTTAATAGCAGCGACGATGGCAGGGATAACGTTGGCTATTCCCTGAGCAACGACATTTTCTATATCTTGCCTATTAAGAAAATGATCTTCATTGTATTGTTCTGATTGGTTAACTTCGGTGGCCGGTTGGTTTATTGCGTTTTCCATCTGAATAATTAACAAGATATATATATATATATATATATATATATATATATATATATATATATATATATATATATATATATATATAGGGAGCCGCTAGAATGAGAACCACCCCGAGTTATGAGAACCGCGAGAACCACACCATCCGGGCCGCCGTTGACCAAATTTTTTTTTACAACTAGGTGTGTATATTATAAACACATTCGTAAAAAAAAAATTTAAACGGCGCGGCCGAGGGGGTAGTTTTTTACACCACAAGTTTGGTGTAAAAAAAAAATAAAAACACCAAACTTGTGGTGTAAAATACTACCCCCTCGGCCGCGCCGTTTAAATTTTTTTTTTACGAATGTGTTTATAATATACACATCTAGTTGTAAAAAAAAAATTTTGGTCAACGGCGGCCTGGATGGTGTGGTTCTCGCGGTTCTCATAACTCGGGGTGGTTCTCATTCTAGCGGTCCCCTATATATATATATATATTATTGTCACACCTTGGATAGCAACTAAACACGATAAGACAATCATAACACATAATCAAGTCAACACACAACTATAGCCAAAATCGTCGACCTTGCGACATTCATATATATTTATAATATTATGCGTCGATACAAACCATTTATTTTACAAAAGTTTTATTTTAGTTATTATATTATTATTATTATTTATATTATATTTTTTTTCACATATTATTATTATACAAAAACTTTTCAACCACGATCAACTGGTTCCTCAGAAACGACGCTCCCTCTCGTCAAATTTCCACGTGAAGTTTTCCCCCACTTCCCGAATCCGGTTGCCCGCATCGACCAGTTCCTCGCCTTAGTAGCGTAACTCGACAACGTTTTCTGCGCTCATAGGTGGGAAAGGTGCAAGTTCAGGATCAAACTGGGGAAAATAAACATTAGGGTTATTCATGAAATTATGAAAATGCCAGTCGCTCGTCCACCACTCTTCCAACTGCCATGAAAAAGGTTGGGGATTGACAATAGGGTCCGGAATAGCAGGTTCCAAATTAATTGGAAGTTTAGATTGGGCTGGGAAATTGAAAAGGTTCTCATCGGCAAGTCCGATGAGGTCACAATTTGTCAGTTTCCTATCAAGCTCTTCCCAAGGTGGCATCTCCTGGGTTTGACCGGAATTTTCCCCTACTTCCTTTCCTTTTCCTTTGTCTTTTGGATCCTCTGTCTTTTTCAGCTTTTGGGCTGCTGGCTTCTTCCTTCGTCCTCGCTTCCAGTCCAGGATTCTTCTCCTCTTTTTAGGCTTGGGTTTCTCCTAGGGCTGGGCCTAGAACACTAGTGGCTCCTCAGTATCTGCTTGATAGCCGGATTGGGTTCCTGTTGTATCCAGATCGGCGGTATGGATTGTAAAGTTTCGGAGCGCCTCCGACAGTTCATTCATGCTGTTAGCACACATGAAGAAACACACACAATATTTTAAGTTAACATTTTATTTTCTAAATTAAATGTTCACAGAATCACAGAATGGCAAATTGGAAAATTAAGTATTTTTAAATACTTAATTGGCTTAAATCAGTGGCTCTAATACCACCTTTTTCTGTCACGGCCCCCGACCCCAGTTTCCCGGTTCGGATGCCGCGGGACAGAAACCCGTGGTATTTGTATTTAATTAGGCAGCGGAAATTTTTAACAGAATCGTTTAAACTGAAAACACCCGTTTATTTCATTTCAAATTTCGGGACAAATCCCGTAATTTACAATCAAGGAATTTCTATTGGAAAATCCCTTGGTTACAAAAACATGTTTATTTATTTACTAAGCCACTTCCTTCAAGCTGGTAGTGCTACGCGGCACTTTTCCCGGTTCACAATAAATCACCTGAAACATGTTTAAAAAGATTTTTATCTGCAGGGAAATACTGGCGAGTCATTCAATTTGTACAAAACGACACATTGTTATAATTCACAGCATTAAGAGTTTTCACATTTGCCCCTATTTTATAATTATCTGGTTCAGTTGTCACTCGACCGGATCTATGACTGTGGACATATCACAAATTAGGCTCGCCCACCTAAGTGATAAATCATTAGTAGTAATGTGCACAAAACCCCCACTTACTGCCAGTAATTAAAGATTAGCAAAGACTTAATCACTGCAAAGTATAACTGAAAAACATTTAGGGTTTTTGCAAAGCAATTTGATAAAAATAGAATGACTCACATTGCGAGTTTAACTGGACAGAGTTTTGCCTACTGATTTAGCCTCGTAACCTAGTTAAATAACAATGCACACGAACTAGGTTAGTAACTTAATACAAAATTTACGATAAGCTCACCAAATCAAAACCCTCATGACGAATGACAAAGTATAGCCCGAATTCTGGCAGCACTTAAACATCCATCGGATCGGTCTCAATCGATCGGACATTGTATCGTGGCAGTGATCGAGTTATTACCCTGTAATCGTAGTAGCGTTTCAACACTTAAACACTCGTATCTAAGCAGAATATTGACGTTTTGAAAGGATTTTTCGAACACAGAAACAAGGCCATGCAACGTCTCATTTATAGCAGATTTTTGAGTTTTACGCGGCCCGCGTTCCAAGAACAACCTACGCGGCCCGCGAGGGCCACCCTAGCTACAGCTAGGGTTGCCATGTCACGATGTAGGTCTGCCACGTGGCCTAAAGCTTATCTGGAGCATTTTGAAGCTGTCGCGCCCCGCGTAAGATTTCCTTAAGTCTTACGCGGCCCGCGACCAACCTATAAATTTTGATTTTCTTGGTTTTTCATGAAATTTAGGGTTTTAGGGGTCCGGGTTTCTACTTACGGAGTATTTTGGGACATTTTTGCAGGTCCTTACAATTTATGCATTGATTGCCACAAATCGGATTTAAAACGCGGGTCACGATCAGAGATAATAGAGGTTGGCACCCCGTGCCTAGAAACCACCTCCTTTAGATAAACAATAGTAAGTTGTGAGAACTTATCTGTTTCCTTGATTGCTAGAAAGTGCGCTGACTTCGTGAGACGGTCAACGATCACCCAGATGGTATCGTTTCCGTTTTAAGTTCTTGGCAAACCAGCGACGAAGTCCATAGCAATTTGTTCCCATTTCCACAAGGGTATCTCTGGTTGCTGAAGCAGGCCTGGGGGTTTCTGATACTCTACCTTGACCTTCGCACAAGTCAAACATTTACTCACATACGTCGCGATGTGAGCTTTCATCTTCGGTCACCAATATAAGACCTTGAGGTCCTGATACATCTTATCCGAACCCGAGTGAACAGAGTATTGAGACTTGTGCGCTTCGTCCATCACAAGCTCTCTAAGATTACCATACAAAGGAACCCATATCCGTTCCATAAAATAATAAATACCGTTAGATCTCTCCACGAGTCATTTCTCAATGCCCCGTAAAATACTCAGCTTCCAGGTTTTCCTCCTTCAACGCTTCAGTCTGGGCAGAATGGATCTGATCAGGTAAATTAGAGTGGATAGTGAGCTGCAGAGCACGGATACGCTTCTTTCTACTAAGGGCATCAGCTACAATGTTAGCTTTACCTGGATGGTACTTGATTGCACAATCGTAGTCGTTTAAGAATTCTACCCAGCGACGCTGTCGCATATTCAATTCCTTCTGATCAAAGATATGCTGAAGGCTCTTGTGATCAGTATAAATAGTGCATTTAGTACCGTACAAGTAATGCCTCCAGATTTTTAATGCAAAGACCACCGCCCCCAACTCTAAGTCGTGAGTTGTGTAATTCTTCTCATGAACCTTCAACTGTCGAGAAGCGTACGCTATCACCATCTTGCGTTGCATCAGCACACAACCGAGACCCTGAATAGAAGCATCACAATACACCATGAAATTCTTGGTACCTTCAGGTAAAGACAAGATCGGTGCACTGCAGAGTTTTTGTTTCAAGAGTTGGAATGCATCCTCCTGCTTCGCTCCCCAAGAATATGCAACGCATTTCTGTGTTAATGCGGTAAGAGGCTGAGCGATTTTTTAGAAGTCTTTGATAAATCTGCAATAGTACCCAGGGTGACCGATAAATTGTCGCACCTCCGAAGGATTCTTCAGTGCCGCCCAATTTTTTATGACATCAATCTTAGAAAGATCCACGTGTATCCCCATTTCATTAACAATGTGGCCAAGGAAGTGTATTTCTCAAATCCAGAAATCACACTTAGAGAATTTCGCGTAGAGTTGCTCCTTCCTCAGGAGCTCCAAGATAAGACGCAAGTGTCGCTCGTGGTCCTCCTTGCTCTTAGAATAGATCAAAATGTCATCGATAAAGACAATGACGAAGTCTTCAAGATATGGTTTGCACACACGATTCATAAGGTCCATGAAAACCGCTGGTGCGTTTGTCAACCAGAATGGCATAACCAGAAACTCATAATGGCCATACCGCGTTCGAAAAGCTGTTTTTGGCACATCCTCCTCTCGGACTCTCATCTGATGATAGCCCGATCTTAAGTCAATTTTTGAGTAAAAACTTGACCCTTGCAACTGGTCAAACAGGTCGTCGATACGTGGTAAAGGATAACGGTTCTTGACGGTCACCTTGTTGAGTTCACGATAATCTATACACATACGAAAGGACCCGTCTTTCTTCTTCACAAATAGAACTGGGTCGGATAAAACCTCTATCCAACAGTTCTTGGAGTTGGTTAGACAGTTCTTGCAACTCTCCTGGTGCAAGACGATAAGGAGCACGAGCAATCGGGGTTGCTCCTGGTGTAGGGTCAATCTGAAATTCCACCTGACGGTGTGGAGGTAAACCAGGAAGTTCTTTAGGAAATACATTAGGAAATTCACGGACAACAGGCAGATCTTTGATTTTCCTTTCTCCAAGCTGATTGTCAGTAACAAGTGCTAAAATAGCAGGGTAGCCCTTTCGTAGACACTTCTGGGCTTTCATGGCTGAGATGATGCCGGCCATTGCACCACTGCGATGACCTTGAACCGACAGGGATTCCCCACTGGGGAGAGGGATACGCACGATTTTCTCCTTACAAAGAATTTCCGCTTGATGCTTAGACATCCAATCCATCCCTACGACTGACTACATCGAAGCTTCCAAGAGTAACGGGAAGTAGGTCAATGTCGAACACTTGACCCATAAGGTCGAGTTTACACCCAAAAAGAACATGTGAAGCTTCAATAGATTTGCCATCAGCTAATTCTACTACGTGTTTGTTTATAAGAGGTGTAGGAGTCAACCCTAACTGACGACTGAAGCCCAAAGACATATAACTCCAATGGGCACCAGATTCGAATAAAACAGAAGTAAATAGATTGTTCACAGAAAACGTTCCGGTCACCACGTTGCCATCATTCCTAGCTTCCCCAGCACCAATAGTAAACACTCTTCGACGCGCCCCATTCCCACCGTTGTTCCCGTTGTTGTTATTCCTAGTGTTGTTGTTATTATTACCAGCATTCTGATTCAGTTGAGGGCAATCCCGCCTAAAATGGCCCTCGTCTCCACACTGGAAACACTCCTTATGATTTCCCTGGTTCTGTTGAGGCTGCTGCTACGACTGCTGCTGTGGGGGTTGCTGTTGCTGCTGTTTTGGGAATTGGGCCCTGCAATCTTTAGCCATATGGCCCACCTTGTTGCACCTGTGACAGACCCGGGTGCACGACCCACGATGATGGAAGTTGCACTTGTTACACTTTGGTTGCTACCCTGCGTAAGAGCCTTGGTTCGAGTTGTTGCTCTGATTCTGATTTACAGAAGATGACTGGCTAAAACTGCGGCTGCCACTGTTGTCTGGCTTCTTCTGTGACTGATTCGAGTTAGACACCTTGTCCGTATCGTTCCACTTTCGTTTGTTATCCATGGCAGGGGTGGTGGTTGTAGCAGTGGTAGCAGCAGTAGCAGAAACACGTGGTGGTAGCGAGCCACGCTCCACCTCCTGATCGGTGATTTTGTGGGCTAAGCGAATGATTCGAGGCAAGTTGTCTAGATTTGCTGCAGTGACTAAGCCCTTGACTTATGGTGCCAAACCGTTGATGTACAACTCGATTCTACGGTGGGGTGGTCGTGATAGGTTGGGACACATGTTCGCGAGCTCATGAGACCGTTTCGTGTACGCTTCAATCTCGGACCCTGCCATCTTCAAGTTATAATATTCATTTTCCAGCTTCTGGATCTCATCACGAGGACAGTACTCCTCTCTCATCAGCTCTTTAAAATCCTCCCAAGTGGTTGCATTTGCCATTTCAATACCCAGCATTTGGACCTGGGCATTCCACCAAGTCAAGGCACCATCCTTAAGTGTGCCTGAAGCATACTTCACTCTGTCCCCAGCAGGACAGTTACACATCGCGAACACCGATTCCGCCTTCTCAAACCAACGCAGTAGTCCCACAGCTCCTTCAGTCCCACTGAACGTCTGTGGCTTACAATCCATGAACGTCTTAAACGTGCAAACAAGTGGATTGTTCTGATTCATGTGTTGACCTAAAGACGAAAGAAAACACAACACACGGGTAAGAGTCGAGTACGCGACACAAAGATAAAGCGTATTTGGCACACATTGTACCAGCCTGCTGAGCCACTAGGGCTTCAGCCACACGAGTATTGATCAAATCGGTTAATTCAGCCTGGGACACAACAATATTGCCACATCCACCGCCGCGGCCTTCACCACGTCCACCAGTTCGTCCGTTCATGATTCTATATATAAAAAGCGGAACGGTTAGAGGTCGGGATTGGGTAGGACCCAAACATCACTTATGACTTCTACAGATAACTGAGTCCTACCATTGCGTCAGACAATATAGCAGAACCCTTTTCACACTCGTTAAGCCTCACTGGGACTCACATGCACCCCACATTATTATTATGTGTGCACCCATAATAACAATGCGATTTGCATGTTTGTCTCAGCTCCTCCCAACTCATGCTAAAAGGTTCTTCAAATTCAAGTAGCAAGACAAAAGACACCATAGCATAGATCATGAAGGTTTTGAGGAGTGTCACACTATCAAACACATAACGTAGACTAGTAACACAGGAACTCATACTGTAGTGCTAAGTGTGCATTCACATGTGATGTCATACATAAATGTTCACTAGATATTATGTGCAATAAGTAAACGAAAAACGAACCTTGAAATCTGGAGCTGAGTGTCATGGTCGATTTCTGAACTGTTTGGTTATAGTCTGGTTTTATGAAAACGATTTAAAACCTAGTTCACTATAACCAGTGGCTCTGATACCAAACTGTCATACCCCCAAAATACCACTTGCGGAAACCCCGCTAGGCGTGTGACGTACCAGGATCTAGCCACCAATTACATTGAACACATAACAAGATTTCAAATAAAGTTGCCATTGATTACTAAAGATGGTTCAATCACAAGTTTAATAAAATTCAACAAGACCAGTGGAAGCAATACATAAATCATTGTTTAAATGTTGCAAAACCAAATGTATGTAAAAACAGTAAGTCTATCAAGCGTATCCAAATAGTGCGACCCATGAACACTCCAGCTAATCCAGACAGCAAGTTCCGCATCCAAGAATCTAACGACCTGCGAGTATGCAACAAGTGTATCAGACAACGCTGGTGAGTTCATAGTTTTACAAAAACGTTAATTGCCAAGTGTTTAGTTCAGTTAATTGATAATGTTGATAATAACTCGAGTACCGTACAAGATGGCTCCAGATTGTTTTGCCCGTCCCCAATGCCCCCTATCTAAGCATTGGTCATGATTCAGGTCATTAGTTCACGCCCGTCCTCTCAGGTACGGTGTGAGGTTGCCAAGCCTAATAGCGCTATCAACTAAGACCCCGTTACCTCTCAGGTAACTATTAGGTAGAAGATGGGACTTATGGTGATAGGAAATGAGTGTATTATCTAACATCCCAGTTTTTACCCAAAAGACTTATTCCTCTTAGGAATACCCATTGATTGTGCCACCCACCGGGACGCATGCTCAAGAAAAATGAACTCACCTTAGATTTGCTCGGTATATTAAGCTACCCGTTCCAGTTAGTCAATCAAACCCTACCGTGGTTACCAATGAAATCAGTTTCATAATCAATTAAGTCACGTATTCTCACAGTTTGCATTCTTCGCAAAGATCACCAAGTAATACATAGCAAATAGTCAATCGCATACAAATCCACATCTCATGTGCATGATGCAAAATAACATTTAACAGGTGAGTTTGCTACTCACACAATTCAAATCAGATTTCTCATTCTTAACCAGCATTATTATCATGCAACACATGGAATTTATAAACACCCATATTCATTATCATATATATCATAAACTGTTTCACTGTTCTGTCCATTAACTCTTTTGCAGCATCTCCACGAAGAACCAGTTCTTCGTGGAATGCCTTCACAGCAAAGAACCCTTATGGCGAAGAACTATTCTTCGCCGAGAACACAAGTGATGAAGGACCCTAGTATTTCGTCAAAAATCCAGTCAACGAAGAACCATGTTCTTCGTCAGGGCATCCTTCGTCGCTCCCCTCAACAGACGGTTACATTTCCCTTTAATATCGTAACAACAGTTAACAAATCTTTGGGAATGATTATCGGATCAAACAACAGTTATTTTACAAGTTCAACAAAACCAAATTGTTGTTCATCATTAACACTAGTATTGTAACACATTATCATGAAATAAGCACAAGTCTAATCTTCTATAATTAGAATTCTAATCCAATCGCTAACATCCTCATTCTCGTGTAAATCAGATTATCAAATTCATTAGCCAACAACAACATGTCAACAAACATTACCAAAGACTTATTACAGAATCATAAACACAAGTTCCCATCACTAACCCTACTAATAAGAAACCCTAAGTCACCACGTGTAATCATAACAATCATCACATCCAGATCACGATAAACAAACATGGATAAAACACTAACAAAGATAACAAGTAGGTTGGTTCGATCGAGACACTAAGGCTTCGAATGATCAGGGACAGTCGTCGAGTTTGCAAGGGAGGAGAGGAAAGCTTAGGGTTTTGATTATGTTTCTAAAAATCCCAAAATACTATACTTACAACTACAAATACGCGCACAGGAGGAGTTTCTGGCTTGGGTTCGAGAAATTGTTTGGGCCGATGGCCCTCTCGGCGAAGAATCTTCTTGACGAAGAACCTTCTTCAAGAATCCCCGGGTTTTTCGTCGAAGGATAGTCAGCAAAGAACCAGTTCTTCGTCGACTTGGGTTCTTCGTGACTCGAGTGTGTCGTGCAGCCCCAAAGTTAAGCATGAACATCTTATGACTAAACATTAAGCAACTCCTAAGATTTCATATAACACCCAAACATAACAATACTTCAATCATTCAAACATCATGCGCATGATACAATGTAAAACGAATTGTGAAAACAGGATTGTGAAACAAATGATGCGTAGAGGAAAGACCTTGAAATCTCGGTTTGTCACATAGGTCATGTCTGACATGATAAGCTAGACCTAGACTCCACACTCCACCCCTCTATGGCAAGTTTGGGTCTTAGCTGGTCGTTACGTGTCTTAACAAGTCATGTTCGTGTCATAACAGATCGTATGATATGCTTGTAAGTTTATCCGAGTCTTACCAGGTTATGTTCGTGCTACCTGTTTATTATCCGGTTCGCATTCCTATTTGGAAAAAAAAACTTACACAATAAGATTTCGTGTAGTGTTCGTATTTACCTATATCATGTTCGTGTCTTAACAGGTCGTGTCTGACATAATACGGCAACTCTATTGATTAGGTAGTAAAACAAAATCAACAAACACACGCAATTTCCAAAAGATAGCAGTGTTCCGCCCTGGTTGATGATGCGGCAGCCGACCGAAGGTGGTGTTTCACCGTCGGTGATGATATGAGAGGGGGCCTGAGCCCATCATATTCGTCAAACACTGAAGAAACACCAAACTAATCAAGTGATTAGTCTGTAGTTTTTGCCTCGACAAATAAAAGTTAATCTTCTTTCGTCTCGTCTAAACAACTGCGAAGATTCTACAAAACAATCAACACACTTTAAGCTCGTTACAATGAACAGAATAGAGGGTTCTCCTTGTAACCACCCTCCGGTGTGAGAATAAGTATTTGTTTTGAGGATAATAGTGTGTGTATAAAGTGAGAGAGCAAGAGAGCGATCCTTGAACCTGGATGTGGAGTTCATTATTTATATCCGAGGTGGTTTGTGAAGGAGATGGGCTGATAGGCCTTAGGCTTGTAGACGATAACAAGGAATATCCATTCTGTCCCCTCTGCCACGCCCGTTGGTGGTTCTAGGCGAGGGGGTGGCTGGCGCATGCTGAATGGATCTAGGTGTCCTAACACTAATCCTTGTTGTCTGGTCTGTCATCAGTAGTTAAGTGGAGACTGTGGAGCAGTGGCGGCGCACGTTGATTGGTACCACATGTACGTCCTGTGTACCTTTTTGTCTCCTGTACGATTGTCCATCGTGCAGCATGATCGGATACAACCTGTTGGGCGCTTATTGGCGCACTGCTCTGCCACTTGTACCTTTGGTACTTGTCTGAGATTTACCTTCGCTTCATACCTCCGCGCGACCTCCGAGAATATCCTGTGCAGCCGGTGCAAGGTCAAGGAAGTCAGGGTTTTCATCCAAGGAGTTGTGTCAAATCTGATCTTGAGTTGGTCCTGACCTCGTGCGCGATTTGGATTATACTTGATTAGTCGATGCAAAGTCAGGAAAGTTACCAAACTCGTTTAATATGGGTATGGTATCATGCGCGACCTGAGGCTGACTCATATAGTCGACGCAGGATTTAGGACCATACCCCTTTTAACACTAATATTAATACTTGTAGACATGTTGGCATATTTAAACATTAGTGTCGTAGTGAATACATCCTCTTACGAAGTTATGATTTTTGTTATTTATGACATATTTTCAATAAAGATTTCTAGTTTTACAAAGGGTCCTAATAATTCCACATGGTATCATCTTATTCTAACATGGTTGATACGGGCCGTATAAGGTTATACGGCCCGTATCAACCATGTTAGAATAAGATTATAGTGTGGTCGTATATATATTATACGACGATGTTATACGGGTCGTATATAGTTATACGACCCGTATACATTGAATTTCGTTTATTTTATTGTTTTATTACTATTTGACGATACGTATTATTCCTCGATTCACGTGCGAGTAGACGTAAGATTCTCTGATTCGATGTTATATTCCTCGATTCTCGTGCGAGTTATGTGATTAGACGTTAGATTGCTTGATATTCATGCGAGTTATTTGATTCGACGTTAGATTCCTCGATTCGTGTGTTAATCATTTGAAACGATATAATATTCCGTAAAATTCTCTATATAAACGACACTAATTTCATTCATTTTCACTCAACTTCTATTCGTTTCTTATATTTTTCTCTGTATTCAAATTATTTACGCTATAATGTCGGGTTGGCGTGACTTTTTAAATGTGTTTGATAACGAGGCGAATCACGGGAGTTATGATAACAATCAAGATAACAAAGCGGACGTGTTTGATCTGAATGCTCCGTTCGATCCCAGTCTTGCGTCTGATGCAGGTCAGGATACTTGGGGTTTGGATGCCTTTCAGCCTAATTATGCTGGTTATTATCCATCGCAACACCCGGTTAATTTTGAAGCCCCTCCTGTTAGTTTTGGACCGCCGACTGATAGTTCTCATTCTCCTCCCATAAGTGGTGGACCGCCCGAGGGTCCAAATGCTGACCAGGAACGTAGTGAGTTTAAAAACAAGCAGGTATAACATTTAATTATATGTTTATTTGTTGTACGTTAACTATTTTAGTGTTTTTACGTTTGATGTTGTTTTTATTAAAATCTTAGATTAGGGTTGCTCAACGGGTCGTGTTCGCGGGTTGGTGGGTTCAACCCGACCTGAACCTGAAAATTTTACACAAACCCGAACACGACCCGAAGTTTCATGGGTTGACCCAAACACGACCCGTTCAACCCGATTTTTTTTTCTGAAATTAATATTTTAAAGTTAAAATTTACTTAAAAACACAAATATAGATATAATAATATCATATTTAAATTATAAAATCTATGTTAATTTCTCTTTTTAAGTTATAATCATGGCATAAAAATACACACCCCATTTAATTTATGACGTAAAAAATATAATATAGTATAAATGTGTAACGGGTCAACCCGCCAACCCGACCATGTTGACCCGAACCGACCCGTTAACCCAAAGGAGTTCGCATGTTCAACCTGAAACTGACCCTAACCCGTTTATACTAAAACTAAACCGATGGGTTAATCATTTGAGTTAATCATTAATTGACACATATAAGTGTTTTCGTTAGAAATTCGCTAGCATGGATGAATTGGTAGATTGGTGTAGAGACGTCGGACGCGAAAATGGCTACGCCCTCGTCACCAAACGCACCATCTACGATAAACCCCCAAGCGGTCAGCCGTTAAAAATTTGGCTTATGTGCGATTGTGCCAGCGAGCACAAATCAACAGCCACGGTCAGACGCAGCGGGACCAGGAAAACCGGTTGCAAGTACCAACTGATCGGGACATACAGAAAGAGGTTAGGTTATTGGGATCTAAGGGTTGATGAAGCTAATCATAACCACGAACCATTTCTGTATCCAGAGGGTCATCCATCCCTAATGAGGCTGACTCCATCGGAAGAGAGGACGGTGGAGCAAATGACGCATCAGAACATAAAACCATGAGACATTTTTGCTGCCATTAAAGAACAGAACCCCCATAATGTCTCAACAAGAAACACCATATACAACGCTCGGGCCAAATTGGGTCGAATGGAACAAGTCGGCGAGACTCCAATGCAGATACTTTTCGACCGGTTGGAGAAGGTTGGGTTTGTTTTTCACTATAGAACATCTCAAAACGGCGAACGGGTCGAGGATGTTTTCTTCATCCACCTGGAGTCGAACATGTTAGGGCACGCCTTCCCGCATGTGTTGCTTATAGACTCCACCTACAAGATGAATCGGTACAAAATGCCGCTAGTCCAGATTATCGGTGTTACATCCACGTTGATGTCGTTTTGCATTCCTCATGCGTTCGTAAGCAACGAGAAACAGGAAAACTTCACATGGGTTCTACAGAGGTTGAAACACTCATTAGACAGTGTTATGGAACCCCGTGTAATAGTAACGGATAGAGATCGCGCCCTAATGAACGCATGTGCAACCGTGTTTCCCAGGGCTAGACATTCATTGTGTAGGTGGCACATACAGCAAAACATCCTCAAACATTGCAGACCAAGCTTTAAAACAGAAGAAAGCTGGTAAAGGTTTCTTTACAAGTGGCGCAAGCTAATTAACTCAACGACCGATCTTGACTACAACTACTGGTACGAGCGAATACGATTAAAGTTGCCAAGCAAAAAAAAAAACAGACGGTAAGTTTTATATTATTTTTGTTTAATAATCGTATTTATTTGACTTGTCTTAACTGCACTTGACTTTGATTACAGAGATTGAGAACTATTTGGATTCAATCTGGTTACAACCATATAGAGACCAGTTTGTTTCGTTCTGGAGCGACCAACATCTGAACTTCGGTCAACGTACAACGAACAGGGCAGAGGGTCAACATGCCCTTTTGAAGCAGTACCTAGGTGACTCTAATTACACCCTGGATAAAGTGGTACCATTTATTGATAAGCTCATAAGAAACCAAGTGACAGAAATCAAAAGCAGCATTGAAACAAGCAGGAGCCGAACATTGGGTCCATATAACAAACCAATATTTGATCTCCTACGAAAGAAGGTTTCACATGCCTTCCTAGACTTGATATCCGCCGAAGTAAATGAAATAGAAAACTTAAAGTTATCTAACGGTACATGCGCGTGCCGTTTGTATACAAGCTGTGGGTTGCTGTGCGCGTGTCGGTTGGAACCGTATACAACGAATGGTAATACATTATTCGACCATCCACATTTTATAATCATAGCATTTCATCACGCAAAATCTTATTCACGTTTTATGTTGTTTGTTGATATTTTTCTTAGGTCAAATGATCCCGTTGGAGTTGATAGACCCTTTTTGGAGAAAGTTAAATTTGGACTCCATACTGAAACCGAGCGAGGTGGACTGTTTCGACTTAGATGACGAACTTGCACTTCTCAAACAACATTTAATTGCCCAGCCGAGAGAAGTCAAGAAAAAGCTGGTTCAAAAGATGAAGGAGTTGGTACAACTCAATAAGACAAAGCTCAAACAGCCACTTGTGCAAAAAAACACACGGGGTCGTCCGACTTTAAAAGCTCAGCAACAAAGGAAGGATGATTCGTTTACGGAGCCTTCAAGACACAACTTTTTTACAATGCAGGACGAGTATAGTGATTCACCCGTTGGGTTTGGCACACAAGAGTCAAGCATCGAACCTACCAAGCACAACTCGTTTGTCGAGTCACAAATTTATTGTGATGAAACACCTATGTTCTTCGGCGAGATTGCGAAAGGTGCTAAGAATTCGAAAACGAAAAAGAAGGTCGCAAAATCAAAGGAAGAGCAACCACACTTACCTTTGCTGCCTGTCGCACAAGTTAATATGTTCATGCACTTCAAAAAGTTCATTCCACCTTGCTTCTATCCACACCTCAATCACATACAAAATGTGCAGGGTGATGGTAATTGTGGGTTTCGATCTATAGCGGTCGGCTTATCGCTTAAAGAGTGGAAGTGGCCGTTAATACGGGAGGAGCTTCATGTTGAGTGCAACCGGTTCCACGAATTATAGACGCAGCACCTGGACATAAGTGGCTACAAATGCCTTTCACGGGGCTTCTGATAGCAAGCCGATGGAATGTCGTTTGTCTCTTATTAAGTGACACTGGTTGTGCTTCATTTTTTCCCATGTTCAGAACAGCCGAAGAAAGTATTCCGCATCGAACAGTCGCGCTTGTACATGTACACAGGAACCATTTTATTCACGTCAGATTAGAAGGGGAATATCCAATGCCAACCCCATCAGGATACTGGCGACAACCGACACGGAATACGCCAACAGAAAGTTGGTATCACTATTACAAGGAACGTATTGACCAATATAATAGGATCGTTGATGAATACAGGACCAGGGCATACGTGGATTTAGGTGGCCTATGAATATAAAATGTTATTTGCATGTTTTGACAATTTGTAATGATGAATATACACGTTATATAAATGTTTTGGCAACTTGTTGAAATTGAACTTGAAAAAATGTTTAAAATGTTATTTCATTTTTTGACAATTTGTAATGATGAACATACACGTTATATAAATGATTTGGCAACTTGTTGAAATTGAACTTGAAAAAACGTTTAAAATATTATTTCATTTTTTGACAATTTGTAATTATGAACATACACGTTATATAAATGTTTTGGCAACTTGTTGAAATTGAACTTGAAAAAACGTTTAAAATGTTATTTCATTTTTTTGACAATTTGTAATGATGAACATACACGTTATTTAAATGTTTTGGCAACTTGTTGAAATTGAACTTGAAAAAACGTTTAAAATGAATCAACGTTAACACATACCGACTGTATCTTCGTCACTTCCGCATATAGTAATTTAAGAAAAATGAAAAATACTCAATTGTATACGGCTCGTATAAATGTATACGCCTCGTATACAGGGATCGTATATGGAGTATACGATTGAATTAAAAAACAATAAATGATTGTATACGGGTCGTATACATTTATACGGCTCGTATACATTGAACAAAAGGTCATATAAGATTTATACGACCTCATTTCCACCATACGGCCTCAACATTCTCTAAAAAATCTCTCGGTTTTCTCTCGGATCGTTCTTGGATAGCGTTCTTCGGCGTTTGTCGTGTTTTCTTCTCGTTCTTCCTATACGGTACGTTTTCGTATAGTATACTTTCAAATTCCGAAACATGTTAGATTATGGTCTTGTATAGTAAAGGATCGAATAGCGTAGATAGGCGTAACGATTAAGATTGTATAATTAAATTTGAAAAAAAAAATTGAAACTGAAAATTGTAACTGATTATTCAAGTGTATACGGTCGTATACAATTTATACGATCGTATACGATATATACGGTCGTATACAGATTGAATATTCAAGCTGTATACGATCGTAAACATTGTATACGATCGTATAAACTTATATTTTATTCCCAATTTGTTATATTTTTAGCGTATCCGCGACGTATAAAACGTGCGTATAGGAAACGTATATCCGAGGTGTATGTAGCGTATACATTCATATAATACTTGCGTGTACGGTCGTATACTTCATGTTTACGGATCGTGTACGAGATGTATAACACGTGAGTATACGAAACCTATACTTGATGTGTACAGAGCGTATATGAGATGTGCAATACGTTCGTATACAAGAACAGTAGTCGTATAATACGTTAACGCTAATCGTATAGTGATTGCTAAGTTGTAATTGTTATTTTTACAGACGATATGGCTGAGTCATCAGCAGCTGCTGCGGCCCGTAGAGGTGGAGATCACGGTCGGGGCCGTGGACGCGGATGGGGACGTGGACGTGGATAGGAGGAGGAGACTGTGCCCGATTTTACTGAGACGGGGCAGTTTATTAAAAAAATCCCCCGAGGTACGGCTGCCTATAGGGTTTTGGGCAGATTACGAGAGATGGTGCTGGATGCGCCTCGGACCATTGATATTCAGTTTTTGACCGATATTGGATCGATCGGTCGGGTCCGGGAGCTCATGCCAGTTAACTCCGCGTGGGACCGCTTATTTGATGCCGCCGCAGAGCGGGCCCACAGGGAGATTACTTTAGAGTTTTTATCTACTTTTTCATTTTCGGACACCCGGGGTGGGGGTTTACAGCATTTTTTGACGACACACACCGTAGCTTTTACTATTTGCGGCAAGCCTAAGAGGATGACAATTCCTGAGTTCGCCGTTGCCTTGGGTCTGTACTCACAGGAGTACTCAGTGTCCCAGGCATTTTTTTATGCACCCATCAGCACGTCCAATGACGTGTTGTGACCTTGGTGGCGCACTATTGGGTACGGGGAGTTCAAAAAACCGAATTCTCGATCCCCGAAGGCACGAGCGACTTGCCTTTACGACCCGTTACACCGATACCTACATCGGTGTATCGCCGTGACGATCGCCGGTCGTCATGATAACAGGGAATGGGTCACCCAAAGTAACCTATTCTACTTGCATGACTTACTTACCGGCGGGGGGGGGGGGGGGGGCAACTTGGCGTACAGGTTGGCCGCATATCTCGCCGAGTACGCTTTTAAGCGTACCTCTACCCACATCAGCTGTGGGGGCTTTGTCACCCGTCTGGTGAAGCAGCATTTCCCTCGCCTCTTGTCCCCGCAGGTGCAATAGGGTTTCACCTTGACACTCCAGCTTGACAGGGTTGGGAGGGACACAGCCCAATCGATGAGTTTGGCTCACGAGGTCGAGGGAGGGCGGCTGGTTTGGGCGTATGGTGTTAGTGAGGGACCCCAGGGAGAGGGAAGCGATGGGGAGGGAGGCGATGGAGAGGGAGGCGAGGGCGAGGGAGAGGGAGGCGGGGTACACGAGGGGGTCGATCATACTGTTTATCGATCACAGGTAGGTGCGGAGGATTTACATGGTGATCGCCCGTACGTTCGACGGAACGTGAGACAGCATGTGATGCCACCACCGGGGGTGGAGGAGAGACTCGTTCAGGTCGAGTCGAGACTCGTTCAGGTCGAGTCGAGACTCGTTCAGGTCGAGTCGAGACTCACTCAGGTCGAGTCGGATGTAGCTGCAGTCAGAGGGGATGTACAGTGGATGGTTGAGGCGATTGTGGCTATGCATTCTGGCGCGCCCCTACCTCCACGAGCTGGCGCTGCACCACCACCACCACCGCCGCCGTAGCTGCTTATTGTATTTATTTTTTTTTTTGTTATTTTACGTTTGAAACATTGTAAAAATTTATCTTTTTTTTGTTTTAGATGTAAAACATTCTAAATATTAATCTTATGTTTAGATGTTAAGTTGTTTGTTTAATAATTGTTGTCGTAGTTTATCATAATCATATCACATATTTAACGTTTTACAAAGTGGAAACTTATTAAACATTATAAATACGTTTAACTACAAACTCGTAACATAATCCGATATATACAACACTATTTTAAAATTTACCAAACTTATTAAACGGTTTCCCGATTGCAACAAAAAATTAACTTTTATATACATATTTATCGTTTTACAAAGTGGAAACTTATTAAACATAATAAATACGTTTAACTACAAACTCATAACATAATCCGATATATACAACACTATTTTAAATTTACAAAACTTATTAAACGGTTTCCCGATTGCAACAAAAAATTAACTTTTCTATACATATTTATCGTTTTACAAAGTAGAAACTTATTAAACATAATAAATACGTTTAACTACAAACTCGTAACATAATCCGATATATACAACACTATTTTAAAATTTACAAAATTTATTAAACGGTTTCCCAATTGCAACAAAAAATTAACCTTTCTATACGGGCTATACGGGCCGCATAACATTATATGACCCGTATACAGATTTCAAAACTAAAAACCTTTGTCAAACCTTCGAAACAAAATTATGCAAATATGTATACGGCCCGTATATAACTATACGTCCCGTATACATATAAAAACAAAAAAAAACATTCCACAGCATTAAATTCTATGCATAAACAATCTATACGACCCGTATCAGACTAGACTATACGGCCCGTATACAAATAGGGATGTGAAAATAAGATTATAGGGGTGTGGAAATAGAAAAACCCTTTACAAAAGTTTTGAATTTTTAAATATTATTTCTTTTGTACTTTTTACAGAGTTTTAAAAATAGTGCTTGCTTGGTAATAAAATGGCATGGTTTTATTGAATTTTAAAAATCGCACGATTAAGCTATCTAATAATTGTCTCTTAAACAAAATATGGTTACTTTTCCTGGTTATTATATAGGATCGCTATCAGAAGGATCAGGAGCGCAACATAATGGGGGCGGGAGGGGGCGGTTGACCCCCAAACTTTTCGCTTATTAGTGGAGAGTATGTAGTTTTCGTATATAAATTTTTTAGTATATATGTTTTCGTCCCCCGGGTTTTATAGAAATTTTTTAGTATATACGTTTTCGAACCCCGGTCGAAAATCTCAAGCTTCGCCACTGAGAAGGATCCTTATTCTTATACTACTATATAACGTATTAATCAAACTTAATGACGTATATTATTCTTATACTACTATATAACGTATTAATCAAACTTAATGACGTATATATAATTAACCATCATTTTTGAACATACAAACATGTAGATGAATATGTAGAGGTGTCAATGAGTGGACAAGGGGTGGCACTAGCTACACGTACAATCTTGATCATAGTTAATTAATTTGGACCCTCCACTTTGCAATTTCTACTAATTACTCCATAAGTTGGGGAATCGTCATTTTGTCTGCCATTAAATTTGAATTTCTCATTTGCTTGCATCATGTTTATATATAAGAATCATGTAAAGAAGTATTAGCAATAATAGGGGAGTTTTGTAGACCAAAATTTGTTTGCTGACGTATACTATGTCAACTCTAAACAATCTGAGTCTTAGCAAACTTGCCTTAATTAATGTCTACAAATACAATATATAGTTTTATATAAAATTGATAGTGAGGAGGTTAAATTGTTAAACAATAATCAAACAAAAGAAAGATATCTCTAAACTAGCCAGTGACTCTTTTTATTAGCATACCCTGGTACTAGTAAATGCCTTATCATTTAATTTACAAAAGAGTTAATTGTTTAGTAGGATGAGTGTTTGTGACTTGTTACTAGTATCGTCTAGGTATTGAATTTCTTGTACTGAAACTTTTTCGCTAACGATTCGGTACCTACTTTTTGGTGCAATTGGTACCGGTATCTTTGGTTCGGTGTAGGTATTTTATCGAATACACACAAATACTGGTACCATACCGTACTGAACATTTTGATACATGTACCCATATTTGGCGATTTTCGGCACAGGTACCAAGCTCATTCATATTGTCTAGTCCATGTGGTTTGGCCACATTTACCTGTTCAGTCCAAAAAGTTTTTATTATCAATTGTGTACATGAGGTTTTTATTTTTTTGACATTTTCGTCCAATCCTTTAACTTCATCCAAAAGGTCAGTTAACTTGGGTGTATTTTGGTCAATACACATTTATCTTTTGTTTTTGTTATTTTCATCCAAAACCCAATAATTTAAAAATAATATATATAGGGCAATTATAGGAAGAAATCTCATATTAGTCAAGAAAACTAAGAAACCAAATGAATGGAACTCTTTTTGCCACGTGTTATACCTTTTTAGAGACGTATTATGTGTAACAACCAGAGACTGCCACGTGTTAAGTAACATTTATAACTGTTATGTTGTACCATATAACTATATTGTTAGGGTGGAGGGAGTGGTCAATCACTAGTTGAGTGTTTGAGTTATTCTCTAGCCAATAATATCATGTCATGTCAAGTCCTCATTCCACTCCCCATTTTGCACTCAATCACTTGCAGTGGTCAAACACATGGGTAATTCATTTCTTTTTTATATATTTTTTATTTCTAGAAATTATGTATTAATAAATAAAACATATTTTAAACTAAATAAAAGTACTTTTAATTAAAAAAACACATTACATAAAACTAAAATAAATAACATGACATTAAGATATAAAAAGAAATTAAAAAAAAACCTAATTTAACTTTCGTCGTCGGAATCCGCCAAAAGGTAGGGTAAATCTTGTTCTCCAAGATGCTCCACAAGATCATATTTTAGTCTATAATGCGTATCTGTAACACCCCGAAAACGGGTTTGGTAACCAACCACGTTAATACTAAAAGACGGGTAAAGTACCGTTAGTGGTAAAAGTAACCCGGTAAATATTAGGATTTAAATAAATAAACCTAATATTAAATAAAAAGTGAACAAATCCTTTTGAGGAAAATAAAGTGGATAAAAAGGCCCGAGTTAACGGGACTTAACCCACTAAGATAACTAGGAATATTTAACCTAGTTAATAAGTGAGAATGTTGTTAGAAATAGTAAGGTTGTGGCCTACTTAATAACCAACCAAACACGAGGGACCAAAGTTAGATAACTTGAAATGGAATTATAAACTTAAAAACATTACACAACACTCACAAGAGTGTGTGTGTGCGTGCGTGAACATGGCTAGGGGAAGCTCCATGAGAGCTCAAACCCTAAACTCAACAAAATCTTCAAATTGGAGGATCAATCGAAGGCCAAATTCAGATTTGAATACATATAAACGATCACCAAGTCAAGGGGATCGTAAGGTATGTTGAATTTTTAACATTCATGAAGTTGTGAAAATTAGTTAACTTTACATGATGCGATCTATGTATGAATCGTAGAGGCTATGGCCGAATTAATGAAGTATGATTTCTTAGAAACAAACCCTAAGTAGAAATTTGAAGTAAAATTGCTATGATTTGAATAATTTGATGATTTACCACACTTAGACAACTGGGTTTTGATTATGTAGTGAAGATGAAGATATACACATGTATAAGATCATCATATTTGATAGTAGAAACAAGGCACTCGAACAAATTACATGATTTGGGTACATGTTCATACATGATTGATATGGATGTTGATGTTAATCTTGGTAAAAATGACTAGTTATGAGCTAGTTTGTAGAGGTGTAAAATTATGCCCATTAGGTATTTGTTAAAAAGTCTAAATGAAAGCTAAAATGTTGAAATTTCGAGTGAAACGCACATTTGAATAATATGGCGAATTATGCGAAACATGAAGCGATAAGAGTTCTAAACATTATGTTGATTTAGACTTAATTGTGTAAATCATGTGATCGAAAGTAGTTAACTTTTGATAAGTTAAGCTAACTAATGATGAAGTCGAATAGTAGTTTCGACATAGAAAATAAGTAAGGTGGAATAGTCGTGATTGTTAAAGACTAATCTAACCACCTTGTAAATGTTGACAATAGTTTGACGCTTAACGAGCTAGGTGGAGGCTTAGGAAAGAAACTGTCAAACGAATCAAGTACGAAAAGAAAAGCGTAAACCGGATGAGAGGTAAGTGAAACTTACACCTTTTTGTAGAATACTTATTTATTCTATAAGTTATAAACTCGATAAAGATAATATTGGAAATATGGATTCCGACGCGATTGATACGAGTCGGAACATATACAAAATTGATAAAAACCATGGTTTATGGTAAAAGGGGCGAAACGGTAATTTAGTCATGTAATGACTAAGAAATAATGAAATTTCGTTAAGGTTACCTTATAGTGTAACTAATAATGAGAAAATGGGTAAAAATGGAAATTTAGTCAAGTGTCAACTAATGTAAACCGAAGCTAAAATGATACCCATGGCGTAAGCCAAAATGGGCTAAATATGTAAGGAAAGGGATCTAATGAAAGAAAATCTGAAATGGGTCGGATGGGCAAATTGGTAATTAAAAACTATGTTTTGCTACATAAGTAAATGTTTGGTCATATAGGCCAAACGGGTCAAATGGTGTGATAACGCCATTTGACAATATCGACTAATGTGGTTGTCAAGTCTTATGTTAAAAGGAGCGATTTGCAATTCGGATAATTGTGTCGCCATAGAATATGTGGTAATTAAAGCGAGGTATAAATCGGGTTTATTTGTTGACCCAGGCCAGGTACGCATATTTAGCCTTATAGTTAAAAGTGCAATGAGGGTCAAATATTTAGTGAAGTCCTTCATCGCAAAAATGAAGGATTAAAATGTTGATTATTCCATTATAATGGACAACATTGAGAGCGGATCGGTTTCAATTCAATCAAGTTGGTCTAAATATAACATAAACATAGATGCCACGTTTAGAGATACTTACTTGTTGGGATAGTTATCTTCGTAGTTGATGATGAAGCCATGATCTCCGTAATGATGTTCTTGGTTCCACTTTAGGATGTCCTTTTAGGATGGATCAAATTTTAGAGAAAGAGAGAGTGTGTTTTGGTGTATCATTAGTCTCCTCTTACTCTCATCTTATGGACACCAAAAGGGTAACCCTACAAATTCTTGTTTATGCCATTATGTCCATCAAATAAAGGCTTATAGGATAATAATGTCATAATGGTTAAGTTCAATGCATTGATCACTAAGGCCATTATAATGTAGAAGTCTAACATTCTCCCACTTGGCCGAGTGATCACTAATGGTGAGTATTAAGTAATTTTGGCCAAGTTTATTAAACACTCAACGAGTCTCATGTTGAAACTATAGCAGAGAGTTACCGTCATTCGAATTGAAGTCAATTCGAGACCCCCAACAGTCATACTAAAGTCTCAATATAAAACACTTAACCAAAATGACTGTTAGGGGTCATTTTCTTAACATACGTATCCTGACCAATATCCTGCCTTTGTTTGTTTATTTGTGACCAGGATGCTGGAAGAGCATATTGCTAACATCTTGGGCGATATCCTGAGGCTTATTGAATTAACCACGTGCAGGTTAAAGGCTGAGACTTGCTAACGGTTAAGTGGACTTCTTCTCCTCAAGACTCGGGCGAGTTTGTTGAAGGAAAGACGTTGAGCCCGAAAGACCAGGTCTACAACGTTCGATAAAGGAATATTCGGTGGATCCCGCAAGTTTAGGGTAGTTTGTTATCTGGAGCTGAGTGTCATGGTCGTTTTCCGAACTGTTCGGTTATAGTTTGGTTTTATAAAAAGAAAACAAAAAGTTTTAAAACCTAGTTCACTATAACCAGTGGCTCTGATACCAAACTGTCACACCCCCAGAATACCACATGCGGTGACCCCGCTAGGCGTGTGACGTACAAGGATCTAGCCACCAATCACATTGAACTAACCATAAGATGTTTAACAAAATTTCCATTCATTAAGTAAAGCATTCATAAAACATAATCCAAGTTAAATAGTGTCAGCGGAAGCAAATAGTAATTCATTGTTTAAATGTTTCCAAAACCCAATGTATATGAATTCAGTAACCAAGACATGCATATCCAAGCATTGCGACCCATGACCACTCCAGCCCTCCATATAGCAAGTTCCTCATCCAAAACAAATAACGACCTGCGAGCATGCAACAAGTGTATCAGACAACGCTGGTGAGTTCATAGTTTTACAAAAACGTTAGTTACCAAGTGTTTAGTTCAGTTCATTGATTTCAATGTTGATAGTAACTCAAATACAAGATGGCTCCATATTTATTTTGCCCGTTCCCCAATGCTCCTATCAAAGCATTGGGCATGACTGAGTCATTAGTTCACACCCGTCCTCTCAGGTACGGGGTGAGGGTGCCAAACCAAGATAGCGCTACCAACTAATACTCCGTTACCTCTCAGGTAACAAACAAGATGGGACTTAAAGGTGATAGGATGAGTGTATTATCCAACATTCCAGATTTTTACCCATAAGACGTATTCCTCTCAGGAATACCCTTTCGATTTACCAAAAAAACCTATCCCTCTCAGGGATACCCAATGACTGTCCCACCCACCGGGACGCATGCTCAAGATGAATGAACTCACCTTTGATTTGCTCAGTATGTTTAATTACCCTTCCAGTTAGTCAATCAACCCTACCGTGGTTATCAGTAACAACCAGTTTCAAGATTTATCAATTAAGTCACGTATTTCAGAGATTGCATTTATCACAAGTATCACCGTACATCACATAGCACATACTCAGTTCACATCCCATGTATAACACACAAATATCTCACAACAGTTAACTGGGCTACTTAACCAAGCCCAAGCCCAAACAGATTACCCTTAGGCGAAGAACCATCCGACGAAGAACCCCATGTTTCGTCGAGATGAGGTGTGGCGAAGAACCACCATGTTTCGTCGAGCACCCATCTTCGTCGCCCCTCATCAGGTGATGAAACAGTTACAGATCCAGTCGGTTACAATTTCACGTTTTCTAGAACCCTAATCATCATTAACGATTTCAACATGATCATCGACCAATCATCAAGTTGCTAATTACCAGTAACATGCAACAAGGCATTAACAATTCAAATATTCATATCATCATTACTATCATAACAATCATTCGATCAATGCTTGCTTATCATTCTAACAGAACCGAAATCATTAAGACACACAAGAATCCTCAACACCCCATCATACAACCCTAACTGTTAGGGGTCATTTTCTTAACATACGTATCCTGACCAATATCCTGCCTTTGTTTGTTTATTTGTGACCAGGATGCTGGAAGAGGATATTGCTAACATCTTGGGCGATATCCTGAGGTTTATTGAATTAACCACGTGCAGGTAAAAGGCTGAGACTTGCTAACGGTCAAGTGGACTTCTTCTCCTCAAGACTCGGGCGAGTTTGTTGAAGGAAAGACGTTGAGCCCGAAAGACCAGGTCTACAACGTTCGATAAAGGAATATTCGGTGGATCCCGCAAGTTTAGGGTAGTTTGTTATTTTATCTTTACTATAAATAGATGGGGGCGGATCAGCTTAGAACACACAATTTTCACTAACACTCTCGTACACTTTTACTCTCTAGCTCATTGCAAACACCACACGTGTATTCAAATTTCGCTGTAACACTTAGTCGATCCGTACCACATCCTGCACTGTATCCTGATTTTTGAAGCAATAGAAGAACAAGCAGCTGCGATTGTCAGCTCCCGAGGTTTTATGCCGACGATCTAAATTGATCAAGGGCTTTCCTCGTACATCTCGTGTCATTTACTTTACTTTTGCTCATTGTTTGATCATAGATACAGCTCAATATCCTGAGCCGTATCCTGAATACTGATTTTCTAAATAACTCAACAAGCATATTTTCAAACACACTTTCTAGCACACTACCTCACTTTACTAATTTGATCACTAAATTGCTTCGGTAATTTTTGACCAAAACAATTTGGCGCCCACCATGGGGCAAGTGGTGCTCTCTTTACTAAAAATTTCTGTCAAATCGCTAATCGGTTTTCTGTTTTCAAAACTTTTTGCCACATTGTCCATAATGGCCTCAAGATCAAACATGAGTTCCTCTACTATGTCTGCTATGACTTCTGCTACTACCGGTTCGGTGCTTCCACCACCTCCTCCAAGGATGCCAGCCTCTACACAATCTCAAGATGTTATCCCTACTCGGAGTGTCCAGGGATCTGCTCCCGTTTTAGCTTCTAATGATGAAATTTTAACCTTATTTGGAAGTGTGCAGGAACAAATGAGGCAGCAACAGGAAACAAATCAAATGCTTTTAAGGGAAATATAACTCCTGAAGTCTGGCTCGAGCAGATCTGCTGAGGACAATGTCACTCCCTTACACCCTAGAGCGTTGAACTTCAGTTCAGCTGTGTATACCGAGGATAACAGGGGGAATATTGTGCCCAGTCTTCCTCAGAATCATACTCCTGAAATACCCTCCTCGGTCAGGATGTCAACCATGAGGAGCTCAGGATATGCTTCAGGATATGGGCAAAATCCTCCAACGGGTAACGTGTCAAATAATAATAATACTCATGCTACTAACAATGGTGGAACTTTGCAGGATACAGGTGTAACATCAGCACTTACTAGGGAACTTCAGAAGTTGAAGGACATGATATCTAGTGTACCTGGGGTGGTCCAGCCTATCCCGGAAGTGTCCCAGGACAGCCACAAGATATCTCGTTTTGCATATCCTATCTGTGATGCTGAGATCACAAAGAGATTCCAAACCCCCAACATGAAGCTTTATGATGGGACTACGGATCCTGAGGAGCATATTGCTCAGTATAGGGAAAGAATGGAGATTAACCCTATCCCTCCGGAGCTCAAGGAAGCGTGCTTGTGCAAGGGATTTGGTTCTACTCTAACAGGATCAGCCTTAAAATGGTTGTTAAACGTTCCTCCTCACTCAATTACTTCATTTGCTCATTTGGTTAATTTATTTAACAGTCAATTTTCTTGTAGTCGGAGTTTTGAGAAACTAACCAGTGATCTTTACAGGATAACTCAAGGGCCTCAGGAATCCTTGAGGGATTATGTGAACAAATTCAGTCGAGAATCCTTGGATATCCCACATCTTGATGTTGCAACAGCTGTGCAAGCTTTTAAGATGGGATTACAAAAGGATTCTCAGTTTTATTAGGATCTTGTAATGAATCCCTGCAGGAATCTCGACGAAGCTCGTAACAGGGCTTTGAGATACATCCGTCTGGAAGATGACAGGAAGATGCAAGAAAGGATGAGCTCATCCAACACTTATGAGTCAACTAATAGGAAGCCAGAATCCTCGTTCAAGTCATATCGGCCTAAGCCGTATAGTAGAAATGAAAACAAAAGAGTGAATGCTGTCGAAGATGAGGATCCTGAAGAGTATCCTGAGTTGTCCGAATATTGCTTTTCCGTTAATATTCCTGAATTGATGTATGCTATGCAGGGTCTAGGAGACAAGGCTAGGTGGCCTCGTAAGAATCAACAAAAGGCTGACTGGAAAGATAAGTCAAAATGGTGTGCTTTCCATGAAGATTTCGGACATGTAACTGAGGATTGCATAGCTCTAAGGAAAGAAATAAGCTATCTTCTAAGCAAGGGATATCTGAAAGATCTCTTAGGGAGAAAGAAGAATAAGGGGTCAGGATATTGAGAAGGATCCTGAACGAGCAGCATCACCTCCCGCAGATGCCAAGATAATCAACTTCATTTCGGGAGGATCCGACATTTGTGGAACTTCGTATTCGGCAGCAAAGAGACATGCAAAAGAAGCTAAAGCCGAAAGGGGAGACAAACCTGTCAGGATGACCACCCTCACAACTGACAAAGTGATCACTTTTGATGCTGATGACAGGGATACTGTCCAGGATCCTCACCATGATGCCTTGGTAATAACGTTATATGTGGCTAACCATTTTGTACGCAGGATACTGGTTGATAATGGCAGCTCCGTCAACATAATCCAACTAGAAACTCTGAAAAGAATTAATGTATCTCCGATGGATATCACTTCAAAGTCTACCGTGCTTGTTGGGTTCAGTGGAGAGGCTAGAAACACAGTGGGAGAAATAAAGTTGCCAGTATACGTTGAAGGAGTCAACTCGATACAACGTTTCTGTGTGATGGATTCTCTATCCTGCTATAACATCATACTGGGAAGACCGTGGATTCACGATATGAAGGTCGTGCCATCGACATATCACCAATGCATCAAGATACATACCCCTTGGGGAGTGGTCAAAGTTGATAGTGATCAGCAGGAGGCGAAAGAATGCTACTCATCCTCGATGAAATCCTCAGCCAAACCTAGTGCAGCATAGCAACTAAAGACGCGGGCCCAGGATATCGTGGAGGATCCGGAGCAGGATGTGAAGAAAATTATCCTGGACCAGGATAATCCCGATATTTCGGTGCTCGTAGGGACCAATATCCCTCATGATATTGAAGAACAATTAATTAACTTTTTGAAATGCAGGATGTCTACGTTTGCATGGAAGCATGAGGATATGACAGGCATATCCAAAGATATTATCACTCACAAGCTTGGAATTGATAAATCATTCAAGCCTGTGCAGCAAAAAAGAAGGAAGTTTGCTCCTGAGCGGAACACGATTATCCAGGAGGAAGTTGAGAGATTATTGAAGTCCAGAATGATCAGGGAGGTTAAGTTCCCAAGGTGGCTAGCAAACGTGGTTGTAGTACAGAAGAAAAATGGGAAATGGAGAGTTTGTGTGGACTACACAAACTTGAACAAAGCTTGTCCTAAAGACCCATTTCCTCTTCCCCACATTGATGCAATGGTAGATGCCACTGCCGGGCATGAAATGCTGACCTTCATGGACGCATCTTCAGGATTTCAACAGATCCAAATGGAACCTTCTGACCAGGAGGATACTGCCTTCATGACACCAACAGGTATTTATTGTTATACAGCTATGCCTTTTGGTTTGAAAAATGCAGGTGCAACATACCAAAGATTGGTAAACATGATGTTCAAAGACAAACTGGGGGACACCATGGAGGTATATATCGATGATATGGTGGTGAAATCTAAAAAGGCTGAGGATCACCTCCAGGATATCAAGGGAGCATTTGATATCCTGGATCAATACAACATGAAGCTGAATCTTGCTAAATGCCATTTCGGAGTGGGGGCAGGAAAGTTTCTTGGATATATGGTGACAAAAAGGGGGATAGAAGCTAGCCCAGAGCAGATCAAAGCTATCCTGGATATAAAATCACCCTCAAACATGAAGGACGTACAAAGATTAACAGGCCGAGTAGCAGCTTTAAACAGGTTTATCTCGAGATCCTCGGAGAAATGCAAAGATTTTTATGATATCCTGAAGAAGAACAAAAAATTCGAATGGGGTGAGAAGCATGAAGCGGCCCTACAGGATTTGAAGCGATATCTCTCAACCGCACCTCTATTAATGAAGCCTGAAAATGGTGAACCACTATCCCTGTACCTTGCTGTATCAGGGAATGCTGTAAGTGCCGTTCTTATAAAAGACCATGAAGGTCAGCAATATCCTGTTTATTATGTTAGTAAAAGTTTGCTAGATGCTGAAACTAGGTATTCTCATTTAGAAAAATTGATACTAGCATTAGTCATGGAATCAACGAAACTTAGGCATTACTTCGAGACACATAGGATACATGTTAAAACAAATTATCCTGTCAAAAATGTGCTTAGGAAACCAGAGATGTCAGGCAGGATGGCTAAGTGGTCAGTAAAGTTAAGTGCTTATGATTTAGTATATGAACCTAGAAATGTCATAAAATCTCAGGCTTTAGCTGACTTTGTGGCTGACTTTAGTAGTGACATTCAGGACGAGGTAGACCTAGAAGTTCAATAGTTAGGAGAATCCTCAGGATCCTGGACATTATATACTGACGGTGCATCTAATGTAAGAGGAGTAGGATTAGGAATACTACTAAAATCGCCACAGGGGGACATATTACCCCAGGCTATTAGGTGTGAATTTCCTGCTACTAATAATGAAGCAGAGTATGAGGCTTTAATTGCAGGATTAGAGTTGGCTAAGAGCATGAGTGTCAAAAATTTGCAAGTATATGTTGACTCTTTGTTAATTACTAACCATTTTAATGGATCCTATGCAGTTAAGGGTGAGAAATTAATCGAATATCTCGATATTCTCAAAAAATTAGCAGGATATTTCGATGTTTTTATACTTGAACAGGTACCGAGGGAGGATAATGCTGAAGCGGATGCCTTAGCAAATTTGGGATCGTCGATCAGGATACCTGAAGGGACGCAAATACCAATATTACATGTCTTATATCCTGCAACGAATCCTCAGGATAAAGAAGTAGCTGGTATTCAGGATCCTGGAGCAGAACATCCTGAAGAGGATCCTAAATCCTGGACGGCTCCAATCATGAGATATCTCAAAGAAGGACACATCCCTGAAAATGAAAATCCTAAGGCATTTAGAATGAAGGTATCACGATTCACTATTATAAATAATATTTTATACAAGAAATCTCTTGCAGGACCGTATTTGAGATGCTTGGAGGATCCTGAAGCCAAAGAAGTACTTCAGGATATACATGAAGGGGATTGTGGTAACCATACTGGGGGCAGGTCGTTATTCTCGCAAGTGTTAAGGATAGGATATTATTGGCCGACAATGAGAAAAGATGCCGCAGAATATGTTCGAAGATGTGACGCATGTCAAAGACATAGTAACATACTGCATCAGCCGGCTGAACCATTATATCCTATTGTTTCCCCTTGGCCATTTATGAAGTGGGGTATGGATATAGTGGGAAAGCTACCAAAAGCTCCGGGAGGAAAAGTCTTTATGCTAGCAATGACGGATTATTTCTCTAAGTGGGTTGAAGCAGAAGCATTTGTTCAAGTTAGAGACCAAGAAGTAGTATCCTTCATCAAGAGAAATATCCTGACCAGATTCGGAGTACCAGCCGAGATAATCTGTGACAATGGTTCTCAGTTCATAAGTAAGAGGACTACTGACTTTTGCTAGAGTTGGGGAATCAAAATGATTACGTCTACTCCGGTACATCCTCAAGCAAATGGACAAGCAGAATCCTCAAACAAGATAATTGTCAATAACTTAAAGAAAAGGCTTGGAGCCAAAAAAGGAAGATGGGCAGAAGAACTACCCTTTGTTTTATGGGCTGATAGGACAACGGTAAAAAATGCAACAGGCAAAACCCCATTTTCCTTGGTGTTTGGAGCAGAAGCAATGATTCCAACGGAAATGACAATACCTACTGCAAGATCTATCTTAAGTGATCCTGAGCAGAATCCTGAAGCCTTGAGTCAGGATTTAGACACTATAGATGAGAAGAGAGATGCGGCAAGGCTAAGGATGGCATTATATCAACAGAGAATATCCAGGGCATATAACAAGAATATTAGGACCAGAAGATTTAAGGTTGGAGATTGGGTGTTAAGAAAGGCTTTTCAGAATACTACTAATCCTGCCGATGGCAAGTTAGCTCCAAAATGGGAAGGACCATATGAAGTTGAATCAGAAGCAGGAAAGGGAGCATACATACTCAAGAATATGGAGGGAGATATGCTACCGAGGTCTTGGAATGCTATGCACCTTAAGCTCTATTTCAAGTGAGTTTAGAATTCAATTTCTAACTCAGAATGGTATGAATTCTATCTTTTTTAAATATGTTTTGGTTTAATTTATTCTTTGAAACTCAATACTAACTTAAGCATCGGAGGGGTGTTAGCCAAGCTAACACCCACCTTAGTTTACAATTGTTTTGCAAGATATGTTTCAGGATATAGCTCCAGGATATGTACTCAGGATAACTCGAAAGATTAGAGGATTGGCCCCCTCTCTCACGTTTAAGGGATACTGATCCCTTCACAGGTTTAAAGGTATTCACCTTTCTTCCGAATTGGGTTTAAACACCCCGCCTGGAGCGCAAGTTATTCAGGGATAGTTCAAGGTGGCGGGACCAGTCCATGTAAAAGTGGCTGACAATTTCGTTACTGTTGGCTATATCCTGAATTCTAAAGGTATATGAGGATTGATCACCCTCTCTCACGAAAGGGTATTTTCATACTCTCTAAGGTTTAAAGGTTTTCACCTTTCTAAGTCTTGGAGTTTATACACTCCCGCCTGTAGCGCATGAAAATTTGGGATTTTCCCCAGGATACAAGGGATTTATCTCCAGTACATCCTTGGGTTTTACCCTTGGAACCTAAAAAATTGCCTATACGATGGAAACTGACATTCAGAAGATTTCTAAGTGTTTGAAGACATTGTACACAGGGGACATCCTTGCCAAGATGATGATGTAAAGCTAAAAGAATGAGGCTCGGAACTAATGCACTAAGTACCTTGCACAGGGGACACCTTCGTTGGGAGAGTTGCAAAGGGATTGAAGTCTGGTAATAGGTTTATACCCTATTTCTGGTATGATCTTTCCTTTGTAAACGTCGTCTAAGTTTTTAGTAACATTATTTTAAGTATCCTGATATATATCCTTAAAGTCCTTTTAAGGGTATTTGATTAGGGTGTTTGAAACTAGTATTGGTGTGGAACTTTGATCATTTAAAACTTGGTTTTAAAAAGATAGACTGTTTTTCACTTTCTAAAGAAATTTTTACAAAGTTGAAGGAATGTTCGGAAGTTCTATCTAATAAAAGGTTTTTACAGTATATCGCTGAGTATACTGATCAGGATATTTTATAAGATAACGATATGAATTTTTTTACAAAAATAAGAGTTATACTGAATAATGCAAGGCAATAACAAACAAATAAAAAGATGAAATCATTCTTGATGCAATCAATACTGGATGATAACCGAAGGTTTCGTCCTGAAACCCAGGACCCATCCACCTTCGGCTGTCAAATTGTTTCGAAACAGAAATAAATTGTTCATAAAAACATAAAATTGTTCGAATGATTTAAAGGAAATAAGCTCTAGGGGGTAGTGCATTCTTGGTTCATAGTGGTTTTAGCAACATCCGTCTTGGGATCCGCCTCAGCATCCTTCTCAGCATCGGTTGCTTTTTCAACTGCTTTGGAAGGTTCGTCGACGGTTGATTTGGAAGAGGTGCCGCCGAGGTTCTTCAGCTTGGTCTCCCAAGCACCAACATCCCAAGAAGGACATTCGAAGCCTAATGTTTTGGCTTCATGAGCCATCTTCAACCTGGCTTGAAGGAGAGAAATGACGACGGAACTTTTGAGGCTCTCCCGGTAGCTGACCATATCCCGTTCGTACTACACATGAGCGGCTTCCAGATCGGCTTGAGCTTGAAGAGTAGCTTTGTTGAGAGCAACTTGGTGTTCCTGGTTCATAGCTTTGAATTTCTCCTCGTAGTGACGAGATTTGGCGGCAGCAATCATACCTTGGTCGGAAATTATGATTTCTGCTTCCTTTAGCTTAGATTCAAGTGTTTTATTAAGCTTGCAGGATTCTTGATATAAATGAACCAAACGCTTAAGACCCTACAAAGGTAAGAGGACAGGGATTAATATTGTTAAATCTTTGAAAATAATCTGAATTGCAGGATATGATATGAGGATACTAACCTGGTTAAGAAAAGAAGTCATAAACCCGCTGGCTTCAATGAACCCGTGCTTCTCATAAGGAAAGGTGTCAGAAATGACAGGGGAATCGGGTTCTTTCCTTTTTCGAGAACTTGAACTCCGGGGCTTGGTAGCCGGTGAAGGTTTAGGAATGATGATGGCTTTGGAGCTGCTGGGTTTGGATGTAGCTGTGGTCTTGGGGCTAGGTTCTTTCTTGACCTGGATCTGGTCAGAATAGCTGTCCAATTCGTCAAGATCGAAGACTTCAGGGATCTTAGCTGGTGCTGCATAAAGGGAAAAGTTTTACTCTTTATCTTATCATTATGCTGTTGTGACTAATTATTTTGAAAGAAATTCTTACCAGACATCTCGGATGATGAGTATTGACTGGAACTCAGGACGTGTGTGGTGAAAGTCCTGTCTATTGCAGGTAACCGGTAAACAGTATTGATTCTCTCTTCTGAGTCAGCGGTAGGGGGAGCAACTTCCTTGAAGTTCACTGCATAAAAATCAAAAAGAAGAGTATTAACAGAAGATAACGATCAAATGGTCTATGAGGATATTTATGATCCTACCGGTGGTTAACCACTCCACCGGAAGGTTGGCACCCTCAGCAATGGAATCTCGTTTGACAAAGAAGAATTTGCGTTGCCATCCGTCTTCGTTTTTGGTGGCTTTGAGAATCAGGGGTTTGCTGGAAGTCGAGAAGAGCAAGAACCGGCTAGAGCCGTGGGATCGGAGGCGATAAGCAATAGGTAAATCCTCGATGCAGAGGTCGGAGCAATGGAGGTTTTTGATTTGGTTGAGTACAATTAGTACTCTCCAAACCATGGGCATGGTTTGAGCAAAAGAGATGCCGGTAGTTCGAAAGAATTGCATCATGAATTCAGGAAAAGGGTATCGAAGACCTAATGAGAAAGGATATGCTGGGAAACAGACCCATTCGGTGGAAGAAATATCCGATCGGATTGACCGATCGAATGGTCTAAAGACCGTGCTGTCAGGGAAAGCGCCGGAGGCTCTTAAAGCTGCAATGTCTGCGTTATCGAAAGCGCAGATCTCCTTTTCGGGATTTTTAAGAAGATTCTGCTGGGTGAAGGTCTCGGCGTCCATTGCAAGTAAGGTGAAGTAAATTGACAGGAAGAAGATCGGAAATGGAGAATTACCTGAAGGTTCTGTTGAAGATATCTGCTTTTCAAACAAGAAAAGAGAAGATATAGGGGCATCGTGGATCTCCATTGAGTAAAAAACGCGTTGGAAGTTACGATGTGATCTTGACCGTCGCTTCGTTTTAAATGCCTTGAGTTATGGGATAAGATTTTTGAAATATATCCGTTGGATTGGTATCCCAACTGATATATTTGGGGACAATTGTTAGGGGTCATTTTCTTAACATACGTATCCTGACCAATATCCTGCCTCTGTTTGTTTATTTGTGACCAGGATGCTGGAAGAGGATATTGCTAACATCTTGGGCGATATCCTGAGGCTTATTGAATTAACCACGTGCAGGTTAAGGGCTGAGACTTGCTAACGGTCAAGAGGACTTCTTCTCCTCAAGACTCGGACGAATTTGTTGAGGGAGAGACGTTGAGCCCGAAAGACCAGGTCTACAACGTTCGAAGAAGGAATATTCGGTGGATCCCACAAGTTTAGGGTAGTTTGTTATTTTATCTTTAGTATAAATAGATGGGGGCGGATCAGCTTAGAACACACAATTTTCACTAACACTCTCGTACACTTTTACTCTCTAGCTCATTGCAAACACCACACTTGTATTCAAATTTCGCTGTAACACTTAGTCGATCCGTACCACATCCTGCACTGTATCCTGATTTTTGAAGCAATAGAAGAACAAGGCAGCTGCGATTGTCAGCTCCCGAAGTTTTATGCCGGCGATCTAAATTGATCAAGGGCTTTCCTCGTACATCTCGTGTCATTTACTTTACTTTTGCTCATTGTTTGATCATAGATACAGCTCAATATCCTGAGCCGTATCCTGAATACTGATTTTCTAAATAACTCAACAAGCATATTTTCAAACACACTTTCTAGCACACTACCTCACTTTACTAATTTGATCACTAAATTGCTTCGGTAATTTTTGACCAAAACAATGACTGCCATAAAATCCTTAGGGTAAGTTATTACCTTACATAAGTTTTGTCTATAAATCATAAGGTGCGCACAAACATTAACATAGACAAAATAAAGCATTCGAGGAAATAAAATCGTTTATACACAGTGTATGCTTTCATACACGGTCTTTACTAAAACCCATTCTCATCACAAGATCTTGAAAAATTCTGGGTGGTAGACCTTTAGTCATTGGATCCGCTAGCATATCTTTAGTGCATATGTGCTCGATACAAAGATTATTTTCCTCTACTCATTCTCGTACGAACAAAAACTTTGTATCGAGGTATAAACCAGCTCCGCTCGAACTGTTACTATTCGAGAAACTAACAGCAGCTGAGTTATCACAATATATCTTCAATGGTCGTGATATGGAGTTGACAACTTTGAGTCCACTGATGATATTTCTTAACAACATCCCATGGCACGTTGCATTATACACTGCAACATATTCTGCCATCATCGTTGAGGTTGTTGTTAACTGTTGCTTATGACTCCTCCATGAAATTGGTCCGCCTGCAAGCATAAAGATGTACCCCGAAGTCGATTTCTTATCATCTTTGCATTTAGAAAAATCAGAATCGGAATAGCCTACTACTTCCAAGTTTTCAGTTCTTCTATATGTCATTTTATAGTCTTTCGTTCCTTGTAGATATCGCAACACTTTCTTTGCTGCTTTCCAATGATCTAGGCCGGGATTAGATTGATACCGGCCTAGCATTCCAGCAATATATGCAATATCGGGACGAGTACAGACTTGAGCATACATCAAACTTCCTACTACTGAAGCATAAGGTATCAATCTCATTTGCTCCTTTTCAACCTCTGTTTTTGGACACTGAAAAGAGCCGAAAACATCTCCCTTAACTACTGGAGCCACTGATGGGGAGCATTGTTGCATGTTATAACGTGTAAGAACACGATCAATATAAGCCTTCTGGGATAGACCTAATATCCCATTAGTACGATCTCGGTGTATTTCGATGCCTATTACGTAAGAGGCTTCTCCGAGATCCTTCATGTTAAAATTTTGCGAAAGTAATCGCTTTGACTCATGCAACAAATCTAAACTATTACTCGCCAAAAGGATATCATCCACATAAAGGACAAGTATAGCAAAGTTGCTCCCACTCATTTTGAGGTAGGTGCATTGATCCACTTGATTCTTGATAAAGCCTTGTTTTTTCATAATTTCATCAAATTTTAAATACCACTGTCGTGATGCCTGTATTAACCCATATATGGATTTCTGTAACTTACAGGCTAAGTTTTCCTGACCTTTAGGTTTAAAGCCTTCAGGTTGAGTCATAAACACATCTTCATGTAAGTCACCATTAAGGAAAGCAGTTTTGACATCCATCTGATGTAACTCCAAATCAAAATGAGCTACCAATGCCATAACGATTCTCAAAGAATCCTTCCGTGAGACAGGTGAGAAGGTTTCTTGATAATCAATTCCCTCTTTTTGAGTATAGCCTTTAGCAACCAATCGTGCTTTGTAGCGTTCGACGTTTCCATTCGGGTCTAATTTGGTTTTGAATACCCATTTACATCCTACGGGTTTTACCCCCTTGGGTAATTCAACCAATTCCCAAATGCCATTCTTTTCCAAGGAATCAAGCTCATCAATCATAGCTTTATTCCACTCAGAAGATTTAGCACTACTAATGGCTTCATTATAAGAGGTTGGATCATTGTACTTTCCTAAATCCAAATCAGCTTCATTAAGGTAGGTTACATAATCATCAAAGTTAGTGGGCCTTCTTGGCCTTGATGACCTCCTAAGCTGATTTTCAGGTTCAACAAGTTCATTAACTGGTTCAGGGATTTGGTTATGCTCTTGTGAGTTTGATGTGCCTTCATTATTAGGGACGTTAGGAGCATTAATTTCAGCAGAAACATGGGGTGGTGCAGTGTTATGTACAAGAGGTGTAATAGGAGATAAATTTGAAAAGCCCATCCCCCCTCCTCTTGCACTTCTTGGAAATCAAAGACTCCACTTTCACAGCTCCCACTGACCTTAAAGTCCTCTGTAAAATCAGCAATTCGACTTTCCACAGTACGGGTAACGTGTGAAGGGCAGTAAAATCTATATCCCTTTGATCGTTCGGGATATCCTATGAAATAGCAACTGACTGTCCTCATGTCAATTTTCTTTTTCAAAGGATCATAAAGTGTAGCTTCAGCAGGACAACCCCATACTTTCATATACTCTAAGCTTGGTTTCTTTCCTGTCCAAATTTCATAAGGAGTTTTTGGGACAGATTTAGAAGGAACCCTATTTAGTATAAGAACGGCTGTCTTCAATGCCTCAGTCCATAAAAATTTAGGCAAATTCGAGTTTGCCAACATACTTCTTATCATGTCCATAAGGGTTCTATTTCTTCTCTCAGCAACACCATTCTGCTGAGGTGTACCCGGCATGGTAAATTGGTTCACTATCCCGTGTTCTTTACAACAATTAAAGAAAGGACCGGGAGCTTGACCAATGTCTGTATGTCGACCATAATACTCACCTCCTCTATCTGATCTCACTAACTTTATCTTACGACTAAGTTGGTTTTCAACTTCAGCCTTAAAAGTTTTAAACATTTCAAGTGATTCAGATTTTTCTTTAATCAAATACAGGTACATGTACCGAGAATAATCATCTATGAAAGTAATAAAAGACGTATAGCCAGTAATGCCAGGTGGAAAAGGTCCACAAATATCGGTGTGTATGAGTTCTAATAATCCAGAACTCCTTGTGGCACCCTTTTTATTTTTATTTGTCTTTTTCCCTTTAATGCATTCAACACATGTTCCAAAATCGCTAAAATCAAGATCTGGTAATTCACCATCCTTCACGAGTCTTAACATTCTGTCTCGTGAGATGTGGCCTAAACGTTGATGCCACAATTTAGATGATTTTTCCAAATCATGTTTTCGTTTGTTGATTTTCTCATTTACGTTATATGACAACAAAGATTTCGAAAAGCTATCATCTAGTTCTAACTTATAGAGATTTCCATCCAGATAACCACAACCAAGAACTTGGGATTTTAAACTAATAGTGACCTTTCCATGTCCATGTAAAACTTCAAAACCATCATTGTCTAACTTTGATACTGATACTAAATTCCGAGTAATTTTCGGTACATATAATGTATCATAAAGTTTAATACAATGACCAGTTTTCATAATAAGTTGCATGGTTCCTATGGCCTCAACTTCAAGTTCTTCCCCTCCTCCCATTCTAAGTGTTCTTTGGTTTCTTTCCAGCCTCTGGATTGTAAGTAATCCCTGTGTGGAATTGGTAACATGAACCATTGAACCAGAGTCAACCCACCATGTGTTAATTGGTACATTAATATTAAAGGATTCAATTATCATAAATGCATCAGTACCTTTCTTAGCCAGCCATTCCTTGAATTTTGAACAATCTCGTTGCAAGTGCCCTTTGTTATGGAAGAACTTACAACGAGACTGCCCCTTGGAGACATTAGGGCTGGAAACAGTATTTGAATTAACTTTTTGGACTTTAGAACTTTCCCCTTTAAAATTTCCCTTCCTTTTCACTGACTTAGTGGTAGTGATATAAGCAACTTCTGGTTGTTCTAGTTTCAAACGTTCCTCCTCCTGCACACACATTGCTATCAACTCACTCATTGACCATTTGTCTTTCTGAGTGTTATAGTTGATCTTAAAAGCATTAAAACGTGCAGGAAGAGACGTCATGATGAAATGCACTAGAAAACCGTCACTTATTTCCATGTCTAATCCCTTTAACTTATGGGCCATGTCACTCATCATCATTATGTGCTCACGCACACCACTAGTCCCTTCATATTTTGTGGTAAGCATCTTCAAAATTAGAGAACTCGCATGTGCTTTAGAAGATCCCTTGAATTGCTCCTCAACTGAATTCAGATATTCTTTGGCATTCTCTGAATCAGGTATAGCTCCCCTAATGGCACTTGAGATGGAATTCTTGATAACCATAAGAGACATTCTGTTAGACCTTTCCCACTTTTCATGCTCTATTTTCTTATCTGCATTGCTTTCAGCAGTCAGAGCAGCAGGAGGGTCATGCCTCAGGGCATAATCAAGATCCACCATACCAAGAGTAAGTTTAACCGTATCCCTCCATATGGAAAAGTTTGCCCCAGTTAGTAATTCAATTCCAAGGCTAGGGCTAAAAGTGGATGCTAGATCAATACAAACAGAAGTGTTGGAGTAAGCTATTTAGGGGGTAATCAAAGAAGGCAGGCATAAAAAAATAATAATAAGTACATTGAAGATAAGATCTATTACAACACCAAAGTAATAGACTAATTGATGTTCTATCTGAATTTTGGCTTTGCTTTGGCTTTGACCAAAATTCTGACATTATGAACGTGTACGTAAATAGCAAATAGTCTTGATGTTCTATATAAACTTTGGCTTCGCTTTGGCTTTGACCAAAATTCATGTATTATGAACATACCATAATAGACTGATTTATTTTTCGATGTGAACTTTGGCTTCGCTTTGGCTTTGACCAAAAGTTCATGCATTATGAACACAATAAACTGACTTAATGTTCTATCTGAATTTTGGCTTCGCTTTGGCTTTGACCAAAATTAAGAAATTATGAACATATATAATAATAAAGTAACGCACATAAATATAACATAACACCTTTGGGCAAGAAATGATATATCTATGTAAATTATGCTTATAATTCACTATGTGTATTATTAAACAAGTAGCCTTTGGGTTTGTTGAAAAACGATACACATAGCTACATAAAATGGTATGTTTATATATATCATTGTCTAATCAAAATGATTTACCGTTGGGTTAATCATCTAGTTTTCTTTCTCAACATACCATTGAAATTTGATTTGTTAACAATATCCAACAAGAATAATTAAATTCAGTCATAAAATTTATTGGCTGGATACATTTTTCTAGTTTAATCCACTAAGTATGAGCATGACATCATGACATAATCACTTATGAAAAAACTAAAATGGGATTTAATGTAAGGAAGTCAAAAGGCAATTATTTAATACAGTGGGTTAAATGAAATGAAATGGTCACAATAAATTATGTAATTGTCGGTTATCCAAAATTCCTCACAAAATCAAACTAACATGATATGATACATTCACAAAATAATATGGGATTGTACCAAGTTTGCAAAATAGAGAACATAAATTAATCATTTTGCTATTTGAATCGGTACAATATATACGGACAAAAAAGAACAAAATCAACAAAAGTTCATGATTAATTTCAAAGTTTCGTCCATATTAACAAAACAAATTTACAAACTGTTAATTGTTTTATGAATATCAAGACATATTATTGGCATTCTAGAAACAATATCATCATATCCTGATGGCAGAAAGTATGCATAGTTGCAACAAGATAAGGTGTCACATGATGCTAGACTAAAGCCATAGATTGATTACAAAATCCAATAAAACATTATCATTAATATTTTAGATAAGTATTGCCACAACCTAAGGTTAGGATGGTGTCAGATTCCTTGCCTTTCCAATTTGAATATGATATTGAAAATAATTTAGGAAAAGAACAAATCGATACTTATTGATTTAATTTGTGATTTCATATTTCATGAAAATCAATAAGGATAAATTATAAGCAACAAAATTTAAATCTCGTCAGTGGCATACTTTAACATTTGATAATTAACAAAACATCGATCATATTAAAACCAATCAATTGAATTGAATAATTTAACCGTGGCTCTGATACCACATGTTGATTATTCCATTATAATGGACAACATTGAGAGCGGATCGGTTTCAATTCAATCAAGTTGGTCTAAATATAACATAAACATAGATGCCACGTTTAGAGATACTTACTTGTTGGGATAGTTATCTTCGTAGTTGATGATGAAGCCATGATCTCCGAAATGATGTTCTTGGTTCCACTTTAGGATGTCCTTTTAGGATGGATCAATTTTTAGAGAACGAGAGAGTGTGTTTTGGTGTATCATTAGTCTCCTTTTATTCTCATCTCATGGACACCAAAAGGGTAACCCTACAAATTCTTGTTTATGCCATTATGTCCATCAAATAAAGGCTTATAGGATAATAATGTCATAATGGTTAAGTTCAATGCATTGATCACTAAGGCCATTATAATGTAGAAGTCTAACATAAAATTGACCAAAAAGGGCCTTGATGGGTAAACCGGGTAAACGACCCTTAGAGGTTGTTTAAAAACTTATATTATGACTTTGTAACCCTTAGATGCGTATAAAAGTTGTAGGCATAAACTTTCAAGGGTCAAATGCCTTAAAATGCGTCTTGCCGTAAAATGACATATCAGAGGGATAAAACTCTGAATAAATAGTCTATTACATTAAATCCACCACAATCATAGTTGTGGTGGAAGATTAATCAATATGAATGGGTAGAATTATCAGGCATACAAGAAATGAGCGTAATTTATGCTTAAAAGTGCATAAATACCCTTAACGGGTCAAATAAGATTATAAGCAAAAATGAGTTAATAATGCATAGAAACCCGTGAATGGAACCTAACATGATAGAAAATATTTAAATTAAAAGGTTCATGAGAAATGAGGGGTCAAACAAACTTGTTTGTTTGATAAATACACGAACAGGTCAAAAAGTGTTGAAATTAAAAATAAAGCCGAGGGCTTAAAATCTAGAAAAATTGTTAATCCGTACGTCGGATTTTAACTCCATGTGATGGAGAATCAAATTACGAGCGCATAGGAAAAAGAATCGTGTACAACGGATTTGTAGATCAAAAGTTATGGCACTTGAAAGTTTGTATTTGAAACAAAACTAGAGCTGGGCAGGAAATGCAGGTCCAGATGCAGACCTGCTGAAAAACGTTCTTCCCCGCGGCACGAGCAGGGGTACCATGGTCCGGGCGTGACACGCGAGCGCTGTCGCGGCCCACGAAAGATTAAGAGAAGTCTCTCGCCTGGCGCGAGAGACGTAAATCCATAAAATTTATTTTATTTTGTTGTTTTGACTATACAACTTGCTTATACTCGTTTATAAGTTATCAAAACTAACCTTTGAGTTGGTTTTGATCATAGGCGAATATCAAGAGTACCCGGATGAAGATCAAGATTGATGAAGAACCGAACACTTACAAGCTTCCGCACATTATTACGTCGTCGTTTAAACGACGAATTCAATTACATTGTGTTGTATTGTTTTTAAATTGTAAAAATTTTAATAAACCCGTATTTTCTTATATGTATGTAGAGCCGTCTCCGAGAACTCTCAAAAATATTTAGGCCTCGGGCGACAAAAAAAATTTGGGCTCAAAATTGTGGTTGGGGAAATGAATTAAAAAAAACAAACACTTGTTGGTGGAGTTAAGACTTGAACTTGAGAACTTTACATTATCTTGAGAAAGTTTTTCCACTCCACCACCAACACTTTTCTGCATAATGAATAGATGCATGTATTAAATATATAATTAAGTATATATATAAAAGCTCACAAAAACCTTTCGGGCCCTTTAAAAATTTGGGCATCGAGCGATGGCACGGGTTGGCCGGCCCAAGAGCCGGCCCTGTATGTATGTGTATTCGTAAATACACATTTAATTGTCGTTCTTTTTACGAAAACCTTAAAATAATAGCAAGGGTGTTACATTATCTTTATCAATGAGCTCGTTATAAACAGTGTCATCGAAAACGGGCTCGATTGGAGGATCCCGAATATGTACCGGTGTAATCGCGTTTCCGTCATCTTTTAGAATCATATTATGCATAATAATGCACGCATATACGACACTCCAAATTTTTTTAACACTCATAGCACACATCGGTCGATTAAGTATACCCTATTTTGCCTTTAAAACACCAAAACCCCGTTCCACGTCTTTTCTTGCCGCCTTCAGTTGCCTCTTGAACTTCTTTTCTTTCACAATGTGAGGATACGGAAATGATTTCACAAACACAGTCCAAGTAGGGTAGATTCCATCGGTAAGATAGTATCCACGCTTGTACAAGTGGTTGTTCACGTAAAATGGCATTTTGGTGCAGTTCCATTTCGTTGAGTAAGAAATAACGAAGATTGTTGGAGCACGTTGATGTCGTTTTGTGAACCTGGTGGACCACAAAAAGCATGCCAAATCCGCAAATCTTGAGAGGCAACCGCTTCGAGCATAACTGTCGGGTAATTGTGATCCCTCCTCATGTATTGTCCCCGCAACTATGTTGCACACATTCTCCAAACAAAATGTGTACAATCAAGACTACCCAACATCCCAGGAAGGTGATGTTTCTCCTCATGAGCTTGGTACAAGAGCGCAACGTCGTGGCTAGTAGGTCTACGTAAAAACTCGAAAGCGTATAAATTACATACCGTTTCGCATAAATTTTCTAGACAATCACGGGAAGTCCTTTCGTCCATATTTAAATACTCGCCTGGAGGGTTACCGGTTGCAAGTTGCTTAATCGCCGACGTAACTTTTTGCATCGGTGTAAAACTCTTCTTCATAGTCGTATCCAAGGTCTCTTGAAACCACGAGTTATTCGCTTGCACGTCACTCACAATTTTTAAAAACAACCTTTTCGACATACGAAACCTATGACGAAAAACCTCTTCGTTGAATTTGGGCTCTTCGACAAAATAGTCTCTCATAAGGTTTTCGTGACATGTCTCTTGATCTCGAAAGACAGATTTCCTTTTTCTAGAAGTACCCGTGTCTTCGAGTTCGGCGGCTTTGTTAATAAGATTTTGGAAAAAAAAAATAAACTACTATCGCTTGAGGAAGAATCATCGTCTTCACTAATATCAATTGGAATGAATAGCGGTGGTATATCATCCATTATTTAGAAAATGGAAGAAGTGAAAAATTGAGTTGGATGGAGAAGAGAATGTTGAAAAACGGTGTTGTTTTTATAAAGAAAAGTTGATTTTTTTTATAAATGGCTAGTTCAACGGATAGGTAATGGCAGGGGCGTAGCTTTCAAGGGGCCGGGAAGGGCGCCCGACCCCCGAACTTTTCGCTCAGTAGTGTTATGTATATACGTTTCGTATAGAATTTTTTAGGTATATATCTTTTCGACCCCCCTGTTTTATAAAAAAAATTACTTATATAGAATTTTTAGGTCCGGTGACTTCCAACCCCCCAGTGGAAATTTTCAAGCTTCGTCACTGGGTAACGGCTATATTCCTCAATCAATCACACTCAATCAATCGGTGACTACTCACCGCCCATCACCCTCACTGCTCACCGAATTGGAGCTGGCAACCGATCACCGATTGGTGAACACCATTCCCCGAATGGTTCACCGCATCCACTCTGTCCCATCTTATACAAGATAAAGTGGTATAACAACACAATTGTAATGGTAAAATATCAATGTTATAAGTATCCAACACAATTAAAATGGTAAAACAACATAATTTTGGCATACTTCATTTTTAACTAGTAGAAATCCTCGCGCTTCGTGGCGGACGTTTGGTTCGTCATAGTATTAGAATCGAAAGCAATTACATAAATTAGTAATTGTTGTTAAGTTAAATTTAAGTTTAACACTAAAAATAAAAGAATCATTAAAATCCTTTAGAAACATAAACTGAACTCCAACAAAAGTTTAGTGTTAAAACTCATATTGTTGTTGCCAATGTATAGAAAAAGAATTTTGTTGTTGCCAAATTCTAAATGACAACCCTCTCTATTGACTCTCTCTCATTTCTAACTCTCTCAGTCTCTCTTTATAAGTCCCTCAGCTCTTTTTTTTTCAACTAATAAAGTCTGATGGCAATAGTGTAAATAGCACTTTAAATCTGAACAATTTGTATACTATTCCTAAGAAATCTCATGTTTTGTTATTATATACAACTAGTTGATGCCTCGCCCGCGTTGTAGGGCGGTAGGCCAAATATTTCTCAAACAATTAAAAAAACACTACCATAGTTTTGCTAGGAAAAAAAAACTAAAACGATAGCAAGACCGTACTTTTGAGCTTGGGGTAATACTGTAATTTGTCAGGACTAATGAGCGAGTATTAGAAAGCGGCTTGACACGAAAAAAAAATTGAAACGCGTCAACCAATTGAAACAAAACACTTCTATAGTTTTGCTAAAAAAAAACTAAAACGATGGCAATACTGTAATTTTGAGCTAGGGGCAAAATTGTAATTTTTGGCCGGGGTAAAATCGTAATTTGTTAAAAATTAAAGTGATGGCAATACTGTAATTTTTAACCAAAGGCAAAATCCTAACTTTGAACAGGGGCAAATTCGTAATTTTTAACTGGGGGTAAAATCGTATCATACACGGGCCAATAGGGATTTAAAAAAAAAACGATGACAATTCTGTAATTTTTTACTGGGGGCAAAATTGTAGTTTTTGGCTAAGGTAAAATCGTAATTTGCCAAAAGCTAAAGCGATGACAATACTGTAATTTTTAACTAGGGGCAAAATCTTAACTTTGAACAGAGGGCAAATTCATAATTCTAAAATAAGGTAAAATCGTAATATATATATCTGGAGCAATAGGGAAGTGTCAAACAAGTGCCAAACACTATTCCCCCCATCTTCCTTTTGTATATCTGACACTATTTCACCATCTTACTTTTGTATATATACTAGGTGATGCCCCGCCCGCGTTGCGGGGCGATGGCCGAATAATTATCAACCAATTAAAAAAACAGTACTATAGTTTTGCTAGAAAGAAAAAGCAAAACGTTGAAAACATTGTAATTTTGAGCTCAAGGCAAAACAGTAATTTGTAAGGACTAATGAGCGAGTGTTAGGCACCTCCTTGACACAGATTTTAGCTGAGGGTAGAGTCATGTTTTTATTTTTACCTCGGGGAAAATCAATTTTTTTTCCCGAGGGTAAAATCGTAATTTTTAGCTAGGGAAAACCATATTTTTATTTTGCACTGGGGGCAAAAACGTAATTGAATTGAGGATGATATCGTATTTTTGAACCAAGGGGAAATTCGTAATTTTGAGCTGAGGGCATAAGCATAATTTTATTTTGAAATGTCGGCAAAGACGTAATTTTAAACTAAAGGAAAAAACGTAATTTTAAAGTGGGTATAAAATAATAAACTGGTGTAAAATCGTAATTTTGAGCCGGGAGAAAAAAACAAAATTTTATTTTTAATTGGGGCGAAAACGTAATTTTGGCTGAGGGTAAAAGCGTAACTTTTTACCGAGGGCAAAATCGTATTTCTTAGCTCGGGGAAAAAGGGTAAATGTATTTTGAAGTTGGGGCAAAAACGTATATTTTAACTGGGGGCAAAAAATGTAATTTTAAAGTGGGTATAAAATAAAAAACTGGTTTGAACCAATGATAGGGAAACACTATTCCGGGGCAAAAACGTAATTTTAAAGTTGTTAAAAAATAATAAACTCTTTGGTCCAATGATGGAGTGGCAGCCGCCCATTTCGACCAATGGCAGAGAAACACTATTCTCTACCATGGTCTTTGTAGATGTAGATAAATTTTCACATACTTCATTACTTTTTTTAAATAATATTGAAGTATATAAAAGTTTTTTGAATTTAAAAAAGAAATTTAGTGGACGTAATATTTGATGAAAAAGAAAATTAACACAAATCTTACAACATCCATAATCCATAACAGAAATATAACAATAGTGTTGTCTTAACATGTATAGAAACAAATATTTACCGTATATTAACTTAAGTCAGTTTTTACTTATCAACAAGTTTTGTGAATTTGTAGTTGTCCTTGGTCTTTCCTCCCTTGATTGAATTGAAAATATGACTCATGTAATTGTGAGGGGAAGTCAAATATTTTCACTAGTAAGGTGAAATTTTTCAGTATTAAACACCAGAACATATATATCATAAAAATATAAATTAGGATGCAGTAAAAATTGATTTGTCATAATATCTTAGAACCGCTTGTAAGATATAATTAACCAACATCTTATACCTATATAGGGTTGAGTTCATTTCAGAACTCTAAATAACTACAGAACTTTCAGAACTCCTAATAAACAATCATTTTATATATAAGTTTTTGTATTTAGGATCTTTTTATCATCTATTATATGTATTTCTTTGATTACATACATGTTATAAGTAGTTTACATAAGTTTAATTGCCAAAATTATATATATGTGTCATAACTAATTACATATATGTAAAAAAACTAGTGTACATATGTGTAATTATAAAATTACATATAAAAAATGATAAAATTACTGTTAACATGTATGTAATCGTAAAAATACACATAATAAATGATAAAATTATCCTAAACATAAAAATATATAAATAAAAAGATTGTTTATTAGGAGTTCTGCGAGTTCTGTAAATATTTATGGTTCTGAAATGATCCTGGCCCTATATATATATATATATATATATATATATATATATATATATATATATATAGGGTAAGGATATATAGAAAACCACTTTTATTGAGAAAACTCGGGAAACTCAAAGCTCCCGACATTTTTTTTTTGAAAAAAATAACACATGTAATATACATGTTTTTAAGAGTTTTGGGACAAAAAAAAACAAAAAAGCGTCGAAGGAATTTTTTTAAAAAAAATAAACAAGTTTCAGCATTTTTTGCCTAACACATGTTAGTCAACAAAGTTGCTGAAATTTGTTTATTTTTTTAAAAAATAATCCTTCGGCGATTTTTCGATTTTTTTTGCCCAAAACTTTTAAAAACATGTATATTACGTGTGGTAATTTTTTCAAAAAAAAAAAAAAAAATAAGTCGGGAGCTTTGAGTTTCCCGGGTTTTCTCAATAAAAGTAGTTTTCTATTTATCTTTAGCCTACATATATATAGGGGACAGCTAAAATGAGAACCACCTCCAGTTGTAAGAACCGTGAGAACTACACCGTACGGGGCGAGGTGGACCAAAATTTTTTTCATAAACGTAGATGCATGTATTATAAACACATTTGTAAAAATAAAATGTCGGGTGTGTAGTTTTGAGCACCCAAAGTTTGCGTTTACGGGACCCGTAAATTTTATTTAAAATTTACGGTACCCGTAAACACAAACTTGTGGTGTTCAAAACTACACACACGACTTTTTTTTTTAATTTTTTTTTTTACAAATGTGTTTATAATACAAGCATCTACGTTTTTGAAAAAAAAATTTGGTCCAACTCACCCCGGATCAAAAAGTTCTCACGGTTCTTACAACTGGAGGTGGTTCTCATTTTAGCGGTCCCATATATATATATATATATATATAGGCAAAGAGTATGGTACAAATAAGGTTATCGTACATTACATACACGAGAATTTGAGCCATACACGTGTCCTGATTCAGTTTTTCTTTAATAAGGTTAAATCAGACAATTAATTCAATCATCTGAGGGCAAATTCGTCTTTTCATTCAATCAGCGAGATGTTCGTTACACTAATATCCCGGTAATTATCATTCGAAACAGTTTCAAATTTTTCATAATTCTCAAATTGCAGTTTTCGTTCTTCTGTGTTAGGGTTTCATTCAATTGTTTTTTATCGATGGATCCACAGAGCAGCACTGGACGGACAGATGTTGATTTTGAAGAAACTCGACCGATCGGTGATCATGCTCAATTATCTGCATATCAGAGAGTTTCGATTGAGGATGTTTTAAATCCGCTACCTGCAAATCCAAATCCAATTGCAAGTATAAGTGCTCTAAACGAGTTTTTTAATGGTAATTATGTTAATTCAGATCTCTAAATTGTTCGTATACTTGTTTTTTGTTTAATCGTAGCAATGTTGTTGTAGTTGTTTTTTGAAGTTTGAATGTTGATTATATTTTTGATTTGAAAGCAACATGCACAAATTCGCATGTTATTACTCTTACAATTCGCATTTGATTTTTATTTTCTTTATGAATTTTTGCATGTTATGGTATAATAAATCGCATATATAAAACAGCTTAATCAAAATCATCATTTCCGCATGTTATTGTTCATACAATTCGCATGTGTGTTTGTTCTTTATGATGAAATTATGTTATTAATATGTCGCATGTAACTAGTCCGATAATTCGCACGTTTTTTATGTTTTCTGATTTTGATTCATGTAGATGAAAGGGTTTACACTCTGGAGGTTCAAGCATCAGCTACACCTGTTGTTGGAATGCAATTTATCTCTATTGAACAAGCATATGCGTTTTACCAATCATATGCTAAGTTAGCTGGTTTTTCTATTCGGAAAGGTGGTGAAGTACACAGTGGTGGTATAATCAAAACTATGTATTTTGTTTGTTCTAAAGAGGGACATAAGCCACTGTGTATTGACGATCGTTCGAAGTCAAAAAATCAATTCAAAACAAGGAACAGGGGGACTATTAGAACTGGATGCAAAGCTCAACTTATGACTTGCACTGTGGATGGTAGATTATATACAGTAAAGAGATTTGTTGATGGCCATAATCATAAGTTTGTATGTCAAAATGATATTCACATGTTGCCAGCTTACATACAATTGTCAGATGTACAGGAGGAGTTGGTTTGGGAACTAGGCACTTTAAACCTTGGTCCTATCAAAGCTTTCCATATAATGAGGAAACGTTATGGTGGTTTCGAGAACGTTGGTGCCACGGTTGATGATTGCAAAAAATTTTGGAAGCGAATTAACAGCTATATAGGAGAATATGACGCTGATATGGTGATTAATAGGAGGACTGACAAAAAACAGTATTTAGCTGATTATTCGTTTGAATATTCTGTTGATGATGACAAACGGTTAACTGGTTTGTTCTGGGCTGATGGTTTATGCAAGCTTAACTATATGGAATTTGGGGATGTTGTAAGGACTCTCAAAATTGTCCTAAAAATACCCGTAAGTATAATCCCGGACCCCTGAAACCCTAAACCATATTAAAAATCAAGAAAAAAAAAATTCTGGTTCCCAGGCGGGCCGCGTAAAAGACAAGACATGTCTTACGCGGGCCGCATTAATACATGTTTGACCGAATAAGTGTTCCGGATCCACGTGGTGACCAGATGGCAAGCCTACTCGTGACCCATGCAGCCTATACGTAGACTAGGCGGCCTCGCGGGCCGTTTAAGTGTTAACCCTGGGTTTACGCGGGCCGCGTGAGGCCCTAATTTCACCTATAAATAGCTTGTTGCATGCACAGTCTGTTGGTGTCGAAAACAAAGTTCAAAAACGAATTCTTGTTACTCTGAAGTCGAAATTACTTTCAAAATTAGCAAGGCGCTGCTCCGATACCGGGTATTAACTCGATCGCTGCTACGATTCAATGTCCGATCGATTAAACTATCCAATGGATGTTTAAGTGCTGCCCACATTAGGGTTTATGCTTTGTCATTCGTCGTCAATTCGATGAATGTTTAAGTATCGCACTTTGTCATTCGTTGTGAAGGTTTTAATCTCGTGAGTTATCGTAAATGTTGTATTAGTTACTAACCCAGTTCGTGTGCATGTTATTTAATTTAGGTCAAAAAAGGCTAATCAGTAGGCTAAGCTCTGTCTAATTAAACTTGCAATGTGAGTCATTCTCTTTTTCTCAACTGTTTTACAATACCTCAAATTATTTTCAAAAGTTATAATTACAGGGAGTAAGTCGTGGATATCTTGAAATCACTGGCTAGTGGGGTATTGTGCACATTACTATTTTCGCTGGTTAGGCTAATATATCCTAACAGTGATCGTCACTACTTGGGGAAAGACCCAATAGTGGTATGACCATCGTCACGCAATGTGACACGGCGCCAGATAAAAATAAGATAGAAGCCATTGTAATCGCCCTTATGCTGTAATTGATAACTATGTGTCATTTTATTAAATTGAGTGACTCGCCAGCATTTCCCCGCTGATAAAATATTTTTAAAACATGTTTCAGGCGACCTGCTGTAAATCAAGGAAACGTGCTACGGAGCACTAACAAGCTTGAAGAGGTGGCTCAGTTAAAATGAATAAAACATGTTTTAATAAATCAGGGAATTTCATAGTTAAATTCCTCTGTTGTAAATTACGGGGTTTATCCCAAAATTATGGAAAAAAATAATTGGGCATTTTGAGTTTTAAAAAGATCCTGTTAAAATTCTTCCGTTGTCGCATCATAGATACCACGGGTTCCTGTCCCGCGGCTCCTGACCGGGTCAAACCGGGGCTGGGGTCGTGACAGGAAAAAGGTGGTATCAGAGCCACTGATCAAGCCTCTGATTCAAAGCCTATTAAGTATTTCAAAATACTTAATTTTTCTAATTGCCATTCTATGATTATGTGATTATATTTTGATTATCTAATTTACAGAATGGGTAAGCAAAGAATTTCAGATATCTATCTTAAACTAGATAATTCTTCAAAAGATAAGGGAAGTTCATCCCGATCAAATTCCTCAAAATACTCAGTAGATCCTGAGGAAGGAATATTTGTTCGAAAAGCACAATATGAGGAACCACTTTCTCCTAAGAAAAGAAGTCTTATTAGTAGAAAAATTCAGAAGAAAAGAAAGAAGTCACAACCAAAAGAAGTGAGGGTTAATCAGGAAACCCAGGAACTAGGCAATAAACCACCATGGGAAGATAAATTAGATGAAAAATGGGCGGATCTTTATATGCTAGCCATTGTAGCAGTAAATACAAATCTTTAAATATCCTAATTCAGTTCTAGCAAACCTTATCATCTACAAACCAGAATCTTTACCCAGTAAATAAATAAGTTTACAATAAACTCTAATAGGTTTTAATTTTCAGTTATCCTTGTAAATTAAATTAGTCACACGGTATGCAATAATACTTGAAGGTTATCTGTGAAATTTTGTTATAAAATTTTAACTTAATATTTTTACATATATGTTAAACAGCATGAATGAATTATCTGGAGCCCTAGAGAATCTCAACCTCTACCCTGTGAACATAGAAGTTTCCAAAGAATTTACTGGTTATTTTGCTGAGGTGGAAAAACCTAGAGAATTTTAAGCTCCACCTTTGGAGAAAGCAAAACCTAAGAAAAGAAGAAGATTCGTAGGCTAGAGGCGTGTACGTAGAAGAAAACCAGCAACTAGGAGAATTCCTAAGATAGAAAATCCCATGGATAAAGGAAAAGGGATAGAAATTGAGGAAGATTCAAGGCAAGCAGGGATGGAAATTGGGGGAAGTTCTAAACAAGAAATTGGAGAATGCTCTAAGCAAATCAAGGACATGACATTGCAGGAAGAGTTAGATTTCATACTGGCAAGCTGTGATACCATTAGTCCTATCAATAACAACCTTTACCCTTATCCTGCTGAAACTCAAATCCCAATAAACCTAGAACCAGCCATTCCAGACCCTCTGATCCACACCCAACCTCTAGGACAAATGGATGAGTGGTGGACTAATGACTGGCAGTTTCAAAACCTCCTCAACAGCCCTAATACCTTTTTCCCTCAGTTTGACCCAGAACCTATACCAAATCCACCAATGAGTAATGAAAATCTAGCTGAACTCCGCCATTTCGGCGAGGAGTTGATGGATGCAGGGAATAGGATCCGGGAAATAGGAGGACAAATCTCCTGGAAATACGATGAGAGGGAACATCGCTTTTAAATATGCTAGCTGACAAGGGAAAAAGGGATTATGAAACTGTGTTTGTATAAATAATAAAAACCAGTATGTGTAAAATAAACAATAAAACGGTTGTAAGATAACAGTATGTACGAAAAACATATTATAATATATAAACATAGAAGTTAAGAAATTGACAATTTTGGATGTGTATTTGTTTATATGATTATGTGCAATTAAATTGTTATATTTGGTTGTTTCTTATTTATACTAATTATTTATATAAAATTTATTATCAGATGGCAAACGCTAATAATGAACCAGTTAACGAGGTTAATCAATCCGAGCACAACAATGTGGATCAATTTCTAAATAGGCAAGATATCGAAAATATCGTTGCTCAAGGAATAGCCAATGCTATTCCAGCAATCCTTGCTGCTGCTCGAAATCCAATTGAACCTCAACAAATTGTTCCTAGTAAACGAACTCAGGAAGATAATTTCAGTAATAGTGTAAATGGAGGCGGCAATCATATTAATAACAACAACGATGGGATGCAAGCTCCGTTCCTTAAGAACATGAAAGCTGCAACGCCTGGTTGCACTTACAAAGAGTTTCTTGCCTGTAAACCGGCTGAATTTGCAGGCAACGAAGGAGCAACTGCTGCACTGCGTTGGATAGAGAAAACCAAAGCAGTAATTACAAGTAAATGTGCCGAGGATGAAAAAGTCATGTACGCGTCACATCTTTTCAAAGAAGCGGCGCTAGAATGGTGGAATACAGTACTACAAGCCAAAGGAAGAAATGTGGCCTATGCCATGAACTGGGAAGAATTTAAAAATCTAATGGAAAGAAAATTTTGTCCCGAATATGAGAAAGGGCAAATGGCGAATAAATTCCTAAACCATCGAATGATGGATGTAGACTGTAGAAGGTATACTTCGACATTCTTCGAATATGCGAGAGTTGTACCTACCCTGGCTTCGCCAGAGCCGGTGCTTATTTCTCGTTATATTTGGGGATTTATTTGGCGAAATCCGTGACATTGTCAAAGCTGCGAGACCACGCTCTATTGATGATGTTGTGGAATTAGCTAACACCCTAACTGACGGACTGGTACGTACACGAGAAGAAACCAGGAAACAAGAAGTAGCCCAAAAGATTACCCAAGGATTCCGTATGGGTAACCGTAACAATTTCAAAAGAAGGGGGACTGGGCAATCTTCCACTGGTCCATCTTGCAATACTTGCAAAAGGAAGCATTCTGGAAGATGCAAAGGATATTGCAATTTTTGCAAAATTCCAGGGCATCAAGAAGAAGACTGCAGGAAGAAGAAATTCACAGTTTGCTACAACTGTGGAGAAGCTGGACATATTAAGCCAGACTGCCCTAAATTGGGTAAACCAGTTGATAATAAGGCCAAACCTGCAGAAGGAACTACCAAGAAGAATGTAAGAGCCTTTCAACTGACGACTCAGGAAGCTGAATTGATTCCTGATGTGATAGCTGGTACGTTTCTAGTTCACAACATCTATGCAAAAGTATTATTTGACTCTGGTGCAAATCAAAGTTTTATAAATACTTCATTCTGTGAAGCCCTTAAACTACCATTAACCCAACTTAGGCAGATTTTTACAGTCGAAACGGCATACGGAAATTCTGTTAACATAGATAAGGTTTTGCAAGAAGGAAAGATAGAACTTTCAGGTCATAAATTTTCTGCAAACTTGTTACCTATGAAATTATCCGGATTCGATGTAGTGTTAGGAATGGATTGGTTAGTAACCAACAATGCTCGAATTCTTTGTGATAAGAATTCCATAGAAATTCATACACCTACCAGAGAATTAGTAGTGATTACAGGAGACAAGCCACGAAAGCCAATAAACTTCATTTCAGAAATGAAAGTGGATAGTTATTCCAGAAAACAAGAAATGGTGTATATGATTTCAGTAATCATTAACACTAAAGGAAAAGAACTTAAGGACATTCCAGTAGTATCAGAATACTCGGAAGTATTCCCAGAAGAACTACCTGGATTACCACCTGATTGGGAGGTAGAATTTAGAATTCATCTAATTCCTGGAACTACACCGATAGCTAAGGCACCTTATCGGTTAGCACCCACAGAAATGCTAGAATTGAAAAAGCAGTTAGATGAATTACTAAGCAAAGGATTCATACAACCTAGTTCATCCCCTTGGGGAGCGCCAGTGTTAAAAGGATGGTTCGATGCGAATGTGTATCGATTATAGAGAATTGAATAAGGTTACAATTAAGAATCGATACCCATTACCTAGGATTGATGATCTTTTTGATCAACTCCAGGGAGCTAGATATTTTTCTAAGATAGATTTACGCTCCGGATATCATCAATTAAAGGTACAAGAAGAGGACATACCTAAAACTGCTTTCAAAACTAGGTATGGTCATTACGAGTTTACAGTCATGCCCTTCGGATTAACAAATGCACCTGCAGCATTTATGGACATGATGAATAGGATCTGTAAACCGTACTTGGATAAATTTGTAATTGTCTTCATCGACGATATACTTATTTATTCTAAAAGTCAGGAGGAACATTGTGAGCATCTGCATGTACTCTTAAATTTGTTATGAAAGGAGAAGTTGTACGCCAAATTCTCAAAGTGCGAATTTTGGCTACAAGAAGTGCAATTCTTAGGACATATGGTAAATCACGAAGGCATTCACGTAGATCCTGCTAAGATAGAAGCAATCACCAAATGGAAGGTTCCGCAATCCGCAATGGAAATTAGAAGTTTTATAGGTTTAGCTGGATATTATAGACGGTTTATTAAGGATTTTTCTAAGATAGCCGTACCATTAACTAAGCTAACCTGTAAATCAGTTAAGTTTGAATGGGGAACTAAACAAGAAGAAGCCTTTAGGATTTTGAAGCAAAAGTTAACAAATGCTCCAATTCTAGCCTTACCAGAAGGAACAGAAGATTTTGAAGTATATTGTGATGCTTCAAAGCTAGGATTAGGATGTGTGTTAATGCAACGCAAGAAGGTAATTGCGTATACATCAAGGAAATTGAAAAAGCACGAGGAAAACTATACAACTCATGACTTAGAGTTAGGAGCCATAATTTTTGCCCTTAAAATTTGGAGACATTATCTGTATGGAAGTAAGTTTACTGTCTATACAGATCATAAAAGTTTAAGGTACATATTTGGGCAAAAAGAATTAAACATCAGACAAAGAAGATGGATGGAAATCTTAAGTGACTACGACTGTGATATTCAATATCACGAAGGAAAGACACATGTAGTTGCAGATGCATTAAGTCGTAAGTATCATGAGAAACAACGACGGGTTCGTGCTCTTAGATTAAATCTACAGTTAGATTTAATGGAACAATTAAAGAATATTCAATAAACAGCAATCAAGGATGATGCTGAAGGAATGAAAGGACAAATAAAAGACTTAGAACAAGGTAGTTATAGAATCTGGAGATTCCATAAAAAACGAATTTGGGTACCTAAGAAGGGAGAATTAAGGAATCAAATTCTAGAGGAAGCCCATAAATCTAGGTATACCATGCATCCTGGTAACAACAAAATGTACCAAGATTTAAGAAATAATTTCTGGTGGATAGGTATGAAAAAGGATATAGCTAGATATGTTTCTAAATGTCTTACTTGTTCACAAGTTAAGGCAGAACACCAGAAACCATCAGGTTTACTTCAACAATTAGAAATGCCTGTATGGAAATGGGAACTCATAACAATGGATTTTGTTACTAAGTTACCCAAAACCAGAAAGGTAATGACGCGATTTGGGTAATTGTGGATCGATTAACCAAATCAGCTCATTTTCTACCCATAAAAGAAACCTTTAGCATGGAAAGGTTGGCAAAGCTATATGTGGATGAAATAGTATCCTTACATGGAGTTCCACTCTCCATTGTATCAGATAGAGATAGTCGTTTCAATTCCCATTTCTGGAAAAGTTTCCAGGAAGCCATGGGAACCCGACTAAAATTAAGTACGGCATATCATCCACAAACAGACGGGCAAAGTGAAAGAACAATCCAAACTCTGGAGGACATCCTTAGAGCATGTGTAATAGATTTTGGTGGAAATTGGGATGACCATCTACCTTTAATTGAATTCTCCTATAACAATAGTTATCATTCAAGTATTGAAGCTGCCCCATTCGAAGCACTATACGGACGTAAGTGCAGAACTCCAGTTTGCTGGGCAGAAATAGGAGAAAATCAATTATCAGGACCAGAGATTGTGCAAGAAACTACCGACAAGATCACTCAAATCAAGGAAAGATTAAAGACGGCTCGAGATCGCCAGAAGAGTTATGCAGATAATCGGCGCAAGCCACTCGAATTTCAAGTTGGAGACAAAGTACTTTTGAAAGTATCTCCTTGGAAAGGAATAGTTCGGTTCGGTAAGAAAGGAAAGCTAAGTCCAAGATACGTAGGACCATTCCCAGTGATCGAACGTATATGACCAGTTGCTTATTGTTTACAACTACCAGAAGAATTAGCAGGAGTACATGATGTATTTCATGTATCCAATCTCAAAAAATGTCTATCGGACGAGTCCCTGGTAGTACCTCTCCAAGACATAGAAGTAAATGAGAAGTTGAAGTTTGTTGAAAAACCACTTCAAATTGAAGATCGAAAGATCAAGTTTCTCAAGCACAAAAGATTGGTACTTGTCAAAGTCAAGTGGGATTCAAAGAGAGGACCTGAATACACTTGGCAGCTGGAATCAGAAATGAAGCGAAAGTATCCTCACTTATTCCAATGAATCTCGAGGACGAGATTTTAAATAAGGTGGGGAGGATGTAAGGACTCTCAAAATTGTCCTAAAAATACCCGTAAGTATAATCCCGGACCCCTGAAACCCTAAACCATATTAAAAATCAAGAAAAAAAAAATTCTGGTTCCCAGACGGGCCGCGTAAAAGACAAGACATGTCTTACGCGGGCCGCATTAATACATGTTTGACCGAATAAGTGTTCCGGATCCACGTGGTGATGGCAAGCCTACTCGTGACCCATGCAGCCTATACGTAGACTAGGCGGCCTCGCGGGCCGTTTAAGTGTTAACCCTGGGTTTACGCGGGCCGCGTGAGGCCCTAATTTCACCTATAAATAGCTTGTTGCATGCACAGTCTGTTGGTGTCGAAAACAAAGTTCAAAAACGAATTCTTGTTACTCTGAAGTCGAAATTACTTTCAAAATTAGCAAGGCGCTGCTCCGATACCGGGTATTAACTCGATCGCTGCTACGATTCAATGTCCGATCGATTAAACTATCCAATGGATGTTTAAGTGCTGCCCACATTAGGGTTTATGCTTTGTCATTCGTCGTCAATTCGATGAATGTTTAAGTATCGCACTTTGTCATTCGTTGTGAAGGTTTTAATCTCGTGAGTTATCGTAAATGTTGTATTAGTTACTAACCCAGTTCGTGTGCATGTTATTTAATTTAGGTCAAAAAAGGCTAATCAGTAGGCTAAGCTCTGTCTAATTAAACTTGCAATGTGAGTCATTCTCTTTTTCTCAACTGTTTTACAATACCTCAAATTATTTTCAAAAGTTATAATTACAGGGAGTAAGTCGTGGATATCTTGAAATCACTGGCTAGTGGGGTATTGTGCACATTACTATTTTCGCTGGTTAGGCTAATATATCCTAACAGTGATCGTCACTACTTGGGGAAAGACCCAATAGTGGTATGACCATCGTCACGCAATGTGACACGGCGCCAGATAAAAATAAGATAGAAGCCATTGTAATCGCCCTTATGCTGTAATTGATAACTATGTGTCATTTTATTAAATTGAGTGACTCGCCAGCATTTCCCCGCTGATAAAATATTTTTAAAACATGTTTCAGGCGACCTGCTGTAAATCAAGGAAACGTGCTACGGAGCACTAACAAGCTTGAAGAGGTGGCTCAGTTAAAATGAATAAAACATGTTTTAATAAATCAGGGAATTTCCTAGTTAAATTCCTCTGTTGTAAATTACGGGGTTTATCCCAAAATTATGGCATAAAATAATTGGGCATTTTGAGTTTTAAAAAGATCCTGTTAAAATTCTTCCGCTGTCGCATCATAGATACCACGGGGTCCTGTCCCGCGGCTCCTGACCGGATCAAACCGGGGCTGGGGCCGGATCAAACCGGGGCTGGGACCGGATCAAAACATGTTTCAAGACAAACAGGTAAGTGTTTCAAGACAAACATGTTTTTTTACTAATTTTCGCATGTTATATGTCTTCATGAGCTTGTAATATCGCATGTGTAGACATTTTGAAGAAGTGGTGTTGAATATATCGCATGTTATACTTTTTGTTTTCGCATGTGATTTTTTATAATTCGAATGTATTCAACGTGTTTTTGGATGTGTTGTTCAGGTACAAGATGGTGTTTGTTCCTTTCACTGGCATTGACAACCACTGTCGAAATGTAACACTTGGAGCTGGGTTGTTGGCATCGGAGAGCATTGAATCATATAAATGGCTTCTGAATTCATTCTTAAAGTCATTTGGTCGGCAGCCAAAGGTTGTAGTGACGGATCAAGACCCTACTATGAAACAGGCTATTGAGGAGGTTTTCCCTATCAGCAGACACAGATTGTGCATGTGGCACATAATGAAAAAAGTGGCAGATAAGGTATAGCATGCTATATTGTCTTTTGTTAGCGTTATTTTTTTTATATTATAGATTTTTGTTATAAGCTGATATAAAAAGCATTTATTGTTATAGGTTGGACACGAGTTGTGCAATAACGATGAGTTTAAAAGGAGGATGTGCGACATTGTATGGACTGGTTCGATTGAGCCCGAAGAATTCGAGAGACAGTGGAAGTTGGTGATGATTGAGTTCGGTCTCACAGAAAACCAATGGATTGATGTTATGTTTGTGATGAGATCCATGTGGATTCCCGCTTTATACCGGCACGAGCCAATGTCGGGACTTATGAGAACAACTTCAAGATCAGAGAGTGAGAACCACTTTTTCTGCTAGGTGGCTAATTCACAACTCACTCTCGTAGAGTTTATGAATCATTTTGATGGTGCAATGGATGTCCAAAGGTTTAATCATAGAAAGAATGATCATATTTCAAGATATACTAAGCCTGCTGATTGGAGCGAAACTTCTTTCGAAAAAGATGCTGCTAAGAGATTCACCAGGTCTATATTCTTTGATCAGCAAATAGAGATTTATGGTACAATTTCTGAATGTCTGCCGATGGACACCAAAATAGAGGGTCCACAGATCAGGATATTGTTGAAGGACTTTAAAGCACATGGAGATGGTTTATTGGAGGTATTATAGCATATATATTTCAAACATGCGATTTTTGATAACCTACATGCGAATTTCTTTTTTTTTCAGATCATGATCTTGCATTTTGCAATTTTGGTTTTCTCATGCGATTTTAAAATTTATTCATTTATATGATTTTTTTAGACATGCAAAATTGTTATGTTACACATGCGATTTTAAGTTTTATTATATATATATTTTTTTTGGTTTTTCCTAGGTGTGGTTCAAGAATCTTGAAAATGATGTAACTGCACAGTGTAGTTGTTTGCGTTTTGAGCAGTATGGGCTGCTATGCAAACACATCTATTTTCTTTTCAAGATGTTTGGTGTTAAAGAAATACCAAACAAATATGTTATGAAGAGATGGACGAAGGATGTGGTTCCGAATGAGTTAAATGTGAAGTACAATCTAAATGTGGGTGGCAAGGATGTGCAACACAAGGCTAAACGGATTGCTCGTGAAATCATCCACACAGGGGAGTATTTGGTTAGCAATTTGATTTCCGACCTTGATCAACTTGTTTTAGTGAGGGATCAAATGATGCAGCTTAAAGAGAGAGTTGATCAGAGTCGTATAACCAAGCAACTTGATCCAAAATTTGACCGTTTTTCAAAGTTGATTGGTTATCAACAACCAGTAACTAATGCTCCTCCTACTGTCCGTGTGCCGGCTGGTATAAGAAATAAAGATCGCGGCTCGTATAAAAGGATTAAATCTAAGAAGGAACAAATGATCAGCGGCAAAGGGAAAAGGTCAAGGACATGTAGCGTATGCAATGAAAAAGGTCATGATATTCGGACTTGCGAGATTCTGAAAGCCAAACAACAAGGTAAACAACAAAAAAAGAAGATGAAGGGCGTCCAGATTGAAAATGTTCCCATAGACAAAGACAATGAGGTCGAAGACGACGAAAAGGAAGATGAGTTTGAAGATTACAGTAGTGATGATGGATCTGAAGAAGAAGATCAGTGGGAGGAGGTTTCAGAAGATGATGAGGAAGATTAGTTTTTTTCTAAATGTAAATGCGATTTTATAGGAAACACATGCGATTTTATCTTCATCTGTTTATATCATTTTTTCATGCGATTTTATTATATAAACATGCGATTTTATATGCTTCAGTTTATAATCATTCTTACATGCGATTTCACTTTTAGTATATGCGATTTTGAGTTATCTTGTTTTTTCTGTGACAAAGATGGCTATATCATTCATGTGATTTTTATATAATAATTAAGCATAATATTTGTTCAAAACATGTACCCAAAAATATAAAAATAGTTCTTTTTGTTTAACACAGCAACAACCACAAAACGATTAAAAAGAGAATTTAGTTACTTGAACCAGAGATTTTGTCACGTTCAGAAGAGATGAACTCCATCTTCTCCTTCACAGTGTTTAGAGCATCTTTCAGGAAAGAGAAGGCTAAGTCATCAGCTCGAGATTGCTCCTTTATGTGATCCAAAGCTCTGTCTCTGAAGCTTGATGGTGGTTCTTCAAGTAGTCTTTCCCGTATATCTTGATTTTCTTGATTTGTTCAAGAATTTTACCTTGCACATCAAGAACCATATGAGAAGAGGTGACATCAGTGCTTAATTATGTCAACGTGCGAGTTGACAATAGCTCTTTGATTGCAATGTTTTTTATTTTTTCTGAATCTTCAGATGCCATTTTTGTTGGTCTGTTGTGTGTGTTTTTTTCGTGTTCAATGTCTTAATATGGAAGGTAGTTATATCTGGGATTTTTATATTAATATAGTAAATTTATTATGTAGGTAGGGTGGTAAGTTCAGTAGTATTTATTGTAAAATTGATCATTACATGTCAAATTACAGTCACATCGGTAATAAATTAAGTTTTTTTTTATTAAAAATACTTCCATTTTAGTTTTTAAGATTCGTAATTTTTTAATTTTTTTTTTTTTTGCATTTTTAGGACAAAGTAATTTGAAAGTATTTGCAGTGTTTTATTCAAAATCGCATTTGAATCGAAAACAAATTCACAAACTTTAAGAAATCAAAAGATAATTATCTTTTTTTCTGAAATCGCATGTGTAAAAGCATGAATTCGCACACTATAAGAATTTTCAAAGATTATTAACCTTTTATTGAAATCGCATGTGTATTGTCATGAATTCGCACATTATATTACACCTTAAGTGTTTTTCGCATATAATGTTATATGAATTCGCAAACTTTACAAAAAACACACCCTTTCTTTTTGTCTGAAGTGTTTTTCGCACGTTTGTTATGTATTTCGCATACTTTTATTTGATTTTCACCCTGCATCATCTTCTTCGATAGTCGGTACATCGATTTGTTTCAGTTCTGAATTTCCAAATTCAGCAGAAGTTCAATTCGCAGAAGGATTTGGTGAATAGGAATCGATCAATTTTTGATTAATTGTTCTATTTTCGATTACGGTTTTGATTAAGAATCTTACGTTATGATTTTGAGGTTTTGTTTGCTGATTATCAGGGTTTTTTATTTCGTGATGGACGATTTTAACCTTGGCGGTTTCATATATATATCTTTATTTGATTAATTTAATAGTTAAACACGGGGTGTTATTTGAGATGATCCGACGGCCGTGGTTATAGCGTACGTAACGTAGGATTAGGCATATTGTATGATAACCGGCCTCTCTCTCTCTCTCTCTCTCTCTATATATATATATATATACTACTTTAATAAGCATATAGCAAGGGCAGAAATGGTCATTTAGGAATGTGTTGAAAACACCCTCAATGCACAATGTACAACACTTAAAGCACCAAGAAACACAAATAATTTACCCTTCAAGTGGATCATCTTCAGCCATCCATTTCTCTCAATTTTTCACACGGATCGCAATCTCAGCTTTCTACTTTAGTTCACAAGGATCAACTTTTCAATTCCTCTCTCTCACAACTCACACATCTCACAAAACCATCAGACCTTCTCTCTCTGGCGACTCAAGAAAACCATGCCTGATCTCTCACCAGATCCATTTCATGACCAGATCTGTGAGGATTCCACCGCCTATTCCCCTCCGCCTTGTTACGCTGCTTCAATCACGGCTTCTCCTTCATTCCAGGTATCATACTTCTCCAATTGAATCGACAACTTTTAATTTTTTTCTCAAGAACTCAAAACTACCCATGATTTGTCTTTTATTCAGAAATCATCAACCTAAAATCAAAGCTTTGATCTTGATTTTTTTTTAGGGCTTTGCTGATGTAAGTAACCATTGAATCAAGATCAATCCGTGATGAGTGTACCAGTTGATAGAAGGGTCGAAACTGAATCACCTTTCATGGTTCAAGGTTAATTTCTGTTTCGTAGCCCTAATTTTGGTCGCAATCTCAATTGGGTTTTCTTGATTTTGGGGATTTGGGTGTTTTATTCCAACTTTTCAAGATTTTTTTGATCTGTGTTTGTTGTATAACTTGTTTTATGTTTGAAAGTTTGTGTTTATCTTCGTAGGGATATGTCTGATGATTCTTTAAATGGTTTAGGTTTGCAGGTTCTAGAAGATTGGAGAAGAAGACAAGGACGGATGCTCGCGTTTTATCATATCGGAGCTGCAAGAAAACTTTGTTTCTAATGTATTACGCTCTCAATTTGGTTCGTTGTCTACTCCCTTTGTTTATGTATATTTTGTCTTATTTAATTTGTTTCTACTCCCGGTAGCTTATATGATTGTGAGCTGAGTTGAAAGACGTCAAAGCTGATATGTTTAAAGGTGATAATTAACCTAAATTTGTGTGAGACTTGGTTCCTTAGGTGATTGGTTAAATGGGTTAAACAATGGTTTGTACCGTGTAACTACGGCTACCCAGTGAAAATTTGTGTTTTCTATAGCAAATTGTGTTTTCTATACAAGCCTCACTAAGCTTAATTGCAAGTAAACTGCTTCTGTTGAAAATCTTTTTAGTACAACTAAACTTTAAAGATTAACTGCTGCATTTGGTAATTATATATCTCCTTTCTATATAGAGGGGTATTAATTTATTCGAAAAACAAATAGACAGAAGTTGGTGTATGTTAACATTAACTGATTAATTTGGTTAACCGAATCTGGTTTTAGGTTTGGAATTGAGCAAGAGTACACTTTGCTTCAACCAGATGTGAAGTGGCCTTTGGGTTGGCCTGTTGGAGTGTCAATATAGTCAAAGTAAGAACTTACGCTTATTCAATAGCATATATTGTTATAAAAAATGATCTTATATTTTTCCTTTTGGCTGCTTTTAGCAGCAATTGAAGTGTCAATATAGTCAAAGGGCCAAATTATACCAGTCAATCCTCCAAATATGCCGCTGGGTCGTATTTCAAAGTCTTTTATATGTAGAGATATGATATATTATATAACTGTCATGCTACTAATCCTGTACGGTATATATTTTAAAGGACATGCACAACTGTCTCCTGGACATTTCGCCAGTTCTATGAAAAGGTATGGATTTTGTGGCTTCGTTTTATTAATGTTAGGATTTCATCTCAGTTAGGTTTCATGGCTATCAAACTTGTATACATTTTAGCAAATTTGGATATTCGATTTCATTAATAACAACTCAAAGTAAGAACACATCTTCTGAAATCCATATGGCTAAGTGTAGTGGTGAAAATAGGCGGGTTGGTTAATGGGGCATGGGTCCGGTTGACTTACAAACCATCTTTTATCGTCCGATTCGTCCGTAACGAGCATCGTCCGTCACTAGCGTCGACTCTGTAACGAGTCGTAAATGTATAATATTTTTATTTTATCGTCCGAGTTGTCCGTAATGAGCGTAGTCAGTGACTAGCGTCAAGTCCGTAACGAGTCGTAAATATATAATATTTTTATTTTATCGTCCGATTCGTTCGTAACGAGCGTACGTCAATAACTTGCATCGAGTTCGTAACGAGTTGTAATATATAATATTTTTATTTATCGTCTGAGTCGTTCGTAATGAGCGTCGTCCGTAACTAGCGTCGAGTCCGTAACAGTTATGATCTATTTTTTTGAACGTGTAACTGAAATAACTCTGTACTTTCTCTTTATTTTACATGAAAATTATTTTTTCTAACCTTAGAACAGTGAATACATTCTTTGTTGTATTGTTTTGGTCAAAAATTACCGAAGCAATTAAGTGATCAAATTAGTTAAGTGAGGTAGTGTGCTAAGAAAGTGTGTTGAAAATATGTTGATTAAGTTGTTTGCAAAAACAGTTTCCAGGATACGGTTCAGGATATTGAGCTGTATTTACGATCAAACTATGAGCAAAAAGTAAAGGGGTGACACGAGATATACGAGGAAAGCCCTTGATAAATCTGGATCGCTGACACAAAACCTCGGGAGCTGACAATCGCAGCTGCCTTGTTCTTCTTATTACTTTAAACGTCAGGATACAGTGCAGGATATTAATCAGATCGCTAAGTGTTACAATACTTTTTGTGAGAGTGAAAGTTGCGGGAGAGGAAAGTGTTAGAAAGCAGTGAGTGTTGTTGTTGTGTCCTATTCGATCTGATTTATCCACCTATTTATAGCTAGTAAACGAAAACAAAATCTCCTATAAGTATGGGATGCCTTCGAATATTCTTTAGTAGCCGTTGGAGACCAGGTAAAGCGGGTTCAACGTCCTTCTTTGAACAACTTAGAGCGAGTCTTCAGGAGAAGAGGTCCTCATGAACGTTGCAAGCTTGGACTCATATTCCTGCACATAATCCATTAGTGATCCTCAGGATATCATCCAGGATGTTACCAATATCCTGAATGAGTATCCCGGGCATGAACATATATCATGAAACTAAGATATAACTTAAGATATCGCCCAGGATATGGGCTCAGAATTTCACCCATAACAATTGTCCCCAAAAATGTTACCGTTAGGTATCCTGATACTAACGGTTACATTTTTTCACGATAAACGAGGCAATTAAGAGATTAGACTCATGATGTGACCGCTTGTAACCGCGCAGCCTATATTTACTCATTACTCCCCTATATCTTCTCATGCTTATCCCCATTTAACCTTTACCGAAGAGAAAAAAGGTAAATACTTCTCTCTCTCAATTCCAGCTTCTTCTCTCATTCTTCTCAATATTCCGGCGACAATATGGCAAGGCAGACAAGATCCGGCTCCGGCGATTCTGCTCCCACGTTTATCCACCAGAATATTCTCCAAGATCCGGAGAAGGAAATATGCACCTTTGATAGTGCACACTTGTCAGCCCTTAAAACCTCCGGCATCTTCCCGAAAGGGACGGTATTCCGGCCATTTGATCAGGAAATCCGATCAGATATGGTTTCCGACGAGTGGTTATGCTTCAATGCTTTTCCTTTCACCTTAGGGTTACAATTTCCTTTCTCGGACTTTATCACCGAGTTCTTTAATGTTACCAAAATCTGCTTTAGTCAGACAATGCCGATGCTCTGGTGAGTTTTGTCCGTTCTTGACCAGATCAAGAGAAATCATATTCCTGACCTCTCCGTTCATAACCTCCCCCTAGCATATCGGTTTAGATGCCATGGTTCCTATAGATACTTTTTCTATTCTACCTCCGGCGATCCGCTGATACTTCGTGCCACCAGGAATGAGGAGAAATGGCAATCCAAATTCTTCTTTGTAAAAAGAGACTCAATCCCTGGTGGAACGGAATATCCGGTGAAGTGGTTGAGAAAGGGTAGGATTTAGGGTTCTAGGATGATCCTGTCTTGTATCCTGCTTTATATCTTGAGCTAATCAACTTTTTTATTGTCTTATACACAGCTGATTTTAGGAAGTTTGCACCTCCCCTAGCAATTCAAAGAAGAGAATTGACGCTATCAGACTCCTCCCAGAGGCTGAAAGAAGTTTTAATCCGTCTCCACCATCTCCAAGCCCTCTTTCCAGTGCAAACATGTCTGGTAATGATCCTGCATGATATCCTCCATACATGTTTTTAGTTGATATATTTAAGAAAGAATTTCACTCCCTGTATGTATACTCCAGCAAAGTTCCAATCCTCCTTGATCTTGACGAGCTCGACAGTTACCCCACTCCAGTTATTGTCAAGAAAGAGACTCCTGCCGCTACCAGCTCCAAACCGCTCCCGGCTCCTAAGCCCAACACGAGGACTCGCGCTTCCACCGCAAAAAAGAGGAAAGGTTCCGAAGTTAGTGCCCCAGGCTCTGAAGGGTTCTCCTATGAAGAACTCAGCTTTTCTGACTCCTTGGAGCCGATGACATCCTTCCTCAACAAGGTAATATTCTGTGACTATATCCTGCACATATATCCTGACAGGATATCCTGGTTAATATATTTTAACTCATACCTGAATTTTGACGTACAGGGCCTCCAACATCTGCTCCACCTTTACACCGATGCTTGCAGCATGAACGCGTTCCAAGAGGCCAGGATCAAACAGCTCGAGACCACCATTGCTGACCAAGGGGCCATTGCCGAGGTGAAGACTCGGCATTACGAGGACAAGCTGAAAAAGGTCACCCAGGATGCTGAAATCAAACTGGCTACCGTCCAAATGGAGCATGAACAGGCCATGGTCTCTTTCCGGGAAGGGATCAAAGCCTCTGCCATCGTCTCTCTGCTACAAGCTCGCATTAAGATGGCTTATGAGGCCAAGGAGACAGGCCTTGAGTGCCCATCCTGGCCGGTTGAATCCTGGGTGGCAAAGCTGAAGGAGCTTGGAGGCAAGGTTGTGCCATATCCTGCTGAAGCTGGTGAATCCTCTAAGTCAGCAGAGGTGGTGGACAAGGCTGGAGAAGAAAAGGATGTTGGGACAGATGCTGGTCAGGATGCTGCTCAGGATGCTGGGGCTGAGAAGACGGAGAAGGCTGGTGAAGATGCTGCTGTGTGAGGGCATTTAAGTGGGCGATGATGGATATTGATGCCTAGGCCGGAGCCCACTTTTTTAAACTTGATCGTTGGTCTGTAACCCTAAAACAATTTACTTTTTCTGCACTTTACTTTTCCTGCATTTGAACAATATGATGGCCAAAGGTGGAGGGATCCTGAGTTTCAGGACGAAGCCCTTGGTCATCAATGTTAGTATGCTTTACTTTTGGACAATATAACAGTTGGAGGTGGACGGTTCTCAGTTTGAGACAAAACCTTCAACCGTTAAGTGCATATGGTATGGGACTAATCGTGCTTTTGGTGAATGGACCTTGGTTAGAGGTGAAACCAGAAGCACAACTTTTGATAATATAACTTTCTTTTGGCTTTATTTCTGTTGTTACTATTTTAGTGCATAAATCTTACTTATGAAAATAGTTTAGTTTGGACAATTTTGGGAACACATTGTAAGAATATCCTGAGAGATATCTTACCTAGGATACTGCCTCAAGTTATCCAAATAAAAAGGAGGGACCATACCAAATATTCCCAGAGAGTCAATTCCAATCTTCAATCATAGGGATGTCCCCAGTGCACACTTATAAGTTTGAATCCATCCATTAAATTGTATAATGTATGTCCCCTATGTTCAACATAGGAATGTAAACATAATTATACTTTAGCTTTACTGAATAAATCCTGAATATCCTGGGGTAAACCCTTAATATCCTGGGATGAACCCTTAATATCTTGGGGATAAACCCTTGATATCCTGGGGATAAACCCTGATATCCTGGGGATAAACCCTGATTTTCATGCGCTACAGGCGGGAGTGTATAAACTCCAAAACTTAGAAAGGTGAAAACCTTTAAACCTTAGAGAGTATGAAAATACTCTTTCGTGAGAGATGGTGATCAATCCTCATATACCTTGAGGATCCAGGATATAGCCAACAATAACGAAATTGTCAGCCACTTTTACATGGACTGGTCCCGCTATCTTGAACTGTCCCTGGATAACTTGCGCTCCAGGCGGGGTGTTTAAACCCAATTCGAGAGAAAGGTGAATACCTTTAAACCTGTGAAGGGATCAAGATCCCTTAATCGTGAGAGAGGGGGCCAATCCTCTAATCTTTCGAGTTATTCTGAGTGTATATCCTAGAGTATATCCTGCAAAACAACCTTAAACTAAGGTGGGTGTTAGCTTGACTAACACCCCTCCGATGCTTAAGTCAGTATTGGGTTCGATAGAATAAATAAACTCAAATATATTGAAAAAAGATAGAATTCATACCATCCTGAGTTAGAAATTAAATTCCAAACTCACTTGAAATAGAGCTTTAGATGTATAGCATTCCAGGATCTTGGTAGCATATCCCCTTCCATATTCTTGAGTCGATATGCTCCTTTTCCTGCTTCTGATTCAATCTCGTAGGGTCCTTCCCATTTTGGAGCTAATTTTCCATCAACAGGATTAGTAGTATTCTGAAAAGCTTTTCTTAACACCCAATCCCCAACTTGAAACCTCCTAGTCCTTATATTCTTGTTGAATGCTCTGGATATCCTCTGTTGATATGCTGCCATCCTTAGCTTTGTTGCATCTCTTGTCTCATCCACAGTGTCTAATTCTTGGCACATAGCTTCAGGATTCTGCTCAGGATCCCGGAGGATAGATCTTGCCGTAGGTATCACCATTTCTGTTGGGATCACTGCTTCTGGCCCAAATACTAAGGAGAATGGAGTTTGGCCAGCTGCATTTTTTATTGTTGTTCTATCAGCCCACAAAACAAAGGGTAGTTCTTCTGCCCATCTTCCTTTCTTAGCTCCTAGTCTCTTTTTCAAGTTGTTGACAATTATCTTGTTTGAGGACTCAGCTTGTCCATTTGCTTGAGGATGTACCGGAGTAGACATGATCATTTTGATTCCCCAACTCTTGCAAAAGTCAGTAGTCCTTTTGCTTATAAACTGGGATCCATTGTCACAAATGATTTCAGCTGGTACTCCAAATTTGGTCAGGATATTCCTCTTTATGAAGGATACTACTTCTTGGTCTCTAACTTGAACAAATGCTTCAGCTTCAACCCACTTAGAGAAATAATCAGTCATAGCCAGCATAAAGACTTTTCCTCCTGGAGCTTTTGGTAATTTCCCTACTATGTCCATCCCCCATTTCATGAATGGCCAAGGGGAAGCTATAGGATATAGTGGTTCAGTTGGTTGATGTAGTATGTTACTGTGCCTTTGACATGCATCACATCTTCGAGCATATTCTGTAGCATATTTCTTCATTGTCGGCCAATAGTATCCTGTTCTTAATACTTTTGAGAATAATGACCTGCCCCCAGTGTGGTTACCACAATCCCCTTCATGTATATCCTGAAGCACTTCCTTAGTTTCAGGATCCTCCAAGCACCTCAGGTATGGTCATGCAAGAGATTTCTTGTACAAAACATTATTTATAATGGTGAACTGCGATACCTTCATCCTAAATGCCTTAGGATTTTCGTCTCTAGGGATGTGTCCTTCCTTGAGATATCTTATGATTGGAGCCATCCAGGATTCAGTATCCTTCTCAGGATCATGACCAGGATCCTGAATGCTTGTTACCTCCTTATCCTGAGCTTTGAAGGGATCCATAGCAGGATACAGGATATGAAGTATCGGTATATGGGTTCCCTCTGGTATCCTGACTGATGATCCTAAGTTTGCCAAGGCATCTGCTTCAGCATTATCCTCTCTTGGTACCTGTTCAAGTGTAAAAACATCGAAATATCCTGCTAATTTTTTGAGAATATCGAGGTATTCGATTAACTTCTCACCTTTAACTTCATAGGATCCATTAAAATGATTAGTGATTAACAAGGAGTCAACATATACTTGCAAATTCTTGATATTCATATTTTTAGCCAACTCTAATCCTGCAATTAAAGCCTCATATTCTGCTTCGTTATTAGTAGCAGGAAATTCACACCTAATAGCCTGGGGTAATATGTCCCCCTGTGGCGATTTTAGTAGTATTCCCAATCCTACTCCTCTAACATTAGATGCTCCATCAGTGTACAATGTCCAGGATCCTGAGGATTCTCCTAATTGTTGGACTTCTAGATCTACCTCATCCTGAATATCACTACTGAAATCAGCCACAAAGTCAGCTAGAGCCTGTGATTTTATGGCATTTCTAGGTTCATATACTAAGTCATAAGCACTTAATTTCACTGACCACTTAGCCATCCTGCCTGACATCTCGGGTTTCCTAAGCACATTTTTAACAGGATAATTGGTTTTAACATGAATTCTATGTGTCTCAAAGTAATGTCTAAGCTTTGTTGATGCCATAACTAGAGCCAATATTAACTTTTCTAAATGAGAATATCTAGTTTCAGCATCTAATAAACTTTTACTAACATAATAGACAGGATATTGCTGACCTTCATGATCCTTTATAAGGACGGCACTTACAGCATTCCCTGATACTGCGAGGTATAGGGACAGTGGTTCACCATTCTCAGGCTTCATCAATAGAGGTGCAGTTGAAAGATACTGCTTCAAATCCTGCAGGGCTGCTTCATGCTTCTCCCCCCATTCGAACTTCTTGTTTTTCTTCAGGATATCGTAAAATTCCTTGCATTTCTCGGAGGATCTTGAGATAAATCTGTTCAATGCTGCTACTCGCCCTGTTAACCGTTGAACATCCTTCATATTTGAAGGTGATTTGATATCCAAGATAGCTTTAATCTGCTCCGGGCTTGCCTCTATTCCTCTTTTGGTCACCATATACCCTAGAAACTTTCCTGCCCCCACTCCGAAATGGCACTTAGCAGGATTTAGTTTCATATTATACTGATCCAGGATATCAAATGCTCCCTTAATATCCTGGAGGTGATCCTCAGCCTTTTTATATTTTACCACCATATCGTCGATGTATACCTCCATGGTGTCCCCCAGCTTGTCTTTAAACATCATGTTTACCAATCTCTGGTATGTTGCACCTGCATTTTTCAAACCAAAAGGCATAGCATTATAACAATAAATACTTGTTGGTGTCATGAAGGTAGTATCCTCCTGGTCCGAATGTTCCATTTGAATCTACTGAAATCCTGAGGATGCATCCATGAAGGTTAACATTTCATGGCCGGCAGTAGCATCCACTATTGCATCAATATGAGGAAGCGGAAATGGGTCTTTGGGACAAGCCTTGTTCAAGTCTATGTAATCTACACAGACTCTCCATTTCCCATTTTTCTTCTGTACCACGACTACATTTGCTAGCCATCTTGGAAAATTGACTTCTCTGATCATCTTAGATTTCAATAGCCTCTCTACTTCTTCCTGAATGATCATATTTCGCTCCGGAGCAAACTTCCTCCTCTTTTGTTGGACAGGTTTGAATGATCTGTCAATACCGAGCTTATGTGTTATAATATCTTTCGAAATAACTGTCATATCCTCGTGCTTCCACGCGAATATCGACATCCTGCACTTCAAAAAGTTAGTTAACTGTTCTTCAATATCCTGAGGGATATTGGTTCCTACGAGCACCGAGATATCCGGATTATCCTGATCCGGGATAATTTTCTTCATATCCTGCTCTGAATCCTCGACGATATCCTGGGCCCGCATCTTTAATTGCTATGCTGCATTAGGCTTAGTTGAGGATTTCATTGAGGATGAGTAACATTCTTTCGCCTCCTGCTAATCACTATCAACCTTGACAACCCCCCAAGGGGTAGGGATCTTGATGCATTGATGATAAGTTGATGGCACAGCCTTCATATCATGGATCCATGGCCTGCCTAGTATGATGTTATAGCAGGATAGGGAGTCCATCACACAGAAACATTGTATTGAGTTGACCCCTTCAACATATACTGGTAACTTTATCTCTCCCACTGTGTTCCTAGCCTCTCCACTGAACCCAACAAGCAAGGTGGATTTTGAAGTGATATCCATTGGAGATACATTCATTCTTTTCAACGTTTCTAGTTGGATTATGTTGACGAAGCTGCCATTATCCACCAATATCCTGCGTACAAAATGATTAGCCACATATAATGTTATTACGAGAGCATCATGGTGAGGATCCTGGACAGTATCCCTGTCATCACTATCGAAAGTGATCACTTTATCAGTTGTGAGGGTAGTCATCCTGGCTGGTTTATCTCCCTTTTCGGCCTTAGCTTCCTTTGCATGTCTCTTGGCCGCAGAATACGAAGTCCCACAAATGTCGGATCCTCCTGAAATAAAGTTAATTATCTTGGCATCTGCAGGAGGTGATGCTGCTCGTTCAGGATCCTTCTCAGTATCCTGACCCTTATTCTTCTTTCTTCATAGGAGATCCTTCAGATATCCCTTGCTCAGAAGATAACTTATTTCTTTTCTTATAGCAATGCAATCCTCGGTTACATGTTCGAAATCTTCATGGAAGGCACACCATTTGGACTTATCCTTCCAATCAGCTTTTTGTTGATTCTTTCGAGGCCACCTAGCTTTGTCTCCTAAACCCTGCATAGCATACATTAATTCAGGTATGTTAACAGAAAAGCAATATTCAGATAATTCAGGATATTCTTCAGGATCCTCGTCTTCAACAGCATTCACTTTCTTGTTGTCGTTTCTGCCATACGGCTTAGAGCGATATGGTTTAAATGAGGATTCTGACTTCCTATTAGTTGACTCATAAGTGGTGGACGAGTTCATCCTCTCTTGCATCTTTTTGTCATCCTCCAGTCGAATATATCTTAGGGCCCTATTTCGAGCTTCATCCAAGTTCCTACATGGGTTCATTACAAGATCTTGGTAAAATTGAGAGTCTTTTTGCAGCCCCATCTTGAAAGCCTGCACAGCTGTTGCAACATCAAGATGTGGAATATCTAAGGATTCTCGGCTAAACTTGTTCACATAATCTCTTAAGGGTTCCTGAGGTCCTTGAGTTATCCTGTAGAGATCACTTGTTAGTTTTTCAAAACTTTGACTACAAGAAAATTGACTATTAAATAAATTCACTAAGTGAGCAAATGATGTAATCGAATGAGGAGGAACATTTAAGAGCCATTTCAAGGCCGATCCTGTTAAGGTAGAACCAAAACCCTTGCATAGGTATGCTTCCTTGAGCTCCGGAGGGATAGGGTTAATCTCCATTCTTTCCCTATACTGGGCAATATGCTCTTCAGGATCCGTAGTCCCATCATAGAGCTTCATGTTGGGGGTTTGAAATCTTTTTGGGATTTCAGCATCACAGATAGGATATGCAAAGCGAGATATCCTGTGGTTGTCTTGGGACACCTCCGGAATTGGCTGGACCACTCCAGGTACACTGGATATCATGTCCTTCAATTTCTGAAGCTCCCTAGTAAATGTTGACGTCATACCTGCATCCTGCAAAGATCCATTATTGTTAGTAGCAAGAATATTATTATTTGACACGTTACCAGTCTGAGGATTCTGGCCATATCCTGAAGCATATCCTGAGCTCCTCACAGTTGACATCCTGACCGAGGAGGGTATTTCAGGAGTATGATTCTGAGGATGGCTAGGCACAATATTTCCCCTGTTATCCTCAGTATATATGGCTGAACTGAAGTTCAAGGCTCTGGGCAGTAAAGGAGTGACATTATCCTCAGCGGGCCTGCTTGAGCTAGATTTCAAGAGTTGTATTTCTCTCATTAGCATTTGGTTGGTTTCTTGCTGTTGCCTCATCTGTTCCTGTACACTACCAAACAAGGTTAGAATTTCGTCATTAGAAGCCAGAACAGGACCAGATCCCTTAATGTTCCGAGTAGGGATAATATCCTGAGGTTGTGAAGAAGCTTGCATCATTGGAGGAGGTGGTGGAAGCGTTGAACCAATGGTAGCAGAGGTTGTAGCAGACACGGTGGAGGAGCTCATGTTTGATCTTGAGGCCATTGTAAATAGTGTGGCAAAAAGTTTTGAGAATAGAAAACCAAGTAACGATTTCGCAAAAGTTTTTAGTAATGATAGCACCACTTGCCCCACGGTGGGCGCCAAATTGTTTTGGTCAAAAATTACCGAAGCAATTAAGTGATCAAATTAGTTAGGTGAGGTAGTGTGCTAAGAAAGTGTGTTGAAAATATGCTGATTAAGTTGTTTGCAAAAACAGTTTCCAGGATACGGCTCAGGATATTGAGCTGTATTTACGATCAAACTATGAGCAAAAAGTAAAGGGGGTGACACGAGATATACGAGGAAAGCCCTTGATCAATCTGGATCGCCGGCACAAAACCTCGGGAGCTGACAATCGCAGCTGCCTTGTTCTTCTTATTACTTTAAACGTCAGGATACAGTGCAGGATATTGATCAGATCGCTAAGTGTTACAATACTTTTTGTGAGAGTGAAATTTGCGAGAGAGGAAAGTGTTAGAAAGCAGTGAGTGTTGTTGTTGTGTCCTATTCGATCTGATTTATCCACCTATTTATAGCTAGTAAACGAAAACAAAATCTCCTATAAGTATGGGATGCCTTCGAATATTCTTTAGTAGCCGTTGGAGACCAGGTAAAGCGGGTTCAACGTCCTTCTTTGAACAACTTAGAGCGAGTCTTCAGGAGAAGATGTCCTCATGAACGTTGCAAGCTTGGACTCATATTCCTGCACATAATCCATTAGTGATCCTCAGGATATCATCCAGGATGTTACCAATATCCTGAATGAGTATCCCGGGCATGAACATATATCATGAAACTAAGATATAACTTAAGATATCGCCCAGGATATGGGCTCAGAATTTCACCCATAACATGTATTATTCAGGTAATTGTTATTTAAGTTTTCTATCTTTAGCGCAAAAAGAAACGGAGCAGCACGAGGCTGCTAAACAACAAGCTGAATTCGTAACAAGCTCCAGCTATCGGAATATGGTGTCAAAGATGAACTATTGTATGTTGGCTGCATTAATATTTTATAACGACCAATAGGCCCAAACCTCAAACCAAACCAGAACCAAACAGTTAGTAACGGTTTGCTTTGGTTCGGTTTTAATTTTCAACGGTTCGGTGCCGGTTTTGGTGATAAAAAACCGTGACCAACGGTTTGACCCATAAACCGTAAAAACCGGACAGCAAACTCCGAGGAAGGACATGCAGGATCAAATTACTTGCAATATATATCTATCCCATTAGTCCTCATAAGTCAATACCTTGGTGAAGTCATCAAAAAAGCTTTAAACATACACATGCTTAAAGTAAATTTTGACGGGAGAGAAGCTCTCCCATACCCTGATTGTTAATTTTCTTAGCTTTGAACATCCCCGATGCCGGTTTGTTTGTTTAATTTTATGCACAGCAACATGTTTTTTTTCAATGTCAATATCAATAAATGATGTTTAGTATATGTACGTTTAGAAAGTCTTTGTGATATTTTTAAATTGAACAGAAAGCACACAAATTTTGATGAATGTTTGATATAGAGGTGGCTTTTGACCCATATACTTATAAATGAGTTGAACTGGATTTTGTTTCATCTCAAATGGCTGTAAGTAGTTTTTTTAACTAAAAAAGAAATTGAGTCAAATAAGTTGAACATATCAAGAGGTGTCTATTGTCTATATTTAACTTACTGATCATGGTCCAGGTATGTTTTTCTAACGCCGGTGTGAATTTAGTAAAGAAAAAAACGATGGGGACATCCGCATGTCAAACGAACTTTGGCATGACATAGCTCACAATCTGGATTTCTTGTTTTGATCAAAATTAGATTTTGTTCTTTATTTGAGTTTCATTAGCATAATTAATACATATAATATTTTGTTGCTTCAACTTAGAAAGTCGAGAGTCATCTAATAAGAATGTCGAATATGATCAATAACCATATATATTCAAGTTTGTGGATTTTGAAATTTGTTTAATATTTTGTTTTATTAAAGACCAATTTTTTTATTGACTAACTTATTTGATAGGGGTACAATAAGATATTAACATATGGAAGTGTACACTCATATTTCGTTCGTACTGATAGTAAATGTGTGGGGTGATATCGGGTCCTTAACTTACCCATCATCATTGCTTAACACTCAAGTGAATATTATGTCCAAAACATCTTTACTAGACCAAACTTTCACAATTATTGACTTGTGAAAAAAAATATATCCAAAAACCCAATTCTAGAAAAATAATAATCCAAACTTTCTCTTATGTTACTAGCTTCCATTCAGGAACACATAAGGTGTGTTGTTGTTATGGCTCAAAACCGAAACGCTCCGTACATAGACCTAAACTAACCAACCTAAGTGATATGTTTCCCGTCGCATCGCGCGGGTAAACAACTAGTATATATATATAGAGGATCATGTACATTAATCCAGAAGTGTATTATAACACTATATATAACACTATATAACACCATATAAACACTGTATAACACTATGTAACACCATATAACACCATATAACACTATATAAGACTATATAACACATATAACACTATATTTTGTCTGATAGCATGTCTATGATAGATGTATAGTGTTATATATTGTTATATAGTGTTACATAATGTTATATGATGTTATATGGTGTTACATTGTGTTATACGGTGTTTATATGGTGTTATATAGTGTTATATATAGTGTTATAATACACTTCTCACACTTCTGAATTAATGTACACTATCCCTACCCTATATATATATATATATATATAGGGGACCGCTAAAATGAGAACCACCTCCAGTTGTAAGAACCGTGAGAACTACACCGTACGGGGCGAGGCAGAGCAATTTTTTTTTCATAAACGTAGATGCATGTATTATAAACACATTTGTAAAAAAAATTCAAAAAAAAATGTCGGGTGTGTAGTTTTGAGCACCACAAGTTTGTGTTTACGAGTACCGTAAATTAAACCGGAAAATTTACGGTACCCGTAAACACAAACTTGTGGTGCTCAAAACTACACACACGACATTTTTTTTTACAAATGTGTTTATAATACACGCATCTACGTTTATGAAAAAAAAAATTGGTCCACCTCGCCCCGGATCAAAAAGTTCTCACGGTTCTTACAACTCGAGGTGGTTATATATATATATATATATATATATATATTTGAATGGCTAACGTTACTCTCCCAAACTCCTATATTTACAAATAATTCACCCTTGCTTGGGATTGAACCCAAGACCTCCCACTAAGAGGCAAGAGACTCTACCAAGTGAGCTAGCCCCACTTAACCAACATCTTATATAAATCGTTTCAAGAGGGTTTAAAAGGTAAATTACTTTGATAATGTAATTAATAGTGATACATCACAATACATATGTCATGATAAAATAATAGAAATATGACATATGTTATGATAAATAATATGAATATGACATCTATGTTAACGGGAAAAGTAAATAACCACATACTTACAACTTGTAACAAGTTATCATGGCATTGTTAAGCCAATCATTCTTAACTAAACCAATAATCATGAAAATTATATATAATTCACTAGCATTTTACCTTAAACAACCATGTGTGACCATAATGTGGACTGACTTTGTGGGATCTCATCGTTTTATCAAATGTATATATATAATGATTTCATAGCGGTTGATTTTTTCTTTATTTCGTGAAGTATGGTATTTCATGATTTTTTAGGCCGGATCATTTAGTTTGAGTGGCTTATTCTTACCACTCCTAGACGAGTTGGAAAGATCTCTTCATCACCTTTCAGTTTTCACTTTCTGATTTATAGACGAGTTGGAAAGATTTTATTTTGTGCTATATACAGATTTTTAGTGCACCTATTGGATTTCATGTAGGAGTTTATAAACATATATGATGACTATATACAAATTTTTAATGGACTTATTAAATTTGATGTAGTAGTGTGTTTATAAATACATGTATGATTCTTTTAACTTCATTTATTCGTATTTTGTGGATATTTTGTTGAATGTAAGGTATTGTTACGTGTAAGGAGGCCATTTGTATTGCAGCTCCATCGTGTCGTAGAACTACAATTGCTTCTCCTAGTCGTAGGCCTCCAACAATACCCTTATGATGTATCTCATCTCGTAACAATTTGTTACTAGCGGATTATATATGTAACATATTCCACGTTAATTTTGTCACTCCATAATCGAACATGGTTTCGTTGCTAAAATTCAGGTCGTTATACCTTCTTGATCTCGCTATCATGTCATGTAACCTTTTTTTAGTAAACCGGATTATAATAAGGGATATTGGCCTCTAATAATCCATACTAGACGTCATTGTCCATTGGCAGTCCCAACTTTTTTTTATTCCCCCTGACAGCCCCACCTTTCAACTATTTTTCCTCCACCGGTCCCTAGTTAAAAAAACTTAATACGATTTTTTATCAGAACAAAGATACAAGTCGAAAGATGTAAAACTTACCTTGAAATTGTGCTCCAAACGACGAAAACGGTGCTTCAAATCGGTTATTTAAACCTACAATTAACAAAAATAAAGTCGTTTGGAGCACTGTTTTGAGGTAAGTTTTACATCAATAGACTCGTATCCCTGTTCTGGTCAAAAGCCCTAAAACATCAGTTTGTAATTTGAAAAAAAACTTAACTTCGTTAAATTTTTTTAACTGAAAACCAGTGGAGGAAAAATAGTTAATAAAAAAGATGGGATTGTCAATAACCAATAATGTCTAGTTGAGATTATTAGAGACCAATAAACATACTTCAGATTAAATCTTGAAATTCACCTTCAACCAAATGCTCTATCTAACACGTACATTGCCTTTATCATAAACCAAACTTCTTTTTTTTTCCTCGAATAAAAAATGCTTCACATATGCAATTTCTTACGTGTCAATATAAATAATGGAAACGGTACGATGAATCATAAGACTTTGACCTTTGCAAGATCCATTATATAATTAGTTGGCCACCAAAAACAACTTGCGACAATCAATCTATCGACTCAAATGCTTCGTCCATGATGATAGTTAATTCATATAAACCGGCACCAAACAAATTAAAATAACGTTTCTTCCAACAATTAACTAAGCACTTTCGTTATTTACAATCATTACGTGTTTGATATTTGAGTAAATTGCCATTTTAGCCCCTAAGATTTGGTCTAAATTGTTATTTTAGTCCAAATAGTTTTTTTCTCCTCTGGATCCCTGATTTTTCTATTTTCTTGCCATTTTGATCACATTGCCTAACTCAGACTAAAAATCTGGTTATAACCAGGGGCATGTTTGGCATAACTGTTGTGTAGTGATAACCAGGGGTAGTTTACAACATAATTTATAAACCTCATAATAATTTAATGTCAAAAATATCCCTAATTATAACCTGGTTCTTAGACTAAGTTAGGCAATGTGATTCAAATGGCAATAAAAAGGAAAAGTCAAGGAACACAGAAAAGAAAAAAATTATTTAAACTAAAATGGCAATTTAGACAAAAACTCAGGGACTAAAATGGCAATTTACTCTTGATATTCCCACAAAATATGATGCAAGCAAATGGGAAATCAAAGTTTAATGGCAGACAAAATGAGGATTCCCCACTTTAAATTAAAGAAGAATAAGCAACGAAAGTGATTAGTAGAAAATAATAAGTGGAGGGTGTAAAGTAACCCTAATTAAGAATGTGTGCGGATCTCTTTAGCCTAGTTATTAAGATGTTTTCCAGCATCTTACAAGTAGAATTAAAATTAAAAGTATATTTATAATGTAATGGCCCATCTTAATTAGAACATATAACACTAAACCACAAAATTGAACGAACTATCTCGATTCTTTTTTTTTTTTTTTAATAAACCAAAGCACAAGAATTACAATAAAAGTAACATCTTGAAAAATAAGAAACCTAAACCACCCGAATAGTACAATAAATAAAGACTCAATCTCTTAACCTAGAATATGACTCCATAAAAAATAAAATAAAAAACTCTTTAAAGAAAGAACTAAACTAAAAGACACTTATACGCCTGAAGAGGTATGGTCCCAATTCCTTGCCAACATGGCAAGGACCATACCACTTTCTCCATCCTACATGGCGTTGACATCAGCCGCACCATCCAGAAGCTTCTAGAAGCTTCTGGAAAATATCCAGGTGACACCAAAGATACTCCATGGGACATAAAGGACAACACGTGTCACCAACCACCAAGCGCCAAGTAGACCTGCGACAGGTCAGGGAGCAGCCAGACAACTTCAGTACGATGTTTCCACATTCGACAAATAAAGACGCGCCACGTGTACCACTACACTGACCGCAGCAGAGGAGACCAAGGGGATATTCCCCTTGGTCGGACAGCTGGCACGCGTCTACAGCTGGCGTCGCTGCTCCTTCCCTCTTTCACCATCCGGCTATAAATAGGACCCTTCATCATCCAGGTTGATCATCTTGCTCTCACTATTCTCACACTTAACACACACTGATTATCCTTCCTCGGAACAGTACTTATTCTCACGCCGGAGCCTGGTTAAGAGGGAAACCCCCACATTCCCCTCTTAACGAGACTGACGGTTGCTGTTTTGCAGGAGACGGTCATCTTATGAGTAGGAAGAGAGATTGAACCCACGGAAGAAGTAACCCCACTGATTAACCGTAGTGTTAACCAGTGTTTCATCATTGGCGCCATCCGCTTTTAGCAAAACCACTCTCATCTCTTTTTCTTTTCGAAAAACTCGTCAAAATGGCCGAAAACAACCCTTCCAACCAAGTCGATGGAGACGTTTCTTCCTTCGAACTCGTTTCGGACAACATACACGTCCAGCGAGGCCCAAGGAACGAAGCTATCCAAGAAGGGCCACCAAACATGGAGTTTCCCAGCATTTTCGGGAGCACATCCAGGATTGCTATTCAAAACGCACCTGGTCCCGTTTTTCAAACTCCACCCAGAATCATCACTCAGACCACAAATGGAGCTACGTTTCAGCCTCCATCAGAGGTAGTCCAACCGACACCACCAGTGCAAACTCAGAGCCATGGAGCTGGTCCCTCAGCTCCATCGGACCAAGCACAACTAAACTTCTCAGCATTATTGGGGCTACCCGAAGGAAAAACTCTGGCTTCCTGGTACGCCGAGCAAGTGGTGTCGATAAATCTTGTTTACACACAACTCAGCGCGCAGCAAGCATTGCTGCAAGCACAAGCTCACCAGTCAGCGTTTGTCACTCCACCGCAAAGGCCTTTGAGCGCACCTATGCCTCAACAGGCCAACGCATACAACCTGCGTCCTGAGTCAGTACCTCCACCGCACGTCAGAAGGCCGAGCGCGCACGACACGCGCGATACTTATGGTGAAACGGAAAGCAACTATGTGCAGTATTCCAACCAACCGAAGAAGCCGATACAAAGTCGCTTAGGGCCGCGCAACATAAACGACGAACTTGAAAACGAAGAGGAGACGCGCACAGTGTTCAGCAGGCTCCCACCAGAGCACGAAGCATACAAACCTCGCAAGCGTGCGGGTTATGACCCAAAAGCAGAGCATGACTTCACTCTAAGCTACCGCCCAGACGACATGGCTGAGAATTCAAAGTTCATCCGAGAGATCGCCACGGCTGACATAGACAAAACAAAATTGCCGCACAACGTGGGCAAATACAACGGGTTGACAGACCCAGATGATCACCTCCAAGTATTTAACGGCGCGGGAGCAACGGGCGGATGGAACTTGCCAACCTGGTGTCATCTTTTTGCTCAAACCTTCGTAGGCGCGGCGCGCATCTGGTTCGACAGCCTACCAGCAGGCAAAATCAAATCCTGGATTGATTTCCGAGAGAAGTTCCTGGCACACTTCTCACAACAACGACGACACACCAGGGATCCAGCCGACTGTTTGAACATATGGCGCAGAGACCACGAAAGCGTAGAAGATTTCATTACTCGGTATAACAAAGAATGTTTAGAGATTGGCGACTTACCCGAGAAGATGATGCGCGCACACTTTATGCGGGCAGTCAAGTGCGATGATCTAATCAAGCGTGTAAAAGGTAGAGACGGAGGACCCAAAGATTGGGAAGCCTTCATAGAGGCGGCCAAAACCATCGCGCGGTCAGACAGGCAGTTGACCGGTGACGACCCCCGTCAGCGCAATTACAATCACGCCGACCGAAACAGCAGGAAAGGCAGAAACCAATCTTGGAGAGCATCCGGTCACAGAGACAGGAGCCCAGTGAGAGAAGACGCGCGTCATACGATCAACCAAATCTCACACCGAAAAGAGGTGAAAAAGGAAAACCGGGAGAAGCAGTGGACACTCCTAACAAAAACCCCTTCAGAAGTCTTGGCGACCGAGAACCACCAGTTCAAGCCACCACTGCAGATGCGCAACAAGAGGGGCCAAGACCCGAATCTTTTCTGTGATTTCCACAAGGACACCGGCCACATAACCGACGATTGTTTCAGCCTCAAACAAGAGATCGAAAGGGCTTTAAGAGACGGAAAATTAACTCACCTGGTCAAAGGTGGCAAGCGTGATTACCGTCAGATCCAACGAAGAGAGGAAGGGCCGGACAACAAAAAACTCCGGAAGTTAGAAACACACATGGTTCAGGGAGGTCCACGAAGGCCAAGAAGAAATTACAACAAGCGTGCGCAAGATGACTCATGGCGCGAGAAACAAGTCATTTTCCCAGTTGTCAGAGGAGGCCCACGAGAGAGACGACCCATAGTCATCTCAGGCGTCATTGGGCATTATCAAACAGATTACATCTTCATCGATCCAGGGAGCACTGCGGATATCATATATGAACAATGCTTTAATCAGTTCGATCAGGAGGACAAAGCGCGCTTAGAACCAGTTGACTACCCGCTCACTGGTTTCTGCAACGAAGCCGTTTTTCCTCTAGGACAAATATCATTCCCAGTGTTGCTCTCGGATGGAAGAAACTCACGGACAGAAGAAGTCACTTTCATGGTGCTGCCGGCACATTCAAGACACGATATTCTACTGGGAAGAGAATCCCAAGGTGATTTCAGCATGATCTGCTCTGGCCCACATTCCGCAGTGGGATTTCCAACAGAAACGGGAGTAGCCATCATCTACGCAAGCAAAGAAGTATTAGCGACGGATGAGCTACGGCCTGCAAAGACAAGGAAACCAGAAACACGCCAAGAAGCCGAAAAGTGGGTGCTAAACAGTGCATACCCAGAACAGACAGTAACCCTGGGACCTGCAATGTCCGATCTAACGCGCGCGGCGCTAAAAAAACTGTTGTTCCAAAACATGGATGTCTTTGCCTGGACGCCAGCAGACATGGTGGGCGTTCCAAGACACATTGCGGAACACCGCTTAAACGTATCGGAAGAAGCCAAACCGGTGGTACATGGTAAGCGCCACTTGGGAGACATAAAGCATGATGCCATGAAGGAACAAGTGATAGAGCTGCTAAACGCAGGGATCATCCGAGAGGTCCGGTATCAAACATGGGTGGCAAGCCCAGTGATGGTCCAGAAGAACAATGGCAGCTGGAGGATGTGCGTCGATTACAAGGATCTGAATAAGGCGTGTCCGCGCGACTGTTACGCCTTACCAGACATCGACGAAAAGATCGATTCCCTAGCCACATTCCGATGGAAATGTTTCCTTGATTGCTACAAAGGGTACCACCAGGTACAAATGGCCGTGCAAGATGAGGACAAGACCGCGTTCCGCACACCAACGGGGCTCTACTGCTACACCAAAATGCCTTTTGGTCTTAAAAATGCGGGCGCGACTTACCAACGGCTCATGAACGAAACCTTTCAAGACGCCATCGGCAAGTACATAGAAGTGTATATGGATGATCTAGTTATCATGAGCAAGGAGGAAAGTACAATGTTGCTGAACATCCAAAAGACGTTTGACACTCTGCGTGGAGTCAGCATCAAGTTAAACCCGGCGAAATGCTCCTTTGGCATGGAGGAGGGGAAATTCCTGGGTTTCATTGTTACGAAAGATGGTTTCAAGGTGAACCCCGACAAGGTACAAGCAATAGAACGCATGCCGTCACCGTCGACGATCAAGGAGATGCAAAAATTGGCAGGACGTTTGGCAGCACTCATCCGCTTCCTAGCCAATCACGCGGCAAAATCATTTCCGTTTATAAAAACTCTCCGAAACTGCATGAAGAAGAGTCAATTTCAGTGGACTCCGGAAGCTGAAAGCGCCTTCCGCGAGATGAAAGACTGCCTCATCAAGCTACCAACCTTAACCGCACCAGTCAAGGGTGAACCTCTGGTATTATACTTGTCCGCCTCCGACAGGGCAGTGGGAGCAGTGTTGCTTGTCGATCGGTAGGGCGTCCAGACGCCGGTCTATTATGTGTCACGCACTCTAACCGATCCAGAAACCCGGTACGCGATCATGGAGAAACTAGTGCTCGCACTAATTCATGCATCAAGAAGGCTGCGCAGGTACTTTGCCAATCACGTCATTCACGTACTAACAAACTACAACATTGGCAACATACTCACAAGGCCAGAAATTTCAGGGAGACTAGCCAAGTGGGCGATAGAGCTCGGGGGTCATAACGTAGTATTCAGACCAAGACCGGCGATCAAGGGCCAAGTGCTCGCAGATTTCATGACCGAAGTACCAGACGACAAAGATCGAGAATGTAAGGCAATGGAAAAGGCCGAGAAACAGCAAGTGGAAGAACCATGGCTGCTGTACACGGACGGTGCGTCCAACGAGGACGGCGCAGGTGCTGGTCTCCGGCTGGTGAGCCCCGATAAACACGAGTTCACCTATGCCATACGCCTGGATTTTAAAAGCACAAACAACGAAGCCGAATACGAAGCCTTCCTTGCTGGGCTACGATTGGCAATCAAAATGGGCGTACGACACATCGAGGCACACGTAGACTCCATGTTGGTGGCAAGTCAAATCAACGGAGAGTACGAAGCCAGAGGAGATACGATGGCACTTTACCTGAGCCAAGCAAAGACACTGTTGCAGACCTTCTATTCCTACAAAGTACATCACATTAATAGAAGCGAGAACAAGCCAGCAGACGCGCTGAGTAAACTCGCCTCCACAAGCTTTCAGCATCTGGCAAAGGATGTACGAATAGAAGTGTTGAGCAATCCGTCAGTACCACTTCGAGAAGTAAGCGTCGTCCAACTAGGGACAACGTCTTGGATGACTCCGATAATCACATACCTCCAAACTGGAGTACTCCCGGAGAACAAGGCAGAAGCAAGGAAAGTCCTGTACAAATCCGAACATTACCAGATGGCTGATGGGATCTTGTACAGAAAATCATACCTTGGGCCTTTGTTAAGATGTGTTGACCCCGAAGACGCACGGTATTTGATCAGAGAAGTGCATGAGGGAATCTGTGGCATACACGCCGGCCCAAGAATGGTGGTAGCGAAAGTCATGAACGCGGGATACTATTGGCCCGGAATGCATTTGGATGCGGTCAAAGAGTTGAGGAAATGCGGAGGATGTCAAAGACATGCGCCCAAAACAATGCGTCCCAAGAACGAGTTGGTACCGGTCACCACCGCGTGGCCTTTTCAACAATGGGGAATAGACATGGTCGGACCATTTCCCGAAGCCCCAGGAGCTGTCAAGTTTATAATAGTCGCAGTCGACTATTTCACTAAATGGGTAGAGGCAAAGGCCCTCGCATCGACCACAGCCACCGTTGTCAAAAAATTCATTTGGGAGCAAATCATATGTCGTTTCGGTTTGCCCCTCAAGATCATCACAGACAATGGAACCAACTTTGCCGAAGATAACCTTCAAAAGTGGTTTAAAGAACTACACATCGAGCATACCTTCTCCTCGGTCGCGCACCCGCAGGGGAATGGTCAAGTCGAAGCCGTCAACAAAAGCATCGTCGACGGAATCAAGGCAAGGTTAGGAGAAAAGAGAAGAGGATGGGTGGACGAGTTGCCCAACATTTTGTGGGCACACAGAACGATGCCCAAAACAAGCAACGGAGAAACACCGTTTAGCTTGGTTTACGGGTCAGAGGCAGTAATACCAGCAGAGATAGGACTACCATCACCTCGAATGCTCTCTATGAACATGATCAACAACGAAGAAGAAAGGAGGATCGACCTCGACCTCCTAGAAGAGAGAAGGGAAATGGCAGCCATCAACGAAGCCAAATATAAATCGAAGCTGGAAAAATATTACAACTCCAAAGTCCGAATCTGCACCTTCAACCCGGGAGACTATGTCCTCAGAGACAACGAGGCTTCAAATGCAGAAAAGCCCGGGAAGCTGGCCCCCAAGTGGGAAGGCCCATACGTCATTGACACCGTGCTCGGCAAAGGAGCTTATAAGCTGCGCACCATCGACAACAAGGACGTTCCTCGCACATGGAACGCCCAACAGCTGAGAAAGTGCTACCTGTGAAATGTAATAGCAATGGCCAAGTCGCCAACACATTTATGATAATACAAGAAGTGTTTGGCTATATTCTTACTTTCCTTGTCATAACTGCATATATTACTTCGGGCATACACGAAAACATCAATGGCTCGACCATTAGGAAACGTTGTAGACCTCCAAGGCCTGTCGCGAAACGAGTGCACAGCCGGGTCAGAAACACAACTAAAGCCTAACAAACGCCAAACAAGTACTTCGTGCCCACATAAACACGAACACATCGAAAACAGGAAACATTGTAAGCACCCCCAAGGCTGAGCACAGCTGGGTCCACACAAATAACCTGTAAACTCGATCACTTCGTACTCACGATCCAACCTGCGCACAAATACGACAGAATAAAACGTTGTAAAAAACACAACACAACCTGTCAGCGCCATTATTCATTCGTGATACCTGAATCAAAGTAATTACACATGCACATATTATGACGACAACAAACTTCGCATAAAACAGGCAACTATTAGCATAACATATAGCCAAAATTCCACAAACATGACAAAGAAGTTAGAATTGTTTATCAAATTGTCAAACACAAGACCAAAGCAGGTCATACGCGGCACACAGGCCGGAAACTTTCATTCTGGATGACTAGAGCCAGCACCTCCGGACGGACCACCGTCATCGCGAAGCGCCTTCTTTAACAACGCGACACCGTCCGGTCTTCTAGCCAGTTTGTTCGCGGCCTTAACCACGGCAAACTCCAACGACGCAAACTCCTGTCTTTTTTCAGCATAAGCCGCACCACAATCCTCTTTCCACAGCTCAAAGCGATGCTCTTTCTCCTTATTAGCAGCCGCGGCTCTGCCCTCGATATAGCCGTCCTTACGCCCGCTGTTATAGCCTGCTTGCCCCAACTCAAACATGTAGTTGGCCAGTTCATGTGACTTGACAATGCGATCAGCAAGCTACAATAAACACACAAGTAAGAAACAATTCATGCAAGCCACAAAAGACACAGTACCAGAAATTACCAGCGGCACCGCACGAGAGAGTAACCATTTGCAGTCAGCAGATGACTCCTCAGCTAGGAGTTCAGAGGCTTGACATTCCGCAGTCTTCTCCTGAAGAAGACGCTCAGAAGTCTCACATTGCCTGGCCAGAACTTCCAACTTGGCGATGCGTTCAACATACTCTGTCTCCTTCTTCTCAAACATCATACGTGCTTGGTTAGCCTCATCAGCAATATCCTTTTTTCTCACCAGACAAGCGAGTAATCGTGTCACGTTGCGTTTTAAGCTCAACATTAGTACGCTCGCACGCCGCTTCCCAATTTTTCTGTTTTTCAGCATTGGTTTTCCTCTCCTGGGCAAGTTTTCCCTCTGCATCAGCAAGCCTCCACTCCAACCCTTTCTTCTCCGCATTGAACTTCTCTTTCTCTTCCGCAAATAGTCTTTTATCATTCTCAAACTCCATAACGTCCTCCCCCAGTTGTTTCCACTCACGGACAATCTCCTGAGTAGTAGAGAAAAAGTTAACCCCGGCCTGGACATGATCATCCAGTAGTGCAAACCGGCGGCGCTTCCTCTGAAACATCCTTTCAGCTGGGGGGAGAGACAACGAGTAGAACTCATGACAATTCTCAGGATTGTCCATCCTAGAACCTTGGGTCAAGTTCCAACGGGGGACATACGTAAGCTCGTCACAAGCAGGATTCGTGGTATCAAAGGAGTCAGCATGAAACTTTCCAAACTGAGGGCTGCGGACAGCACCCGAAGTTGCACCACCACCATCACCTGGGGGACGTTTGGTATAGACAGTTTGATGAGGAGTAGTCTCACTCACCTCTACTTCCACCTCAACATTCTTACCGCGATCACCACCAGCACCACCGCCCGCAGCACCACCTGCGTCACCACCACCGCCCGCAGCACCACCTGCATCACCACCACCCTCCGCAACCTGCTCAACTGCCGCAGTCTTTTCCTGCCCGTCAGGAGTATCATGAGGGGGAGACAACCCAAATATCCTAGACGGCGGAGACGCAGGAGGTGTTATCTTGGAAATATCAATCTTGTGCCCACTTTGGGCTGTTTTGGTACCTGCTCCAAAACGAGCAGAGCACATTCAACGAAAAAGACTAACAAATGAAAACGTATGAGACACTGAGAAAATTAAAGCAAATACCAGAAGCTTCATAGATTTTCTGCAGCAAATCACTCGGCTTCTCAGCAAAAATGCCCATGTCAATGTCCGATTCAGAAGGGGCAGGAGGATTCTCTTTCTGAAGCTTAATCCTCTTCGCGGCAAGCGCAGCAGCAGCCTGCTCGTCAAGCTTTCGTTTCCTATCATCGAACGTCTTTTTCCGCATAATCTCGGTTAGGGTGGCACGGTCCTCAGGATCCGACTCAGGGCGTTTTTCTCCAACTCCTAAACCAGGCAACGTGTCAGAGACGACAACATAATCAAGGATACGAGCAGTGTGAAGTCGCTTACGAGGAGATTTAGAAGAGGTTCCTTCAGCCGTCTTCCCTTTCTCCCCCGCCTTGTCAGTTTTCGACTTCCTTCTCGTCTCCAACGGATTAACAACCTCGACTGGAACCTCCACATCTTCCTCCACGGGCTCATTCACCGGCTCCTGCACAGCCCCTTGCACCGGACCTGCACGCGCGGAAGGAGACGTTAGGCCTTCCAACGATCTGCCAGAACCATCACTCGAGAGAACGATAACTTCTTCTCGAGCGGAGTCAAATGAATCACCCTCACTTTCAACCTCCTCACCTAACACAGTGTTCACATAAGCAGTGAAACTCTCATCGCTCGGGTGCAAGAACCGATGGCGGATCTGATCCAACCAAGGTCCTTTGTCAGTCTTCGGTATTGCTTCAACCATCGCACCAGGAGCATCGGGATCCAAAACATTCATCAATGTGAACCCTACTGCAAACAGAAGGAAATAAAACACAATACAAAGATAGTACAATCAAAGGAAAAACAAAAAGGGGGATGTGGAATAAACATACACTTGCCACTATGACCATAAACCGGAACACCCAGAGGATTCTTAGGAACCCATTTCATGCTCATCCCGGCACCAACTAACGCCATCTCCTCAAATTGCATTATCGGAGTAGCCTTCCGGGTCAACCTTTTATACCACTCCTGATTAGCAAAGTCCGCAACCACGTCAACCTTTGGGATACCCTCACCCACAGATCTGTAATGCATATCCACCGGAACAACCCCTCGGCGAATATAGAAAAACTTCTGCTTCCAGTCATGTATACCATTCAAAGGCACAGAACAAACTGGAGTCACACCGGTACGAGCACTGAAGGAGTAAAACCCATTTGTATACGTAACAGTGTAGAAAACGTTGAACATTTCGAACGTCGGATCTAACCGGTTAGCCATACAAACAAACTCAAAATGGGTGATACGGGGAAGCCCGATGGCATTTATCTGAGAAATATGGAGACCATAGCCCCTCAACACATCAGCAGTAAACCGAGTCATCGGAAGTCTAAAGCTACCCTCCCGGAAGAAAGCAGCGTACAGGGTCATGTATCCGGGAGGAGCATCCATGGCAGTGGAACCTGCAATAGGATATTGAGCACCCCATGCAGGGAGAAAACCCATCTCCCTCACTAGGTTCTGAAATTCTTCCTCTTTCCAACCAATCACCGCTTGATCCGGGCCAGGAGGAGTTCTACCCTTATTCCTCTTTTTCTTCGAAGTAGGATTCGAAGTAGACATGATGGAAAACGGAAAAAGAAGGAGATGAACTCAGAGGTTGAAAGAAGAAAGATCAGGGAAGATGAGGAAATTCCGGGATCCAAATTTTGAAATATGAAGAATGGAAGAAACCGCCTTGGTATTTATACCCATCGCATTTAATGCGATGGGCAGTGAACCGCCAGAGCAACAGAACAGGATCCAATTAAGGCGAGACACGTCAGAGGAGAGAGAAACCGCCATCATCTTTTTCGGAAAAGTAGGCAACAACCGCCTGCCACTATGACATAAAGCAACTGACGTGACTGAAAAGGCGCCTGTTCAACTGACACCAGGCTGTCACGTCAGTCACTCCTCCCGACGACAACAAAGCTTCTTCCTGAAGACAACATTCATAAAAGCGCCAAAACCATGCGCCGTGCGTCATGCGTCCGTTTGGCTCACTTCCGCAAGGAACCCATGCGCCATGCGTCATGCGTCCATTTGGCTCACTTCCGCAAGGAGTCAGAACCCATGCGCCGTGCGTCATGCGTCCATTTGGCTCACTTCCGCAAGGAGTCAGAACCCATGCGCCGTGCGTCATGCGTCCATTTGGCTCACTTCCGCAAGGAGTCAGAACCCATGCGCCATGCGTCATGCGTCCATTTGGATCACTTCCGCAAGGAGTCAGAACCCATGCGCCATGCGTCATGCGTCCATTTGGCTCACTTCCGCAAGGAGTCAAAACCCATGCGCCATGCGTCATGCGTCCATTTAACTCACTTCCGCAAGAAGACAAAAACCCCACGTCATAACAAACATTACCTTCATAAGTCCAGAATCCCTCCTAGATGATCAACTCACCTAGAAGGCACACTGGACTGGGGGGACTTGAAGAGGTATGGTCCCAATTCCTTGCCAACATGGCAAGGACCATACCACTTTCTCCATCCTACATGGCGTTGACATCAGCCGCACCATCCAGAAGCTTCTAGAAGCTTCTGGAAAATATCCAGGTGACACCAAAGATACTCCATGGGACATAAAGGACAACACGTGTCACCAACCACCAAGCGCCAAGTAGACCTGCGACAGGTCAGGGAGCAGCCAGACAACTTCAGTACGATGTTTCCACATTCGACAAATAAAGACGCGCCACGTGTACCACTACACTGACCGCAGCAGAGGAGACCAAGGGGATATTCCCCTTGGTCGGACAGCTGGCACGCGTCTACAGCTGGCGTCGCTGCTCCTTCCCTCTTTCACCATCCGGCTATAAATAGGACCCTTCATCATCCAGGTTGATCATCTTGCTCTCACTATTCTCACACTTAACACACACTGATTATCCTTCCTCGGAACAGTACTTATTCTCACGCCGGAGCCTGGTTAAGAGGGAAACCCCCACATTCCCCTCTTAACGAGACTGACGGTTGCTGTTTTGCAGGAGACGGTCATCTTACGAGTAGGAAGAGAGATTGAACCCACGGAAGAAGTAACCCCACTGATTAACCGTAGTGTTAACCAGTGTTTCATCAACGCCTGACCACCTTCATCAAAACCCTGACCAACAATTAGAAACCTAGCCACTAGCTTTGCTTTCTGCCAAACAAAAGATCCAGGCACATTATGTTTCGTTTATATCGTGTCTATTGGTTACCACGATTGAAGAAACGACTAACTTGTTTTAATGCTAAAAGTTTGTTTGAAAGACACCATCCTTCCCCCTTGTGAACAACAGAAACAAAAACTGGACTTGCTTGGATTATACTCGAAAAACTTCCTTGATCGATATGCACCTGCTGCCATCGACCACCAACACGACGAGCCACCACTCTATATTTATTCATGCCAAGAACATTAACTCAAACTCAAAACACTTCAAATCATGTAACCTAAATACGACTCATTTAACATATTTATTTTAATGAGTCAAATAACTAGTTGGGTTGTAAATAAACAGATAAATTGTAATTAAGTTGAAAACAGGTTGTAAATTCAATAGATACAACGGTAAACACAAAAATGATTTATTTATTTATTCATTGAATACACTATTACGACTCGAAACTTAATTAATAATTTTCATCTTATATTTCATATCGTATCAAGAATTTATATATACTTAACATGGTTTAAGTACTCTCCATACACAAACTGTTTATTAAAGTCGAATTTCTTTTAAATTGGATTTAGGGTTTACATTGTCATTCCTATGAAATAACTCCGAAAAATATAAGAGACGTGGGATTTCTAGAGTTGAGTTATCCTATATAGTCTTCTAAATCCAGGAAGCGTATAAAGACACAATGAATCGTAAAATATACCACAATGCCGAGAATATAACACAATACCAGGGAAAAAACACAAAATGAATCATAAAGAAAAAAAATCACAATGACGAATATAAATGAAAACACAATGATTTAAACAAAAATTTTTAAATCTACAACCAAAAAATCCAAAAGCAAAAACCTAAATTCTAAGATTATAGACTTAGACGAAACGGTTTCAATACCACCAGCATGAGTTTAATCGGAATCCATTTGATACCATTTCATACAACTTTCTAGTTTTAGAAGACTATGTATTTGAACCATTTTCCCATGACTCTTAAATCAATGTTTTTAAGCTTTTGGAGGAAAATAGTTATCCTTATTAAAATTTGAGGAGTAAATTTGAATTTAACTCTAATTAATTATGCTATATATAATAGCATCATCATTAACATCATACTCAGTAAATCTCATCAATAGCAAATCTAAGGTAGGGTCTGAGGAGGGTAAGATGTAGCCAGCCTTATCTCTACCACGTAAGAATAGAGAGACTGCTTCGAGTGAGACCCCCGGCTCGATAGTAGTTTTATATCAAGCCTTGAACATAAGGCACATAACACTCAGCAATCGGGACAAAGACCGATTAGTGCATGTACCATTTTGTCTTTCAACTATCAACGCCATCACATGATGCATAATTAACCATCCCATCTGTTAACGTTATTTTCATGAAATTAGTAGAATAACGTTAAAATTAGTGCACTTTCATTTTAGCCTCCCGAGCGTCCACACATATATACATTATATGCGCATAACGCAAACGGGGCATAATATTATCTACATTATATATATATATATATATATATATATATATATATATATATATATATATAATATTATGCTATACATAATTACGTTATGCTATGTATAATAGGAGAACTGAATGAATAGTGATTCGACCAAATTGGATGCCACTTGGCATCCACTAATTTCCCTGTTTTTTCAACATCCAGTAATTTTGGTATATATAGATTATATATAATATTATGCTATACAAAATTATGTTATGCTATATGTAATAGGAGAACTGAATTAATAGTGATTCGACCTGATTGGATGCCACTTGGCATCAACTAATTTTCCTGTTTTTTCAACATCCAGTAATTTTGGCATATATACACATGGAAACTAATAAATATAACAAACGTGCACCATATGCAATGGCTTAGATGCACGTCTGGAGAGCTGGTGGTCAAGAATTCGAATCCATGGGAATGCACATTTTTTAACCACATTTACTAATTGTTATTTGTTAAACCCAATAGCCCACATTTGCATATTGGTGTTAAGCCGAATCGATTAAGTTACGTACTTAAATTTTTAGAAAAAAAAAATTAACCAACATATGTTATTAAAGAAACATCAAATTAATTGATAAAGAAAATATGTTTTGAAAAAAAAATATTAAAAAATAAATAAATATGGTTTTAAAAAAAAATAAAAAAATAACGTTAAAGCTAAAAAAATATAATTACAACTATTATAATATTAAAATAATAAAATATTAAAAGGGTAAATATTATTTTAAATTTTAAATCACTATTCATGATGACTCATAAACAATATATATATATATAATTGTTTAATTTGATTGATTTTTTAGTTTATTGCTTTAGCTTATATTTAAGTTAATAAATTATATTCAATTTAAAAAAAAAAAAAGTAAGAAACCAAACACGTGCTCATATACGAGTGTTTAGTAGTTAATTTTCCCTTAACGAAACAAACATGTGTTTATATCCTTTGGGATATGATACGACTTTGGTTTTTTGGGGATTTTTTATTATGATTTTTGTAGCATGTCTAGCCTCGGTACCATAAACCAGTATCACTTGAATGTCCTGCCAAACCGTGTAAGGTATTAGGGTTGTTCATGAGCCGAGCCGAGTTAGGGCAAGCTCGGACTCGGCTCGATTATAAACCGAGCTGGCTCGGTTTGGCTCGGATTTGAAACCGAGCTGAAAATCTAAGTTCGGGCTCGGCTTGTTTTGGCTCGATTTTAAAAATAAAAACTAATACATAGCTCTCAAAATTCAGTATTCTAAAATATTATTCAATACTTGAACATATTCAAAATAAGTTCAACCAAGGGCGTAGCTTTCAAGGGGCCGGGAGGGGTGCCTGACCCCTCGAACTTTTCGCTCAGTAGTGTTATGTATCTACGTTTTGTGTAGATTTTTTTAGGTATATACGTTTTAGACCCCCCGGTTTTATAAAAAAAAAAGTATTACGTATATAGAATTTTTATGTTCGGTGACTTTCGACCCCCCGGTGGAAATTTTCAAGCTTCGTCACTGAGTTCAACCTAATACATTACAAGCCAAAATCACGTTCAACAACGCAAAATAAGTTTTATATTTCAAGTAAATACAATATGTGTTCATTAGCACGACAATCAACCTTTAAATATGTCATAGATATCAAACTACAAGTCTAAATACATGTAAATAACAATCACTTTTTTGTAATATATTATATGTATATAAAACAAAATATATTATAAGTAAAATAATTCAAGCTAAGCCGAGCCGAGCTACCAAGCGAGCCAAACCGAGCCAATTTGGCTCGTCACGAGCCGAGTCGAACTAGGTTCACTTTCAAACCGAGCCATATCGAGTGAGCTTTTTCCGAGCTAAATCCGACCGAACTTCGAGCGAGCTCCGAGCCGCGAGCTTTTTGGACAGCCCTATAAGGTATAAACTAAAACATTAAATATTTATTGTTACATATTACTTTTCATCGGTATAGTTTAATTATAGTTACTGAGTAATATACTAATATAATTAATAATATAATAATTATTAAATTAACCTATTAAAACGTAAAATTGAAATTATTATACTAAATAAAATTTTAAATGTTATTATTGGTTTATTAAATGTAAATATTATTAATTATTATATTTTATAACTGACTTATAAGTATACATATTTGTAATAATATAGTATATTAGGTGTTATTTGTTACACTTAACTATAAACAAAATACTAACAATTATACTAAACAGAGTTACAAATGAACAAATAATAGATATTAATTTAAATTGTTAGATACTTAGTTAAAACATTAAACTGTTAAATATCAAATTGTATATTTGTTCTACAAGAAGCCACTATCTTCAAACATTTGTATTTTGCAACACTTCCGACTAGGGCTGTAAACGAACCGAACGTTCAGCGAACAGTTCGTGAACCGTTTGGCGGGAAGTTCGTTTATGTTCGTTCGATAAGCTTAACAAACGAACATGAACAAAAAAATTCGTTCGATAAGCTTAACGAACGAACACGAACAAAGGTCTCGTTCGTTCAAATGCGTTCGTGAACGTTCGGTAATATGTTCGTTTATGTTCGTTCGTGTTCGTACGTTTATGTCCGTTCGTGTTCGGTTTTTTATGTTTATTTTTCTAAAATTTTTTAATGTTTTATTGATTTTTTACTTTCCCCCATAAGTATTATTTCCCTCTCTTTTTGTTTACCTTTCCACCTTTTTTTACTTTCTCGACTAATTCCTACACTTCAGTACACTAATTATATTAAAAAATTAGTAAAAACTACTAACCCATGTGGAAGCTAGTTATTCAAGAGTTAAGACATTTATTTTGAAGTTTGTATGAAAAAGCTGGACATTGAAGACTTTTTTGGGATATGTATTTTGGTTGATTATGTCTTAAGATAAACTTGATTTGTCATATGTTGCTACTTTTGTGTCTTGAATTTTTTATAAGCGTTTAATGGTTATATTTTACTACTTTCGTTGTGTACAATGTTTAAGATTAACGGTACATTTTTTTAATTTTCAAAATTAATGTTTATTTGTGTTTGTTTGTGTTCGTTTGCGTTCTTGGTTAGTGTTCATGAACTGTTCGCGAACAACCAAAATTCCTTAACGAACGAACACGAACACAAACTTCTGTTCGTCATGTGTTCGCGAACAGTTCACGAACATCCAAATTTCCTTAACGAACGAACACGAACTTAGCCTTGTTCGTGTTCGTTCGGTTCGTTTACAGCCCTACTTCCGACACTCCCCACCCTTGGGACCTAGGAATCCTGCACTCAAGGTTTTTTAATTCAAATTTCATCATTCCAAATTTCCAATCAAATACATCCATTATATTATGGGGTAGGAATTATTTTATTATATATATATATATTTTTTATTTCGAAAGACGATGAATAGTAACTTTATTTTTATAATAATATATAGTTTTTATTATTTTATTATTTAATATATTATAATAGTTTATTATTATATTTACTTTTAATAACATATTTTTCTTTTTTTTTAAACATCTATTTCCTTTACCTTTTTTTTAATAATTGTTTTTTTTTCTTTTTTTTAACATATATTAATTTATCGATTAATTTGATACTTCTTTAGTAAGTTACGTTTCTAACTTTTTTTTTTCTAAAAACTTAAGTATGTAGTTGTGCTTGATTTTTTTCGCTGACATTCCGTTATAAGTTTTGTTAAAACGAGGTTATACTCAAAATAAAGTATTTATTTGGTATCATAAAACGGTATGATGATAAACTAAATCGTTCTAATGGTTTGACTTTCTAAAAAACGTGCTTTATTTTCAAATCACGTTTGTTTTACATTATCATTTCCTCGGTTTCGTCGCAACGCACGATATATAGAAACTATATATATAAATAGAAAGTGGGTATGAATAGTAATTTCTCCAATAGTAATGTTGGTTTTATTAATGTTTTTTTAAATAATAGTTTTTTTTATTACTTAACCCTCTAATAATTTGTGATTATTAACTTAAAAAAATCTAGATACGTAGTTGTATTTAATTCTTTTACTCGACATTTTCGCATAAATTTTGTGTGAACCAGTTTCATGATGAACGAAACTTATTACAATCGAACAACATAGGTACCGTTAGCAGTATCAACAGAAATGGTGCCGATATTCGATTTCTTGGTAACTGATCGATGTAAAAAATGTGTTCATATATGCTGGGTATACCACAACTTGGTTTTTGAGTTTTATTTTTCGATTGCTAAAAAACTTTCTTTATTATTTAAACCTCTTATAATATGTGATTATTAGCTTATAAAATATAGTTACATGCATAGTTGATATTACAATACATTTGTCTAAACATCATCGGTACCGTATAACATCGGTATAATTTTTTATTATTAACGTCATCATGTGCCTATTATTATGTACGATTTGATAAAAGTTCTAGTCGAATGTGTCATATATTGTCGCAACCCCAGACCCCTGCCTCGGGAGGCGGGCGGCCGTGGCCTACTCAGAGATTGTGGTATCGGTGTTTATCATTATTTGGCAGCGGAATTTACATCAGGACCGTAGTTAGGAAATATTTTATCAGAGTAAAACACCACATTTTTATAACTATAAACTTATTGGGATAAAACCCAAGTTTTCATTACAAACATGTTTATAGGAATAAATCATATTTTATTGAATAAAACATCTTTCTTTATTTAGGTAACTTTTATAGCCACATTTTTCCAAGCCTTCAGTGCTCTCCAGCTGGCTTCTATTTGGCTTTCTCATTTTGTTACCTGAAACGCGTTTAAAAACATTTTGTCAGTGGGAAATACTGGTGAGTGAATCCCAATTTAATCAAGACAGGTTTTTATCATTGTACAGTATTGAGGGCAATCCAGCAATTACATTTTTTTTTACCATTCTACTTTAATTACCACCCACGATACTGTCAACCCGACTTGTGGTCATGTTACTACTCACAGTGTAGTAACAAATTTTGTATACAAAACCCCAACATACCGACGATAATTGTAGAATTACAAATACTCAATCACTGTGAAATATAACTTAAAACATTTGAGGTTTTGTAAAAACAGTTTGCAAAAAGGTTTACAAAAAGGAGATTACTCACATTGCTATTTTAGACTTTTCCTTGTGGTTTCCTGGTTATAATCTAATAATTTAAACAATGCACACGCGTTAGTATAATAACCCAATATTTACATTAGTTATACCCTCCCCGAGACAGAACTCCAACGACTACGTCGGGCAGAACCTCGACAGCCGTTACGGAGCACTAGATCAATTGGGCAGCGTATCTAATACGTAACAGGGGGTTATGATACTTACAACGAGGCAGAACTTCGTTAATTAGGGGGGTATAATGCCCGGGTATTACTTCTACACTTTAGAAATTGAGAGAGAATCGAAAGAAATGAGCGACGAAAATGAACTGCCGATGCCCTCCTTTTATAAGGCTGTTTCGGCCGTCCCTCGCGCCCTGCGTAAGATACATAAAGGGATTACGCGCCCCGCGAGATAGGGGGTGTAGGCCCTAGCATTGCTGAATCGGACAACTAGTCTCGACACGCATTGCGCCACGTGGCGTCACCCGGTGAGCTCTGGTGGCTAGTTGTCGCGCCCCGCGTAACCCGAAGGCAAAGCCTTTGCGGCCCGCGAGCGACACTCAGATTTTGTTTTTATTTTTATTTTATCAAATTAAAGGTATTTAGGGCCTATATGCGTATACGGGGTGCATTTTAAGATGTATTGGGGCATTCTAAATATTTTAGGGTTGTCGGAAATATTTTAGGAGGGTTGTTATATCCTCCCCACCTTATTTTAGAACTCGTCCTCGAGGTCTACTGGAACAGGTGTGGGTATTTCCTCTGCATGTGTATTCTGGTCCTCTCTTGGAATCCCATTTTACTTTGACTAGAACTAATCTATTGTGTTTGAGGTTCTTGACCTTTCTGTCTTCAATCTGTAGTGGCTTTTCTACAAACTTTAGCTTTTCATTTACCTCTATATCCTTAAGAGGTATCACTAATGTTTCATCGGCTAAACACTTTTTGAGATTACATACATGAAATACATCATGTATTCCTGCCATTTCTTCTGGCAGTTGTAGCTGATAGGCTACTGGTCCTATTCTTCTAATAATCTCAAAGGGTCCAACATACCTGGGGCTTAGCTTTCCTCTCTTGATGAATCTTACCACTCCTTTCCAAGGAGAAACCTTTAATAAAATCTTATCTCCCACTTGAAACTCCAATGGTTTCCGCCTGTTGTCAGCATAACTCTTCTGTTGATCGCGTGCTGCTTTTAGTCTTTCCTTGACTTGAATAATTTTGTCTGTAGTTTCTTGTACTATCTCGGGTCCAGATAGTTGTTTTTCTCCAATTTCTGCCCAACAGACTGTGGTTCGGCACTTTCGTCCATAAAGTGCTTCGAATGGTGCAGCATTGATACTGGTATGATAACTGTTATTATAGGAAAATTCTATTAATGGTAAATGATCATCCCAATTTCCTCCGAAATCAATTACACAAGCTCTAAGCATATCTTCCATTGTTTGAATTGTACTTTCACTTTGTCCATCCGTTTGAGGATGATAAGCGGTGCTTAGATTTAGCTTGGTTCCCATTGTTTTTTGTAAACTTGTCCAAAAATGAGAAGTAAAACGGCTATCTCTATAAGAAACAATTGATAAAGGAATTCCATGTAATGAAACTATTTCATTTACATACAACTTGGCTAGCTGTTCCATGCTGAAAGTTTCCTTCATCGGCAAGAAATGAGCAGATTTAGTTAATCTATCTACAATCACCCAGATTGTATCATTACCTTTTCGTGTTTTGGGTTATTTGGTAACAAAGTCCATTGTTATCAATTCCCATTTCCATATAGGCATTTCCAATTGCTGCAACAATCCCGAGGGTTTCTGGTGTTCAGCTTTGACCTGTGAACAGGTTAGACACTTGGCCACATAAGCTGCTATATCATTTTTCATTCCTATCCACCAGAAATTCTTTCTTAAGTCTTGATACATTTTATCACTTCCAGGATGTATTGTGTATTTAGACTTATGGGTTTCTTCTATTATTCGGTGGCGTAGGTTTCCTAGTTTAGATATCCACATTCTTTTATCATCACAAACCGACATATACCGACTAAACAACATCGGTATTTGAATGGGTCATATATAGTTGATTTTTTTATCATCACAAACCGAACATATATCGACCAAACATCTGTAACGGTACCATATTCTTTTTACAGAATTCTCGACTTGACGACATAAAATTCATTGAACACAAAGTAATATTCGTAATACAGTATTTTTTGGTATCGTAAGCTATATCAAGTATCTGTACAATACCGGTATCGTAGCAGACTGATACCGACAAAACAACACTAGTACGAGTATTCATTTTTATGGGTTTTCAATTGATATAAAAAACATGTCGATTGGTAGCGATTGCTATGCCGGGTGCCGGTATCGTACTAGTACTGTAATAAACCAGATCGATAATGACCAAAGGCCCGTAGCGAAGCGCGCGGGTATCGCACTAGTATATATATTGTTGATGAAGAACGATTAATAGTAACTTTATTTTTATAATAATATATAGTTTTTATTATTTTTTTTAATTTAATATATTATAATAGTTTATTTTTGTACTTACTTTTAATAACATATTTTTTTTTCGTTTTTCAAAACCATATATTTCCGATACCATCTTTTTAATAATTTTTTTTCTTTTTTAGAACATATATTAATATTAATTTATCGATTAATTTGATACTTCTTTAATAATTTACGTTTATAACTTTTTTCTAAAAACTTAAGTACGTAGTTGTGCTTGATTTTTTTCCTGACGTTCCGTTATAAGTTTGGTTAAAAACGAAGTTGCACTTAACATAAAATATTTATTTGGTATTTTAAAATAGTACGATGATAAACTAAACCGTTCTATGGTTTGACTTGCTAAACAACATGCTTTATTTTCAAATAAATTTTGTTTGTCAAACTAAACCGTTCTATGGTTTGGCTTGCTAAATAACATTAAATATTGGATGATCTTCACATATTTTATTTATTTATTTGTCAATTATCCCTATTATATTAAAAAAATAAGAATACATTATTATTTTTTATATCCCTACATTATTATTTCTTATATTAATTTGCAAATAGTAGTGTTTTCTTTTGTTTTTATTTTCTTTAAATAGGTAAATATAATTGATGAAAAAATGGAGTTCTACTCAAAAGAGATAACTTTTTTGCTTAGTCATGACAAACTGAACTAGAGCAATTTTGGCCAAACAACAATTCCTACTGTTATTGGTATTACTGGAACCGATACAATATGGCTATTTCCATGTAAATTGAGGTTTTCAATCGATGCAAAGTATGTGTCGAAATTTATTTGGGCAGAGTACCGTGACAAAGTGAATCGATGGTGTCTTGAGACAACATTGGTACTGATGCCGGTGGTCATTTAAATCTCTAAAGTTGCTATACCGAGTCCTGGTATCGTAACGGTATTGTAACTCATCGAACCGATATCGATTAAAAGTCCGCCACAAAGCGTGAGATATCCCACTAGTTTGTGTAAATGTACACATCTTAAATCCCGATATTGTTATTAGGTTGGGTGGTATGGGGCATCCTTGCCCAACCACCTTAGCAATTTTATCACCAAGGCCCCCTTGATACCCCAGGCGCAAAGAATGGGGCATTAATATAATATTGGTCACTTGTGGTTGCAATCGTGGTGAATAACAGACGAAAATGGTGAGCCCCATCTAGTCTAGCCGTTGACAACGGCTCTTGTCTTTAAAAATTATCAATTATTTTTAAAAAAAAGTTCAAGTATGTTTACACACAATTCACAAAAATTAATTGCTGGAAAAAAGTTAACTATAACCTAAGGAAGAAAGGAGATAGAGACATAATATTGTAAAAAACAATTAATTCAACCGAAAAAAATATTTAATGTTCATAAGTTATAAACAAATACAAAGTCTCCTAAAAATAAAAAGTCATAAGAAGGGTATCGAATGGACTTCGATTGATCTCATTCAAGCGGCATTAGAACTAGGGGTGAGCAAATTAACTGTGATAGCAGATAACTGAACCATAACAGAACCGATATTAACTGATAACTGACATAACCGACGGTCATGGTTATGAAACTTTGTTTAACTGACGAATCGGTTATGGTTACGGTTATGAAGCTTTGGTTAACCGATATAACCGAAACCGAACCGAACTTGTAATTTTAAGTTTATATAATGTATTTATGTTTTACATTAACCATATAGAAGTTTTTTACTAAGATAAAAGTATGTTAGTAACAAAATAATCTTGATGTAGATACATTTGATATTGATGAGAAATTGAGGTGTTATATTGTAATCTTGTTTTGTTGCAAATTATCTTATTAAAAGGAATCTCACATCAGCAGTTTAACAAAAAATTATAGCATTGGTTATCGTGTAAGAAGGGTCCATGTTAATTTCAAACAATGCACACCTCTGTTTATTTCAAACCTTGAATGGTTGAATACCGAAATTAACCAAAACCTAACCATAACCGGTTAATCATAACCAAAGTTCGGTTATGGTTAAGGAATTCCATAACCGAAGCTAGCGGTTATGTTTATTGAAGGGATATGGTCCCAAAAACTTCATATTAAGTCCTTGGGGGCCATACCACAACTTTATCTTTTAGCCCTCTTTTGGCCTTGAGTGGCCGCGCACTGGTCCTACAAAGAGAGCTTAGGAGAAAGACAGCAGACAACACCTGCGCGCCAAAAGGGAGTTTATAAATCCTTGTGCCGCTTTCCATAAGCAAAGGGATAAAAATCCCAACGAGCACTTCCGCTTAATAATACCCAGACTTGGATATTATTTACTAAGCTAATACCACATGATAAGGAGTCACACCGGATTATGGCAATAATCTTCTAGAAGACTCAATCGTGCACCACCAGACTGTTATAACCGTCTGGGACACGTGTCATCATCCCAGGCCAACCTGAAATCACGATGATGGCATGGAATTGGAAAGAAACCTCCACTTGCCCACTTTCCACGTGGCAACACCCCAGCCGTTGATCTAAATGGCGATCCGTGTGCTTTCACGTCAGATCAAGAGGATTAACCGGGAAGAGATAACCGCTTACAGGGTTAGCATCTTCCGTTAACACTTCAATAAACAGGTTTTCCCTCCATAACTCCCGGCTATAACCCGAACCCGATGGGTAAACCCGAAACCCGACACATTTGGGACGGGTTTGGGGTCGGTTAATCGGGTTTGGGACGGGTTTGGGAATAGTTTTTATTTTTTTCGTGGGTTTGGGACGGGTTTGGGATTTAGTTATATACCCGTTTACCCGACCCAATTACCCGATAAAGTGTACCCGTTTACCCGATTGTATACCCGATATAATTTCTTTTATATTATTAATATGTATATATATGATACATCCATTTTTTACACATATAGGTATTCTATTCCGTATACATTGTAGTTATTTGATGTATATTTTTATAATAGCAAACAAAATGTAACCGTTTAGTAGTTACCCAATAGATACCTAATGAGTTTTGAGAAGAGCATACCCAACGAGTAATCTTTTTAAATTAACGAGTTTACCCGAAACCCGCGGGTATACCCGATACCCGATGGGTATTTACCCGCTAGAAACCCGACGGGTTTTGGGACGGGTTTGGGACAAGCTTATCTAATCGGGTTTGGGTTTGGGATTACCAAAACCCGTCCCAAACCCGACCCATTGCCATCCCTAGTTAGTAACAAAATAATCTTGATGTAGATACATTTGATATTGATGAGAAATTGAGGTGTTATATTGTAATCTTGTTTTGTTGCAAATTATCTTATTAAAAGGAATCTCACATCAGCAGTTTAACAAAAAATTATAGCATTGGTTATCGTGTAAGAAGGGTCCATGTTAATTTCAAACAATGCACACCTCTGTTTATTTCAAACCTTGAATGGTTGAATACCGAAATTAACCAAAACCTAACCATAACCGGTTAATCATAACCAAAGTTCGGTTATGGTTAAGGAATTCCATAACCGAAGCTAGCGGTTATGTTTATTGAAGGGATATGGTCCCAAAAACTTCATATTAAGTCCTTGGGGGCCATACCACAACTTTATCTTTTAGCCCTCTTTTGGCCTTGAGTGGCCGCGCACTGGTCCTACAAAGAGAGCTTAGGAGAAAGACAGCAGACAACACCTGCGCGCCAAAAGGGAGTTTATAAATCCTTGCGCCGCTCTCCATAAGCAAAGGGATAAAAATCCCAACGAGCACTTCCGCTTAATAATACCCAGACTTGGATATTATTTACTAAGCTAATACCACATGATAAGGAGTCACACCGGATTATGGCAATAATCTTCTAGAAGACTCAATCGTGCACCACCAGACGATTATAACCGTCTGGGACACGTGTCATCATCCCAGGCCAACCTGAAATCACGATGATGGCATGGAATTGGAAAGAAACCTCCACTTGCCCACTTTCCACGTGGCAACACCCCAGCCGTTGATCTAAATGGCGATCCGTGTGCTTTCACGTCAGATCAAGAGGATTAACCGGGAAGAGATAACCGCTTACAGGGTTAGCATCTTCCGTTAACACTTCAATAAACAGGTTTTCCCTCCATAACTCCCGGCTATAAATAAAAGAGTAACCCAGGTATGATCTTCAAGTTACACTCACTTCCCTAATACTTCTTCCTCTTCATAAACACATACTTATTCTCACGCCGGAGTGTGGTCACGGAGAGAACCTCCCTTCTCCCCGTGACGAGACTAACGGTGTTCTGTTTTGCAGTATTCATCGGAGAAGAAGATCCGTCCCTTTAAATCAAACGAGAGAGAACCAACCCTTTTTATGCAGAACCTAACCCCCTGGATAATTTGATTCCGGTCTTTTATCCAGTGTTTCTTCATTGGCGCCCACCGATTTCTCTGTTTCATCTGTTTTTTCTCGTTTCGATTTGTTTTTCTTCATTCTCTGTTTTCATATGGCAGAGAATTCATCATTCCACCCATCAAGTCCTCGATCTGAATTCAAGGGTTTTGTAGCCCAAGATGCCTAGATCGATGGAATCATGGGAACTGCAGAAAACAACAACAGTCAGTCAGAAGGAAATGATTCCATAGTACAAATAGGAGTTCATAACCGTTCAGATTAACTATTAGAAAGAACTCCAGAATACTGGTTCGGCAGATTCCAGATCACCATAAACCGAATTTTCACACAAATCAAATTTGAGTCGTCAAATATCAGATCGGATGCTCCGGAAGAAAGCAAAAGTAAAATTGACACTTTAGTATTGGACACACAGATACCTGGTCAGTGGGACATCCAATCTAGCAGTCGTGCTGAGATGATTCAAAAATTAGAAGATACCAACTGTCAGGAAGCCGAACCAAGGCAGATAAACATGGTGCAAGGAGGCCCTTCACGGAGGCCGAACAAACGAAGCCATAATCAACATTGGAGGGAGCAGCAAGTTATATTTCCTGTCGTCCCCGGAGGCCCTCAGGAAGAATGACCATTAATTATCACCGGTATCTTTGGTCATTACAGAACCGACTACATGTTCATAGATCCAGGGAGCTCAATGGATATAATCTATGAACAATGTTTCAAACAACTAGATCCAGAAGATAAGGCACGTTTAGAGCCAGTTGATTTCCCTCTTACCGGCTTCTGCAACGAAGTTGTGTTCCCATTGGGACAAATTGCATTCCCTGTGACTCTCTCTGATGCGAGCATACATGCACAGTCACAGTAAATTTCATGGTCATGCCAGCAACATCACGCCACGATGTATTGCTAGGAAGAAGATCTCAACGAGAATTCAGCCTGATTACTTCCATTCCACATGCTGCTTGCGGGTTTCCAACGGAAACTGGAGTAGCAATCCTATATTCTAGCAAAGAAGTTATGTACGTGGACGATGAACCACCAGCAAAGGTTGCTAAACCTTCAACGTCAAATGAACCGGAAAAGTGGGTTCTTAACGAAGAATATCCAGAGCAAACAATCTTAATAGGGCACGCTGTTTCACCAGCAGTACGGATACAATTGAAAGAATTACTTTCAAACAACAAAGACATATTCTCCTGGTGCCCAGCAGATAAGACTGGAGTTCCACGGGATATAGCGCAACATTGCTTGAACATCTGACCCTCAGCAGAACCCGTCGCGCAAGGAAGACGCAGCCTCAGCGCAGAAAAAGCGGAAGCAATGAACGAGCAAGTAACGGAGTTACTCAACGCTGGGATCTTGCGCGAAGTACAATACCATACCTGGGTCGCTAACCCAGTAATGGTACAAAAACACAACGACGGGTGGCGAATGTGCGTCGACCTCAAAGACCTCAATAAGGCCTGCCCAAAGGATTGCTACGCGCTGCCAGAAATAGACAAAAAAGTTGACTCTCTAGCATCTTTTCGCTGGAAGTGCTTTCTTGACTGTTATAAGGGCTATCATCAGGTCCAAATGAAAGAGGACGATGAAGACAAGACTGCCTTCCGCACAGACAAGGGCATCTTCTGCTATACAAAAATGCCCTTTGGTCTCCGTAACGCAAGAGCTACTTACCAGCGCTTAATGAATACAGTTTTTGGGGAAGTCATTGGTAAAACAGTCAAAGTATACATGGATGACCTCGTCATCATGAGCCACGAAGAGGAAACAATGCTCGCAAATATTCAGCATACGTTCGATTCTTTGTGCAGTGTGAACTTATAACGCCCTAATCCTTATCCTTTTTAAAAGACTATAAAACATATGAATTCTACAAAAATTGGGCATGACCCATTCGTAACATAGACAATTGCCTGCTTAACAATAAGACGCTTAACTTAAAAGATCCATTTTCATAAACTAAAGCAAAACCAACATGTTTAAGTTGTTTTAATACAAAAGCTACTTACTAACCAAGTTTTTACCCAATTCACAAGGACACCAAAAAGATTACATATGTTAAAATACATATGACCAAAACTAAGACCATACTAATGTGACATCTTCGGAAACGCTAGATGGGCATGATATCAAGTGTGTGTTCGTTCTGAGTCGCCAAGCTATGAAGTCAAGGATTTACCAACATCAAACATCAAGTTTAAAACTCGTTAGCTACATCACTTCTAAACTAATATTACAACTTGAATCCTATTCATGCATTCGTCTTATACACGCATTATCTCACCCCATGAAACGGGTCAAAGCATACAACTTCAAAACTTGAGATATATCAAGCCATACTTGTCCCGTTGGGACAGACACTTTCATTCGTACATAACATTTACATACACTCTAACCCGTGAATGACGGGTCGAGTTAAATTCCTTTCATTCATAAATTATCCGTTAATAACGGATAATATCATTCATGATCAAACTTTCCTTCGGTTCGTTTACAACGACCGAATTCTTTTCCTTTTAGGCTTACTTTCTCATTACCCGGTTATCCCATAAAGGACCGGTCATAACATATATTCATTTACAATACTACGGTTCATGTGAATCATTCAAACGGATTTAACCATTTGCTATAGAACTAACACAAATATCAAATATGGTTTTGGCATAAATAATAATTTACTAATAGGAGTTAGTATGCATAATAACATACCTTCTATAAACTCAACTAGAAACTAATGGGTCATAAGACTAGCAATAAACATGGATTTGTAATGATAATTGAACAACTATTAACATTACATAAACTTGTAAGTAAATCGAACTTACCTCGTTCTTGAGCCTTTTGTTGCAAACCGGAATTAGCTCCTTCTTCCTTCACTCCTACGCATAATTCATTCTTATTTAGATTATTTCATTCACTGCATAATAATCACATTCACGCATCAATCACGTTCCATTTCCTATTTTGCAATGTATCAAATACTACATTTTCCCTATGCAAATTCAATACTTTCAATACATTCAAAATCACATAGTTCTTCATTGAGGCATTTTAACGAACACATGGTGTGCAACAACATTTTAAGCCTTATGTACATGTATCCAATGCACGATTTCACTAGCAAAATTCACAACTCTTTTAATCAACTAAATTCACATATCTTAATCATTCTACAATCATAACAATTCATCAACATCCTAATACATAAACATTCACCAATCAAAACTACCAAATTTATTTAACTTCAAAACCATCATACTATTAGAACAAACGGGTTTTCCTTCAAACCATCAATACAAACGAATTCCAACCATAAAACATCATCTAATGATGTTTCTAATTCATACACAGGCTCGATTTCTCCAATTTTCATGAATTGATTAAACCTTAGTTCATGAAAGTGCATCAAATCGCATAATCTGACTTACCCTATGTAGGAAACCCTTAGATGGTTGAGAATTTGGTCACATGCATTCGATTTATGCCCAAAAACACCTTCAATTTGTTAGAGATTTGAGGAACTAGAGAAGAAAAAAGGGCTTACCCTTCCTGATCGATTCCAGCGTCGCACACCACACTTCCCCCACAATTCATTTTTTTTATTTCTTATTTATTTCACAATTTTACACATTAAACCCTTCCACTTTGAAAGTGTGTTTAGATTTAAGCTTTCCCATAACTTAACTATCATTTTGCCATGTTTCATTAACTACGTTAAGTTCTTTATTTATTTTTACTTATTTTCACATTAAACATTTTTGAGGTGTTACAAGTCTACCCCCTTAAAAGAGGTTTCGTCCCCGAAACCTGGACACATAACAAATTAAATCAATTCTACTCTTAAATTTTCATATATTCATTCACAAGCTTACTACAACATAAGTGCATTCGGGGTCTTGGCAAAAGTTTCATTCATGCATAAACATATTTGTGTGCATTGTCCCTACGTTCTTAACTTAAATAAATTACTTTCATATTCATATGAGGGTTTAGCATAACATTATACGTATACTATAAACATTTAATGACTTAGTGGTACTAATACAAAGCTACCCACTTCCTAATTACTTTTTCATACTTAATACGAGTATAAAGCATCATTCTACGGTTACTACCGTCACTTGAACTAATTACAAGTTTGAGTTTAGCCTCAAATTTAATCCTTCGCAACACTTTATTATTAGCTCCTTGCATGAACTACTTATGATAACAACCAGGTATGTTGCGTACGAGCACCATACGGGCATTTAACCAAAACAGTTCAAATTTTCATTTAAGGCTTTTAGATCTCCCTCTTAATGACATTCATACCTTCTCACGCTGATCGTTACAGGTCGATTGTTGTATACCATACCATAATTATCCTACCATTCATTTTGTTCACACTTACAAATAAATCTACTGATTCTTAATCATCAATCAAGAATTAAACATTTTACTAACCTCGCCTTCATTGCATAAATCAGTTATCCTGTGCCGGATCGATCCGTTTCTTTATATGTACCTTCCGTACCAGAATTGGTCTCATTCATTCATGAAATATGCTCCCACTTGTGAGCATCCTTCCACTAGCTTTATTAATACCATCTCACTAAGAATTCCATCATATTTATTTATAAATAAATAATTAGCACATAACCTTTCATAATTGCATCCTACATGGTGTTTGTTCGCCTATTGTCTCTTTCACAATTTTCTTACGTACATGCTGAAACATATCATACATTCCATTTCTTACATACTATCCCTTCATTTTGTGGGTCATTTCGCCAACTTTCGCAGTTTGACCTTTCAAGGTCAGACTAACGCCCCCTTACTTAATGTGGTCGTATCGGGGTACAAGTTCGTACCTTATACTTGCAAGGACTTCATTTACTTCGTTTGACTTTTCGGAAGTCTAATTGTAAATACATTCTTACATATGTGTATCCGTTATCTTATTGTGACACATCATTCTCTAGTCAAGCCCTAAGCTCCTATTAAAAAAATATAATCTTTTTATACATACCTGGCGCTGGTCAAATCCCTTGACTCGTTATTCATACTTTGCGACGGTTAATACTTTCCAAACTGTGACAATGCATGCCCATACATTATGCTCACCTATAAGTAATAAACTTGACAAATCGAACATTAAATACCGGGTTCCAATGGCGATCGCCATTTGACCCGTATGACTCATTTGAGTTTCGTTCTTAGTTTTTATTCTTACTTGTTTAATCCGTCTTCACTTATGGATTCGAACTTTTAATTAATTACCTTTCATTCTTACTGGTTTGATCCGTGTTTGCTTACGGATCCCACCCTTCTTTCTTAAGTTTGTTTTACATTCAGTCGTAAGCTTAAACTTTTCATTCTTATCTTTCTTTCTTATATTGATCCGATCCTTTGAGAATCGTTAGACCCCTTTTTGCTAGCTTGACCGGACATAAGTGAGATGATTCTCGTGTTTTTCTCGAGCTTCGGTCAATACATGACCATCCCTTAATATACTATTTCCATTTGTTAGTTCAGCGTATTTGGTGTTAATTCACCTATGTTCTCTAGCATGTCTCTTACTAATGAGTATCCTACATTACACGTTGCATTTCTTACGTAATATTTCCAAAATTTGTAAATAATTATTATTTACTGACTTCTAAGATTTAACCTTTTAAATTTATTCACCACTTAGTACTTATTGTATATAAATATTGTAGTACGCGTTGTACTTACTTTCAATTCAAACATATTTACAAAATGTCTTTAGCTAACATCTCAACTAATATTCTTTCCATACCTTTCATTAACATTACCAAGTTCTCATTTCCGCATTAAAACTTCTCAACTAGAATTTATGACCGGTTTACCCCTATAATGAGGTCTTACCGGTTTAACATTATGCCAACCATTACAACCAAAACGTATCTTAACATTTCTCATTTATTTATACGTTTCACTTTAATTTCGACTGTTCAAACACGCATACATCTTCATGTGGATAAATTCGAAGTGATGGCGAAATCACTTACCTTTAGCGTCCATGTTCATGCTTGCTTCATTGCTTCTTCTTACCCCATTTGCCATTCATGCTTGAGTCAATTGACAAGATTTCCATCTTTATATATTATTACATTCGTAACATTGTTAACTTATGTGAGCATAGATACGACTATTCATACGTTAATTGACTTTCGTTAATCAAATTTCGTATGAGTGAGACTTTTATTAATGGTTATCTCATTTCCATTCCATACGACTAAACTATCATCAAGCATAACACGTAAATCACTTAATACATAACACATTAACTCTCTACTTTAACATTTGTGTCTAATGGCCATTCCATTATATCCCTATACTGTTGACTTTTAGATAGTCAACTGTCTTGCTTACATACTTTAAACTTTTGAACATGTAATCATCTAAATATGATAGGCCATAATATTAATATTCTACGTATTTCATACTCGTATTGTATGATATATATATATACAATTTACGTAATCCTCCAAACAATACACATATATACATTCACTTTCACGTACTTTCACATGCTAATACTTCATGATTCTACAAATAGTAAATATCATTCAAGTTAACTATATTACATAATTCCAACATATCCTTTACTAATAAGCTCGTATGATTCGCATTTAGCACATATTCGTCTCTTAATCATAACAAGGCAAATCATTAAATACACATAAGCATCACACCATTCAAGTACAAGGTACAAGCCTCTAATGTATAATTCTGATTAAGCATATATTTATTCGAATTCTCATACGAATTCCATCTAACTCACATTCTTCAAATTATTTTCACCACTAATCTCATCATTTTTATATTCATTTATTAACAATTTAGGTTCCTTCACATATCCAAGTACTTTAGTCTACATTTACTTCTTTCATTATTCATTATCATACGTTTCCAACTCCTCTTTATACATCCGTCATTCATTTCATGTCATTCCATACGTTACATTCGACTTTTATAAATTTTACTTCATCACCAACGATCTACATAAACCATTTATTTCGTTTATTAAATTTCCTTTCATACTCTCCTTTATCATAGTTAACTCATTTTATCATACTACAATCAATTTTACATTTCATACTTCATGCATTATCGTCATCGACGATCATGTCGTATCGTGTAGATCAAAATATTTGATCGCGACGATTTACCTTCCCACCTTTCTTATGTGCTTTCCTTCGTCGATCATTTCTTGAAGCTAAGTCACATGTCATACCTAAATTCATACATTCTCATTGGATATTAAACTACCCTTTGGGTTTAATTAGAATCATTAAGGGTTTTTGGGGTTCAAATTAAATTTTTTTATTGCTTGCCAGAGTTCACCGTAAGCTACGGTTACTCCACCGTAGCTTACGGTCTAATATATATTTTTTGTATCTGGGCGCCACCGTAAGCTACGGTGGTTGCCGTAGCTTACGGTGAGGGTAAAAACGCTACGGTCAAACGCTACTGCCTTACGGCGACCATTTCATCCCAGTCCCCACCGTAGCTTACGGTGACCACCGTAAGCTACGGTGATGTCCAGCATTGATGGCTGAATTTTTTTCCTTTTTGAAACCGTTTAAAACCATTTTCGAATACGGATTCAATCTAGCCCATCCCTGAGAATTCTAATTGCACTTTTCAATAACATAGGTACAATTTTACTTGTTTCTAATCTTCCTATAACATCATTAGTTCATAACAACATTTGCTAGGAAATTCTCTTGAAAAGTTTACCTTTCTTGCGTCTCAGAGTGAACACACCCATTCACACGAGCTTTCAGTTTGAGTCCGAGCACTCTATCGTGTTCGAATCCCTCAAACCTAGGCTCTGATACCAACTTATAACGCCCTAATCCTTATCCTTTTTAAAAGACTATAAAACATATGAATTCTACAAAAATTGGGCATGGCCCATTCGTAATATAGACAATTGCCTGCTTAACAATAAGACGCTTAACTTAAAAGACTCATTTTCATAAACTAAAACAAAGCCAACATGTTTAAGTTGTTTTAATACAAAAGCAACTTACTAACCAAGTTTTTACCCAATTCACAAGGACACCAAAAAGATTACATATGTTAAAATACATATGACCAAAACTAAGACCATACTAATGTGACATCTTCGGAAGTGCTAGATGGGCATGATATCGAGTGTGTGTTCGTTCCGAGTCGCCAAGCTATGAAGTCAAGGATTTACCTACATCAAACATCAAGTTTAAAACTCGTTAGCTACATCACTTCTAAACTAATATTACAACTTTAATCCCATTCATGCATTCGTCTTATACACGCATTATCTCACCCCATGAAACGGGTCAAAGCATACAACTTCAAAACTTGAGATATATCAAGCCATACTTGTCCCGTTGGGACGGACACTTTCATTCGTACATAACATTTACATACACTCTAACCCGTGAATGACGGATCGAGATAAATTCCTTTCATTCATAAATTATCCGTTAATAACAGATAATATCATTCATGATCAAACTTTCCTTCGGTTCGTTTACAACGACCGAATTCTTTTCCTTTTAGGCTTACTTTCTCATTACCCGGTTATCCCATAAAGGACCGGTCATAACATATATTCATTTACAATACTACGGTTCATGTGAATCATTCAAACGGATTTAACCATTTGCTATAGAACTAACACAAATATCAAATATGGTTTTGGCATAAACAATAACTTACTAATAGGAGTTAGTATGCATAATAACATACCTTCTATAAACTCAACTAGAAACTAATGGGTCATAAGACTAGCAATAAACATGGATTTGTAATGATAATTGAACAACTATTAACATTACATAAACTTGTAAGTAAATCGAACTTACCTTGTTCTTTACCCTTTTGTTGCGAACCGGAATTAGCTCCTTCTTCTTTCACCCCTACGCATAATTCATTCTTATTTAGATTATTTCATTCACTCCATAATAATCACATTCACGCATCAATCACGTTCCATTTCCTATTTTGCAATGTATCAAATACTACATTTTCCCTATGCAAATTCAATACTTTCAATACATTCAAAATCACATAGTTCTTCATTGAGGCATTTTAACGAACACATGGTGTGCAACAACATTTTAAGCCTTATGTACATGTATCCAATGCATGATTTCACTAGCAAGATTCACAACTCTTTTAATCAACTAAATTCACATATCTTAATCATTCTACAATCATAACAATTCATCAATATCCTAATACATAAACATTCACCAATCAAACCTACCAAATTTATTTAACTTCAAAACCATCATACTATTAGAACAAATGGGTTTTCCTTCAAACCATCAATACAAACGAATTCCAAGCATAAAACATCCTCTAATGATGTTTCTAATTCATACACATGCTCGATTTCTCCAATTTTCACGAATTGATTAAACCCTAGTTCATGAAAGTGCATCAAATCGCATAATCTGACTTACCCTATGTAGGAAACCCTTAGATGGTTGAGAATTTGGTCACATGCATTCGATTTATGCCCAGAAACACCTTCAATTTGTTAGAGATTTGAGGAACTAGATAAGAAAAAGGGGTTTACCCTTCCTGATCAATCCCAGCGTCGCACACCACACTTCCCCCACAATTCATTTTTTTATTTCTTATTTATTTCACAATTTTACACATTGAACCCTTCCACTTTGAAAGTGTGTTTAAATTTAAGCTTTCCCATAACTTAACTATCATTTTGCCATGTTTCATTAACTACGTTAAGTTCTTTATTTATTTTTACTTATTTTTACTTATTTTCACATTAAACATTTTTTGGGTGTTACAGAACTTAAAGCTTAACCCAACAAAATTTTCCTTCGGAATGTAAGAAGGAAATTTTTTGGGTTTTATAGTAACAAGAGACGGTTTTAAAGTAAACCCGGAGAAAGTGCAAGCCATCCAGCTGATGCCGTCACCTGCAACAGTAAAAGAGATGCAAAGGCTCGCAGGACGATTAGCAGCCTTGAACAGATTTTTGGTAAATCACGCTGCAAAGTCTTATCCGTTCATTAGCACACTGCGCAAATGTGCCAAGATGAGCCACTTCCAGTGGACACCAGAAGCAGAAACGGCCTTCAAGCAAATGAAGGAATGTTTAATTCAGTTGCCGACGCTGACAGCACCACGAGAAAAAGAACCACTGATCTTGTATTTATCCACTGCAGAAGTAGCGGTTGGTGCAGTGTTAATGGTGGAACGAGAGAATATTCAGACCCCAATATATTATATCAGCAAGATGCTCACCGGCCCGGAGACGCGCTACTCGATGATAGAAAAACTGGTCCTCGCTCTAGTACATGCATCACGACGCCTACCCCGGTATTTCTCTGGTCATGTTATCACAGTTCTCACCAATTACCACTTAGGGCAAGTTCTATCCAAACCTGATGTCGCGGGGAGATTAGCTAAGTGGGCTATTGAGCTGGGAGGATACAATATCCTATATAGACCGCGACCAGCAATCAAAGGGCAAGTTTTAGCAGACTTCGCCACGGAAGTTCCCATAGACAAAGTGCAGGAATGTGAAGCAATCCAAAACCCTGTTCCCGTTTTCGACGATAGGGTCTGGGCTCTGCACACAGGCGGGGCTTCTAATGACGATGGAGCAGGCGCGGGCCTCCGATTGATCAGCCCAGACGATCACGAGCTTACATATGCGATACGCTTGGATTTCCAGAGCACAAACAACGAAGCAGAATACGAAGCGTTTCTAGCAGGCCTCCGTTTAGCACTTAAAATGGGAGCAAAAAATCTCGAAGCTAACGTTGATTCAAAATTGGTGGCCGAGCAAGTTAATGGGCAGTACGATGCAAAAGGTGAAGCTATGGCATTATATCTGGAACAAGCGCGGATGCTAATCAGCCAATTCCAAACGTTCAAGATAAATCACATAAACAGAAGCGAAAACAAGCATGCGGATGCACTGAGCAAATTGGCTGCCACCAGTTTCATACATCTAGCAAAAGAGGTGCGCATAGAGGTATTGTCCAATCCTTCTGTCCCTCTTAAACAAGTAAACATCATAGAGGTCGGCAACCCATCCTGGATGTCCCCGATCATCATGTACCTGCAGCATGGCAAACTTTCGGAAGGAAAGGCAGAAGGTAGGAAAATGCATAACAAAGCAATAAATTACGAAATGGCAGACGGAATTTTGGACCGGAAGTCATTTATGGGACCACTCCTACGCTGTGTTGACAAAACAGATGCGCAGTACTTAGTCAGGGAAATCCATGAAGGCTTATGTGGGATACACGCCGGACCACGCAAGGTAGTAGCAAAGATCATGAGCGCAGGCTACTATTGGCCAGGAATGCATGTAGACGCGGTGGAATTATTACGAAAATGCGCAGCTTGTCAGCGCCACGCGCCAAAAACCCTTCGTCCGAAGAATCCACTCGTACCGGTTACATCCGCCTGGCCCTTCCAGCAATGGGGCATCGATCTTGTTGGTCCATTCCCTGACGCACCTGGCGTAGTAAAGTTCATTATCGTGGCAGTAGACTATTTCACAAAGTGGGTTGAGGCCAAGGCATTAGCTTCAACCACAACAATGGTGATCCATAAATTTATATGGGAACATATTATTTGCAGATTCGGATTACCATTGCGCATCATCTCCGACAACCGCACCAATTTCGCCTCGGAAGATCTTCAGAAGTGGTTCAAGGAGATGAAGATCGAACACAACTTTGCCTCTGTGGCGCACCCACAAGCAAACGGCCAAGTCGAGAGCGTCAACAAACAAATAGTTGATGGCATAAAAGCAAGACTTGGGACAACGCGCAGAGGATGGATCGATGAGCTCCCCAGCATCTTATGGCCCCATCATACCATGCCAAAGACCAGTACGGGAGAAACCCCATTCAGTCTTGTATAAGGATCAGAGGCGGTAATCCCAGCTGAAATTGGCCTTCCATCACCGTGCATGCTTGCCATGGAAAAGCAAAACAATGAAAAGGAACGAAGAATGGATTTAGACCTTCTCGAGGAAAGGCGCAAAAACACCGCCATCGCAGAGGCAAGTTACAAATCCAAACTTGAAAAGTACTACAACGCGCGCGTACGCGTATGTACTTTCGTTCCAGGGAACTTTGTCTTAAGCGACAATGAAGCCTCTAATGCGGAAAAACCGGGAAAACTAGCGCCAAAGTGGGAAGGACAATACATTATCAACGAGGTCCTAGGCAAAGGGGCATACACCCTAAAAAGAATTGACGGAACATCCGTTCCCCGCACCTGGAACGCGCAGCAGCTGCGCAGGTTTTATATATAGCCGAGCTACTCAACAAGTCAGATTTATACAGGCAATGTATTTTTCTATTTTACTTTGTATTGTTAGCTCTGCGCCCAGTTAATGCAACGGTTATCTTTACACATGCTATTGTTTGTTACAAATTGCATATAATTCTTTTGGTTTACGCGAAAACAATATGGTGAACATTGTACGCCTCATGAACAGTCTAAAAAAGCACAACCACACGCGTATTCTAGACCTACGTTCACACATAAGCACAATACCATTCTCATTCGCTCTACTTGAACAAAGTAATTAGGCATATGCAACATATTGTAATCCAAACACAAACCTGTAAATTATCAAGTCAGATATGCACAGCAGTGCATCAAAAATGTCATTAGTGCAACAAAAGCACTTTAACAAACCATTTACAAGTACACAACAGTGTTTCTTCAAAAAACTAGTTACAAGACAAACTAAGAAAGCATATCAAACACCCCATATGGAGCATGGAGGACCTTACCGTACTCAGACAAAGGGTGGGGATCAACAATCCAAGGGTTATTATCCTCCCTGTCATCTCCGGCAACAACGGCTACATTTCCGTCAGTCGGAGCCTCAGGCCGGAATGATAGCACGACGACGCCGCTGGTAGACGATCGAAGAACTCCCCCTCTGATCAACTGGAAAGAAACGAGTTACAAGGTGTGATGATAGCCGAGTAACTCCTCCATTATTATCATTTAAAAGATCAGAGAAGAGGAGTCGGTCCCTAGAAGAATCAGGAAGAATAACACCAGGGGAACCTCCATCACTGGTGCAAGGATCAACCGTTGAACCAGAAAGCAGAAGCAAAGCATCGGCAGCTTCAAGAATCTTCAAAACCTCAGACATTCTTCTCCACCGAATCGGTCGCTTATTCTTCATTTTTTTCCAAATTAGGAAAAGAATCTTACACCCAATGCAAATATATAGACCATAAAAGACTAATGTCAACTTTGAAAAAGGGGATTGTGATAATTAAAGATCTAATCAACTGACTTCACAACGGCGCTGCCACTGAAAACGTCACATCACATTTAAAACCCCCTGAAAGAGTCCACACGTATTCCCAGAGCTACAGTCAAATAGAGGACGAAGAGGCAACACAAATTATATTTCTAAAGGATGACGTAAGCAATCGTCAACTCATAATTACAAAAAACTCTTCACTCAAGGTAACAACAGTTCAAAATACATAAAGGTGCAAATATCTTCCCTCATAAGATTTCCATCTTTCTAGCAATTATGATTTCCTCAGAAAAACCAAAATAATGGGCAAAGTATATCTTCACCTAAAAGATTCTTCGTTTTCGCGCCAAAAACTTCTACAAGCAAAAAAGCACCCCTCTCTCATAGTCCAGTGCTCCACTTATTTGCATAAGAGCAACACTAGACTGGGGGGACTTGAAGGGGTAAGGTCCCAAAAACTTCATATTAAGTCCTTGGGGGCATACCACAACTTTATCTTTTTGCCCTCTTTTGGCCTTGCGCGGTCGCGCACTGGTCCTACAAAGATAGCTTAGGAGAAAGACAGCAGACAACACCTGCGCGCCAAAAGGAAGTTTATAAATCCTTGCGCCGCTCTCGATAAGCAAAGGGATAAAAATCCCAACGAGCACTTCCGCTTAATAATACCCAGACTTGGATATTATTTACTAAGCTAATACCACATGATAAGGAGTCACACCGGATTATGGCAATAATCTTCTAGAAGACTCAATCGTGCACCACCAGACGGTTATAACCGTCTGGGACACGTGTCATCATCCCAGGCCAACCTGAAATCACGATGATGGCATGAAATTGGAAAGAAACCTCCACTTGCGCACTTTCCACGTGGCAACACCCCAGCCGTTGATCTAAATGGCGATCCGTGTGCTTTCACGTCAGATCAAGAGGATTAACGGGGAAGAGATAACCGCTTACGGGGTTAGCATCTTCCGTTAACATTTCAATAAACAGGTTTTCCCTCCATAACTCCCGGCTATAAATAAAAGAGTAACTCAGGTATGATCTTCAAGTTACACTCACTTCCCTAATACTTCTTCTTCTTCATAAACACATACTTATTCTCACGCCGGAGTGTGGTCACGGAGAGAACCTCCCTTCTTCCCGTGACGAGACTAACGGTGTTCTGTTTTGCAGTATTCATCGGAGAAGAAGACCCGTCCCTTTAAATCAAACGAGAGATAACCAACCCTTTTTATGCGGAACCTAACCCCCTGGATAATTTGAATCCAGTATTTTATCCAGTGTTTCTTCAGTTATGATTGATGGTAAAAACCGAACCCAACCGACCCATGCACACCCCTAATTGAAACCGTTTCATCGAACTCTACGATATGAGATTTTAGGTTTTCATTTTTGGTTTTATAGCTTGCAGATTTCAAACTTTTTATTTATATCATTTTGCCTTTTATTTAGCACTGTATCTTTTCTATATTTGCGTCATTCTGTCTTTTCTATGCGTCATTGTGTCTTTTTTGCGACTCACTATGTTTATTGTCTCGACATTGTGTTATGTTTTGCAATCCATAGTGTCTTTGTACATTTCTTAAATTTAGAAGAATTTGTAAGATCATTTTAGGCTGATTTTTATAGCTATACTATTTTTATTTTATATTTTATATTTTATATTTTATAATATAAAGAAAATGCATCGTTCATGTCGTCACATAAGGCGTATACATATAGTCATATAGACACAAATATAAAAGGCTCAAGCGTCCTTGAAAATCTAACATATACCCACTTTCGAATATAGTGTATACTAAGGTACTTATGAATATGGGAGCATACACATTTGACATGAATGGTACTGACTTTATATAAAATTTGTCTTAGTTTAACTCTTGATATCAATTAAATTACGTTGTTATGAATTTTCATTGAGATAGATAGTAAATGGGCAACAAGCTACGCTGCTACCCCTTTTAAATAATAAAACTAAGTCTTTTAAAAACTACGTCCATAGATCTCAGGGACATTTCTATGCATGACCATTTGAACTCGACTAAAAGGTCCACAGCCTCTGGCGCCAGGAAACCAAAAATATAAAAAACAAATGGGATAAACACGTCCTGGTTGGCAAGGCACGCTTTCTCGTGTTTGGTCACTTTACCCGAAGCAGCCTGATCCACCGTGAAAGCACTACCCCTAAGCCCACAAGCGGGGAAACCCCTGTTAGATCCACACATGCATGTTTTCCTCCTACTCATCCAAAGACCAGAATGTCGGCTGGTCGAAGGGTAGATCTTCCTTCCATCGGGTTAGTTAAGAAATTAACGAGTGCCTCATTCTTAGCAGAAATACCAGCGCGCCTGAATATGTCAAAAAGGACATCTTTAACCAAATCATGCTGGTATTTGAACCCCGGGAGCTCTCTACAATGAACTGCATGCTCCCCAAAAGAATCCAAGCACACCTTATGACAAACAGAGCATACCTCATCAACAAGATATAAAGAAATCATGAGGCGATACTTAAGGATAGTACGGTACTCCACCGGCGACATATGCTGGCCTAACCCATCTATAGGTATAGCAAGAAGAAAAATCTTGTGTATGTGGTGCTCGTAGATACTCAAAAAAGGCTTTTTGTCTAACGATCAAGTCAAACTGTACTTCGATGTCGTGGACAATTTTACTAAAAAGAGCACTCGCCAATGCATGTTGGGCTTTAGGGGGTCAGTTTCCTTATTAGTGAAACCGCTGAAGTCAAAGATTGGAATCGTATCTCGAAGACAAGCCAAATCACAAACATAATCAGAATCCATACCACATATGCCACTGTCTCTTAAGCTGTGGTCCTGTAGCACCCACGATTGGGCCCTCCAGGCCACAAAAGCATAGGATGAAGCCTCTACAACCAAATACAGCCCCAAAACCCCAAATCTAATAGGTAAGGTAACAAGTCGTCACTGAAAGTCTCAAAAAAAGGACCTCCACAAATGATCAATTCCTCAATCACCTCACACAAACCTTTTTCAAAGAAGAATGTTGCATCTTCCTTGTTATATATAAAATCATCATTATAGCATATTTTAATCGTGGGATTGTTTTTGGCCACACACCATCAACATGGGAGAGTCGTCTAAAATAGTATAATCAAATGCTTGAACACAATTAAACTTTCCAAATTGGGTGTGATTGTGTGAACGATGAGAATTACATATACATGGAGCTTATCATGATTTGAAATCGTTCTTTAATTTGTAGCCCACTTTGGATGGTCTGCTCACTGACTCTCGCCCAAAAGCACATTTCACCATTATAATAAATAAACAAATAAATAAATGAACGTAGGGTCCGTTACATTTGATTATGAACCTCAACCATTGACTCAAATTATCTCCATTGTAATACGTATTAGTTCTACAATCATACGGGTCAATAGCTATTACTTTATAATCCCATGAAAGTTAATTTGTGTTTTTAACAAGGCTGGAGGGTGTGATATAAAGTTTCTATGGGCTTTATCATGCCACGTCGGATTCACGTCAACGCCACGTCATATGGGAGGCTTTAAAGTCCATCCCTTTAACTTGCATGGTATGTTATAAAGCCCCCTTTTAAACAAAATTAAAAAAAAAAATATTGGATGAAATAATGTGGGCCCCACCTGCACACACCTTCTTCCTCATTATCACGGTGGCGCCCCCCCTTTTAACAACAAGGGGGTAGTCGATGGCGGACAAGGGCGTCGTAAATGGCTGATGTGGCGGGTGGCGCCCACCCATACCCTCCGGCCTACTATATTCGTACCCGTAAAAAGGGTTATTTCAAGTTTCAATTTGTACTAGGTTACATTAAGAAAAAACATTTTATAGATGAGTATTCGTCAAAAATATTTTTCTGGCCCTAATTGCCCATAATTAACCTTAAGTTACACTATTTTCACCAACTAAGCATAGACTCCAAGATATAACTAATTATAATCGGTTTTTATTGTATCATTTCCGATCTGTTATAGTTTTTTTGAAAATAAATTTTGAGATAGATATTTTGACCAAAATAGTTTCTTTTGTTATATATTTATATTTAGAGAGAATCATAAGAAAACTACATATAAAGGAGAAAACTATAAAACTAACTAAAAACCCTAAAAAAGCTAAAAAAACATACCAATTTTTTTACATTTTTTTATAAAAAAAATCGCCTATTTTTTATATATAAAAGAAGTAAAAAAACTTGTACTGCACATGTACATTATATGTATACTACACATGTGCATTATATCATTAAAATTAGTTTTTTGATTGTAGTTTAGCTTTTAGGGTTAGATTTTTTAGAGGTTTAGGATTAGGATTAGGTTTTTGGGTGTGGGGGGATGGGGGTTTAGGTTTTTGGGGGGTGGGGGTGGGGGGGGGGGGGGGTTTAGGTTTTTTTTCGGGTTTATGCTTGGGGTTTAGACTACGGGGTATGGAGCGGGGGTTGGGGCGTGGGTTGGGTACAAACGCTCAAGTCACCACCCCGGGTGGGCTTGGGTTTCGGCGTGGCCCCTTGGGCGGTGGATTCAGCCCGGGCGTTGGGCGGGGCTATCAAGTTGACATGGCGGGATCTCATTGGCCAAGAAAACTAGCCGTTTGGGCTAGCCGTTTGGGCTAGCCGTTGGGCAACGGCTATGTTTAAAAAAAAATATTTTCACTATAAATATTCACACTTCTATACATTTTTTACCACAACTACTCCACCTCTTCTATAATCATCTCTATCTTATTTTTTTTAAAAACTTCTCATCCAACCACAATACGAAAAATGAATCCTCATAATCGTGGTTTTGACCCGAACAATCAGTGGGCATTACAAGAAACACCTAGCCTACCACCCAATCATCCAATTGCTACGTTTTTAATACACTCCACTATGCCCGATATGGCGGGTTACGCATCGTTTCTCTCGAATTGTTTGTATGCTAACTTCCCTCACACCGACGATTCTATACCTAGCCCGATTCCACAAACGCCCATCAACCTTTCACAAATGTCAATCAACCTTTCCCAAACCGAAACCGTCCCCGAAACTCAACCCCCCATCGATGGTCCCTCCGCATCCAAACCCATCAAGAAGAGAAGTCACAAGAAAAAAACTGAGGCCGAGAAAGCACTTGAAAGCGCCAGACGAAAACAACAAAGATGGGTCCTTAAAGAAGAAGTTGCATTGGCGAGGGCTTGGGTTCAGAAATCTTTACATCCGACTTTAATTATTTTTAAAATTTTGTAGCCCTTATTTTAATATTTATGTTTTTTATTATATAACTTTGTAATATATTAAATGTTGTTTTTTTTTAAATAGGAAATTCTCAACATAGAAACCATTTATGGGACGTGATCAGTAAAGCATTCCACGAAGAAATGGAAAGGGAGCTTTATCGTGAAAATGATTGCTTATCCTCCAAGTGGATCGAGATAAGCGGGCAACTCACCAAATTTAGTGGTTATTTACATAAGGCAAAGCAAAACCCAAAAAGTGGTGAAATCGAAGCCGACTTTGTTACAAATGCATTGGTTACATACAAAACGAATGTGGGGAGCAACTTTCGTTTCATGCATTGTTGGGACATTTGTAAGTTCCATCCCAAGTGGGCGAATATCCCCAGTGGTAGCGAAACTAACACGTCTTCCAAAAGGTCAAGGACACCCTCGTCCCAAGCCCAATCGGATGCACGAGATATAGAGTTGGAGGACGATGTGGATGATTCGCCAAACCGGCCAGAATACGGAAGAGGTGCCGCAAAAAGGCGCGCTCAAAAATCAAGATCGGGTACGCCATCGCCTTCAGTTGGGAGTTCAGGCTTGCGTAGGAGAGTATATCAGTTGGAAGACATTGCATGCAAGTTAGATACATTTAACGTATTCCAACAACAAAGGGCCGAAATTCGGAAGAACAAAGAAGCTAGGGATGCTCTGAAACAAAGACGAGATGATATGAAATTTCTAGCCCAGCCCATCGATCACCTATCAGGTGAAGAGTTGGAACTAATGTTGGAGACGAGAGAAGAGATAAAGAAAAAATATTCCAAGCACTAGGAATTTTTTATGTAATTTCCTTTATTTTAAAATGTAATCGGTTTTTATTTAAAAAACATTATTAAAAAAAATTAATTTGTTTATTAAAAATATTGTTTGGGCTTGCCACGCCCCAAACCCCCGCCCCACCATACCGTCTTCAATGTGGGTCAGCCCAGCGAAGCCCACCCAAGCCACGTGTCAACCCATACCCCAAACCCCCGCCCCACCATACCCCACGGTCTTAGTTTTAGGTTTTTGGGAGGGATGGGGTTTAGGTTTTTTTTTGGGGGGGGGGGGGGTTAGGCTTTTGGTGAGAGGGTGAATTTAGGTTTTTGGGGGGTGCGGGGGTTTAAGTTTTGGGGGGTGTCGGTGGGGGTGAGTTAAGTGGTTTAGGCTTTCCGTATTAGTGCACATGTGTAGTACAAAAAAAAATTGAAATTTTTTTTCATATATAAAAAATAGCGATTTTTTTATAAAAAATTATATAAAAAATTGATATGGTTTTTAGACTTTTTTAGTTAGTTTTTTGGTTTTCTCATTTAAACTAGTTTTCTCATGATTCATCCCCTATTTATTGGGAAATTGGATTTAAATAATCCGAACTTTCACCTGTTGGCCAATAACACTCCGAACTTTCAGTTTGGCCAGCAGCACTCTCAACTTTCATCCTATTTTCCCAAAACACTCCCAAACTAACATATCACTAACCAAGTTAGTTTCCATTGCTCATGTGGACATTTTGGGTGACTGAAGTTAGTTTTTAAGTTTTATTTATTACACAAACAGTCCCTGTAGTTATAAAAAAAATCATAAAAATAAAAAAAAAATCTAAAAATTCAAAAAAATCATAAAAATTCAAAAAAATTCTAAAAAAATCAAAAAAAAAAATCTAAAAAAATAAAAAAAAAATCATAAAAAATCATAAAAATTCTAAAAAATATCAAAAAAATTCTAAAAAAATCATAAAAAACCGTTTCGACCCGTACCGTTTCGACGCGAACTGTTTCGACGCGTACCGTTTCGACCCGGACCGTTTCGAACCGTACCGTTTCCACCCGGACCGTTTCGAACCGTACCGTTTCGACCCGGACCGTTTCGAACCCGGACCGTTTCGACGCGTACCGTTTCGACGCGAACCCGGTCCGGGTGGAAACGGTACGGGTCGAAACGGTCCGGGTCGAAACGGTACGCGTCGAAACAGTTCGCGTCGAAACGGTACGGGTCGAAACGGTTTTTTATGATTTTTTTAGAATTTTTTTGATATTTTTTAGAATTTTTATGATTTTTTATGATTTTTTTTAGATTTTTTTTTTATTTTTTTAGAATTTTTTTGATTTTTTTTGAATTTTTATGATTTTTTTGAATTTTTTTGAATTTTTAGATTTTTTTTATTTTTATGATTTTTTTTATAACTACAGGGACTGTTTGTGTAATAAATAAAACTTAAAACTAGTAAATTATAACTACAGGGACTGTTTGTGTAATAAATAAAACTTAAAAACTAACTTGGTTAGTGATATGTTAGTTTGGGAGTGTTTTGGGAAAATAGGATGAAAGTTGAGAGTGCTGCTGGCCAAACTGAAAGTTCGGAGTGTTATTGGCCAACAGGTGAAAGTTCGGATTATTTAAATCCAATTTCCCTTTTATACATCATAAAATTGCTACCGACCAGAATTTATTTTAAATTTTATTAATATAATTTGTATACCATTTTTTGACCAAATTATTTTCAGAAGCTAGGCTTGTGACGATTTATTTTCGTCGTTATATCTGCGAGTGTTTTTTCAATCAATTTTTATTTTATATTTTATTACCACATCAACTTATTGACTGTATTTGAAAAAAACTTTGGTCGCTACGTTTGCGACTGGAAAAACTTCAGTCGCTACATTTGCAACCGAAAAGCTTTGGTCGCAAAATTTGTGACCATTTTTATGACAACTTTATTTTACAATTCATTGTTTTAAACCAACGACGCATTTCCTATCGTAGCAATTTCGGTCGCTATATTTGTGACCAAATAACATGTATTTCAATTTATCCATTTTTTATAGTGTTAGCGACAATTTTTGCAACCGAAAAAACTTCAATCGCTACCTTTGCGACTGAAAAAATCTCGGTTACTAAAATTGCAACAAATTTTGTTATGGTCGCCAATTTGGCAACTGATTTTTGTTTGGTCACAACTTTTGCGACCACTTTTGTTTTGGTCGTTAAATTTGTGCAAGGCCCCAGACCGGGTACCCTACAGTGATGTCACATCACAATGTACTGTTTAAAAATAAGTAGTTTTCTTAAAAATAAGTAGCGGAAAATCAATTAAAACAGTACCGTTATTTTTTAAATCTAAGGGGCTGTTTGGCAACATCTGAATCAATAAGTGCTGAATGAATAAGAGGTCTGAATGGGTAAGAGGCTCTGAACCAGTAAGTGCTGAACCAGTAAAGTGCTGTTTGGTTGCACATCTGAATGACCGTGTGAAATTACATTTTTACCCCTCTAAACAAACTAAAAAAAAACATAAAAATGTCTACTGTTTTTGCAATTTATATCACAAAATACAAAACCCAAATCATAATAATATACAACAGATTGATGAACCATCAAATTCAAGAACAAATACAAAACCTGTATATGAACGAATCAAACCCAAATCTGTATATGAACGAATCAAACCCAAATCAAGAACAAAGTGTTGTTTGATTCGAATCAAACCCAAATCTTTATATGAACGAATCAAACGATTCACCTGTAACTGTGTCGAGGAGGCCGCCGGAGCTTCTTACGGTTGTGAGTTCTCCGGTAACTGTGTCGAGGAGAGAGAGAAGAGCGAGGGTGATTCCGCCGGAGCTTCTTACGGTTGTGAGTTCTCCGGTGACGGAGGAGGCGGCTGTTCGGTGGTGAGGAGAGGGAGGAGGAGGGCGGCGGGAGGCGTTCGGTGGTGAGGAGAGGGGTGGGGGCGGAGGTCCTGGCTGATGAAGTAGGGTGGAGGCGGGAGGTGGTGAGGAGAGGGAGGAGGCGGCGGGAGGCGGAAGGTGGTGAGGAGAGGGAGGAGGAGGGCGGCGGGAGGCTTCGGTGGTGAGGACAGGAGTGGGGTAGAGGTCTTGGCTGATGATGGCATGTTTCTTGTATCTGTACAGAGAAGAGAAGGAGAAGAGAGGTGAAAGGGGGTAACAATTGTCCTTTTTTTCATTCAGCAAGTTCACAACTCTGAATGATTCAGCACTGATTCATTAAGAGGTTTGCCATTAAGAGGCACAACCAAACACGTATACCTCTGTCCGAATAAGAGGTCCACCTCTTAATGATTCATTAAGAGGGTTGCCAAACAGCCCCTAAGACATCTAAGACTGTTGTTAAATGGGTTATTGGATTTTAATAATCTTAAGTTTCACCTGTTGGCCGATAATAATCCCAACTTTAAAAATTCTCTCCAATAATCCCAACTTGTAAAAGTTTGGCCGCCATTGATCATTTTCAAACATAGGTGCACTTAAACCAATTAAGGAGTCTCTATGTGTAATTGAATCTATTGAGGAGACCAAATTCTTATATGTTTGAAAATGATCAATGGTGGCCAAACTTTTACAAGTTGGGATTATTGGAGGGAATTTTTAAAATTTGGATTATTATCGGCCAACAGGTGAAACTTATGATTATTAAAATCCAATAACCCTTGTTAAATTAAAGAAAACACGAATGTCTTCCTTTCAGTTCACGAGTATTTCATCCATTAGCCAATAGCATCACTGACCCATGCTACATACCTACGAACAATCTGTCATACATGCAAAATTCAACTACATTGAGTAAGTTCTAATAATTTAAGTTTTAAGTTTAAATCAAACATCAAAGAATCATCATTTGTAACACTTAAAATCGATTTTATATAAAATGTCACTAACCATGTTATATCCATTTCATAATCACCTATACAAGAATCCACCATTTCAAGCTAACACATTCAATTATAGCTGACACGTAAACCAACTCATATAGTAGGCTTACACGTAATTTCACACATCTTCGTAACATCATTTTACATCCTATAACTTGAGAATATGCATATCTCTCGAGTGATTATCACCGCTTGTTACACCCTTAAATTTTTACTTGAATTAATTACTAATTTTATACCAAAAGATATTAAAATAACATAAGTTTCAGAAGTATCATAAACCTTAGTCAACTAATGACTAGGTTGGAACATTCAAAAGTTGTTTGATAAATTGTTTACAACCCATGAACAAAATTTAAGTAAGAATAAAACATAGCAGAAGCTTCAAAAGTCGTGTTCGGTTCTTCAAAAGTTGATTGATCGTCGTCCATAATTTTGAGTACCTAAGACTGCGATGTTTACATAAACATTTATGTTAGAATGGTCAGAATATTACTTGTTCAAAACTACAATCGAAATGAAATTTAAATTTTTCAATTTCACAAAATTTATAAAAGTTTAGACCCTACCGTAAGTTACGGTTCCACCGTAAGTTACGGTGGTCAATGTTCAATAAGTGTCCACCGTAAAGCAGTAGACTCATACCGTAAACATATAACCTCTACCGTAAATTACGGTACTACCGTAATTTACGGTAGTACCTGGAATTTCATGTTTTGTTTTGTTTGTTCATTACACCAAGACCCCAACTCTCGGACTTCAGTTTTCTATGATACCGATACATTAAAACCTCGTATTTCTTATATGTTATATATTAACTAATCATCAAAGAACAATCTATCATATTCCGGAGCATTAATCATGCCTTACTTGATTGTTCGACCCGTTTGGATGCCAAGATTTAGGCATCAAACAAGGTATTTCGAAAATCCAATTCCTATCACTTGTTTTGACCCGTTTCACTTGTTTAAGACGCAAAGTCACTTCCGTGACGTGTTGGTCTATCTTGTTTACCATGTTTTCAAAACTACAACATAAAACTAACAAATAATTTATAATGTAACGAAACGATAATTTCGTACCTTTAGAGCACGTCTTTTCCCCGTGAATTCCCTCCGGCTTGTCCGCTTGATGATCCGGACTCTTTGCCTAGAAGATTCAGTTTACAGCTTGTTTAGAATTCTTTTCATGACCATAATTATATCATTGTGAAACATGATCAAATATGCGTTTTCATCATATTTTTATCATTTAAATCCTCTCTTAGGCATTTCAACAAACACCTAACGGGTCAGATTCTTCTATAATTATTACCAAGTTCATGATTTGTAATTAACATCTAATTTCACTAAATTAGTAAATTTCACATACATCTTGACATCTATATTTCTGAATTTACTTTACCAAATTCAGATTTCACTATAACAATAGTCATAATTCTAGTATTCTTCAAGTTTTCTTCAAGCTCATAGTCTCCTAACATGTAAACCCCAAACCTTACAAACATGATGCAAAGTTTTCACAAGGAATCACCTAGGGTTTGACTCTAAACATCATATTAATTCAACATTCATTCATGCATGTCATAGCAAGGCTAAATTTCAGTTTTTCACAATTAACCTAGAATTCATGATGGATCAAAGTACCAAAATTTTACATACCTTTTGATCCTTGCGACGAGGTGATTACTAATTTGTGTTTAGAATTCGATTTGGGACGGATTTGAGGCTTCAATTTTGCAGATTTTCATGTGAAGCTAGGGTTTGGAGAATACCCTGGTCGCCCTCCTTCCTCTTGTTCGACCAGACACACCCAAAATGGTGTGTTTGGTGAGTTTTGTTAAAATTCAGAATTTAACTTTCATTCTTGGGCAAGTTTAGTCCCTCACTTATCAACTAGCTTTAATTACTAGTGTTTTTAATCTAGTGTTGGTTATTTCTAAGCTTGTAATTTTAACTAGGTTAAAATTTCTAGATAGTAAACTCTTGTTTATGAAATCCTTAAATTTCTAATATCATATTTATATTTTCGGGGTGTTACAAGTCCACCCCCCTTAAAAGGGTTTCGTCCCCGAAACCGAATTACGTACCGAATAAAGTAGGATAAAGCCGTCGCATCTCCTCTTCGGACTCCCACGTAGTGTCCGAACCTTTCCTATGCTCCCATTTGACTTTGACTTGGTCAATTTGTTTATTTCGTAAATGTTTGACCTTTCGGTCTAAAATCTCCACCGGTCTCACCGCATAATTCAGAATATTATCCACTTCGATATCATCGTAATGGATATAGGCCGTTTCGTCTGCTAGACACTTTCTTAGTTGTGACACGTGGAACGTGCCATGGATTCCACTTAGCTCCTCCGGTAATTCAAGACGGTAAGCTACCTTGCCGACTCTCCCGATAATTTTAAATGGCCCAATAAACCTTGGGCTTAGCTTCCCCCTTTTTCTGAATCTAATAACGCCCTTCCATGGGGAAACTTTTAGCATGACCATGTCACCAACTTGGAATTCGATTGGCCTTTTCCTTTTATCAGCATACGCCTTTTGCCTGTCTTGAGCCGCTTTCAAGTGTGCCCGAACTATATCGATCTTTTCATTCGTGGCTCGTACTATATCTTGGTGAGCGAGTTCACGTGGACCCACTTCACCCCAACATACCGGGGTTCGACACTTCCTACCGTAAAGCATTTCGTAAGGTGCCATCTTAATACTAGATTGGTAACTGTTGTTATACGAAAACTCGACTAACGGTAGGTGAACATCCCAACTGCCTCCAAAGTCGATTATACACGCTCGTAGCATGTCCCCCAATGTTTGTATCGTTCTTTCACTTTGTCCATCCGTTTGAGGACGGTACGCAGTGCTAATGAACAATTTGGTCCCCATTTGCTCTTGGAAATCTCGCCAGAAATTCGAAGTAAACCGGGTATCCCTATCAGACACGATGGACACCGGCACCCCATGACGGGCTATGATTTCATTGGTATAAACTTCTGACATCTTTTCTGACGTATAAGTCTCACGAATCGGAATGAAGTGAGCACTTTTCGTCAATCTATCCACCACTACCCATATGGCATCAAAACCACGATTCGTTTTAGGTAACTTGGTTAACAGGTCCATTGTAATATGTTCCCATTTCCAAACCGGAATTTCTAACGGCTGAAGTTTGCCGTATGGTTTCTGGTGCTCCGCCTTGACTTGTAAACATGTCAAGCATTTTTCCACATACTTCGCCACGTCCCTCTTCATTCCAGGCCACCAATAATTTTGTTTCAAATCATTGTACATCTTGGTCGCACCCGGATGAATTGAATAACGTGATTTATGAGCTTCATTAAGTAGAAGCGCCTTCACTCCACAGGTATGTGGGACCCATATCCTTCCGGATCGAGTCTTCAACCCGTGATTCCCATCCGACAAATCTTTCAATTGACCGATTATTCTTTCTTTCTTCCAATTCTCTTCTTTCATTGCTTCAAATTGCGCCTCCCGAATACGTTCAAGTATACCTGAGGTCACCACGAGTTGCATTGATCTTACTCGTATTGGGACATAGTCCGCCTTTCTGCTCAAGGCATCCGCCACCACATTAGCCTTTCCGGGGTGATAATGTATTTCACAATCGTAGTCTTTCACCGTTTCCAGCCATCGCCTTTGTCGCATATTTAACTCCTTCTGATCGAAGAAGTATTTCAAGCTCTTGTGGTCGGTGAATATGGTGCACTTTACCCCATACAAGTAGTGCCTCCATATTTTTAATGCAAATACCACCGCAGCCAACTCGAGATCGTGCGTGGGATATTTCTTCTCGTGTATCTTCAATTGTCTCGAGGCATAAGCTATTACCTTGCCCCGTTGCATCAACACGCAACCGAGCCCCGATAATGAAGCATCCGAATAAACCACCATGTCTTCGACTCCGTCCGGCAATGTTAATACCGGAGCTTGAGTTAACCTTTCTTTTAGCGTTTGAAACGCTTTCTCTTGATCAGCACCCCAAATGAACTTTTCTTTCTCCCGTGTTAGCTTTGTTAGCGGTGACGCAATCTTGGAGAAATCTTGAATGAATCTCCTATAATATCCCGCAAGCCCCAAAAAGCTTCTAATTTCCGAAGGGTTCTTCGGAAGATTCCATTTTGACACAGCCTCTATCTTTGACGGATCCACCAATACTCCGTCGGCACTTATGACGTGGCCAAGAAATTGTACCTCTCGTAACCAAAAGGCACATTTAGAGAATTTTGCATACAACTTCTCTCGTCTAAGTGTTTCTAACACTTCTTATAAGTGGTGTGCGTGTTCAGCTTCACTTTTCGAATACACCAAGATATCATCGATAAATACGATGACCGACTTATCCAACATTGGCTTGCAAACCCGGTTCATGAGGTCCATGAAAGCCGCGGGTGCGTTTGTTAGTCCAAATGACATCACAAGGAATTCGTAATGTCCGTATCTCGTGCGGAAAGCCGTCTTCGGCACATCTTCTTCTTTGACCTTTAGTTGGTGATACCCCGATCTAAGGTCAATTTTTGAAAACCAGTTCGCACCTTGTAGTTGGTCGAATAAATCATCTATCCTCGGGAGCGGGTATCGGTTCTTTACCGTGAGTTTGTTTAACTCTCGGTAATCGATACACATACGCATGCTCCCGTCTTTCTTTCTCACGAACAATACCGGTGCGCCCCAAGGAGACATACTCGGCCTTATAAATCCCTTGTCAAGCAGGTCTTGAATTTGGGACATCAGCTCTTGTAATTCTGACGGTGCGAGTCGGTACGGGGCTTTTGCTACGGGTTTCGCGCCCGGAATCAATTTGATCCCGAATTCTACTTCCCGTTTAGGCGGTATCCCCGGTAAATCCTCCGGAAACACATCTTCATAATCTCGTACTACCGGTACCTCTCCAATCTTTCGTGATTCTTTTTCGGGCTCATTAGCGTATATTATGAATGCCTTGCATCCTCGCTTCATAAGCTTGTGAGCTTTCAACATTGAGCATACTATAGGGTTGCCTCCTTTTTCGCCATAAATGGTGACGTGTTTCCCGCTCGGAGATGTTAGTTTTATATCTTTACGAAAACACACGATCTTTGCATGGTGTTGAGATAGCCAATCCATCCCAACGACTACTTGAAATTCTCCCATTGACATCGGGATTAGGTTTATCAAATATTCTTCGTCGTCAATGCTCAGTTTACAGTTTTTACATACATCACAAACAATAAAGCTCTTGTTATTACCTATCTCTACTTCTAAAGGCACAGGTAATTTTGTTAGAACAAATGAAGGATGTCGAATAAATCCATATGAAACAAAGGATTTATTCGCACCCGTATCAAATAACACGTGTGCAGGAATTGAATTTACAGCAAATATACCTGAGACCACGTCAGGTTCAACCTTTGCTTCTGCAGCGGTTAGTTGAAAAGATCTTGCCTTTGCTTTTGGGGCTTCACCTTTCGGTTCCTGCCCATCCTTCTTTCCCACCAGTTCCGGGTATTCCGACTTCTTGTGACCCGTTCGATAACAATTGTAACAAACCGTCACTTTCTCCGGGCACGATATAGCCATATGTCCCGTTTTCTTGCATATGGGACAAGGCTTATCCTTGTAACGGCATTCGCCTTTATGACCCTTTCCGCAGATTCTGCAACTTGGCGACCCGCCTTTCGAATCAGATTTCTTTGCGCTTTCGTTTGTTCGTGCCTTCTTAGTAGGGCTTGGGTTTACATCTTGTGCTTTCCGTTCACCCCTTTCAATACTATTTTTCAGTTCGATCTCCCTTTCCCGAGTAGCATTTATGATCTCGGTAAGGGTCTCGTATTTGGAAGGGGTGATAAATTCCCTATACTCAGCACTCAACATGTTATGGTAGTAGTATATCTTTTGTTCTTCATTCGTCACTAGATCATCACAAAACTTCATCTTATCCATAAACGTTGCCGTAATCTTGTCTATGGTCTCATTCTTGTGCCTAAGTTGCATGAACTCCTCCTTGATTTTATTCATAACCGCTTTGGGGCTATGATGCTTAAGAAATGGCGTCTTGAATTCTTCCCAAGTCATGACCTTAGCAGCTTCAATACCAATCTCTCTCTTCTTGTTATCCCACCAATCTTTCGCTTGACTCCTTAGTTGACCCGTACCATAGGCTACGTAGTCATCTTCGTCACAATGGGTCCTCTCGAATACCCCTTCGATATCACTTAGCCATCGCTGGCACACTATTGGGTCAACCTCCCCATTATATATTGGTGGTTTACAGGCCATGAATTCCTTGTAAGAACAAGGCTTTCGTCCACCATGTTTTTCCTTTGCTGAATTTGAATCATCTTCCAATTTCTTGATTCTCTCTTCTACTATTGATAAAACTGTGTTTTGAATTTTATCAATAAAGCCCGACAAACTGTTTTCGATCGCCTTTCCAACCTCTTCGGCAATCACTTCTCTCATTTGTTCGGTGACTCTTGGCACCGCATTATCATTACCTCCATCAGCCATCTCTTTTTCTGAAATGTTTACATGGGTTGTTAAACGTTCCATTTATAACACATGCTTTACTTGTTTTGATTTAATCAAGTTCATAACTTGATTTAATCATTCTTGTTTCAATTCAATCAAGTTCATAACTTGATTTAATCATTCTTGTTTCAATTCAGTCAAGTTCATAACTTGATTTAATCATTCTTGTTTCATGCATTTCTTGTTTTTGAGTGAGCTTACACACTCTTTTCATGCATATTTGTTCATTTCTCATTCTTTACGTAGTACATAATTTATTAACAAAATAAGTTAGTTCTTACCGGACGATCGATCAAGCTTGAACCGAACACTTATTGACAACCTTGAGCTCTGATTACCAACTTGTTACACCCTTAAATTTTTACTTGAATTAATTACTAATTTTATACCAAAAGATATTAAAATAACATAAGTTTCAGAAGTATCATAAACCTTAGTCAACTAATGACTAGGTTGGAACATTCAAAAGTTGTTTGATAAATTGTTTACAACCCATGAACAAAATTTAAGTAAGAATAAAACATAGCGGAAGCTTCAAAAGTCGTGTTCGGTTCTTCAAAAGTTGATTGATCGTCGTCCATAATTTTGAGTACCTAAGACTGCGATGTTTACATAAACATTTATGTTAGAATGGTCAGAATATTACTTGTTCAAAACTACAATCGAAATGAAATTTAAATTTTTCAATTTCACAAAACTTATAAAAGTTTAGACCCTACCGTAAGTTACGGTTCCACCATAAGTTACGGTGGTCAATGTTCAATAAGTGTCCACCGTAAAGCAGTAGACTCATACCGTAAACATATAACCTCTACCGTAAATTACGGTACTACCGTAATTTACGGTAGTACCTGGAATTTCATGTTTTGTTTTGTTTTGTTTGTTCATTACACCAAGACCCCAACTCTCGGACTTCAGTTTTCTATGATACCGATACATTAAAACCTCGTATTTCTTATATGTTATATATTAACTAATCATCAAAGAACAATCTATCATATTCCGGAGCATTAATCATGCCTTACTTGATTGTTCGACCCGTTTGGATGCCAAGATTTAGGCATCAAACAAGGTATTTCGAAAATCCAATTCCTATCACTTGTTTTGACCCGTTTCACTTGTTTAAGACGCAAAGTCACTTCCATGACGTGTTGGTCTATCTTGTTTACCATGTTTTCAAAACTACAACATAAAACTAACAAATAATTTATAATGTAACGAAACGATAATTTCGTACCTTTAGAGCACGTCTTTTCCCCGTGAATTCCCTCCGGCTTGTCCGCTTGATGATCCGGACTCTTTGCCTAAAAGATTCAGTTTACAGCTTGTTTAGAATTCTTTTCATGACCATAATCATATCATTGTGAAACATGATCAAATCTGCGTTTTCATCATATTTTTATCATTTAAATCCTCTCTTAGGCATTTCAACAAACACCTAACGAGTCAGATTCTTCTATAATTATTACCAAGTTCATGATTTGTAATTAACATCTAATTTCACTAAATTAGTAAATTTCACATACATCTTGACATCTATATTTCTGAATTTACTTTACCAAATTCAGATTTCACTATAACAATAGTCATAATTCTAGTATTCTTCAAGTTTTCTTCAAGCTCATAGTCTCCTAACATGTAAACCCCAAACCTTACAAACATGATGCAAAGTTTTCACAAGGAATCACCTAGGGTTTGACTCTAAACATCATATTAATTCAACATTCATTCATGCATGTCATAACTAGGCTAAATTTCAGTTTTTCACAATTAACCTAGAATTCATGATGGATCAAAGTACCAAAATTTTACATACCTTTTGATCCTTACGACGAGGTGATTACTAATTTGTGTTTAGAATTCGATTTGGGACGGATTTGAGGCTTCAATTTTGCAGATTTTCATGTGAAGCTAGGGTTTGGAGAATACCCTGGTCGCCCTCCTTCCTCTTGTTCGACCAGACACACCCAAAATGGTGTGTTTGGTGAGTTTTGTTAAAATTCAGAATTTAACTTTCATTCTTGGGCAAGTTTAGTCCCTCACTTATCAACTAGCTTTAATTACTAGTGTTTTTAATCTAGTGTTGGTTATTTCTAAGCTTGTAATTTTAACTAGGTTAAAATTTCTAGATAGTAAACTCTTGTTTATGAAATCCTTAAATTTCTAATATCATATTTATATTTTCGGGGTGTTACACCGCTCCATTCCAGTTCTACCGAATAGGCTAACTCAGTTGTGCCAAATATGCTAATTAATTCGACTTGTGTCGTTAGCTAGGCTAATTTATCCCAGTTGTACCATTAGGCTAATTTATTCCGGTTGTGCCAGATGAGCTAGCTCATATCAGTTGACCTAATAGGCTACTATATTCGTACCCGTAAAAATGGTTATTTCATAAAGACATAATTAATTCCTCATGCATTTGTTACAATTAATGTATTACACTTCTAAATATTCAGCTCTAGATTTGACTACAAATAGGTAGTTACACAACCCGTCTACACACCTCTACTAATCACACGATTCCCTATTTAACGTTGACTCACTAGAAAGCGTTTAGTACATAATACATTTGTAAAACTAGTCATTTAACTTAAACAAGTAACCACATGTAAACGTAGGAAAAATCATGTAATCACGCACGTATGCAGGCCCCAAAATAATTATGTAAAAAGGATGATAGAACTCACTGATTGCAAAGCTTCCAAATCCATAAGCTAACCGCCCTAAATGAAACCTGTAATAGAATAACCCCGAGGTACAAACGACACGGATATACAACAGATTTCTATTCCTGAGGTCCAACGTATCGGGTACTAAAAGATTACCACCCATGCATTGCATGCACCCATACACGTGTATATTAACACATGCAAGTCACTCCATAACCGAACCTGATTGCTAGTCCAAAACCATCGTCATGAAACCATAAATCCATGAGCTTTCCAACTTGGGTTGCCCATGACCCGATTACCCAAACCAAATCCAAACCAAGTCTCCATGTACACCTCCACTTCCCTATGCAAACCCTAACAATAAAAACCTAAGAAAAGAACCATACAAACACGTTCTGTCACACCCCGCCTAGGCGGAAACGCAGGAGTACGATGAGCCAAAAGTTTTCATTCAATGCCTAGAAAAGGTAAGATGCTATGCAATTAAACCCTCAAATGCAATCTTTACTAAATCCAAGTCTATAGGTAACATAGTTGTCATCACCTGAAAAACATGCTAAACGGTCAACTAAAAATAATTGGTGAGTTGCAGGTTTATAATTTCTCGCTAAAACGATTAGATAACGTTGAAAGATAAAGCTTGTTTATGCTTGCATGTGCAATGTAAAAATGCAAATAAACAGTTATTTTACAAAAGTTCCAACCAAGCCTATTGACATTTTTTGTTTTCACCTAAGTTATTATTTCACATGATTAAACAGAAGGGTATGTTGTTTCCGTTTTCAAGTTTCCACGTTTTCAGTTTCCAAGTTCTCAAGTTTTCAGTTTCCAAGTTCTCACGTTTTCAATTTTCAAGTGGGGGGGGGGGGGGGGGTTTCACTCAAGTGCCATTTTAAATGGCGATTAGTGTACTTTAGCTAGCAAATGCACAGATAATGAGTAGGGGTGTCAATCCATATAGTGCAACAACCCTGTCCAACAGCTTTATCCCAGAGTTAAATCATTATAAATCAAATAACATCAACACATTTAATACATCACATAACAAAGCAAACATACACGCTTAATAGTTTAAAGAGCATTTTTTCCACCACCAAGTTAAAAGATAAAAACAAGATAAAAAGAGCTGCAAACTCACTGGTTGCAAAGAAAAGCTCCAATCACGATTCGCGAAAGCTTGAAGAAAGATCGTCCTACGCGAGAGCTACGAGTATGATACGCGTATAAGGACTACGATAACTAAATTGATAAGCATTGTTGGTAAATGATTGATGATTTGCACATATCATGATATGAGTTATTATTGGTGTATTTGAATGTCACTTATAGTTTTACATCAATTGCACGCTATTTAAAGTTTTTTTGGATGTAAGTTAGTATATTAACAAAGTTGTCCAGCACGTTCTGGTCGAATCAGAAATCTAGACCCGTTGTGGACTTTTATTAAAATAGTAAACAATTAAATTAAGTTTTGGAAAAATTACGAGACATTGATATATGTCTTGGTAACTCAGTGAAATTTTATCTTGTCATAAAGAGTTATAGAAAACTCAAGCAAACCCCTAGATCATAGAGAGGTAAAACAATAATTTTTTGATGACAATTGATAGTAAAAATCACTAGACAATATATGTTTATTCAATTGATGCAAGACCAGTGGAAAAAGTTTGGTGCCTCATGGGAGCCTTCGGTAGAAATTTCAAGTCTTTTTAATTAGTATTAAATCTAATTCCAACAAATAAATAATAGTTCTGTCGGAAATGCGTAGCAAGTTGCTACACATTTTCTACGCAATAAATTTTTCCATCACAAATGCGTAGCAAGTTGCTACGCATTTCCTACGCAATAATTAATAATAATGCTGATTAAACATTAAAATATAATCTAAGTATACTTGCTACGCATTTCTGACGCAACAATTAATATTTAAATGAATTTAACATATAAATCTATTCAAATACAAATATAATTCATCCGTCGTAAATGCGTAGCAAGTTGCTACGCATTTCCGACACAATACTTAGAATTAGTATTTTTGTCACTATTGTGTCGCAAATTGGCCAAAAAAATCAAGGTCTTTTTTCCGTAGGAAATGCGTAGTAAATGTGTCAAAATTTGTGACACATTTTTTTGCGTAGGAAATTTCCGTAGCAAAATGACCATTTTTCTAGTAGTGTCAGTTCTACCATCCGTTATCTTAAAATCATAATAAGTACCTTAGAGTTTTCTAAAATCGGATTTCACTGCAGATACCATTCTGATGTGATTAGACATGTTTTTATTTGTTTTTACGATAGAATTCAGAAGTTTCATGCTTACAAACAATTGATTAACATACAAAACTCATCTTAACATCATTATCTGAAGGATTTCCTAGTTGCGTTTCACTCGATAAACATATCAATAAAGGATCATTCAGAAGAAAAAAACTATATGCTAATGATACGCATCATATGTTTCCTAACTCGCACATTCCAAGCACACAAGTAAAAGCCATTTTGGGCACTTATGCGTTTGAGTTCCTACTAACGGAAGGTAACCATTGATAGCCAGTCGAGGCTTACCTACATATCAATGATGAATATTTATAAAGTTTTTTGTTATTTATATTTGGTACGATTCGCTCGTATCCATTGGTGATTACCTATTGCTCAACCACTAATAATTACATACAGTTCTTAGTTGTTTCTAAGTTGTCTTGGGCGATTTGGTGTGCAGGCTCGACCTTAGGGAGGGCAGTCGGCCTTAGCCTTGGGTCGACTCGCACAGTTTAGAATTTGCTGTAAATTAGGGTTTTAATTTAGTTGACCCTAATGGTCTTCATGCGGGTTTGAGCCCAACTTAAGGATTAAATTTCCTAACCCTAGATTAGTCTCTATATAATAATAACATTGTACTTGTAATTACTTGCAAAACCCGAAAAATAAAAGAAATCGTAGTTGCAGCACAGTGGACGTAGCAACCAACATAACTACTATAAATCCTTGTGCTTATTTACTGTTTTCGTGTGTGTGTTCATACCGTATGTGTTTAACCCTAACAAGTTGTTGGTGATGTTTTGTCCGTAATATATATAGCAACTTTTTAGTGGTGAATTGGTGATTGTTTTATAATGAAAATTTTAAAATGTTTATATATTTGATCTGAAAGAATCTCACTAAAATGCTCTTGCTGGAAATGAGTTTTCCTCATCATTTTAATCATATTTATCAAATGCAAATTGTATGCAGCTTTACGAACTGTTTCATAGATTCCATCTTGGTACTCCCGAAACCAATTAAAAGGTGCTCAAACTATGTTATTTGGATTTTTCAATCAAGTTCAAAGCGAATACATTTGCCCTTCGTGGCGTTTAGTTTCAAGAATCGCCAATAACAAATTATGTGTTGGATATATTCACCTCTAGTTGCTCCTTTTCTTATTTTATTTTTTGGTGTTTTGTTCTCGTCTGTATATTCGCTCATGGATCTATTCATTTGTTTTGTATATTCTTTTTTTTTTTTTGTGTTTTTTTGCTCTTTGGCTTGTTGTGCACAACTAGTTTTTTTATTCTAAACAAAATAACAAAAATTTAGTATTTTGAAATTGGGTTTTGTCATCTGACAAATGATTTGCATTAGTTTAAGGAATGTAGTTGTTCTTTACTATAATTTCAAAACAGTAAATTAATAGAAAAATTGTCTTAGCATTTGTTTATTAAGATTGTAATTGACGGTCAATATATTATTGTATGTATCAAAACAGTAAATTAATGCAAAAAAAATTGTCTTAGCATTTGTTTATTAAAATTGTAATTGATAGTCAATATATTATTGTGCTACATATCTGATATTTGCCTTCTGTATATATCTTTCTGTTTATTTATTTATTATTTTTGTTATTTTTCTGTACAAATTTAAAACTGCCAACTTAAGAAAAATAATTGAACTTATAATATGTATAAGCATTACTATATTATTTTAGAAAAAAAAAAGTTAAAAGTTAAAACTACTAGATCGAAGTAAGATAAAGAGAAGTGATTATCAGCTTAACATATTACATATGTTTCACTTGTAAAGTAGAAACCCTAATAAATACCTTACGGTTGATTATATATATTTTTTTTAAACGGCAAATTTGGATCACTGACGGACCACTGGAGTATCATTGTGCCACCAGTAGAATCACCCGATCATATCCATCTCCACTAGGCTAGGGGTTCGTATATCGAATTTTCGAATTATTCGAATCGAATTGTTCGAATAATTTTTATTTTTCCTTGAATTCGTATTCGATTCGAATTCGATTAAAACCTACCAAATTCGATTCGAATTCGTATTTGAATAAAAAACCCAATTCGTATTCGATTCGTATTCGATTAAAAATTCGAATTCGAATCGAATTCGAATAAATTCGATTTAATTCTGATTCTTTAAAAACATGTAAAAAACTTTCAAAATGAAACATAAATTTTAAAGCAGCTATAAAGCACGATATCACATTAAAAAGCTTCAAATAAAGTACCACAAGTCTAAAATTCAAAACGAGAAGTCGGGAATAACCACTCCAAATTACAAGTTAATATTTTTACGCTTAGAAATCTATTGATAGATTTGTTACTTAGGTTTTAGTTATAGGCCATGTAGTGGATTTGGTAATGGGTAATTTTAATACTCGAAAAAAAATTGAAATAGCTTATAGTATAGCCTAATAAAGTTATATATGTATAATATATAAAAATACTAAATAAAAATGTATAATTTTTATTCGAATTTCGAATCGAATCGAATTTGAAATTATAAATTCGTATTCGATTTACTTGACTCGAATTGAATCGAATTCGAATTCGAATTCTTATAATCGAAACGAATTCTTGATAATCGAATCGAATTTAAACGAATTTCGAACACACCCTTACACTAGGCAATAATGCCTATACACCAATTCAGGAGGAAACCCAATAAATCTGGGAAAAACCCTCCCTTTTGTGGGAATCGAACCCATGACCTAATGGTCATAAGCTTTATCCCACCATCAAGATACCACTAGGCTATAATGCCATGGGTCGGTTGATTATATTTTAATATTGAAAATACAACTTACTGAATCCTGAATAATAAATATCTGGAGATATGTTTGCACGCATATATATAGTGTACGAATCCACCATGCATAAAACACACACAAACTATGTAATGTGTGTATGCATCCCCAGACATATATAATTAATTAATCAATCCTTTTCTTATACTAAAATTGCATAATTAAGTATTCTTACAACAACAACAACAAGAAAGGAAAAAAAAAACCCTTTTTTTCACTTAAAACATATATACATGGCCATGGATATGTACGCAAAGTATATTTATTTTGCAAATGAATTACAAACACAACAAGTTAAAATAATGATGATATATCTAATTGTAGTATAAACAAAACATTTCAAAACAATAAGCCAACGCGAGTAATATATATGAAGTTTAAAACTTCTCTCGTCTAGATATTCTCTTGTTCGTCAGAAAAACTTTTTTTTTTAATATCCATTCCCAATTTTATTCTTGTAACTATCAATTTTATTATTATATATTTTTTAAAGTTCTCTACTAATATAAGGGGAGTGGGGTACCCCGTGATGAAGTGTGATGAGTGGGTGACTACGCGGGAAACACCGTCGCCGGTCATTGTGACCACGTGTGCTGGTGACCACGCGTTGTGGTGACCACGCGTGAAAAAATTGAAAGTTACCGTTGAGGGGACCGTTGGGGGAAAGCTGGTTGGGTGTGGTGAGTGATGAGCACCCCACTAAAATCCATCACTAGTGATGGAATAAAGTTCGATGACGTGACGAAAGCTAGTTGGGTATGATGAGCGACGAAAAGTGGAGCACCCCCACCCCCTAAAGATACATATGATGATCATTAATTAATTATGATACTAAGAGCTTTCACTAATACATAGTGTTTGCAACTCCTATATATATACCCCTCAAACTCTATATTTTTATATACCAACTTAGTTTACAACTTTACTAGCAAGCAAACCTCTTTCTTTCCTATGGCTTTCTCCCTTTCATATTCAGCCATCGGAAACTATGGTTTGCGGTCATGCATGGCGGTTGCAAACCGCGATAGTGATGGTACCTTTGGGCAAGCTATGTTTCAGAAGATTAGTAAGAGTAGAGAGTCAAGTAAAGTGAGTGTAGCAACGGATTTTCCCCCGGTGGTTGTTCAACAACCACCGTGGAGAGATCAGGTTGCAACGAAGGAGCGGAAGCTAGTAGCGTGGACAAGTGTTCGACAAGATCGGTGGGAAGGAGAGCTTGTTGTGGAAGGAGAGATCCCTCAGTGGCTGGTATGAGTTTGTGTTTTCATTTGCATTTGCATTTGCATTTGTGTGTTGTGTCAAAATTTTAATCATGATGCATTGATTTATTATTCAATATGCCAGTGCAAATCTTTTGATAGCAATTGTAGTGCACCACTTTGACACCCATAATATTACTCTAGTACGTAATACTATATCAGTCGATCTATCAATCTTTCTAAGTGATATTGATGAGGAACAAATAACTCAATCAAAGAAATCATACGCATACAATAAATCTCAAACTGATTTTGATGTTTTTTTATTTTATTTTCATTTAATAAAATAATTATGAGTTCTCACCAACTACTGCAATTTATTAGTCATTTTATTATTTTTCTAATTGTCAAATCTAATTTGTAAAGATAAATTTTATGATTTTGACCAAACATATTTTTTTTTTCTTTCAAATGAACGAATTTTTTTTAATAACCTTCAAAATCATCTATCTGCATAAGTGTTTTGTCCCCAAGTTTGCATAATGTTAGAAGTCAATTTAAATCTCACAATGTTAATTTCACCCAAAAATAATTATAAAGATTCCTTTTCTATGCTTTTCTATGAGATGATATATATTTATATATTACAAACATAATTGTTGCCACCAATTCATGTCTTTCTGTGTCTGCTGCTTTCACTGTGTTATTATTTTCTAAATTGCGTTAAACTATGATGTAAGATTTTTTGAACATCATTGAATTATAATATATGTCTACCTTTTGATTTGTAACCATGCAGAACGGGACCTACTTGAGGAATGGACCAGGACTATGGCACATAGGAGACTACAACTTCCGCCACCTTTTCGACGGCTACGCCACCATAGTCCGCCTCCACTTCGAGAATGGACGCCTCGTTATGGCTCACCGGCAAATCGAATCCGATGCATACAAGGCCGCAAGAAAAAATAATAAACTTTGTTACCGTGAATTTTCCGAGGTCCCTAAACATGACAATTTCCTAGCATATATTGGCGACTTGGCCAATTTATTCTCAGGTGCGTCCCTAACTGATAATGCCAATACTGGTGTTGTTCAGTTAGGTGACGGCCGAGTGGTTTGTCTTACTGAGACAATCAAAGGGTCGATTGTTATCAACCCTAATAATTTAGAAACTTTAGGAAAGTTTGAGTATAGTGATTCTTTGGGTACCTTAGTCCACTCGGCGCATCCTATAGTGACTGCGTCCGAATTTTTAACATTGTTGCCGGATTTGTTAAACCCTGGTTATCAAGTGGTGAGGATGGAGCCCGGTTCAAATGAAAGGAAGGTGATTGGTCGGGTTGATTGTCGTGGTGGCCCGTCACCAGGATGGGTCCATTCGTTCCCCGTGACAGAACATTATGTGATTGTGCCCGAGATGCCGTTAAGGTATTGTGCACAAAACTTGTTAAGGGCTGAACCTACACCACTTTACAAGTTTGAGTGGCATCCTGAGTCCAAAGGGTTTATGCATGTTATGTGCAAAGCTAGTGGCAAATTGGTAAGTTTCATTAAACAACATACAATACAATGTTTGAGTTTTTGTCTTTTTCTTATTTCTTTTTTCTTTTTGAAATAGTTAGTGGTACTTTAGGGATTTTTTAGGGTTTTTTACTTCTATGCAGTTCGCTACCTCTGCTAGCGAAATCATGCAAGCTATATTCAGACAATGTTTTGGTGTTTCCTGGTGTGTCAAGCGAACTCCATAGATTTTTCACCAAACTTAACCGTCGCTTACAGTTTTTCACTAAACTCTACCAAGTTCGCTTGCACCGGTAGCAAATTGTTTAGAAATATAAGAACTTTCAAAAATGCTAGAAATACTTAGCTGAATCCTAAATTTACAAATACTATCAAATTCTTTGTTTAAAACTATGTAAAGTAACTTATATGTGTCATGTAAACTTGAAGGTGGCAAGTGTGGAAGTTCCTCTATTTGTGACATTTCACTACATTAATGCATATGAAGATAAAGACGAAGATGGGAGGGTAACTGGAGTTATAGTTGATTGTTGTGAACATAATGCCAATCCTGCAATCCTTGATAAACTAAGGCTTCAAAATCTCCGGTCATGGTCCGGCGACGATGTTCTACCCGATGCTAGGTACACAATGGGCATGTCTTAATTTTTTTTGAATTATAGTTTAAAAGTGTGATGTAATTTTTGTCTAGTGACATGTAATATTTTGTCTACGTAACATATAATATTTTCTCTAATAACATATAACATTTTATCTTTAATAACATCAAAACCGTGTATTTAGATTTTTTTGATTTTTTTTAAACTAGAGCGTATTATTACAGGGTTGGGAGATTTAAAATACCACTCGATGGAAGTCCGAATGGAGAACTAGTAGACGCTCTAAACCCGGATGAACATGGAAGGGGGATGGATATGTGTAGCATTAATCCAGCTTATCTAGGTAAGAAATACAGATATGCTTACGCTTGTGGTGCGCAACGTCCATGTAACTTCCCCAACACCATCACTAAGGTACATTTAATCCTCAAACATTGCTTGTTATACAATAGTGAAACTCACATTAGAAAGAATTTAATGGTTGTAATGTTTTTCACATGTTTTACAGATAGACTTCGAAGATAAGAAAGCAAAGAGCTGGTACGATGAAGGTTCAGTTCCATCCGAACCATTTTTTGTTGCACGCCCTGGTGCAACAAAAGAGGATGATGGTAAGTAAAAAAGTGTATGCATCAAATACACTTGATACATTAAGTTTTAAGTTAAGTTTTTATGCTCTTACTAATGTTCGTATGCACAGGGGTCGTGATATCAATGGTGAGTGACAAAAATGGCGAAGGTTACGCCCTAATATTAGACGCTTCATCATTCGAAGAAATTGCAAGAGCAAAGTTTCCATACGGGCTTCCGTATGGACTTCATGGATGTTGGGTTCCTAAGTGTTAAAGGGGAAATTTAGTAAAGAAAGTGTGTATCTAAAATGATGTTTATATACATCTCATTAGTCAAGTTCATAGGAATATTTCATACAAAAGTATAATTATATTGTCTTAGACTCTTAGTTGGTGTACATATATATAATGATATATAACATATTTGTTTATACTACTTTCCTTGTAATAATGATATATACATATTTGTTTATACTACTTTCCTTGTATTTTATTACATTATGTGTATATAATTGTGAATTTGCATAATCATACTTAGTATTTAGATAAATATATACAACAATTAACAAACTAATATCCATTGATACAAAGTTACAAACATGTTATAGATCATTCATTATGTACACCAACTAAGACGTTTATGACTTGCTAGAAACACAGAATTATATAATTATGTAATATAATTTTAATCTTTTTAAGACGATTGAGATCAGCAAAAACATATAATTTTAATCATTTTAACAAGGTCAACACACAAACACTAGTTAAAATTAGGTACCAAAGGGCTTTAAGCCTATTGGTATCAAGATATGTAAAGGGGTGTCTCTCTTTATGACGTTGAGAGTTCGAGTCTCATAGTAGACATTGGTAAAGAATTATGGTTGAAATTAGAAAGTGTGTGTTGGATGTTTTCTAAAAACAACAGGTAGTCTAACTCGGTAAACCGCGTAAAATCTCGCACTTTCGAAGTGGAAAGGTAATATAATTCGATTGTACACTTCGACAGTAAGACCCTTTAACTTATATAATTCGGTTGTTTATATAATCGATTGTACACTCAGACAGTCAGACCCTTTAACTTATACGGAAAGGTAATATAATTCGATTGTACACTTCGACAGTAAGACCCTTTAGCTTATATAATTCGGTTGTTTATATAACCGATTGTACACTCAGACAGTCAGACCCTTTAACTTCTACAACTCGGTTGTATATATAATTATATAAAATGGAGTTATACATGTTGTGTAGAAACTAATATAAAAGTCTTTTATGTAGGAATCGAAGCTATATTTTACCATATAGAATCTGGTTTCATACTTTCTGCTGGTCTCTTTCACAATTAACTGGATCTTAATGTAGGAATCGAAGCTATATTTTACCATATAGAATCTGGTTTCATACTTTCTGCTGGTCTCTTTCACAATTAACTGGATCTTATTATAATGCGCTTTTCAGAAAACAAAAGTATTCTATGGTTTAGGGTTTAGGGAGTAACAATTAATAAAAACTAGAATTTAAGACCCGTGCGCTGCGACGAAATCGTTAAACCAAAAAATAGACTTAATAACGTTGAACCACGCATACGGATTACAATGTGTTTATTGGTAAAGTAGACGAAACTGTAAAACATAGAAAAGAATAACTAACTAGACTTAGGACCTGTGCATTGCCACAAAGTTGTTTAACTAGCAAAAATAGACATAAATGCGTTGAATCACACATGCTCGTTGTAACATGTTAACTTGCAAAATTTATACCAAAACGTAAAACGCTTATATAAAAGAATAACTAAACCTAAACGATAAAAACACACGTAAAAAATCGTAACCCAAACAGTAATTATAATAATAATTATTAGGGTTATTGGATTTTAGTAATCCTAAATTTCACATGTTGGCCGATAATAATCCAAACTTTAAAATTTCCCTCTAATAATCTCAACTTGTAAAAGTTTGGCCACCATTGATCCTTTTCAAACATTTAAGAATTTGGCATTCTTAATAGATTCAATTACACCTAGAGACTCCTTAATTGATTTAAGCGCACCTATATTAGAAAACAGTGGCGGAACTAGCCCATTAAATCAGGGGTATCCTAAAAATAAATTTACCGTGCAATCATACAATATTAAAAAAAAGACAATAAATAAATAAAGTAAACAAATAACTAATAGATTTGACCTCTTCTTTTTTTAATAGATTGAAATCGTTCCATCACATCATCGTCTTTTACTTTATGAAAAAAAATCATTTTCGACCGCACAAACATGACATTGTTCAAAAATTACGGGCCCATTAGATTACGTAAATCCGTTTTGATAATCTTTAATTTTCAAAAAACATCCTTCAACGGTTGCGGTTGCAACCGGTAAAACCAAAGCTAGTTTCACTACCCAATTAACCAAAGGACAAGAACTATGTGTTCACATTTCAACCATAAGATTCACAAGATCACTTATTCTATTATATAAGCTTTATTAGTTATTACAATTTGGGTTTAATTATCATAAAACTAATTATTTAGGCTTTGTTACTAAACATGTTTTGGGCTTAATGAATAATATCAAGTTTCATAATTTTCTCTTAGGGGTATCCTCGTATATGTTTTGGGGTAGGCTATGTATATAATCGAAAAAAAAATTACACTGCGAATACGAATACGGGGTTGAGCCGTAGCCCGTGCTACGGCTCATTCTTAATTAGTTCCGCCCCTGTTAGAAAATGATCAATGGCGGCAAAACTTTTACAAGTTGGGATTATTTGAGGGAAATTTTAAAGTTGGGATTATTATTGGCCAACAGGTGAAACTTAGGATTATTAAAATCCAATAACCCTAATTATTACTATATTATAATGAAAAAAGCAGAGTTAAATGCCCGGATAGTGCCTGTGGTTTACCCTTTTTTCACCTTTAGTCCCTAACTTTCTAAAATTACCTCTATAGTCCCCAACTTTTCAATTTTCGTTCCCGGATAGTCCCTGGAGTGGATGGAGGTTAGTTTTCTCAGTTAAGTTGGTGTAAAATGACTATAATACCCTTACTATTAAAAATAACAAATAAAACATTAAAAGACTAAAAAGAATACATGTGGGCCCCATCTACCCCACCCCCGCCTATGTCTTCTTCCCCATTCTCTCTTTAACCTGCAACAACCAGATAACCGCCACCACCGATCAGAGGCAACCAAAATCAACCTCACGTAACACGACATATAACACCACCAAACATTACCTACTTTCACCCCAATTCCAATTCCACCAATTTAACTACAGAAAAACAATAAAAAAAGACTTTCAAGATCCAATCATCAAATTCGGGCCAAATGGGACATGTATCGGTGCAAAATCGGGCCAAACCGAAACATAAACCTGCAAAATCAGGACAAACCGGATCTGTATCGGAGCTGTACCTCGACTCCGGTCCTGTGATTCGCTCATCCGTGAAGCATATATCAGTCAAAGCTCAACAACAATCTTGACGAAACCAGTATCGGACCTGTATCGGACAAGTATCGGACCTGTATCGGACCTGAACTCTAGTCTCCGGTGCAGGGGCGGTTCTTAGAAGAGTCGTGGCAGGGCCACGGCCCGGGCAAGTTTTTCGGCCGTAGTGCTAATTTTCCGTATTTTGATCGAAATTTTTTATATATACTATGTTTGGCCCGGGCTTGTCCGGGCTTTTTTTAGTGTCCGTATCTTCCGGCCCTGGCATGTTCAACGGGCAAGATCCGCCACTGCTCCGGTGGGTTTGATTCTGTTAAAGTTTTGGATCATAAAAAACAGAATCAACAGCAATCTTGACGAAACCAGTAAGAACATGACTTATCATCTCTCTGCAAACCGGATTCTGCAACTCGACAACTGGTTTTCTTTCCAGATCTTGATGAACCGGCCGGCGACCGATCTGGGACCGTTCCAGATGCCTATCGTTTTGATTTGCGTGTTGTTTCGGATGGTGGTGGTGGTGGTTAAATGTGGAGATGGTGGTGAAGGGTGGTGGAGGGTGGGGAAGATGAAGTGGTTGTGGTAGTTTGATTCTTGCAGACAAATAAAAGAAAGAGAAAGAGGAAGAGAGAAAGGAGTGAGGGAGAGGGGGTGGGGTAAGGGTAGAATAAAGGTGGGTCCATTTTTTTAACCAGTAAGGGCATTATAGTCATTTCACACCCACTTAACAAAAAAAATTAACCCCCATCCACGTCAGGGACTATCCGGGAACGAAAATTGAAAAGTTGGGGACTATAGAGGTAATTTTAGAAAGTTAGGGACTAAAGATGAAAAAAGTGTAAACCACAGGGACTATCCGGGCATTTAACTCAAAAAGCATGTTAAGAAACCTGTACTTGAATAAATTAAAATAAAAGGTTCTTATAAGTTAAAATAAAATCACCTTCTTCTTTCAATCTTATGTTTCATAAAATTGTACTAAAAGCTAATTCTTGGAATCTTATGTTTCATAAAGTTGTACTAAAAGCTAAACAAAGTTGTAAAAAGTGGAATAGTAAAACATATACACAAAAGAAAGTTGTAAATTAATAGTTGGTTAATTAATAATTTATTATGTTTAAAAAAGTAATAATTTGTCTCCAAAGCTACCAATTTTTATGTCTTAACTTGTGAAATGTGAATATCTCTGCTTCAACTTTTTTATGATATAGTGGACCTAACCTCAAGCCCAGTCTAGTTCCCAGTTGGTTACTCAGCCAGTTCAGCTTGTTAGTTACTGAATAATAGGCCTAGAGTTTTGTTGCAGAATCTAGTACGCCCGAAGCTTGGTCCATTTTCTTTATCAAGTTAATTTCACTTTTCATCCGTGGCCTAGTGGTAGGAGACTTGGGTTTTCCAATGCAGACTCAAGTTCAAATTCCCACTTGTGTCATATTTGGATGGATATTGGGCAATGATGGTGACAAACCCACCGAGGGGGTTCGATCCTGAGCCACACCATGGTTTTCATCTGGCTGTTACTTCAGCGAGACAACTCGTGTGGAGGCAGTACGGTTTCCGGGGGAACGCCGTAACCAAGTGTGGCCAACCCAGCGCGTGCCCAGTTAAGACAACATAAGTCTGGGCAGACTTGGCTAGGGCCGCCGATTAGACGGTGTGACATTGGGTCACTAAAAAAAAGACACCGTTCAAAAAAAAAGTTAATTTCACTTTTTGTGTTTTGTAAAATTATTAAATAAGCGTATATATGTTGTTAACAAGAAGTTTTATTCAGTAAAAATCAATTGATGTATTAGTAGTAAATTTAAGTTAAACTACAATATTTGTTAGTGGATTGTGCTCCCAGGACCTTACGTAAAGCCTCATGCACCTGATTCACCACTACAATATTTGTTAGTAAATTTAAGTTAAACTACAATATTTGGTGAGCTCTACCACTATCATGTGTCCAGAGCCGACCCAGAAATTATTTGTTGGGGATGCGGATGAGGTGTCATTTTCAAAGAGTACGGTTAGGTTTTTTTTACCTAAAATATACACTAATTTTTTTTTTCAAAGAGGTGGGTCCGCCCTCCATGTGTCTTGGGTAGAGGTCTATTTTGTGATGTCTACCATATCAGAGAGAAGATTAAACAATGTGATCTCCACCTATTTTAGAGAGGAGAAATAAATACATCATTTGCCTAAGACTACGGCTGGAGGGTATGGGGAACACGGTTTGGATTATTAATTTTCACGTGGGACATGAATGAACACTGTCCCCCTCCTGAATCCATGGTGGTTCACATGGATATTTTCATGAACACCATGACCCTTCTTTAATTAATAGAGGGAATTTGATTAGTGGTGGATGATGACGAGGGTCATGGACCATACCATATAGGGTGGTGGATCATGGATGAGGTAGTGATGTGACGTCTATGTGGAGGGTGATGATGGTGATTAGGAGCATCACCACACCACATAGCCTAAGGTGGTTTATTAACATTCACCACAACCATTATACTATTATTACTCTAATCTATTTAAGTTAATTGTATGTTTATGTTCATAATTAACTAGGTTATCCCCGTGAATACTCATGGGGTTGGACCATTTAAATTGTGTATACAACAAATGTAAAATAAAAAGACTATCTATAGTTACCTAAACATAATACTAAAAAAACAATTTTTGTAGAGTGTCCACTAAATTAGTAGAATTTGGTTGAAAATTGGTCAAATTAAAAACACTAAATTTAAGATATTTGAAGAAACAATCATTTACAGTACATAGTCTTAAAATTTTCATCATGATCAAAGCATAGCATAGTTTAAGTAGCTAAACACATTTTGTTAGAAAAAGTTTAGGACAAATGATTAAACTGTCAAAATACATATTCTCTAGATGATATAAAGATACTTATAAACCACACCACAAAAAAAAAAAAAAAAAAAAAAAAAAACAACATGTAATCAACCTAAAAAGGCATCCAATAATGTGAGTAAACTTCTAGTGAAACAACCTAATAATATGACTTTTAGAGACATCCAAAATCAAATCATAGTGCTCCAAAATCAAATGAAGTCTACTTTGTTTAACTCATATTTCATCATAATCAAACCATTTTATATCTTTTTATTATATATCAAAGTATTTAATTTTATAGTCACATTTTTAATATATTACAAAACACAAACAAATTTTACTTGGTAAATCATGCAAGACGAACCTGGGTGCCAAGTCATTTGCCCAAATTGAAGTCCAACCACTACCAGGATAGCATACTGCTCAAGAAATCCTCTATTGGTGTCTTTCAAGTTTGGGGAAACATCAATAAAAATTGAAATCGAAGTGCCTAAGGCACTCTACCATGCAACAAATGAAATAAGAAACATATAATAACTAACATGGAGTCAGCCCATAGCAAATACATCGTTGAACAAATAATAGCCAATGTGAACATAAATAAGTTACAACAGCTACTATGTAACGTCCTGCTTGTTCGTACATTCCTTAATTAGAAAGCTTGTTTAGTATTTCTATTTTGGGAAATCTTGTATTCTTGTATTTCGTCTTTTCGTTGTAATCGTTGTAAAATCCGAGACTTGGATCATAAATAAAATTCGTATTTCTTACAAATTCATGCTTTACATATTCATACATGTCTATACGTTTGAATTCATAAAACCATCTATACTTTATTCGTAATTCTTGGAAATATGTGATGAACATGCAAATACGTGATATACATGAACTATACGCTTTATACGCATGATTTGGACTTATATGATAGTTATACTCGATGCATATACTAAATCACACATCTCCATACTTGCTTTTATGTTAATGATACTTAAACATCCCTTACAATATTCTTTTATTACATAAAATGCCCCTAAAATACATTAAACCCCTCAAATATAAACTACAGGGGGCTAATATGTCAAAAAACCAAACTTGTTTCCGGATTACCACCCTCGCGCCACAGGTACCCCCCCCCCCCGGTGGTCGCGCGATGCTACCACCCCAATCTGCCAGAAAGTTGTTTGTGTTGCATCTATTTGTCATTTGTGTGTTAGTTGTTGTGTTTTTCACATTTATTAAGCACCTAACTCAACCCTAATCACCTCCTATAAAACCCAACTCAAACCCACACTTGTTTCATTTTGCAAACACTTCACTTTCACTCTCAAACACTCTAAAATCAGTTGAGAAATTAGTAGCAAAGTCAGATTCATATCAAGTTACAAAAGTGAGTTTAAACTCACTTATCTTCCATCTTTTTCACTTCTTCTTGCTTCTTAGCACTTGGAACACTTTTAGGGATGTTTCCATAGGTTTTCCATGGAAAACCAAGTGATGTTCAACATCACCACATTAAGCTTAAAAGTGTAAGAACTTTCTGTTTTAAACAAAAAAACTTTGTTAAACATGCTTAAACTCATGTTTTAACCATACATTCCTATGTCCTTATGACACTAATCAAGACTATGATTAAGTGTGCTTAAAAACAAGGTTGTAACATACAAATTCAAAGGTTTTACTCATCTAAACTTTCTGTTTTTAAAAGGGTTTTAACCCACAAGTGTTGAACAAGACTTGAGCTTGTGTATGTGTGATTATTTGGATAGCTTGGGCTATCATACTTACAATCCACACCTCACTTGATGATTTCCTCTTAGTTAGTATGTATATTTCATTTCTCTATAGTTGTTCATTCATGACCATCCATGTTGTCTTTTTGACAACTTGTGCATTGGTGAAAATATAAAACAGGTCTTAAATGCAAGGTTTATCCTCCTACCTCATGCATGACTTCTATGATAATCCTTGATGTACATGTTGGACTATACTTATAATATAGGGTAAATTACACTTTTCTTCCTTTATGATTGTATCGGATTGCAATGGATGCCCTTTAACTTTAATAATTATAGTCACAGTCCTTTTTTTGTTAAAATATTACACTATATGTCCTTTAACACTAACCTGGTTTGTTTTAGACGATAAGTTATCTCACGTGCACCTCATGTGAGGGCATTTTTGTCTTTTTACCCCTTGATTCATCCCACCTTATAAACCCTCTTTCACCCTCCATCCAAATTAGGGTTTCAAACTCCCAACTTTTCTGCTCTCCCGTTAAATCTGTTTCAGATCCACAATCTCACCACTTTTCTGGGCTCCCGATTTCATCCAAAACCTACACCACCCCCAATATCCTGAAGCTGACTTAAGGTTTTGGCCCTAGCTCTTCACGTTCTTCACAAAAACTGCTCTTCTACATCCACTATTGACATACAAAAGGAGCACCCAAATCAGCAGATAATAACCAAATTAATTCAAAAACTTAATCAATTTAGAGTGGGGCAGTGATGAAGTGCAAGTCCTCTCATCAAATGACCTGCAACTTCCACTGGGGACAGCGAGTCGGCGACTAACTAGGTGTTTGATGCAACCAAATCCACCCCAATCGGTATGGTAGTGATCGACTTCAAGAGAAGATTTGCAGGTAGCGATGAAGAGGTAAGGGACGATGATAGTGTTGACGATGATGTTCTAAAGGATGTGTTTTAATAATGTTAGGTTATTTATAAAATCAAGGGTAAATTTTGTTGAAGAGTTACAGCCGGTTGAAAATGGGTTGAAAGAAAACCATACTTTCTTAGCTCCCCTGTTAAAAAGATTTAAAAACTTGCATTAAAAGTCGGTACTTTTAACCATGGGAATTAAACACAATATTTGTTTGGGTTGTTTGTAAATTTAAAGAGAAATATCCACTGCAATCTTGACAAATTTATGATTTATTAAAAAGACCTCTTGATATCATGTATTTATTTAACAAAAAATTAGAACCAATAATTAACGATTTCTTTTACAACCGACTACAGGATGGCGGCTGCAACAGGTTCTGGTCGAATTATATCTGGCTGCAGTTGTGTTTTCACTTGAGTGGTTGTTTAGATATGTCTCAAGCGGCCGGAAGTGGCGGGTCGGAAATGGCGGTGGTGGTGAGTGGTTGTTTTGGAGAAGAGAAAGAGAGTGGGGAAGAGATGGAGAAGATAAAAAGAGTGTACGAGAAGAGAGGGGAATAATCATATTTATTTTTAGATTTTGTTTTTGTTATATTTATTAAACAAATTTGAAGTAGTTTGGTAAAAAGACTAAACTACCCTTATGTAACAAAAATTAACTGAAAATTTTAATAAGGTTAGTGCTAAAGGACCGAACGTGTAATGTTTTTAACAAAAAAAGGATTGTAACTGTAATTATTAAAGTTAAAGGGCATCCATTGCAATCCGCTAGAAACATAAAGGACGAAAAGTGTAACTTACCCTATAATATATACACAAAAGAAAGTTGTAAATTAATAGTTGGTTAATTAATAATTTATTATGTCTAAAAATGTAATAATTTGTCTCCAAAGCTACCAATTTTTATGTCTTGACTTGTGAAATGTGAATATCTCTGCTTCAACTTTTTTATGATATAGTGGACCTAACCTCAAGCCCAGTCTAGTTCCCAGTTGGTTACTCAGCCAGTTCAGCTTGTTAGTTACTGAATAATTGGCCTAGAGTTTTGTTGCAGAATCTAGTAAGCCCGAAGCTTGGCCCATTTTCTTTATCTAGTTAATTTCACTTTTTATCTGTGGCATAGTGGTATGAGACTTGAGTTTTCCAATGGAGACTCAAGTTCAATTCCCACTTGTGTCATATTTAGGAGGATATTGGGCAATGATGGTGACAAACCCACCGAGGGGGTTCGATCCTGAGCAACACCCTGGTTTTCATCTGGCTGTTACTTCAGCGAGACAACTCGTGTGGAGGCAGTACGGTTTCCGGGGGAACGTTGTAACCAAGTGTGGCCAATCCAGCGCGGGCCCAGTTAAGACAATATAAGTCTGGGCAGATTTGACTAGGGCCGCCGATTAGACGGTGTGACATTGGGTCACTCAAAAAGAAAGAAATCGTTCAAAAAAAAAAAGTTAATTTCACTTTTTGTGTTTTGTAAAATTATTAAATAAGCGTATATATGTTGTTAACAAAAATTTTTATTCAGTAAAAAACAATTGATGTATTAGTAAATTTAAGTTAACTACAATATTTGTTAGTGGATTGTGCTCCCGTAAAAATCAATTGATGTATTAGTAAATTTAAGTTAAACTACAATATTTGTTAGTGGATTGTGCTCCCAGGACCTTACGTAAAGCCTCATGCACCTGATTCACCACTACAATATTTGTTAGTAAATTTAAGTTAAACTACAATATTTGGTGAGCTCTACCACTATCATGTGTCCAGTGGCGGACCTAGAAATTATTTGCTAAGAATGCAGATGAGGTGTCATTTTCAAAGGGCACGGTCAGGTTTTTTTACCTAAAATATACACTAATTTTTTTTTTCAAAGAGTGCGGCCACCCACCGTGACCAAAGGGTGGGTCCGCCCTGCATGTGTCTTGGGTAGAAGTCTATTTTGTGATGTCTACCATATCAGAGAGAAGATTAAACAATGTGATCTCCACCTATTTTAGAGGAGAAATAAATACATCATTTGCCTAAGACTACGGCTGGAGGGTATGGGGAACACGGTTTGGATTATTAATTTTCACGTGGGACATGAATGAACACTGTCCCCCTCCTGAATCCATGGTGGTTCACATGGATATTTCCACGAACACCATGACCCTTCTTTAATTAATAGAGGGAATTTGATTAGTGGTGGATGATGACGAGGGTCATGGACCATACCATATAGGGTGGTGAATCATGGATGAGGTAGTGATGTGACGTCTATGTGGAGGGTGATGATGGTGATTAGGAACATCACCACACCACACCACACCACATAGCCTAAGGTGGTTTATTAAAATTCACCACAACCATTATACTATTATTACTCTAATCTATTTAAGTTAATTGTATGTTTATGTTCATAATTAACTAGGTTATCCCCGTGAATACTCATGGGGTTGGACCATTTAAATTGTGTATACAACAAATATAAAATAAAAAGACTATCTATAGTTACCTAAACATAATACTAAAAAAGCAATGTTTGTAGAGTGTCCACTAAATTAGTAGAATTTGGTTGAAAATTGGTCAAATTAAAAACACTAAATTTAAGATATTTGAAGAAACAATCATTTACAGTACATAGTCTTAAAATTTTCATCATGATCAAAGCATAGCATAGTTCAAGACTGGAAGGTATGGGGAGGCCCATCCCCATGAGGATGGGCCGCCACGTAGGCGTCACATCACCGGCTCGTGGAGGATGGGCCTCCTTCACTTTTCACGGGGTGGGGGATGGGGCTACCCCACGTTAATATTTTATAATTTTCTAAGATTTTTTATTAACTTAATAAAAACTTTATAAAAATTATAAAATACAACATAAAACAACATAAATAAATTCATTTCATAACATAAAAAGACGATGATGATGAAGTCGTCCCCGAATCGCCACCTAAAGAACTCAAGCGCAAAAAAACACGGGGAAGGGGAAGGCGGTTGGATCTCGACTCGGTTCCGGAGGATGAATGAGAGGTGTATCGGAAGATGAAGGAAGAGGTGAAGAAAAAATGGACGTCGTAGGTTTTTTTATTTTTATTTTTAGGAAATGTAATTTTTTTTATTTTTCGGAAATGTTTTTTTTTTTTAGGAACTGTAATTTTTTTTATGTTATGAAATGAATTTATTTATGTTGTTTTATGTTGTATTTTATAATTTTTATAAAGTTTTTATTAAGTTAATAAAAAAAACTTAGAAAATTATAAAATATTAACGTGGGGTAGCCCCATCCTCCACCCCGTGAAAAGTGAAGGAGGCCCATCCTCCACGAGCCGGTGATGTGGCAGCTCCACCGAGGGTTGCGGTTGCGAAGTTGGCGGTTGCGATTGGAATTGATCAAGTTGAACCGAGTTGCGTTGCATGAATTGTTGGAGTGCTTGGTATTGTTGCATTTGTTGAACTTGGGACATTTGGGAGAAGGCGTTAGGTGATTGTTGGAAACTCAAAAACGTAAATTGTGGATTCCCCCACGAAGGATCCATAGCCGGAGTGTAAGCGGGACTCGAAAAAAAGTTAGGATTGTTCGGGTTTGGGTTGTTCGGGTTTGGGTTGTTTGGGTTGAATGGATTCATGATGTAAAAAAAATGGGAGTGTTTTTTTATAAAAATGGATGAGAATAGGAGAAGAATGGGAGAAATGGATGTGAATGGTATAAAAAATGGATGAAGTTAATATATATTTAAAGTGAAAAAGGTAATTTTTTTATTAAAACTACCCGTTGAATAACGGATATATTTTTGAAAGTGGGGCCGTCGACTTCGGCTGAGGGTTGCTGGTTTAGCCGGGCCGTTTTGAGGGGGCGGTGTGGGGGACCGGCGCCGGGCCTCATCGGGCCTTAGCCGGCCCCCACTTTCAAAAATATATCCGTTATTCAACGGATAGTTTTAATAAAAAAATTACCTTTTTCACTTTAAATATATATTAACTTCATCCATTTTTTATACCATTCACATCCATTTCTCCCATTCTTCTCCTATTCTCATCCATTTTTATAAAATACACTCCCATTTTTTTTACCATCATGAATCCATTCAACCCAAACAACCCAAACCCGAACAATCCTAACTTTTGATGTATTACTAAATTTAAGTTAAACTACAATATTTGTTAGTGGATTGTGCTCCCGTAAAAATCAATTGATGTATTAGTAAATTTAAGTTAAACTACAATATTTGTTAGTGGATTGTGCTCCCAGGACCTTACGTAAAGCCTCATGCACCTGATTCACCACTACAATATTTGTTAGTAAATTTAAGTTAAACTACAATATTTGGTGAGCTCTACACACTATCATGTGTTCAGTGGCGGACCCATAAATTATTTGCTGGGTATGCGGATGAGGTGTCATTTTCAAAGAGTACGGTCGGATTTTTTTATCTAAAATATACACTAATTTTTTTTTTCAAAGAGTGCGGCCACCCACCCTGACCAAAGGGTGGGTCCGCCCTGCATGTGTCTTGGGTAGAAGTCTATTTTGTGATGTCTACCATATCAGAGAGAAGATTAAACAATGTGATCTCCACCTATTTTAGAGAGGAGAAATAAATACATCATTTGCCTAAGACTACGGCTGGAGGGTATGGGAAACACGGTTTGGATTATTAATTTTCACGTGGGACATGAATGAACACTGTCCCCCTCCTGAATCCATGGTGGTTCACATGGATATTTCCATGAACACCATGACCCTTCTTTAATTAATAGAGGGAATTTGATTAGTGGTGGATGATGATGAGGGTCATGGACCATACCATATAGGGTGGTGGATCATGGATGAGGTAGTGATGTGACGTCTATGTAGAGGGTGATGATGGTGATTAGGAACATCACCACACCACATAGCCTAAGGTGGTTTATTAACATTCACCACAACCATTATACTATTATTACTCTAATCTATTTAAGTTAATTGTATGTTTCTGTTCATAATTAACTAGGTTATCCCCGTGAATACTCATGGGGTTGAACCATTTAAATTGTGTATACAACAAATGTAAAATAAAAAGACTATCTATAGTTACCTAAACATAATACTTAAAAAACAATTTTTGTAGAGTGTCCACTAAATAGGTAGAATTTGGTTGAAAATTGGTCAAATTAAAAACACTAAATTTAAGATATTTGAAGAAACAATCATTTACAGTACATAGTCTTAAAATTTTCATCATGATCAAAGCATAGCATAGTTTAAGTAGCTAAACACATTTTGTTAGAAAAAGTTTAGGACAAATGATTAAACTGTCAAAATATATATTCTCTAGATGATATAAAGATACTTATAAACCACACCAGAAAAGAAAAAGAAAAAAAAAACATGTAATCAACCTAAAAGGCATCCAATAATGTGAGTAAACTTCTACTGAAACAACCTAATAATATGACTTTTAGAGACATCCAAAATCAAATCATACTGCTCCAAAATCAAGGGTGGAGTTACAATAGAAAGTTTATTTGGCTAGGAAGTGATCTTGACCATCCATTTAGTTAATTAAGGGCTAAGATTAAATGATGGAAATTGAAGGGAAAAAAAGAGGATTATGAGTTTGTTTAGGGGCATTCTAGTCCAAGCCAACAGTTTCTCTCTCCTCCAATTCCCCCCATTTTTTAAACGTTAATAACTCTTTCATACAAATTATTTTTTTTATAAAAATTGCACCAAAAAAAACGAGCGTTTTTTAATCTTTAAAACGAGTATACTATTGTTGTATTTTCAAAAAAAAAAAATTAAAACTCAGTTGCGTAAAACGCAATAGAAAAAACTCACAGTTGCGTAAAACGCAATAGAAAAACTCACAGTTACGTAAAACGCATTGAAAAAAAACCTAAAAAATGACATTTTTCTAAAACGCAATGCACCAAAACACTAAGAAATGACTTATTTGTAAAACGCAATGGCCAGAAAACACAAAGAAATGTCTTATTTCTAAAACGCAATAGCCTAAAAACTCAAAAGAAAATGTACTTTCTAAAACGCAATAGACTAAAAACAAATAAAAATGCGTTTTACCTAAAACGCAGTGTACCAAAAACACATAAAAAAGTGTTTTACCTAAAACGCAATGCACAAAAAACACAAAGAAATGTCTTATTTGTAAAACGCAATGGCCAGAAAACACTTAAAATGTCTGTTTTCTAAAACGCAATGGACTGAAAACACATAAAAAGGTGTTTTACCTAAAACGCAATGCACCAAAAACACAAAGAAATGCCTTATTTGTAAAACGCAATGGCCAGAAAACACTTAAAAATGACTCATTCTAAAACGCAATGGACTGAAAACACCTAAAAAATGTGTTTTACCTAAAACGCAATGACTAAAAACACTTCAAAAATGTGTTTTACCTATAACGCAATGACTAAAAACACTTAAAAATGTGTTTTTTTTTCTAAAACCCAATAGACAGAAAACACATAAAACTCTCTTATTTCTAAAACGCAATGGACACATAAAACTGTCTGAATTGTCTACGAATTACTGTCTTCGAAATGAGCCAATTTCTGAAAAATTAATTTTTCTGATGCATTTTTTATTACAGCTCAACCCCAGCCAGGGGCTCTGCCCCTTGGACCCCGCCAGGGGCTGCCACCCCTGGGACCCCGCTACCAGGGGCGCTGCCCCCGGACCCCCGCCATGATCGTAAAACGCAATTACTAAATCAAAAACCCAGATCGTAAAAATGAAATTAAAGAATTTCTTACATGGATCGAAGTGATTTCTTCAACAATTGACGAATTTTGAATGATTGAAACACTTATCAGTGCTCGAATCGAACGAATCGAGTGATTATCTCCAAAATCACCGGAAAAAACGAGATTTTTTATGAAATTAAACTGGGTTTTCTTCAAAAAAGATGAAGAACACGTTGATCGGGTGTTTAAATCATTGATTGGTGATGAAAATCGCACTATATTGTAGTGATTATTGAGATAGAAAATGAAGAAATGGTTGAAGATGGTGGGTTTTGAAAATGGTGGGTTTTGAAGTTACTGGGTTTTGAAAAGGAAGAAGAAAGGGTTGGATTGACTAAAATACCCTTTTTTCTTTATTTTATATGTTGCCACATGTCCTAATCCTTTTGCTTCCTACACTTCCTAGCCAAAATAAACTTCCTATTTGATCTTTTCCCCCAAAATCAAATGAAGTCTACTTTGTTTAACTAATATTTCATCATAATCAAACCATTTTAGATCTTTTTATTATGAGTAAATTACGTTTTTGGCCCCTGTGGTTATATCAGTTTTACTATATTGGCCCAAAATAAGAATTTTTAACGTTTCTGCCCCCATGGTCCCTATATCTAACCATTTTGGCCCCTAATTCTAACCAAACCCTAACTCAGGTTAATTATTAAGCACATGACTTGCACATGATGGGTAATATGGTAATTTCACCTCCCCTTTAATGAGTTTATAAATAAAACCCAGATCTTCAATAAATCATCATCATCTGCATCTCAGATCTTCAACAAAACATCATCTGCAACCCAGATCTTCAACAAAACACATCATCTTCAAACTCAGATCTAGCAACACAAAGGATAGGAAACAGCACTGTTTGCCTAAAAGCACAAATAAACTGGTCAGAATTTACCAAGATTGAGTAAACTGTGAACATGCAATTTCTACTGATGTTTGCTGCAGCTGACAAAGCCATTGCAGCAGCTCCTCATCTTGAATCTAAAGCTACAGATTTACTCCTGTAAGAACCCTAAACCGCCACTACTCACCACTGAAAAGCATTCAGTAATGTTGCAGCTGATAACACAATTTCGTAACAACTTTCAACTATCAACCGCCTCCAAATTCGCCAAAAATCATACAAGCAGAGACAATCAACAGTTTGCACAAATAATCTCGTTGGTATGACATATAAAATAGTTGAATCTTACCTGAGCTAGCCGTAAATAAGCACATACACCCGACACCGTCGCAGATCTGGTTGGTAATGAACCCTAAACCGCCACGATTCTGTCTCCATTGCCTTAGTATACGGCATATACTTTCCTACGCTGCCGCCTTAACCCTAATCAAATGCAGCGGCCAATCTAAGCATTTTTGGTCACCGCTGTTACTCGAGCATAGAAACCACCGCTAATCGCCGCCCTTAGGTCATCAAGAAAGCCCTAAAACTCCTTTGTCACCGCCACCACCAGATTCGGCAGGTTTCAAACCAAATCAAGTCTTGGATTTTCATATTCAGGTTTGTAGATGATGTTTTGTTAAAGATCTGGGTTGCAGATGATGTTTTGTTGAAGATCTGAGATGCAGATGATGATGATTTATTGAAGATCTGGGTTTTATTTATAAACTCATTAAAGGGGAGGTGAAATTACCATATTACCCATCATGTGCAAGTCATGTGCTTAATAATTAACCTGAGTTAGGGTTTGGTTAGAATTAGGGGCCAAAATGGTTAGATATAGGGACCATGGGGGCAGAAACGTTAAAAATTCTTATTTTGGGCCAATATAGTAAAACTGATATAACCACAGGGGCCAAAAACGTAATTTACTCTTTTATTATATATCAAAGTATTTAATTTTATAGTCACATTTTTAATATATTACAAAACACAAACAAATTTTACTTGGTAAATCATGCAAGACCAACCTGGGTGCCAAGTCATTTGCCCAAATTGAAGTCCAACTACTACCAGGAAAGCAAACTGCTCAAGAAATCCCCGATTAGTGTCTTTCAAGTTTGGGGAAACATCAATAAAAATTGAAATCGAAGTGCGTAAGGCACTCTACCATGCAACAAATGAAATAAGAAAACAAAACGAATACCAGGAACTATAGTAATAGAGATGAACATGCCATTAGATAAAGAGGGACATTTTTTGTAGCTAAGAAGTTTAAATAACGGTTCATTGTTAGAAAAACCATGTCTTTCTTTCAGCAGGGTTCCCATTTTCCACTACCTATCAACCAACAAAAAAGAACAGTACATGAAGGTTAGTCAAATAAAGTAAAAAAAAATTATCTGATATGTATAACTTAAGTAGGCTAAAACATTTTGGGAGAATACATAGATATGAACATTGTAAATACATAGTTCTTAAGCAAAATATATTACTTAGAAGAAACATATAATAACTAACATGGAGTCAGCCCATAGCAAATACATCGTTGAACAAATAATAGCCAATGTGAACATAAATAAGTTACAACAGCTACTATGTAACGTCCTACTTGTTCGTACATTCCTTAATTAGAAAGCTTGTTTAGTATTTCTATTTTTGGAAATCTTGTATTCTTGTATTTCGTCTTTTCGTTGTAAAATCCGAGACTTGGATCATAAATAAAATTTGTATTTCTTACAAATTCATGCTTTACATATTCATACATGTCTATACGTTTGAATTCATAAAACCATCTATACTTTATTCGTAATTCTTGGAAATATGTGATGAACATGCAAATACGTGATATACATGAACTATACGCTTTATACGCATGATTTGGACTTATATGATACTTATACTCGATGCATATACTAAATCACACATCTCCATACTTGCTTTTATGTTAATGATACTTAAACATCCCTTACAATATGCTTTTATTACATAAAATGCCCCTAAAATACATTAAACCCCTCAAATATAAACTACAGGGGGCTAATATGTCAAAAAACCAAACTTGTTTCCGGATTACCACCCTCGCGCCACATGTCCCCCCCCCCCCCCCGGTGGTCGCGCGACGCTACCACCCCAATCTGCCAGAAAGTTGTTTATGTTGCATCTATTTGTCATTTGTGTGTTAGTTGTTGTGTTTTTCACATTTATTAAGCACCTAACTCAACCCTAATCACCTCCTATAAAACCCAACTCAAACCCACACTTGTTTCAATTTGCAAACACTTCACTTTCACTCTCAAACACTCTAAAATCAGTTGAGAAATCAGTAGCAAAGTCAGATTCATATCAAGTTACAAAAGTGAGTTTAAACTCACTTATCTTCCATCTTTTTCACTTCTTCTTGCTTCTTAGCACTTGGAAAACCTTTAGGTATGTTTCCATAGGTTTTCCATGGAAAACCAAGGATGGAACATCACCACATTAAGGTTAAAAGTGTAAGAACTTTCTGTTTTAAACAAAAAAACTTTGTTAAACATGCTTAAACTCATGTTTTAACCATACATTCCTATGTCCTTATGACACTAATCAAGACTATGATTAAGTGTGCTTAAAAACAAGGTTGTAACATACAAATTCAGAGGTTTTACTCATCTAAACTTTCTATTTTTAAAAGGGTTTTAACCCACAAGTGTTGAACAAGACTTGAGCTTGTGTATGTGTGATTATTTGGATAGCTTGGGCTATCATACTTACAATCCACACCTCACTTGAAGATTTCCTCTTAGTTAGTATGTATATTTCATTTCTTTATAGTTGTTCATTCATGACCATCCATGTTGTCTTTTTGACAACTTGTGCATTGGTGAAAATATAAAACAGGTCTTAAATGGAAGGTTTATCCTCCTACCTCATGCATGACTTCTATGATAATCCTTGATGTACATGTTGGACTATACTTATAATATAGGGTAAATTACACTTTTCTTCCTTTATGTTTGTATCGGATTGCAATGGATGCCCTTTAACTTTAATAATTATAGTCACAATCCTTTTTTTGTTAAAATATTACACTATATGTCCTTTAACATTAACCTGGTTTGTTTTAGACGTTATCTCACGTGCACCTCATGTGAGGGCATTTATGTCTTTTTACCCCTTGATTCATTCCACCTTATAAACCCTCTTTCACCATCCATCCAAATTAGGGTTTCAAACTCCCAACTTTTCTGCTCTCCCGTTAAATCTGTTTCAGATCCACAATCTCACCACTTTTCTGGGCTCCCGATTTCATCCAAAACCTATACCACCCCTAATAACCTGAAGCTGACTTAAGGTTTTGGCCCTAGCTCTTCACGTTCTTCACAAAAACTGCTCTTCTGCATCCACTATTGACACACAAAAGGAACCCCCAAATCAACAAATAATAAACAATTAATTCAAAAACTTAATCAATTTAGAATGGGGCAGTGATGAAGTGCAAGTCCTCTCATCAGATGACCTGCAACTTCCACTGGGGACAGCGAGTCGGCGACTAACTAGGTGTTTGATGCAACCAAATCCACCCCAATCGGTATGGTAGTGATCGACTTCAAGAGGAGATTTGCAGGTAGCGATGAAGAGGTAAGGGACGATGATAGTGTTGACGATGATGTTTCTAAAGGATGTGTTTTAATAATGTTAGGTTATTTATAAAATCAAGGGTAAATTTTGTTGAAGAGTTAGAGCCGGTTGAAAATGGGTTGAAAGAAAACCATACTTTCTTAGCTCCCCTGTTAAAAAGATTTAAAAACTTGCATTAAAAGTCGGTACTTTTAACCATGGGAATTAAACACAATATTTGTTTGGGTTGTTTGTAAATTTAAAGAGAAATATCCACTGCAATCTTGACAAATTTATGATTTATTAAAAAGACCTCTTTATATCATGTATTTATTTAACAAAAAAATAGAACCAATAATTAATGATTTCTTTTTCAACCGACTACAGGATGGCGGCTACAACAGGTTCTGGTCGAATTATATCTGGCTGCAGTTGTGTTTTCACTTGGGTGGTTGTTAGATATGTCTCAAGCGGCCGGAAGTGGCGGGTCGAAAATGGTGGTGGTGGTGAGTGGTTGTTTTGGAGAAGAGAAAGAGAGTGGGGAAGAGATGGAGTAGATAAAAAGAGAGTACGAGAAGAGAGGGGAATAATCATATTTATTTTTTAGATTTTGTTTTTGTTATATTTATTAAACAAATTTGAAGTAGTTTGGTAGAAAGACCAAACTACCCTTATGTAACAAAAATTAACTGAAAATTTTAATAAGGTTAGTGCTAAAGGACCTAACGTGTAATGTTTTTAACAAAAAAAAGGATTGTAACTGTAATTATTAAAGTTAAAGGGCATCCATTACAATCCGCTAGAAACATAATGCACGAAAAGTGTAATTTACCCTATAATATATACTATATATAACATATATACAATATACTAACCGAACATTTGATGGTAATCAAGTGATTATTCGTCATAGAACTAGGTTATATCATCCAAGAACTTTGTTTTCTCGTTACGATTCTAATGGGTGTTACACCCATGAAATCATTCTAAACCCTATGTGTCACACCCCCAAAATACCACATGCGGAATCCCCCGCGAGGCGTGTGATGTACCAGGATCTAGCCACTAATCACCTTAAACTCATAACAAGATTTCAAATAAAATCTCTCATTCATTGATATAAAGTATTAAAAAACATAATTTATAACTCGATGTGTTCAGCGGAAGCATAATGTAAAGTTTAACCAAAATCCAAATGTATGAAATCAACTAGTCTCGTTTCAAGTTTCCATGTATCTCGACCCATGACCACTCCAGCATCCCAGACAGCAAGTTCCACATCCACACGTATCAATAACCTGCGAGCATGCACACACGTGTATCAGACAACGCTGGTGAGTTCATAGTTTTACGAAAACGTTAGTTACCAAGTGTTTAGTTCCGTTCATTGATTACAATGTTGATAATACCTCGGATACAAGACGGCTCCTGATGTATGTTTTGCCCGTTCCCCAGTGCTCCTATCAAAGGACTGGGCATGACTGGGTCATTAGTTCACACCCGTCCTCTCCGGTACGGGGTGAGGGTGCCAAACCTAAGTAGCGCTACCAACTAATACCCCGTTACCTCTCCGGTAACAAAAAGATGGGACTTAAAAGTGATCGGGTGAGAGTATTATCCAACATCCCAGTTTTAACCAAAAGACTTATCCCTCTCCAGGATACCCACTGACTGTCCCAACCACCGGGACACATGCTCAAGAGTAGTGAACTCACCTTTGGTTTGCTCGGTATGCTGTGTTACTCGTTTCCTAGTTGGACAACCAAACCCTACCGTGGTTACCAAAATCAGTCAGTTTCGTGTACACCCAAAACATGTGTTCTTTGCATTCATTACATAGGTTACAAAGATTATTGAATACTTATGTGGTCCAATAAATAAGTAATTTAGTGGGAATCAATTGGAAGTGTCAGTAGATCACATGAAACATATCGGCCCAATGATTTAATCTTACTCACACACATGCCACTTAACACAAAATTACATAATCTAAAATCAATCATATAAAACACAAGATCATATCAAAACTCAATTCATGATCGATGTGCTGATTCATCAAGCAATCATATAACAATATCACAACAACATCATCGAGTCCTAAACAATCATGATTCGGGTCCAATACTCATTACCATGAACATACCTAAATCATAACAGTTCTAACAACATGAATTCAACGCATGCAGAATCATGAATGAACCACTAAGTCCTCATATTTTCTCAATTCATATAGGCGACATGTACAATTAGGTTTATGAACACTAGCATGCATCCCTACTCATTTTTCTCATTAGTGTTAGCACATAAACATCTTGATTGTTATCCCAATTCACATCAAATCACATATAGCCAAGCTCGATTAACAGAATCAATATGAGTATAAATACTAACCAGAAAATCGTATTTGATGAACTAGAACAAGGGAGGAAAGAGTGAGTCGAAGGGAGGGCTTGCCGAGTTCAAAGAGTTGCTGCCGTCCCCGATGTGCCCATAATGGAGTTTAGGGTTTGCAAAAGGTTGAAGTATGCGCTCATACCTGCATGCCCATATACAAAAGGAAGGGTGGGTTGGGTTTCGTTTGGGCTCGAAGGTGACATGGGCTAGATCAAATGCATGGGCCGAGATTTAAAGATACCATGATGAGGGAGTGTGAGATCATGAAAGAGGTGTGCGACTCGATATAATAATCATTCAAGAGTTATCGGCCCAATAGCATTTGATATAATTATGTTTTAGTCAAACATCTTGGCACAATTTAATCATAGATCATCACGTGAAGGTTAGTTGTCATATTTTGTTTTCGCGGCTCATTAATCAACTCAAGAACTCATCAATTGTATTAATTCAATGTTTGCATGTGAATAATAGTTAATGGTAGCCCATGTGAGAATCATAACATTCAAGCGGCCCGGTAAGACTTTATTGTTTGAAATCATTGTCAGGTCCATGCTTCGAGTAAATGTTACTACTCAACATCTAACAACTCACTTATCAATCCAAACATAACAACTATTTCAATCATTCACATATCACACTCATGTTACGACACAAAAACGAATCGTGATAGCATGTTATACATAGAAAAGAACCTTGGGATTTCAGGTTGTCACATCATCCCCAACTTGAAAGAAATTTCATCCCGAAATTTGATAAGTCCAACCAGAGAGTGGTAGTTCGAGATTACTACGGATTTTTCTCAGGTGCTACATCATCCCCAACTTGAAATGGAATTTCGTCCCGAAATTCACCAGTGATATCCGAATTAGATTGATCAGTAGGAAAAAGTTGAGGATATTTGAGTTTCATTTGATCCCCGTGCTAGCACGTGACTCCAGTCCACGTCTTGAGTTCCAACGAACACTCACGATTGGAATTCGATTGTGTTAACGAACCTTAGACTCTAATAAGGGTATCACAAGCGTTTCGTCGGTCAAACATTGTCTTAGATTCGAGACATAAATGGCATTGTGTACGTTACCCAATTCGTCAGTTAACTCGAGTTTGTGAGCCATGCCACCGATTCATTCCAGAAATTCGAATGTCCCAACGTATCGTAAACTAAGCTTGCCATGTTTTCTAAAGCGCACCGCACCCTCCCAGGGTGAGACTTTCGATTATGTCGCGTTCACCTACAACGATCTCCCAGTGTTTCCTAAGCTTATCAGCTTTCCTGACAGTCACGTGTTGCCGCCAAACAATTTCCGATCTAAGCAATCTTCCAAAGAGTTTCGAGTACAAGTCCTGGATCTGTGATTAGGTTGTCACCCACCATAGTCCAACAAGAAGATTGGTATTATCATCCATGCAATGCCCCAAACAGAGTTGTCTGAGTACTAGAATGGTAACTGTCACAGTAGAACTCAACCAAGGGTAAATATCCCTCAAATTTTACTAAAGTCAACCACACACGTACTCGCAGCATGTCTTCGAGTGTCAGGATGGTTCGTTTACTCTGTCCCTCTGTCCTACGGTGATAAGCTGATGGGTGTCAAGTGTTATATATATTAGGTGTATATTTTAAGCCCCTTTAACACTTTTTAGTCAAGTTTTAAATTTATAAAACACGATATTTACTAACACTAGACACCCATATGGGCAAGTGCACCCATCGTGAGCGTAGTATAGTGTTGGTAAGATACCGAGGTCGTCCAAGGACACATGAGCTTTTAGTACCGGTTTATCCTCAACGTCTAATCAAATCAAAAAGTTTAGAAAAATGTTTTTAAGCTAAGAAAAATAAAAACTAACTAAAAATGCTGAAAATAAAAATAAAAATAAAAACAGATAGACAAGATGAATCACTTGGTTCCGACTCGTATCTAGTGTAACCTTTGATTATTTCCGCACTTTTGCACTTTTTAAGAGATTATCTTAGTTATTGTAGTAGGCCCCTCTTTTGAAGGTGACGTTACCCTCACCCCAGTAGTTTGAGTCAGCAAGGATACAATCCTAAAAGGGTGGATTATTGAAAGATAATTAATTAAGTTATTAATGCAAATTATGGTAGGCCCCTCTTTTGGAGGTGACGTTACCCTCGACTAAGTAGTCTGAGTCAGCAGGGATACAGTCCAAAATAGCCGGGTTATAGTATTAATAGTAGTTAACTTATGAGGGGATCAAAGAGTTTGGACCCCCGCCATCCAATACCGTTAAGTATTGAAGGAGGTCCTACTAAATTTGACCCAGGTCCATTGCAGGACCTCTAAACACTGAACAATGGCAAGACCTTTACCAAACCGTTCCCTTAACCCCCGACCAGGTAGCCAACATACCTCCATATAGACCGTGGAGATATGAATGGTGAAAATCTTTTATTTTATATAGACAGTAAAATAATGTCAAGACACCACGGACAAATGATAAGGAAAGATCACCTTCAACATAAGAAACTCATTATTAAAGTCATTAATACAAAACCAAATAAAAAGTGCGAAAAGATTAAAAATAAAAAGTATTACACTAGACACTTTGTCTTCACCAAGTGATGTAAGAGACTTAGGCAAACATGGCCTTGATTGTCAAGAACTCTTACGATCAATCTTGGATCCCGAGATGACTCACACACTCTACGATGGACAATGGATGATGGTGGTGGATGATGGTGTTATGGTGGTGGTGGGTGGTGGGTGAAGTGTGAGAGAGGTGGTGTGCCAAGGGATGGTTTGAGCTTGAGCCAAGCACTCCTATTTATAGGCTGAACAGAAGCTCGGGCACGGCCCCGTGTCCAGTGGGCACCGCCCCGTGTCCACATCCTTCTCTTTCTTCATTTAATGCAGTTTTGTCTTTTTAGTTGACCACGCCCCCGTGTCCGCTGAGCACGACCCCGTGGTGCAGAAGAATCTTTGTACTATGAAGATTTGCTGGATTGTGCGAATCTTATAGTTGACCACAGCCCCATGTCCGCTGAGCACGGCCCCGTGGTGGGTAATAGAAGCTTCTACCACTTTGTCTTTTCTGCTGACACTTGGGCACGCCCCCGTGCTGGCTGAGCACGGGGCATGTTCAGTCTTCTGTTATCTTGTTTTGCTTGGGAAGATGCTGTCGTGGGGTCGGGCATATCACGTCTTGTTCCTTTTCTTGTATTTATGTTAGATTTTGATGTCTTTTTGCTTCTTTTGTTAATTTGAGCTCATTTAATCCTGAAAATACAAAAGGAAGACAAAAGCACACTTTTTCCAACATTAGTACTAAAAAAGGGTTAGTTTTATGCCACAATTGATGAAATTTATATGTTGCATTTTGCACACATCATAAGCAATAGATCAGTATGGATCAGAATCAGAGGTAACAGGAGTTTGCATCTCGTGCCTAAAAAAACGCCTCTCTCCGAGGAACATTCACAAGCTGTGAAGACTCGTTAGTTTCCTTGATTGCAAGGAAGTGTGCTGATTACGTGAGACAATCATCGATCGCCCAGGTGATATCGTTTCCGTTTCGAGTTTTAGGTAGGCCGATAACAAGATCCGCGGCAGTCTGTTCCCACTTCCATATGGGTGTTTCTGATTGCTGACACGAATTCGCACAAGTCAAACTTCGTTTACTTCCATTGCTATGTGGGCTTTCATGCCCGAACACCAATACACATGTGATACATCCTATCAAAACCAGGACGAGCAGAATGTCGAGACTTGTGTGCTTCACCCAACACGAGTTCCCTAAGGTTGTTGCATAGTAGGATCCATTTTTATTCCACAAGGTCGATTCCCCTTGCCCCGCATGGATGCAGCTTGACAATTTTCTTCCTCTGGTGCTTCGGGTTAGGTAGAACGAATCTGATCAGGTAGGTTAGAGTTGATGGTGAATGCCAAGCTCGTATACGTTTTAGGTTTCACAATCGTAGACGTTCAAGAGTTCCATCCAGGGATGCCATCACCTGTTTAGCTCCTTCGAACCAAAGATACGCGGGAGGCCCTTGTGATCGGTCTAATGAGTGCATTTAGTACCGTCTAAGCAATGCCTCCAAACTTAAATCCAAAGACCATGGTTTCCATCCCAAGTTGTTAGTCGTGCAATTCTTCATATAAATCCACAACATAAGCCATCACTCCCTCGCGTTGCATCAGCACGCAGCTGAGACTCTGAATCGAACAACATGGTACACTATCGGACCACCCGTACCATCAGGTAAGGACAACACTCAGTGTATTGTAGAGTTTGGTTCCAAAGCTGAAAAGACGTTCTCCTGTTTGTCTCCCACAAATGCATAGCACCCTGCTGTGCTAAAGAGATTTAAAGCTGTGCGATCTTCAAAAATCCCTTGACGAATCCGCGATGGCATCCAGCGTGACTAAGAAATTACTGTATCCCCGAAAGACTATCTGGTGCCGATCAAGTTCTAATAAAATGGACCTTAGCGATATCCACGTGTATCCCCACTTCGTTGATTACATGACCAAGAAAGTGTACCTCCCAAATCCTGAAGTCACACTTAGGTAGACTTCGCGTGGAGGTGCTCCTCCCCTAGGAGCTCTAGGACAAAATACAGGTGACGTTCATGGTGTCCTTTGCCCCTGGTAGTGATTCTAAACATCACAGATAAATGCGGTCGACGAATCTGGCGAAACGAGGTTGACGCATACTACCCATGTGATCCATGAGGTTGCAGGTGTGTTGGATATCTTAAGTAACTTGAACAGGAAATCGTAGTGGCCATACTGGATCTGTAACACCGTGTTAGGAATCATCCTCCCCATGGTCTTTCATCAGATGATGGTTCGCTCGTTAGTCAATCCCCGAATGGGAGCTTGACCCTCGCAACTGGTCAACAGGTTGTCAATACATGGTCGGGGCGAACAGTTCTTGACAGTCACCTTGCTGAGTTCTCGATAGTCAGTATGCTTACGAAAAGGCTTGTCTTCCCGAATATAACTGGGCTCCCCAAAGCGAAAATCTAGGTCTAACAAAACTCCTGTCCAACGGTTCCTGTTGGTGATTAGACGGTTCTTGCAACCCTCCTGGTGCAAGACGGTATGAGTACGAGTAATCAGGACTGCCTCCGGTGCGAGATCAACTGAGATCCTACCTAACAGTTGTTGAAGTAGATCTGAAGGTTCCTCGGGTAGCACACTGAGAAGAATCATGAACAATTAGTGGATCCTCGATCCTTAACATTAGTAACGGTTGCCAACATAGCGGGTAAAACCTCTGTAGACACTCCTGGGCCTTCATGGCTGAAATGGCGCTAACCTTTACACCACTCTGATACTTTAGGACAGATAACGATTCTCCACTAGGGAGAGGGCTTCGCCAAATTGTCTCCTCACAGCGTATATCTTCGCGATTTCCGGATAACCAATCCACACCAACTGCTGCATCGAAACTATCAAGGATAGCAGAAGGAAGGTCGATGTCGAGCACTTGTCCCACAAGGTCGAGTTTGCATCCAAACGAACATATGAGGTTTCAATTGACTTGCCATCGGCCATTTCCACACCAAGTTTGGTTTCAAGAAGTATCCGGGTTGAACTGAACAGAGACAAAGTGATTGGCTACTCATACTAACCACCATGTTGCTATAATCCTGGTGTTGCCCACGCCAATCCTAAATGCCCTTCCTTAAGTTTCATTTCCGGTGTTGCTGTTTTCGTTACAAGAATTTCCAGTATTACCGTCGTTCCCATGGTTGTTGTCGTCTTATTTTAACAATAGCCAATCCATGTCGTAAGCACCTTCATTTCCATACCGAAGGCCATGATTACAAACACCTTGTTGTCGCCGTGACTGTTGTCTCTAATGTCGTTGCTCGAAACGGAGCTCTACGATCTTTCGCCCATCAAGTCCATCTTTTCACATTTTGTGCCACGTCCTAACGCGCTACTCACTGTGCTGGCAGTTACACATACCACACTATAGTTAATTGTCATTGCTTGTGTCCCGATTGATTCGTAAGTGTTGACTCCCATAAGTCGCTTACTAGGGTTTGGGGATTTTGATGGATACCAATTTACTGGTGTCCGTTGCCGTTAACCAGGGCCGTTCTAATACTGAGGTCGGTGAGATACTACGCTCGTCCTCTTGCCCCTCGATCTTGCAAGTTGATTGAGTAATACATAGTATGTTGCCAAAGTGTTGCAGAGGGGATCGTACTTTGGGATCTAAGACGTCAATATGCTGAGTTCCAACCAATGAAGAGGAGTGAGAAAGGTATCGACCAATCATTCGACGCTGCGATATCCAACTCAGGGACGTTCATACTAGCACCTAACATTCTACACAGTTCGCTAGGCGTTCAGATGGGCGTTCAAGTAATACTCGATAGCTTCGAGATTCGTAAGGATTCAGAGAGGAGTGAAAAGATCACGTTTAAGTAGGAGGCAATCATTGCTAGGACTCCTATAGATTTGTTACGTTTCTCACTGATTAAATAACAGAGCAGAAACCCTTTTTCACTCGTTAAGCCTCACTGGGACTCACATGCACCCCACATTATTATTATTATGTGTGCACCCACAATAATATTGTGATTTGCATGCTCATCTCAGTTCCTCCTAACTCGTGTTAAATGGTTTTTCAAACTCAGATATCAAACGGAGGTTGTCAGAGTAATGAGGTCACAGAAATCCAAGGACTATGACATACTATCAACGCAACATAATATAAGCAAGTAATCCATGCCATCATGCTATAGTGACGAGTGTGTGTTCGTATGTTATGTCATACACAAATGTGTACTAGTCATGTAATGTATGCAACAAGTATGAGAGACGAACCTTGCAATCTGGAGCTGAGCGTCATGGTCGTATTCACGTATTCAGAACTGTTCGGTTATAGTTTGGTTTTACAAAACGTTTTAAAACCAAGTTCACTATAACAAGTGGCTCTGATACGAAACTGTCACACCCCCAAAATACCACATGCGGAATCCCCCGCGAGGCGAGTGACGTACCAGGATCCAGCCACTAATCACCTTGAACTCATAACAAGATTTCAAATAAAAGCTCTCATTCATTGATATAAAGTATTTCAAAACATAACTTATAACTCGATGTGTTCAGCGGAAGCATAATGTAAAGTTTAACCAAAATCCAAATGTATGAAATCAACTAGTCTCGTTTCAAGTTTCCATGTATCTCGACCCATGACCACTCCAGCATCCTAGACAGCAAGTTCCACACTCACACGTATCAATAACCTGCGAGCATGCACACACGTGTATCAGACAACGCTGGTGAGTTCATAGTTTTACGAAAACGTTAGTTACCAAGTGTTTAGTTCCGTTCATTGATTACAATGTTGATAATACCTCGGATACAAGACGCCTCCTGATGTATGTTTTGCCCGTTCCCCAGTGCTCTTATCAAAGCACTGGGCATGACTGGGGTCATTAGTTCACACCCGTCCTCTCTGGTACGGGGTGAGGGTGCCAAACCTAAGTAGCGCTACCAACTAATACCCCGTTACCTCTCCGGTAACAAAAAAATGGGACTTAAAAGTGATAGGGTGAGAGTATTATTGATGTGTGCAAAATGCAACATATAAATTACATCAATTGTGGCATAAAACTAACCCTTTTTTAGTACTAATGTTGGAAAAAGTGTGCTTTTGTCTTCCTTTTGTATTTTCAGGGTTAAATGAGCTCAAATTAACAAAAGAAGCAAAAAGGCAGCTAAATCTAACATAAGTACAAGAAAAGGAACAAACATGGCATGCCCGACCAACCCGAAAGCATCTTCCCAAGCAAAACAAAAGAACAGAAGGCTGAACACGCCCCGTTCTCAGTGAACATGGGGGCGTGCCCAAGTGCCAGCATAAAAGACAAAGCTATAGAAGCTTCTATCGCCCACCACGGGGCCGTGCTCAGCGGACACGGGGCCGTGGTCAACTATAAGATTCGCAGAATCCAGGGAAATCTTGATAGTACAGATATGCTTCTGCACACGGGGGCGTGCCCAGCGGACACGGGGGTGTGGTCAACTAATGCAGACAAACTGCAATTAAGGAAGACAGAGAAAAGGATGGACACGGGGCCGTGCCCACTGGACACGGGGCCGTGCCCGGGCTACTGATCAGGCTATAAATATGGGTGCTTGGCTCATTTGCAAACCATCCCTTGGCACACCACCTCTCTCACACTTCACCCACCACCCACCACCATCACAACACCATCATCCACCACCATCATCCATTGTCCATCATAGAGTGTGTGAGTCGTCTCGGGATCCAAGATTGATCGTAAGAGTTCTTGACAATCAAAGGCCATGTTTTCCTAAGTCTCTTACATCACTTGGTGAAGACAAGTGTCTAGTGTAATACTTTTTATTTTTAATCTTTTCGCACTTTTTACTTGGTTATGTATTAATGACTTTAATAACTAGTTTCTTATGTTGAAGGTGATTCTACCTTATCGTTTGTCCGTGGTGTCTTGGCATTATTTTAATGTCTATATAAAATAAAAGATTTTCACCATTCATATCTCCATGGTCTATATGGAGGTATGTTGGCTACCTGGTCGGGGGTTAAGGGAACGGTTTGGTAAGAGTCTTGCCTTGTTCAGTGTATAGATCCTGCAAGGACCTGGGTCAAATTTAGTAGGACCTCCTTCAATACCCACCGGTATTGGATGGCGAGGGTCCAAACTCTTTGATCCCCTCATATGTAAGCTACTATTAATACTTTAACCCGGCTACTTAGGACTGTATCCCTGCTGACTCAGACTACTTAGCCGAGGGTAACGTCACCTTCAAAAGAGGGACCTACCACAATACGCATTAATAACTTAATTAATTATCTTTCAATAATCCGACCCTTTAGGATTGTATCCTTGCTGACTCAAACTACTGGGTTGAGGGTAACGTCACCTTCAAAAGAGGGGCCTACTACAATAACTAAGATAATCTCTTAAATAGTGCAAAAGCGCGGAAATAATCAAAGGTTACACTAAACACGAGTCGGAACCAAGTGATTCATCTTGTCTATCTGTTTTTATTTTTATTTTATTTTTCAGCATTTTAGTTAGTTTTTATTTTTCTAGTTTAAAACCTTTTTCTAAACTTTTGATTTGATTAGACGTTGAGGATAAACCGGTACTAAAAGCTCTTGTGTCCTTGGACGACCTCGGTATCTTACCAACACTATACTACGCTCACGATGGGTGCACTTGCCCATATGTGTGTTTAGTGTTAGTAAATATCGTGTTTTATAAATTTAAAACTTGGCTAAAAAGTGTAAAAGGGCTTAAAATATACATTAAAAACCATACACACTACACACGCATAAATTATCCAACATCCCAGTTTTAACCCAAAAGACTTATCCCTCTCCGGGATACCCACTGACTGTCCCAACCACCGGGATGCATGCTCAACAGTAGTGAACTCACCTTTGGTTTGCTCAGTATGCTATGTTACCCGTTTCCTAGTTGGTCAACCAAACCCTACTATGGTTACCAAAATCAGTCAGTTTCATGTACACCCAAAACATGTGTTCTTTGCATTCAATACATAGGTTACAATTAAGCAGAACACATATCAATACGCAAGTTGTAGCAAGTATTTGGGCCTTACATCCAATCACAACACAAGTTCGTATCACACCATAACACATGTCAAGTGGTTCGATTCGCGTTCGAACATACATGCAAATTATAACTATAGATCATGCAACACAGATATCCGTATCATTATATACCGTCTCATTACACAAGTTTATATATCGTATCATTACATAAGTTTATTTACCGTATCGTTACACTAGTTTATATGCCGTATCATTACATCAATCACACGAGTTATCTGCCCGGTCCAAAAGTGTACAACTTATGTCTCTAGCCTAACTTCCAAATTTAGCTCATAGCCCAACCCCCTAGTACCCGGCCCAGCTGTCCACTGCCATAACCACCTGATGTGCGGCCCAATTGGTCCTAATCCAACCAAGAGGTGCTCAAAACAACGTGGCCCAACACATGTGGCCTGTGGATCGAGGATGCAGCCCAAAACGTAAACAACCCCTTGCAGCCCAATTCATAAACACTTTCATATTGTCCAATACCCGTGAGTGTGTGATCATGCATTACTATCAGGTCTAATAATAAACAATCAAAACATTTTGCTTCTTTCAATATTAAAAGGATTCAATCACAGGGCTCAATAAATCTGACATACAATTAATGAAAAGGTGATTGCTTTCAACGGCCCAATTAGATGCATCCATCATTTGATATCACATGTTATTTCTTTACATTTGAAAGATTATTGAGTACATATGTGGTCCAATAGATAAGTAATTTAGTGGGAATCAATTGGAAGTGTCAGTAGATCACATGAAACATATCGGCCCAATGATTTAATCTTACTCACACACATGCCACTCAACACATAATTACATAATCTCAAATCAATAATATAAAACACAAGATCATATCAAAACTCAATTCATGATCGATGTACTGATTCATCAAGCAATCATATAACAATATCACAACAACATCATCGAGTCCTAAACAATCATGATTCGGGTCCAATACTCATTACCATGAACATACCTAAATCATAACAGTTCTAACAACATGAATTCAACGCATACAGAATCATGAATGAACCACTAAGTCCTCATATTTTCTCAATTCATATGGGAGACATGTACAATTAGGTTTACGAACACTAGCATGCATCCCTACTCATTTTTCTCGTTAGTGTTAGCACATAAACATCTTGATTGTTATCCCAATTCACATCAAATCACATATAGCCAAGCTCGATTAACAGAATCAATATGAGTATAAATACTAACCAGAAAATCGTATTTGATGAACTAGAACAAGGGGGAAAGAGTGAGTCGAAGGGAGGGCTTGCCGAGTTCAAAGAGTTGCTGCCGTCCCCGATGTGCCCGTAATAGAGTTTAGGGTTTGCAAAAGGTTGAAGTATGCGCTCATACCTGCATGCCCGTATACAAAAGAAAGGGTGTGTTGGGTTCCGTTTGGGCTCGAAGGTGACATGGTCTAGATCAAATGCATGGGCCGAGATTTAAAGATACCATGATGAGGGAGTGTGAGATCATGAAAGAGGTGTGCGACTCGATATAATAATCATTCAAGAGTTATCGGCCCAATAGCATTTGATATAATTCTGTTTTAGTCAAACATCTTGGCACAATTTAATCATAGATCATCACGTGAAGGTTAGTTGTCATATTTTTTGTTTTGGCGGCTCATTAATCAACTCAAGAACTCATCAATTGTATTAATTCAATGTTTGCATGTGAATAATAGTTAATGGTAGCCCATGTGAGAATCATAACATTCAAGTGGCCCAGTAAGACTTTATTGTTTGAAATCATTGTCAGGTCCATGCTTCGAGTAAATGTTACTACTCAACATCTAACAACTCACTTATCAGTCCAAACATAACAACTATTTCAATCATTCACATATCACACTCATGTTACGACACAAAAACGAATCATGATAGCAAGTTATACATAGAAAAGAACCTTGGGATTTCGGGTTGTCACACTATGTGTTTTCATAGTGTCAAGAACGAGTACTAAGTCTAGATGATTAGTTTCTTGTATACTTACTTTCTATATATTTTAAATTCTGAATTCCTAATCCTCTGTTATCATCCAAATACTCATACACTTATGTTTCCTCGTGTAGAAGGACTTGGTGTTCCATCCTCAATCAACCAACAAACTCTTCACGGATTAACAAGTGGAAGCTTGCAAAACCATGAGTACACTTGACCCATTTTACCTTTAAAAACACTTTGGGTTGTAACATGTTAATATACAAACTTCACTATCACACACTTAAACATGCTTTATACTCTCAATCCTATATACATGCTACTTGTTTACTTTGGTTCATGCTAAATTATACATGCTTTATGTCATTAACTTTGCTAAGCCCCAACTTAACATATATAGTGCTATAGGAGTAGCACGCTGCCCGTTGGAGTCTTGTTAAGTCTTTATTCATTCTTGAACGGTCTCATTACTTTTATGGCGAGGGATGCTAAATACTAGTGGACACTTGGGTTTGACATATTGCGATGATGCTAGGTACCTTATTTACAAATTACCATGTGGATTCAAGAAAATGGTTTTATACTTATGCTATACTTATACAAACTTGTGTACTCGCCTTTGCTTTTGCATTGAACTTTATTTTAAACATGTTACAGGTTGATGATGATGATCGTATGAATCTAGTAGGATTGACTAGAAACACGCTCAAGAAATTACTAGATTTGATTTATTATGTTATGTTAAACTCGTTGTATTGTCCTTTGTTTGTTGTAATTTGAATTTCATGTAATGTACTTGACAATTTGAGTTATGCAATGAAAACAGTTTTGATTTAAATATTGCCACAATTAGCGTTATGCGTGATGAGCAATCTCTGTTCGTCCCACTCCGATTATTCTGCCATTGGTTGGGGTATGACATACTATTTCAAGAGGCACCCACTTAAACAACATTTCATTCAAATGCATCAACACTGAATAACCTTTCAAGTGATGATCATTAAATTATAGTGGCTAATATGTTGAAGACACAATGTTATTGATATTCTTGATTGTTAAATGTTGTTACTAATGCATATTAGAATACCAGCAAGCATCTGCCGGAAACATCTAAAATGGGTTAATTGTTGACACAAATCAGGGATTTAAAATCTGATTATGGTAGCGACAGTCTGTTGACTTAGTCAATTCAAGAGCTGCCATAAAAGAAATAACAACTCATCATCATTTAGCTACAATTCAGGAGTTCATTGATTTCATACTAAAACCTAAAACATGTAATTATTGAGAAAATGCAATAAATGTAGTAAAAAATCTATCTAATGTAATTACATATAATATACTAGTCTAAGTACCCGTGTAATACACGGGTGGCTGAACAACAAAAAATTTATACTTTAATACGTAAATACTTTATTACAGGTACGTTCGAATATTAAGATAAAGAGTTAATTACTGTTTTCGTCCCTGTGGTTTATCAAAAATCACTATTTCAGTCCATTAGTTTAAAAATTACGATTTCAGTCCCTGTGGTTTCACTTTCGTAACCATTTCAGTCCACCTCGTAACTATTTCAGTCCCTGTACTTAATAGAATAATGGATTGAAATGGTTACGAAAGTGAAACCACAGGGACTGAAAAAGCAATTTTTAAACTAATGGACTGAAATAGTGATTTTTGACAAACGACAGGGACGAAAACAATAATTAACTCTACGATAAATCATAGAAAGTACGTGAAATAACGAAAATACATGATAAACATAAAAATTTCACAAGTTATTGAAGATCTCTTTATATACAACATTCATTGTTTTATTTGTAGGCCTGCCTTCGTTGTCAAGTATTAGTAGCTTGATTCCATCTCGTCTTGTAACCCTCGATAAAGCTACGTACAATTGACCATGTGTGAAAACTATTTGTCTCAAGTACAAACCAACCTTAGATAGCGACTGGCCCTGGCTTTTGTTGATCATCATCGCAAAATATAAGATGTTACCCAATACCCGAGAAACAAAGCAGATATATTTTAAGAATCGTAACCCAACCTGCCAATTCCACATAAGTATCCTCAGTTGAGTTCAAATGTAACATGTTACTTGTGCTATATATACAGCAAGTAAAAAAGATATGGTATTTATAATACCCTGTTAACAATATATTTATTGACAATATGTTTAGCAAAAGTTTCAAAACAAAGATTATTTCAATACCTTAACAAAAAATTCAAGACAACCGGGGGCGGAGCTTTTAAGGGACCAATGAGCTTCAACTATGAAAAGATACAGTGTGTAGGAATTAATGGACCAATGAGCTTCAACTATGAAAAGAGCACGTTTATTATCGCTCTAAGAAAATAGCAAAAGTGCAAAAGTGACTTTGAGATCCTCTATATGCATCTAAACAAATTAGTGAACCAGTTAGCTCCAACAATGGAAATATCATGTTAAGCTAAAAAAATTAAGTATGATATTTGCGTTGTTAGTACATTTATGTCTATCGCCTTCGTCAATCCGAGCCGTAGCAAGAAACAGAAGAAAACGAGTCGTTATATTAGTGATAGCTAGACAAAAGGCAAGGTGGCAATATTGTAATTAATGAGAAATCTCATTAAAAGCCAAGGCCTATAAATAGGAGCTTTATGTTTAGATTAGAGACTTTTGCTACATTTGTAATTTGGAGCTTTCTAGATCTAGAGAGAGAATCTAGAGAGAGAAAGTGATTCAAGGTGCTGTACGATTTCAAATTTCTAATAGAATCACGTTAATATTACATCGTGTGTGTTAGGTTGCGTTCGTGTACGGATTCCGCACGTTATACGTTCGTTTTGCAATCGTTTTGGAGTCAAAACCGGTCCTACAATACTAGGTCTTTATGCTTAGTGATATCTGGGGTATTATCTCGGGACTTCTGATTTTGAGGAAGCAATGGCCTAGTCCCCGGAGAATACTTTCTGCTTGCTTGAAATATAGCGCCGCCCTCAGCAAATTGATGAAACAATAAAATTGATAGTCATTGCTGTTGTAATACAAAAGATCCTCTAAAGGGGACACACCAAAAGTCGAGCCGTCATCTCTCTGCTGAACGGAAGTTCTGACCTGAGCTCTCACGGTTTCGTACTATAATTTATTCCCCTTACAGATATCATCTAGGTATACTCACCTGTAAGACTGAATATTGGGATCTGGATACGGGAGTATATTCAAGAGGTGGGACACATGAATGAGTTTAAGTTCTTAATGCACCTAATTCATATCCTGAATCAGTTGAAGTTTGTGTGAAAATTTAAGTGGTATCAGAGCAGGAGCTCGATTACACTGATCTATCACACATTTCCGCGCAGAAAATCATCAGATTCAGATCCGAATTTCATCATTTCTTCATCTTTCACTCATTTTTCACGATCTGAATGGTTTTTCGTAAAATTGAACAGGATTTTACGGTCGAAAATTCATGATTTTTTGATATGATGTGCGAAAACACTTGATTTACAACCCTACCAAATTTCAGATTCAAACTCCTAGCCGTTTAGGAGAAATCGAAAGTTTTAGGTCCGATTTCATATCATTCAGCAAGACCGCTTGAACTGTTCGCTTGAAGGAACTTGTTTTGTTCGCTTGAAAAGTGTTGTATTTTGGAAGCAAATTGGTTCTGATCGCTTGAATAGTTCTCTGTTCGCTTGAATATACGTAGTTCGCTTGAGAAGTTGATAGCAGTTTCAAGTGAGAAGGTGTGTTCGCTTGAAAATGGTTGCTGGTTTCGCTTGAAAGTGCTGTTTGGTCTAAGTTTCGCTTGAAAACCTTGTGGGTTTCGCTACAATTTGACTTTCGCTTGAAATCAGATCTGTTTTCGCTTGAATCAATGCTTTAGCTTGAAAGATCATCAGGTTTCGCTTGAAGGGTTATCAAGTTTTAAGTATCAGCTTTGCCTTTCACTTGAAAGCTGATTTTCAGTATCAACTTGGGTTTCGCTTCAACGTGTTGTGTCACTTGAAGTTTTAGTTCGCTTGAAAGTGAAAATTCCGAGTCAAGATTAATTCACACCAATCAAGTGTCAGTTTATTTCAGGATATTTGATATTGATTGTACTGATTGTGTTTGTTTAATCTGTTCAAGGTTTACATCATGGCTGAAGAATTCTACAACACGTTTTTCAATGCATTCACATCCGAATAGTCCGAGATTGCAAATGTTACACCAAAAATCATTACAAAAGTTATCAATGAGAACATCAAGCATGATAACTTCTATGGAACACACTCAAAGCCACCAACTCTGGAGAGCATTGAAGATTATACATGGTGGAAAGAACGTTTTCTCAATTGGGCAAAAGCGTATGCTCACGAAAGCTGGTTTTGCTTAGAGTTTGGATACGAAAGGCCATAAGATGATAAAGGCGAAGAACTTCCATTCAAGAGGTTATCAAGAGAAGATAAATCTGAGTTTGCTGCCGAACAAAGAATGATTGCTTTGATCCAGTCTGCAATCAGAAATGATATTTTTGCGTTGCTGAATCATGATGGGTCATCTAAATCAGTTTGGGAAGCTTTACGTGTTAAAGCTGAGGGGGGTAAACAGATAAAAAATAACAAAATTGCTTTACTTAAAAAAGAATTTGATCTATTTGATAGTCTAAAAGGAGAGACAGTGAGACAAATGATTGTGAGATTTTGTCATCTTAAAATTGAACTTGAGAGATTTGAGATAGTGAAAACAAGAGAGGAACTTATAGATAAAGTGATTGAAGCGTTACCACGAGCTGATCAGTGGCAAACGTTTGTGTTTATTTTGAAAAATGATGCTTTATATGATACAATTTCTCTTGATGCATTGTTTGAAAAGATAGAGAGTCATGATCTGGAGCTACAAAAGCAAAGCAAGATGATTGGTTCTTCACATCAACAGAATGTTGGATTGTATTACAAAGGTAGTGTACCTTCGGAGAAAGGTGTTGGTTCACCAAAGACAGCATTCAGTGGTGAGAAGATGAAAGAAGCTCAAACAACTTCAACAAGTCATCATTCTGGATATCATTCATCTTCAAAATCAAATTCTGATGAAGCTGAGGAGATTCTATGCAACATCGCTCTTAAGTTGAAAAATTCTCCGGCAATGAGCATTAGTGCAGCTAAACAACAAATGAGTTTCCTTGCATCTATTTTGGAATCGTATGAAGGTCTTGTAGCTGGAAAAATTGGAAACTCCGAATTAACCAAAGAAGACTACGACCAGATTGATCCGGAAGAGATGGAGCTCATTGACATTCGTTGGTGTTTAGCTAGTTGCATCTGAAGAGCACAGAGATATATGGAAATTACTGGAAAACAATCTCTTGGAGGTGCATCAACTAAGCTTGGATTTGACAAATCCAAAGTGACCTGCTTCAAATGTAAGCAGAAAGGTCATTTCAAGAGAGAATGCACTAATTCTGCAGTTGGTGGAAATGAACATCCGTTCAATGATGATTACTACCGAAAGGCAATCTACCATCGTAGCAGAGAAGAGCCTAAGATGATTGAAGATAAACCTAAATCGAGAGCTTATTTTGTAATTCAAGATTATGAAGGTTTTGATTGGTCCGAGATATGTCCAGAAGAAGATCGTTTGGAGAATGTTCGAAAAACAACTCATGGGAAAGCTATAACAGAGGAAAGAAAGTTTGTTTTTGTTGCTGAAATCCGTGAAGAGAAAAATGAAGATAAAGATAAAGTTGAAATGAAGGAGAAAACTCGAGAAGAGATCTTGAGTGAGAAAACTTATCGAGAAAGAAACGTTGTTTACAACAGAATGGATGAGATGCAAGAAGAATATGAGAGTGCTGTTATGAGCAAAAGATGGGATAAAAAGAGAGAGTGTTACTTCAACAGAGAAGGAGAACCATTTGTTCCAAAGAAAGACATAATCTTTGATGATGTTCTTCTCATAATTCCTTTGAGAGCCGAATACTATAGAAATGTGATGAAAGATGACACATATGCTAAAAGGCATGAAAAGGAGATCAGATATGCCATGACATCGTGTCTAAGAAAAAGGGATGAAGAGAGAATGAAGAAGAATGTTGAGAGTATGTGACGTGATGTCGAAGTCTCAATCAAATTTAATCCAATTACTACTAAATAGTTAGCGGCAAGTGGGTATCGAACACAGGGAGTTTGTGGAATGTATGTTATCTAAGTGTATATCTAACTTGACTAAATTAATCTAATTGCAAATAAAATAAATTCAAGAGTGGGTTTGATTGGTTGATTTTTAAAACTAAGACTACTATTCTAATTGCAAAATGGAAGTGTTTTGGTTGTAAACAAATTAGAGACGAGTGACCATCTTTAGTTTCCGGTTTGCTTCAACATTTGTGCTATCATTCACCAGAAAGAACTACATAGACATAGTTCATGTGCAATTACTTGTTGTGATAAAAGGGAACTAAGTACTCAAAATCCTAGAACGTGAGGTTGTTACCCGATGACCAATTGACCCTTACCCGATCCTAGTTCTACCCATGATATCTCGATTGCCAACGGCACCAAAAACGTATGGTTTCAAAATAGAATAATCATAAGCATCAACAATTTACAAGCAAATAAGAACACACCATGATAAATAAAACATAAATTCAATTTACCATTCTAGAAATATGAAATCAAGCACAATTGTCTCTACAAACCTTCAACTAAAGATGACCATAAAGAGTTTATCCATTCATGGCTAGAACAACCATCTTCACAATTAGTTCAATGTTCATATGGATTAAAAACACTAACAAGATGTTTAGAAATTGTTTCAAGCCCTCTAGAACACCCAAAATTCATCTCTAAAGTGTATGTAACCGAATGGGAATCATTGGTACTCAAAAGACATCATTAAATGCCAATAAATGGGGCAGTTACAACTTTTACGCAGGTCAGAGCCGTAACCTACGACCCTCCGCCGTAGGTTACGGTCAATAAAACTCTTACGGTGGGCCAGAACTGAGCTACGGTGGACCAGAAAACACAGTGAGGGCCGTAACCTACTGCCAGGAGCCGTAAGTTACGGCGGCACCAGATTTCGTTTTCTTGTTTTCTTCATAAATTTCTCGTTTCAACTCCGTTTTCTTCGCCGTTTTCGCCCACGTTCTCGTAATTTCATCCTCTATCATGTGATATTCTTAGTTCTTCAATTCCAATATTTATTTTTTATTGATGCGCCAAATTCCTTCCCCTTTAAGCTCCATTTACACCTGCACGTCCAAACAACTAGTAGTTACCAAGTTCAAACAATTAAACGTGTAAAGCATGGGATTTTAATCTTTTTAAGGTACTTAAGGGTTGTCCTATGGATCACCCGTCAGTATGGTTGAAGAATTAAAGAAAGTTGCTGAGGAAGATGTGAAGAAAGCTGTGGAAGTGAAAGAAGAAGTTGTGGTGAATGTAGAAGTTGAGAAAGCTGTTACTGAAGAGCAGCAAGTTGAAGAAACCAAGAAGAAAGAAGAAGTGAAGAATGAGAATTTGGAAACTAGTGATGTTGGTGAAGAAGTTGGTGTTGAAGGAAAGAAGAATGACGCTGATCAGACAGATGCAGCAAACACTGAAGTGCCAATCACTGAGGTAAATTCTAACTCTGAAATCTTGAAAACTGTTGAACAGTGCAAGAAATGCATGGAACCGTGCAGAGCTTGTACTGAAAAAGATGAGCAATTCAGAACAAGAGATCTTGAATTCACTAAAATTGAAAACGTTTTTAAAGAAAAATGCAAAGAAATGCTAGAAAAAGAAAAAGTTTTGAAAGAAAATGATGAAAAATTTTCAGAAAAATGTAAAAAGTTAGAAACAGAAAATGAAGTTTTGAAAGAAAATGTTTCTAAAATGACAGAAAAATGTTCACAAAAAGAAATTGCTTGTAAAGAAATGAAGAAAGAATAAGACTCAATGAAATTAGCATATCATATTACGAAAGAGTCATATGAAAAAGTGAAAGATGAAATGAAATATGCTCAATCACGAATGAATTATCTTTCTGAAACAACTAAAGAACTTAAACGAATGTATTCCATAAAACAAGATGTTGTTAATTCCTATATTGAGGATGTTGCTAAGCTAAAGCGACAAATTGCTGATCTAGAACAGGATAACAACAAATTAAAGAGTTATCACATGTCGTCATATGTGCTTGAACGAATTTTCAATATAAAACCGGGAGATGGTGAGTCTGAGCAAAACAAGAAAGGCATTGGCTCAGAGTTTCATCAAGTTCCACCACCGGGAAAATTTGCATTTTATGATGAGGAAAAAGTTGAAAAAGCTTTCAACATGGTAGACCAATTGCCAGACAACATTGACATAACCTATTCCAAATCTGATGATTCTCATGATTCAGAGGTGGTAGGTAAAGTCGTTGAAAGTGTGTTGAAAGAAGAGTTGGTTGATACAGGTATATCTGAATCACAGGATGAAGATGAAGGAAATCTTCATGATAATTATCTGAAAAACACAAAATCCGAGAAAAGTTTGAATGATGATTCAAAAGGATTAGTTTATACCATGATTGGATCGGACAAATTGTTCTTAGATATTGTATTCCCGATTCAGAATGTGATTTCAGAAAAGGTTGATAAAGTGTTCAAAATGGTTGAGATTGAGAAGTCTAAGATTTCAAAGTTTGTTGGTAAGAGTCATAGAGGTTCGTATAACAAACCTGGTTACAAGAAGAAAAACATGAAGGCTGGGTTGGGTTATAAGAAGAAACAAAGTTGGAAAAGAAATGAAACTCCGCATTTAAAGACAAAAATGAGTTTTGTTCAAGGAAAAAGTTTTGAAGAAGAGGAAAAACTTAAAATTGGACAACAGTCTATTGAAGAGTTCTTAGCTCAAAAGAAAAAGCAACAACCACAGGTCAAAGATGTTTCCATGAGAACATGTTTTAAATGTGATCAAAAAGGACATCTTGCTCGCAAGTGTTCAAATCTGAAACCTGTGGATGTTGACATAAAGAAGATTGATGCTGAGAAACAAAAATCTGAGAATGTGAGACAAAGGTCAACCAGATTTGACTCCAAACAAACTTGGAGGTACAACACAAACAAGTTTGCTTCGAATCAAAACTGGAAATCAGACCCGAACAGGTTCGATTCTAGACAGATCTGGAATTCTCACACACCCAGATTTAGAACAACACAAAGTTGGAAAACAACTGTTGATATGACAAAACCACAAGAGTTTTGGAAACCAAAAGTTGTTCAAAAACAAAATGTTCAAAAAGAGTCTCATTTTTATAAAAGAGGTACGCCGAAAGGTCAAACATGGTCTATTAAGAAACAAATGACTTCGGTAAAAGATGAGAAAGTTGAAGTCAAAGATGGAAAAGTTTTTGATGACAAAGATTTTCCTAAACTGCATGATACATATTGTGTTGAAATGCCTAAGGTCCAACAGACCTGGGCTAAATTGTTCAAGTAATCAAGTAGTCTGAATGTGCAGGTGCTCAACAAATCCGAAGATTGTGAGAATGGAAGTTGGAGCAGCCTGGCACAAGGAGGAGAGGAGGCTGCTGGATCCTGTGTTGGTTGAAACAGGAAGTTTGTTTGTTTTTATGTACATAAATAAACAATATTTTCAAAAATCCTAAAAATTTGAAAAATTAAAAACCAAAAATATGTTTTAGTTTGTTACAAACTTGAAAAACCAAAAATATGTTTGATTTTTATTTTTGTCAAAAATAGAAAATTACAAAAATATGTGTTGATTGAATACGCCGAAACCCTCACGGCTGAACAAACATGATTATTTTCACAAGATTGAAAAACGGTTTTCAAACTGTAAATATCAATGTGTTGTAAATCATGGGGGTACGTTAAAATTGTTGCTTATTATGTTAGATTTTTCTGCAAATCAGTACACTTGAAGCAGAAAATGGATGGCGAGACAAAGCTATCAGTGTTGGTTGTCAAATTTTCTTTAAATGGTTTTGCATTTTAGGGGGAGAAAAATTGTCAGAAAATACAAAAACATTTGAAAATTTTGAAAAAGACAAAAACATGATAAAATTCAAAAATTGAGTTTTTGCATAAAAAGAGGAAATGATAGTACATCAGTAGACAGTTACAGTACGCTAAAGAAATGGAAAGTCAAAATGTGTTAAACGATCTCACCGTGGATGTGTCGGTAGATTTTTATACATTTAGCAAACTTTTTCGGGATATAAACCTAAATTCAAACTTGCTTATTTCGTGGGGAACACTACTTGGATATATAGCTAACCCCTGAAATCTCGTTTGAAGGACCCCTCTTTCTAAGATACTAGGTCTTTATGCTTAGTGATATCTGGGGTATTATCTCGGGACTTCTGATTTTGCGGAAGCAATGGCTTAGTCCCCGGAGAATACTTTCTGCATTGCTTGAAATATAGCGCCGCCCTCAGCAAATTGATGAAACAACAAAATTAATAGTCATTGCTGTTGTAATACAAAAGATCCTCTAAAGGGGACACACCAAAAGTCGAGCCGTCATCTCTCTGCTGAACAGAAGTTCTGACCTGAGCTCTCATGGTTTCGTACTATAATTTATTCCCCTTACAGATATCATCTAGGTATACTCACCCGTAAGACTGAATATTGGGATCTGGATACGGGAGTATATTCAAGAGGTGGGACACATGAATGAGTTTAAGTTCATAAAACATCTAATTCGTATCCTGAATCAGTTGAAATTTGTGTGAAAATTTAAGTGGACAAGTATATCGACAATCTAAGTGAATTGTTTAATTCTTAATGTGTAACTAAGCTCAACGGTACTTGTGACTTGTCAAAAACTGATATGATCCTCTGACGCATACTCAAACAAAAATATTGTCTGTAAATATGTTTGTACATATTTCTTTACTGCTTTATATTTTCAGAAAAATACAAAAAGATTTTTGATTATGCTTTATTTTCAACAACAGATGTCTGAAATGCTGATTTTCAAAATCTAAGTATGTTGATTGTGTTTCTGAAAATAAATCAAGTTCATTAATTTGAAACTTGAAGTATTAAAAAATCAAAAAAAAAAAAAAACAGTTTGTGATATCTCCAAGGTCATTAGTTTGGACTTGGATGATTAACTGTGAGAGATTTTGGATACTTAACACTGCCAAATCTGTAAAGATTGTTGATAGGAGAAGTGATTTAGAAAGTTGAATAGAGCCAGATTACGATTTCTGGAAAATTGAATGTTCAAAACGTTGTTACTTATAAATGTTTGAGAATTGCAGATGTTGTACCAGACTACGATCCCGAAAGCCGAGTCTAAGGGGGAGTCTGAAGACGAGCTCAACGCAAAAGGAAGCGTGGATTCAAGGAGCCATGTAACTATCCTAAAGGAGCTTGTATACGGAAAGCAAGGTGTCGATCCCAAAGCACGGAAGCTTGACGAAAGGGGGAGCCTGATAAAGAAAAGAGTCTACAGAAAAGAGAAGCTGAAGCTGAAGACAGATCCACCGGGATTCTGTTCAAGAAGACTAAAAGAGAAAGAGAAGACGCTACGAGTTTGACTCAATGATCGAGATTGACTGAGGCATTATCCAAGGGGGAGTCTGTTAGTACATTTATTTCTATCGCCTTCGTCAATCCGAGCCGTAGCAAGAAACAGAAGAAAACGAGTCGTTATATTAGTGATAGCTAGACAAAAGGCAAGGTGGCAATATTGTAATTAATGAGAAATCTCATTAAAAGCCAAGGCCTATAAATAGGAGCTTTATGTTTAGATTAGAGACTTTTGCTACATTTGTCATTTAGAGCTTTCTAGATCTAGAGAGAGAATCTAGAGAGAGAAAGTGATTCAAGCTGCTGTACGATTTCAAATTTCTAATAGAATCACGTTAATATTACATCGTGTGTGTTAGGTTGCGTTCGTGTACGGATTCCGCACGTTATACGTTCGTTTTGCAATCGTTTTGGAGTCAAAACCGTTCCTACATGCGTGTACCTATTGGCTTCTGAAACCGAAAGTCCCCATAGAGCACCAGCTACTCTCTCTTGAAGACACGGAGAGGCGTATACACACAATTGTGCAAGAGCCACCTGAAATGAGACAATAAAATAACAATAACAACAACAACAATAATAATAACCGCTTAATGCAAAAGATATTAACTATCAGACTACGTCCGAGAATATTAAAAAGAAATTATTTTGTTTTGCTAGTTTAACATTTATTATTTGTGGATCAAAGTCATGTTGTAACGTAATAATAAGCTAACTCTTAGATGTCATATTCATCGAAAAGACTAAATGAATGAAGTGTATGATTTTGCATATGATGTTCATATGACACAAGTGCAGTGTGTGATAAACCAAGGTACCAGAATTTTAAGTCAAAAGATAAAAAAAAGTCATACCAAGGCTTCAACACCGCCATGTAACGCAATCCGTTCTCGGTTTCTGGCATCATTCGATAAATGCCAAAATGCAGTAGCTGCTTCTTGCCCGGTACAAAACAGATTAATCAAGTTTATGCAACAAGACATTATAAATAAACATCTGTTTTGTTAACGATATAATAGAAAAATGACCTGACAGCATCATGTTGAGAACGAATAAGTAGAATGAGTACATCAATAACTCCATCTTCTTGTCCGACCATAACATTGTTAGTGTTGCTATCACCATGACCCGTTAAATTAGCCAGCGTCGACTATACCATAATAACCACAATATTAGATACGATATTTACTGACATTTCTTTGACTTTACCCACTAATATCCCTCAAATCGTTGAAGTAATATATTATATTATATTATATCATATCATATCATATCATATCATATCATATCATATCATATCATATCATATCATATCATATCATATCATATCATATCATATCATATCATATCATATCATATCATATCATTACCTGCTCTTGCACACCACTATGCTTGCATTTACTACAGCACTAATACCACCAAGGCACCAACTGCTGCAACTTCCATGCTATACTTCTCATCGGCCGCCAAATTGGCAAGCGCACCTGCCGCTCGTTCTTGAAGCTCAATTATTTAACAATAATTACTTTCCATTGTGTTTCCTCATTTTTAAGTTTTAACACGTGACACAAAATCAAGACACGTACCAGAACTCCATGACCACCTCTAGGCCATTTAATGATCAAGTCGACTAAAGATTTTATGCCACCAGCTTAAGAAATAGCTCACTTTATCAAGATTATCCGTATTAGTAAGATACGAAACAGAAAGTCAAAAGTTTGAAATTTGACCAACAAATAATAAAACAAACAACCATATGCTTGCCCCCAGCAGAAAGATTCCAAAGCCCTCCAGCGGCCTCTTCAGCCACGAATCAGTTCGTAGATTTTGCTAAGCTTGCAAGAACGGTTATGCCACCCTCTCCACCCACAGATCTTGCAAAAGCTAGATTCGCTGAAAGATTTGCAATCGCCTACAAGAAACAATTACTTTATTAAATTACCATAAATACTTAATAAATCAAGAAAGCGCAAATTGCTTCTAGTTGAAGCCCTTCGTTCAAAGATCTTGCAAGACGTAAAAGAAGCTGAATGTCGCCCCCTTTCCTGACAGCAAAAGTTGCAAGCCCAGTGGCTGCCCATTCTTGGACATCGTCTTGAGAACTCTACAATAAAGTGAGCAAAAGACCTGCTCCTTGATCGAGCCAAAACTGATCAAGCCCGGTTAGGTTAGCCTCAGCTATACGTAAAAGCGCATGTGAAAGAATCCATTCAACCCACGACATAAGATCATCCAAATTCGCTTCGTTCTTATTCGACCCATTTCTCCAATCGGAGAAAACAGCCTGCTCGTTATTTGTGTCGGGAAACATAGACGATAGTAATTTAAAAGTGTCGTTAGAGAACCCAAGCGTCATTTTGCCATGAGAATTATAAACAACGGGGTCTTCCTCTAACGCCGGACAATTAAACGCGCACACAACTTTTAAACTATCTATCGACACAACTAACCTCGTAAAGTTCTCGGGATCCACATCAGTTCTAGAAACGTCTAAACCTTCTAAATATGGAAGGCTGGTCCAGTTTTCACCAGCCGAATCCCAGTCTATGTCTATGGTCCCCGCAACAGATAGAAACCAAAGTTGCAAGACATTGGCTAATGACATCGTACTGATATTAGACAATCGATAAACCCGATATCGTGAAGATTGGGGCAACGATCAGCTAAATCCCTTATGGCCTCATAACTGACATCTGAGATTCCGAAAAGCCTAAACTTTTTTAGGTTAGGGCAGCAAAGGGCTATTGAATATATCCCGTCGCTTGTTATCATTTCACAGTTCTCAGGCCAGAGTTGGATACTTTCAAGAAGTTTGTAACAGGCTACAATTAATGTAAGCGTTGAATCACTTAGTACCTTACAGAAATCGCCACTTAACTCTTTCAAATTGTTAGCTCGAATGCTGATTAGCGAATCAGTATTAGCAGACCCACGAAACCGAAGTTTTTGGAGATTTGAGCATCAAAAAGCAAGACACTCAATTAATTCCCACTCATCATATGTGTAAAATAAAAAAAAACGCCTAGCATTGTAATTTAGCAATAGTATAATAGATTCATTTTTTTTTCTATTTAGTACCATGCGTTGCACTATTGAAGACAAAAGCCATCAAAGGATAAAAATAATACAGAGATGTTTTAGTTGCATTGTGAAAATGATTACTTGATTATTAACTTTTAAGTTTAACATGATGTTAATACTGAGAAAAGAAAAAAATATAGAACTTAGTATGATATATTTAATTCTGCAAATCATTATCTAACTAATACGACAATGTAAACGATTCAGACATGCGTAGTTACCGATACGAAGCTCTTTCAAAACCGAGGCGTGTATCACTCCTTTGTTGTTGACCACTTGACACCTGTTTGACTTCCATTAACAGCGAAGAACAGTTGACTTATGTTGACTCCGATCAAACAGACCACCAAAGCCATTCCAACTTCCAAACAAACTCATATCAGACCTGGGTCGCCACGAAACACCTCCTGAGCATCCACCACCACTGCTCCAGTGGTTCAGGTCAGTTTCTGACACCTACAGACACCGTGAATAGACATAGTTCCTCATCGACAACTAGTATAAATGGCAAGCATCATACATCGTGTTCAAGCTATTATTCAGGAAGCAAACTGAAAGAAACAATCTTACGTTAATAGTTGGTATCCTTAAAAAAAGTAACCATCACCTTCAATTATCAGACCTTCAGCACAGGAATACTGCATTCGGATCCGACTGACATCATCATCTCCGCTTCGTAATCGGAGTCTCGCCAGTGTCGCCAGAGACAAAGAGTTAAGTCAGAATCATCTCCACATACGTCGACTACCACTATCATACACAATCATCACCGTCATCTTGCTGGTTGTCAAACACTCCGTAAATTCTGTCACCTCCAGGCCGCATGAAATGATGACCACAAATTTAAATTTTAAATGCAAATTATATATATTATGCATATCATTCAACCCACTATAAGTACATTTACCCTGACAATATTATTAATATCCCACTTTCAATTCAAAGCATATATAGGTGACACGATGAAGGGGTGACCTTGTAAAATGAGTCAAACGGTCTGGGTTGACCCATCAAGCTTTCTCGTCTCGATCCATTATTTAAAAATTTCACAAATAATGAATAAAGCAAATACAATCACAAAACTATATTCAATAATGATCCAATTTTTTTAAAAGATCACAGTACGTAGTAAGTAGTTAAAAATGTTTGACCACGTCTTTTTTGGTTTATTATTACTCGATTGACCCGTTATTAATAGAAATAACCCATATAGACCAATATTCAGCCAAACTTAAAGGTCAAGAACTATGCTTACCCTCCATCTAGATGCTCCTTAAATATTTTGTCAAAAGCATGACAAAGTTCCAAGATGGTGTATAATTGTGCCTGAAAGATCAATCAGGGGAATTAATGATAACTATATTACCGTTTCTACAAATCACACAAAAATTTTAGAAAGAAGAAAAAAAACTATTGACCCCTGCATCTACTACAATTGGCCTCCCAAGATGGTCCAACTCTGCTTCCATCTCCTCGATACATTTGTTGATCATGGAAACAATGCCGGGTAATTTTGATTTGATTACCCATTCCAAATGCTACATAGGAGAAAGAAGCTACAAATATTACACTTACACCTTAGAAGAGAAAACATACAGACTACATGTCAGTGAATAATATTACCTTAGATAAAAGTTTTGCCTAATACTCAGAACCCATTTTATTGGCCAAATGCCCGTAGTCAGGACTTGTAGCAAAATACTCACGCTCCCTTCGCCTTGCATACAACATATCTGTATTTTTATTAATATCAGATTGAGATCTGTTCACGATTCTAACCCAAGGATATTGTAGACGATAAGCTCTGCCTTCAAGGACCTTTTAAAAATAGTATCAACATCAGCAAAATAATAATAAAATAATAAAGCATAAATCATAGTGATAATATCTCAAATCCAAAGCGTTAGTTCCTTTGTCCATCAAATCAAGCTTTGTCAGCACACCAAATGTCTGTTCGCCTATCAAGTTAAGAAATGCATAAGAGGAGAAGAAAAGTATGAAAGAAGACATTTTCCTGCAAGTAGTGACCGTAAAGATACCCTGTGGGGTCCACTTCTTTGGCATGTTTAATTGCATCTGATGTTGCAATATCCTGGTTACCAGGAGATATTGCCAATATGATGGAGTTGGCCGGTATTAAGTTTATAAGTTATAAAACAATTTAAAATTCAAATGAAAGGTTTCGTATACAATTTCAATAAAAAAATTCACTGCACTAATACTTTTAAAATTAATCATGCGAGTTTAAAGAGGCTAAACAGCAAATCGAGAACTAATACCCAATCTTTTACGGAATACACTTTCCATTAAACATAATCATGCGAGTTTAAAGATGCTAAACAACAAATCGAGAACTAATATAAAAAAAAGTTACCTCAATTGGTGATAAACAAATCCAACGTACATAAAAAACGTTCCCTCTTGATTGAAGCGATAAAATCATTATATCATACTCTGCAAGATATAAAATCAGTGTATATTGTGGCCGGTAATAAGCAAGATCATCCATCAGAATCCCCTTATCTCCTTTGACTACATCATGTCTCGTGAATCCATTAGGGTTGTTTGGAGAAGTCACGAGCTCAATGAAGGGTTCTTTTTTATTAAACTCGTATGCATCACCCGCCCATTTGTGCAACCCTGACTTCAAGAAATTAAAATCGCCATTAGTATCCTGCATATTTAGAACAGAAACGAAATGAAAACCTATAAAATATGAATTTCGAACGAACTAAAAACTTAGGAAGAATCTTTCCTTGTGCATCGATTTCAGCCAGTGTCTTCAGTTTAACCTCTGTCAATTCGAAGATAAGAACACAAAAGTGCATCTATTAATATGAACACCAAAGCCACACTTGATCAGTTTATGCAAAAGTCAGAAAAACGAACGCTTAAAAAGTTACAGTGTGATCTTCGTCTACTCACCCAAAAATCGGGTATATATGATATTTCTCAAATACATTTGGCTTGACCAAAATCTGTTTATACCTACCAGCTCTTTTTTCCACATTTGTCAAAAATCTATCAGACTAAAAGAAAATGGGTCGACAATCGCCAAACTGTAATTACTAATGCATAAAATCCCTATGTCGTTTTATTTAAAAGTTTTTATTGCCTTCATTAACATATTAAAGAACTCAAATTTTTGGACCAGATTCTGGGTCTACCTGGCTAACCCGTTTGAACCGCTGCACAAAAGTTACCTGTTTTGACCCAAATTCTTCTTAAATTTTTTAACCAGAAAGTGAATTGTAGTAGTAGATTTATAACATTTAAATAAAACTTTGGACAACTTCAACCCATTTGACATGTTCGACTCGTTTCAATTTTTTTGTAACTTTTTATGTCCAACAAATCCAGTCCATGATAGATTAAATTTAAGCAAAAACGTATTTTCAAGTAAATGAGTATAAATTACCATAGTCCTATATCAACAGATGTATCGATTCAGTTCCTTCCTTCTGAAGGTTTGAGTATCGATGTCCAAGCATCACCATTTGTTGCTCCTGCAAGGATCAAGGTCCCATATACATTAATAACTTTAATATATTAAAAAAACAAATGTGTGCCGCAACAACTACGACCTATTTCAAAACAGATGAAAAATGTCATGTGAAAACAGAGTCAAATCAGATCTCCAATATTTCACCTGATAATCCCAATTGCCCTGCGAAGATGCAAAAAAAAAAATCACATATTGCTTGTTATCTTTTTCAGGCTCAATTGCTTATTGGTGAATATTAGAACCCACTTGACCTATGTGATCCTTTTTGTTTATGTCAAATTATAATAGCTTATCTTGCAAACAAATAAAAATTCAAATAATAACCACAAATGCAGAAGCACCATCAGGATCGTCTCATGATACCCATAAATAAAATAACAGCATTAATGTTACGAAGAAAAGAGATTATCTAACTAAGAGATTGTCTAATTATAAAACATGGTTATGCAAAAGGCAAAAATAACCAAAGTATAACAAAGACCTTGAACCGAAGCCATCTCCTTCTCAACTTTTGTGTGCGTTACTTGAAACGTGCCTGCTTCTTCTTCATATCCTCTCTGAATCCTGACTTCACAAAAAAAAATACAACAATAGAATAGAAATTAAGTTAAGGCTTTAACTCCCTTCACATAAATGCATTCAATCTACATACAACAAAAATACACACCTTGATTGACAGAGAAATCTGATGTATAAAGTTGAACGAAAAAACCCTAAATCCGTTAAAAGATGCATCATAAATTTGATATTTCGAAATTCAAATCTGAGATAGACATATTTGATACAAAACTGAAACTTTTATACTTATGATATTTACCTTGAATCAGTACATGGAATTGGTGTTTAAGAAAAACTTGCCGGCCATTCTTCTTGTTCCAACAACCTTGCAGAAGTAGTTTCAAAGGATCAACTGATTATATACTCCACCTACTGCAGTTTATAAGCATATAATTAGGGTTCTTCCTACACAGGTAAAATTAATATAAATTATACATTTTCATAATTCAACACGAATCATCAAAAATACTTATGTGGAGAACATTAAAGATCGACGAAAAAGTTACCTGGGTTGTTCGGTTTCTTCAATCGCCATCATCTAGGGTTTATTCAATAGCCATCATCGCTTACACGAATAGGAGATAGATGAAAATTAGGGTTGTGAATGGTTTGGCTGAAACAAAGAACAATCAATTCGAGCTCTAGATCAAGCCTCAAAAAAGAACAATCAATTCTAGGGTTTGAAGAAAACAACGGAAGAGAACCAACAGAAAGATCGACGGTGAAATAAGCTTTGATTAGGGTTTTTTATTGGAATTAAGATGGAAAGAAAACTGATTTCAAATTTATGGAACAAATTAGGCGCTCGTGAAAGTGAAGGAGAAGGGAGAGAAAGAAAATGCCGCCTAAAACATAATTCTCTGGCCAAAGAGCATTGCCACATCAAGCTTAAAAAGTCAACATTATTTTGCTTTAGTATAAGAGATAGATCAATAAATGCAGAAAATCTGTTTTTTTTTTCTTTTTTGAATATATATGTCCAAAGTAAAACGTGACAATCCAAAATACAAATCTTTTTAATAGATAAATTCATAAATAAATGCTATAAAATCCCATATTGTTTTTGTTTCCTTTTTGAATGTGTCCAAAACTAAAAAAATGAACAATCCGAAACATAAAATCTTTTTAATACATAGAATTATTTATTTAAAAAATGGATGACAACTGAACAATCCAAAACACTAAATTTTTTTCATAGTTAAAATAACCTTTATCAAACATGGATCACAAATAGAAATTTAAAAGTTCGTAGTTACATACACACACCTGTCTTGAACATCAAAGTTCTGGCGATTACAAAATAGTCGATGAACCAATATACAATGAAGAGAAATGAAATCCAAAACAAATAAATAAGTGAATGTTACTAATGAAAAAAAAAACGAAAATAATCAAAGACTAACACACCTTTACACCGATTGAAGAATAGTCATTAGCTTATATAGTAGCACCATTTTAGAGATAAAGATTAAGATGGGAACCAACTGTGAATGTTGACATGTACACAACACTTTTACTATGACACCAAGGTATTGTTTTAGTAAACTTTTATTTAAAAATCATTTGATCCTATTAAAGTGTGAAATATCCTATTAGTTTCTTTTAGTTATTTTTGAGCAATAACAGTCTTTGTAACCAACTAACAACAACAATAATTGTAAATAACAAAGCTATAGGTAGGGTCTAAGGAGAATGAGATGTATGCAAACCTTACATCTATCCTTGGCGATCAAGATAGTGTTTCTAACGAGACCACCGACACTAGTAATAAACAGTGGATAAATAACCATACCTAAAATATACGCAACCGACCATATATATGCTCTAATAGGCAAAGATAAGTTAAACGGGCGAAAACAACTTGAACGCTTGAACTTAAGAGTGTCAAAACGAGTATAAGACAACCTTTCGGTCAAAATATACACAAGATGAGCAACAATATTTGGCACATACGAATGGTCCTTGTGTACGTCCATATTACAGTTTGGATTCCAATATTTCAAAAGTTATGGGTTAGGTCCTTGTTATTTGTCGATCTACAACACTTTTGGTCCATTACACTAACATATGTTATAGAATTATTTTTATTATTTTGGGAAATTACTATTTTCCTCCTATATTTATAAAAATTATATATATATATGTGTGTGTAAAGTCGTACAATATGCCTTAACGTACGAAGCGTACGTAATGACAAAATCGCATGTTATATTACAAAAAAATGAAAATCGCATGTACATAAAAAAAGGGAAATCGCATGTTCCAAAAAAACCCAAAATCGCATGTACAAAGAAAAAGTGAAATCACATGTAAAAAATGGAAGTCGCATGTTATAAACCAAATTTCGCATGTTGATACTAAATCTCGTACGTAACGTACGTTAAGACATTTTGTACAATAACCGGCATATATATATACACACACTCATTCCTCTAATCTCTATCTCCAGTCCCAATCACGGGAGCTCCCAGCTAGCCCCTTCGTCATTGTTACTTTGATACCGACATCTTCGTGACTCATTGTCATAGATGAGATCGATTGTGACATTTCCATGACTGATTGTCATAGATGAGGTCGATTGTGGTAGATGGACGGATCAATTCTTATCGTTTTATTCATCAATTTTAGGTAAAAACACTATATTTTCGCATGTGAGGTATTCAAGCATGTGCATTCAATGCTTAGATGTGGCGTGATTCAGTGTTAAAATCTTCTGTAGGGCCAAAAGATATGTTACTATCGAGCCACACTAACAAGACTAAGTGATCTAGGTTTTCCTTATTATTAGATTATTTCTATTTCTAATAACAAGAAAAATGAACTTTATAAATACTAGTCTTGTCCTTAAAGGCTAATTTTGCTTTAACTATAATCCTAAAGGTAGGTTCTTACAGGAACAAAACGTTCATTAATTGTTCAGTGAGAAGTTTGTTTATGTTCAATTATTTATGAGAAAATTATTTTTTGAGTCCTTGTATTTTAGTGGTTTTAACCATTTGAATCCAAAATCAAAAAGTTTAACGCCCTGAGTACTTAACCGCTCATTTTATAACGTTTTGAGTCCAACTTTTAACACTTGTACTTTTGATTTTGGACTCAAGTGGTTAAAACCACTAAAACACAAGGACTCAGAATGTTATAAAATGAGCGGTCAGGGACTTAGAGCGTTAAACATTTTCATTTTGGACTCAAGTGGTTAAAACCGTTAAAACATGAGGACTCAAAAAGTAATTTGCTCATTATTTATTAAACGGATGAACATGAACACAATTTTATTTTTTAATTAAACAAACAAACATGAACATATGTTTTGTTCATTCATTTATGTTCCCGAACTCCGTTTATGTTCTTCTATTTATGTTCGTCCGTTTAAATATAAATAAATAGAAAAATAGTTATATTCATATATATATAAAAGATTCTTTCTAACTACTTATATATGACTAGTTAGTAATTAAGCTTTCTAGTAATTCAAAAATATGGTAATTAATGAAACTTATAGTAGTTGATCACTAACTTATGTACATAAAGTAAAAGGTTTAAATACAAAGGGTTGCTAACGTACAAAGTGTAAAAAGGATTTTACGGCGTAATTAGGATGTTACGGTAGGGATGGGCGTTTGTTACTTGATACCGGTACCGAATTTCCTGTATGGATTTATTTTCGGTACCGAATTGGTACCCATTTTTTGGAGTTTTCGGTACTAGTACTTTTGGTTTGGTATGTTTACCTGTGTTGTACCGAATTTTACCTTAAAATGCTTGTACCGTACTATTCCAAACATTTTTGGCACCGGTACCCATGTTTGATGATTTTCAGTACCGGTATTTGTAACAACTCTCATCAAAAGTCATAATTATTAAATTAATTTGACTAATAGGAAACCCTAATTAAGACACCCAAGTGATTCTGTGCAAACCCTAAGATTTTCATAATTTTCAGAATCAGGATTAGGGCCCCTAAAACTCAGAGGGGGTAAACCCTAGTTGATGATTATCTACAAAATTTGCTGTCAACATATGAAAATTCGAGATATGTGAGTCATCAGGCCTAGTCCCACACGTGGCTACTCTATAACCGACTTTCAACCTCTTACGCATCGTATCAAAGTATGGCCTACGATGCGCAGGCTAGTTAAATCACATACGATGCGTAGAGAAGTAAGGCCTACGGTGCGTATGCTTAGCATACGATGCGTAGGAGATGTTAGGCCTACGATGCGCAGGGCTTCTCAAATTTCAGCTATAAATAGCAGACATTGGCATTCGAAATCTGGACACTTTACGTCGAAAGAATTCTCGATTATACACCGAGTTTTCTGCTGTATACTTCAATTAAACACACATGCACTAAATTGAAGCTGCAATCAGGGTATTAGCATAATCGCTGCTACGATTCATTGTCCGATTGATCTAAATATCCAATGAATGTTTAAGTGCCGCCCACATTAGGGTTATACTTTATCGTTCGTCATTAATTTGACGGATCATCGTTAATTCGATGGATAAAGTATTATACTTTGTCGTTCGTTGTTAATTCAACGGATCATCGTTAATTCGATGGATAAAGTATTGCACTTTGTCGTTTGTTGTGAGAATTTGATCTCGTGAGTTATCGTAAATGCTGGATTGATTACTAATTCCAAATTGTGTGCTTGTTATTGAAATTAGGATAAAAGGCTAATCAATAGGCTAGGCTCTGCCCGTATAAATCTGCAATGTGAGTCATTCTCCTTTTCTCACAGTTTGTGAGTTATTCTCTCTTTTTATCAAATTGCTTTATAAAACTTTTCTCACAGTTTGTGAGTTATTTTTATCAAATGTTTTACAATACCTCAAATTATTTTCAAGGTTATAATTACAGGGACTAAGTCGTGGATATCTTGAATTACTGGTTAGTGGGGTATTGTGCACATTACTAATTTTCTCCCAGTTAGGTTCATTGACCTACTCGGGATAATCACTGTTAGGTTCATTGACCTACAGGGGTAATCGTCACTATTTAGGTTCATTGATCTAAATAGTGGTATGACCATCGTCACCATTGTGACATGTCACCATTGTGACAGAATGCCAGATAAAAATAAGATAAGAAGCCATTGTAATCGCTCTTATGCTGTAATTGATAACTATGCATCATTATGCAAAATAGAATGATTCACTCAGTATTTCCCGCTGACAAAACCTTTTTCAAACATGTTTCAGGTGATCTGTTGTAAATCAGGAAAAGTGCTGGGGAGCATTTCAAGCTTAAGATAGTGGCTCATTATAAAATAAAGCAATAAGTTTTGTAACATAACGATTTCCTAGAAAAATCATACTATTGTAAAATATCGGGGTTTTATCCCGAATTGTGAAATAAAATAATCGGGGAAAAATTTTAGCTTTAAACGATCCTGTTTCTGCTGTAAAACTCAATTAAATAAATACCGCAGTATTTTCTGCCGCGGCTCCTGAAACGGGTCAAACCGGGTCGTGGGCCGTGACAGAAAAAGGTGGTATCAGAGCCACTGGGTTAAGCTAATTAAGTATTTAAAAATACTTAATTTTTCCTGATTACTATTATATGATTATGTGTTTTATTAACTGGCTATTTGTTAAATTTAATATGGGCATATTTTTATATATATTGTAATATTTGTTGCTCTATCATCGAAAAACATTATATATAAATTTATTTGATTAATATATGGAATTACCTAATATAGTATTACTATATTGTGGTAAAGAAATAATATTTTTTTTATGTTTGAAATATACTCTTATTTAAAATTATTGTTTAGTTATTTATTATTAATAATTTTATTATTAATATTAATATATTAATAATAGTAGTATTAAGATTATTTTTAAATACTATGATTATTATCAAAGGCAGATATTGGATAACCTAGCCTTAGTTATACATGGACTGATCACCTATGCTTAAACAAGGCAGCACTAACCAATATCCACCATGATAATAACTAGTTAATATATATAAATTAAGTCATCATACTTATTTAGTATATATATTTTTATATTTTAATTACTGTAATAGTAAATATAAATCTTTAAATATTCTGATTTAAAGTTTAGTATTTTTATTATCTACAGTCAAGAAAATTTATAAATAAATTACAAATAAAACCTAGTATGTTTTAATTTGTATTTGTTTTGGTAGTATGAAATACTATTTAAAAAGTTGTTCTATAAAATTTTATTATGAATTAGTAATTATGTGTATGTTGCTAAACAGTATGAGTAATTTGTCGGAAGCTCTTCAGAATTTAAATCTCTATCCAGTAAGAATAGAAGTTTCCAGAGATTTTAATAGGTATATACCAGATATAGAAGAACCTATAGAATTCAATGCTTTACCTCTCGAGAAACCTAAGCCTAAGAAAATGGAAATTGGGGAAAGTTCTAGGCAAATGGAGGGACTACCATCTCAAGAAGAACTAGATTTTATAATGACAACTGATGATACTATTGAGCCTGTTAATAAAAATAATTTTATAAACTTAGAACCATCTATTCCAAACTCTTCTAATCACTGGAATATAGACAAATTGTTGGATAATAAAATACTGTTACAAAACCATCCCTATAGGCTTTTTCCTAAGTATAATCCAGAACCTTTACCAAATTTACCAATAAGTAACGAGAATAGGACTGAACTCCATCATTTTGACAACATGGATGCTGGGAATAGGATCCAAGAGATTTTAGGACAGATCTCCTGGAAATACGATGAGAAGAAACGTCGTTACTAGAACATCATCTGATAAAGGATAGGGGATTATGAAACTGTGATTGTATAATAGTAACAGTAAAATCAGTATGTGTAAATTAAATAATAAAACGGGTGTATATAGAAACATGATATAAGGAAATATTAGAAAAGTTACAATTTTGTTTGTATATTCATTTATGTGATTATGTGCAACTAAATTGTGACATTGAATTATTTCCTTTATACTAATTATGTATCTATAAAAAAAAAAAAAAAAAAAGATATCAGATGGAAAACGCTAATAATGAACCAGTCAATGAGGGTAATCAATCTGAGCAACAATCGGGGAATCAATATGTGACTAGGCAAGATATAGAAAATATCATTGCTCAAGAGATAGCCAACACTATTCCAGGAATAGTTGCTCAAGGGATAGCCAATGCTATTCCAGCAATCATTGCTGCTGTTAAAAATCCAATCGAACCACAACAAGTTGTTCCTAGTAAACGCATTTCTGAAGATAATTTCAGTAATAGCGTAAATGGAGGTAATAATCATGTTAATCATGATAATGAACCACGGCAAGCTCCGCTCCCTAAGAAAAGGAAAGTTGCAACGCCTGGTTGCACTTACAAAGAATTTCTTGCTTGTAAACCCACTGAGTTTGCAGGCAATGAAGGAGCGACTGCAGCACTGCGTTGGTTAGAAAAAACCGAGGCAGTAATTGCCATAAGTAAATGTGATCAGGATGATCAGGTCATGTATGCATCAAATCTTTTCAAAGAAGTGGCGCTAGAATGGTGGAATACGGTGTTACAAGCAAAAGGAAGAAGGATGGCGTATGCTATGAACTGGGAAGAATTTAAGAGTCTTGTAGAAAGAAAATTCTGTCCTGAATATGAAAAAGATCAAATGGCAAATAAGTTTCTAACCCATCGGATGATGGATGTAGATTGTCGAGGGTATACTACGACATTCTTCGAATATGCTAGAGTGGTACCAACCTTGGCTTCGCCAGAGCCGGTACTTATTTCTCGTTATATTTGGGGATTAATTTCCGAAATCCGTAATATCGTCAAGGCTGCGAAACCTCGCACGATTGATGATGCAGTAGAATTAGCTAATACTATGACTGATGAGCTAGTACGGACAAGAGAAGAAAATAGAAGGAAGGAAGTAGCCCAAAAGATTACCCAAGAATTCAGTTCGGGTAACCATAACAATTTCAAGAAAGGAGGGAATGGGCAATCTTCTACTAGTCCATTTTGCAATTTTTGTAAAAGGAAGCATTTTGGAAGATGCAAAGGATATTGAAATTTTTGCAAGATTCCAGGGCATCAAGAAGAAGACTGTAGGAGGAAGAAATTTTCAGTTTGTTACAACTGTAGAGAAACTGTACATCTTAGGCCAGATTGTCCAAAACTGAATAAACCATTTGACAATCAAGCCAAACCAGCAGAAGGAGCAAAAAGGAATGCGAGAACCTTTCAGCTGACTACTCATGAAGCCGAGATGATTCCAGATGTGATAGCCGGTATGTTCTTAGCTTACAACGTTTACATAAAAGTATTATTTGACTCTGGTGCAAACCAAAGTTTTATAAATACTTTACTCTGCCAAACTCTTAACTTACCAACATCAGATAAATTTCTATATTAGAAACGGCAGATGGGAATTCAGTTAAAATAAATAAGGTTATGTAGAACATAGAAATAAGTTATAAGTTTTCCACAATCCTATTATCTATGAAATTAGTTGAATTCGATGTTATGATCATTATCTGCGATCCGAATTTCTTATAAATTCAATCAACCATCGGAGAAGTAATTATGATTACAGGAGATAAACCATGTAAGCCTATGAAGTTCATATCAGTAATGGAAATTGCTAATTATGAACGAAAGCAAAGGAATAGTATATATGATTTTAGTAATCATTAATACTAAAGATGCAGAATTTAAGGAAATTTCTGTAAATTCCGAATACCCAGATGTATTTCCAGAAGATTTACCTGGATTACATGAAGATAGAATTTAAAATTCATCTAATTCCAGGAATATTACCGATAAAGCTAGGGAACCTTATCGGTTAGCACAATATTGGTTGTTAAGAAAAAGAAAAGCTCTACTCCAAATTGTTGAAGAATAAATTTTGGCTGAAGTACAATTTTAGGTCATATGGTGAATCATGAAGGTATTCACTTAGATCTTGCTAAGATAGCAGTAATTACCAAATGGAAGATTCTGTAAACAGCAATGGAAATTAGGAATTTTATAGGTTTAGTAATATAGACAGTTTATTAAGGAATTTTCAAAATAGCTATACCATTAAATTAGTTAACCTCTAAAACGGTTAAGTTTGATTAGAGAAGAAGAAGTTTTTAGGATATAAAAACATAAATCCTAGCCTTACCAGAAGGAACAGAAGATTTTGAAATATACGGTAATGCTTCAAAGCTAGGGTTTGGATATTCCTTAATGCAACGCAAAAAGGTAATTGCGTATGCCTCAAGCCAATTGAAAAAGTCCGAAGAAAACTATACCACTCAAGAGTTAGAATTAGGAACCATCATTTTGCCTTAAGATTTGGAGATATTATCTGTATGGAAGTAAGTATACTATCTATACAGATTATAAGAAGTTAAGATATATATAATTGGGCAAAAAAAAAAAGAATTTGAGGCAAAGAAGATGGATGAAAATCCTAAATGACTACAATTGTGATATTCAGTATCACAAAAGGAAAAGCTGAAAACGGCAAGAGATAGTCATAAGAATTATGCAGATAATAGATAAAAGTCGTTGGAGTTCGAGCTGGAGACAAAATACTATTAAAAGTATCTCCTTGGAAAGGAATTGTTAGATTTGGTAAGAAAGGAAATCTAAGACCAAATTATGTAGGATCATTTCCAGTAAATTCAACGTATTGGATTAGTTACTTATAGTTTACAACTACCAGGAAGGTTAGTTGGAATACATGATATATTTTATATATATCTAATCTCAAGAAATGTCTATTAGACGAATCTTTGGTAGTACCTTTCTAAGATATAAAGGTAAACAAATAGTGTTAAGTAAAGTAGGATTCAAAGACAGGATCCTAATATACTTGGGAACTGGAATCCAAAAGGAAGAGAATGTATCAATTATTCCAGTAAATCTCGAGGACGAGATTTTTATTAAGTTGGGGAGAATGTAACAACTCTCATCAAAAGTCATAATTATTAAATTAATTTGACTAATAGGAAACCTAATTAAGACACCCAAGTGATTCTGTGCAAACCCTAAGATTTTCATAATTTTCAGAATCAGGATTAGGGCCCCTAAAACTCAGAGGGGGTAAACCCTAGTTGATGATTATCTACAAAATTTGCTGTCAACATATGAAAATTCGAGATATGTGAGTCATCAGGCCTAGTCCCACACGTGGCTACTCTATAACCGACTTTCAACCTCTTACGCATCGTATCAAAGTATGGCCTACGATGCGCAGGCTAGTTAAATCACATACGATGCGTAGAGAAGTAAGGCCTATGGTGCGTATGCTTAGCATACGATGCGTAGGAGATGTTAGGCCTACGATGCGCAGGGCTTCTCAAATTTCAGCTATAAATAGCAGACATTGGCATTCGAAATCTGGACACTTTACGTCGAAAGAATTCTCGATTATACACCGAGTTTTCTGCTGTATACTTCAATTAAACACACATGCACTAAATTGAAGCTGCAATCAGGGTATTAGCATAATCGCTGCTACGATTCATTGTCCGATTGATCTAAATATCCAATGAATGTTTAAGTGCCGCCCACATTAGGGTTATACTTTATCGTTCGTCATTAATTTGACGGATCATCGTTAATTCGATGGATAAAGTATTATACTTTGTCGTTCGTTGTTAATTCAACGGATCATCGTTAATTCGATGGATAAAGTATTGCACTTTGTCGTTTGTTGTGAGAATTTGATCTCGTGAGTTATCGTAAATGCTGGATTGATTACTAATTCCAAATTGTGTGCTTGTTATTGAAATTAGGATAAAAGGCTAATCAATAGGCTAGGCTCTGCCCGTATAAATCTGCAATGTGAGTCATTCTCCTTTTCTCACAGTTTGTGAGTTATTCTCTCTTTTTATCAAATTGCTTTATAAAACTTTTCTCACAGTTTGTGAGTTATTTTTATCAAATGTTTTACAATACCTCAAATTATTTTCAAGGTTATAATTACAGGGACTAAGTCGTGGATATCTTGAATTACTGGTTAGTGGGGTATTGTGCACATTACTAATTTTCTCCCAGTTAGGTTCATTGACCTACTCGGGATAATCACTGTTAGGTTCATTGACCTACAGGGGTAATCGTCACTATTTAGGTTCATTGATCTAAATAGTGGTATGACCATCGTCACCATTGTGACATGTCACCATTGTGACAGAATGCCAGATAAAAATAAGATAAGAAGCCATTGTAATCGCTCTTATGCTGTAATTGATAACTATGCATCATTATGCAAAATAGAATGATTCACTCAGTATTTCCCGCTGACAAAACCTTTTTCAAACATGTTTCAGGTGATCTGTTGTAAATCAGGAAAAGTGCTGGGAAGCATTTCAAGCTTAAGATAGTGGCTCATTATAAAATAAAGCAATAAGTTTTGTAACATAACGATTTCCTAGAAAAATCATACTATTGTAAAATATCGGGGTTTTATCCCGAATTGTGAAATAAAATAATCGGGGAAAAATTTTAGCTTTAAACGATCCTGTTTCCGCTGTAAAACTCAATTAAATAAATACCGCAGTATTTTCTGCCGCGGCTCCTGAAACGGGTCAAACCGGGTCGTGGGCCGTGACAGTATTTTTCAGTATATACACTAAAGGTACCAGTACCGGTACCATGCTCATCCTTATTTTGACAGTGTAGTTTTGATTTTTTGTCTTCATGCATGATATTCATTTGTTATTTTGTTCATGCGTAATTCTGATTTCCATCATTCGTAATTTTCATTGTTATTTCCTTTATGTGTAATTATTGTGTAGGTTAATAATCCTTTATACATTAACTTACCCCTATATATATATGTATATATAGATATTAGTGATCAACTATTATAAGCTTCATTAAAAACCTATATATATAGAACAAGGATCCGTTAGGAACCACCCTTTATTGCAAGAACCGCGAGAACCAGTGTGAACACAAACAGTAATACCTAAAAAAAATCTAAAAAAAAACTTTTTTTTTACTTTTTTTTTTTTGTAAAAATCGCTATATTTTGTTTACAATAAAAAAAATTCAAAAAAAAAATTCGAGTCACAGTTGTCCATGCACATGTGCATTTGTATAATTTCTTTGACAAATTCCGTAATTCATTACAAATATTAGACAATTGCACTTTCATTTACACTACCACGTGTAATACACTACTTTTTACGTTAACAATATTAGAAATGCACATGTGCATCTATATGTATCAACGTGAAATAAGGTGTGTTGGTACACTACTTTCTCTTACATCTATCATTCCATCCATAATACACAAGCGTGCTATTGGTGCATACGTCTGTCGACTTTGTCTTGTATCAAGTCTTGTATTAGATTGTATAGATCAGGGCACGTTATTCGAGAAATCTGTCAAAAATAGGTTAGAAGGTAATTTCGCACGAAATTACAGAGTATAATTTTGTATGAATGTGATTTCCCTTGAGCCATTCCGTGCGAAATTAACCAGCCTATAAATAGGTGCCTTGTAATTTCGTTTGGATGAGTTCCAACTTTCCGGTTTCAGTGCCGAACTGCTGCCGAAGTGTCTACTCGCTGTAAATCTTTGTCAAATCAATCAAAAGACAGTTTAAAGTGAATATCTAGCTGAATTACCTTGATACGTTTGTTTCCGCCTCTCGTATTGAGCAAAAACTCTTCTGAACGACTCGTTTGGTCGGTAAAACAATCCTACATGTGGTATCAGAGCTCAGGAGGAAGAGTTCATATCAATTCAGCTGAAAATTCTGATTTCTACACCTTCTTTTTCAAAATTAACAAGTTTTCACAGACAAAATGACTTGAAATTTACACATAATGTGCGAAACAGTGTTTTAACAAAGCCTTGAAAGAATTGAATCTAAAATCAGCTTAAAACCTGATCAATTTTGACAAAATCAGCTCGAGATGATGACATCAGCAGCATTTCGCACTAAATTAGGTTCTTATTTCGCATGAAATAGTCTTATTTCGCACCAGATTGAAATTTCATTTGAGAGTTCCGCACGAAATCAGTTATTTCGCACCAAATTGGAATTTCGTTTGAGTATTTCACACGAAATCACCTATTTCGTTTGAAAGGGTGTTATTTCGCACGAAATCATATTTCGTTTGAGCTGGTATTTCGTTTGAAACTGTATTTCTATAATTTTGCTTGAGGAGGTTATTTCGCATGAGGGATTTCGTTTGAAAGAGTTAATTTCGCTTGAAAGGGTCTGTTTTTGAAAAACTTGTTACCTAATCATGGAAGAGGAATTCTATAACGCATTTGCTACAGCCCCGACTACTCCAGCTACCATTGCTCAAAGCATGAACATGGAAAACGAAACTGGAACTTTACAAAAACCCCCGAAACTCATGGGAATTGAGGAGTATTATGGTTGGAAAGACAGTTTCGAAAACTGGGTTCAAGCTAATCATTTGAGGTTTTGGGAATGTATCGAAAAGAAATATGTTAAACCTCGTACTGATTTGGGAGTTATTAAAACAATTTCTGAATTTACAAACAAAGAACGAGAAATGTACAAAGCAGAAAAAATGATGATAAGTTTACTCCAGCAAGTTGTGAAAGAAGACATCTTCATTTTGCTTCAACATGACAATACTTCACGTTCGATTTGGGAAGCACTTAGAATCAAGTTTGAGGGATGTGAGAAGATGATCAGGAGTAAGAAAGCATTGCTTAAGAAAGAATTTGATTTGTTTTCAAGTTTGCCGGGTGAATCTTCAAAGAAGCTGATTGAAAGATATTGCCACTTAGTGCGATCTATGTCTTTGTTAGAAATTGTCAAAGATCAAGAAGAATGGGTTGATAAGTTAGCTGATGCATTACCTCAAAAGGAGTGGGGTACACACTTGATGATTTTAAAGAATACTGGAGAATATGACAAGTTGACTATTTCCTAGTTCATTGAAAATATTGAGGGTCAAGATTTGGAACAGCAAAAGATTGCAAAAATGAACAGTCCGAGTGGTCAACAAGATGTTAAAATGTATTACAAAGGAAGTGTTCAAGAGATTGAAACTACTCCGAAAGTTCAAACTGCTTTCAGTGCTGAAAACTCGTCTGAATCTATTAATCAAAATTCAAGCAGCAGCAGTGGATTTTCTTCGTACCCAAATGTGAATCCAAAGAGTTCAACTTCAAGTCATAAGTTTCAAAGTTTAAACAGCAGTAACGGTCATATTTTAAAATGCAACATCGCATTGCATCTTCAGAATGGTCAAAATTTCTCTGAAGAGGTCGCCAAAAGTCACATGTCATTACTTGCTACAGTTTTAGAGTCATATGAAGGATTGGTTGCTGGAAGGATCGGAAATCCTATGCTGACGAAAGAGGATTATGATCAGATAGATGCAGAAGAGATGGAGCTTATGGACATTAAATGGTGTTTAGCTAGTGTTTTGAGGAGAGCTGAAAAGTTTAAGATGATTACAGGAAGAGATGATTTTAGAGATGCAAATGTTTCTACTTTGGGTTTTGATAAATCTAAAGTTACTTGTTTTCGATGCAAAGAGAAAAGGACATTTCAAGAGGGAATTTACAAATCGAGAAGCAAGTGGAGCATAGAATCCGTTTGGAAAAGATGATTACTATCGGAAAGCCATATACCAACAAGTTGCTGATCAACCGTACAAACAAAAAGAACCACAAACTGCTCATGCCAAAATGATCGAAGAAGCAAATAAGAAAGCTTACTTTGGGATAATCGATCAAGATGATGAAAAAGTGGCAAAGGGTTTCAGTTTGGACAAATACATTCCACATGATTCAAAAGTGGTAGCTCTCACTGCACAAATCATCCAAGAGCCAATTTTTTATCAATCATCATCTGATGACAGTGATGATGAAGAGGAGACACAAATAAATATTGGAAAATCTATGTTATCTCCTGAAAGTTTTCAATTTTATTTTGCAGATAGATTGGAGAAGCTGAAGGAAAGACGAGCAGCAAAAGAACAGAGGAAGATGAAATGTGAAAGCGTTGCTCAAAAAGAGAAATCTGAACAAAGTGAAGAAGTTAAAGCCGCTAAGAAGATAGTTGAATCAGAGAAAGTGGTTGAAGTTGAGAAAGTTGTTGAAATTGAAAAAATAATAGAAATTGAAAAAATCGTTGAGGTGATTAAACCATGTTTAAAATGTTTGGAGTCTTGCAAGCGGTGTGAAGAAAAAGATGAAAAGTTGAGTGAGCAAGATAAGATGAAAGAAAAGTTATTGTTCGATCTCAACTATGTAAAAGAATCGTATGATGTATTGAACAGAACAGTAACTGGTCTGCAAAAGACAAATTCTGAAAGAGAAGATGCATTAACTATGATGAATGCTGTAATGATGTCAAAGCAGAAAGCTATCAATTTTTACATTGAAGAAAGTGCAAAGTGGAAGAAAGAGTTGGAGACTATAAAGATCGAAAATGAAAGAATCAGACGGTTATTACAGAGTTATTCTAGTTCTGATTATTTGATTGACAGAATTTATCCAACTGTTGTAGGTCTTGAAGCTTTTCAAGATGAGAAGCCAAAAGAGAAGGATACTGGTAAGAAACAAAGTGCAAATTATAACAAGTGTCCGCCTCCGATCTGGGAAGGTTATTCTCCCAGAAAACCGAATGAGGAGCAAGTCAAAAAGGCTGTCAATATAAAGTTAAAGTCTGAAACAACTGATGATTTACTAGAAAACATTGACGTCACGTTTACATCGTCTGACACTGATCATTAGTCTGAGTTAATAAAAAAGGTGGTCGATCAGGTGTTGGATAAAGATGAGGAGTCGGAGTCAAAGTCTGAGTCTGAAAGATCGGGATCATCATCAGTTGACAGTCCAAAGTCGTCGGTTAAACGGGTTTACAATAAAGAATTTATGTTATCAAAATCTAATTTGAATGACAAACCAATCAAAGTGGCATATACTTTGAATGATTCAGACAAATTATATTCTGATGAAGAATTTCCAATAAGAGGTGTTAAACCAGAAATGATAAAAAAAAAAGTTTTCAAACTAACAGAAATTAATATTTCTGAAATAAAAGATGTAAATCTTTATAAAAAAACCAAGTCCTTACACCTCAAGAGTTAAACAAAGATTAAACAAGAAAAAGGGTTACAATTCTGGTTATGGCTTTCAAAAGAGACCAAACCATAATGGTAATTTCAAAAAGAATGGTTTGGGTTTTATTCCACCGAAAAATCATAAAAATGAGAAAATTTATAAACCAAAAACTGTATTTGTTTCAGGAGCAAGCTCAGAAGAAGAAGAAAAGAGCTCATTCTGGAAGCAATCGAACAAAGAATTCCTTGCTAAGAAGCAAGAAGGAATGAAGAAAGGAGCATATCAAAGAAAGGAAACAAGAACCTGTTACAGGTGTCAAGAAGTTGGTCATATTGCTTGGAACTGTCCTAAGGGAACCAACATCAAACAGGAAGTTGTTTCTAAACTTAAAGAAAAGATTGTTGAGAAAAATGAACAACCAACTGAAAGATTCAAAGTTTTTAAAAATTCAACATATGAAGTTGGTGAATGTTCGAAGAAAATATTTTACAAAAGAAGAGTTAATCTTGACAACCAAATGTGGGTTGTTAAGAAATCTGAAGTGAAATCTGGCGATGAATCTGATTCCACAAAATCAGATGAGCCACAAGTTGAAATTAAAAGTGAGAAATCAGTTCCTCCAATGGATGATGAGAACTTTCCACCATTGAGGACTGAAAATTTCAAATAAAGAGTTGGAAAAAATTGAGATCTCGAATCAATTCTATTCTGAGAATAAAGAATTTGATGTTGAGAAAACAATCAATGGGAATGTTAAAAAGATTTTTGGAAAAATGGTTAATGGGAATGCAAAAGGGGTGAAAGAATTTTATGAAGAAAAAAAGAAATGTTCAAACCCCAGGTGAAGTTGAGAAGGTTACACCCAAAGCTGGTCAGGCTTGGGTGTCTGTGTTCTTTACTTAAAAATCCTGACTTGCCGGAGCTCCCAAGTGGGTAATCGTGGAGCATGAATCGGCATCATTCTTGAAAATTTGTTTTTTTGTGAAACATTTAAAAATTGTTAAAATTCTACAGGTTGTGGACTTGCCGGAACTTCCAGGTTGGTAAGTGTGAAGTAGGAATCGACATTTTCCTGCAAGTGGTATTACAAGTGGTAGTTGTTCTTAAATTGTCATATTTTGCATTACAACTGGTAGATTTGAACCTATAAGTGGTTGAAAACGAGATTTTCATCTACAAGTGGTTAATCAAGGTCATTAAGTTGAACTTGATTTAACTATTCATTCAAAGGAGTAGAAAACAATGTGATGAGTTTATCCCCATTTTGTACAAGTAGTAAAATCAACAAAACTTATTTTCCAGAAAAACCATTTAATTAAAACAAACTTAAGTGTTTTGAAATCATAATGGGAAAATAGTTTGTTGTCAGGGGGAGTTCTGATTGTTTATGCCAAGTGGATGGCGAATTGAAGCTTGAAAATCAGTTGTCACTTTATCTTGTACAGTTTGTTTTCAAATTTCTTTTAAATGATTTTGAATTTTAGGGGGAGTAAGAATTTTCAGAAAATGCAAAAACATTTGAAATTTTGAAAAGTCAAAAACATGATAAAATTCAAATTGAGTTTTATTGTGAAAAAGAGGAAATGATAGTACATCAGTGGACAATCACAGAATGCTAAAGAATTGAGAAGTTAAATAGTGATAAACGGTCTCACTGATGATGTGCCAGTAGGTTTTTACAAATTTAGTAGATTGTATCGAGATATAAACCTAAATTTCAAACTTACTTATCTCGCGGGGAACATCTCTCGGATATATGGGTAACCCCCGAAATCTTGTTTGAAAGACCCATCTTTCTGAGATACTAGGTCTTTATGCTTAGTGATATCTGGGGTATTATCCCGGGACTTCTGATTTTGCGGAAGCAATGGCCTAGTCCCCGTATAATACTTTTCGCTTGCTTGAAATATAGTGTCGCCCCCAGCATAAAAAATGATGAAACATTGCAAAATGCTAATCATGTGTTGTTAAAGAAAAGATTCTCTAAAGGGAACACACCAAAAGTCGAAGCCGTCATCTCTCTGATTTTGCGGAAGCAATAGCCTGAGCCTCACGGCCCTCGCATTTAACCCTTTACAGATATCATCTTGGTATACTCACCTGTATGACTGAATATTGGGATCTGGATACGGGAGTATATTCTGAGGTGGGACACGCGTATAAGTTTAAGTCTCTAAAACATTAATCTCGTATCTCGAAACAGTTGAACTTTGTGTGAAAATTTAAGTGGATCAGTATGCTGACAATCTAAGTGAATCGTTTAGAACTTAAAATGTTTAAAGCTTAACGGTGTTGGTGATTTGTCTCAAAAACTGATATGATCCTCTTACACAAACTCACAAAAATATTGTTTGTAAATTTTTTCTTTACTGCATTTCGTTAAAATTAAAATTTCAAAAAGATTTTTAGTGTGTTTTAGCATAAATTTTGAAAAATCCAAAAAGATTTTCGACAACTGATGTTGGAAAGCTGAGTTTCAAAATTCCAAGTGCTGAACATGATGAACATTTCGTGAGGGGGAGTCTGTGTATAATGAATAAAAATAAATGTTTTGTCTAACAAGTGGTTTATCATATATTAACATTGTGAAATCATTTATTGATTGATAAATTCCTGCAAGTGATAAATAAATTTGTCAAATTTTAAATTTGTGAAATTTATTGTGAGGAAGAGATGTGTGCAGGTTAGGCAGGTTCCTGATCCTGAGCAGAATGTGAGTCATTTTACGATCTTGGTATTACTGATGCTGATCAACTTAAGAAATCAAGAGATCTGATCAAGAGAAGATGGAGTCAGATTGAGATACAAGTAGAGAGAAGAAGAGAAAAGTCTGAGGATTTACACTGTCAGATACTTCAGAAAGAGCAGAAAGACTGATAAAGACTGAAGACGTTGAAGACTCGACACTGAAGACTCGTCAACATCCGAGGGGGAGTCTGTTGGTGCATACGTCTGTCGACTTCGTCTTGTATCGAGTCTTGTATTAGATTGTATAGATCAGGGCACGTTATTCGAGAAATCTGTCAAAAATAGGTTAGAAGGTAATTTTGCACGAAATTACAGAGTGTAATTTCGCATGAAATAGTAATTTCGTATGAATGTGATTTCGCATGAGCCATTCCGTGCGAAATTAGCCATCCTATAAATAGGTGCCTTGTGATTTCGTTTGGATGAGTTCCAACTTTCCGGTTTCAGTGCCGAACTGCTGCCGAAGTGTCTACTCGTTGTAAATCTTTGTCAAATCAATCAAAAGACAGTTTAAAGTAAATATCTAGCTGAATTACCTCGATACGTTTATTTCCGCCTCTCGTATTGAGCAAAAACTCTTCTGAACGAGTCGTTTGGTCGGTAAAACGATCCTACACATGCACATGTGCATTTTTGTCATTTCTTTGACAAATTCCGTAATTCATTACACATATTAGACAATTGCACTTTCATTTACACTACCATATGTAATGCACCACTTTTTACATTACCAATATTAGAAATGCACATGTGCATTTATATGTTTTTTTTTAAAATTAAACTTCATTCAACCACAACCAAAACAGGCGCGCACTTCACCTCGAGATGAGACGAAGGCGCAACCAAACACGCATCACATAATGTCAAACTTACACCACTTGTTCCAATCTACAACCCTCTTTTTATACCTATTGTTGAACCACAAAAAACTTGTAGCCTTCACATCTACAAAAATATCCATCACATTATCTTTACTGTTTGAAAAAATCCTTTCATTCCGAGCTTTCCATAATCTCCAACAGGAAATAATTATGAGCCCATGAATCACCTCTTTCTTGCCCGTTTCCAAGTTCACTTGCTTATGAATGTCGAACAAGTCACGAACCGTGAAGGCATAAATTGGAGGAACCGAGCACCATCTCGACAGCAGCATCCAAACCCCCCGCGGCAATTCTGCAAGCGCAGAAAATGTGATCTGCAGTTTCTTCCAGTCCCCACAAAAAACACACAATGGATCTTCCACGTGAACATGCCTTCTCACAAGAGCCGCCTTTGTCGGTAACCGGTCCATCTCCGCCCGCCAGGCAAAAATATTACATTTTAACGGAGCCCATTTACACCATGTAAACACATAATCATGTCGAACACATCACTATTTAAAATCAACTTTTTTACTGAAGCCACTGTCAACATGAAATAAGGTGTTTTGGTACACTACTTTGAATACATTTTCCCTTTCATCTATCATACCATCCATAATACACTACCATTACCTCCTACCATCCATAATACAATACCATTACCTCCTACCATCCATAAAACAATAACATTACCAATATTTTCACTTTATTACATGTATGTAAATACCATTTATACCATCCAATCAACATATTACATCATAAATTGACAACTATAACCAAACCATCAGCCACTAGATATAACTAACCAAAAAACATGTATATAGGTCTACTTCTCCATTCAAAATCACAAACTTTTTGTAACAAAACACGTTATATCATGGTTATACCTAATGATGCACATGTGCATTTTGAATATTGGTAATGTAAAAAGTAGTGTATTACGAATAGTATTGTAAATTAAAGTGCAATTCTCTATTCCTGAGAACGTATTACCGAATTTGTCGAAGTAATGATACATATGCACATGTGCATGGATAACTGTTACTCGAAAAAAAAGTTATTTTTGATGGTAACGAAATATAGCGATTTTTTTTAAATAATAAAAAAAAATTGAGTGTTTTTTTTTTATTTTTTTTAGATTTTATTTTGTGTTCACATTGGTTCTCGCGGTTCTCGCAATAAGGGTGGTTCTCGCATGAACCTTACTCTATATATATATATATATATATGGTGAGGTTTTAGAGTGAACACTAGTGTATATGTGAATCGAGTGACCAAATCATGGCCATTGATTTACATCATCAAATCGTGAAATACACTAGTGTATTTTCATCATCAAATCCTGATCAAATCCTAGCCATTGATTTACACTTGTGTATTAATAATCAAGGGCTAGGATTAGTTCACACAGTTCACTATCAAGGAGGTTGTTCACAAATGAACCTAACCCTATATATATTTGGAGAGAGAGAGAGAGAGAGAAGATCTCGATCAAGAGAAAACTCCTACGAGTTATGAGAACTTAGAAAACTCGGACATCCAGTGCGAGTTTTGCGCCCATTTTTTTCATACCTCTAGATTAAAATATTACAAAGACAGTCGTAAAAAAAATTCAAAGTAGTCCTTTCAGTCCCTTACAGCTGTTGTTTTTTACAGCATTTATGGCTGATATAAATAAAAAAACTCTATATATATGTAATATAGAATTTTCTTACGAATAATGAGTTTTCTCATAATCTCTCTCTATATATAACCACTTATTAGGATTGGCCCCTTAGGCTGGAGGGTGTAAGGCGCCACCCCCGCCATCTCACCATGTATAGGGCCCATATGGGCTCCATCACCGCACCCTCCAAGTGAAGAGGGAGGCGCCATGGCTTGGGCTCTATGGTGGTAATGCCAAAGTTGAAGCATTCAGGTGGGGCCCACTAGTTTTAAACCAATTTTAAACCAATCAAATGTTATTTTTTTTTAATTTTATTTAAGAAGGGCTCCATCCACACCATGTAAATTAAAGGGGGGGCTCCATAGGTGAGGTGGATACTAGGTGGAGCTTAGATGGACTTGATAAAGCCCCATGCGGCTCCAACCACACCCTATAGCCTTAGCTATGGGCCGCTTTTTTTAAATGGCCCAAATTTCAAAAAATCAAATTCAAATTAAATATTACATAGCAGTCAATTTAGGAATTAAATATTACATAGCAGTCAATATAGGCGGGAAGAGGCCAAATTTTTTTAGGGTCATGCTATTTACACACGGCCAAAATTATTTTCACACCTCAAAGCGCCGCGCTTTGGCCATAGCGCGGCGCTATGCTCGACAAAAGGTGACTTGATTGACGTTTGAGACATGAGTTACTGTTTGAGAGACATAAACCTGATTACGAGGTTTGTCGTTAACCCTAAGCGCCGCGCTTTGGCCATAGCGCGGCGCTTCGACCCCAAATTTTCACTTATAAAGACAGTACATTTAGCGTTCGAGACATCAAGCACTGAATATTGAATATGTTGTTTACAAACATACGGGGGTTTTGTTGTTTTTCGATTTCCAAATTACTTGTGTTTCTTCAAAATAACGTGCGGTTTTGCTGTATTAGTTACGTGTCTTGAAAAAACGATGTCGTGGTTAAGCAACTATCTTTTCGGTCCATATTCTGACGAGTCAGTTGTTCCTGATTCTTACGAGGGGACCGCTATTTCTGACTCGTATGAGAAACCGGTCTCGTCCAACTTGAAGGAGGCAGAGGTTGTATCTGCCATTCGTTATCGTGATAACACGGTGACGCTGGATTTGAATACCCCTGTGGAGGACTCTTACGCACAACAAGGTTATTCGAATTTCGGTTACGGTGGCGAGCACAGCTTTGTACAGCAGGAGTGTTATCCAAATCACAGTTACGCCTTGTCAACAGGGCTTTGAACATCAAGTCTATTCGGACCTCGGTGACGATGGTGAGCCGGAGAATGTGTCTGTTGACGAGGAAGGGTGTTACCCGGTTACATTTTCGTTTGATACAACGCAGACCTTTTCGTCACGTAAAGAGTTGGTGCGTTGGGTACAAGACACGGCAAAAGACAATGGTTACCTCATTGTGATTAAGAGGTCGAATAAAAGAGGAGAGAATTACAAGATTTGGTTTCAATGTACTTTTGGTGGGGAGCATAAGAGTATAGCTACTCAGAGGAAAACGGGTAGCAAGAAAATAGGCTGCCCGTTCGAGATGATCGGGTTTTCGGAATCATCCGGAAGTGTTTGGAGGATCGAGGTGACGAAGGTGAAGCATAACCACACTCCGATTGAAAACTTAGAGGGTCACGCGTATGCGAGAAGGCTTTCTTCGGAGGATACAAAACTGGTTAAGGAGCTGGCAGAGCAAGATATTCCCAACCAAAGTATCTGGCGAACGCTGACAAAAAAACAATCCGGCTAGAAAGCTTATTCCGAAAGATATACACAACGTTGTTCAGAAGATCAACGCCGGAAAAAATGTCGGTAAGTCTCCGATGCAAAAACTTGAAAACATTCTTCTCGAAAAAGATTACACTTATTACATGCGCACGAATGAGATATCGAACGCAGTTGAAGATGTCTTCTTTGTTCACAAAAAATCATTCACTATGTGGTGTGCCTTCCCGCATGTGCTAATGATTGACGCCACCTACAAAACGAAAATGTACAACCTGCCATTTGTTCAGGTCGTAGGCATGACGTCGACAAACAAATCGTTTACGGCTCCTTGTGCGGTAATTTCCGCTGAGAAGTTAGAGAACTACCTATGGGTGTTGCAGAGGATCAAGTCTATGCTGGTAGGATGTATGGAACCGCGCGTGATTTTAACAGACAGGGAATTTGCGCTAATTAACGCGTGTGAACAAGTTTTCCCAAAAGCGCATAAGTATCTTTGTCGGTTCCATATTCAACAAAATATTAATAAGAACAGCAAGAAGAAATTCTCTGAGAAGCAGTGGAAAGAATTCGTACGTACATTTTGGACATTGTGCGAGTCTACGACCGAGTAAATATACAGGTATAACTTGGAAAACCTTGAAGCACAGCTGAAAGAAGATGGCCGTGAACGTGAGTATTTCTTACATAATTATGTTCAAATTTTATATAATAACAAAAACTGACTATTTACGTTTTTTAATTTCAGAGGTTTTTGATTATTTGATGAAAAGTGATGAAGCACCACAAGGATCATCCCATGCTTGCAAATATTCTCAGAAAGGTTTCAATATTTGCGATTGAGCTTTTGAATATGGAACTAAAACGTAAGGAAGATGGGTTGAGAGCCTACGGTGAAAGCTGTGGTTGCCAACTTTTTACCAGCTGTGGTTTGCCATGTGCCTGTCGTTTGGAAAAGTTGGAAAATAACGGTAAATAATATTTTTGACCTTTGTCGTTATGATTTTGCCACCTAATTTGTTTTCGTCCACAGGTCAGCAAATCCGTATCAATTTGATAGACGAGTTCTGGAAGAAGCTTGACTTCAAGCCTGCAAGGACTAAGATAGAGGATATCGATGTAGACGCGGAATTTGAAAAATTGAAACGACAGATCGATCCACCACCCCCTCAAGTGAAAAGGAGCTTCTTTGAGAAGTTTCAGCAAATCCTCAATCCAGGGAACAATAACAAAAAACCTCCTGTTGTTCTGAAGAAAACTCGTGGTCGCCCAACATTGAAAACGCAGGAACAAAGGAAGGTTGAAGCCGATAGAAAAAGCTCGTACATTCCGTCGGAAGAAACTTGGGTCGAGGCCTCAGACGATCTTCCCCGTCACAGCTCGTACGTATCATCCCAAGTTTCTAGAAGACAAAAGAATACCAAACCGCTCAACCTACACCCTGATTTCCCGATGATCAAGCTCGGTCCTAAGACGGATATAGCGATCCGCAACTACGCATCTCAGATTCCCAAAGTGATCCATCCATACATCGTGAGAATAAAGGACGTGAAACCAGATGGTCATTGTGGGTTTCGATCGGTGGCTGTTGGGTTAGGAGTGAAACAAAATACGTATTTGATGATCCGGAAACAACTTAAAATGGAGTTACGTAAGAACGAATCGCTTTGGAGGCAGTTTTTCGATCCGGAAAACATAGGACATTATGATGCGCTGGTTAGACGGATCGATTCCAAGGGGGTGGGACGAGCAGGTATCGAAAATTACATGACGATACCTGAGACGGGGTTTCTTATTGCCCAACGATACGGGGTGATTGTTCATACCTTCGACATTCGTGGGAACGATACAATTTTCCCTCTGCTGGGCGGGCCAAACGAAGCTGAGCAACCTCACCTGGTGGTTGCGGTTGTGTTCGTCGACGATGGGCATTTCATACATGTAGAGCTTGGAGGATGTTATCCAATGCCTCCCCCAAACCTACTATGGACAGCGAACAAAACAGAGCGCGCAGCAGCCTGGCATACATTATACAGGGATCAGATCAACGCGTACGAAATGCTTACGTATCGTCCCCCTGACCTTAATGTAACCCCATATGTTCAATATGTATGTTAAATGTGTTTAATAATAATCACATTTGTGTTTGTTCAATATATGCGTTACATCACGTTAAAAACCGAATGTCACCGACACGACCCAATCAGATTCAATACGCACGTGTACGACCCAAAATGACAATATACATCATAATACTACAATTAATGAAAAAATACGTCATGTACATGTACGGTAGGCGGCTGATACACATAACACTACTCATAGGAGTACTTGTGCTTTCAAACCAAAATGATACGATATAATGGAATATGACATCACACATAACCGATTTGATCCGGAACTTGCAGTATAGTCCATATATATTAAAAAATGATGTATAATGGAAAAGCGTAAAATTTAAACTATTATCGACGCGTTTGTGAATTAAAAACAATTTAAAAAAAAGGCCCTAAGCGCCGCGCTTTGACCTAAGCGGGGCGCTTTGGAACCTCAGCGGGGCGCTTTGCCCATAGCGGGGCGCTTTGGTCCATCATTTAACCTGAAGCGGAGCAGCTTCTCCCCCATTTCATCACAAACACAAACACACACACAAAGGTGCCATTACACACACTTGGGCTACGATTATCTTTTTCAAGATTTCAACCGCTAAAAGGTAAGATCGAACATCCTATATCGTTTTCGTTAAATAGTTATGTTTCATATTGTTTTGATTTGGGCGGGTTTTGATCCGGAGCTGGGTTCTGTTTGTGAAAACGAAGAACTAAAGCGCCGCGCCGAGGCCATAGCGGGGCACTTTAGTTCATGTTTATTTTTTTTTCTATTATTTATTTATTATTTGTTTAATATTATTTGTTTATTATTTAAATTGTTTAATAATAGTATTTGTTTATTATTTTTTATTTATATTGTTTAATAATATTATTTGTTTATTATTTTTTATTTAATATTATTTGTTTATTATCTTTTTTTAAATTGTTTAATAATATTATTTGTTTATTATCTTTTATTTAAATCGTTTAATAATATTATTTGTTTATTATCTTTTAAACGTGCAGGGATGGATTCCGATGACGAGATTGAGCATATGGACGCTGAGGGAGAGGATGTATGTCTGTACCTGCATTTTCCGCAGGGGTCACGGGCGGCGAGGAGATGCGCTAGGTTGCGCACCATGAAGATTGGGTGGCAAATAGGGATAGAATGGGACCTGCTGGAGACCGTGGGAGAGGCCGCGCGGACGCGTGATATAGTTGGACTAGATACTCCTTGGTCGCGCCTATTTCAGATAGCGATGGAGGACTCGTACCATGAGCTTACGGTCGAGTTTCTTTCTACGTTTAGATACGCGCCGCATCCGGCGGATTACGTGGAGGACCCGGATTTTCCAGTCCACGAGGTTACATTCCGTCTCGCCGATCAGCAGTTTCAGATGAGTGTGCGGGAGTTTGCTGTCCATACAGGTTTGTACACAGAGCCCGAGCTTGGTACTGATTTATATACGCAGGCGGTTAGGGCGATGGACAGGCAGACGCTTATCAGTTTCTGGAGGGCCATTTCCAGGGTTCCCTTTGGGAAATCCTGGCAAAAGGCCACCACCATTAGAGACCCCTTGTACCGATACCTGCACCATATTATCGCGTCATCTATCGTGCCGCGGGGTACCAGCAGGGAGAAGGTCAACCTCAGTGACCTTTTCTTTCTATACTGCCTACTTCGCGGCCAGCCCTGCGATCTAGCAGCCTGCCTGGCAGATTACTTTGTCAGTGCATACCACCGGCAGCTCCGCGGGCAGTTGCACACTGGCTCATACATCACTGCCATTGCACGCTCGCTAGGACTCGTGCCCGAGAGTGATCCGGAGCTGTCCGATCCGATCCCGTCAACCAGGTTGGGTCGCGCGTCAGTATCTAGCATGCAGATCACCCGTACCTTTGATGTTGGTCTGAGGTTTAAGGGCGGTGACGGGCAGATTTGGCATCCGGAGGTGTTGCCGTAGGTCATCCCGGTTGTTATTGAGCTGAGGGACGGAGTGTTAGCCCCTCCTCATGTTCAGGAGGCCGCTCGGCAGGCTCAGCTACAGGCTCTGGACCTCGATCAGTACCCGGGCCAGGCTCAGGCTCAGGCTCAGGCCCAGGCTCAGGCTCAGCCTGTATTCGAGGATCCGGCTCAGGAGGAGCATGTCGAGGAGATCCCAGTACCACCAGTTCAGCCACCTCCTGAGCCGCCACAGTACCCGCAGCACGTTTACGCTGACCTGCCTCTGGTAGCGCGTGCGGTGGCTCGGGACTTCGACCGGCGCCTCAGACGCCAGGGCGCACTCATTGACTGGATGGTCGAGACGCTCGTTGCTCTACGAGAGCTCGCCGGGTTGCCTCCACTTCCCCTCCCACCGTCCCCACCGCACGAGGATTAGCACCTTAGTTTGTTTGTATAGTGTTTTGTTATGTATTATGTACTCAGTTGTACCTTTTTGTTTTGTATGTACAAACTGATATATATATATATATATATATATATATATATATATATATATATATATATATATAGGGGGCCGCTAGAATGAGAACCACCACGAGTTATGAGAACCGCGAGAACCGCGACCCGCGGGTGGCCGTTGACCACGGAATTTTTTTTACACCTAGATCCGTATATTTTAACACCGGGTGTAAAGTTTGGGTTCAAACGGCGCGCCCGATGGGGTAGTTTTTTACGCCCAAAGTTTGGGTTTTTTTAATTTTTCTTTTTTTTTTTAACCAAACTTTGGGCGTAAAAAACTACCCCCTCGGGCGCGCCGTTTGAACCCAAACTTTGCACCCGGTGTTAAAATATACGGATCTAGGTGTAAAAAAAATTCGTGGTCAACGACCACCCGCGGGTCGCGGTTCTCGCGGTTCTCATAACTCGTGGTGGTTCTCATTCTAGCGGCTCCCTATATATATATATATATATATATATTGCAGTTAATCTTCTATTTACATCACGTTAGTTTTGGATTGTTTACGTTTAATTCTTATGGCTTTCTGTACATTTTATTTAACGTGTTCGTTTAATTTAACAAAATAAACTAGGTTAACAGTTTATAAACACACACTTATATTTTATACGTTCTATAAATATAATGACGTAAAAAAATGTAATTATAAAACAACTATGAATTATATGTAATACTAATATTTTATAATAATAATAAAACTCAAATACAATTTTTTCCTCCAAAAAAAACACTACCAAACTAACCCACATCCCACCTATTTCAAAAAAAAACAACACAAACTCATCTCCACTGGCCATTTGTCTTTTTGCACATCCAAAGCGCCGCGCTTTGGCCTAAGCGCGGCGCTTTGGATGTGCAAAAAGACAAATGGCGTGTGCGAATAGACCTGGCCTTTTTTATCTCGTCGATGGCCCAAACTATTTTTACTTCTCGGATGTTAGTTTATATACCGGTCATTTTTGTTCGTTTATGTTAGTTAGAGACTTAAGAGTTAAGGAACAGATCTCTTGCTACGGGTGGACAATAACTAAGACCATTCGGAGTGGAGATGTTCTAAAAAGGAGCGTTATTCGACATGTGACAGCCATGTTAGCATTCGTTAGAAAAGTGGTGTGGTGCAAAAAAATGAGGAATAGGACGGGACATGAAAGAGTGACGTTATTCGACACGTGACACACATTTTTATTATTATTATTATTTTATATTTACAAATTTAATAATATCTATTAAATTTAAACAAAAAACATTAATATTAGGGTAAATTACTTTTTGAGTCCCTGTGTTTTACTGGTTTTAACCACTTGAGTCCAAAAGCAAAAAGTTTAACGATCTGAGTCCCTATAAGCATTTTCTTTAACCATTTGAGTCCAAAATTTTAACACTGTTAGAATTATTGTGTTAACTTTTGTTAAATGACCAAATTACCCTTGTACTTAAAAAAACCATTTTATTATTATTGTTAAAACTTCTAAAATATATAAACATCTCTTATCTCCAGATTCATACGCCTAATCCCTTTCTTTCTCTTATCTTTCTCTCTCAACAAAACAATCACCACCATCACCACCCCACCACAACCACCACCATCACCGCCGCAGCTCCCTCCACCACCGCACCACCTCCTCCATCGCTGCAACTCCGTCCACCACCGCACCACCTCCTCCATCTAGGGTTTGACGACGGCGGATCTAGGGTTTTTTTCAAAGACATTGGAGGCGGCGCCGTCACAATACGACGTTTTTTTTTTCAGAGTCTACGACCGACACAACAAGGTTTCTTGCTCAATGGCGTCGTAGGGAATCCTGTGAACGGAGAGTATAGGGAATCCTGTGATATAAAACCGTTTCCATTCGGGTAAGGTTTGTTCCAGACGGATCCCTAATACTTTATTGAATTTCATCAAGATGAAGATCGATTGAAACAGAGAGAGTAGAGATGAGTATATTATTGTGGTGGAATATTCTATCCTATTGTTCTTGATTCCAAGGATAAGACATGATATAATTTAGTAGTAGATAATGACGTCCTCCTCCTGTGATCTGTCTTTTATATCATCAACCATTACAGGATTCACATCAATCATTCAAATGTGATATTGGTTAGTAGTTAATACAAACATTTATGTTTCATTATTCTGATTTGATTGTGAAATGTTTAGGAATGTATGTGAAATGAGATGTTAATTAGGGTGTCTGGATGTGTGATTAAACATATTATTGAGCTACAGTGGTGGTGGGTGTTTGGAGGTGGCGGTGGTGGGGATGGTGGCTGTTGGTGGTGTTTAGAGAGAGCAGAGTGTGTAAAGATGAGAGAGAAAGTGTGTGTAGGTGTGTGCTGTTGTGTGTGTTTTATTATATATATGTAATTATTTTTATATATTAAAAGTTTATGCATTAGACACTTGTTCCTTATACTCTTGTGCATATAAGAGTTGTACTTTGTGTGTAAATGACCAAATTACCCTCATAGTTAACAGACTTGATGGATGGAGTTAGAAATTTGGACTCAAATGGTTAAAGAAAATGCTTATGGGGACTCAGGTCGTTAAACTTTTTGCTTTTGGACTCAAGTGGTTAAAACCTATAAAACACAGGGACTCAAAAAGTAATTTACCCTTAATATTAATTGCATAAATAACATATATTATAAAAATTACATAAATGTAAAAGAAAATTACATAAACTTAAAATTAAAATTACTTAAACCTAAAAAGATTTCATAAACCTTTAATCATCGTCTTCGTCAGGGTCGTTTCGTGGAACCCTCCAAATGTGTTCAACTAAATCCGCTCGAAAATTGTGATGTGTTATATTGTCATAACTTAATTTGAGTTCGCTTCTCTCTCTTCATCACTTATTTCTCTGGTATTTGGTTGACTCTTCTCCTCATAGGTTACGCAAATTACGCGTCCCTTGTCCTCCAAAATCATCTTATGTAAAATAACGCACGCGTACGTCACATTTCGGATTCTATGTTTTTCCATAATCCTACAAGGCATCCTCAGAATGTGCCATCTTTTTCTACAAAGCACCAAACGCTCGTTCGACATCTTTTCGTGTCGCCATTTGACCATCATTAAACTGAGTTCTTTTTTTGTCTGTCTAACGTTGTTCCCCATGTAAATGATTTTACAAACAAGCATAATCCGGGTAAATACCATTCGTTAGATAATAATCGTATTTGTACTCCGCATCGATTACAAAAAAGAACCCTTCGGTCCAACACCGCTTATATAGTCGTTGAAAATGGAGGATTGATTAAGAATATTTAAATCGTTATTTGCAGCAGACATATCAAAGAAAGAGTGCCAAATCCAAAAATCTTGTGATACAACCACTTCAAGCATCATAGTTGTTTTTTATGATATCCTCTCGTGTGTTCTATGTTGCCCACACCACGCAGTTGGACAATTTTCTCACTCTCATTTCATATAATCTAAAGAGTAAATTGCCATTTTAGTCCCTGAATTTTGTCCAAATATGCCAGTTTAGTCCAAATAGTTTTTTTTGTGCATCTGGGTCCCTGACTTTTACATTTTGCTGCCATTTTGATCACAATGCCTAACTCCATCCATAAACCCCATCTGTAACCAGGGGTATTTTGGGGATTAACTTAAAAAATGTTTTCAGTTGCCATTTTGATCCAATTCCAAAAAATCAAAAAAATAAAAAAAAATCAAAAAAAATCCAAAAAATAAAAAAAAATTCCAAAAAATCAAAAAAATTCAAAAAAAATCTAAAAATCAAAAAAATTCTAAAAAATCATAAAAATTCAAAAAAATTCAAAAAAATGCTAAAAAATCATAAAAATTCTAAAAAATTCAAAAAAAATCTAAAAATCAAAAAAATTCTAAAAAATCCAAAAATCATTAAATGTTTCGGCACGAACCGTTTCAACCCGTACCGTTTCGAACCCGAACCGTTTCGAGCCGAACCGTTTCGACGCGAAGCGTTTCGACCCGTACCGTTTCGAAGCGAACCGTTTCGAACCGAACCGTTTGGACCCGTACCGTATCGAACCGAACCGTTTCGACGCGAACCGTTTCGAGCCGAACCGTTTCGACGCGAAGCGTTTCGACCCGTACCGTTTCGAACCGAACCGTTTGGACCTGTACCGTATCGAACCGAACCGTTTCGACGCGAACCGATTCGAACCGAACCGTTTGGACCCGTACCGTATCGAACCGAACCGTTTGGACCCGTACCATATCGAACGCGAAACGGTTCGGCTCGAAACGGTTCGGGTTCGATACGGTACGGGCTCGAAACGGTTCGCGTCGAAACGGTTCGCGTCGAAACGGTTCGCGTTCGATACGGTACGGGTCGATACGGTACGGGTCGATACGGTTCGCGATCGAAACGGTTCGCGATCGAAACGGTTCGGCTCGAAACGGTTCGGGTTCGATACGGTACGGGCTCGATACGGTACGGGCTCGAAACGGTTCGCGTCGAAACGGTTCGGTTCGATACGGTTCGGGTTGAAACGGTTCGGTTCGATACGGTTCGCGTTCGAAACGGTTCGCGTTCGATACGGTACGGGTCCAAACGGTTCGGTTCGAAACGGTTCGCGTCGAAACGGTACGGTACGGGTCGAAACGGTTCGGTTCGAAACGGTTCGCGTCGAAACGGTACGGTTCGAAACGGTACGGGTCGAAACGGTTCGCGTCGAAACGGTTCGGCTCGAAACGGTTCGGGTTCGAAACGGTACGGGTCGAAACGGTTCGTGCCGAAACATTTAATGATTTTTGGATTTTTTTTAGAATTTTTTTGATTTTTAGATTTTTTTAGAATTTTTTAGAATTTTTATGATTTTTTAGAATTTTTTAGAATTTTTATGATTTTTTAGAATTTTTTGGAATTTTTGGAATTTTTTTATTTTTGGGAATTTTTTTGATTTTTTGGAATTGGATCAAAATGGCAACTGAAAACATTTTTTAAGTTAATCCCCAAAATACCCCTGGTTACAGATGGGGTTTATGGATGGAGTTAGGCATTGTGATCAAAATGGCAGCAAAATGTAAAAGTCAGGGACCCAGATGCACAAAAAAAACTATTTGGACTAAACTGGCATATTTGGACAAAACTCAAGGACTAAAATGGCGATTTACTCTAATCTAAACTACCAATCATCGTAGGGAAACCATGTCGCTCTTCTTTTTTTTTTAATGATGTTAAAATTGGAAGTGAATAAATAGGTTGATAGAAAGAATTGTGTTTGATTGGTTGTATGATTTTGAAAAAAAAAGGGTTAAATAAGGTATATAGGTAAAAAAAAATTACTTTTTTTATTCAAACTAGTCGTTCACATCCAATTACATGCGGTCACGTCGTCTGCCACTATGCCCTTCACACCGGTAGAATTCTTGTCGCCCCTTTAACAATGCCGGGGTGCACGCTGTATCCGGGATGGTGTGCTCGGCGTGGAATGGTTTTCACGCCACTTTTCCCCGACCACACTGTATAATTTTGAAGATGAACTATTTTTATATTAAAACAACCAACTACAATCAAGTGTCAGGTAAACAGACAACAAACTGCGTCGTAACCCCTTTTTGAATAGCAAACGACAAAGAAATGGGCCTTAGGGCTCGAGAAATTACTATCGACAACACACTGGACCCTATTCAGGAATTCCACAAATGTATCAAAAATACCAAAGATAAACACGTATTAATTCTCCAGTCAAGCTTTTTCGTATTTAGCCTCTTTAGAGTATAATCCAAGGTTTATAAGTCTATAATTCTAAAAAGTGAAGAGTAAGAACAAAACTCATGTTATGAAAATAACATGTGTACTATTTTTGTAATTAACTAATAATCAACTAAACAAGCGTAAAATGCTTTTCGTATTCGCTCGGTTGACAATTTTTTTTTGAGCGACAAACACACTATATATATAAATATATAGAGCCCAGCAAGAGGCTGGGGAAAACATAACAAAACGAACAGAAAGTAGAAAAATTACAATAGCCAGACAATTAAATGAACTTATCACATAACGGTTCGTACAATGATCGTTTTATAGTCATATTTTACACGATAAATATCAGTTTTAAAAGAATGGCATTAATATTATTACCGCATATAATTGAATGCATCGTAACATGGTATCCCAAGAAAACATATGGCATTTTTGTCATTTCTCTTGTCCAAAACCTGTCAGATGTCCTTTTCCACCAACTATCATTTTATAATCATCTTAAATCGTTTTCATAATTGACTTTCTTTTATCAATTAACATTCAAGATATTAAGAACACACGGTATGGGTGTTTTAAAGTGACGTTGTTTTTTAACATCATCCATATGGGCCCGTTCACAGCGTTTAGGATGGTGTTGTTTAAGAGGTGGAGGATTCTCCACTGGCGTAGAGATGTTTTATGAAACGACGTGGCACGTGGTTATTCGACGTGGCTGATAGCCGTTTAACCCCAACTGGTAAAATTTTAAAATAATACAAAAGGTGTATGCCACGTGTCGAAAAACGCTACGTCTCCACGTTCTGACGCGTGGTCTACGTGTCGCATAATGCCTCATCTTCAAGCCCCTCTCTATACCATGTGGTCTAACAATTCCTAGAGTAATCTTTTTCGTCAATTTAAGATGTTTCAGGTCATGTCCTGATAAGTTGTTCAAGTGGTTGGTCACTTGGTTTCTCTTCTTGTGGTCCCAAGTTCAACTCTCACTAGCATCACTTTGAAGGACATTGGTAGTGACAATGAAGTTTAGAACTAGGCCTCTTTGGAGGTCGCAAGTTCCAAAACCAAGCCGAACCAGGTTTTACCGTAGTGAGCCTTTGGGCGGGCGAGTTTTCCTCGGAACTGGTGGCTTGGTGGCCCGGGTATGCATCCAACTCTGATCGTTATGGAAGAGGGGATACATTTCCTCGACTGAGGGCATCACAGAATGTTTATTCGGTGATTTAGTTGGCCGTTAAAAAAAAAGATGTTTCAGGTCATAAATTAAAATTCTATTAGCTTCTCAGTAACCTCAAGTCTCGTGTTTTATGTTAGTCATTTGAGATCGTTTCGTTATCGATTTCTTAAAAAACTCAATTTGAGTTGAGCTTGAGTCGAACTTAACACATTTGCTCCATTGAGTTTTAACTCAAAAAACTTTTAGAGTTAATTGCATAAATAGTGTATGTGGTTTGATTCAGCCTTTAGTTAATACATTTAGAGTCTAAGTTTAAAAAGTTACAAGTTTTGATTATTTGGTTTCAAAGTTGCAACAACACTAGGGTGAGAGTAACTTTTGTTATAAATTCTTTAAATGTGTATAAAATGACCAATGCATTTTGCAAACACAAGGGTTGTTCATTTAATTTACCCAAACTAAAAAAAAAAAAAAAAAAAAACTACAAATACCTCTAGTCCATTAAACTTACTCATATACGCGTGTCGTTTTCTTATTGCTTTTCACGCTTCTTAGGCGAAATCCGTTTTTTACTAAAATCGGACATGCATTGTTCATACATAAACAAACACTCAGTACGGATAATTTACCAAAGGATTTGAAACCTAACGAACAAATAAAAAGCTTATTCGTATTCTTTCATTCGACTAAATAAATATAAACTTTTATTCATTTTGTTCATATAATCATTCGTAACCAAACTTTGCTCTAAAAAGTTCATGAACTATATAATTATCCATTAATCGTAATCAGGGCCAAGTATAGAAGGGGGGGGGGACCCCTGAACTTTTCGCTCAGTAGTGTTATATATGTAGTTTTCGTATAGAAATTTTTGGGTATATAAGTTTCCGACCCCGTTTCTATAAAAAAATTTTGGTACATACATTTTCGACCCCCGTCATTCGGGTTAAGTTTCGTCACTGATCATAATATCAACTATATAATTAATTATGCGTTTACAATAATCTCAAACTAAAATATCAACGCACATGAATGAGAATATGAAAGCACATATATCTACCTCATGAACAATATTGTTTAATTGAAGCTATACTTTATACTAAGATATTATATAGTTTAGTCCAAAGAATGTCATTGTCATAATTTGATGGTAGTTCGTATGTAACATCGGCCGACCTATATATTTCTTATTTTTATCGAGTGATGCACCCATTCGATTTTACTAAAATTATTTTACAAAAATGTAAGATTTAATTTATCTCTCTCACACACATATATAACTAGTTTGAATCACGTGTGTGATAGACGGGAACTTGGTCAGTTTCTCTCTGTGTACTCGCTATAGCAAGTACATGTTACAAGAAACAAAATAAATAAATAAATAAATATGATCAGAATAACGTTATGTTGATAGACGGTAACAAAGAAAGTATTAATTAAACTTAATTGATTTTTGAGTTAAATTCTATTTTAGTTCTTGTGGTTTAAGTTATTTTGTCAGTTTTAGTCCCGCCCCCTAGCCCAGTTGGGAGGAGGCCGGGGGTTTGCCAATGGCTACCCCGGTTCGAATCCCGGCGTTTACGGTTTGGGGGTTGGGATGTCCCGATGATGGATCGTCTCCTACCGAGGCATGGAACGGTCTTGAGGGCAACCCGGTTTTACCCAGCTGTTACCCCAGCGAGTCTCTCGTGTGGGGGCAGTATGATTTCCGGGCGGAAGTCAGCTCACGCGGCAGGCCGGGGCCCAATCGAACATCGCGTCCGCAGATGCGGGGCTGACGGGGGAATGTCTTTGACATAAACCCGGTGACCACTGGTCCAGTACATAGAAAGTCACCTTCCAAAAAAAAAAGTTATTTTGTCAGTTTAGTCTAAAGGTTTCATTTTCTTCTGTGGGTCCAAAAATGTTTCACCTTTTTATTTTAGTCTACTGTGTTAACCTCATCCATTTTTTCTGTTAATGAGAAGGGCAATTCGATCAATTTATATGCCCGAATTGTCCTTCTAGTAAACAGAATTACATATAAAATGACCGATTACACTTCATGTTAACAGAAAAAATTGATGAACTTAGCCCAGTGAACTAAAATGGCAACGGTGAAACATTTTTTGACTCACAGGCAAAAAATAAAACATTTGGAGTAAACTGGCAAAATGACCCAAACCACATGGACTAAAATGACATTTAACTCTTGATTTTTTAATCAAACTTAATTGGTTTTTTTAATAATTTTGAAACTAAAATATTATTTTACACTAAAGACACTAGGTTAGAACCCCGTGTATTACACGGGCTGAATAAATATAATTTTATATACTAAATAAAAAAATGTATCTTTAAACACCGTCTATTGCACTAATTGAACATATACATGTATTACACGGTTTAAATACATATGATGTAATCGGTTAACACACACAGTCGTTAATATATGTTTTTTGAAAAAATGAACTTTGATATACTTAATAATTTTATAACATTTTCGAGCTCGAAAAAATGTGCCCTTAGTCCTTAACGAAATTGGGTATTTGGCTCACTAAAGGTCTAAACCTAATGCCAAAGGGGTTAATAACTAATCTAAACCATAAGAATAGTTTTGTAAGGGGACCTGTGTTGGTGTTTGTATGGATATACCCGATTAAAAAATATTTTACCTATACATATCGGGTTTTTTCGTAAAAAAAGTGCCCCTCGAAATATCGGGCCCTGGCCGGTAGTCCTCACCGCCCACCTCCAGGGCCGGCCATGGATAAACCCTTGTAATACACAGGGTTTTTAAGGATATAATATTTTTTTATTATTTCTTGTATAAAATTAGATTTATTCAACCCGTACAATACACGGAGTTTTTTAAAATATAATTTTTTATTATTTAGTATATAAAATTATATTTCTTCCACCCGTGAAATTTCTTCCACTCGTGAATACACAAGGTTTTTTTTTTAAATGTAGTTTTTTTATTGTTTGATATATTAAATTATATTTACTTAACACGTATAGTAAATGAGGTTTTTAAAAATAAGATGTTTTTTTTTATTTTGTATGTAAAATTACATTTATTCAACCCGTGTAATACACGGGGTTCTAACCTAGTTAACTTTTTATAGGTAACTTGATATATATATATATATATATATATATATATATATATATATAATAAACTTTTTACTTATGAAAAATAAGAGAGTAAAATTCCAAAATGGTTCTTGAGTTTATACCACTTTTACCACTTCAGTAAAAAAAAAAAAATTGTAGCTGAGTCCTTAAGGTTTTATTTTTGTTACCATTTTCATCCAATCGGCAAAAAAAGGTTAGGATTTTTTGTTATCTTCTGTTTTTGAAGAGAAATTTGGTGTTTTAGAAGAACTAATGCATTGCTAACGTAGGAGCTGAGCCAACGTGTTTATAAGGGTTTTTTAGCAATCTACATTGGAGATACGATAGTTGAATTGATATTGGTTACTTGGATAATTTAAGTTAGATTTATTCATATAAAACAAAAATTAAATCAACGTATTCATTTAGATAAGCTTAAAATCAATATCTTTAATTAAAAATAAATAGATATTTAAAATTAAGTAGGAGATAATTATGTAGGAGATAGAGATGGGAAAAAAAATAGCTTAAATGAATAATAATTTAAATTAAAGAATAATTATCTTTTTTTTTTGAACGACCAACAAAACCATTTCATTATGATGGAACAAATACACCAACCAGCTTTAGCTGGCACTTACAACAACCCCCATACAGTGCACCAAACATGACAAAAACATACATAACAAACAAACAGGAAACAAAGGACCTAACTAAACAGACTAAGCTCGCACTTCTTCCATGCATCCCAGGATAGTGCCCCCGTCTTCGACCGATTTTTAATCCATAGATAACTTAGCGACTTCGACTCCTCTATCACGGCCGTTACCTGGGGAGGCTTGTTATTGAATACGGCATTGTTTCGGGTCCTCCAGAGGCTCCATAGGACAGTCAAGATGATTGCGTGATACACCTTGCGACGTTTTTTCGATCCTCCCAAAGTCTGGTGTATGGTTATCAGGTCGTGAAAACGGAAAGCAAAGATTGGAGGCAAATGACACCACTGGGAAATTAAATGCCAAATCGTCTGAGAAAATTGGCAAGATACAAACAAGTGCTCCAGTGTCTCCTCAAAATCACTGCAAAGCCTACACATCGGGTTTTGGATAGAGATGTTTCTCCGCCTAAGAGCCGAGACAGTTGGCAACCGGTCTAAACTCGCCCGCCATGCTACAAAACAAACTTTTTTAGGAACCCAGTTATTCCAATCGAAAGTCGACCGAGGCCCGATTGAACGATACTCAATCAACTTCGACTTAATGCTTTTTACTGAAAACAGCCCGGCCTCGTCGAGGTCCCAAATCCACTTATCATTGCCGGGATAGAGGATAACCGAGCCTAGCATAGAGCATAAGGTAGTCAGTTCATGAGATTCCTGCTGAGTCATGTTAACTCGTCTCCAACTCCAATCAAAGTTGGTGCCAAATTGCCCCATAATCAGCCTGTCTGCTACAACACACCACTTATTTTGTTCGATAGAATAAAGGTTTGGAAAGGTTGAACATAGCGTATCCGAACCTGCCCAAACGTCGTGCCAAAACATAATCGATTTCCCGTCACCTATTGAGCCTTTAATCGCCTTTATTAAACTGACATTTTGGTTGTGTAAGTCACTATCGATACCCGTTATTTGTTTCCAAGGACCCGAGTTCGATAAGCGCCTTGGAATGAAAGCCCACGATCTAGAGGTACCGTGAATGCTCCAAATGACTTTCCTCCACAAAGCATTTTGATCCGACTTAAACCTCCACCACCACTTCGCAAGCATGGCGAGGTTCGCATCCGCTAGAGAACCAATGCCAACACCTCCATATTCAATCGGACCGGTAACCTTTTCCCAAGCTACCCAACTCATTTTATCGTTGACCTCGTCGCCACCCCAAAAAAAGGTTCGTCTGAGACGGTCTAGAGATTTTATGACTTGAGCGGGGGCCCGGAATAAGGAAAAAAAATATGTCGGCAGAGCATTCAGAACCGACTTCAAAAGGGTGATTCTCCCGCCAATCGATAGTTGTCTAGCCTTCCACAAAGAGAGACGGTTGCGGAATTTGTCCACCACCGGGGACCAATTTCGCACCAAATTCATATTACCACCGACTGGTAGGCCAAGGTGAACGAAGGGGAAAACGCCTACTTTACACCCGAAGCCCGTCGCCATATTGTTTAAGGCTTGATCCCCCACACCAATGCCAAAAATGCTGCTTTTCTGTGAGTTGATTTTGAGGCCCGAAATAAAGTAATAACACCTTAAAATGCGTTTGAGGGTTGCCACATTATTAGAAGACCATGCCCCCAAAAAAAGAGCGTCATCGGCGAACAAGAAATGGGATAAGAGTGGACCATGAGTATTGACTCTAATCCCCTCGAAAAGCCCGATGGAGCACGCCTTCTTCATCATACATGATAAAACTTCCATAGCAAGGATAAAAAGATAAGGGGAAATAGGGTCACCTTGCCTAAGACCCCGCGAGCACACGAATTCACTCGTGGGTGACCCGTTTACTAACACTGAGCCCCGAGCCATAGATAAAATGGCTTTAATCCAACGTCTCCATTTCAAGGGAAAATCCATTTGCTCAAGAACAGATAACAGAAACTCCCAGCTCAATGAGTCATAAGCCTTTTCGATATCCACTTTTAATATCATACCCTTGCGCCTAGACTTTCGCAGCCATGTAATTACCTCATTCACGATCATAGGCCCGTCTAAGATACTTCGATTGGAGAGAAAAGCCATTTGTTCTTCTGAAACAAGACCCCCTATCACTCTTTTTAATCGGTTAGCCAAGACTTTCGATAGAGCCTTGTTGATGCAACCAACAAGACTAATAGGGCGAAAATCCGAGATATTAAGCGGGTCTTTAGACTTGGGGATTAAGGCAATAAAAGTTGAGAAGCTGCCTTCTGAAATCGCCTCCCTGTCAAAGAATTCATTAAACAGGTTGACAAAATCAGTTTTTAGAACATGCCAGAACCGCTTGATAAAGGAGAAATTGAACCCGTCATTAGATGCTCTAGAATAATGACAAGTGTCCTTTTATTGGTTTCTTTTATTATATAGTATAGATTGTGTATTTGTATTTATGATTTAGTGAAATGTCCGTGTCAATTATACAGCATATCCATCCTGTACTCCAGCTTGCTTGCTTTATGTTTGCGTCCACATGAAGATTTATAATAAGAGGTGATTGGGTCACAATAAAATAATAGGTATAAACACTACTAATCAAACGGATAATATTATTATTTATAAAACTTGAGTTTATTAGGATAATATTATTATTTATAAAACAAGAGTTTATTATTTATAGTTAAAATAATAATGTGTTGTTAAGAGGTCCCTTTGATGAATATAATTTTTAGGATCACAACTTTTTTTTAATTGTAGTTAGTAGGGTTACACATAAAGTTTGAGTTGTATGCTTCTCAGTTGTTTTTTTTAAGAGTTAAATGTAATTTTAGTCCATGTGGTTTAGGTCATTTTATCAGTTTAGTTTAAAGGTTTCATTTTGTACCTGTAGGTTCAAAAAGGTTTCACGGTTACCATTTTAGTCCACTGGGTTAACTTCATCTATTTTTTATGTTAACGAGAAGGGCAATTCGGTCATTTTATATGTAATTATGTTAACTAGAAGAGCAACTCGGCCAAATGAAATGATCAAATTGCCCTTCTCATTAACATAAAAAATGGATGAAGTTAACCCAGTGTGCTAAATGACAACGGTGAAACATTTTTAGACCCACAAACGAAAAATGAAACCTTTAGACTAAACTGACAAAATGACTCAAACTACAGGGACTAAAATGACATTTAACTCTTTTTTTAATCTTTAACTATCTTTCGAGGTTTCTCCTAGATTTTTGTTTATTTGTGTTGTTCGGCACTCATAATTTTACATATGTGTCGGGCACTATACTACAAAACACAAACTAATATGATTGTGTGGTTTCTAAATTCTAACATTGAATCTCCACTATTGACTATTTTGTGATTTAGTAACTGATTTTTTGGGCAACAAACACCAAATACGAAGGTTGCAAACCCACATGTTTTTTTAGGATATTTGATTTCTTGTGTTGTTCAATATTTACAATTTCACATTTATGTGTTCTCTAGCTAATTGAAGAGAGTGCGTTACGGAAAATGAAGAAAACACGTTGATTCTACGAATACCCGTGTAGTTCTTCCCCAACCCCCAAATTGCAACCTAAAGGCCACGGAATTTGAAGTGAAAAATTCAATAGTTTCAAAATTCAATTCTGATTGTTCAAATGACTAGAGGGACATATAAATAAGAACAGAAATTCGAAATGGGCCTAAAAAAGATAACGGGCCAAACACAAGTCCAAAAACAAAATACCCAAAATACTTAAAAAAACATAAAAATGCAAATAACTAATGGAAATAAGCGTTTTTTTTGGCCCGGACGATGACCCTTTCCGCCGTAGGCTGTTTGCAGCAAGATGGAGATTGTTCTCACGTTCGTTTCGCCTGGTCGCACGCCCAAAACGGACCCCCGTAGCCCAAGTTAGAGGCATTTTAGTGAAGCCCCTTTTGTTACGCGATCTTGAGCCTCCAAATACAAGATGGCCCGCTCCTCCACACTTGGGCCCGCATCAACACTACTATACGATACAAATTAATATGATTGAGTGGTTTCTAACATCGAATCTATATTGTTTCGTGGCTTGGTAACCAATTGTTGGGCCGCAAACACCAAATATGGATGTTGCGAATCCACTTGAGTTTGTTGTAAATTGTACAATTACTGCTTTCTTTGAACGGTTAATACTAACCGTATGTAAAAACTTAGATAAACTATACCGTTTTGAGTTCGATTAACTATTGCAAAAAAGTAAGGTGTAGTAAATGTGGATAGTTTATTATTTATGCGAGTCAATCCACATAATCTACACAATGTAATAAGTAAGGGTGGGGTATGGTTAATCACTTTAGGGTGTTTGAGTGATTCTCTACCCAATAATATTATGTCATGTCAAGTCCCTATTTCACTCCTCATTTTGCACTCAATCAGAGGGTATGGTTCAAACACCTAGAGAGTGGTAAAGAATTTAAAAAAAATTGTGATTGGTTGAAAGGGGTTGGGACCCACCATTAAACCTCTCTCCCTCCTCCTTCCCTCCTCTTCCCGCATCGGTGAATATACACCGAAAACATTCAAATAATCAGTGACTCAAACAAGTGGGAGTGGTCACCGATCGGTGAACTCCATTCACCGAATAGTTTACCGAAACCACACCTCCCACCCTAAGAATTAAGTTTTATACCCTCCTTTTTTCCTTGATTGTACATTGTTGTGCTTAGTTTTATATTTTGGTTGAATTTTAGGTAATTAGTTGTGAGGTTGTTGTCATCTTGAAGGCATTGGCTATGTCATAAGAGTCTAGCAATAGGAGGAGATCTAAGACTTGATAATTTAGAATCATGGTATATAGAAAACGAACATAAATAAGTCATTTCGGGGAAGAAGAATAACAAAATAGTACAAACGATCATTTTACGGTTTTTTTTTTTACATTTAGAAAGCGAGGAATGAAAGTATCTTCTCAAAAAACCGGTTTGTGTTTCTAGAATGGTTGAGAAGATCAAATCGTTGTGGTATGGATCAAGAATAGATCATTGTTTAATAGCTTAGTTTGGAAAGATTCGTGTAATTTTATTATGTATATTTGTGTTTGTTAGTTTTACGCTACTGTCTTGCTAGCTTTGGTTAAATGATATTTGTTGTTAAAAAACGGAAAAAAAAAAACGAACTTAATACAAAAATGAAACTTTAGAGATAGTAAAATGGAAATTATCCCAAATCCGGAACATCCATTTTTATAGATTCAAATACACAAATCTAGTTGATAGCCTCTCATTTGTGTGTTGCACTAGACTATATAATTATTTATACATAAAAAATGTTTCCCAGTTTCTATATTTTGCTTTAGGCCTTAACCTTAGGGTAAAAGTTAACATCTAGAAATGAATAAAAACACTTGTATAAAGTCTATATAAGTGAACATGTCTTGTAGTGTATGAAACTAGCAAAGTCAATATTTAGTAACATGATGACTAAGATTTAGATGTCTAGAACTTAGATCCATCTTCATGTGAGATTAAATATATTATTAATATAATATTTAATCTTTTAGCCATTAAAATCATTTATATTATATTAGATTAAAATATATTAATAACCTATTAATAATTAGTTGGTAATTGTTGATGGACCATATTACCCTTATTAACTAATTAGGTTTCCTCTTGGGTGTATATATAAGGGGATTATTAGAGAGTTTAAGGTTACACAATTTAGTGAATCAACCAACCCTCATAACATCTATTCGGCTCTCTCCATAACCGATTCCTCCCTAGTTTCGGTTTCATTACCATCATCACCTTACACCCTAAGGAGGAACCAGATCATCCTGACAAGTATGTCGAACTCAATGGCTGCATCTCTGACTGGATTCTCTGCTGGCCTGTCTGCTGTAACAGGTATGTTATTCATGTTTTCCATTATGTTTAAACAGAACTGATCAACATGTGGTATCAGAGCATATGTTGATAAATCAGTTCTGTTTTCGTATCCATTATTCTGGGATTAAAAATCTGGAAAACATATATTTTAAAGCCTTTAAATGTCACGGCTGTTTCGAGTCCCTTGTTACCGAAATCACTGTTTTCGGAAAAGTATGTTTAATAAGTTGACTCGAGACCATAATGGGCAAACCTAATATTCGAAATCTGTTAACAAAAGTCTTAAAATTTAGATTTCGGAACCCAGAATTATGTTTTTATTTTTTAGGGTTCATCACTTGTTCTAAGTAAAACTCGAAAATTTCTTAAATTTTGGAATATAATTTGGATTAGTGGGTGTTTTTACTGTTTTGATCTTAATTTTATCTATTAAAGTTTCCGAAAACTGTTAAAGGATAATCAGTTATTATTTTCGAAATATTTTGATAAGTTTAGATCAACAATAAAACAGGAAACACTATCCCACAATCCCTAAAATTTTGAGTTTTTAGTTATTATCACAATAAACAGCTATTAACAGTGGACTCGAGACCATCAGTCTCGACTCGAGACCATAAGGTCTCGACTCGAAATCATCAGGTCCTTAAATTTTCACAACTCGAGACCAACAGATCTCGACTCGAGACCACAAGGTCTCGACTCGAAATCATAAGGGCTTAAATCTTTATAACTCGAGACAAAGGTCTCGACTCGAGACCATAAGGTCACAACTCGAGACCATAAGGTTGCGACTCGAGACCATAATCTTCACAACTCGAGACCGTGGTTGCGACTCGAGACCTCATTATGACTCGAGATCTCATAAAATACAGTAGTCGAGACCATGGTTCCGACTCGAGACAAAGGTTGCGACTCGAGACCTCATAACTGACTCGAGATCTCAAAACTCAGTCAAGACCTAACTCGAGACCTGACTCGAGACCTCACTCGAGACCTCATTACCTTAGGCTGTTTGATGTGAACTAAAATTTAGCTCGGGGCTCCACCCCGAACCCCGTGCGGGGGCACGCTGTCCCCCTGCACCCCCCAGCGAAGTCACCGCGGAGTTCGATCCGCGCTAACAGGTAGTTTGCTATTAAATACTTGGTTTTGTCAACAATTAATTAACTAATCAGAATCAGATAATGTTTTACAAAACCAAAATAGCTTAACTTGAATGAGCTTCTGATGTATTAATTCTGGCCAAAGCTGATTTAATACATCTATTTATTGTTCAAGTATTATAAAAGCTATGTTGAGTATGCATTACAAACGTGAAATGTCTTAATTCTGGCCAAAGCTGATTTAATTCATTTATGTTTAGCATGCTTGACAAGTGCATAACTAAAGTGATTGTCTCATTTCTGGCCAAAGCTGATTTGTCACGATTACTTTGCACACATACTTAAATGATTACACTTCTGGCCAAAGCTGATTTGTCTTCGTTTAAGTAGAATTTTTTAACTAAGTCTATTATTTTGATGTTAGTAATAGACAATATCATAGCTTCATAATTAAAATGGTCATTACTTATGTCTGCCTTAGTATAACATGCCCTTAGATCACGTTAAGATTTTCTTCTTAGTATCATAATTCGCTCATCTTATTTCCACTATCAGCACCAAATCAGGGGATTCCACCTTTGACTGGTGATAACTTTGCTGCATGGAAGGATGCCCTCATGCTTACACTTGGATTGCTGGACTTTGATTATGCTCTAAGAGAGAATAAGCCAGCGGACCTTACTACTCAAAGTAATGCTGCTGAGCAGATAGTTCATGAAAAATGGACTAGGTGTAACCGCATGTCTCTCATGTTCATGAAGCAGTCCATTCATAACTCAATCAGATGAGCCATTCCTGATTCTGAAGATGCTAAAACCTACTTGGCTTCTGTGGAGGATCAATTCAAGGGAACATCAAAAGCACACGCTAGTACTCTTATCCTCAAGTTGGTGACAACTAAGTATGATGGGAGGAGCGGCATTCGCGAACACATTATGATGATGCATGACATGGCCAATAAGGTGAAGGGGCTAGAGATGGAAATCAGTGATGGTTTTCTTGTTCACTTCATCATCACTTCGCTTCTTTCGTCCTATGAAGCATTCAAGATCAATTACAACACTCAGAAGGACAAATGGACGATGAGTGAGCTGATCGCTATGTGCGTGCAGGAGGAAGAGCGTATGAAGATGGATCGCACTACTGATGTTGCTAACTTCACCACCTCCAACTCTAAGAAGAGGAAGCACAATTATCAAAGAAATGATGCTTCTAAGGTCCAAAAGCCAAATCCAAATCCTCATACAAGTGCACCTTCCAGCTCCAAGAACTCCTTAGGCAAACCTTACAGCAAGTTCTGTAAGAAAACAGGACATAAGCAAAAGGAATGCCCCGACTTCAAGGAGTGGCTGGCTAAGAAAGGTAACGATTTCTTCATGATACTTGAGTCCTTTAATTTAAATGTTCCTGCTAATTCTTGGTGGTTTGATTCTGGTTCTATGGTTCATGTTACCAATTCAACTCAGGGATTCCTTACAATCCGGAAGCTGGGAAGAAACCAAAGAACACTTAAAGTTGGAGATGATCGGGAATTAGAAGTGAAGGCCATAGGAACATTACAATTATTTTTGAAAACTGGTTTATGTATTAAACTTTATGATACCTTATATGTTCATGAGGTAACTCGGAACCTTGTATCAGGACCAAAGTTAGACATGGACGGTTTTGTCGTTTCTCATGGTCATCGCAAACTCTCTATTCTCTATGATTCCGTTGTTTATGGTACTGGCATTCTGGATGGTGGTCTCTATAGATTAGAACTAGATGATAATTTTTCCAAATCTTTGTTGTCATATAATATTAATGAATCACTCACAAAGATGAAACAGGTTCGAGACGTAGAGACTTCATCTATGTTGTGGCATCAACGTTTAGGCCACATCTCAAGAGAACGATTAAATCATCTCGTAAAGGATGAAGTCTTACCTCCTCTCGATTTTACTGATTTTGGAACATGTGTCAAATGTCTTAAAGGCAAAATGACATTAGCGAATAAGAAAGGTGCCACTAGGAGCTCTAATTTATTAGAACTCATTCATACTGACATTAGTGGTCCTTACCAAATCGCTGGCATAACAGGACATACTTCATTTATCACTTTCATTGATGATTATTCTCGTTACATGTACTTGTATTTTCTTAAGGAAAAATCTGAATCTCTTACAACTTTTAAAGATTATAAAGCTGAAGTTGAAAAGCAATTAGATCGTCATATTAAAGTTGTGAAATCAGATAAAGGCGGTGAATATTATGGAAGACATACTGATGTGGGTCAAGCTCATGGTCCATTTTATGAGTTTTGTAAGGGCCAGGGGATTGTGAACCAATACACCATGCCTGGTACACCTCAGCAGAACGGTGTCGCTGAACGAAGAAATCGTACCCTTATGAACATGGTGCGCAGTATGTTAGCCAACACTAATTTACCATTATTCCTCTGGACTGAAGCGTTAAAAGCAGCTGTTCATATACTCAATATAGTCCCTTCTAAGTCTGTCCCTAAAACTCCTTATGAACTTTGGACAGGAAGGAAACCGAATCTTAAATATATGAAAGTATGGGGCTGCATTGCTGAAGCAAAACTTTACAATCCTTTCCTAAGGAAACTTGACCCTAAAACAGTTACCTGTTTCTTTATCGGGTATCCTGATCATTCAAAGGGTTATCGTTTCTATTGTCCTTCCCATGTCACCCGTATTGTTGAAACCAAACGTGTTGCCTTCCTGGAGGATTTCAAGGTCAGTGGGAGCAGTACCAACCCTTACGAAGAATTGAAAGAAGTACAAGACGCGGGGGGGGGGGGGGAGAGACTCATCGCTTACCATTACTCCGTTTACTCCTCTTGTACCCAATGCAACAACTGCACCTGAAGCTACTACACAAATTTCATCTCCACAATCAGAACCCATTATACCTCATAACGAAGGCACATCAAACGCTCAAAACCAAGATAACGCGGAACCCGATAATCAACTCAGGAGGTCATCTAGGCAAAGAAGGCCTACTAATTGGGATGATTATGTTACCTACCTGACTGAAATGGATGCTGGAAAGCTCAATGATCCTATCTCTTATAACGAAGCCATTAGCAGTGATCAGTCTTCTGAATGGAACAAAGCGATGATTGATGAGCTTGAGTCCATGAAGAAAAATGACGTTTGGGATTTAGTCGAATTACCCAATGGTGCCAAATCTGTAGGTTGTAAATGGGTGATCAAAACAAAACTGGATCCGAATGGGAACGCTGAACGCTATAAAGCGAGATTGGTTGCAAAGGGCTACACTCAGAAAGAGGGAATTGATTATCAAGAGACGTTTTCACCTGTCTCTCGTAAATATTCATTAAGGATCGTTATGGCCCTAGTAGTTCATTTTGATTTAGAGCTGCATCAGATAGACGTCAAAACTGCTTTCCTTAACGGAGACTTAGACGAAGATGTTTACATGAAACAACCTGAAGGCTTTAAACCTGAAGGTCAGGAGCATCTAGTCTGTAAGTTGAGGAAATCCATTTATGGGTTAAAACAAGCATCACGTCAATGGTACCTCAAGTTTGATGAAGTCATGAAGAGGCAAGGCTTTATGAAGAATCAAGTGGATCAATGCACCTACCTCAAGATGAGTGGGAGTAACTTTACTATACTTGTCCTTTACGTAGATGATATTCTATTGGCAAGTAATAGTTTAGACATGTTGCATGAGTCGAAGCGGTTACTCTCGCATAACTTCGACATGAAGGATCTCGAAGATGCTTCTTATGTCATTGGCATCGAAATTCACCGAGATAGACACAAAGGAATCTTAGGATTGTCTCAAAAGACTTACATAGATCGTGTCCTTACACGTTACAACATGCAACAGTGCAAACCCTCAGTCGCTCCAATAGTTAAGGGAGATGTTTTCGGTTCATTCCAGTGTCCGACAACAGAGGTTGAAAAGGAGCAGATGAGCCAGATACCTTATGCGTCAGTAGTCGGGAGCCTGATGTATGCTCAAGTCTGTACTCGCCCAGATATCGCTTATATTGCTGGAATGCTAGGTCGTTATCAGACTAATCCTGGCCTAGATCACTGGAAAGCAGCTAAGAAGGTCCTTAGATATCTGCAAGGGACGAAAGACTATAAACTGACTTATAGAAGAAGTGATCATTTAGAAGTGGTAGGTTATTCTGATTCTGACTTTACTAAATGCAAAGATGACAAGAAATCCACTTCGGGCTACATCTTTATGTTAGCAGGCGGACCTATCTCATGGAAGAGTCATAAACAACAGTTAACTACAACTTCCACAATGATGGCAGAATACATTGCTGTTTACAACGCAACCTGTCATGGAATGTTGCTTAGAAATCTGATCACTGGACTCAAAATCGTTAATTCCATTTCTAGACCATTGAAGCTTTACTGTGATAACTCAGCTGCCGTTAGTTTCTCGAACAGTAACAGTTCGACTGGAGCTGGTTTATATCTCGATACAAAATATTTGTTCATACGTGAACGAGTTGAGGAAAATAATCTTTGTATTGAGTATATTAGTACTAAAGATATGCTTGCGGATCCGATGGCTAAAGGTCTCCCACCTAAAGTTTTCGAAGAACATGTATCGAATATGGGACTTACTAAAGACCTTGTTTAATGACATATTGTACTAGCTTATGTTTTAATTAATAAAATTCCTCAGTTTGATTTTGTATGTCTCTAACATATGTTCTGCCGGTGTAATGACATATAGACAAATATAAATACAAATCAGACGCTAAAGGGCTTATGCGTATTTTGATCATAACTGTTAGGTTTTAAATTGAGGCTATAGTATGACTAATGGGGGTCCTGAGTCGAATGATGATTCAACGGCTGTATTTCTCTGCTATAGTTCTTGGTTTAAGGCTAAAATGAATGTTAACTCCTGGGCAGGCTCATCTAATACTCATGATAAATGATTACTCGGCTAAGTGGGAGAATGTGAGATTAAATATATTATTAATATAATATTTAATCTTTTAGCCATTATAATCATTTATATTATATTAGATCAAAATATATTAATAACATATTAATAATTAGTTGGTAATTGTTGATGGACCATATTACCCTTATTAACTAATTAGGTTTCCTCTTGGGTGTATATATAAGGGGATTATTAGAGAGTTTAAGGTTACACAATTTAGTGAATCAACCAACCCTCATAACATCTATTCGGCTCTCTCCATAACCGATTCCTCCCTAGTTTCGGTTTCATTACCATCATCACCTTACACCCTAAGGAGGAACCAGATCATCCTGACAAGTATGTCGAACTCAATGGCTGCATCTCTGACTGGATTCTCTGCTGGCCTGTCTGCTGTAACATGTATGTTATTCATGTTTTCCATTATGTTTAAACAGAACTGATCAACACTTCACACCCTATAAAAATGTTAAAGAGTTTATAAAATTAATTCCAGTTAATCTTCCTTCACATCTTCAGTTTATACTTGATGCAAAAAGAACGGAAAAAAAAACCTATACCTCACATAAACTCAAAACAAACAATATTTAAATATTAGTATACTTCATATTTTTCCATCAACCTTAAATTAAAATTTTCTTAGCATATATCTATCTAAGGATAGTGTAAAAAGGGCCTAAAGTGTGAGACGTGTGAGAAGTGTATTATCTATACTATATTATAATGGAGAAGGGAAGGATTCCCAAAAGTTAAGAACTTCTTCCCCCCTTATTTATAAATAAACCCCTAAAATAAGGGTAAAGTGGTCTTTTAAACCATAATTATTTTTTAGTCCCTCAATCTATTACATTTAAATCCTTGATGTTGCTTTCTCTCACTCAAATCTCAGATCCATTTTCATAATTCAAACCTAAAATCACGTCCTCTTTCTCCCCCTAAAATCTATCCATTTTCAAAATTCAAACCCTACTCACCCAAATCTCTCTCCCTCTCAGATCTTCGCCAAAACCCAGCGTCCGTGCTCTCTCTCTCTCTGATGATGGTGAAAGAAGTTTTAGGCTTTATGGTCAAATCGAATTAGGAGAAAAAAAATATAGGGTTTACGCATCAAGTATGATGATTTGAACAAAGGGCATAGCCATTCATCTGATGGTAATTTGAAGCTTTATTCATTCACTTTTTTATTTGTGTTCTAACTGATTTGATGTGTTTGCAATCAGGTCTTCAACATCAAAAGGCCCTTTTCTTCTACGTTAATCTCGAAAAGGTGAAACCAAGGGTTCATTTTTGTAATTTTGAATCTGAGTGATGTGTTAATGGAGACTGTTTTTGTTTCATTGCAGAGATATATGCAAGAACATGATGAAGTGGATCTTTCTACCCTTGGAATGGGTAATTTTTTATAATTAGTCTTCACTTATAGATTAATCTTACTTTTGTTACAGCAAATCCATACGCTTGTTCAACCAACTGATTCAGATCCACGCAAGTCATGGAGATGGTGAAAAGTAAAAGTGTAGACAATTTATATATTAAACCGCCTCTATACTCTGTGAGCTGAAGGTCATATGTTTCATCAAGTTTCTTATTTTGATATTGGTTTAATACTCACTTATATTTCTCTTATAATAGGTTTGGAGATCTAAAATTGCAAAATCCAGAGAACAAAGTCATTGCTCAACTTTTTCACAAAAATAATGCTGGAAATATTTTGGAATGTCGTATCAACTTGTTGAATGCAATCCGCACCCGTGACTATGTACAGAACTCAGCATGTGTTTCGGTCTTAGGCAGATTAAGTGATCGTGGTGTAAACAAAATGATACTAGCTGTATGCCGGAGAGAACAAAGTTCCATATCTTGGCATTTGCTTAGGCACACAGATTTCTGTTATTGAGATTTCTAGATCTGCAAGTTGTTAAACAATAATTATTCTTAATTTAACTAATTTGTTCAGATCTTGGGCTGGAAAGGGGCAATGTCAATCCAACCCGTTACCCAACCCACCAGTTTTGTCACATTTAAAACCTATGCATCCCTTGAGGCTTACACTCTGTTTGTATTTCTATGTATTGACAGGATTTCAACAACCTTTTTAACCTGTTTGAATCATTGTTTGACTTGTTGGACGGCATGGATGGAAGAAACACGCATAACAGGGCTAGACAAGGCGATGACCAAGGCTACAACCTGGTTTTAAACTTCAAATTAACTTACCAAATCCTTTTTATGGTGTATCACATATTTTTTTAAAGATGGCCTATACAAGTTTCATGGGCAATGAAAACAGATCAGGGTATTTTAATGATAAGGTAAACTTTTTACAAGCACTTTGTTAGAAGCATCTTTTGTCAATTCAAAATAAATAAAAATATATGTTATCGTCTTATCGGTGGGACCCTCAACAAGTGAGAGGGGCCCATTGTGGAAGTGCCAGGCATTTAAGTCACCTGCTTGTGTAAAACAGAATGAAGTAATGGAGCTGTGTTTGTCATATCTTTACCATAACATGAGCAGTTTGGACAGCAAAGTGGATCAGGTAAAACTTCTCTAATATATTATTGCCTTCATTTATAGTTTTCAATCCCATTGTTGTGCTTCCTACTTTAAAACTTTCATATACAACCTCCCACATACAGCGGCATGGATATATTGATGATGGACAATAGAAGAATCAGATGATTAAATGTAAAATAAATGGGTTGTATGAGGTTATTTGATGGTAACATTTTAATTACATATATAAAGTAATTAGTGAGTACCTTCTTGTGAAGAAAAGTAGACCATCTTTGTGAAATGTAAGTAAAAGTCTTTAAATATAGGTTAAAGGTAATGGCAATTAGGTAATTTAATGCATCATTGGATTAACAACAGTCAGGGACGGACCCCAGGAAATATTTTCAGGGGGTGCGATTGAGATTTTATTATTATTTTTTTTTGGATATTGCCCTATAAAATACACTATTTTTTTTTTCAAAGGGTGCCCCCACCCAACCCTCTACCTAGGTCTGCTCCTGACGACAATGCTTATTTGATGTCTGACGTGAAGGGTCAACTCTCGAACTTGTTGAGAATAGTTGTTGGGAGATCATTAGTGGTTGATTGATTGTTTATTTAGTACAAAAGCTTTAAACTGTCGATAATCTCATATTTGTAGTAGTTGGTTGTGTTTGACATGGGTTTGTAAAGAGTAAAGACAGATGGAAAATTTTCAAACTAAAAGTTGTTCCTTTTTATGTTTTGGTCCCATGAAGATAGCCTTGGCTTGAAGAGGCATGACGTTGAATGACACAAACTGCCCCTGCTGTACTACGCACGAGAACCTGATGCTTCAAGGCGCGGCTTACTGTTCAACGAACCTGGTGAAGAGAAAGTTGGTAGTGGCTATTTTCATCGTTACAATGTGGAGGTTGTGGCTCAATATATTCAACGGGAAAGGTCTCGCCTCGAAGCAAGATTGTGGACGACACAAAGTAAACGGCTTTTCTTTGGCTTGCGAATATTTCTATTTAGTATTTCATTTAGTCTATTTTATGCCTTTTATTTACCCGGTCATTGCGGTTTTGTTAGTAATTAAGCGTAACAGAACTATGGGCAGTTTTTAATTCTTTTTTTCTATTGTAATCTCATGTGTTCAAAGACAAATCATGAAATGAAACTAGGGATGAGTATGGTATCGAACTGGCACCGAAAAATACCGGTACCGAAAAACAGGGAAAATGTGTATCGGTACGGCGGTACCAGTACGGGAAAGTGGGTATTGGTACCAGTACCAAATATAACCGGTACGGTACTGATTTGGTACCGGTACCCGATACAAAATGTTCATTCCTAAATGAAACACGAGAATTACAAGATTTCAGTTCACTTGTGGAACTCAATTGTAAGCAAGTCTTTGTAATTATGTTGATTAAACAACGCATCCAGTTATTTAATATTCGTCTTAAAGCACATCAACTTTCTGCTTAATTTGGTTTCGGTATATGAATATTTGTAGTCAAATAAGGAAACTTATATAAATAATGAAAATTAGATTATAAATTTAATATATTCCACTTCAAACACACATCCATACGGTTAAAAGAACAAAAAAATAAAGATTACTCAATTTTAAATATTTACATGTCGTAGATATAAGTTTTTAAATAATATAATATCGTAATAATTATTTTATGATACAATTGTAGAAGAAAATTGTGTTACTTTTTGTAAACCTAGATTCTAATCCGTGTTTAGTTATTAAAAAATCGAATTCGATTCGAAGTTCAAATTCAAGTTATACATGTTTTTTATATGTATACATAAATATACACACAAGCACAAATTGATAAAAAGTTTCTAATTTTTGTCCAAATTTAAATTACATTGTGAGTTCATTATATGTACTATTTTACAAGCCGGTGTACTACACATGGTTAGGTATAAAAATATGCAATAAAAGAATTTTAATAAATAATTACATACTTCATTACTTGTAATAATAAAAAATTACAAATTAATGACACTTTTATATTTTATAATTTACAAATCAATTAATACAAATACTTATTACAAAACTCTAAAAATTTCTTTGTAGACAACACTAAATGTCCTACTCAGAAGATTATCATCTTTATTAACATGTGAAAACACTGGTTATTTTAAAAACAAAACCAACTTTGGATAGCGATTGTTCTTGAATTTTATTTATTATAATCATGAAACATATAGTGAGAGAAAAATGTTTTCTTTGATCTCATGCATTACATATACATGGGGATGATTAAAATGAAAAAAATATATGTATAACCATTTGTGAAAATGAAAATAACAAATTATAAACATGATGTTTTAAATTTTTGGTTACGTCAAATAGTGATTGATGTAAATTTTTTGATTATCACATCTTTTTTCAATAAATTTCAATATAATCGATAGGCCATTAATCTAACTTATAATTCCAATAGCATCGATAGACTATAAATCTAACTTATCACACCATCGGTGCATTGCAAGATTACAAGAACCTAATACCAAGTCGAATACCAATCATTGGCAACCATAATGTTACCATAAATATTATACGAATAAAAGAGCTACCAGAAACGAGTGCCGTAATGCAAAGTGTCGCCCCCGCCGCATCGCGCGGGCACCCTACTATGTTATCATATACAAATAAGAAAACTACCAGCAACGAGTGCCGCAATCCAAAGTGTCGCCCCCGCCGCATCGCGCGGGCACCCTACTAGTAACACTATATATAATACTATATAACACCATATAAACACCGTATAACAATATGTAACACCATATAATACCATATAACACTATGTAACACTATATATCATTATATAACAAATATAACACTATACATCTATCATAGACATGCTATCAGACAACCTATAGTGTTATATTTGTTATATAATGATATATAGTGTTACATAGTGTTATATGGTATTATATGGTGTTACATATTGTTATACGGTGTTTATATGGTGTTATATAGTATTATATATAGTGTTATAATACACTTCTCACACTTTGAGCACTTTTTACAGGATCCTCTACCTATCTATTTATTATTATCAATAATATTAAGAACTAACTTGGTAGTTATTGTAGCGTCCATCACAACCTGCTATAATAACTTTTTTTTGTCTTTTTTTACAGTAGCTCTTTAACTTTCAGTTTTCACACTTAGACCTCCTTAACTTTCTAAAAACTTTAAGAAATGCCATTTTAACCTTCTCGAGTTTTAAGTGCTTATTTTTTTGTATATGTACGTGTCAGTATAAACTTAAGTTAGTTTACACTTCAACGTAAATTTTGTCGAGTAAAATATAATAAGTTTTCTTGCTTATTTTTATGTGTGTTTTCAATTGGTATACGTTTTAACGTAAATTTTGTTCGAAAACAAGTGCAGTCAAATGTATTACATTTTCATTTACAATATAATTCGAGTTCATTTACGTTTTGAGCCGCGACAACGCACTAAAGAAATTTACCAGTTAATAATATAAAATAATTTTACATAGTCAAAGAACAAAAAATATGGATGATGGTTATGAAAAGGATAAATATAATTATTTAATAATAATAATTATTATTTTATTATTATTATTATTATTATTATTATTATTATTATTATTATTATTATTATAAAATTTAAAGAACAACAAAATAAAAAATAGAAAAAAATACAGCTTCTCTATCATCATCATCATCTTACTTTTTCTTTGCTCTTTGTTCTCACTCTGCTTCTTCTTCTGCTTCTTCTCTCTCTCTCCTCTTTCTCTCTCTACAATGGCTTCTCTCTTCAGCAGAGAACGAATACTCGGCCAATCAAAGCGAGACTCCATGAACGGACTCAACAGCTTCAAATCCACCGCCACCGCCACCGCCGCCGTAACAACCACTCTAGATCCACTTCCGTCACCATTCGGCGACCTCACACCTACTCTCTCCGCCACCGACCTCCGCGAAACCGCCTACGAGATCTTCATTGCCGCCTGCCGTACCTCCACCGGAAAACCTCTCACTTACACTCCGAACAACAACAACAACACAGACTCGCCGTCGCAGAGATCTTCTCAGTCGCCGTCGCTGTCAGGCTCGCCGTCGCAGAGATCGATCACTTCCGCCGCCGCGTCGAAGATGAAGAAGGCGTTAGGTCTCCGATCTAGCTCTTCCGCTGGTAGTCCTGGCTCTGGTGCTAGTTCCGGTGCCGGATCTGGTGGAAAGGTGAAGAAGGTGATGACGATTGGAGAGTTAATGAGGATTCAGATGAAGGTTTCTGAGGCTGCTGATTCGAGAATTCGTAGAGCATTGTTGAGAGTTTCTGCTGGTCAGGTATGAGTTTCATTTGTGTCTGATTTTGACTTTTAGTCAAAGTTCTAGGGTTTGAGTTTTAGATGATTAGATTTGGTGATGTGAATTGTTGTTTTGAATTGTTTTTTAATAGATAATGCTTTTAATTCTTAGTCAAAATTCTAGGGTTTGTTTTTTAGATGCTTAGATTTAGTGAGGTGAATTGTTGTTTTGAGTTGTTTTTTAATTTTTAATGGATAAATGCTTTTAATTTTCAGATTTTGATGGAATATTTTTGTGCTTAAATATTATTGTGGATGACTGGATGCATAAAAGTTGGATTACTAGATCAGGAAACTGCATAATTTTTGGTCAAAATTCTAGGGTTTGGTTTTTAGATGCTTAGATTTGATGAGGTGATTGTTGTTTGAATTGTTTTTTTTAATAGATAATGCTTTTAATTTGCAGAATTTGATGGATTATGTTTGCTTTAATATTATTGTGGATGCATTACATTAGATATGGAAATTACTGTACTTTAAAGTCTAGCTGTTTTTTTCAGGGCTCTATCCGTGTTAGAAACTGACGATTCTTCTCGTATGAAAACGATAATTTGTTAAGTTGTTTTTTTGTACTAGTAATCTAGTAATTGGTCTGAATAGATTAAAACGTACGTGAATTTTGATGCTGTTTTTGATTATTAATCATATTGTTCTACCTTCCCAATCATATTAATTAATTAATTTAGGTTCCAGTTGATATAAATGTAATTAAGCAACATAAATGATTTATTTCGATAAGAGGACTAAAGGCAGGTCGGTTTCATGTTGAGAATGATGATATTACTCGATGCTAATGATTTATGCCCGCGAGTTTGATTTTAAATGGATGAAAAGTCACACAATATTATTGTGACAATGAGTATATGATCGAAGAATCTTTGAATCTTTCTGTTGGATTATTTGAAGTTTTCAAATGATTTGGACTTATTACAAACATCAAACTAGCTTTGCATTTGTGTTTGAAATTCTGCAGTCATTATTGAAATAACTAATAGAATTGAAAAGTCAAATTGCACCTCTTTTTGTCATGCTATCATTATAATACTAATTAACCACTAATTTCAAAACCAGATACGTTTGACTTGTGATTGCAATATTTACGATAACAGGTTGGGAGGCGCGTTGAAATGATGGTTCTTCCGCTAGAGTTATTACAACAATTCAAACCATCAGATTTCACCGACCAACAAGAATACGACACCTGGCAAAAGCGAAACTTAAAAATGTTGGAGGCGGGACTTCTTCTACATCCTCACGTGCCACTTGGCAACGCCACAACCGCATCCCAAAGGCTACAAAAAATCATCCGTAACGCGCTCGAGAAACCAATTGAAACCGGAAGAAACACCGAGCCGTTACAAGTCCTACGTGGTGCCGTAATGTCATTAGCCAACCGGTCAACCGACGGGTCAACCGACTCATGCCATTGGGCAGACGGATTCCCGTTAAATCTCCGATTTTACGAGATCCTTCTAGAAACTTGCTTTGATGCCAATGACGAGTCATCAATTATTGATGAAGTTGATGAGGTTATGGAACTTATTAAGAAAACGTGGGGTATTTTGGGAATTAATCAAATGCTTCATAACATATGTTTTTCATGGGTTTTGTTTAATCGGTTTGTTGCAACCGGACAAACGGATAATGATCTGCTTTACGCTGCTGATTGTCAGTTGGTAGAAGTTGCAAAAGATGCGAAAACGACAAAGGATCCGACATACGCTAAAATATTGAGTTCTACGTTGACTTCGATATTGGGTTGGGCTGAACAAAGACTTCTTGCGTATCATGATACGTTTGATAACGTAAACATTAATTCTATGCAAAGTATTGTGTCTTTAGGGGTATCAGCTGCTAAAATATTGGTTGAAGATATATCTAATGAGTATCGCCGAAGACGGAAAAATGATACCGATGTGGCGCGAAGTCGGACTGATACGTACATTAGGTCATCTCTTCGAACGGCTTTTGCTCAGGTACGTTTTTATTTGTTATTATATTTTTAAGGGTAAAATGCCATTTTAGTCCCTGAGGTTTGGCTAGTTTTGCGACTTTTGTCCAAAGGTTTGTTTTTCCGCATCTGGATTCAAAAGGTTTGAAATCTTGCCATTTTCCTCCAGCTCGTTAACTCCATCCATTTTTCTCTATTAAGGTCAGGGGTATTTTTGTCTTTTTCGTTAACTTAAAGGGCAATTCGGTCTTTTTCACTAGAGAAAAGAAGCTAAAATATTTAAATCTGGCCATTATCGGCTATGCCGAATTCCATTTTATGCCAGCTTATGCAAGTGCTGCTTAATAATTTGTTAGATAAAGCATTTAAACCCAAATCGACCCATTCATACGCAAATGTGTCTAAATTGCTAACTCTGTATATTAAGCCATGAATGATGGATATTATTCATAGTAGACTCGAATAATCAATTAATGTGAAGCCATATGAGATTTGATTATTTGATTCTACTATGAATAATATCGATCATTTATGGCTTGATATAATGAGTTAGCAAATTTTTACCCATTTACGTATGAATGAATTGATTTGAGTTTTGTTTTATCTCCAATGGATTTGATGATAATATTCTTAAAATAAACTAAAAGGGGAACAGTTTGAAAGTCACCCAAGGTCTATTTGTAGGGAATAATTGCATACGTCCTAATCTGTTTCATTCAAGATTTTTGATTATTGTTATTATTATCATATTAATGCATTTAATCAAATTAACACATTAACTATTTTTAAATGATAAAAAAGCAAAAAAGTATTTACTTACCCAGCCTGACCCGGTCCTGTTTTAACCCATAGCTATAAGTCTATAACCGAAACAGATTTCACCCATTAACGTGTGGATGTGTTGATTTGGGTTGCTCTGTATCTGAAACGGATCTGATGGTTTGAATAAAGAAATAGCTAAAAGGGGAACAATTTGGATGTTGCCCACGGTCTATTTTTAGAGCATAAATCTCCTTAATTGTTTTATGCAAGACTTCAGTTAATATAATATCATTGTTTTTGGATTCATAAATAAGTTAAAACGCATTAGTTACTGGTTAAAAAGTTAACAAAACAAGTATTTATGTTTGCACAGAACCTGACCTGGTCGTTTCGACCCGTACTATCGTTTCAACCCAAACCTGTTTTACTTAGGCCTGTAAGCGAACCTAATGAAAACAAACAGAGGCGTGTTCATGTTCTTTAATTCAACTTTAACCGAACACGAACATATAATCAAAAAACTTTTTGTGTTCGTGTTTATTCATTAAGAAAATGGGTATGTTCGTGTTTGTTTATGTTTGTTCGTTTAAAACTAAACGAACAATCCACGAACGTAAGCAAACATAAACAAACAAACTTAAACGAACACATATGAACATAACTGAAATAACATAATAGAACACAAATGAACATAATTGACCAAAATTAACAAAGACAAACGCACTAAAACTTGTTTTTTTATATGTAAGTTAGTGATTAGTTAAGATGAGTTCCATTGTAAAGCTTACTTTTATTACTAGAAAGCCTAGTTACTAATTGTTTATATTTATATAAGTAGTTATAAAGCCACTTTTATGTTTATATTAATATAAATATAACTACTTTTGTATATATCAAAATTTAAACGAACATAAACGAACGTAATAAACTAACATAATTGAACGAACAAAACAGGTGTTCATGTTCGTTCGTTTAATTAAATAAACAAAAAAATGTTCATGTTTGTTCTAAGCGAACATAAACGAGCTTCCCGCCGAACAAGTTCATGAACATTCGGTTCGTTTAACATCAATAATTTTTACTTATATGAAAGACACATTGCATGCGTGTGTCTATGAAGTAAATTGATTTTACATTTTTGCTAGAGTTATAATTGTTTTAAAAATTTGCTTGTTAATGCGCAGATAATGGAGAAAGCAGATTCAAGCAGGCGGGCATCAAGAAACCAACCGAACCCACTTCCCATTCTCGTTATTCTCGCGAAAGACGTTGGTGAATTAGCAACAAAAGAAAAGAAAATGTTTAGTCCAATATTAAAAAGATGGCATCCGCTTGCGGCTGGTGTGGCAGTTGCAACTCTTCATGTTTGTTACGGGAATGAATTAAAACAGTTTATTTCTGGTATAACCGAACTAACACCAGATGCAGTACAAGTTCTTCGAGCTGCAGATAAGTTGGAAAAAGATCTTGTGCAAATAGCAGTTGAAGATTCCGTTGATAGTGATGATGGTGGAAAAGGAATTATTCGTGAAATGCCACCGTTTGAAGCTGAAGCTGCTATTGCTAATTTGGTCAAAGGTTGGACTAAGTTGAGATTGGATCGATTGAAGGAGTGGGTTGACCGAAATCTTCAACAAGAGGTGCGTCCCGTTTAATGTACATTCTTTTAGCTAGGGGTGTGCACGGCTGGGTTCGGTTTTATGGTAAAACCAAAACCGTAACCGAAATGTTCGGTTTTCGGTTACTGAAAACCGTTTGGTTTTAGCAACGGTTCGATTTTTTCAGCTTTTGGAACAAAACTACACGAGGTTCAAAAATAAAAAGTATAATCCAAGATTTAATAATCTTTCTTAGATGTTCACATGTAAGTTATTGTGTTTAACCTTTTTAATTAATATTGTTCACATAAACCCAACTTCTAATCTATTTTAATGTTTCTTCAAAGTTTTATTAAGACATTTTTTTATAATACTTTGCAGATCATTTAATTTTAATGTTAAATTATTTCTTGTAGGCAATGGATAAATCATTTCAAAGATAAATAAACATGTTAATATTTTTATTATAGATACTTAACATTCAAGAATAGAACTAATATCTCCTGGATCAATATATAACAAATATTAAAAAAACTATTTTTTAGGTTATTCGGTTCGGTTTTCATATAAGGCACGACTGTAACAGAATCGTAAATTTCAGTTTGGGTTTTTTCGGTTCGTTTTTTTTTTCTGGTTTTTTGTGCTGTTCGGTTTTTTCGATTTTCTGCTCACCCCTACTTTTTAGCAGCCTTTTCATTTGCAGTTTGCATCTTAAAGTGATCATTGCCTTATCGACTATTTTGTGTTTTAATAGTTGATAATTTATTGGTGTTTGGATATAGTGAAACTGATTCTCGTTATGCTTTCATTTTTGTTGTCAAATAGTTAGTTTCTTATGCATTTTTGATAGGAATCATGTTCTAGTTTCTAGTCTAAATGTCAATTGTCTATTTGAGGAGGGGGTAAGTGCAAATAATATAGTACAAGTATGAGTCAGTAATTACTTGGGGAGGGGGATAGGAAAATACGTAGTTTGTTAGGCTCCGTTTACAGAGAGAGGGCGTAGCCCTGGGAACACTTCGGTGTTAGTTATCGAGTCTGTATCATCTTCTTCGTATCAATTTCAATTCCAATATATTGTGCTTTTCTCAATTTCAGTTGAATTGTTAGTAATCAGAATCAAACCCTATCAATTTTATTATATATCATGAACTAATAATCCTTTAATAAATAAATTAGGTATGGAATCCCAGAGCCAATCAAGATGGATACGCGCCTTCGGCTGTTGAAGTCCTGAGAATTATAGACGAAACGTTGGATGCGTTTTTTCAACTGCCAATTCCCATGCATCCCGCGTTACTTCCCGATTTAATCGTAGGCCTTGATAGATGTCTTCAATATTACACAAGCAAAGCAAGATCAGGATGCGGTAATTATTTCATTTCCAGTAATTAAAAAAACTTTATATTAACATACTAGGTTATAATCCCGTGTAGTACACGGGTTGATAATGTAATATATAATTAGTAATAAAAAGCTATGTTTTAAAAAAAACATATGCATTGCATGGTTAATAAACCCGTGTATTATACTAATAGACTAAAATATAATGTAATTTGTTAAGATTTACGGTCGTCAAGAGATGTATTTAAAAAATGAACATTGGCGTGACAATTATAAATTTTGTTAAGTTAATTTTATAAAACATCTTTTCTTTCAACTGGGAATTAACTTTTATATTCTAATATCACCTATTTTTATTATTTAACATATTGTATTTTTACTATTCTTACCATCCAACCAAATTAAATGTTAGATTTTTTTAGAAATCACTAATAAAATCAATTACGTTATTCTTTATTTTCTAATATTTTAACGAACACAATTATGAACTTGGTGAAGCTTTTAAGTAAAAAATATAAGTTTATTTAAAACATTAAAAATTCATTTTATATAAAATTAATTTGGTTAATGATATGATAATTATCTTTAGTTAAAAAATAAGTATCCATAATTAAGTTTTTTTTGGAAGGTGACTTTCTATGTACTGGACCAGTGGTCACCGGGTTCATGTCGAAGACAATCCCCCGTCAGCCCCGCGCTAACGAACGCGATGTTCGATCGGGCCCCGGCCGTTGCGTAAGCTGACTTCCGCCCGGAAACCATACTGCCCCCACACGAGAGACTCGCTGGGGTAACAGCTGGGTAAAACCGGGTTGCCCTCAAGACCGCACCATGCCTTGGTAGGATACGATCCATCATTGGGACGTCCCACCCCCCGTTTGCACCTCCCGGGGATCGAACCGGCGACCTCCAAGGAGGAAGCCGGCCCAATCCAAACCACATGGGATTGCCGGTTGGGCTAGGGGATGGGATATCCATAATTAAGTAGGAGAGGCACATAATTAAGTAGGAAAGAGACGCAGGAAAACCAAAAAGTAGATGGCTTCAATGGATGACATGTGTCCCCATGGTTTTCTTTTATAGATATAGATTCAATATTCACTTTTGATTTTTTTAATTTGCAGGAACAAGGAATACATTTATTCCAACAATGCCAGCATTGACCCGATGCGCAACTGAAGCGAAATTTCATGGTGTTTTCAAGAAAAAAGAGAAACCTACAAACTTACAAAGAAAAACCTCTCAAGTTGCAACAACAAACAGTGATAATAACAACGGTTTTGGAGTACCGCAACTATGTGTACGTATTAACACGCTTCAACGTATACGCACTGAGCTTGAAGTTCTAGAAAAACGAATCATAACCCTTTTACGAAACTCTGAATCCGCCCATGTTGAAGACTTTTCTAATGGTTTATCAAAACGGTTTGAGCTCACACCCGGTGCGTGTTTAGAAGGTATTCAACAACTTTGTGAGTCAGTGGCTTACAAGATCGTGTTCCATGATCTTAGCCATTGTCTCTGGGACGGTCTGTACATCGGTGAGCCAGCGGCTTCTACGATCGAACAGTTTATTCAGGAGCTTGAACAGAATTTGATGGTTATAGCTGAAACGGTTCACGAACAGGTGCGAACACGGTTAGTTGCTGAAATAATGAAAGCTTCTTTGGAAGGGTTTTTGCTTGTTTTACTTGCGGGTGGCCCGTCTCGATCGTTTACCCGACAAGATTGTCAAATAATTGAAGATGATTTTAAGGCGATTAAAGATTTGTTTTGGGCCAATGGTGATGGGTTGCCAATGGATGTAATCAATAAATTTTCGGTTACCGTGAGAGATGTCATCCCACTTTTCAGAACCGAAACGGAGACGATTATCGAGCGGTTTAGGCGTTTGACTTTAGAGACTTACGGGTCGTCTGCTAAATCTAGACTCCCGTTACCCGCAACTACGGGCCAGTGGGGCCCGTCTGACCCAAACACGCTTTTACGTGTTTTGTGCTATCGAAACGATGATGCTGCTTCAAAGTTTCTCAAGAAAACCTACAATCTCCCCAAGAAACTATGATGATATTATGATGATATATGTACAGTTTGTTGAATCAAGCCCGCATTTTTAGCGTGAACAACTGCGCGGAGTCGAAGATTAATTATTGTTGTTATTAGCTCGGTGTTTATATAAGTTCTGCGGTATCTTTTACTTCTGTTTCTAGTCTGCATTTGTTGATTGTTTTTGTTTTATGTTATGGAAATTGCGTTTTTTGGAGACCATATTCGGATATTCCCAATATGTATTTATTGGGAAAGTTGGCAGGATCTTTTGTTCTATATATATTTTAGGTATTTATTTATGATCATGTATAGTAGTATGTATACTCATTGTTATCAGCTGTTTTGTTTCGTTATTTGATTGAGAATTGTTTAGTATTTTTTGCTTGATCTATAAGTGGCTACTCATTGTGTTACGTTTTTGGCATTGATGTATTACTCTGTGTAAAGTTGTTATATGGTATGTTTGTGACGGTTTTGGTCGAGAAGAAAAGCCAGTAGCAAATAGTTTGCGGCGGATGTGGTTACTCTATTCTCTCTTAAAGAAAAACATTTATCTTCACACCGGAGCCTGGTCGCATATAGAAATCTCTTCTCATCACGACGAGACAAACGGTTTGCTAGTTTTACGTCACTTGTCATACAATTGCTCAAAAGATGTTACCATTCTACTTTTGAGTTGTACAATTATACAATTGCTCAAGATGAAAAATTATGAATATAATAAGTAATGCTCAACATACATACTGCTGTTGGATAAACTTCATTGCTTCTGAAGATAAAATGAAACAATTAAAATAGTAATAATAAATGCACGATCAGATATCATCATATATGGTACCAAACTTAATTTTTTTGGAACGACGGCTTTCTTGTATTAGGCTACCGCACTCCCAAAATTGGAGAGCCCGGTTGCCCCACTCCTGCTAGACTATGTTGTCTTAACCGGGCCAACGCTGGCTTCAGAGTTTGGCTTGGGCGTTCCCCTGGGAAACCATAACGCTAGTTGCCACTAGAGCAGAACTCTGTAGCATAACTCTGTTCAACGTTGTCTTAACCGGGCCAACGTTGTGCCACCACAAGAGTAGAACTCTGTAGCATAACACACGGTGGGACGAAAACCCAGGTGGTTTAAAAATAGAGCCTGACACTTCTGCAAGGAGGCTATGCTCTATCTATCATTGCCTAATCCATTAAAGTGACACAAGCGGGGATTGAACTTGGGTCGCCGTTGGAGAACCCAAGCCTCTTTACCACTAGGTCATACGCCATAAACAACACACACATAAAAAAGGAAATCCATAAACAAAAGGTTAAAAAAACTTTATAACAAAAAAAAGGTATCGCTTTTACTGAATAAAAATCTAATAAACTGATGCCACATTTCACGGGCATTGCTCGTTTCGACCAGGTCCACCGTAGTAAAAGAAGCTACCCCAATCCTCATCGGCACCTAACTTAATATTGTCATAGCAGTGGCGGATCTAGAAAATCCACCAAGCCGTAACGAAATCGTAAAAACGTCAAATTTTTCCAAAATTTACACTACCGCCGGAGCGCCAAGCCGTAGCGGAGGTTGCCCCTTCTTATATGCTAGGTCCGCCTCTGTGTCAAAGCCATTGTACCTCTGACACACTAAGTTAGAAAACAATTCGGGTGGCCAATAGGGGTGTTCATCGGGTTTTTCCGTCGGGTTTCGGGTTTTTCGGGTCGAGTTGTTCAGGGTTTTCTTTGGGAAAAATTGATCCGATAACCAACCCATTTAAAGTTCGGGTTAGTCAGGTTTGGGTTATTCGGTTTTCGGGTTTAGATGTAAAATGAAAATAAATGTTTTTTTTTTTTTTTTTTTTTTATTATTATTTTTTTTTTAACAAAATATCATCAAAATTCATATTGTTACTTTATTATCATCAAAGTTCAAAGATTAATTGACAATATTCTATTATAACATTTAAAAAACCCAAAACTTAGTGTTCCAACTATTAAAGACTCAAAATTTAAACACTTTTATAAGAAAAAAAAACAATAAATGTTCGGGTTTTTTTCGGGTTTCGTGTTTCGGGTTTTTCGGGTCGGGTTGTTCGGGTTTTTGAACTGGAAAAAGTGACCCGATAACCGAACCATTTAAAGTTCGAGTTGGAAGGGTTCGGATTTTTCGGGTATTCGCTAATTCGGGTTCGGGTGGCTTTGAATTCGAGTCGGGTTTCGAGTTTTGGATAAAAATGAACAGCCCTAGTGGCCAATATCCTAAATGCCTTATCCCCAAGATGCCCGTCAATTGCGTCCTATATATAGAAAAACAACAGACTTATGAAATATGGAAGTAACCTTCATTACTTGTAACACATTATATTTTTCTCTGTTTAAATTACTAAAGTGTAGAATAATTAGGAATTTGGAGAAATATATACAGATTGAGTAATTGCTGGTCCAACTTTTGAAGCATTCATCATGACACTTTGATGTTGTCATCCTTTATCCAATTTGATGGATAATAATCAGTTTTCATTTATACACACAAACTATATATTAGTGTTTTCATCTGATGATGAGGACAAGTACAAGTCACAAGAATCTATTATTTCTATTATCAAAATCCAAAGATTCATCATGAACATAATATAAGAAAATTAACAACAAAACGGGTGCAACATTGAAAAGAGAAATTATGGATGGAAATTACAACAAAGATCATCTAATAATATCACCTTAATGATATGATTTTTGACAAGTGGATTCATAAAGTATGACAACTATCAGTTAGCTAACATAGTAACGTTTCCATGGTATTCTAAATATGCTGTATACTCATCTTTTTAAGAATATCTTAAATATCCCTCTCATACGTCGTTTGGGAATGCCCTCAGAGCTCCTAGTGACATTTTTTTTTATCCAAACATTTTCATTCCATGTAACCAACCAAACTATTACGAACGAACTCTATATTTCTTTGTGCCTAAGAGCATTCAAAGTAGGTCCCTCATACTTCCCCTCATTTTTAAAATCTAAGGTAAATGTCTAAAAATCATCATTCAGAATTAGCATATCTATACCCCAATTTATAATTTGGAAAATGGCTATATGAAAAGCTACTATTCATCATCCATCACATTATTCTAAGTTGTTTGGCAACATCTGAATGGTTAAGTGCTGAACCAGTAAGAGGTTTGAACCAGTAAGAGGTTTGAACCAGTAAGAGCTAGTATAAAGCTTAACCGTTCAAAGGAAAATGTCTGACCAATTCAGATTAGAGGTATTAACCATTCAGACTCAGTATAATGATTAACCATTCAGAGGCAATTGTCTAAACCATTTAGACATATGCTCGTGAAACAAACAGTTTGAACCATTAAGTGCTGAACCAGTAAGAGGTCTAAACTATTAAGAGCCCCACTTAGAGGTAAACAAACAGCTCATAAGTGTATAAAAGTGAGAAATATAATAAAATAAGTGTTCATGAGCATGATAAACATAAAAATGTTGGATGGGACATGGGGGGTTTTTATAATAAGAGATAAATTTTGATAATTCTAATTTTTAGTTAAATTATAGGGTAGAAAATGTTGATGTTGATATAATTGCTCTAATGCTAAACCTAGAAAATCTAAATTTGTTTTGTTATTTATTTTTATTTTTTTGGAAGGTGACTTTCTATGTACTGGACCAGTGGTCACCGGGTTTATGTCAAAGACATTCCCCCGTCAGCCCCGCGTCTGCGGACGCGATGTTCGATTGGGCCCCGGCCGCCGCGTAATCTGACTTCCGCCCGGAAACCATACTGCCCCCACACGAGAGACTCGCTGGGGTAATAGCTGGGTAAAACCGGGTTACCCTCAAGACCGCACCATGCCTCGGTAGGATACGATCCATCATTGGGACAACGGCAACCCAACCCCCAAGCCGTAGATGCCGGGATTCGAACCGGGGTGGCCATAGGCAAACCCCCGGCCGAAAACCAACTGAGCTAGGAGGCGGGTCTATGTTTTGTTATTTATTATTATTATTATTATTATTATTATTATTATTATTATTATTATTATTATTATTATTATTATTAAAAATTATTCCTAATAACGCGCTTACTTTTCTTTTCACAAGTTCAACTCAATCAGGCGTTTAGTATTCTTTCCACAAGTTGACCAGCCCATATCAATTGTTTTTCAACAAGTCTGGCCCATGAGAATGAAAGGAATTAATTGTGAGCATCATTTTTCTTCCCACATGCTAGGATATTTCTTGGAACTTTTCATATATTTGTTATACCCTTATATGTATTAATCATAGAAAGTTAAACCTTTCTATTATCTAGCAAGATGGCATCTCCTAAGGATGCCATGCCATGGGTGGGCTTGTATATTTGTGGAGCGTCTTTGGTTTGCACGCTTGCGATGGCAGTCGATGCCATCCAAGGCTTTCGTAAACGAAACCTTTGGTTTCCATGCAAATTTTTCACCATCAATGCGGCTTCAATCACACTAATAGCAATAGCAATGAAGCTACCCGTGGATCTAACTACCGGCATAAGTAGTGGCTATATCGATTCTATGGAAAATGAAGGGAGCTTTCTTTTCTTGTTAACCATGTTAGCCAACTTTCTCCCGTCTTTAGGGCTTATGAGCGACAAGGAACTTATCATGAACATCATAGCACTGGGTCTCCTCATTATCACCATTAGTGTGAATGTATGGATCAAGTACTTTGCGGGTGTGGTATTATTAAGCGCTTTCGGAATCATATCTTTTATAGTTCCCCTTATATGGACATTTTCGGTAGCTTTGGAAGTTCCAGCGACTAGAAGAATCCTAGAGCATCGGCACAAGGAGTTTTGCAAATTAGATTTAACTCACCAAGAGATAAACTTCTCGTCCAAGGAACTCGTACATTATGTCAAGAAGTACTGGATGATGGCACAAACCGGTAATCCCCAATTCGTGATTGCTTGTTCACCGGTTTCTTATGCTCTAGGGGTTTTGTGCTTATTTACCGTTATTTATGTAAGTGTTTTTTTAGTGCACCATATGAGGTATACATCAAATTTTTGGTATGGAAAATCAGATTATAAGTGGTCAAGCTATGCCATTTATGCTGTGCAATTATTTGGGATTGTAGTAGGTTGTATAGCACCCCTTTTTAGATCTTTCACTGTTATGATCTATTTCAACACCAAAAGACCGAGCTTGAACTATCTAAACGTGTTTAGAGTCGAAAAATATTGGACCCAAAGCCTTCAAAGGTGGAAACACATTCATATCCGTTCACATATCCCAGGCCGCCGTTGCAAAATAGTTTTCCATAATTTCAAAAACATGATCTTAAACATTTGCATAGTTATTCAGAAAATGGTTGTGGTTATATGTAAAATAGTATGCGTCGTTCCAACATCTTTTGTTGTTTTATTCTCATGGTGTTCCGCTATTTGCAAGCCATTTTTTGAAAGGTTTAAAAATGAACCAAATGCATCTGACAACAATGCAAGATCAGAGATAGAAAAGTATGCTAGCTATATTCTACAAGTCGAAGATGAGGCAAAGATTTCAAAGAAATTATTACAAAATATGCTTGACTCTATGAACCGAATTCTGCAAGAGTCTAAGAAAAAGGAGCCACGAAATCTTATAAATCTTCTAGAAAAGTCTACAGGATTCAAAGGAGTTGTGGCGTTTGACGATGACCAAGTCCCACCGTTATATTTAGGAGAAACCCATAATTCCTGGAGCCTAGTAGTAGTGACATTAACAGCCATTGCCGTTGCACTTCCGAACGTTGCAAATGACCATGTTAAAGGGTTACTTTCGAGCATAAGGGAAGGTCTCCGCATTGTGAAACATATTGAAGAAAGTCTCAATACAAATGCTGACTTGGTAAAGGCAAGAAAATCCGCTAGATGGTTGTGGACAGAAGTTGAAGTATACAACCGCTGGCTACACATTGAGCTTCAAAACAAGACGTGTAACACAAAAACGTCAAAGGAGATTCTTCAATGGTTGGGTGACGAAGCAGTAAAAGTTGTGATACGATTCAAGAGCTGCAAAGGGGGAAATCTAGATCATTCACTTCATAAGTTAATAGCAGCGAGTTCTATGTACAAAATCAGTCAAACCATACTGCTCGAGTGCAGTGAGCAAAAAAATTGGCCAAATGATGAAGAACTTTTCGAGCAAATATCAACTGTTATCTCGGACCTATTATGTGCTTGTTTTACCAACTTACCACGTGCCATAAAAACGAAGTGTCATCATGATGCTATGGAGAAACGGGCAGATAGCATTTGGTCTGCTGCTCAACTTCTTGGCAAATCGAAGAAGATCCTTAAGATCCTCAAAGCGCGCCAACTTCCTAACTTAGATCCAGACTCGATGGCCTACATTGATAAATGGCGTGCTTTACTAAAGAGTGAAATAACCTATGGTTATGATTCTTCCGGGAGGACTCAACTAGCTTCTTCAAGTTGTAATGAATTGCTCATTGTAACCGTTGTGTAATAAGTGTTAGTCGAGTCCATTATTTATTATAGTTATTATTATTATTAATAATTGATTTATCATCTATTTTTGCCAGTTGGTTTGTTGATTAGTCATTTATTGTATCTCTAGTTTGAATATTAGGATAGTTATAGTGTAGTTCAGTTATCCCTCTATGTTTAGAGTGATGAACTATGGTTAATATATATATTTAAAACCCTGAACTTTTTCAATGTCCATTGATCACTGTATCTCATGGTTTGGCATAAGTATATAAAATAAAACTTCATGTAAATTCTGCTTATTAGTATTACTTTATAGTATAACGGTCAACAGTTCTCCATGATATCAAGCTTCAGGTTAGGATATAACCTAGTAAAAGGGTTCCAAGTTAACATCATTTTCAATAAATAGCTAATCTTAAGTTAGAATAAACAATTGTGCCAACTTTCCATATAATAGTTGAAGAGTCAGCTACTAGGTGCTCCAGATATATGATCTATAGACAAGGCCGTCCCCGAGAATCCGTAAGAATTGGGGGGCCAGGGTCGGGTAAAACTTGGGGATTAAAATATGAACTCATATATATACAAAGTGAATAATAAGACGATCATTGTGATAGCAATAAACAAAACAAAAGTATTGTAGCAACATGATTTAGTTTAAATGCTTAAACGAATCGTGAGGCTCTCCTAGCATTTTGGGAAGCAAAGCTCTCGACCAGCTCTCTAGCTCTCGATCAACTCTTTATAATTCATCTTTTTCAATGTTCTTAATCTTAACAGTACACTATTGTTAAAAACTGAATTCTATGACTTGTAAACTAATCAAACAAACTTAAAGAAACTAGTTTTAACTATATTACACAATGCCACCACTTCTTCCTTCATTCATTAGCAGGATTATACATGTATGAAACATGTTTAGAACTACAACTTAACTGATAAAGTGGGACCCATAAAACAATTCAACAAAACGGGTGACCCAAAAAAATCTATCGTATCTAAACAGTACAAAATCAATCACACAATAATACCTAAGTTCACAAGGGATAAGTTCCAGTTAAAAATTGAAACATCATCAAAGTTCAATAGTAACATCATAATTCAGATTTCAGAAACACTTTGCTGAAAATCAAAAGAAAAAACACAGAACATGAATATGTTAAATGTGAGAATATTAACACATCCACATTCATTACACAATAGTTACTATAACAGAATTATTATGACATGAAGAACCTGGTTGAATCTGGACTGAAGAAGCACACGCATTGGATATTTGATTCTTAGGTAACGGACGCCACTTATCAATGTAAGCCATTGTCTCTAGCTCTATGTTGGGAAGTTGGCGTGTTTTGAGAATTTTAATGATCTTTTTAGATTTACCAAGAAGCCGAGCTGCAGTCATAATGTTGTCTTCTCTTTTCTCCATTACCTTATGATGACACTTCATTGTTATGACACGAGGTAAGTTGGTTAAGCAAGCAGATAGTACATCTGCAATTATACTTGTAACAAACTCAAATATTTCTTCATCATTAGGCCAATTTTCTTGGTTGTTGCAGTGAAGCAGTATGGTTTGGCTAATTCTGTACATGGAACTTGCAGCTATGTACCTATGTAGTGAGTGATCAAGGCTACCAATTTTAGATCTCTTAAATTGTATCACCACTTTTACAGCTTCATCACCTAACCATTGAAGAATCTCCCTTGATGTTTTTCCTTTGTGTTCATCATTTCCAAGATCAATTCGTAGCCGCTTGCCGCATGATTCAACCGTATCCCATACACGCCTAGATGCTTTTCTTGCCTTGACCAAATCTTCAATATCTTCATTGAGATTTTCTTCAACATGTCTAACAAATTGGAGGCCTTCTCTCATTCCATCAAGTAGCTCCTTAACATGGTGATTTGGAGTGTTGGGAAGTGCAAAGGCAATCGCTGTTAATGTTACTAACACCATGCTCCATGTATTTTGGTTTTCTTTTGAATCTAAAGGTGGGACTTGATCATTGTCAAATTTTAGTACTCCATTGAATCCTTTAGATTTCTCGAGTAGCTTCACCAGATCATTTGGCTCTTTCTTTTCCGACTCGTGGAGAAGTCGAGTTATAGAGCACAACATATTTTTTAACAACCTCTTCGATAGCTTTGTCTCCTCGTCAACTTGTAGAACATAACTAGTATATTCTTCTATCTCTGATATCGCATTGGTGTTAGATGCATTTGGCTCCTCTTTTAACCTTTTCAACATAGACATGCATATATGATAACAACATGAGAAGAAGATCATAAATGATCTTGGCACGAGACATATTGTTTTGCATATAACCACAACTGTTATTTGAAGCGCTATGCAAATGTCCAAAATCATGTTTTTGAAACTATGGAAAACTACTTTGCAATAATGTCCTTGGATATGTGAATGAACATGAACGTATCTCCATTTATGAAGCCTTTGTGTCCAATATTTCTCAACTTTGAAAACGTTTAGATGGTTCATGCTCCATCTTCTAGAAACGTTGAAATACCTGATAGTGGTAAAACATCTAAAAACAGGTGCTATACAACCTACTAGAATCCCAAATAATTGTATGGTCAAAATGATATGGAGTGACCACTTATAATCTGATTTTCCATAGAACACTACTGATGTATTCTTAAACAGATCTACCAAACGCAAAAATGAGATCATAGCAATGCATGAGCACAAAACCCCAAGAGCATAACAAATAGGAGAACAAGCAATCAAAAATTGAGGATTACCACTTGCTGCCATCATCCAATGTTTCTTGACATTACGTACTAGTTCTTTGGATGAAAAGTTAGCCGTTCGACAAGTTGAATCTAATTCATGCAGCTCCGTGTACTTATGTTCTATGATTCTTCTGGATGTTGGAACTATCAAAGCTATAGAAAATGGCAATATAGCTGGAAATATGAAATATATAACTACTATACAGGTAACGGGAAATACCCTTGTAAACGAGTATAGAAAATGGATCAGCATATTTACAAGTATGGTGATTACGAGAATACCCAATGCTATGATGTTTGCCAAGAGTTCTTTGTCACCCATAAGCCCTAAAGAAGGGAGGAAGTTGGCCAGCATGGTGAACAAGAAATGGATGCCCCAATACTTTGCAGTCTTATCATAAACTCCAGGCATTTCGGTGGTTAGATCCACCGATAGCTTCATTGCTATCGCTATTAGTGTAACAGAAGCAGCATTGACGGTGAAAAATTTGCATGGAAACCAGAACTTTCGTTGGCGAATTCCTTGGATGGCATCGGCTGCCATTGCAAGAGTGCATACCAAAGATGCTCCACAAATATACAAGCCCACCCATGGCATGGCGTCCTTCGGAGATGTCATCTTGCTAGACAAAACTCAAAATTAGGACAATTAACAAGAACTAGTGATGCTTGATACAGATAGAAATATAAGAAAAAATGGGAACATTTTGAAAGAAATTTCCTCACAAGTTGGAGGAAAGAGTGGTGATGATTTCATTTTTCTTTTTCGTCTTGTATTTTTCTTATCCTTTTATTCTTATGGACAAGATTTGCTAGAAAATAATGACAGAGTAGGTCAAGTCAACGTCGTGGAAAAAATAGTAAACTCATTATTGAGTGCAACCCACTTTGATTATGGGATTAAAATACGTGCTTAATAAGTAGGGAAAGAAATTCTCTCCTTCACTTCTTACGTTAAAGGTATTTTGTATGTTAAGACCCATTTGCAATAACTTAACCCTAAACTTATAAACTAAACTATAATCTGTATATATGCTTTTTTTACCTAGTAATAATATGTTAATCTGATTGTAAACTTTCACCTAATAAACATATTAGTAAACCTTGTTTTTAGTGAAAATTTGTGTTAATGATTGCGAATTGTTTACTTTGTTCCAACAGCTTGTTGTGTTGACTGGTTGCGAATTGTTTCCTTTGTTCCAACCGTTTGTTCTAATCATAGTGCAATTCTGTAGGCAGACATGAGCTTTCATGATAATAGGTCCAGGTTACCTCAGCTTGTTAGCTTGTTGAAGAAATTTAAGACAAACTTATAAAGGGGACGGTTGAGTGTATGATATCTTATGATATAGTGAGGCGACCTGCCCCAATTTGGTCGTGCTCGAGCTGTTTTTGAATTTTTCATTTGCATTGTATTAAAAAGTGAGCAAGGGAACTGTCTGTTGAAGGGTATGATTGAGGATGCCCAGGGTGTGGGTTATAAACATTCAGGGATTTAGAGATAATTCATACAAACTTCATACTTGCATTACATTCAAATGTCAACATACATAGGGTATTTATAGGATGGGATTACTTGGGGAACAAGGAATCTAAACTTAGGATATAAGATAATAATATAACTAATATTTCTAACTTATGTTATACGTAACTAATATAATACTAACTTAGGATTAATCATAATTAGGCTAACATTGGGTGTCGATCGGTGCAGCTTATGTCCTCTAAGGATATCCGTTACTCAAAAATGTCGTTGCGGGTCAACCTCTTGCTTTGTGGAATGTTTCAACACCACCACATTCACATGTAAAAAACCTTGTGGGCGCTAGAATAGTTGTGGTAGACATCATTGTAGTGACAAATGCTGCCCTCTTTCAAATTCGAACAGTGACCCACACTTGTGTTCCAGACCTTGTGAGAAGAAGCTAAGATGTGGGCAGCATGACCTTGGATTAAGGTGTCACAGCCGCCACTGCCCGCCTTGCGCCAAGGGAGTTTTCACTGACATGACATGTGCTTGTGGAAGATCTTCAATTCCACCACCACTACCTTGTGGTAAGCCTTCTCCTCTTTGTCAACACCCGTGCTCGGTTCCTCAACCATGAGGTCACGTATCATCTCACTACTGTCATTTTGGGGATTGTCTGCCTTGTTCGGTTCTTATATCAAAGAAATGCACTGGCGGACATGTTCTAAGAAACATACCTTGTGGTTCAAAAGATATCAGATGTAATAATCACTGTGGAAAACTAAGAGAGTGTGGATTGCATGTTTGTTATGTATTTGCCACCCGCCTCCATGTGATTCCACGTTCGGTGGTGTTAAGGCTTCATGTGGTCAAACATGTGGTTCACCACGTAGTGAGGGTAATTGCCAAGAGGTGGAACCTATCGATAACCGCTGCAGGTTAGGATGCGAAACTGTTTATTATTGTTCATGTAACTGCAAAATCTAAGGCGCGCACCCACTTGGGTTATTGGTGGGAAAGGGTTACATTCGCTAACACCTAGTTTTGATCCTTTGGTAGACATGGATCCGAGGCTAGTTGTGGCTTTGTTTGATCTGCCAAGTGATGCAGATGTAAGTGCTTTGGTATTGAGGTTGGGCGGGGAATGTGAACTCGTGTGGTTGAATGATAAAAATGCATTGGCGGTGTTCAGTGATTCGGCTAGAGCTGCAACCGCTATGAGGTAGTTGGATCATGGGTCTGTTAATTATGGAGTGGCACATTATCATCATCATCTAGTAATGTTTGGGCTTGAGAAAATCCATGGAAACAACACCATGGACCGTAAATGAAGTCCAATAATCACTACTGCAGCTGCAAACAGATGGATTATCCTGGAGTCAGATCATAAATCTGGTCCATCAGCGTCCGACTATATGGTTTGTTTGAGATCAATAGGAATTCTGTTCCATCCGTAATTTATAATGTTAACGTATATAGAATATTATGAAGGAACCCTTTAATATTTTGTGGAGGAACCTTGTAAACAAATGTGTAGAGTAGTTCACTGGTTAATGTCCGCGCTAAGTAACTTGATGATGTCACAGGTTTGAGTCTTGTTTAATCTGTATTTTGCCCTTTTTTTTGCGTTTTTTTTCTTTTTTTTTAAGTGAAAAACAAATCAGCGACGACTTAGGGTTTGGTTCTTATTCTCCTTTTCCCCCTTTCCTTTTTACTCTCAAACCAAAACACACAGACATCATCTCCACTCATCCACCATTATTGCTACCACCTTCTCCACCCTACAGCCATTCGCCGGAGCAGTCATGCAGCCGGAAGCCGCAACCTCTTCTCCACTCTCTAGCCACCGTTGTAAACTGTAAGTTATGTAGTTAATGCCTGTAATTGCTGATTTGTTGTTGGTTTGATCTAGTTAGGGTGTAGGGAGTGGTTAGACACTTGAAAGTGGTAAACTTCAAAATCAACCAATGAGAGTGTGTCATGTCATTCAACCTTGAAATCCCTGATCTGTCGGAAAAGGATTCCCTTTTCTACTTCCTCGACGGGTTACAATATTGGGCTAGAACAGAATTGGATCGCCGCAATGTTCAAGATTTAGCTACTGCCATCGCCGTAGCTGAAAGCTTGATGATCTTAAGGAAAAACGCCCAACAAAACCCGTAGTTGAAGAACCGGATGACGACACAGGTGGGGGAGCAAAACTAGGTTACACTTGAAGTATAGAAGGCCCAAAACCCCCAAGATATTACAACAACCAGCCCGCAAGAAGAGGATGCTTCATTTGCGAAGGGTCGCACGATGTACGCGATTGTCCAAAGAAGTATAAGTTAACAGCCTTTATCAGGACTGAAGATGATGAAGCCGAGGGTAGGGGGAGGCTCGTCTAGGGGCGAGACAACTCCAAGTCCTTAATGCTTTAAGGACACAACAAACAAAGCCGCTAAGAATAACCCATGACCGCTCGAGTAAGACCAAGGAAAATTCCCCAAAAGGTCTTCGATTCATAACAATCGAGATTAATGGGCAACACACAAAAGCCTTAGTTGATACCGGAGCCAGTCACAATTTCATTACTAGGGACGAGGCCAAAAGACTTGGTTTACGGATCAACACACAAGAGGGAGTAATGATGAAGGCTGTTGGCGGAGACCCCAAAGTAATCGAAGGAGTCACATATAACGCTAAGGCCAAGGTCGGGACATGGAATGGCAAGGTCACTTTCTCAGTCGTTCCCATGGACGACTACAAGATCGTGCTCGGGATGGCATTCTTCCGGAGATCCAACGCCATTCCAGCACCTTTTCTTAAGACCATGTACATCATTAAGGGCAAAGAAGTTCACACGGCACCCTTGGAGACGGATACAAGGTACCAAGGCAAAGCATTATCTGCTGTCACACCCCGATATTTCCACATTTTATCGGTGGGCCCGGTGGGGGAGTATCGTGACGTAGTTGATATCATCATAGTCAAACAACACAAATATAAATGCACAGCGGAAGCAAAAGATAGATTCATTTCAACCAAACAAATTGTAATATTTAAGTATCACAAAATAGTTGAAACAGATCCACAGGCGGATCAAATAAAAAGGAAACATTGTTCAACAGTTTTATGTCATCCAAGCTTGCGAGACTTATTGTGGATGCTAGGAGAAAGCCAGCCTATTTCGAGTAGTACCTGCACTTAACCTTTTTGGGAAAATACGTCAGTTTACACTGGTAAATACAATTAACTGACTCATTTTGAAAGGTTTAATAAAATTGATTTGAATGCACGTGGCACAAACTTTTATAACTTGGGATAATTATTTATACATAAACTTGTAAAAGAATTACATGTTTCTTGTGCGTTCAGTAGCCTGGTTCGTGCCGGGTTAAAGATCAATAGACACACCACATTATTTATTTAGGCACTGACGGGTGTACGCCTACACCCCGTGCTTAGGTCGTGGCCATTTCGTAAAATGATGCTAAGGATATCCGGGACATGGTCATTAACCCCCCAAAGGCTTTAAGCAAACAAAACAATTCAAACGGGTCATTTCAATAAATTAACCATCATACGATTAAAGATTCAATGCCCGACCAAGCGGTATTTTATATACCGTACCCCAAGCCCGTATAAGGGAAAATAAGTTAAAAGTATTTACCTTTGCAAGTAATAATCACAACAAGCAAGTGCACGTAGCTTTTACCGGGTCTCCTATTCTGGAACGAAGGTTTATAATAACCTATTAGAATCCTAACGGGCCTTTAATTAAGCCTAAACTTAGACCGGTTAGTTTTAAAGGAAGATACGGTTCGAACGCATGATTAAGCGAAGACCGGAATAGAATGTGATTTAGACCCGACAAGTTTGAAGACTTGTATAATATGGGTAAACTAAACACATTCTGGATTTCGAGATAAAAATGATAAGGTTTGACCCGTTTCGGCTAATTTATGCAAACTAGTTACATAAACCGAACCGAATGCGAAAAACGCATAACGGGTAACCGAATGAGTCACGAACAGGTTTCCTAAGTTAATATGCTTTAAATATGTTGTGATATCAGTATGATACCTTCCATTATGCCCAAAACGAGTTTAATCTCAATTTTAGCCCCGTAGGGGTATTTTGGTCATTTTAAAGATTATAAAAGAGATTAAATAAAATTCTGAGATTCGGGTCTGAATTAATCAGTAAAACTACTTAATTTAATAGGTGATCTCAGTTGGGGATAAATCTTATATGACAAGAATGGCTTTAACCCATATACTAGGCGTTTAATACGCGTAAAAAGTCGTTTTAAGCGATTTCCGGATATAACAGAAATCTGAGTTTTATGATCAGGTTATATAGTTCAAAATACTTTATTTATCATATAAAATCAGTAGCCAAAGATTTGGTATCGATTTGATATGTAAAACTCATTTTATAATAAAAAAGGGAATAATCGGTAATTACCGAATCAAGGCAATAACCCTAACTTATGATCAGTTTAAAAATAATTAAAAATCTTCAAAAATCCCAAAATATTATATTACATCAGTGGGTAAAAGGTTTGGTGTCAAAAATTTGGTTTAGATAGGCTTTACGCTAATTATGTCGTTTAATTAATAAAAGGCCTTCTAATTACGATATTGAGCATAACTCCTAATCTAGACCTCCAACTGATATGAAATTTTAGGGACATGTTTATAAATCAGTAACAAAGGTTATTGTCCTCTCATTTTTCCAAAATTCTCATTTTAAGGTCAAATGGGCATTATGGTCAACATTAAGCAATTAATGGAAACGTGTAAATGAATCGGACAATCAACGAGGCAATCACAGAGGGTTATACCATCATGTAATCTGGTCCTAAGGAAGCTCTAAGGCATTTCTAAATCATGCTAATAAGGGTCAGAACTGAAAGTCAAAGCAATGGTCAATTTATGCGACTTTCGGTTCCGAACCGGTCCTAAACTGAAAATTGTCGGGTCGGACATGCTTAGACATGTTTTTGCATTGATTACCAAGTTATATGAGTGGTAAAATAGGTTACACATCCTCGCGCGGATATTCGTGCGCCTGTTCTTCTACGCCTTGGTGGTTCTGGAGGTGCTTGATGAACTGGCGGCGGTGGAGGCGGTGGAGGCGGTGGCGTGACCGCCACGAAACGCGAATCCTCAGAGGGATCTTGCTGCTGCTGCTGTGGGTTATGAGAGGGTGTAAAATACCACTCATACTGGTTGAACCTCTCTTGGTAACCGTCTGGACCACGGTAGGGTGATCCGTGGAAGGATGATCCATCAGAGATCTCGATGGGATGGTTGGGGGTCCGGGTTGCAGGCTCGACGGGATCCGTGTCCTCATCCATGTCCATTGCATGGTCTCCCGACAAATGGTCTTCAGGTCCTAGTGGGTTAAAACCCACTGGTTCTTCAATATAGTTTGCCGGGTTGAACGGGCCCTGAAAGACAGGAGTGGGGTCGCCAAAGGAATGGTGCGAAAGGGATCGCTGCAACGACAAAAAAGAGTGGCGTGAGTCATCGAGCTCGTTTTCTGATTGCGGCCCAAAGGAGTGACGATAAGGAGGTGTTGAGCTAATCGAGGCAGATCGCCAAGCGGGCTCCATGTAGGTCCTCCAGTTCCCCTGAGGATCGGCACTCATAGTAGTAGAAGGAGTCCGCCGGTGTGAAGGCCCGGCTTCGTGATCGTTGGGGGCGTTGATCGGCCCCTTACCTCGTCCTCCTCTTCAGAACCTCGGTGGCATTTTTCCTGTCAAAACAAATGAAAGATACAACAAAGAAATATAAAGGACAAAGTTAGAATTAAAAACAATTTGGATTAGTCCTAAGTTCTTTGTCTAGACTCGAAAATTTAGGAATGTGCAATTGTGTCATTGAGATTAAACACAAAAGGCTAGTGTTTAATTCACTCAATGTTGGCTCTGATACCAACCTGTCACACCCCGATATTTCCACGTTTTACCGGTGGGCCCGGTGGGGGAGTATCGTGACGTAGTTGATATCATCATAGTCAAACAACACAAATATAAATGCACAGCGGAAGCAAAAGATTGATTCATTTCAACCAAACAAATTGTAATATTTAAGTATCACAAAATAGTTGAAACAGATCCACAGGCGGATCAAATAAAAAGGAAACATTGTTCAACAGTTTTATGTCATCCAAGCTTGCGAGACTTATTGTGGATGCTAGGAGAAAGCCAACCTATTTCGAGTACTACCTGCACTTAACCTTTTTGGGAAAATACGTCAGTTTACACTGGTAAATACAATTAACTTACTCATTTTGAAAGGTTTAATAAAATTGATTTGAATGCACGTGGCACAAACTTTTATAACTTGGGATAATTATTTATACATAAACTTGTAAAAGAATTACATGTTTCTTATGCGTTCAGTAGCCCGGTTCGTGCCGGGTTAAAGATCAATAGACACACCACATTATTTCTTTAGGCACTGACGGGTGTACGCCTACACCCCGTGCTTAGGTCGTGGCCATTTCGTAAAATGATGCTAAGGATATCCGGGACATGGTCATTAACCCCCCAAAGGCTTTAAGCAAGCAAAACAATTCAAACGGGTCATTTCAATAAATTAACCATTATACGATTAAAGATTCAATGCCCGACCAAGCGGTATTTTATATACCGTACCCCAAGCCCGTATAAGGGAAAATAAGTTAAAAGTATTTACCTTTGCAAGTAATAATCACAACAAGGAAGTGCACGTAGCTTTTACCGGGTCTCCTATTCTAGAACGAAGGTTTATAATAACCTATTAGAATCCTAACGGGCCTTTAATTAAGCCTAAACTTAGACCGGTTAGTTTTAAAGGAAGATACGGTTCGAACGCATAATTAAGCGAAGACCGGAATAGAATGTGATTTAGACCCGAAAAGTTTGAAGACTTGTATAATATGGGTAAACTAAACACATTCTGGATTTCGAGATAAAAATGATAAGGTTTGACCCGTTTCGGCTAATTTATGCAAACTAGTTACATAAACCGAAACGAACGCGAAAAACGCATAACGGGTAACCGAATGAGTCACGAACAGGTTTCCTAAGTTAATATGCTTTAAATATGTTGTGATATCAGTATGATACCTTCCATTATGCCCAAAACGAGTTTAATCTCAATTTTAGCCCCGTAGGGGTATTTTGGTCATTTTAAAGATTATAAAAGAGATTAAATAAAATTCTGAGATTCGGGTCTGAAGTAATCAGTAAAACTACTTAATTTAATAGGTGATATCAGTTGGGGATAAATCTTATATGACAAGAATGGCTTTCACCCATATACTAGGCGTTTAATACGCGTAAAAAGTCGTTTTAAGCGATTTCCGGATATAACAGAAATCTGAGTTTTCTGATCAGGTTATATAGTTCAAAATACTTTATTTATCATATAAAATCAGTAGCCAAAGATTTGGTATCGATTTGATATGTAAAACTCATTTTATAATAAAAAAGGTAATAATCGGTAATTACCGAATCAAGGCAATAACCCTAACTTATGATCAGTTTAAAAATAATTAAAAATCTTCAAAAATCCCAAAATATTATATTACATCAGTGGGTAAAAGGTTTGGTGTCAAAAATTTGGTTTAGATAGGCTTTACGCTAATTATGTCGTTTAATTAATAAAAGGCCTTCTAATTACGATATTGAGCATAACTCCTAATCTAGACCTCCAACTGATATGAAATTTTAGGGACATGTTTATAAATCAGTAACAAAGGTTATTGTCCTCTCATTTTTCCAAAATTCTCATTTTAAGGTCAAATGGGCATTATGGTCAACATTAAGCAATTAACGGAAACGTGTAAATGAATCGGACAATCAACGAGGCAATCACAGAGGGTTATACCATCATGTAATCTGGTCCTAAGGAAGCTCTAAGGCATTTCTAAATCATGCTAATAAGGGTCAGAACTGAAAGTCAAAGCAATGGTCAATTTATGCGACTTTCGGTTCCGAACCGGTCCTAAACTGAAAATTGTCGGGTCGGACATGCTTAGACATGTTTTTGCATTGATTACCAAGTTATATGAGTGGTAAAACAGGTTACACATCCTCGCGCGGATATTCGTGCGCTTGTTCTCCTACGCCTTGGTGGTTCTGGAGGTGCTTGATGAACTGGCGGCGGTGGAGGCGGTGGCGTGACCGCCACGAAACGCGAATCCTCAGAGGGATCTTGCTGCTGCTGCTGTGGGTTATGAGAGGGTGTAAAATACCACTCATACTGGTTGAACCTCTCTTGGTAACCGTCTGGACCACGGTAGGGTGATCCGTGGAAGGATGATCCATCAGAGATCTCGATGGGATGGTTGGGGGTCCGGGTTGCAGGCTCGACGGGATCCTTGTCCTCATCCATGTCCATTGCATGGTCTCCCGACAAATGGTCTTCAGGTCCTAGTGGGTTAAAACCCACTGGTTCTTCAATATAGTTTGCTGGGTTGAACCGGCCCTAAAAGACAGGAGTGGGGTCGCCAAAGGAATGGTGCGAAAGGGATCGCAGCAACGACAAAAAGGAGTGGCGTGAGTCATCGGGCTCGTTTTCTGATTGCGGCCCAAAGGAGTGACGATAAGGAGGTGTTGAGCTAATCGAGGCAGATCGCCAAGCGGGCTCCAGGTAGGTCCTCCAATTCCCCTGAGGATCGACACTCATAGTAGTAGAAGGAGTCCACCGGTGTGAAGGCCCGGCTTCGTGATCGTTGGGGGCGTTGATCGGCCCCTTACCTCGTCCTCCTCTTCAGAACCTCGGTGGCATTTTTCCTGTCAAAACAAATGAAAGATACAACAAAGAAATATAAAGGACAAAGTTAGAATTAAAAACAATTTGGATTAGTCCTAAGTTCTTTGTCTAGACTCGAAAATTTAGGAATGTGCAATTGTGTCATTGAGATTAAACACAAAAGGCTAGTGTTTAATTCACTCAATGTTGGCTCTGATACCAACCTGTCACACCCCGATATTTCCACGTTTTACCGGTGGGCCCGGTGGGGGAGTATCGTGACGTAGTTAATATCATCATAGTCAAACAACACAAATATAAATGCACAGCGGAAGCAAAAGATAGATTCATTTCAACCAAACAAATTGTAATATTTAAGTATCACAAAATAGTTGAAACAGATCCACAGGCGGATCAAATAAAAAGGAAACATTGTTCAACAGTTTTATGTCATCCAAGCTTGCGAGACTTATTGTGGATGCTAGGAGAAAGCCAGCCTATTTCGAGTACTACCTGCACTTAACCTTCTTGGGAAAATACGTCAGTTTACACTGGTAAATACAATTACGACTAGAGATGCGTAGGGACTGATCTTGAACTCCAAAAAGCTCCAGAAGTTGAGTTTGAAAGCATGATCAAAAGTTGCAACATTGAAGTCTTTATATAGTGCTTTTGATTCATCATGATCATGATAAACAAGCCTATGAGGGGATCCCTGATCAATTACAAGTGTCCCTAGAGCCTAAAAACAAGTTTGTGCAGCACATGGTATTGAAAACAAGCCATATATGTCGGTTAAAGGGCTGGACAGACACCTTTACAAAGTTTCTGTATCTGGGAGACTGAGGCGCCCCGCATAATACCTTGGGCAAGTCTTACGCGCCCCGTATGGTGCCTGGTGTCAGGTTAACAAGTTTTCCATTATTGCATTTTTGGCCCCCGGTCCTCCTAAAAGTTGTTTTGACCTCTTGTTTTGCACTTTAAGCCCTCTAAATTGATTTCTAAGGGCTTCAAGACTTATACCAACTTTGTTAAGTCCTTGGTTAACTTTTGATTACCCGAAAAGTCATAAATTTCAACGTTGACGCTTTTAACCCCTCGTATACGAATTTTATCAAACTTTCTCATACGATAACGAAACTTGGTGAAATTTTTTATCATGCATTCTAGTGAGCATAATTAATCGTTACAAAGCTTTGGGTTTGCTAAAAGGTCGCTCAGAGGTATACTTTAAACATGTTGACACATTTAACCCCTGTAGTTTGTAATCTCTCACTTTCTTTCACGATTAGCTTCGTATGATCCATGGTTCATTCGTTTAAGGGTATAAACATCATGTAGGGTTATTGTAAAGTATATTTATCCATTGTTGACATTTTGAACCCTTATATTCACATACTTTCCTTGTTTATCAACTTTAGTCCTTCTAACGTAATCCTTTACACGTTTAAAGTTTATGACACGTGTCGATACATTATTGGACATGAAATTACGAGGTGTTACATCCTCACCCCCTTAAAAGAAATCTCGACCTCGAGATTTACTGAAATAAATGAGGGTATTTTTCTTTCATTGTGGACTCTACCTCCCACGTGTATTCGGGACCTCTTCGGGCATCCCATTTAACTTTTACAATTGGTACATGCTTCCTTCGAAGCTTCTTAACCTGTCGATCCTCGATCGACACGGGTTTTTCAACAAACTTCAAGCTCTCATCTATATGCACATCCGTATGTGGTATGACTAGTGATTTATCAGCTAGACACTTCTTCAGATTGCAGATGTGGAATACGTTATGAATACCACTGAGCTCTTCAGGCAAATTTAACTTATAAGCAACTGATCCGACACATTCGATGATCTCGAATGGTCCTATGTATCTCGGGCTTAACTTGCCTTTCTTACCAAATCGCATTACCCCTTTCCAGGGTGATACCTTAAGTAGTACCTTGTCACTAGGGGTGAGCAAGAAAACCGAAATAACCGAACCGTAACCGAATAACCAAAATAACCGAACCGAAAAAACCGAACCGAAACAGAAACCGACGGTTCGGTTTTTGGATTTTTAATAACCGAAAATTTCGGTTCGGTTTTTGGATAAACCTTTTCAATAACCGAAAAAAACCGAATCGAACCGATAAGTTACAATCCATATATTTTTATGTTTAAGTTTAAATTGTTTACGTGTTTAACCCAATGCTAGTAGAAGATGTTAATTTTGTTCTTGAATGTTAAGTGTTTATAATAAAAACATTATAACTGAAATGATTTATTATTACCTATAAGATATAACAAAATTTAATAAAAACTTTGAAGAAACATAAAAAAAGATTAGAAGGTTAGGTTTTTATAAACAATATTAATTAAATAGGTTAACTATAATAATTTAAATGTAAACATATAAAAAGATTGTTATAATATAAATTATATTTTTTATTTTTTGAATCTTACATAATTTTGTTCCAAAAACCGAAATAACCGAAAAACCGAACCGACGTAAAAACCGAAAAACCGAAACCGAAAAAAACCAAAACCGGACAGTTTTTAAAACCCGAAAACCGACATTTCGGTTTCGGTTTTGATTTTACCCAAAAACCGAACCGAATCGAACCGTGCACACCCCTACTTGTCACCTACCTCGAATTTCAGAGGTTTACGCTTTAAATCTGCGTAGCTTTTCTGCCTATCTCTGGCAGCTTTCAGGCGGTCACGAATCTGGACAATCTTGTCTGTCGTTTCAAAGACTATTTCAGGTCCTGTCAGTTGGACATCTCCAACTTCCGCCCAACAAACGGGCGTTCTGCACTTTCTACCGTACAAGGCCTCGAAAGGCGCAACCTTAATGCTGGTATGGTAGCTATTGTTATAGGAGAATTCGATTAGTGGTAGGTGGTTATCCCAACTACCACCTAAGTCAATCACACATGCACGAAGCATGTCTTCCAAAGTTTGGATTGTACGCTCACTTTGCCCGTCCGTCTGAGGGTGGTAAGCCGTACTGAAATTTAAGCGCGTGCCCAAAGATTGTTGGAAACTTTTCCAAAAATGTGACGTGTATCTAGTATCTCTGTCAGAGATAATAGACACTGGTACGCCATGTAGAGATACAATCTTATCTACGTACAATTGGGCTAACATGTCGGAGCTATAGGTCTCCTTAATGGGTAGGAAATGTGCTGATTTAGTCAGTCTATCTACTATCACCCATATAGTATCATTTCCTTTCTTTGTCTTTGGCAACTTGGTGATGAAATCCATTGTCACCATTTCCCACTTCCACGTGGGAAGTTCAGGCTGTTGTAGAAAACCTGACGGCTTCTGATGTTCAACTTTGACTTGCGCACGTGTCAAACATTTAGCTACATAGGTAGCTATAGACTTCTTCAAGCCTATCCAAAAAAAAATTGCTTTTAGATACTGGTACATCTTGTCAGCTCCAGGATGAATGGAGTATTTAGAACTGTGGGCTTCCTAGAGGATAACATCTCGAAGTCCTCCATAAACTGGAACCCATATTCGTCCATTCAACCTCAGAATTCCGTCCTTGACATAGGATAACTGTTCTTCGGTTACTCCCAGCTTTTCATCAGGATAGTTAGCTTCTAGCACGGCTTCCTTCTGCGCAGCTAACAACCTTTCATTCAAACTATTCTTTATCTCAATGCTCTTGGCATTGATTCTTATAGGTTTCACCCTTTCCTTTCGACTTAAGGAATCGGCGACGACATTCACCTTGCCAGGATGGTATCTTATCTCACAATCATAATCATTCAAAGTTTCCATCCAACGTCGCTGCCTCATGTTCAGGTCCTTCTGATTGAACAGATGTTGAAGGCTCTTGTGATCATAATAGATCACACACTTAGTTCCATACAAGTAGTGCCTCCAAAGTTTTAGTGCAAATACAATGGCACCCAACTCCAAGTCATGGGTGGTGTAGTTCTTTTCGTGCACCTTTAACTGTCGAGACGCATAGGCAATAACCTTGCCTTTCTGCATAAGCACACACCCCATACCGGTGTGTGATGCATCACAGTATACCACGAATTCTTCAATCCCTTCAGGTAATGTCAACACTGGTGCATTGCTTAGCTTCTGCTTAAGGATATCAAAGGATTCTTGTTGCTTCGGTCCCCAGTCGAACTTAATATTCTTCCTAGTCAAAGAAGTTAGGGGTGCAGCAATCCTTGAAAAATTTTCAATAAAACGCCTGTAATATCTTGCCAATCCCAAGAAACTGCGAATCTCTGTGGGCGTCTTCGGCTCTTGCTAATTCATGACAGGTTCAACCTTAGCGGGATCTACCTGGATTCCGCGTTCACTAACCACATGTCCAAGAAATTGGACTTCACGAAGCCAAAATTCACACTTAGAGAATTTGGCGTAGAGTTTTTCTCGATTAAGCAGTTTCAGAATGCAATGGAGGTGCTTCTCATGGTCAGCTAGATTCTTTGAGTAAATAAGAATATCATCGATGAAGACGATGACAAATTTATCCAAGTAAGGCTTGCAGACGCGGTTCATGAGGTCCATGAATGCGGCCGGTGCATTAGTGAGTCCAAAAGGCATCACTAAGAACTCGTAATGACCATAACGAGTCCTAAATGCAGTCTTATGTACATCTTCATCCTTGACCTTCAGTTTATGATATCCTGACCTTAAGTCGATCTTGGAAAAGTAACTCGCTCCTTGAAGTTGATCGAACAAGTCGTCGATCCTGGGCAATGGATACCGATTCTGGACATTAACTTTGTTAAGTTCCCGGTAATCGATGCACAGTCGCATCGACCCATCCTTTTTCTTCATAAACAGGATTGGTGCTCCCCAAGGAGATGAGCTAGGTCTAATAAATCCCTTTGCCAACAAATCATCCAGTTTAGTTCTTAACTCTTTCATCTCTGTTGGCGCCAATCTGTAAGGTGCTCTTGCAACAGGTGCTGCGCCAGGAATAATGTCAATCCTGAACTCCACTTACCTATCTGGGGGTAAACCAGGTAGTTCTTTAGGGAATACTTCTGGATATTCAGAGATAATTGGTATGTCTTCGATCTTAGGCTTTGGTTCATCAATAGTTACTTGCGCCATGTAGATAACACAACCCTTCGTCAAACACCTTGATGCCTTGAGCATGGACACTTGCTCAGGCATTCCGTACTTAGTATCTCCTTGGATTGTCAAAGGCTCGCCATAAGGAGCTCTGACAACCACTTGCTTCTTAGCACAAACGATCTGGGCTTGGTTGCGAGACAACCAATCCATGCCTATTACTATGTCGAAACCGGCTAATTTTAAAGGAAGTAAAGACAATGGAAAAGAGTGGTTCCTAATGGATATAACACATCCATCTAACACGGTTGACGCTGTTTCTAAGGTACCATCAGCTAATTCCACCTCATATTTCACACTTAAGGTTTTAACAGGTAAATTCAGCAATTTACAAAACTTATTATCTACGAATGACTTATCAGCTCCTGAATCGAATAGCACTCTTGCATAAACATCATTTATGAGGAAGGTACCTGTGATCACATTGTCGTCCTGAATAGCTTCCTTTGCATCCATCCGGAAGACCCTTGCGTTGGTCTTTTTCCCATCCTCAGTCTTCTTTGCAAGTTTTGGGCAGTTGGACTTGATATGCCCTTTTTCATTGCAGCTATAGCACGTAGCATCTTTCAACTTTTTGCAATCCAAGGTCTTGTGCTCAGAAGACTTGCAAATCCCACATGCCCTTGGCTGTGACTGGGATTTCGACTCTTATCTGCACTTCCCGAAGTGCTGTTTCTTGCAGATCTTGCAATTGGGTTTATCACCCGACTGATGACCATCTTTCTTAGACCCAGAACCCTTTTTGTGGTCATTGTTTCCCTTATGTCTCTTATCTGACCGCCGTGAGCTATCATCCTCACGCTTCCTTTTCTCAGCATCAGTGTTTCTAAGCGATCTCTGCCTGACCGCGTCCAGAGTAAGAGATAATGCTATATCGGCTGCAGACCGGAAGGTAGCTGGTCTAGAGGCTTTCACACTGGCCTTAACTTCTGGGGCTAAACCCCCGATGAATCGAGCTATCCTCTTGGGTTCCGGTGTCACAAGGTATGGAACCAACCTAGACAGGGTATTGAAACTTGTAAGGTAGGCTTGACAATCCAGGTTTTTCATAACCAGCGACAAGAAATCAGCTTCAATCTTCTCAACCTCATGCTGAGTGCAGTAATTCTCCTTGATCAATGACACAAACTGTTCCCAAGTCATATTGTACAATGGGATTTTCCCTGTAGCTTGGATCAAAGACCTCCACCAAGCTAATGCCTCCCCCTTGAATGACTGAGACACGAACTTTACCACATCCTTATAAGCGCACCCGCTGATATCAACCATGGTGTCCATCTCATCCAACCATGTCATGTAGTCTATAGCTCCCTTTTCCCTAGTGAAATCTCTGGGTTTGCATGAAACAAAATACTTGTAGGAGCAACCCTTATGACGGGGTCCTTGATTCAGTACGATCCTTTGAGATGGAACACTTTGCTGATTTGAAGAGTGACGGTCGTCATCGTCTTTCTTTGGCTCTTCCTTCTTGGAGGGTGGCTTGCTGTGAGCCTCTGAATGAGTCTTAGGCTTGGAATGGGGTACTGATTGGGCTCTGCTTCGAGTACCGCTCGACTCACTATAATGCCTATCCAAGGCTTTTGTAACAACATTGTCAATTAATACTTGGAGCTCTGCACCAGTTACATTGATCCTGGTGGCGTCATGATTCTCTCTTGGCCGACTGTTGATCTCATCCGAGTCAGCCATGTAGTTTGAACTGTTACATAAGATATTGACAATAATTTATTTGGGAGTTTATTATGGAATTGTCTTTTATGGCAATTCATTAACCATGGTAACACAGGCCATATTTGGTTAATTTGTTAATCATATTTATTTAGGATTTTTATTATAATTTATCCTAATTATAAAACAATAACAGTTTTATTAGTGGCACAAAAGGCCTAGTCACAGGGACATCCTAAATTATAAGCCATGATTTCAGAGAATCAAGGCATTAAGGTTTGAACATAGTTCATTACCTTTTCTCTGACAGGGAGTCGTAGACTACTACTGTCTTTTGTCTTGTATGACAATGAGTATGGCCCGTAGGCACTACATTACCAATGGATGGTCAACATATGATCATCTTAATTGATGATTTAAACCACCCATGATTTATAGATCATTAAGTTAGGTTAGGAATCTTTTGAAGAATCCTATTATAAGAATGATGTGTGTGATTTTAACGAATCACGTCTGCCAGGAGCGTTAACATGTTTTCAGATGTTAACAGGGATTCGAATATTTTAAACAGGTCTTACCATCTTGGCCAAGTCTTATAATGACATGCAGGCTAGCTTATACCTTTAAGATTCTTATTTAATATTTAATAGGCATATTATTTTTAAGAGGAATGGTTTTTAATTTATTTATTTCATGTATAATATATTCATGCATATAATAAAAATGAAATTTTTTAAATTTATCATTCCATTAAACATTAAAAGGAGTACACATTGCCCTAAATGGGACTTTTAACAGAAACAACTTGCCCACGCAGGGGCTATTACTGAAAATACAAGTCCTCGCAGGGACTGGTTACTAAGCTAGATGTCCTCACAGGGACTAAAAGACAAGTCCACGCAGGGACTAAAGAAAGACAAGTCCACGCAGGGACTAAGTACCTAGATAAATGTCCACGCATGGACTTGATTGAAATAAGGAAATACAACAATACATATAGGGATTTAATGATCCCTTTTCTTCTTTCCTTTTAATAAGCTTGCTAAGCCCTTGAGGAATCCTCTGTTGTTCCTACGCTCTTCTTGAAATTCTCGTTCCACCCTGTTTAGCATGTGCAGGATTTCTTCCTGTTCCGGTGGGGAAAACCGTGGTGGCTGTGGCTGGTGCTGCATCGGAGGTCGAGCAGGTATTTGATACCTATGAGCTGGGTATCCTACTCCCCAGGGAGTTCCATATGGTCCTTCAGGATGAAGGGCGTTGTAGTTAGCTGCTATAAGGTATGGGTCGGCTTCAGCATAATTGTAATTAGTGTGAGCCAGCTGCTCAAATGGATTATACGCAGTTGAACCGGCGTATGTAGGAATTGGGTTACCAAAACCCAATGGTGGTGGTGGTGGCGCAACTGGTGCAGAATTCACCTCTGAAACTGGATTTGAAGGCCCGCCCATTTGTGGGTCTTCATCATGCAGTGGCGGATAGTGACTGCCACTTGAGTGATGGGGGGCGCTAAAGTGAAAACCCCCTCCTCGTGTGGATATTCGTGCGCCTGTTCTCCTATGCCTTGGTGGTTCTGGAGGTGCTTGATGAACTGGCGGCGGTGGAGGCGGTGGCGTGACCGCCACGAAACGCGAATCCTCAGAGGGATCCTGCTGCTGCTGCTGTGGGTTATGAGAGGGTGTAAAATACCACTCATACTGGTTGAACCTCTCTTGGTAATCGTCTGGACCACGGTAGGGTGATCCGTGGAAGGATGATCCATCAGAGATCTCGATGGGATGGTTGGGGGTCCGGGTTGCAGGCTCGACGGGATCCGTGTCCTCATCCATGTCCATTGCATGGTCTCCCGACAAATGGTCTTCAGGTCCTAGTGGGTTAAAACCCACTGGTTCTTCAATATAGTTTGCCGGGTTGAACCGGCCCTGAAAGACAGGAGTGGGGTCGCCAAAGGAATGGTGCGAAAGGGATCGCTGCAACGACAAAAAGGAGTGGCGTGAGTCATCGGGCTCGTTTTCTGATTGCGGCCCAAAGGAGTGACGATAAGGAGGTGTTGAGCTAATCGAGGCAGATCGCCAAGCGGGCTCCAGGTAGGTCCTCCAGTTCCCCTGAGGATCGGCACTCATAGTAGTAGAAGGAGTCCGCCGGTGTGAAGGCCCGGCTTCGTGATCGTTGGGGGCGTTGATCGGCCCCTTACCTCGTCCTCCTCTTCAGAACCTCGGTGGCATTTTTCCTGTCAAAACAAATGAAAGATACAACAAAGAAATATAAAGGACAAAGTTAGAATTAAAAACAATTTGGATTAGTCCTAAGTTCTTTGTCTAGACTCGAAAATTTAGGAATGTGCAATTGTGTCATTGAGATTAAACACAAAAGGCTAGTGTTTAATTCACTCAATGTTGGCTCTGATACCAACCTGTCACACCCCGATATTTCCACGTTTTACCGGTGGGCCCGGTGGGGGAGTATCGTGACGTAGTTGATATCATCATAGTCAAACAACACAAATATAAATGCACAGCGGAAGCAAAAGATAGATTCATTTCAACCAAACAAATTGTAATATTTAAGTATCACAAAATAGTTGAAACAGATCCACAGGCGGATCAAATAAAAAGGAAACATTGTTCAACAGTTTTATGTCATCCAAGCTTGCGAGACTTATTGTGGATGCTAGGAGAAAGCCAACCTATTTCGAGTACTACCTGCACTTAACCTTTTTGGGAAAATACGTCAGTTTACACTGGTAAATACAATTAACTTACTCATTTTGAAAGGTTTAATAAAATTGATTTGAATGCACGTGGCACAAACTTTTATAACTTGGGATAATTATTTATACATAAACTTGTAAAAGAATTACATGTTTCTTATGCGTTCAGTAGCCCGGTTCGTGCCGGGTTAAATATCAATAGACACACCACATTATTTCTTTAGGCACTGACGGGTGTACGCCTACACCCCGTGCTTAGGTCGTGGCCATTTCGTAAAATGATGCCAAGGATATCCGGGACATGGTCATTAACCCCCCAAAGGCTTTAAGCAAACAAAACAATTCAAACGGGTCATTTCAATAAATTAACCATCATACGATTAAAGATTCAATGCCCGACCAAGCGGTATTTTATATACCGTACCCCAAGCCCGTATAAGGGAAAATAAGTTAAAAGTATTTACCTTTGCAAGTAATAATCACAAAAAGCAAGTGCACGTAGCTTTTACCGGGTCTGCTATTCTGGAACGAAGGTTTATAATAACCTATTAGAATCCTAACAGGCCTTTAATTAAGCCTAAACTTAGACCGGTTAGTTTTAAAGGAAGATACGGTTCAAACGCATGATTAAGCGAAGACCGGAATAGAATGTGATTTAGGCCCGACAAGTTTGAAGACTTGTATAATATGGGTAAACTAAACACATTCTAGATTTCGAGATAAAAATGATAAGGTTTGACCCGTTTCGGCTAATTTATGCAAACTAGTTACATAAACCGAACCGAACGCGAAAAATGCATAACGGGTAACCGAATGAGTCACGAACAGGTTTACTAAGTTAATATGCTTTAAATATGTTGTGATATCAGTATGATACCTTCCATTATGCCCAAAACAAGTTTAATCTCAATTTAAGCCCCGTAGGGGTATTTTGGTCATTTTAAAGATTATAAAAGAGATTAAATAAAATTCGGAGATTCGGGTCTGAAGTAATCAGTAAAACTACTTAATTTAATAGGTGATATCAGTTGGGGATAAATCTTATATGACAAGAATGGTTTTAACCCATACTAGGCGTTTAATACGCGTAAAAAGTCGTTTTAAGCGATTTCCGGATATAACAGAAATCTGAGTTTTCTGATCAGGTTATATAGTTTAAAATACTTTATTTATCATATAAAATCAGTAGCCAAAGATTTGGTATCGATTTGATATGTAAAACTCATTTTATAATAAAAAAGGGAATAATCGGTAATTACCGAATCAAGGCAATAACCCTAAGTTATGATCAGTTTAAAAATAATTAATAATCTTCAAAAATCCCAAAATATTATATTACATTAGTGGGTAAAAGGTTTGGTGTCAAAAATTTGGTTTAGATAGGCTTTACGCTAATTATGTCGTTTAATTAATAAAAGGCCTTCTAATTACGATATTGAGCATAACTCCTAATCTATACCTCCAACTGATATGAAATTTTAGGGACATGTTTATAAATCAGTAACAAAGGTTATTGTCCTCTTATTTTTCCAATATTATCGTTTTAAGGTCAAATGGTCATTATGGTCAACATTAAGCAATTAACGGAAACGTGTAAATGAATCGGACAATCAACGAGCCAATCACAGTGGGTTATACCATCATGTAATCTGGTCCTAAGGAAGCTCTAAGGCATTTCTAAATCATGCTAATAAGGGTCAGAACTGAAAGTCAAAGCAATGGTCAATTTATGCGACTTTCGGTTCCGAACCGGTCCTAAACTGAAAATTGTCGGGTCGGACATGCTTAGACATGTTTTTGCATTGATTACCAAGTTATATGAGTGGTAAAACAGGTTACACGTCTTCTACATTGTTAATTATGTGTTAAATCGAAAATTAAGAGTCTGTTGACTTTTTATAACCAACTTTGACCCGACAATCGACTTAGATAGAGCGGGAATCAGAGGGTGCCCTTTTAAGGGTTTAATGCCCACATAATTACCAACTTATAACTACTTTCAATTTGACTAATCACTGGACCATTAGTGATTAATCGTTAAGTCAAACCATAATTATGATGGTTTGACTTTAAGCTAATTAACTAAGTAAAACATGTTTAAGGAAAGTTAAGGAAGCTTACCAAGGTCCTAATTACGACTAGATATGCTTAGGGACTGATCTTGAACTCCAAAAAGCTCCAGAAGTTGAGTTTGAAAGCATGAAAAAAAGTTGCAACATTGAAGTCTTTATATAGTGCTTTTGATTCATCATGATCATGATAAACAAGCCTATGAGGGGATCCCTGATCAATTACAAGTGTCCCTAGAGCCTAAAAACAAGTTTGTGCAGCACATGGTATTGAAAACAAGCCATATATGTCGGTTAAACGGGCTGGACAGACACCTGTCCAAAGTTTCTGTATCTGGGAGGCTAAGGCGCCCCGCGTAAGACCTTGGGCAAGTCTTACGCGCCCCGTATGGGGCCTGGTGTCAGGTTAACAAGTTTTCCATTATTGCATTTTTGGCCCCCGGTCCTCCTAAAAGTTGTTTTGACCTCTTGTTTTGCACTTTGAGCCCTCTAAATTGATTTCTAAGGGCTTCAAGACTTATACCAACTTTGTTAAGTCCTTGGTTAACTTTTGATTACCCGAAAAGTCATAAATTTCAACGTTGATGCTTTTAACCCCTAGTATACGAATTTTATCAAACTTTCTCATACGATAACGAAACTTGGTGAAATTTTTTATCATGCATTCTAGTGAGCATAATTAATCGTTACAAAGCTTCAGGTTTGCTAAAAGGTCGCTCAGAGGTATACTTTAAACATGTTGACACATTTAACCCCTGTAGTTTGTAATCTCTCACTTTCTTTCACGATTAGCTTCGTATGATCCATGGTTCATTCGTTTAAGGGTATAAACATCATGTAGGGTTATTGTAAAGTATATTTATCCGTTGTTGACATTTTGAACCCTTATATTCACATACTTTCCTTGTTTGTCAACTTTAGTCCTTCTAACGTAATCCTTTACACGTTTAAAGTTTATGACACGTGTTGATACATTATTGGACATGAAATTACGAGGTGTTACATCTCCCCCACCACGACGAGGACGTCATGAATTTTGGTGGGGGAGAATGTCAGGATCCGCCTAAATACAACATTTTTTCGCGAGTTCCGGAAGATTTCGGAACACTAAAGAGGTATCTAGGGCTGCCCGAAAGTTTCCAATACAGCCTACAAGTTGCTGGAACATCTCGGCACCATCGGAACATTCTAGATCAGCTTTTAAGGGGCTAGAAATAGGCTGGAAGATTGTTGGAACTTTCAAGGATGATGCAAGGATCATCTAGGTCATTCTAGGCCATGGAATTCTCTAAAATAACCCATAAAAATCAGCCTAGAAATATCCAAGATATTATGCAAGGAAATCTCTAGATGAAGAATTCTCTAGAACTAGCTTAAGACTAGTATAAATAGGTGATGGGGTCTCATTTGGTGATCACCAAACACATTAGCAAGTTTGTATACTTGTACTCATAGCTCACTCTTGTAAACCTTGTTCTAATCAATACTAAGTTGTTTCTTTGTAAGCACCACTTGCAACCATCACTTGATTCCCACAAAAACTTATCATCGCTGGGTACAAAAGCTTAACTTAGAACAAATTTAAGTCGCCACATGTGAGTCAGAAGTTACTCCGTGACATGAAGCTGCTATTGCTAATTTGGTGAAAGGCTGGACTAAGTTGGATTGACCGAAATCTTCAACTTTATACATCACATATTTACTATTGCTAATTTGGTCATCCGGCTCGTTAACTCCATCCATTTTTCTCCTTTAAGTCACCTGTGTTTTCGTCTTTTTTTTTTGTTAACTTAAAAAAGGGCAATTCAGTCTTTTGAATACTTTGTACATTATGCTAAATGCTAAATCCTTTAATAAATTAGGTATGGAATTCCCAAGCCAATCAAGATGGATACGCGCCTTCGGCTGTTGAAGTTCAAGTTTTGAGAATTATAGACGAAATGTTGGATGCCTTTTTTCAACTGCCAATTCCCATGCATCCCGCGTTACTTAGCGATTTAATCGTTGGCCTTGATAGATGTCTTCAATATTACACAAGCAAAGCAAGATCAGGCTGCTGTAACGATTTCATTTTCAGTAATAAAAAAAAGAGTAAAATGCCATTCCGTCCCTGAGGTTTGGCCAAACCGAATTGCCCTTTAAGTTAGCAAAAAAGACAGAAATACCCCTAACTTAACGAAGAAAATGGCTGGTGTTAACGGGCCGATGAAAATTGCAAGATTTTAAACCTTTTGGATCCGGATGCGAAAAAACAAACTTTTGGACAAAAGTCCCAAAAAATGGCCAAAACTCAGGGACGAAAATGGCATTTTACTCTTTTTTTTATCACTGAAAATGAAATAATTACCGCAGCCTGATCATGCTTTGCTTGTGTAATATTGAAAACATCTATCAAGGCCGATGATTAAATCAGGAGGTAACGTGGAATGCATGGGAATTGGCAGTTGAAAAAACGCATCCAACGTTTTGTCTATAATTCTCAGAACTTGAACTTCAACAGCCGAAGGCGCGTATCCATCTTGATTGGCTCAAGGATGGGAATTGCAGTTGAATAACGCATCCAACGTTTTCATTGGTATTTGGTCTTTTTAAATAAAAAGTGAAAAAGACCGAATTGCCCTTTAAGTTAGCAAAAAGACGGAAACGCTCCTAACTTAACGGAGAAAATGAATAGAGTTAACAAGCGAAATGAAAATGGCAAGATTTCAAACCTTTTGGATCCAGATGCAGAAAAACAAACCTTTGAACGAAAGTCACAAAACTGGCCAATCCTCAGGACGATTTTTGGCATTTTACTCTAAAAAACTTTATGTTAACATGTTTAGTATTCACTGTTCATTTATTTACATACAGGAACACGAAATACATATATTCCAACAATGCCAACCGCATTAACCTGAAGCGAAATTTCACGGTCTTATCAAGGAAAAAAGAGAATCCTACCAACTTACAAAGAAGAAACTCTCAAGTTGCAACAACAAACGGGGATAACAATAACGATTTTGGAGTACCACAACTATGTGTACGTATAAACACGTTTCAACGTATATGTACCGAGCTTGAGGTTCTAGATAAAAGAATTATAACCCTTTTAAGAGATTTCGAATCCGCCCATGTTGAAGACTTTTCAAACGGTTAATCAAAACAACACCATATCAAGTTGGACACAAAAATCTACACACAAAGTATATGGTAAGAATGATTAACTAATGTACCCCAAGACTGTATTTATCAGTTATCCTCTCCGTCTCCAAACAGCCGTATAATCTCCGCACTACCGTTCTCGCGGATCCACGCCGCAGTAGAAATCGCATACTCTTTGGCCAGCGTAAAACCTTTCTTCACGGCCTCTTTCCCCAATTCTTGGCCAACGGCTTTACACATTTCACTAGCAATGGACTTCTTCAAACCGCCAACCTCTTCTTCGGCCTTTGCTTTAACTTTCTCTGAATCTTTTAGGCTGTGAATCAACGGTAGCACCATTTTTAACGTGTCAGCATCATACCCAATGTACAGATACTTTTTAGTACCATCTTGCAATTCTATAATTGAAAGGGACATTTTCTTTTCTTTCTCAGTGTTTTCATTTTCAGAATTTGATTGGTTTTCATCTTTTAGAGACATTTTCTTATCTTTCTCAGAGAGATTTACAGACTTTTTATTTTCAGTTACCAACTTTGATTGGTTTTTATCACAATCACTATCAGCAGCAACAACAGAATCTTTCCCCCCATAAACCCCAGATTCTTTCTCAACAACAACAGCCCCAGTAGCAACAACAGATTGGTTTTCATCACTATGATTCACCACCATTACAGCTCCTACATCCACCACAGCCACAGGTTTCGGTTTCGGCTCCACCTTTACCTTCAACAATTCCTTTAATCTTGACCACATCTTCTTGATATGTAAATGGTGAAACCCTAAACAGATTCTTGATTTCTAGAGAAAGAAAGAAAGACTTGTTGTTGTTGATTGTATGTTGGTTTAGTTTCCCTCCCCTCCTCTGTTTTATATAACTTTCAAGTTACAGCAGAATTACCAATTTGACCCTGAAATGGGTCATTTACGTTTTGGGTCTGTTGAATAATGGGCTGTGAAGTCCAAGATTCTAAGTTGTGGGCTTTGAGCCCGAGTAGTCTGTGCTGCTGGGCTTGACAAAGTCCAACACGTGCATTATTGAATTAGTAGGTTAAGCGTTAGTGGGTCAAAGTTTGTCCGGGTTTATTGGTTTACGTTAGCTGTGAGTCTGTTGCTATTTTCGTTTTCTATGTAATCGTCTGGCTTTATATAAAGCCATCTTGTGTTCAATAAATTTATCAGAAATTGTGAGAGCATTCTTGGTATAGGGGTGTGAATTTTTGACACGACCTGAAAATAAGACACGGACCTGACACGAAATTCGCGGTTTAGGTTTAGTTTAAACGGGTTCGGGTCAGTTTCAGGTTGAACCCGCGAACCCATTTAGCTAAACGGGTCGGGTTCGGGCCAACCTGGTCGGGTTGACCCGTTTGACCCATTTATAATATATTTTATTTTTTACAATATATTTTATGTCATAAATTTATTTGGGTGTGTATTTTATGCAATTTTATAACTTAAAAAGGAGAGATTGATACAAACATTTATATTCAAAAAGCAATTTTATTATATACCTTTGTGTTTTTTTAATAAAATTTTAATTCAGTAAATTAATTTGCGAAAAAAAATTAAAAATTTGAAAATTCGGGTTGTACGGATCGTGTTCGGGTCAACCCGCTAATATTCGGGTCGTGTTCGGGTTCATATATATGATAAGATTTTCGGGTTCGTGTTCATCTAAAATTTTCGGGTTTGGGTCGGGTTGAACCCCGACCCGTTTAGCACCCCTAGTTTCAACAACGATGACATGTTGGAATAGAAGGCACTAGCTTAATTACCGGAAATATGGAAGATCAATATTACATTAATCTCGTATTTTATTAAATTAAGAAATCAAAACTTAAGATAATGCAAACCGGTCAACGGTTTGAACCAGTCAAACCGGTCAACGGTTTAAACCAGTAGAACTGGATTTAACGAATACAAACGAACTAAAACTTGTTTTTTAATATGTAAGTTAGTGATTAGTTAAGATGAGTTCCATTGTAAAGCTTACTTTTATTACTAGAAAGCCTAGTTACTAATTGTTTATATTTATATAAGTAGTTATAAAGCCACTTTTATGTTTATATAAATATAAATATAACTACTTTTGTATATATCAAAATTTAAACGAACATAAACGAAAGTAATAAACTAACATAAATGAACATAATAGAACACCAATGAACATAATTGACCAAAATTAACGAAGACAAACGAACTAAAACTTAGTTTTTCTTATCTGTAAGTTAATGATTAGTTAAGATGAGTTCCATTGTAAAGCTTACTTTTATTACTAGAAAGCCTAGTTACTAATTGTTTATATTTATATAAGTAGTTATAAAGCCACTTTAATGTGTATATTAATATAAATATAACTACTTTTGTATATATCAAAACTTAAACGAACGTAATAAACTAACATAAATGAACGAACAAAACAGGTGTTCATATTCGTTCGTTTAACTAAATAAACAAGATAATGTTCATGTTTGTTCTAAGCGAACATAAACGAACTTCCCATTCTCGCTATTCTCGCGAAAGACGTTGGTGAATTAGCAACAAAAGAAAAGAAAATGTTTAGTCCAATATTAAAAAGATGGCATCTGCTTGCGGCTGGTGTGGCAGTTGCAACTCTTCATGTTTGTTACGGGATGAATGAAAACAGTTTATTTCCTGTATTACCGAACTAGCACCAGATGCGGTACAAGTTCTTAGAGCTGCAGATAAGTTGGAGAAAGATCTGTGCAAATAGCAGTTGAAGATTCTGTTGACAGTGATGATGCCGGGAAAGGAACTATTCGTGAAAAGCCACCGTTTGAAGCTGAAGCTGCAATTGCTAATTTGGTCAAAGGGTGGACTAAGTTGAGACTGGATTAGATTGAACCAGTTGCAAAGGATTTGCACACTTCTAAGAATATTGCTCGTGCAAGGACTGTTGCACAAGTAGTGCCTGAAACATAAACCATTAATTCAGATATACAGTTGTGACAAGAGATTGTCAAAAACTATTAAAGATTTAAATAAAGCATGAATTCATTAGGGAGTAAGCATTACCATCACCAGCAACATCGTTTTTAGCATTAGCATCTTGTTTCACAAGACTTTCGCCAACATTGATGACTTTATCATTAAATTTGATGCTTTTTACAACAGTTAAACCATCTTTTGTTACTTTTGGCAGTCGGTAACTTTGTTCAATCACCACATTACACACCTATAAAGTTCTTGCAAAATAGAATGTTACACCGACTTTAGGGATGAATTATCCTATAATTAAGATTTATAACAGATATTGAATCAAACAATTCTGATGGAAAAAAAAACAAAACAAACTACTATTCAGCCCATTCTCAATTGCGAAGCCAACTCATACTCAAAAAGGGTTACACTTTGAGTACCTGATAATTAAAAAAATAACTATTTTATTCAATATTTATCATCAAAAAACCTATAAAATTTGTGAGTAGATAGAGGACACTTCACCAGGCCAGACATATCATCGTCACTAATCAACCCATGTCTTGTTCGTCAGTTAAAACATGTAACAAAGAAAATATAATCTGCTAAATTCATAGTACATAACCTGCACAGCCCTTGAAGTATTCAGGCTGTTCTGCTATACACTAATGAAACCGCCTGCAAACAAAAAAGACACATCCCACCTTCAGCTCTAAAAAAGACCGATGAACTTTGTCTTGACCCAAACTTGAGCATGGAGATCTACACGTAACTTGAGCATGGAGATCTACACGTTTACTTTCAATGTGATAGCTACAGAACCAAAAGTCAACTAAGAAGCTTTGCAAGAAAATGCAAGTTTTTCTATGCGCGTTTGGCTGCTTGAAGAAAACTGCCTCATTGGAGACTTTTGAGAATTCCGTATAATTCACCAGAGTTCGATCCTCTTTGTTTGGTTTGTTATTTTTATTTTTATTTTTTTGCAGAAAACCATTCTAACCACCAAGAGAGCGGAATGCACTTTAACCACAAGCCTGATAAATTTTATTTTTTCTTGTTTGATGATACAAAAGCACCACCATTTTCATATATGTGATATGCAGCTTACAAAAGTGACATACAAGATAGTTATTAAAGGAATGACATCTACTGCAAAGAAGGATATTCTACATGGTATAAGACTTATGTAAAAGGCCAAGAAGTGGTCAGTGGTGTCATTGTTTTGAATAAGAATTATAGAAATCCTTCAATGTCTTTGACTTCTTCAAAGTCAATGATACTTCTTTTTAAAACCAAAGTCAGTGGACTCGTGTCCGATATCCGGTTTGAACCGGTAGAACCGGATTTACTGCCGGTACATAAGACATACCGTATTCGGGTTTTACCGGCCTTTATCGTACTGGACTCGTGTCCGATATCCGGTTTAACCGGTATAACCGGACGGTATTTAAAACATTGATTTGAATCCCATTCTGATTCTTCAAGTCACAATAATGATGGAAGCATTTCTTAATTAAAGGCTGAAAATGTATAATTTATTGTTTTCTTAGTAAGTAATGTTGGGCTGAAAGTAATGTTAACTAAATCCGGCCAGAATTTAAATAGAAGATGGCTACAAAAGTAATTAGTCACATTCGATCGATCAATTGTCACTACAATAATTACAAACTATGGTGAAACAATAAGTAAGATATTTATTTAAAAAGCTTTATAACATAAGTAGCAACCTTGGCGTAGCTGCTTAGAAAGAGCCCGCCTCCTTGATCTTCATTCACAACTTTAGTTGCCTCTTGACGATCCACATGTACGTCCATACCGTGTTGCCGACTCACAACATGGTTATCAACACTTGACGACGGTTGCCGATTCACATATTCCTTCATTTGCTCTTGCACCACAGGAAGTATAGCTTCTAACTCGGAAGGCGAAAAATCTTTCAAATCAACTCGTGCCTCACGAGTCACTGTCAGCACTCGTTTACCGATCAGCGTCTCTTTCGCTTTAGATGTAGTCGGTGCAGTGCTCCTCTTTATCATCCTTGTTATCTGAAACAACACAACAACATGTGTTAGGAGAATTCAAAAAATAAAGAAAAGTTCCCAGATCTTTCATAGTTTTCGAATTAAGATCAAACATCCTTACCATCGAACGGATGCTTGATAACGTCGTCATCTCCTGGAACTAACTGATCTATTCTATTCCACCAATCCGAACAACAATTAGGGTTTTGAAACAAACTCGATCGAGGATGAATGTCCTATATATAGTATGTGGCTTAGGGTGGGCCACCCAAAATTTTGGAGGCCCAAATCTTTTATTTATTTTTATATATTTACGTTTCGGTTTAAATTCTCTGCAACGAGCGTGCGTAATTAAAAGATTTTACGTCTGTTTTTCACTCGGCATTATTTATTTTCCGTTTTTATTTATTTTGTTTTAAGAGTTTTTCTGGTGTTGGTGGTCGCTAACAGTGGTATAGCATCGGTACTACTTGACATAGTTTTACGACAACCGCTGCAACGCAAGGACTTAATACTAGTTTATTTAATATAAAACTAACTGTGAGATTTTTTCACTGAGATATCATAATTTATTATAACTTTGTATCATTAAAATCTTAATAATTTATTGTATTTTATTCATTGCTTCATCTTTTTTGGGTATTTCGTAATTGTTCTTTTTGAGTATTTCCTAATTGTTAAATTACAATAAGCACTTGAAGCGGCAATTGTAATTGTATACTTGCTTTAGCTTTTTAATTTTTATACTTTTTTTTGTTATTACAACTAAATTTGAAGTTTTTCTCTTAAAATTTTTAAAATATTATCTTTAATAGAATTTTGAGTATACAATTGTGACATGATTGTTCTAATCTACGTTCGATATAAGTTTTATTCAAAATTCAGTTGTGAAGTACACGGGTTTGAGGACTAGGTAACAAACATGTGTATTACATGAATCGTAGGGTAAAAATTATATAAGTCAATAATCATGTACAAATTCATACAACTAAATTATTTTTATACAAACAAATTGAGGGGTAACGAAGGTAGCAAACTATGGAACTTTAATATTGGTCGTGATTTCATCATAATATTTGTAAATGATCGATACAATTTCATAAAAAAATCTATTTGATATTATGATTTTTTATATGGAAAAATAAAATATAATCAATTATAAAAGAGTTATAATAATATCTAAAGGTTATACAAATCAAATCATAATAAAGCCAAACACCGTGAAAAAGAGTAGAACTAACATAAAGTTAATGTGGATTCCGAATCACCTAGCAACTCCATAATATATTGGAGAGAAATACTAGAGGAGAAGTGTTAGTAACGGATGACTTATTAAAAATAATTAGACATATTTATTATAAATGTTTTGTAAGCTAAAAATTTAGAAACATAAAAAATAATTTCGAAGGGCAAATAAAATATCGTAATTAAAGATACTTTAATGAAGGTGTTAGTTGTGGTACAATGGATGTCAACCAGAGAAAACTTACCCCCTGTAGCAATAGAGCGGAATGCACTTTAACCACAAGCCTGATAAATTTTCTTTTTTCTTGTTTGTTGATACAAAAGCACCACCATTTTCATATATGTGATATGCAACTTACAAAAGTGACATACAAGATAGTTATTAAAGGAATGACGTCTACTGTAAAGAAGGATATTCTACATGGTATAAGACTTATGTAAAAGGCCAAGAAGTGGTCAGTGGTGTCATTGTTTTGAATAAGAATTATGGAAATCCTTCAATGTCTTTGACTTCTTCAAAGTCAATAATACTTCTTTTTAAAACCAAAGTCAACGGTAAATGTAGGCTCATAATGGTCCGTGATGAAACACTGGATAACACTATGGTTAACCGGTGGGGTTACTTCAATGATGGGTTCAACCTCTTTCCTCACTCGTTGATAATGGCTTGGCTCCTGCAAAACAGCAACACCGTTAGTCTCGTTAAGAGGGGAATATGGGGGTTTCCCTCTTAACCAGGCTCCGGCGTGAGAATAAGTACTGTTCCGAAGAAGGTAAAGCAGTGTGTGTTAAGTGTGTGAATAGAGAGAGCAAGGTGATCAACCTGGATGATGAAGGGTCCTATTTATAGCCGAAGGGTTAAGAAAGGGAGGAGCAGCGATGCTAGCTGTAGACGCGCGCCAGCTGTCCGACCAAGGGGAATATCCCTTTGGTCTCCTCTGCTGTGGCCAGCGTAGTGGTACACGTGGCGCGCCTGTATTCGCCTGATTTGTAAACATCGTACTGATGTTGTCGGACTGCTCCCTGACCTGTTGCAGGTCCACCTGGCGCTTGCTAGTTGGTGACACGTGTTGTCCTTTATGTCGGATGGAGCATCTTTAGTGTCACCGGGATATTTTCCAGAAGCTTCTGGAAGCTTCTGGATGATATGGTTGATGTCAACGCCATGTAGGATGGAAAAAGTGGTATGGTCCTTGCCATGTTGGCAAGGAATTGGGACCATACCTCTTCAAGTCCCCCCAGTCCAGTGTGCCTTCTAGGTGAGTTTATCGTCTAGGAGGGATTCTGGACTTATGAAAGTAGTGCTTGCCATGGTCTCTGGCATGTGTGTTTTTGATTCCTTGCGGAAGTGAACCAAATGGACGCATGACGCATGGCGCATGGGTTTTGACTCCTTGCGGAAGTGAGCCAAATGGACGCATGACGCATGGCGCATGGGTTTTGACTCCTTTCGGAAGTGAGCCAAATGGACGCATGACGCATGGCGCATGGGTTTTGACTCCTTGCGGAAGTGAGCCAAATGGACGCATGACGCATGCCGCATGGGTTTTGGCTCTTTATGAGTGTTGTCTTCAGGAGGAAGCTTTGTTGTCTTCGGGAGGAGTGACTGACGTGACTGTCTGATGTCAGGCGAACGGGCGCCTTTTCAGTCGTGTCAGTTGCTTTTTCGGCGACATGTCAGATGTTTGTTCAACTGCTTCCGGAAAAAGAGGTGCCACCGTCTCTCTCCTCTGACGTGTCCTGCTTCTGTTGGTTGCTTTTTCAAAGCCTGACTTCTCCACTACCCATCGCATTAAATGCGATGGGTATAAATAGACGGTGGTTTCTCTCCCTTCAACACCTTTTTCCGATTCAAATTTTGAAATCCAAGTTTCTCTCTTCTCCCCTTATCTCCCTCCTTCTACGTGTAGAGTTCATCTGCTTTCTCCTTCCGTTTTTCACGATGTCTACTTCAAATCCTTTGTCGAAGAAAAAGAGGAATAAGGGTAGAACTCCTCCCGGCCCAGATCAGGCGGTTATTGGTTGGAAAGAGGAGGAGTTTCAGAATCTAGTAAGGGAGATGGGTTTCCTCCCTGAATGGGGTGCTGAATATCCTGTTGCTGGTTCCACCGCCATGGATGCTCCTCCCGGGTACATGACTTTGTACGCTGCTTTTTTCCGGGAGGGCAACTTTAGACTTCCGATGACTCGGTTTACTGCCGACGTTTTGAGGGGCTATGGTCTCCACATCTCTCAAATAAATGCCATCGGACTCCCTCGGATTACTCACTTCGAGTTTATTTGTATGGCGAACCGTTTCGATCCGACGTTTGAAATGTTCAACGTCTTTTACACTGTGACGTATACGAGTGGGTTCTATTCCTTCAGTGCTCGGACCGGAGTGTCGCCAGTTTGTTCTGTGCCGTTGAAGGGTATACATGATTGGAAGCAGAAGTTTTTCTATATTCGTCGAGGTGTTGTGCCTGTGGATATGCATTATAGATCTGTGGACGAGGGTATCCCAAAGGTGGATGTGGTTGCAAATTTTGCTGACCAAAACTGGTACAAGAGGTTGACTCGGAAGGCTACCCCGATTACCCAGCTGGAGGAAATGGCGTTGGTTGGTGCTGGGATGAGCATGAAGTGGATCCCAAAAAATCCGCTGGGGGTCCCGGTTTATGGTCATGAAGGCAAATGTACTTGTTACTTTCCTTCTCATTTCTTTCTTCTTATTTTTTGTTTGTGTTGTACTTCTTGTTGAGTTGTTCCTTATCCGCGTCGTTCTGTGTAGTAGGGTTCACGCTGTTGAACGTTTTGGATCGCGAGGCACCTGGTGCGATGGTTGAGGCAATACAAAAACCTGACAAACAGCCTTGGTTAGATCAGATTCGTGGCCGGTTTCTGCATCCGAGCAACGAGAGTTTCGTCACTTATGCGAACACTGCCTTAGGTTAAGATAGTGAGGATGATGATGATGCGTTTGATTCTATTCGAGAGGAAGTTATCGTTCTCTCGAGTGAGGGGTCTGGCAGATCCTTTGAAGATCTAACTTCTCCTTCCGCGCGTGCAGGTTCAGTGAAAGGGGCTGTGCAAGAACCGGTGCATGAGCCGGTGAATGAGCCCGTGGAGGAAAATGTGGAGATTCCGGTGGAGGTTGTTGATCCATTGGAGACGAAAAGGAAGTCGAAAGCTGACAAGGCCGCGGGAGAAGGGAAAAAGGCTGAAGGAACTTCCTCTAAGTCTCCTCGTAAGCGACTTCACACTGCTCGTACCCTTGATTATGTTGTCGTGTCTGACACGTTACCTGGTTTAGGGGTTGTAGAGAAACGCCCTGAGTCGGACCCTGAGGACCGTGCAACCCTAACCGAGATTATGCAGAAGAAACTGTTTGCTGATAGGAAACGAAAACTTGACGAGCAGGCTGCTGCTGCGCTTGCCGCGAAGAAGGTTAAACTTCAGAAAGATAATCCCCCCGCCCCTTCTGAGTCAGAGATTGACATGGGTATTTTTGCTGAAAAACCCTCTGATTTGCTGGAGAAGATTTTTGAGGCTTCTGGTACTCGTTTTTACAGTTTCCCGCATCTCTCTTGAGTTTTACTCGTCTTGTTTGTGTATTTTATTCTCTATTATCTGAATGTACTGCTCGTTTTGGGGCAGGTGTTAAAACAGCCCAAAGTGGGCACAAGATTGATATTTCTAAGATTACACCTCCCGCGTCTCCGCCGTCGAGGACATTCGGGGTGTCTCCTCATGATAGCCCTACCGGGCAGGAAGAGACTGTGAATGTCGAGCAAGTTGGGGAAGGTGGTGATAAAGCGGGTGGTAATGATGTTGCGGAGGGTGCTGATGCTGCAGGAGGTGCTGGTGCTGATCGTGGTAAAAATGTGGAGGTTGAAGTGGAGGTGAGTGATACTACTCCCCATCACACGGTGTACACCAAACGCCCCCTAGGTGGTGGTGGTGGTGCAACTTCGGGTGCCGTCCGCAGTCCTCACTTTGAAAAATTTCATGCTGATTCTTTCGATACCACGAATCCTGCCTGTGACGATCTCCCGTACATCCCTCGCTGGAACTTGAACCAAGGTTCTAGGATGGACAACCTTGAAAATTGTCATGAATTCTACTCGATGTCCCTCCCCCCTGCTGAGAGGATGTTTCAGAGGAAACGCCGCCGGTTTGCACTGTTGGATGATCATGTGCAGGCCGGGGTTAATTTTTTCTCTACCACTCAGGAGATTGTCCGCGAGTGGAAGCAGCTGGGGGAGGACGTAATGGAGTTTGAGAATGATAAAAGACTATTTGCGGAGGAGAAGGAGAGATTCAATGCTGAGAAAAAGGGGTTGGAGTGGAGGGTTGCTGATGCAGAGGCTAAACTTGCTCAAGAGAAGCAGGCTAATGCTGATAAGCAGAAGGACTGGGAAGGCGCGTGTGCGCGCACAAATGCCGAGCTCAAGACTCAACGTGACACGATCACTCGTTTGTCCGGTGAGAAGAAGGAAATTGCGGATGAGGCTAATAAGGCGCGCATGATGTTTGAGAAGAAGGAGACAGAGTATGTTGAACGCATTGCTAAGCTGGAAGTTCTTGCTAGGCAATGTGAGGCCTCTGAACGTCTTCTTCAGGAAAAAACTGCCGAGTGCCAAGCCGCTGAACTCCTTGCTGAGGAGGCGTCTGCTGATTGCAAATGGTTGCTCTCACGTGCGGTGCCTCTGGTAATTTCTTGTATTGTTGGTTTTTGTGATTGTTGTGAATTATCCCTTACTTGTGTTGCTTGCTGTAGATTGCTGAACGCATTGTTAAGTCGCACGAGCTTGCCCACTATATGTATGAGTTGGGGCAAGCTGGTTACAGCAGTGGTCGTAAGGACGGATACAACGAGGGCAGGGCTGCAGCCCTTAATAAGGAGAAAGAACACCATTTCGAGCTGTGGAAGGAAGATTGTACTGGTGCTTATACCGCGAAGAGGCAAGAGTTTTCGTCCTTGGAGTTTGCGGTGGTTAAAGCTGCGAAGAAGCTAGCTCGGAGGCCAGATGGTGTTGCTAAGTTGAAGAGCGCTTTGGGCGATGAAGGTGGTGCAACTGGGGGTGTTGGACCCAGTCACCCGGAGTGAAGCCTTCCGGCCTGCGCGCCGCGTATGACCTTATGTGGTCTTGTATTTGGCAGTTTGATAAACAATTTTAACTTCCTTGTTATCGTTATGGATATATGGCTTTGTTTGACATATGTGATGCTAACAGTTGTCTGTTTTTACGCGAATTTGTTATCGTCATAATATGTGCATGTGTGATTACTTTGATTCAGGTATCACGAATGAATAATGGCGCTGACAGGTTGTGTTGTGTTTATTACAACGTTTTGTTCTGTCGTATTTGTGCGCAGGTGGGTCATGAATACGAAGTGGTCGAGTGACAGGCTATTGTGTGTACCCGGCTGTTCTCGGCCTCGGGGGTGTTTACAATGTTTTGTTTGTCCTGTGTTCGATGTTTTCGTGTTTATGTGGGCACGAAGTATTTGATTGGCGTTTGTTAGGCTTTAGTTGTGTGTCTGACCCGGCTGTGCACTTGTTTGTGACAAGCCTTGGAGGTCTACAACGTTTCCTAATGGTCGAGCCATTGATGTTTTCGTGTATGCCCAAAGTGATACATGCAGTTGTGACAGAAATTTGCATACTAAAAAGATAGCCGAACACTTGTTGTATTATAAATGTGTTGGCAACTAGGCCATTGCAATTACAGAGATTTCGTTCATAAGTAACACCTTCTCAGCTGTTGAGCGTTCCATGTGCGAGGAACCTCTTTGTTATCGATGGTGCGCAGTTTGTAGGCCCCCTTTCCGAGCACGGTGTCTATGATGTACGGACCCTCCCATTTGGGAGCCAACTTCCCGGGTCTTTCTGCATTTGAGGCTTCATTGTCTCTGAGGACGTATTCTCCCGGGTTGAACGTGCATATTCGGACTTTGGAGTTGTAATATTTTTCCAGCTTTGTTTTGTACTTTGCTTCGTTGATTGCCGCCATTTCTCTCCGTTCTTCTAGGAGGTCGAGGTCGATCCTCCTTTCTTCTTCATTGTTGATCACGTTCATGGAGAGCATTCTGGGTGACGGCAATCCTATCTCTGCTGGTATTACAGCCTCCGACCCATAAACCAAGCTAAACGGTGTTTCTCCGTTGCTTGTTTTGGGCATCGTCCTGTGGGCCCATAAGATGCTTGGCAGTTCGTCTACCCAACCTCTTCTCTTTTCTCCTAACCTTCCCTTAATTCCGTCGACTATACTCTTGTTGACGGCTTCAACTTGACCGTTCCCCTGCGGGTGCGCGACCGAGGAGAAAGTGTGTTCGATGTGTAGTTCCTTGAACCACTGTTGAAGGTTGTCTTCGGCAAAATTGGTTCCGTTGTCGGTGATTATCTTGAGAGGTAAACCAAAACGACATATTATTTGTTCCCAAATGAACTTTTTGACAACGGCGGCTGTGGTCGACGCGAGGGCCTTCGCCTCTACCCATTTGGTGAAATAGTCAACTGCGACTATTATAAATTTGACAGCTCCTGGGGCTTCGGGAAAAGGTCCGACCATGTCGATTCCCCATTGCTGGAAAGGCCATGCCGTAGTCACTGGTACTAGCTCGTTCTTGGGGCGCATCGTTTTGGGTGCATGCCTTTGACAGCCAACGCATTTCCGCAACTCTTTGACCGCGTCTAGATGCATTCCGGGCCAGTAGTATCCCGCATTCATGACCTTCGCTACCACCATCCTTGGACCGGCGTGTATACCACAGATTCCCTCGTGCACCTCTCTGATCAGATAACGTGCGTCTTCAGGGTCAACACATCTTAACAACGGCCCGAGGTATGATTTTCTGTACAATATTCCGTCAGCCATCTGGTAATGTTCGGATTTATACTGGACCTTCCTTGCTTCTGCCTTGTTCTCCGGGAGTACTCCAGATTGGAGGTATGTGATTATCGGAGTCATCCAAGACGTTGTCCCTAGTTGGACGACGCTTACTTCTCGAAGTGGTACGGACGGGTTGCTCAAAACTTCTATGCGTACATCCTTTGCTAAGTGTTGGAAGCTTGTAGAGGCGAGTTTGCTAAGCGCGTCCGCTGGCTTGTTTTCGCTTCTATTTATGTGATGCACTTTGTAAGAATAGAAGGTTTGCAGCAATGTCTTTGCTTGGCTCAGGTAAAGTGCCATTGTATCTCCCCTGGCTTCATATTCTCCGTTGATTTGGCCTGCCACCAACATGGAGTCTACGTGTGCTTCGATGTGTCGTACGCCCATTTTGATTGCCAATCTTAGCCCAGCAAGGAAGGCTTCGTATTCGGCTTCGTTGTTTGTGCTTTTAAAATCCAGGCGTATGGCGTAGGTGAACTCGTGTTTGTCGGGGCTCACCAGCCGGAGGCCAGCACCTGCACCATCCTCGTTGGACGCACCATCTGTGTATAGCAGCCATGGTTCTTCCACTTGTTATTTCTTGGCCTTTTCCATTGCCTTGCATTCTCGATCTCTGTCATCTGGTACCTCTGTCACGAAATCTGCAAGCACTTGGCCCTTGATCGCCGGTCTTGGTCTGAACACTACGTTATGACCCCCGAGCTCTATCGCCCATTTTGCCAGTCTCCCTGAAATCTCCGGTCTTGCGAGTATGTTGCCAATGTTGTAGTTAGTTAACACGTGAATGACGTGATTGGCAAAGTACCTACGCAGCCGTCTTGATGCGTGAATTAGTGCGAGCACTAGTTTCTCCATGATTGCGTACCGGGTTTCTGGATCGGTTAGAGTTCGTGACACGTAATAGACCGGCGTCCGGACGCCCTGTCGATCGACAAGCAACACTGCTCCCACTGCCCTGTCAGAGGTTGACAAGTATAGTACCAAGGGTTCGCCCTTGACTGGTGCGGTTAAGGTTGGCAGCTTGATGAGGCAGTCTTTCATCTCGCGGAAAGCGCTCTCGGCTTCCGGAGTCCACTGAAATTGACTCTTCTTCATGCAGTTTCGGAGAGTTTTTATAAACGGAAATGATTTCGCCGCGTGGTTGGCTAGGAAGCGGTTGAGTGCTGCTAACCGTCCTGCCAATTTTTGCATCTCCTTGATCGTTGATGGTGACGGCATGCGTTCTATTGCTTGTACTTTGTCGGGGTTCACCTTGAAACCATCTTTCGTGACAATGAAACCCAGGAATTTCCCCTCCTCCATGCCGAAGGAGCACTTCGCCGGGTTTAGCTTGATGTTGACTCCGCGCAGAGTGTCAAATGTCTTTTGGATGTTCAGCAGCATTGTACTTTCTTCTTTGCTCATGATAACCAGATCGTCCATATACACTTCTATGTACTTGCCGATGGCGTCGTGGAAGGTTTCGTTCATGAGCCTCTGATAAGTCGCTCCCGCATTTTTTAAACCAAAGGGCATTTTGGTATAGCAGTATAGCCCTGTTGGTGTACGGAAAGCGGTTTTGTCTTCATCCTGCACGGCCATTTGTACCTGGTGGTACCCTTTGTAGCAGTCAAGGAAACATTTCCATCGGAACGTGGCAAGTGAATCGATCTTTTCGTCGATATCTGGTAAGGCGTAACAGTCGCGCGGGCATGCCTTATTCAGATCTTTGTAGTCTACGCACATCCTCCAGCTACCATTGTTTTTCTGAACCATCACTGGGCTTGCCACCCATGTTTGATACCTGACCTCTCTGTTGATCCCTGCGTTTAACAGCTCTATCACTTGTTCTTTCATGGCGTCGTGCTTTATATCTCCCAAATGGCGCTTGGTATGTACCACCGGCTTGGCCTCTTCTGATACGTTTAAGCGGTGTTCAGCTATGTGCCGTGGAACGCCCACCATGTCTGCTGGCGTCCAGGCAAAGACATCCATATTTTGGAACAGCAGTTTCTTTAGCGCCGCGCGCGTCAGATCGGACATTGCGGGTCCCAAGGTTACCGTCTGTTCCGGATATGCGCCGTTGAGCACCCATTTTTCTGCTTCTTGGCGTGCTTCTGGTTTCCTTGTCTTTGCAGGTCTTAGCTCGTCTGTCGCTAATACTTCTTTGCTTGCATAGATGATGGCTACTCCTGTTTCCGTTGGAAATCCCACTGCGGAGTGTGGGCCAGAACAAATCATGCTGAAGTCACCTTGGGATTCTCTTCCCAGCAAAATATCGTGTCTTGAATGTGCTGGCAGCACCATGAATGTGACTTCCTCTGTTCTTGAATTTCTTCCGTCCGAGAGCAGCACTGGGAAAGATATTTGTCCTAGAGGAAAAACGGCCTCATTGCAGAATCCAGTGAGCGGGTAATCAACTGGTTCTAGGCGCGCTTTGTCCTCCTGATCGAACTGATTAAAACACTGTTCATATATGATATCCGCAGTGCTCCCTGGGTCGGTGAAGATGTAATCCGTTTGGTAATGCCCTATGACGCCTGAGATGACTATGGGCCTTCTTTCTCGTGGGCCTCCTCTTACAACTGGGAAAACGACTTGTTTCTCGCGCCATGAGTCATCCTGCGCGCGCTTGTTGTAATTTTTTCTTGGCCTTCGTGGACCCCCTTGAACCATGTGGGTTTCTAACTTCCGGAGTTTCTTGTTGTCCGGCCCTTCTTCTCTTCGTTGGATTTGACGGTAATCACGCCTGCCACCTTTGACCAGATGAGTTAACTTTCCGTCTCTTAAAGCCCTTTCGATCTCTTGTTTAAGGCTGAAACAATCGTCGGTTAAGTGGCCGGTGTCTTTGTGGAAGTCACAGAAGAGATTCGGGTCTTGGCCCCTCTTGTTGCGCATTTGCAGTGGTGGCTTGAACTGGTGGTTCTCGGTTGCCAAGACTTCTGAAGGGGTTTTCGTTAAGGGTGTCCACTGCTTCTCTCTGTTCTCTTTTTTCACCTCTTTCCGGTGTGCGATTTGGTTGATCGTGTGGCGCGCGTCCTCTCTTGTCGGGCTTCTTTCTCTTTGACCGGATGGTCTCCAAGATTGGTTTCTGCCTTTCTTGCTGTGCCGGTCGGCATGATTGTAACTGCGCTGACGGTGATCGTCACCGGTCAGCTGCCTATCCGACTGCGCGATGGTTTTGGCTGCCTCAATGAAGGTATCCCAATCTTTGGGTCCCCCGTCTCTACCTTTTATACGTTTGATTAAATCATCACACTTCACTGCCCGCATGAAGTGTGCGCGCATCATCTTCTCGCCGCAGTCGCCAATCTCTAAACATTCCTTGTTGTACCGAGTAATGAAATCTTCTACGCTTTCGTGGTCTCTGCGCCATATGTTCAAGCAGTCGGCTGGATCCCTGGTGTGTCGTCGTTGTTGTGAGAAGTGTGCTAGGAACTTCTCTCGGAAATCGATCCATGATTTGATTTTCCCCGCTGGTAAGCTGTCAAACCAGATGCGCGCCGCACCTACGAAGGTTTGAGCAAAGAGATGACACCAGGTTGGCAGGTTCCATCCACCCGTTGTTCCCGCACCGTTAAAAACTTGGAGATGATCGTCTGGGTCTGTCAGCCCGTTGTATTTGCCCACGTTATGTGGCAGTTTCGTTTTGTCTATGGCAGCTGTGGCGATCTCTCTGATGAACTTTGAATTCTCGGCTATGTCGTCTGGACGATAGCTTAGGGAGAAATCGTGCTCTGCTTTTGGATCGTAACCTGCACGCTTGCGAGGTTTGTATGCTTCATGCTCTGGTGGAAGCCTGCTGAACACCGTGCGCGTCTCCTCATCGTTTTCAAATTCGTCGTTTATGTTGCGAGGACCCAAACGACTTTGTATTGGCTTCTTCGGTTGGTTAGAGTACTGCACGTAGTTGCTCTCTGTCTCTCCGTATGTGTCGCGCGTGTCGTGCGCGCTTGGTCTTCTCACATGTGGTGGAGGTACTGGCTCAGGACGCAGATTGAATGCATTGGCCTGTTGAGGCATGGGTGCGCTCAAAGGCCTCTGCGGTGGAGTGACAAATGCTGACTGGACAGCTTGTGCCTGAAGCAGGGCTTGCTGCGCACTGAGTTGTTTGTAAACAAGGTTTATGGACGCCACTTGTTCAGCATACCAGGAAGCCAGAGTTTTTCCTTCGGGTAGCCCTAGCAGTGCAGAGAAGTTCAGTTGTGCTTGGTCCGATGGAGCTGAGGGGCCAGCTCCATGGCTTTGAGTTTGCACTGCCGGTGTCGGTTGGACTACCTCTGATGGAGGCTGAAACGTAGCTCCATCTGTGGTCTGAGTGATGATTCTGGTTGGAGTTTGAAAAGTAGCACCAGGCGCGTTTTGAACGGCGATCCTGGATGTACTCCCGAAGATGCTGGGAAACTCCATGTTCGGTGGCCCTTCCTGGATAGCTTCGTTCCTTGGACCTCGTTGGACGTGTATGTTGTCCGAAACGAGTTCGAAGGAAGAAACGTCTCCATCGACCTGGTGGGAAGGGTTTTGTTCAGCCATGTTACGAGTGTTTTCTGAAAAGAAAAAGAGATGAGAGTGGTTTTTCTAAAAGCGGATGGCGCCAATGATGAAACACTGGACAACACTATGGTTAACCGGTGGGGTTACTTCAATGATGGGTTCAACCTCTTTCCTCACTCGTTGATAATGGCTTGGCTCCTGCAAAACAGCAACACCGTTAGTCTCGTTAAGAGGGGAATATGGGGGTTTCCCTCTTAACCAGGCTCCGGCGTGAGAATAAGTACTGTTCCGAAGAAGGTAAAGCAGTGTGTGTTAAGTGTGTGAATAGAGAGAGCAAGGTGATCAACCTGGATGATGAAGGGTCCTATTTATAGCCGAAGGGTTAAGAAAGGGAGGAGCAGCGGTGCTAGCTGTAGACGCGCGCCAGCTGTCCGACCAAGGGGAATATCCCTTTGGTCTCCTCTGCTGTGGCCAGCGTAGTGGTACACGTGGCGCGCCTGTATTCGCCTGATTTGTAAACATCGTACTGATGTTGTCGGACTGCTCCCTGACCTGTTGCAGGTCCACCTGGCGCTTGCTAGTTGGTGACACGTGTTGTCCTTTATGTCGGATGGAGCATCTTTAGTGTCACCGGGATATTTTCCAGAAGCTTCTGGAAGCTTCTGGATGATATGGTTGATGTCAACGCCATGTAGGATGGAAAAAGTGGTATGGTCCTTGCCATGTTGGCAAGGAATTGGGACCATACCTCTTCAGTCCGTCATCATATATGTTACCAACCAACACATCATAAACAATGCACATTGGGGAAACGACCGATGCCCATTTGGTGTTTGTGGGGAATGTGATATATGTTGCCTGCCTAAAAGGGTTGGTTACATCATGCAGTTGAAGAGTCTGTTGAAAGCGATTATTCGTGAAATGCCTCCGTTTGAAGCTGAAGCTGCTATTGCTAATTTGGTCAAAGGCAGGACTAAGTTGGATTGACCGAAATCTTCAACGTTATACATGATATATTTGCTATTGCTAATTTTGTCATCTGGGTCTTTAACTCCATCCATTTTTCTCCTTTAAGTCACCTGTGTTTTCATCTTTTTTGTTAACTTAAAAAAGGGCAATTCGGTCTTTTGAATATTTTGTACATTATGCTAAATGCTAAATCCTTTAACAAATTAGGTATGGAATTCCCAAGCCAATCAAGATGGATACGCGCCTTCGGCTGCTGAAGTTCTGAGATTTATAGACGAAACGTTGGATGCGTTTTTTCAACTGCCAATTCCGATGCATCCCGCATTACTTTGCGATTTAATCGTTGGCCTTGACAGATGTCTTCAATATTACACAAGGAAAGCAAGATCAGGCTGCTGTAACTATTTCATTTTCAGTAATAAAAAAAGAGTAAAAAGCCATTTCGTCCCTGAGGTTTAGCCAGACCGAATTGCCCTTTAAATTAGCAAAAAAGACGGAAATACCCCAAACTTAACGTCGAAAATAGCTGGTGTTAACGGGCCGATGAAAATTGCAAGATTTTAAACATTTTGAATCCGGATGCGAAAAAACAAACTTTTGGACGAAAGTCCCAAAAAATGGCTAAACCTTTTTTTCTCTGTCACGGCCCCCGTCCTGGTTTTACCTGGTCCAGGAGCCGCGGGACAGAAACCCGTGGTATTTATTAATTGAGTTGACAGCGGAAGATTTTAAACAGGGTCTTTTAAAAACTTGAAATGCCCGATTATTTTATTTTATGATTCGGGATAACCCCGTAATTTACATTAGAGGAATTTCACAAGGAAATTCCCTGATTTACAAAACATGTTTATTTGTTTAACTGAGCCACTACTTCAAGCTTTGTTAGTGCTCCGTAGCACCTTTCCTTGGTTCACAGTAGTCACCTGAAACATGTTTTGAAAATATTTTATCAGCGGGGAAATACTGGCGAGTCATTCAGTTTACATAAAATGACACATAGTTATAAATTACAGCATAAGAGCGATTACAATGGCTTCTATCTTATTTTTATCTGGCGCCGTGTCACCTCCTGGTGACGATGGTCATACCACTATTGGGTCCTTTCACCCAAGTAGTGATGATTATTACTGTTAGGATTTATTAGCCTAACCGTGAGAAATTTGTAATGTGCACAATACCCCACTAGCCAGTGATTCAAGATAACCACGACTTAATCCCTGAAATTATAACTTTTGAAAATACTTGGAGTATTGTAAAACATTATTGATAAAAAAGAGAATGACTCACATTGCAGATTTAAACGGGCAGAGTTTAGCCTACTGATTAGCCTTGTAACCTAATTTAAATAACAATGCACACGAACTAGGTCAGTAACTAATACAGCATTTACGATAACTCACGAGATAAAACCCTCACAACGAATGACAAAGTGCAATACTTAAACATCCATCGAATTCACGACGAATGACAAAGTATGGCCCTAATGTGGGTAGCACTTAAACATCCATTGGATAGTTTCAATCGATCGGACATTGAATCGTAGCAGCGATCGAGTTAATACCCTGTATCGTAGCAGCGCCTCACTACTGTGAATATGATTTTCGACTTTTGAGCAGTATTCTTCGTGTTTTTGATTGAAATTTCGACACAGATGAACTGCTCGTGATCCAAGCTATTTATAGCAAAAATATAAGTCTTACGCGGCCCGTGTAAGCCTTAACAGACTCTTATGCGGCCCGCGAGAGCCCCCTATGCGTAGATTAGGGCATCCGTGTCACACCTAGGTCTGCCACGTGGCCTTGAACGCTTATCCGGTCAAACACACTTTGACGCGGCCCGCGTAAGCTTCCCTTATGGCTTACGCGGCCCGCCTGAAACCCAAAAATCTTGATTTCTTAGTTTTTCATGCACGGTAGGGTTTCAGGGGTCCGGGTTTTCACTTATGGGTCGTTTTGGGACATTTTTGAAGGTCCTTACATCCTCCCCACCTTATTTAAAATCTCGTCCTCGAGATTTACTGGAATAGGTGATGATATTTTCGCTTCATCTCCGATTCCAGTTCCCAAGTGTATTCGGGTCCTCTTTTTGAATCCCACTTGACTTTGACTAGTACCAGTCTTTTGTGTTTGAGAAACTTAATCTTTCTGTCTTCTATTTGCAGTGGCTTCTCAACAAATTTTAACTTTTCATTTACCTCTATGTCTTGAAGAGGTACTACCAATGATTCATCAGATAGACATTTCTTAAGGTTGGATACATGAAATACGTCATGTACTCCAGCTAATTCTTCTGGTAGTTGTAAGCGATAAGCAACTTGCCCTATTCGTTGTATTACTGGGAATGGTCCTACGTACCTTGGACTTAGCTTTCCTTTCTTACCGAACCGAACTACTCCTTTCCAAGGAGAAACTTTCAAGAGTACCTTATCTCCAACTTGAAATTCTAGTGGCTTGCGTCGATTATCGGCATAACTCTTCCGGCGATCTCGAGCCGTTTTCAGTCTTTCCTTGATTTGAGTGATCTTGTCAGTGGTCTCTTGCACAATTTCAAGACCTGATAATTGACTTTCTCCTATTTCTGCCCAACAGACTGGAGTTCTGCATTTTCGTCCATATAGTGCTTCGAATGAGGCAGCTTCTAGGCTTGCATGATAACTATTATTATAGGAGAATTCGATTAAAGGTAGGTGGTCATCCCAGTTTCCACCAAAATCTATCAAACATGCCCTAAGCATGTCCTCCAAGGTTTGGATCGTTCTTTCACTTTGTCCGTCTGTTTGAGGATGATATGCAGTGCTTAAATTTAGCCGGGTTCCCATTGCTTCCTGGAAACTTGTCCAGAAATGGGAAGTGAAACGACTATCCCTATCCGATACAATGGAGAGTGGGACTCCATTTAAGGATACTACCTCGTCTACATATAATTTGGCTAACCTTTCCATGCTAAAGGTTTCTTTCATGGATAGAAAATGAGCTGATTTGGTTAATCGATCCACAATTACCCAAATTGCGTTATTACCTTTTCTGGTTTTGGGCAACTTAGTAACAAAGTCCATGGTTATGAGTTCCCATTTCCATACCGGCATTTCTACTTTTTGTAGTAGACCTGAAAGTTTCTGGTGTTCTGCCTTAACTTGTGAACAAGTAAGACACTTAGAAACATACCTAGCTATCTCCTTTTTCATTCCTATCCACCAGAAATTATTCCTTAAATCTTGGTACATCTTATTGTTACCAGGATGCATGGTATACCTAGATTTATGAGCTTCTTCTAAAATCTTATTTCTTAATTCTCCTTGCCTAGGTACCCAAATTCTTTTCTTGTGGAATTTCCAAATTCCATCACCTCCTTGCTCTAATTCCTTTATTCGTCCTTTCATACCTTTAGCATCATCCTTGATTGCTGTTTCCTGAATATTTTTCAGTTGTTCCATTAAATTTAACTGTAGATTTAATCTAAGAGCACGAACTCGCTTTTGCTTTTCATGATACTTACGACTTAAGGCATCTGCAACTACGTTTGCTTTTCCTTCGTGATATTGAATATCACAGTCGTAGTCACTTAGAATCTCCATCCATCTTCTTTGCCTCATGTTTAATTCTTTTTGCCTAAATATGTATCTTAAGCTCTTATGATCTGTATAGACAGTAAACTTATTTCCATAAAAATAGTGTCTCCAAATCTTAAGGGCAAAAATTATGGCTCCTAACTCTAACTCATGAGTTGTATAATTTTCCTCGTGCTTTTTCAATTGCCTTGAGGCATATGCAATTACCTTTTTGCGTTGCATTAGCACACATCCTAATCCTAATTTAAAAGCATCGCAGTAAACTTCAAAATCTTCTGTCCCTTCAGGTAAGGCAAGTATTGGGGCGTTTGTTAACTTTTGCTTTAAAATCTTAAAAGCTTCTTCTTGCCTAGGTCCCCATTCAAACTTAACTGCTTTACAAGTTAGCTTAGTTAATGGCATAACTATCTTGGAAAAATCCTTAATGAATCGCCTATAATATCCAGCTAACCCTAGAAAACTTCTAATTTCCATAGCTGATTGCGGGACCTTCCATTTGGTGATTGTTTCTATTTTGGAAAGATCTACGTGAATACCTTCGTGATTCACCATGTGTCCTAAAAATTGTACCTCCTGTAACCAAAATTCATACTTTGAGAATTTGGCGTAAAGCTTCTCCTTTCTTAACAAAGTTAAGAGTGCATGCAGGTGCTGACAGTGTTCATCCTGGCTTTTGGAATAAATAAGTATATCGTCGATGAAGACAATTACAAATTTATCCAAATATGGTTTACAGATTCTATTCATCATGTCCATAAATGCTGCAGGAGCATTTGTTAGTCCGAAGGGCATGACTGTAAACTTGTAATGACCATACCTAGTTCTGAAAGCAGTTTTAGGTATGTCTTCCTCTTGTACTTTTAACTGATGGTATCCTGAGCGTAAATCTATTTTAGAAAAGTATCTAGCTCCTTGCAATTGATCAAAAAGATCATCAATCCTAGGTAATGGATATCGATTCTTAATTGTAACCTTATTTAATTCCCTATAATTGATACACATTCTCATTGACCCATCTTTCTTTTTCACAAACAACACTAGAGCTCCCCACGGGGATGAACTAGGTTGTATGAATCCTTTGCTTAATAATTCATCTAACTGCTTTTTCAATTCTAGCATTTCGGTGGGTGCTAACCGATAAGGTGCCTTAGCTATCGGTGTAGTTTCAGGAATTAGATGAATTCTAAATTCGACTTCCCTATTGGGCGGTAATCCCGGTAGTTCTTCAGGGAATACATCTGGGTATTCTGCTACTACCGGAATTTCTTTAAGTTCATTACCTTTCGGGTTAATGATTACCGAAATCATATACACTACTTCTTGTTTTCTTGAATAACTGGCCAATTTCATTACTGAAATGAACTTTAGTGGCTTACGTGGCTTATCTCCTGTAATCATCACTAATTCTCCTGTGGGTGTATGAATTTCTATAGAATTTTTATCACAGAGAATTCGAGCATGGTTGGCTACTAACCAATCCATTCCTAATACTATATCGAATTCGGCTAAATTCATAGGTAACAGGTTTGCAGACTATATCGAATTCGGCTAAATTCATAGGTAACAGGTTTGCAGAGAATTTATGGCCTAACAGTTCTATCTTTACTTCTCGCAAAACCTTATCTATGTTAACAGAATTCCCATCTGCCGTTTCGATTGTAAAAATCTGCCTAAAGTTGGTTAAGGGTAAGTTAAGTGCTTGGCAGAATGAAGTATTTATAAAACTTTGGTTTGCACCAGAGTCAAATAATACTTTTGCATAAACATCGTGAACTAGGAACGTACCAGCTATCACGTCAGGGATTAGCTCTGCTTCCTGAGTAGTCAACTGGAAGGCTCTTACGTTTCTCTTGGTAGCTCCTTCTGCAGGTTTGGTTTTCTTATCAGCTCTTTTGACCAATTTTGGGCAGTCTGGCCTAAAATGTCCAGCTTCTCCACAGTTGTAGCAGATTGTTGATTTCTTCTTTCTGCAATCTTCTTCCTGATGTCCTGGAATTTTGCAGAAATTGCAATACCCTTTGCATCTTCCAAAATGCTTTCTTTTACAGGCATTGCAAAATGGAACAGTGGTAGATTGCCCAGTTCCCTTTCTCTTGAAATTGCTACGGTTACCCATACGGAATCCCTGGGTAATCTTTTGGGCCACTTCCTTTTTCCGGTTTTCTTCTCTTGTGCGTACTAGCCCGTCAGTTAGGGTGTTAGCTAATTCCACTGCATCGTCAATAGTGCGAGGTCTCGCAGCCTTAACGATATCACGGATTTCGCCAATCAATCCCCAAATATAGTGGGAAATAAGTACCGGTTCTGGCGAAGCCAGGGTAGGTACAACTCTAGCATACTCGAAGAATGTCGAAGTATACCCTCGACAGTCTACATCCACCATCCGGTGGTTCAAGAATTTATTTGCCATTTGTTCCTTCTCATATTCGGGACATAATTTTCTTTCTACTAGCCGCTTAAATTCTTCCCAACTCATGGCATAGGCCACATCGCTTCCTTTGGCTTGAAGTACCGTATTCCACCATTCTAGCGCCCCTTCTTTAAAAAGATGCGACGCGTACATGACCTTGTCTTCCTCAGCACATTTACTTATTTTAATCACCGCCTCGGTTTTCTCTAACCAACGCACTGCAGCAGTCGCCCCTTCGTTACCTGCAAATTCAACCGGTTTACAGGCAAGAAACTCCTTGTTAGTGCAACCAGGCGTTGCAGCGTTCATTCTTTTAAGGAGTGGGGCTTGTATCCCATCGTTGTCATTATTAGTATGGTTGCCGCCTCCGTTTACACTATTACTGAAATTATCTCCGTGTGTACGTTTGCTAGGAATAATTTGTTGAGGTTCCACAGGATTTCGGGCAGCAGGAAGGATTGCTGGAATAGCATTGGCTATTCCTTGAGCAACGATATTCTCGATATCTTGCCTATTCAGAAATTGATCTTCATGATTTTGTTCAGATTGGTTAACTTCGTTAACGGGTTCATTACCAGCGTGTTCTATCTGGTAATTAATATAGATAAGTAATTAGCATAAAATAATTAACAACCAAATATAACAAAACAATCGCACCTAATCACACTAACACATATAGCCAAAATTGTCGATCTTTCGACTTCCATTTTTATATATTATAATATGCGTCTGTACCAACCTGTTATCTTACAAAAGTTTTATTTGTAGGTTATTTCACATAATTATATTTTTATCATTATATTATTATTAAACACATATTCCTACAATCACACAACCACAGTCACACCATCCCTGTCAGCTAGCATCTTAGAAACGACGTTCCCTCTCGTCGTACTTCCAAGATATCCTCCCCCTACTTCCCGAATTCTATTCCCGGCGTCCACCAGCTCCTCGCCATAGTGGCGGAGTTCTGCCAAGTTTTCAGAGCTCATAGGTGGGTGTAGTGGAGGCTCCGGGTCAAATTGGGGGAAAAAGGTATTAGGGTTATTGAGGAGATTCTGAAACTGCCAGTCGGTGGTCCACCATTCTTCTAGTTCTGCTGGTAGAGGTTGGGAGTGGATAATAGGATCTGGAATCTCAGTTTCTAGATCAACTGGAAGTTGTGCTTCAGCTGGGTAATTAAAGAGGTTTGTATTGGCAGGTCCGATGAGGTCACTAAGTGCAAGTTTATGATCCAACTCCTCCCAGGGTGGCATTTCCTGGTCTTTCCTAGAACTTTCCCCAATTTCTATTCCCTTTCCTTTATCTTTGGGATCCTCCGTCTTTATAACTTTCCGTGTCGCTGGTTTCCTCCTGCGCACACGCCTCTAGCCCACTAATCTTCTTCTTTTATTTGGCTTTGGTTTCTCCAGAGGTTGGGCTTGAAATTCCATAGGTTCCTCCATGTCGGCACAATAACCAGTAAAGTCTATGGAAACTTCCACATTCACAGAATAGAGATTGAGATTCTGAAGAGCTTCAGACAACTCATTTGTGACAACTGTGTTCTGTAATCGATGTATGATGTAAAACAATGATGATTATTAATAAAAAAATGTTATTTGGTGTTATTATATGTGTTTTGGTGTTTCTATGTGTGTATTTGTGTTTGGTGATTTTTCAATTCGATTCGATTCTGATTGCAAGCTTTAAATCGCGTTCTGGAAGGTTATACGCAAACTGGTGCGTAAACACAGTCAGTATAACACGACAAACACTCTGGAATAGTGACATAGTCTTAACATACCTTAAATAACCTCCACATAACTTAGAAATAAATTTTGAATGGTTTGGTGTGTCGAAATCCACTTTGTTCGATCACAGGGACTATATGTGTCAAACTGCGAAACTATACCGATTTGTATAGTAACGAACATTCTGGAACATGACCATAAGTTAAACATACCCTAAATATCCTTTACATAGCTTAGAAATAGGCTTTGACGGGTTCGGTCTGCTAAAATAAACTTTATGCTCATTCAGGGACTAAAAGCGTCAAAAAGTGCATAAGTTTGCATTTTCGCGCATAACTTACGTTCTGAATACATCCGGACATCCAAAAATTTATGTAATCATTAAAATATTTTATTTTAGTGTTTGGCATGATAAAATTCCATTCGTCGCTTAATTTGGATCGTTTTTGCTTTCGTTACGACTTCCGTCGTAATTAAGCGAATAACGCAACCGTACGACCAAACGAACCGACATCCGAGATGTTTTTGAGCATATTTTAAATTCCCTATACTTTAAATTTATTTTAGAGCCTTGAAATGGGGTTAACGGGGCTTAAAAGTGCCAAAAATCAAGTTTTACAAGTGCAGGGACCATTTTTTGAAATTTCTGGCAGATTCAATGAACCTAGTCCATTTTGAAGTATTGGTGGTTTTAACCCATGGTTTTGCAAAACCATGGGCTGGTATTCAATGAACATAGTCCATATTAGGGGCTCCCATGGTTTTAGAAAACCATGGGCACACATGTAAGGTCCAGATCAAAGCTCAGTTTTCGATGAACGATCTTAACGGTTCAAGGAAATCTATAAATACCCCATGATCTCAACCCCAAAAACCCACACCTTTGAAATCTGAATTTGTTCTCTAAGTTGATGTGTTTAGCACTTCATACCTGAGAATATTCGGATTCAAAACTTCCATTCTTGGACCCGTTGTAAGTGTTCTTCCGTTCTTTTCATTCGTTTTAGCGTTAAAGTCAAACTGCGTTTGACTTTCTGCATTGACCAGTTTATGGTCAATGTGAAGTTCGTTTGAACTTCATAACGTGAGCGTAATCATGATGGTTATAGTCCATTGTGACTATACCTACTGATTACCACCTTATCTAGGCTCAGTGACGAGTCGTAGTTTCGGCCAAAATACGTATTCTTGCGTATTTTGTAACCAAACTACTTCTGGGTATCAAAACCATTTGTTTTGATACCAAACCTGTTTTCAAACCTTGTTAAACATGTTCTAACATGTTTAGCTCGTCACTTTTAGTTTTGTGCTTGTCTAGGGTCGTAAAGGTAAGCGATCTAAACAATCACTTATACTTTCGAACCCGACCCGTTTGGGCGATCATTAGGATCCGACCAAACACATTAGGTGACCATAGTGTATAGGGAATAACCTTCCAAGGTTATACCTTATGGTCACTTCGTTTAAGTAGTTTTATGATATGTAGTTTATATGCCTTAGGTAAATTACCAAAAAATGCCCTTTTACGCCAAAATTTATTTTAAGCATATGTAACATAACCTTTGGTATCTAAATTGATTAGACAACAATATTAAACATGTTGAGGCATATTTTACTTATCATAGGACTAGTTAGGCGTTCCGAACGCGTTTCACACGAACGACGCGTTAAAGTAGCATAAGCTACCTTAATGGGTCGCGATGGGTCGAAAGCACTTAGGTTAGGTTTCATTTAGGATGTAGGCCTTGTTAAACATATCACATGAGTTCCAACACTCATTTGAGTTACAAGACCTCATTCTGTCCGATCTTCCGATTTAGGCGTCTATTGTTTGACTAGTGATTCAATTACTTGGTGCTACGTGATTTCTCTGGTTTACTCGAGTTTGTTGAAGTACTATTGATTGAGGATACCTTGCACTACATGTGAGTACATAGTTCCCCTATTTTACTATTTTCAATTGTTTTGGGGTGATTCATATGTACAAAATGTTTTCAAGGTTTAAACCTTGCACTACATGTGAGTACATAGTTCCCCTATTTTACTATTTTCAATTGTTTTGGGGTGATTCATATGTACAAAATGTTTTCAAGGTTTAAACGATGATTTCAAAAACGAATAGAACGATTTATACTAAACTATTAACGATTTCAATAATGTGAACGAACTTGTTGGTTATAGTTACATAACGAACGACATTCATTAGCACTGATCAAGCCGACCAGTATTAGGTTATGGTACCATAGGATATGACAAATCCCGTTATTGCACTATACCCATGGTTATGTGTGGGTGTTGTGGGTAACGACTGAATCTGATGATTGTTAACTTACCCTTTGGAGGTTTGTTAATGCAAGAACGAGTTGAACGATGAACGAGTCACAAAGGTTTGAATGTTATTAACGAGACGACCATATATAAGTTTTCACAATTAAAACGAGGACGATTTAAACGATTTAAATGAGTAAATGATTTGGGAACGATTTGGCAACGATGTTAAACGATTTGGGTAAACGATTGGTTTATGGCTAGTGTTTAGATAACGGGACGGGTGTAATGTGGTGAAAACATGGTAGATACGCCGCTGGTACTTCTTATATATAAGTGTTTTCAACATATTACATACCGTGGCGTTATTTAGTTCACTTGGGTAAACGATACTGAAACGATGTCACTCAACGATGTTTTTGAAATAATGTACGAGTTTTATTAACGAGTTTATACGAGATGTTTTACAAGATGGTTTTCTAAAAACAAAAAGCTTTTGGGTTAAGAATCATTGCTACGAAATTTTATAAATTTTAATCATCTCGATTTGAGTTGGTTAATCATGTTGCAATATTATACACATTTTAAAAACAAGGTTTTCGAGGTATTGCAATATAAGAATACAAGCCATGATTCCGATACTCTTATAAAACCTATGTACTCTCCAGCATTTCTTTGCTGACTTTGTTTTTACATATGTATCAGGTGTTGTTGCTTGATTGATGTTCTAGGATGCATGCGTCACATAGGATCTGGACGAGGCCTTAGTGACATAATATCTATGATAGACGATATAAAACTTGTTGTTCTATGTTAAAACAATGTTAATGTTTAATATTATCAATAAAATGAAACACTTTTTGTATCCATGGTTATGAAACGATAATTCTGTTACAACACTCCCCGACGTTTCCGCCACGCTTTGTTGTTTTACGTGGTCGGGGTGTGACAGAAGAGTTGGTATCAGAGCCAATGGTTATAGGGAATTAGGTTATTAGTAATGCTTTGACCTAGACTATAACTTCTAGGACCCCAACGCGAGTTTGTTTGCGTTTAGATTTTTAAAACAAAATCGTCACCTATTCTTAGGTGATAACCACAACGAGAACACAATTTTCGAACCCGCTTTGGTAATTAATCATCTGTCCTAGGATGATTGATTACTAGGTTTTGAACCCTCTATTATAAGGTTTTGAACCCTCTAAGTTTTCAAAATCTCGTCAAAGTTTGGGTCTAAATAATGTGAACACGTGCAAACTGGAAGAGTGAGTGCCTGTACTCTGAGTTTTCTGTCTAAGGCTAGAGTGTTCGTACAAATCCACATAATCGGACCAGTCACTCTTACCTGGGAACTCTTGGGGTGAGTGTTCACTTATAGGCGAGCATGTCTTCGCGATACATTATTTTTGACCTATTTACTTTGATTAGTCACTGCGTGTCGTTTGTTTGTTCGAGGTAACAAACAAATGATCGCCTTCCTTGTGTTTTGACGATACCTCTTTTGCTTTTCCTAATTATCAACCTCACTCGTCTCTCATATTTCCTTGTTAGACAATGCCTCCTCGACGTGAAGCACAATCTTTCACTATTGAAGAAATCGCAGCCCTGGTCTCTCAGCAAGTGGCTGCTGTGCTTCCCGGTGTTGTGACCCAAGTCCACGAGATATACAACAACAATAATAACAACAACAATAATGCACCGTGTAATTTCAAGAACTTCAATTCTGCGAAGCCGCTTAAATTTTCTGGGTCTCAAGGAGCAACTGCGCTCCTGCAGTGGTTTGAGAGTATCGAGAGCACATTCAGACATGTGCAGTGTCCGAATGCGCGTAAGGTTGAATTTGCTTCGAGCGTGTTTGAGAAGCGAGCGCTTACCTGGTGGAATGATATTATGCGCGACAGGGGTGCCGAAGTGGCGTTGGCACAAACATGGGAAGAGCTTCGGGCTCTCATGATGAAGGAGTTTTGTCCCCGTCATGAAACTCGGGCTTTGGAGCGAGAGTTTGACGATTTAAAGCAAGATGGGGCTGAACACCGTGCGTACACGAATCGTTTTGAGGAACTCAGTCTATTGTGTCCCACCATGGTTACCCCTCTGGAGAAAGCAATCGAGAGATATATTGATGGCCTACCCGATTCTATTCTGGAGATTGTGACCGGTGTTAATCCTACTACCCTTCGTCAAGCAATCGAGTTGTCTGCTACCCTGACTGAGACTCAAGTCAGGAAGGGTAAACTCACCCGCAAGTGTGATAAAAAGAAGGTGACTGATTCAGAGAAGGACAAGAAAAAGGGTAAGGGTAAGGAAGGTGAGTCGTCGAAGAAATCGAGGAAGCGAAAGGGTGCCCAGAATTTTGCTATTACAGCACAGACTGCTCAGAACCCGCAGAACCCACCGGCTCAGCCACCTGCAAAGAAAGCGTATGCTGGTACCGCACCTCATTGTGATCTTTGCAACGGTCATCACGTTGCACAACAAGCTTGCAGGCAATGTACAACGTGTGGTAAACTTGGGCATTTGGCCAATGTTTGTCATTTGGGACAGAATCAGGTTGCTTAGGTTCCAGCTCCGGGTCAGGGGAATGCTGTGAGATTCCCACCGGGTTCATGTTTTAATTGTGGAGAGTATGGTCATTTCCGCAACAACTGTCCGAGACTGGTGAATGTAAACGCGAATGCTAACACGAACCCGAATGCGAACGTCAACGTCAATGTGAAACCCGCTCGTGGGCGAGCGTACAATTTGAATGCAAACAAAGCGAGGGCCAACAACGAAGTGGTTAACGGTACGTTTCTTGTTAACAATCGACCCATGTCTATTCTTTTTGATTCTGGTGCCGATAGAAGTTTTGTTTCTTTGTCTTTTGAGCCTTTGCTTGCGATACCTAGAACCAAACTGAGGAAACCCTTATCTGTCGAAGTTGCTACTGGTAAACCTCTTGTTCTCGATTCTGTTATTCGTGATTGTCAGTTAAACCTTGATAACCATCTTTTTCCTATTGACCTCACACCGATGTAACTTGGGAGTTTCGATATTATCATTGGAATGGATTGGTTAACCAAACACCACGCTGAGGTGGTTTGTTTCGATAAGATTGTTCGTATTCCTTTGTCTTCTGGCGATGTTCTGGAAATTCGTGGAGAGAAGCCATCGGATGGTTTGAAGCTTATGTCGTGCATGGAAGCCCAAAGGTATTTACGAAAAGGATATGTAGCTTTTCTGGCACATGTCACCGAGGAGAAAAGCAAGAGCAAGAGTATTCAGGATATTCCAATTGTTCGGGATTATCCGGAGGTGTTTCCTGATGAACTGCCTGGTTTGCCTCAAGTTTGTCAAGTCGAGTTTCATATTGACCTTGTACCCAATGCCAACCCGATTGCAAAAGCACCTTATCGTCTTGCACCATTGGAGATGCAAGAGTTATCGAAACAGCTTCAAGAATTATCTGATAAAGGATTCATCCGACCGAGCTTTTCACCTTGGGGAGCTCCTGTCCTCTTCGTGAAAAAGAAAGACGGATCCTTTCGAATGTGTATCGATTATCGCGAGCTTAATAAGCTCACCATCAAGAATCGATATCCCCTACCTCGAATTGATGATCTCTTCGACCAGCTGCAGGGTGCTTCATGCTTTTCCAAGATCGATCTGCGTTCTGGGTATCATCAACTTCGTGTTCTCGAAGAAGATATTCCCAAAACTGCTTTCCGCACAAGATATGGGCATTACGAGTTCACTGTCATGCCTTTTGGTTTGATGAATGCTCCAGCTATCTTTATGGACTTAATGAATTGGCTCTGCAAACCTTATTTGGACAAGTTCATTATTGTGTTCATCGACGATATTCTCATTTATTCAAAATCTCGAACCCAGCAAGAGCAACACCTTCGCTTAACATTGGAACTCCTAAAGGAGGAACAACTTTTTGCTAAATTCTCCAAGTGTGAATTCTGGCTTAAAGAAGTTCAATTCTTGGGTCATATAGTCAATGAGCAGGGTATTCACGTGGATCCATCCAAGATTGCTGCTATTAAGGACTGGAATACACCGACGACGCCTACAGAGATTCGATCTTTTCTTGGTCTTGCTGGTTATTATCGTCGATTCATTTCAAATTTCTCAAAGATTGCGGTTCCACTCACTGCTTTGACTCAGAAGAATAAGCCTTTCGAGTGGGGACCCAAGCAAGAAGAAGCGTTCCAAACGCTGAAGCAGAAGTTATGTAATGCTCCTGTTCTATCTCTGCCCGAGGGAAGCGATGATTTCATTGTCTATTGTGATGCGTCCAATTTAGGCCTTGGTTGCGTCCTTATGCAACGAGGTAAGGTTATTGCATATGCATCTGGACAGCTGAAAGTTCACGAGAAGAACTACACAACTCATGATCTTGAGTTAGGAGCTGTGGTTTTCACGCTTAAAATCTGGAGACACTACCTCTATGGAACGAAGTGTATGGTTTTCACAGACCACAAAAGTCTCCAGCATATTCTTAATCAGAAAGAGCTGAATATGAGGCAACGACGTTGGGTTGAACTCTTGAACGACTATAATTGCGAGATTCGCTACCATCTTGGTAAGGCGAATGTCGTAGCTGATGCGCTTAGTCTAAAAGAACGAGTCAAGCTTCATTCTATTCGAACTCTATCTGATCTTCAATCTCGTGTTCTTCAAGCTCAGCAAGTTTGTGTTTCACAAAATTTGATGGGTATGGAATTACCACGTCAACTTGAGCTTAAGCTCGAAGCAAAAGACGATGGTTTGCTCTGTTTTAAGGATCGATTGTGGATTCCGAAACAAGACGATCTTCGCACCTTGGTAATGGACGAATCTCATAAGTCTCGATATTCTATCCATCCTGGTGCTGATAAAATGTACAAGGATCTTCATACTCAGTGCTGGTGGCCTGGTATGAAGAAGGATGTTGCCTTGTATGTATCAAAATGCCTAACTTGTCTCAAAGTCAAGGCCGAACATCAACGACCTTCTGGCTTGCTTGTACAACCAGAGATACCGGTTTGGAAGTGGGAGAACATTGCGATGGATCTCATCACTAAATTACCGCGTACATCTAAGGGTCATGATGCTATTTGGGTTGTTATCGATCGATTAACGAAATCAGCTCATTTCATTCCGATTCGTGAGGATCTATCTGCTGATAAACTTGCAAAGATTTATGTTGATGAGATTGTGACACGACATGGTGTGCCCTTGGATATCATCTCTGATCGTGATGCTCGATTTTCATCTCATTTCTGGAAGGCCATGCAATCTGCTTTGGGAACCCAACTGAATCTAAGCACTGCTTATCATCCCCAAATAGATGGCCAATCTGAGAGAACGATTCAAACTTTGGAGGATATGCTTAGAGCATGCGTGATAGACTTTGGTGGTAATTGGGATTCTCATCTACCACTGATCGAGTTCTCTTACAACAATAGTTATCACACTAGCATTAAAATGGCACCATTTGAAGCTCTCTATAGTCGAAAATGTCGTTCACCTGTCTGTTGGAACGAAACCGGTGAAGCTCAGCTTACTGGACCTGAGCTCGTTCTGGAAACAACAGACAAAATCAAGAAAATCCGCGATAATCTTGTGACAGCTCGAAACCGTCAAAAGAGTTATGCGGATCTGGGACGCAAGCCCTTAGAATTTCAAGTTGGAGATCATGTCCTACTCAAGGTTTCACCTTGGAAAGGAGTCGTGAGATTTGGAAAGAAAGGAAAACTTACACCTCGATATGTGGGACCATTTAAGATTGTGGAAAGAATTGGAAAGGTTGCCTATCGACTAGAGCTACCTCCAGAGTTGGAAATATTCACCCGACTTTTCACGTGTCCAATCTGCGAAAATGTTTAGCTGACGCTGATCTACACATTCCTCTCGACGAGATTCGAATCGATGAAACAATGCACTTTGTCAAGAAATCTGTGGAGATAGTGGAACGTACTTTCAAACAGTTGAAGAACAAACGAATTCATTTGGTCAAGATTCGCTGGGAATCCAAACGTACCCCAGAGTTTACTTGGGAGCGTGAGGACCAGATGAATACGAAATATCGGCATTTGTTCTCACAAGCTTCCTCTAGTTAAAATTTCGGGACGAAATTTCCTGAAGTAGGGGAGACTGTGACAACTGTGTTCTGTAATCGATGTACGATGTAAAACAATGATGATTATTAATAAAACAATGTTCTTTGGTGTTATTATATGTGTTTTGGTGTTTCTATGTGTGTATTTGTGTTTGGTGACTTTTCAATTCGATTCGATTCCGATTGCAAGCTTTAAATCGCGTTCTGGAAGGTTATACGCAAACTGGTGCGTAAACACAGTCAGTATAACACGAAAAACACTCTGGAATAGTTACATAGGCTTAACATACCTTAAATAACCTCCACATAACTTAGAAATAAGTTTTGAATGGTTTGGTGTGTCGAAATCCACTTTGTTCGATCGCAGGGACTATATGTGTCAAACTGCGAAACTATGCTGATTTGTATAGTAACGAACATTCTGGAACAAGACCATAAGTTAAACATACCCTAAATATCCTATACATAGCTTAGAAATAGGCTTTGAGGGGTTCGGTGTGCTAAAATAAACTTTATGCTCATTCAGGGACTAAAAGCGTCAAAAAGTGCATAAGTTTGCATTTTCGCGCATAACTTACGTTTTGAATACATCCGGACATCCAAAAATTTATGTAAGCATTAAAATATTTTATTTTAGTGTTTGGCATGACAAAATTCCATTCGTCGCTTAATTTGGATCGTTTTTGCGTTCGTTACGACTTCCGTCGTAATTAAGCGAATAACGCAACCGTACGACCAAACGAACCGACATCCGAGATGTTTTTGAGAATATTTTAAGTTCCCTATACTTTAACTTTATTTTAGAGCCTTGAAATGGGGTTAACGAGGCTTAAAAGTGCCAAAAATCAAGTTTTACAAGTGCAGGGACCATTTTTTTGAAATTTCTGGCAGATTCAATGAACCTAGTCCATTTTGAAGTATTGGTGGTTTTAACCCATGGTTTTGCAAAACCATGGGCTGGTATTCAATGAACATAGTCCATATTAGGGGCTCCCATGGTTTTAGAAAACCATGGGCACACATGTAAGGTCCAGATCAAAGCTCAATTTTCGATGAACGATCTTAACGGTTCAAGGAAATCTATAAATACCCCATGATCTCAACCCCAAAAACCCACACCTTTGAAATCTGAATTTGTTCTCTAATTTGATGTGTTTAGCACTTCATACCTGAGAATATTCGGATTCAAAACTTCCATTCTTGGACCCGTTGTAAGTGTTCTTCCGTTCTTTTCATTCGTTTTAGCGTTAAAGTCAAACTGCGTTTGACTTTCTGCATTGACCAGTTTATGGTCAATGTGAAGTTCTTTTGAACTTCATAACTTGAGCATAATCACGATGGTTATAGTCCCTTGTGACTATACCTACTGATTACCACGTTATCTAGGCTCAGTGACGAGTCGTAGTTTCGGCCAAAATACGTATTCTTGCGTATTTTGTAACCAAACTACTTGTGGGTATCAAAACCATTTGTTTTGATACCAAACCTGTTTTCAAACCTTGTTAAACATGTTCTAACATGTTTAGCTCGTCACTTTTAGTTTTGTGCTTGTCTAGGGTCGTAAAGGTAAGCGATCTAAACAATCGCTTATACTTTCGAACCCGACCCGTTTGGGCGATCATTAGGATCCGACCAAACACATTAGGTGACCATAGTGTATAGGGAATAACCTTCCAAGGTTATACCTTATGGTCGCTTCGTTTAAGTAGTTTTATGATATGTAGTTTATATGCCTTAGGTAAATTACCAAAAATGCAATTTTACGCCAAAAATTTATTTTAAGCATATGTAACATAACCTTAGGTATCTAAATTGATTAGACAACAATATTAAACATGTTGAGGCATATTTTACTTATCATAGGACTAGTTAGGCGTTCCGAACGCATTTCACGTGAACGACGCGTTATGGGTCGAAAGTACTTAGGTTAGGTTTCATTTAGGATGTAGGCCTTGTTAAACCATATCACATGAGTTCCAACACTCATTTGAGTTACAAGACCTCATTCTGTCCGATCTTCCGATTTAGGCGTCTATTGTTTGACTAGTGATTCAATTACTAGGTGCTACGTGATTTCTCTGGTTTACTCGAGTTTGTTGAAGTACTATTGATTGAGGATACCTTGCACTACATGTGAGTACATAGTTCCCCTATTTTACTATTTTCAATTGTATTGGGGTGATTCATATGTACAAAATGTTTTCAAGGTTTAAACGATGATTTCAAAAACGAATAGAACGATTTATACTAAACTATTAACGATTTCGATAATGTGAACGAACTTGTTGGTTGTAGTTACATAACGAACGAAATTCATTAGCATTGATCAAGCCGACCAATATTAGGTTATGGTACCATAGGATATGACAAATCCCGTTATTGCACTATACCCATGGTTATGTGTGGGTGTTGTGGGTAACGACTGAATCTGATGATTGTTAACTTACCCTTTGGAGGTTTGTTAATGCAAGAACGAGTTGAACGATGAACGAGTCACAAAGGTTTGAATGTTATTAACGAGACGACCATATATAAGTTTTCACAATTAAAATGAGGATGATTTAAACGATTTAAATGAGTAAACGATTTGGGAACGATTTGGAAACGATGTTAAATGATTTGGGTAAACGATTGGTTTATGGCTAGTGTTTAGATAACGGGAGGGGTGTAATGTGGTGAAAACATGGTAGATACGCCGCTGGTACTTCTTATATATAAGTTTTTTCAACATATTACATACCGTGGCGTTATTTAGTTCACTTGGGTAAACGATACTGAAACGATGTCACTCAACGATGTTTTCGAAATAATGTACGAGTTTTATTAACGAGTTTATACGAGATGTTTTACAAGATGGTTTTCTAAAAACAAAAAGCTTTTGGGTTAAGAATCATGGCTACGAAATTTTATAAATTTTAATCATCTCGATTTGAGTTGGTTAATCATGTTACAATATTATACACATTTTAAAAACAAGGTTTTCGAGGTATTGCAATATGAGAATACAAGCCATGATTCTGATACTCTTATAAAACCTATGTACTCGCCAGCATTTCTTTGCTGACTTTGTTTTTACATATGTATTAGGTGTTGTTGCTTGATTGATGTTCTAGGATGCATGCGTCACATAGGATCTGGACGAGGCCTTAGTGACATAATATCTATGATAGACGATATAAAACTTGTTGTTCTATGTTAAAACAATGTTAATGTTTAATATTATCAATAAAACGAAACACTTTTTGTATCCATGGTTATGAAACGATAATTCTGTTACAACACTCCCCGACATTTCCGCCACGCTTTGTTGTTTTACGTGGTCGTGGTGTGACATCATTCATGCTGTTTAGCATATATGAAGAAACACACACAAATTCTAAGTTAAAATTTTTTTATAAATTAAATTTTCACAGAATCACAGAATGGCAATCAGAAAAATTAAGTATTATTCTCAACATGCATTTATGTAAAGTTTATTTTGGCTTGTAGGTGACATAGGTGCTGGTACTGGTTTGGCGATTCAACTATAAGTTAACATTTACTGCGGCAGTGGCTAACATATAAAGGTTTGCCCATTGTTCATCTAATTCATTTTCCCATGGTGGGTTATTGCCTATTTCCTGAGTTTTCTTATTAATAATCACTCCTTTTGGTTGTGACTTCTTTATTTTCTCTTGACTTTTTCTAATAGTCCAACTTCTTTTCTTAGTGGTAAGTGGTTTCTCAAACTGTGCCTTACGAACAAAGATTCCTTCCTCAGTATCTGCTGAGTATCTTGAGGAATTTGATTGAAATGAAATTCCCTTGTCTTTTGGTGAACTATCTAATTGACGACAGATGTCCGAAATTCTTTGCTTACCCATACTGTAACTAACAAATAGTCAAATACAAAAACACATAATCACAGGATGGTAACCAGGAAAATTAAGTATTTCTAGATACTTAATTGGCTTAAATCAGTGGCTCTGATACCACATTTTTTTCTCTGTCACGGCCCCCGTCCCGGTTTTACCTGGTCCAGGAGCCGTGGGACAGAAACCCGTGGTGTTTATTAATTGAGTTGACAGCGGAAGATTTTAAACAGGATCTTTTAAAAACTTGAAATGCCCGATTATTTTATTTCATGATTCGGGATAACCCCGTAATTTACATTAGAGGAATTTCACAAGGAAAATCCCTGATTTACAAAACATGTTTATTTGTTTAACTGAGCCACTACTTCAAGCTTTGTTAGTGCTCCGTAGCACCTTTCCTTGGTGCACAATAGTCACCTGAAACATGTTTTGAAAGTATTTTATCAGCGGGGAAATACTGGCGAGTCATTCAGTTTACATAAAATGACACATAGTTATAAATTACAGCATAAGAGCGATTACAATGGCTTCTATCTTATTTTTATCTGGCGCCGTGTCACCTCCTGGTGACGATGGTCATACCACTATTGGGTCCTTTCACCCAAGTAGTGATGATTACCACTGTTAGGATTTATTAGCCTAACCGTGAGAAATTAGTAATGTGCACAATACCCCACTAGCCAGTGATTCAAGATAACCACGACTTAATCCCTGTAATTATAACTTTTGAAAATACTTCGAGTATTGTTAAACATTATTGATAAAAAGTGAATGACTCACATTGCAGATTTAAACGGGCAGAGTTTAGCCTACTGATTAGCCTTGTAACCTAATTTAAATAACAATGCACATGAACTAGGTCAGTAACTAATACAGCATTTACGATAACTCACGAGATAAAACCCTCACAACGAATGACAAAGTGCAATACTTAAACATCCATCGAATTCATGACGAATGACAAAGTATGGCCATAATGTGAGCAGCACTTAAACATCCATTGGATAGTTTCAATCGATCGGACATTGAATCGTAGCAACGATCGAGTTAATACCCTGTATCGTAGTAGCGCCTCACTACTGTGAATATGATTTTCGACTTTTGAGCAGTATTCTTCGTGTTTTTGATTGAAATTTCAACACAGATGAACTGCTCGTGATCCAAGCTATTTATAGCAAAAATTTAAGTCTTACGCGGCCTGCGTAAGCCTTAACAGACTCTTACGCGGCCCGCGAGAACCCCCTATGCGTAGATTAGGGCATCCGTGTCACACCTAGGTTTGCCACGTGGCCTTGAACGCTTATCCGGTCAAACACACTTTGACGCGGCTCGCGTAAGCTTCCCTTATGGCTTACGTGGCCCGCCTGAAACCCAAAAATCTTGATTTCTTAGTTTTTCATGCACGGTAGGGTTTCAGGGGTCCGGGTTTTCACTTATGGGTCTTTTTGGGACATTTTTGAAGGTCCTTATAGACGAAAATGGCATTTTACTCTTTTTTTTATAACTGAAAATGAAATAGTTACCGCAGCCTGATCTTGCTTTGCTTGTGTAATATTGAAGACATCTATCAAGGCAAACGATTAAATCAGGAAGTAACGCGGAATGCATGGGAATTGGCAGTTGAAAAAGCGCATCCAACGTTTTGTCTATAATTCTCAGAACTTGAACTTCAACAGCCAAAGGCGCGTATGCATCTTGATTGGCTCGGGGATGGGAATTGCAGTTGGAAAAAGGCATCCAACGTTTTCAGTGGTATTCGGTCTTTTTAAATAAAAAGTGAAAAAGACCGAATTGCCCTTTAAGTTAGAAAAAAAGACGGAAACAACCCCTAACTTAACGGAGAAAATGGATAGAGTTAATAAGCGAAATGAAAATGGCAAGATTTCAAACCTTTTGGATCCAGATGCGGAAAAACAAACCTTTGAACCAAAGTCACAAAACTGGCCAATCCTCATGATGATTTTTTGCATTTTACTCTAAAAAACTTTGTGTTAACAAATTTAGTATTCACTGTTCATTTATTTACGTACGTACAGGAACACAGAATACATTTATTCCAACAATGCCAGCAGCATTAACCTGAAGCGAAATTTCATGGTGTTATCAAGAAAAAAGAGAATCCTACCAACTTATAAAGAAGAAACTCTCAAGTTGCAACAACAAACGGGAAAGCAAACCACCGAAACAATCAGATAATACCAGAAAATTCTTATGTTCAACAATCAGAAAGCAAACACAGAAACACTATCCAACAATTGTTCGAACTTTACCAAAAACATCTAAAACCCACCCCAATTCCACTTTCAAACAACAACATACAACCAAAAAATCTACACACAAGTAAGTATATGGTAAGAACGATTAACTAATATACCCCAAAACCGTATTTACCCATCAGTTATCCTCTCCGTCTTCAAACAACTTCCACAGGCGTATAATCTCAGCCCTACCGTTTTTTCATATCCAAGCCGCCGTGGACATAACATATTCCTTGGCCAGCGGAAAACCTCTCTTCACAACCTCTTTCCCCAATTCTTGCCCAACAGCTTTACACGCCTCCCTAACAATGGACTTGTTCGAACCACCATCCTCTTCTTTGGCCTTTGCTTTAAGTTTCTCTGATTCTTATAGGGTGTGAATGGAGGGTAGGAGGGTTTTTAACGCATCGGCATCATACCCGCTATACAAATACCTTTTCGTTCCATCTCGGAATTCGATAATCGAAAGAGACATTTTCTCTTTTTCCCAAGCAGCGTTCTTGTTTACAGACTTCGATTCGATTTCATCACTTTTCCCTTCTTTATCCCCAGCAGCATTCACCAAGTTTTCATCAATTTTCCTGTCTTCATCCCCAACAGCAGCATTCACCAAGTTTTCATCAATTTTCCTGTCTTCATCCCCAACAGCATCATTAGCAGATTCATCTTTCCCACCAGAAACAACAGGTTCATTACAATTCTCCCCAGTAGTAGCAGCATTGACAGGCATTGATCCATCACTAACCTCCACCATTACAGGAAGAGCTTCTATATCCCCATTCACCTTCACCTTCACCAACTCCTTTAGTTTTGACCACATCGTAATGAGAAAACCCTAATCAAGAATGAAAACCCTAATCACAGATTCTTGATTTCAGAAAGAGAGAGAAAGAAAAGAGCTGTTGTTGTTGTTGATAGTTGTTTCCCTCCTCTATATAACTTTCAAACGCATAATTACCATTTTACCCCCTCCTCCCACCCGAATAAACAAAAGGAAAATATTAATTAATTATGAAATTAATTTATGGAGTAAAATGCCCGGATAGTCCCTGTGGTTTTGTAAAATAACACCTATAGTCCCAAACTTTTGGAAATTACACCGGTGCTCCCTGTGGTTTGACAGTTTGTTACTCGGATAGTCCTTAGAGTGGATGTCCGTTAGTTTTCTCCGTTAACTCCATGTAAAATGACAACATGCCCTTAGTATTAAATTAAAACACTAAAATATATATATATTAAAATTAAAGATGGGACCCACCAGCATTCTTATTCACCCTTTTAAGCCTTGTATGTCTCTCCCTCTCACACATACTCACTCACCACCACCTGCCTCCACCACTTACCACCTGCAACTCCACCAACATCAACATCTTCGCCACCTGAACTTCCTCCTCCATCCCAGTTCCCTTCATCCACCACATTTAGAGAGAGAAACGACTAGAGACAAAGAGATCGATCAGAGAGAGAGAGAGAAAGAGACAACCACCGAATCCTCCTATATGCCCGTCAATCCATCTTTTATGGCAGAAATTCCACAAAATCCTCCACAAAAACCACCGATTCCTCCTGATCTCACACCAAAAACAACCCATACACCCTTGGTTTGCCCCAGATCGACTCAATTTGTGAAGATAACAGAGGATGTTTCAAGCGCCGATAAAACCCAACACCTGCTTAATCCGAATTTGGGCTTCAATGAGGTCCCCCATACCAACCATATAGCGATTGTGGTGTCACAGCCCCCAACCCCACCCTGGAAGCGGGAGCCGCGAGCAGTCAAGTGGTACCGGTGGTTATCGGCTCGGCTGGTCGTCGGCTCCAAGTCTAGAGAGAGAGAGAGAAAGATAGATGAGACAGGGTGAGAGGGAGGGAGGTAGAGAGAAGTGTGGGTGTTAAATGAGGAGAGATGGGGGAAACGTGTTTATATTCCCAAGTTTAGCGTGGGTAGGTGGGTTGGTAGGGAGTGTATACTGCGTATTATGAACCCGTTTTAACTTCATGCGTCTCGGGTTCATTAAATTTGTTCTATTAGTATTCCAACAAAGTTTTCGATTAAATTATCCTCACTAATACAATTAAATCATATATATATAATATATGCGGAAAGGATATCTAGAAAACTCTATTGAGTTAAGAAAAAATTTGAAAACTCAATCTTCACCGTTCATAAAAGAATCTATGGTTCAAACTGGATGTTACATAAAACAACTTTTCTAACCATGTAACAGACCGACCAAAAGTAAACGTAACAGTTTTTTTGCCTTTTTTTCACTTTTCTGACTGAGAAAACTAACATGAAATCGGTTTGTCTGTTACACTAATTTTTTTTTATAAAACATGTAACAAGTTTTTTACATGAACCGCACATTAAAAACTCGTAAATTTAAGTTCGAAAATGTTAACTTACAAAATTTGCTGTTGAAAAAAAAAGTGTAACATGTGATGTTACATCTACATAAACGGGCCAAGAAGGTGTAACATATCAACTTTCTCTCTCCTAACAAAGTTGTTACATGTCAGAAATTTGAAAAAGGTTGTAACACGTGGCAACATGTGGTCCATTCATTGATTTTCTTAAGGTTTTGAACTCAAAAGGGTTTTCTTCAAAGTGGGTTATTATTATTTGAAAGTAATAAAAAATAATATGTTTTGAAAGTATGACAACGCGTGACCAAAATTGCACATTAAATAATATGTTTTCTTCAAAGTGGGTTATTATTATTTGAAAGTAACAAAAAATAATTCATGGCACGTAAATCTCCCTAATTACTTGTACCCAAAAAAGCAGGCTGTCATAAAATATGCTACTGATTTTCAGGTAGATAAAGAGGTTGCTAGTCTTTCTTTGCTCATGCGGATAATACCGTTGTATATTGCACAAATGTATTGTTAAAATTTGTAACACCATTAATATGACTATTGTAAACTAAGTTTAAGTGATCATATAAACCATGGTTTCCTATGACATCTTGGAAAAAAAAAATATCCTTGCTTTTTTAGTAGTCTATACTCTCAGATGATTTATGTTTATGTTTTCTGAATTATAAAACTCTATTTATTAACTTTTGAGAACAAACTGGAGGCAAATTGCATACAAAGGTAATTTACCATGGTCTGGTTTCTTTTTTGGGTTACAAATTATATTTGGGTCTATAAAAAGGTACCATCTTTTGTTTAAAAAAAAAAAAAATTCCAAAATTTTGATTTAAGGTAATCTGAGCAGGCTATAAGGCAAGATTTTACATTCGAGTATTGGACTGAGATTAGCCATACCGAACATTCCGATCTCTAACCATTTGTGGAATATGTTAGCTTCAAAGGATTTGATTTTGTATAACCGGCTGTTAGTTTAGTTTGGGTTGATGAAGTTTTTTTAGTTAAACTTTATTATTTATTGTTCTTACATAGGAGGTAAAGTGGCATGTAAATCATCTATCTAACGTATCCTTACGTTTTAGAGAAACAAATAATAATATATGTATAGAAAATATAGTTTGAAAAGAAATTTAATGTGAGGGAAAAAATGATGTAAAAAAATAAATAGTTTTTAACTCCTCTCATTAATTATTTTTTCTTTTAATAATTAGACAAAATTATTTCATCTTTTAAAATTTATCATACACATATCAAAATTTATCATACATATATCTTACTCACATCGAAATTTATCCTACACTTTACGTACACATATTAAAATTTATCATACACTTTATCTTATATATATATATATATATATATATATATATATATATATATAGGGTCAGAATTTAGAGAAAACGGTGAAAAGTGTGAGAACGGAGAGAACGGTTATGGATCGTCAGATTAAAACAATCTATGGACAAGATGACGCGGTGGCGTTTTCGTAAATAACATAACTTTTATTGCTGTGGCGCGCTTCATTAAGGGTAAAAAAGTCTTTTGACTTCTCTACACAAAACGCCATCTCATGAAATAAAACGCCATTAAAATTACCACCTTAACCTACAATAGCACACATCATCCTAATCTAAAAAACGCCATTAGAAATAAAATGCCAAACTTAATTATAATAAAATCCCGCCTAAAAAACAGCCAAAAAACATCCTATATATACAACATCTCAGACCTTCCATTAAAACACACAAAAACCCAAACGTCATATTTAATATATACCATTCGTCTTAGAAACGCCAAAAAACCTAAACATCAAAAATCCTCTAAACCAAAACGTTTATTTGAAATTTAGTTTGGTTGTCGGTAAGGTTTCGCTCAATGTAATGGACAAAATCCTTAAGTGAGGATATTGTCCATTTCATTGAGTAAAATCTTATTAACTTTATCCTCAAGTTCCATCCAATTTATAACGCCAAAACATACAAAAACATTATTGAGGTTTGTTGTCAATAAAGTTTAGCTGTATGGGGTGGACAACATTGTCAGACATCTTTCTTAACTGAGGATTAACAATGTTGTTCATCTCATACATCAAAACATTATTGATTTTAACATGATCAAATTTAGAGGTTTAAGGTGCTTTTATTTAGTGGCGTTCTTTTTCTCGGTAAAACGCCAAAAAGTTAAAAAATCAAACATCGTTCATTGGAAATTCAAGATTATTGGCTGAAGGATGTAAACTCAATAACATTTTGCTGCATGAGATGGACAAATCTTCAAAAAAAAGAGGCTGATTTCAGACTTTGTGCTTCCAAATGGCGACAAAAAAACTACTTCAAAAACAAAAAAAAACAAAATGAATTATACGAAAGTCGAAACAGCCCGTTAAGATGATTCAAAAAAGATGAAAGAGACGGGTGACAGTGAAGATTTGGAAGATCAGTTGTTTATATTTTTTTTAATTTTCTTTTTCAGTTGATTCTTATATAATAACAACGCAATATATAATAAAAACGCCACATAGCCAAAATGCTTGTCAAAACGTCATCATGCCATAAAACGCCCCAAAAACTACCAAACTACAATAAAATTACTTTGGACAAGTATTATAAAAAACCCAAAATTAAAAAAATAAAAACCAAACTTGAAAAGGTTAACTACAAAACAGTAAAACTGAAGAGACGAAAAATTTATTATATTAGAATCTAAGACGTCAAACTTGAAAGATGAGACGTGTTACAGACTTCAAAGATAAAAACTTATCAAAAACAATAATTACAAACAGTAACTGAAACGACGAATACTTTATTATAATAATCCACCGCCTAACCTACGCGCCAAAAAGACATCCTATAAAATGATACCTCTCAGTAACTTCCATTTAATCAAACAAAAAAAAAACAAACGCCAATACTACTAAATACCACTCACTGTAAAAACGCCAAAAAATTAAAAAAATCAAAGATAGCTAATATACTTTCTTGGATATTTAGTATTGTTCTTCGTGAAGTTTCACTGAATGGATTGTTAGGTGAGGGGAGTAAATCAGTAAGATTTTGCTGCATGAGATAGACAAATCTTCAAGAAAAAAGATACTGATGACAGTCAAATGTCATTTTGTGTTCTTTGTTCTTAAAGAAGGCTTGGATGAGGAGAAGAGATCAATGACACTGAAAAGTGGGAGATTATAAAGATGAAGATCAAGTTGAAGAACAAAGCGAAAAACCCACCCACACATCATAGATCTATGTCCCCAAACATCCACAAAAAGCCATTGCAACAGACGAGCAGGCAAAATAATCAAACCGATGGGTTTGTTAAGTTTTACATAAAACGTCATATCACTACTAGAAAACTACATTTTTTCCTACAAAAGTTTCCTACAAACTTCCCACAACTGAATTCTTTTTACAATTTTCCTACAATTTTTTGACCAAAAAGAAAAAAAAAAAAAAAAACTAAAACGTTTCCACAAATTTCCTACAAAATTGCTACACAATAAGCATTTGTAGCAATTTCGTCACAAAATTTCTAACCTTTTCGACAAAAAATATAAAATTTTATATTATTTGTAACAACAACAAAATAAATAATTTAAAAAATATAAAATATTAAATTTGTCGGAAATTTGTAGCAAATTTACACCAGTTCTTGTAGTATTGAAGAATATATATTTGGTGACAGTTCTTGTAGTATTAAAGAATAGAGAGACTGATGACAGTGAAGATTGTGAAGAGAGATCCGATTAGAATTTTTAATTTATTTTTTTCACTTCTATTTTTTTCCCTGTGGTTGTAATATAATTTTCCAATTGTAAAACGCCAAGATAACACAAACGCCAAAATGTATATAAAAAATAATAGAACAATGGGTCATCTTGTCTAAAACGCATTGAAAAACGCCATTCATAGAGATATTATGACCCCTTAGGGTTCCAATGGCATACGATTTGAAAAACGTCATAAACGTCAAAATATTAATACAATGAAACCATTAAAACGCCATATAATTATTGAATTTGGTTAACGCCAAAAAATCTTAATCCCCAAAAATAAATCAATATTGTGAAAAGCGGAACTGGAAAAGCAGAAGATAAAATGACAAAAAAGCCCATACGCCCTAATTATATCGCGTGCCACGTGTTGGGCCAGGATGCGTTCTCACCGTTCTCACACTTTTGGGCGTTTTCTCCTGATCCCGACACTATATATATATATATAATTATTCTTCACCATTGTTGGTGCACCTTTTTGTGTCTGTAACTTGTCTTTATTAGCGTTGTATTTTGTACGGTCTTTTACGTTTATCGAGTCTGTATTTGCCGTCGACCAAGTCGGATATCCTCCTATCCACTTGTGTCCGAAAGTTTGTCTCTTATTGATATGTATTGATATACGAACAATGCATGTTGCATGTAAGGGTATAAATGTCATTATTGAATGCTTATATGTTGTTGCTGTTTGCTGTCTGTTTGCAGCAAACAACACAGCTTTTGCAGCCTTCGACGAAACCCCCTAGGTTTCGTCGAGTCCCTCATGACGAAACTCCCAAATGTCCAATTCAGAAGGTTTCGTCATGAACAATGACGAAACCCCCTGGTTTCGTCGTCTGTTGGGTTTCTTCAGGCCCAATGTCAGGCCCAATGATGTTTCGTCGAGCCCACATATGGTTTCGTCGATGTTAGGGCCCAGGCAGCTATATAAACACTTTCTAGTTTCACTTTGAAACTAGATGAGAGCATACCCTGAGAGTTATTCTGTAAAACTGTGTGTGTATCAGTTGTTCTTGGTTCTCATCCCATTTAATCAATAGATTGCGTTTCATTGGTTATACCGTGTCTGTTATTAACTGTGTTTGATTTGGCATCGTTACGGGGATTCCGCACCCGTGACATTGTTTGTTATAAACAAGGGTTTGGTTTTCGTTATCGATCCTCAGATTTCGGGACCTACAAGTGGTATCAGAGCATTGACTCTTATCCTTGTTTAAAATCAAACATAGTTGGATTTTTATCAAGTATTTGAAACTGTTGTTTATGATTTTCTGGAAATCTTGTTCTTGAAAAACTCATATTTTCTGGAAAAAGTGCTTAAAATCTGTTTGTATCTTGCTTATTTGCCAAAGTTTTGTTAAAAACCTTTGTTACATTGTTTGTTCATAAGATAAAAACTGGGTTTTTCAGTAAAAGTTTGTGTGGATTCGCGTTTCGGAAAATTGTTCTGGTGACCGGAAGTTCATATAATCTGGGTTGTATCTTCATATCTTCATAAAATATTCAAACTGTTCTTGTGATATTCTTTGAATTTAGAATTAAAAGAAATTGATAAAAGATTTAAATTGATTAAATATTTTTCACCATACTTTTAGGTGAAACAGGCATGTTGTGTGTTGAAAAGTTTGTACTGTGACAGTAAAGAGATAAGATTTAAGTTGAAAAATTTTACCAACTCTCACCCACTTGTCTGAACCTTATCCCGACGAAATCATTACCCGACGAAACCCTTTTAAGTTTCGTCACAAGGATTTTTGACGAAACTCTTATAGTTTCGTCATAATCACCTCGACGAAACCCCCTAGTTTTCGTCAAAATCACTTCGACGAAACCTCAGAGTTTCGTACAAGGAGTTTCGTCGAGATCTGTTGTCAATTTTAAACAGAGGACTTGCAAAAGTGTTCTAACTTTGTGTTTTCAAGTGTTTAATCAGGTACAGTTGTTCTGATATCAAATATGAGTAGTACAAGTCCGTGGGATTGGAGTACGGACCCACGACCAAGTCAAGATCAGACTTCGACGGCCGCATGGTTAATGAATGTCATGCCTCAACAATCAATAAGTGCAAGTCAATGGGCATTGGTGTCAAATCAAAATCAAAGCATTCAAAATCTATTACTTAGTGAGAGTGAGACGGGTAGCAACAATCGCCCGCCAAAGTTAAATCACATGAACGACTATCCATCATGGAAGGGTCGTTTCCATAATTATGTTCAAGGGCAAAACACAGAATTATGGACGTGTTTCACCTCTGCATATAATCAAGCTCTTGAAGAAGCAGGATCAAATGCGATAACTTTCAATAATATGCAAGAAGACGAAAAGAAAGCATATGATTTAGAGAAGAAGGCGTTTGCTATTCTAACACAAGCTCTTCACAAAGACATCTATCATCAATTCAGCTATTGAACCAACACGAAAGCTTTATGGGATGCATTGGTAGCGAGAGGAGAAGGAAATGCAGCTACTAGAAAGACACGCCATGATCTGTTGAAGAAAGAGTTTGAATCATTTCAACTCTTGGAGAATGAAACCCTAAATGATATGACTTCTCGTTTTTATCATTTGATTATTGAAATGTGTTCTTATAATGTTACTGCAACTCATCAGGAAATGGTTGCACGGTTTGCTGATGCTCTACCTCCTAAGTGGAGTCCATTCATTGAGCTTCTAAAGCATACGGGCGCTCTAGTTACGGTCAATATCTATGAATTCATTTAGAAGTTGGAGCACAAGAACGAAGAGGAAATTCGGAAAGCTAAAAGGATTGCAGCTCCTCAAAACACAGAAATGTATTTGCCTGGTTTTGCTCCTTCAGCTAGTTCTAGTTCCGTTCAGCAACCGAAGCTTCAAACGGCGTTTGTGTCCAATACAAGCTCATCTCTGTTTCCACAGTCAGCTCCTCCACCGGTTTTCGATCTAAGTGTTTATCATCCGCCATCTCATATGATTGCTCAAGCTCATGCTTTCTCAAAACCTCAATTCGATGCAAGTGCATGGCTACCAACATCCCAACCTCCACCTCAAGTTACCACTACTCAACCCCAACCTCAAGCCCAACCACAACAACAACAAGCACATTATACCAACAATCCTCCACCCCAAAACACCAACAATGTCAGAGTTGATACTTCGAACCTCTCAAAAGTTAGCATTGAAGTAGCAAAGGAGCATATGGAACTCATTAATACAATGGTCAGTGCATACTGCGGATTGGTCGCATGTCAAATTGGAAACATCAATATGACCAACGAAGATTATCAACAAATCAACCGTGATGAAATGGAGTTGATGGATATAAAATGGGCGTTCGCAAGTGTTGTTAGAAGGGCGAAGGACTTTATGGTTCGAACAGGGAGAAGTTCTTTGGAAAGTAAGCAGGATAAGAAGTACGGATTTGATAAAGAAGCAATTACATGTTTTAATTGTGGCGAAAAGGGGCACTTCAAACGTGAGTGCACCCGACCAAGCAAACAAGGCAATCAGAACCCATTCAGAAATCAGACGAGTACTTCCAATGTCAATGCCAATCAAGACAATCGTGAAAGAAGGATGGTAGCGGTGAACAACAATCAGAACCAGAACCAGTCTGGACCATCAAACACCAATCGAGCATTGACCGTTCAAGCTGATGAAGGGTGTAAATGGTCTGTACAACTTGGGGAAGGTGATCAAGAAGGAGGAGGAACAGCGTGTTATGCAAAGATCATCAATCACATCAAGCACGTTCACAAGGAAGAATTTTCTGAAAGTGACGACAGTTCGGGTTATACCGGGAGTTCTGACGAAGAAAGTTCTAATTTGGGTGGTTATAATTCTGAATCTGATATGAAGGAAGAAGCGAGTTCTGATGTCAATGATTTATTGACTGAAGCAGAGGAGCTGAAGAGTCAGAAATCTGTTCTGATCAAGAAGGCTGCTGTGGCATCTAAAGAAATGGAGAAATTCTTCTCTGAAGACGGATCCTTTTCTTATCAGACTGCCTTTATGGCAAATGTCTCAGCCTCTACGAGTCAGGTACAATCTGAAATTCCTGCTCCTAGTGTTTGTAATGTTTGTGCTGATTTGAAGTTTGAATCTGAAAAGTTTCATAGTCATAACCAAAGTTTGGTTATTGAGTTGTCTAAGTGTAAGGAGGCAAATATGGCTATAGCTAGAAACGAAAAGGATTTTAAATCTATGATTGAAACCCTAAAGAAAAGTGTTTCCGAGCTAACAAAAACTGTTTTCAATAAGCAAATTGGTATTAACAATTACATTAATATCATCGAGGAAACCAAAAAGGAGCTAGCCGTTGCCAAATGCGAACATGATGCAATCAAGCTCAAATTGGAGAGTTATTCTAACTCCCGATATGTGCTCGATCATATCATTGATGCTCAACAACTCAAAGGTAACAAGAAAGGCGTAGGGTATAAGAAGTGTCCGCCTCCTTTAAGACATAATTATACTCATATGCCTGATGAAGAAGAAATGCCATGGTTTGAGCCCAATGTGCCTCTTGATTACGAGGAAATTACTACTGGCCTAGGGTTCAAATCGGACAGTTCTTCAAGTACATCATCTGAGCAAACAGAAACTTCAACATCTACGAAACAAAGTCCTCCAATCATTGAGGACTATGAGTCGTCTAATGATGCATCAGAATCAGATATGAGTGATCGGGATAAATCACTTGACAAGATGAAAGGAGTAGAAGTTCCAATTGAGAATCATATTCTTTGTGATCCTCCTACTCCTGCTGTTCAACCAGTTGTCAAACAAGTGATAGATCTTGTCAAGAATGACAAGAAATCTGTGTCTGCCGTTAAGAGTAATAACGTTTTGTACACTTTAGTTAGTGATTCTAAAATCTATTCAGATCACGATTTTCCAATTAAAAATGTCAATCCATCTTCGATTGATAAAGTTTTTGAAGATAATACAAACAAGTTTATGGGAAAGACAATTCCAGGAGTCATTGTAACTCAATGTGACCCAATTCCAAAAGCTGAAATCAGGACACAATTTGGAAATCAAAAATCACCAACAAAGCAACAACCTATTGCTTCTAAGGGTAAACAACCAGAAAAGCGAGCTAATAAGCCTAACGTTTCTCAATCTAAATTTGAAACAAAAGGAGCTCGTTATCAAAAGAGAAACAGTAATGTCAAATTTGTAGCATCGAATGGTACGGATAAAATTGAAACTTTTGAAAACGAATCAAACACCGATTTTGTCCAACAAGTCACGATTTAAAAGCGTAATAGCCAAAACAATTACACTCAACATACAAACGGGTGTGATGAAAAAGCAAGTACCACGGGTTCTACAGGTTCGACATCTGTTTGTCAATCAGATTCTCCTAAGTTTGTGGAAAGGAGAACATGTTTTAAGTGTGGGGAGTTTGGACACATCATTAAAAATTGTCCAAACACTCCCAAGGATAAATTTGTTGAGAAAGCACCACCTGAAAAGGTTCACCCTCAACGTCGTCCCGTTTCACCAAAACATGATAAAAGAACTGTTAAGGAACAAGAAACGAAACAACGACATCAAAACGTCAAAGCTGTTGAAAAGGCTTTAAAATCTGAAGTCAAAACGGTCAACAGGGAACCAAGTTCTCCACAATTTTTAAAACCAGAAGTTTCAGAATCTTTTGATAAAACTATATCTGGTAAAGCAAATCAAACTTGGAGACCTAAGACGGGTGAAAATTTAGGGGGAGGTGTTGTGTTACAAAATCATCAGGAAATCGAGATCATCTTTCGTGATGCTCAGGGACGACCCAAGACCACTAAGGCTTGGGTCCCCATCCTCAACTGATCATTAATGATGTGTGCAGGGTGTTCCAGGAGGAACTATTAATAGTCATTGGATTGTTGATAGTGGAGCATCTAGGCACATGACAGGCGACTTACGGCTTCTATATGATGTGAGACATATTAGAGGAGGCTATGTCGCGTTTGCCGGAGACAAAGGCGGTTACATCACTGGAGAGGGAATGATCTCCAATGGTGTTGTATGTTTCGATAAGATCAATTATGTTCGTCAGATTGATCATAATCTTCTCAGTGTTTCGTAGATCTGCGATAAAAAGTTCACCGTGCATTTTGATGATGCCGGTTGTTATGTGCTGAAACCTGGTTTCAAAATTCCAGAAGAATGGATTCTCTTATCGGCTCCAAGAGTTAATGATCTTTATATTCTTGATATGAGCCAAGCTATTACAACGTCTGCGCAAATCACTTGTTTTGTCTCAAAAGCCACGAAGAAGGAGTCTATATCTTGGCACAGAAGAATGGGGCACATTCACTTAAGAAAAATGAACCATTTGGTGAAAAACAATCTTGTGAATGGTGTGCCTGTGAGAAGTTTTCATCTACAAGATATCTGTGTTTCGTGCCAGAAAGGGAAACAAACGAAGAAGTCTCACCCTCTGAAGAAAATCAACACTGTTAGCATGCCTCTCGAACGTCTTCATATGGACCTCTTTGGACCTATGAGACACAAGACAACATTCGGGGATGCTTATTGTTTAGTGGTTACTGATGATTATTCTAGATTTTCTTGGGTAGCTTTTATGGCACACAAGAGTGATACTCCTGGCATCCTCAAGGATCTTCTTACAATGTTGGAAAATCTCTACACATTGAAAGTCAAGAGGATCAGAAGCGACAATGGAATTGAGTTCAAGAACCGTGTGATGGATGAGTTCTATACTTCTAAGGGCATTCTTCATGAATATAGTTCTCGACACACTCCACAACAAAACGGTGTCGCGGAGAGGAAGAATCGGACGATAATTGAAACTGCAATAATGATGTTAGTAGAGTCGGAGCTTCCTGTTCAGTTCTGGGGGGAGGCTGTGTCGACTGCTTGCTACACATTAAACAGAGTTCTTACAGTTAAGAGACATGGCAATACTTGTTTCGAACTTCTACAGAAAAGGAAACCGGATCTTTCCTTTCTAGAACCTTTTGGCGGTCCATGCACTATGATTGAGCCGGATGGAAAGTTTGGCGCGAAAGCTATCGAGGGTTTCTTCCTTGGATGTCACGACCCCTGACCCACCCTGGACGGAATCGGGAGCCGCGAACAGCCAAGTGGTACCGGTGATTATTTTGAAAAATATTGCAGCGGAAATTTCATCAGGACCGTGAGTTAGGAAAAATATCAGAGTTTATAAAACACCGGATTTTATTTATTAAATAGATATTTTACAAAGGTAGCTTTAATAAGGGATAAACCCAATTACATAAAACAATATTTCTTAATTTGATTTAATTAATAAAATAAGCCACTTCTTGAATCCTTTCAGTGTCGTATCCATCTCTTACTCCAATCTACTGTAATTACCTGAAACGCGTTTTAAAAAGGTTTTGTCAGCAGGAAATACTGGTGAGTTCATTCATTTTGCTTAAAACGACGCATTTGTTATAATCTACAGTATTAAGAGCGATTACAATGTTTCCTGATATCAACCAACTACCCACGGTATTTGTCACTCGACTCGTTTCTGTGACTATGGTCATATCACCCATTGGCTACCCCGTTGTCCAATGGTGAAGATTATCAAGTAATGTATACAAAACCCCACATACCTGCTGTAATTTGGTGATTACAAAGACTTAATCCCTGTAATTATAACTTTGAAAATAAACATGATTTTGAAAGCAATTTGGTAAAAAGAGAATGACTCACATTATAAGCATGCAGATTTATACGGGCAGAGCTTAGCCTATTGATTAGTCATGTAACCTAGTGCACACGAACTAGGTAAATAACTAATACAGCATTTACGATAACTCACGAGATTAAAATCCTCACAACGAATGACAAAGTGCAATACTTAAATATCTATCGGATTCACAACGAATGACAGAGTATTCCCCGAGTTCGGGTGGTACTCAAACATCCTGTCGGAATCATGACTAATGACAAAGGATAGCACTTAAACATCCTGTCGGATAGTTTAAATCGATCGGACATTGAATCGTAGCAGCGATCTAGTTAATACCCTGTATCATAGCAGCGTTTCGTGATTGTGTGTTTTTATAGTAAACAGAAGATAACTTGATGCATGAATTGAATGTCTTCGTCGTTCCAACGCCAAAATGCAAGTCCCACACCCCTCTATTTATACTGAGAATTTGACCCCCTCGCGTGGCGCGAGGGGTCCACGTGGTTGCGTCGCGTGGCGCGACGGGTCACATTTTATCATAGGGTTGCCACGTGTGTTTGTAGCTTAGCTGAGTCGACGGATCGATTAAATTCGAATTACACGTAAAACTGTGATGATAATATCGAATGGGAAATGCCCCCCCCCCCCCCCTGAGTTTTAGGGGCCCTGATCCTGATTCTGATTGTTATGAAAATTTTAGGGTTTATTCAGAATCACTTGGGGTTTTAATTAGGGTTTCTTATTGTACAAAATATAATAAGAAATAATAGTTTTGGTGAGAGTTGTTATGGTTTGGGATAAAAGGGAATAAAACGGTGAAAAAAGAGAATGGACCCATTTTGTAACTTTAGGGTTCAACTAGAAAACCTTCTGGTAGAAATTTTGGGTATAACTTCTGAGCTATTTAAAAATATATATTGCACTCGTGTTAAATATAGTACCCCTAATTCAACCTTGTCCCGGTGTCCTGAGACCGAATCCCAATAACTTAGTCGGGCAGAGCCCTGACATGCGTTATGGTTTCCAGATCAATCGGAAAGGGTAGCGGTGATCGGGAGTTAAAACACTTAAAACGAGACAAAGCTTTATTATTATTATTATAGGGTGTAATATTAAGAAAATATGTATATTTATATAATAGAGTTTAAAGATAGAGTTTGAGAGATGTAGAAATGGTCTGCGAAATTTTAGTGAAGGAACGATATTGCTATATATAGCTTTTCAAGGTTTGGAAACATGGCAGCTTTTGGCCTACTTTAATTCCCTATTAGCCACGTATTTATGTGAACTTTGAAATTCATATTTACTCTACACGTACCCATAAAGTTTCAATGTTTGATTTAATATTTTTATTATTTTAATTGTACACGTACTCATCATTCATTTGTTTTAAATTTTTATTTAATATTATTTATTTCTTTATTTATTTTATTTCTTACGAAAGTTTATTATTATTATTATTATTATTATTATCTTTTATTAATTTATATATATTATAATTAATTTAACTGCTTTACTTATTTGGCGCGTATAACTTCTAAAATATAGCGTTTTAGAAAATAATAAATATGTTATTAGAATGACAATATTTGTGTCTACATTTCGAACCAAGTTTCATTAAAAACGGAGTAGGTTCAAATATATTGTATTTTTATAATTTAATTATTAGATGGTTCATGGGTCCGTCTAAATACTTCATATTTTTAACAGTCGACTTAACGGTAATCTACCCGTCTAAAAATATAAGTTTTTATATACTTTTATTTTATTTAGAAAGGTCACCTATATACAGGCCAATTAATTAATATAATATTTCAACCAACTATATATAAAATAGTGTTTAAAACTATTTGGGTTGAGTATTTATATTAAAAATAAACTAGTTACTAGTTACTAGTGGTTAATAAATTTAACCAAACCTATAATTCTTATATAAAAATAGGAATGTTACATTCTCCCCACCTTGTTTTAAATCTCGTCCTCGAGATTTGGGTTACGATATTTCTTTTAGACTTATGTCATATTTTAGTTAATAAAAACAATATTTAAGGTAGATGACACAGAATTAAATATCAAATTTTGTGAATACGAGTTGTACAATAAGTAGGATTCAATGGTTCAACTGAATTAGTTCAAGAAATTGATGACAAACGAATGAGATAAAATGATATAATTTCCAAAGTGACTAGGTTCAAGCCAAAAGATATATAATCGATAGATATTTAAAATGAATGTGAAGGACTTTTAGAATCAATAAAATTCTTTGTCAAAAGAAAGCTTACTTTGATTGGCAACTGAGGAAGACTTAGAATCGACAGGTTCAAAATGAAATAAAAGCATGAAAATGATTTGTCAAATATTGAATTATGATATGAGAAAACAATGTGTTAAAATGAGTGAATTACAAGGATATACGAAAAGACAATAGAGTTAGAGTATTATTTTCTTAATACATAATTGCATTAAGACGAAATTTTTATTTTATTTTTTTATTTATTTTTATGAGTTGAAAGACAGATGTGGTTTTGAATGATTCGAATGATTGTGATTAGCCCAAGCTATAAGTTTATACTGATATCGCAATGATTGAAATAGTTCAATAATTATGGTGATCGAACAAATTCACCGTGTAATCAACTGAAAGTTTTTAATAAAAACTCTAGGGGTTTACGTCTCTGATCTGTGTAACTCTTTTGTCGATCTTGATACATAATACTTCTATAAGTATTTAATAGTTGTGGAATATTAAACAAGATGAACAATTACTTTTAAGTATAAAATGTCTTGTCCATGAATACTTAGACAGTTATTTAGATAATTTTATTCGTCCCTCTAATTCTTGTATTGTTTTATGAAAATATGTCTTCTCCTTACAGTACAAAGTATATATATTTTTATATATATATAAAAATATTTTTTTACATATAATTAAAATTTACTAAATAAGTATGATGACTTAATTTATATACATTAACTAGTTATTATCATGGTTGGATATTGGTTAGTGCTGCCTTGTTTAAGCATGGGTGATCAGTCCATGCCTAACTAAGGCTAGGCTACCCAATACCTGCTCCTGATAATAACCCTAGAACTTAAAAATAATACTAACACTATTACTATTAACATATTATTATTAATAATAAAACTAATATTAATTAATAATAAATAACTAAACATAAACTTAAATGAGGGTATCCTTCAAACATAATTTTTTTTACATATATATAAAAATATAAATTCTTCACCTTAATAGTTTAAGAAGAATTTTTTTTATAGTAATACTATATTGTAAATTAGGTAATTACTTATGTAAGTTATCAGTAGTTCTCCCACTGCCGGGATTAGTATTGTTGTTGTCGTGCCCAATCATACTTTCCAAAGGTCTTGCCTTGAAAGTCGTGTGTGATATACTTTGACGTCTATGGTCGTATATTTTTAAGTTTTATGTGTTTTCTTGTGCACTAGCACAACTTTACATGTTTCTTGCTTGCGTTAGTAGTCTATGGTAACGTATAAGAAATTCTTATACTTTTGATGGTGTCCCAACTTTAAAGGGTTTCCATTGTTTATATTGTCATTCGAATTACGAGGTAGATGATCAAACGAAATAATGTTTGATATCGGAATTATAGATATATGCAAGAGATTCCTGATAAAGAAATCTAGATTTATTATTGTTGACACATATGCTTGTGCTTTATTCTTATTTGACTTTTTGGAATTCCTTATAGATATACATATCTATATAATCACATATTTCACATGCTGTAATATACATACCCTCTATAAGGTCAATGTATTTAACAGATTCATATTTCCAAAAACAAGTCAGATATCAGGTCATGATACTATCTAGGGAAATCTTGTCACTTGTTTGACATATTATATACCCCTTCTTATCCGGTTCGCGCCGGAGAGGTAACCCCAGTATATCCGGACAAGCTGGAGAGTCTGCTACACCATACCCAGTCTTGTCGGAGAAAATTTTATATTTCCCATAAATAGTATTTTTAAAAGTGCCTCTTTTATTAGGCTTTTATCCAGAATTAGGGAAATTTGTATTCCCGTAACATATCTTATTCTAGAACAAGTAATATCAATAAGCAAGAATTAATAGCAATTAAGTGCTATTGCCTGCAATGTTCTAATCGTCATTCTTACGGCATACCAAAATCCATCATACTTTATTTACACAAGTACTTAAATTATCTCGAAGCTTATACTAAGGCATCTTTTCTTAAGTTCAAGTCTAAATGATATCCTGTGTTCTACCAGTTAATAGCAATCTCCTAACTCTTTTATATAAGCTTAGGTATTATTATCTCAACACCTATAGGCTTAAATTAGTGGCTCTGATACCACCTTCTGTCACGACCCCCGACCCACCCTGGACGGAATCGGGAGCCGCGAACAGCCAAGTGGTACCGGTGATTATTTTGAAAAATATTGCAGCGGAAATTTCATCAGGACCGTGAGTTAGGAAAAATATCAGAGTTTATAAAACACCGGATTTTATTTATTAAATAGATGTGATAAACCCATATTTTACAAAGGTAGCTTTAATAAGGGATAAACCCAATTACATAAAACAATATTTCTTAATTTGATTTAATTAATAAAATAAGCCACTTCTTGAAGCCTTTCAGTGCCGTATCCATCTCTTACTCCAATCTACTGTAATTACCTGAAACGCGTTTTAAAAAGGTTTTGTCAGCAGGAAATACTGGTGAGTTCATTCATTTTGCTTAAAACGACGCATTTGTTATAATCTACAGTATTAAGAGCGATTACAATGTTTCCTGATATCAACCAACTACCCACGGTATTTGTCACTAGACTCGTTTCTGTGACTATGGTCATATCACCCATTGGCTACCCCGTTGTCCAATGGTGAAGATTATCAAGTAATGTATACAAAACCCCACATACCGGCTGTAATTTGATGATTACAAAGACTTAATCCCTGTAATTATAACTTTGAAAATAAACATGATTTTGAAATCAATTTGGTAAAAAGAGAATGACTCACATTATAAGCATGTAGATTTATACGGGCAGAGCTTAGCCTATTGATTAGTCTTGTAACCTAGTGCACACGAACTAGGTAAATAACTAATACAGCATTTACGATAACTCACGATATTAAAATCCTCACAACGAATGACAAAGTGCAATACTTAAACATCTATCGGATTCACAACGAATGACAGAGTATTCCCCGAGTTCGGGTGGTACTCAAACATCCTGTCGGAATCACGACTAATGACAAAGGATAGCACTTAAACATCCTGTCGGATAGTTTAAATCGATCGGACATTGAATTGTAGCAGCGATCTAGTTAATACCCTGTATCGTAGCAGCGTTTCGTGATTGTGTGTTTTTATAGTAAACAGAAGATAACTTGATGCATGAATTGAATGTCTTCGTCATTCCAACGCCAAAATGCAAGTCCCACACCCCTCTATTTATACTGAGAATTTGACCCCCTCGCGTGGCGCGAGGGGTCCACGTGGTTGCGTCGCGTGGCGCGACGGGTCACATTTTATCATAGGGTTGCCACGTGTGTTTGTAGCTCAGCTGAGTCGACGGATCGATTAAATTCGAATTACACGTAAAACTGTGATGATAATATCGAATGGGAAATGCCCCCCCCCCCTGAGTTTTAGGGGCCCTGATCCTGATTCTGATTGTTATGAAAATTTTAGGGTTTATTCAGAATCACTTGGGGTTTTAATTAGGGTTTCTTATTGTACAAAATATAATAAGAAATAATAGTTTTGGTGAGAGTTGTTATGATTTGGGATAAAAGAGAATAAAACGGTGAGAAAAGAGAATGGACCCATTTTGTAACTTTAGGGTTCAACTAGAAAACCTTCTGGTAGAAATTTTGGGTATAACTTCTGAGCTATTTAAAAATATATATTGCACTCGTGTTAAATATAGTACCCCTAATTCAACCTTGTCCCGTTGTCCCTAGACCGAATCCCAATAACTTAGTCGGGCAGAGCCCTGACATGCGTTATGGTTTCCAGATCAATCGGAAAGGGTAGCGGTGATCGGGAGTTAAAACACTTAAAACGAGACAAAGCTTTATTATTATTATTATTATTATAGGGTGTAATATTAAGAAAATATGTATATTTATATAATAGAATTTAAAGATAGAGTTTGAGAGATGTAGAAATGGTCTGCGAAATTTTAGTGAAGGAACGATATTGCTATATATAGCTTTTCAAGGTTTGGAAACATGGCAGCTTTTTGCCTACTTTAATTCCCTATTAGCCACGTATTTATGTGAACTTTGAAATTCATATTTACTCTACACGTACCCATAAAGTTTCAATGTTTGATTTAATATTTTTATTATTTTAATTGTACACGTACTCATCATTCATTTGTTTTAAATTTTTATTTAATATTATTTATTTCTTTATTTATTTTATTTCTTACGAAAGTTTATTATTATTATTATTATTATTATTATTATTATCTTTTATTAATTTATATATATTATAATTAATTTAACTGCTTTACTTATTTGGCGCGTATAACTTCTAAAATATAGCGTTTTAGAAAATAATGAATATGTTATTAGATTGACAATATTTGTGTCTACATTTCGAACCAAGTTTCATTAAAAACGGAGTAGGTTCAAATATATTGTATTTTTATAATTTAATTATTAGATGGTTCATGGGTCCGTCTAAATACTTCATATTTTTAACAGTCGACTTACCGGTAATCTACCCGTCTAAAAATATAAGTTTTTACATACTTTTATTTTATTTAGAAAGGTCACCTATATACAAGCCAATTAATTAATATAATATTTCAACCAACTATATATAAAATAGTGTTTAAAACTATTTGGGTTGAATATTTATATTAAAAATAAACTAGTTACTAGTTACTAGTGGTTAATAAATTTAACCAAACCTATAATTCTTATATAAAAATAGGAATGTTACATTGGATATGCTACTCCGAATTTTCGCGTATGGAATCTGGCTACCAAAAAGATTGAGCTATGGAGTGAAGTAAGGGTTCAAAGGTATACAAGTCCTGTTAGGGCTCCGGGTGATCCTTGGATGTTCGACTACGATGGGCTATTCGACTCCTTTAATCTGCCAACCTTTGACGAAGATTCCGCAGCTGCTAGAATGTTATTTGATAGTGACAACGCTGCTGGCTCGCCATTGGTTAGACCTATTATTGTTAACACCCAAGGTTCTAATTCGGTTAACAACACGGTTCAAAATGAGGTATTTGAAGATGCTACTGAGTACAATGAGTCATCGGAAGATGATGAATATCTTGATGCTACTGAAGGCACTTTAGCTCCAGTTGCTCCTATTCAGGGCACTTCTGTTGAAACTCCTCATGTGCAGGATGTTGATACTGCTGAAGGGAATGCATCCACTTCCACGCATATTCCCGGTGTGGAGTTGGTTGTTGATCTTAATATTAACAATTTGGGTGTTAATTCTCGCGTTCCTGAAATGAGGATTCATGATACCCATCCACAGCAGAATATCATTGGAGATGTCCAACGCGGGTGCAGACGCGTAATCAGCTGAGAAACAACCAAAGTGCTGGTTTGTATTTAGCCATTCGAGAATCTGGTCTTCAAAATGATTGGTCCTTCACGTGTTACGTTTCACAAGAAAAACCGAAATCTTGGAAAGAATCCTTAAAGGATAATTCTTGGGTTGAAGCAATGCAAGAGGAACTACAACAGTTCTAGAGACTAGGTGTTTGGAGACTTGTTGAAAAACCCGACAACTACAAGAAAATTGGCACCCGTTGGGTTTACAAGTGCAAAAAGGATGATCGTGGAGTGGTCATTCGCAATAAGGCGAGATTGGTTGTTCAGGGCTTTCGTCAAATTGAAGGCATTGATTACAACGAGGTTTATGCACCAGTTGCTCGTCTGGAGGCTATTCGGATCTTTCTAGCTTATGCTTCTTTTAAAGGATTCAAAGTCTACCAGATGGACGTCAAAAGCGCATTCTTGCATGGTATTGTTGAAGAAGAGGTGTATGTCGAACAACCTCCAGGTTTCGAAGATCCTATCCATCCCGATCAGGTTTGGTTGCTCAACAAAGATCTCTACGGGTTACATTAAGCACCAAGGGCTTGGTATGCAACTTTATCTACTTATCTGCTGGAGAACGGTTTTCGCCGGGGTCTTATCGACTGTACGCTTTTCATCAAGGAACAGGATGGTGATTTGTTGTTGGTACAGGTATATGTTGATGATATCATTTTTGGTTCTACTAATGATACTTTGTGCAGGCAATTTGAACGTGTTATGCAGGAGAAGCTCGAAATGAGCGCAATGGGAGAGATGAATTTCTTTTTGGGCCTACAAGTTTAACAAACTGAGTCTGGGATATTCATCCATCAGACTAAATATGTTGGTGACATCTTGAGCCGATTCCAGATGTCTGAAGCAACGCCCATTGGTACCCCACTTCCGACTAATCACGGGATTACTCCGGACTTGAAGGGTGAAGTGTCAACTCTTCTTATTATCGCGCTATGATCGGATCTCTCATGTATCTCACAGCATCGAGGCCTGACATCATGTATCCAACGTGCCTGCTTGCAAAATATCAAGCTAACCCAAAAGCATCTCATCTTGGAGCTGTTAAAAGGATTTTTCGCTATTTGAAGGGTTGCCCGGACACCGGTCTCTGGTACCCTAAGGATGATAGCTTTGACTTGGTTGCTTTTAGTGATTCAGATTTTGGCGGATGCAAATAGATGGGAAATCCACAACGGCTGGATGTCAATTCTTAGGAAGTCGCTTAGTCACGTGGCAGTGCAAGAAGCAAACTTGTGTCGCTACATCAACTTGTGAAGCTGAATACATTGCTGCCTCAAGTTGTTGCTCTCAAGTTCTGTGGATTCAGCAACAAATGCGCGACTACGGTTTTGAATTCCTATCTACCTCTATTTTTGTTGATAATAATGCTGCTTTATCTATCACTAGAAATCCTGTCCAACACTCCAAGACCAAGCACATCAAAATTAAGTATCACTTCATACGTGATTGTTTTGACAAAAGATTAATCGATGTTGTTAAAATCCACACTGATGAACAGCGTGCTGACCTGTTTACAAAAGCTTTTGACAAATCTCGTTTTGACTATCTTTTATTGCTCAATGGTATTAAGGTGAAACAAGAGTAAACTTCTGTCGGCTGATCGTTTTTGTAAATATTTTCTTAAGCGTCAAAAATTCAAAAAGATTTTCAGTTTACTTATGTTTTCGCATTTTAGGGGGAGAAATTTCAGAAAATACAAAAACATGTGAAAATTCAAAAATCCAAAAATATGTCGTTTATTTTCTGTCTTTAAGTTTGAAAAATCAAAAATTTAAAAACAATAGAAAACCAAAAATGAGTTTCTTGGAGAAAAGAAGGGAAAGTGATGATATACACTGGTGTGGTCTGTCAATATGGTCAAAAGAAAAAGAAAAATTGAAACATGATAAGTAGCTTTACTAACGATGTATCGGTAGGCTCACAATCAGACTAAAATGTGCAGGATGATATAAACCTAACAGACTTCAAGTCAGGTGGGAACCATTCATTGGCATATGGTCTTGGTACCGAAATTTCGTTTGATTGATTGCCGAGGTTCTGAGATATTCGGTCTTTATGCTGTCTTATCATCTGGGTATCATGGTTGTATCAAACCGTAAAAATAACGGAGACGAAGTCTAAGATCTTCCATGATACCATACATACGTGTACATATTGCATTCGACCTCAATAAGTGATCAACAATCACATGTCCATACAAACAAGTGATAATATATCACATTTATCCGGGAGTCAAGTTCGTCTCTTTGCTGTACGATGTACTGACCTGTTCACGGACTTGCTCCTGTGCCCTTCATGCATCTGAAAATCAAGTTCCTCATCAATAAGTGATTCTATCACATAGGGCTTATTTTCAAATCAAATAAGTGAGTTTCTCACATCCTTTATACGGTCAAACGGATGATAAGCAGTATACTCACCGGTAAGATGAACTCTCGTGCATACCTTGATACGGGAATGTGTCGTGAGTGGATGTACACCGACAAGTAAGTATAACTCTTACCATAAATCATATCTCCTAATTATGATTACATCTGATAAGTTGAGCTTAGGTGGACAACAATACCGATAATTGTGGTAGAATACTTATCTAAAGCTTTAAACAGAAATCAGAAACCGTTTTGACAAAGACCGTAAGCTGGTAATGATTCTCTTACCTTGAAACTCGCAAAAAGATTGTTCATTGTACAAATTCTTTATGTTATTGTCTTTCGTTAGTTTACCGCACTTTAATTTGTGTTGTAGTGTAGGTTGTAAAACTTGTTTTGATTAGCCGATGGTTGGTATCTCAAAGTTTTCGGCCGGAAGCCTGAAATCTACTTCATAAAACGTCCTTGCACTTAAAAACTCAATCTAATGGAAATGGGTTCAATTAAACAAAATCTGTTCAGTGTGCAAAAATTTTCATGCCTTAATGAATTTGTGAAAAATGGTGTTAACGAAACCCCAAGTGTCGACGAAACCCCTTTCATGTCGACGAAACCCATGGTCAAAGTCAATTTTTCAAAATCAGTCAACATTTGGTCAACACTGGTTTGGTTATCGACGAAACCCCACGTTTCGTCGAGGTCACGACGAAACCCTATGGCCCTTTTATGTTTCGTCATGGGCTAATTGTTCAGGCCCAGTCCAAGCCCAAACAAGGGAGTTTCGTCGAGCCCACCTAGAGTTTCGTCGAAATGGAGGTTTCGCCGAGGTATGTCGGTATAAAAAGGGGTCCCTGCAGTTCATTTTTTCAAACTCATTCACTGTTCTTCTCCTTCAACACTCCAAACCCCATCTCTTTTACACCAAATCAAAATCGTGTGTTTTCTTTAAGATTTTTCATATAATCAAGGTATACAAATGTTGTACTACATGTTTCGAACCCTTAGGAACCCTGTGTGTTTGTCTGTTTGTGCGACAAACCCTCGGTCACCCCTCTTTGTTTGATTCTTGCATATGCATCCTTGATCCTTGTTTGTGTACTTGATAAAACACATAGATTTAGGATATATATGTTGATATATGTTTTGATTTTGGTTTGGGTTTTGAAACTCAAAACAGGGGATGTGAATTATTGGATGTTTAAACAAGTTTAAGTGTGGGTTTCGGTCAAAATGATGTCGATTTGTACACCGGTTTGTTTTCGGTGGGTTTGGGTATAAACAGAGTGTCAAAAATGTTGGTTTGATTGTGATCTGATCATTGTTTAAACCCCATATGGCGAAAACCCTAAATTTACGAAACCCTAATTTTGGCGAAACCCCCAATTTACTAAACCCTAATCATGATGAAACTCAATCTTGATGACGAAACCACCTGTGACGAAACCCCCTTGAAATGGATCCAGTTTCGTCGAAGTACTGTCGACGAAACTCTGCTGGTCAACGGTCAACTCTGACTTTAGTTGACCAAGGGAGTTTCGTCGTACATAAGGGAGCTTCGTCGTACATAAGGGAGTTTCGTCGAGATGAACGGGTTTCGTCGTCCATGCCTTAATGAAATTTTCAGTTTGATGTTTGTTCACAGAAGATGTGTATGTATATGTTAAATGTCAATTGGATACATGAACTTGTATTCATACATGTCTAAATGCATATGTGATACCATTGTTGCTTATTGTGGAAGCTTTCAGTTTCAGATGGCACCGAAAGAAGGAAAACGTAAGAAACCGACTAAGAAGGAAAATAAATCTGAGGAGCAGATCATGCCTGAGAAACGTCATAATCAGATTGCCTTTCTGGATCGTGAGGAAAAGATCTCTGAACTAAAAGATAACACTAAATGGATCAGGGAGTCGCGGATCAATCATGCTGTTACATTCTCCACGCCTGTGTACAAATCTCTCATTAAAGCCTTCTGGGATTCCGCAAGTGTTGTGCAAGTGGATGGAAAGGAAGTTATTCAGGGTCGTGTGAATGATTTGGATGTTATAGTCTCACCGGATATCTTGAACGATGTTTTACAGCTACAAGACCATCTGGATGCTCCATATTCTGTACCTATCATGTGTACGCTTGGATGTCTATTATGAATGAAGTGTACAGGCGATATTTTAAGCAATCAAATCAACAAGGGTGATCTGCCGTTGCGCTACAAGTTTCTATTACACGTTCTCATTCAGTGTCTTAGCAATAGACGTGCCGGATACGATATGGCAGGAAATGATCTAGTTGGTTTTATGGTGGCGTTGGTGCTAAACAAACCGTTTAGCATCTCAAAGTACATCTTCGCCAATATGAAGGAAAATATGACGAGGACTGGAAGTAGAATAACCGGGAACAAGTTCTGGATGTATCCACGGTTTCTTCAAATGATCATGAACGTTCAACATCCTGGTCTTCCGAAAGCCGACGACGACATTCTGAAGATAGAGCCTATGATCTTGAATTCTTTAAAGATAATCAAGAGTCTTGCTGCCAAGAGATACAAAGAAAGCGATCCTCCTAGAAAGTTAATCGGTGCTCTTGGGAAACCAGATTACTTTGCTCCGGCTGATGATAAATGGCGTCATGATGACAGCCAATCTGATAACGAAGAGCCGGATTTGAATAGAAAAAGGATTGAAAAGTTTGGTCCAGATCCAGTTGATTCTGATATGTCTGAAAGTGATAGTGAAGATGATGGCGATGATGGTGGCGATACAGGTGCCGTTGGTGCATCTAGTGCTGGTGCAGCTGGTGGTACATCAGCTGGCGACGACGAAGAGGATTCTGATTCGGACGATCATCTTATTGAGCCTGGATACAAAATGTATCTTGATGAACGTGGTGTTAAAAGATACAGGAAGATTAGACAGGAGGATGACGACCCAGAATACGTTCCTTCAGATACTGAAGCAGAACGTTTGAAGAAAAAGAAATAGGATGTCCATCAGAAGAAGAAAGCTAGAAGATACTTGGCTACCTCTGCATCCGTTCCTCAAGAGCCTATTCATGAAACTCCTGTGGTATCTTCAGCTCCTGAAACTCCAACAGTAATTCCTCAAGCTGCTCCACAAAGATCAATGGCTTCTGCAATTAGAGCGACTACATCTCAACCTATTTCTGAACGTCAAAGGATATTCTCGGAAATGTCTCAAGATGAAAAGAACAACTTCTTATTCTCTCAACTTGAAGTTGCTGCAGATCGTATACAAAGGCAAACCGATTTCATGAGGATCACGAAGAATGATCAACTCAATCAACTGGTGGAAATAAATACGTTGAAGTCCACTGTTAAACAACAACAAACTGTTATAGGACGCCAACAAGCCGAGATCGATCAACTTAAAGCAGAGAATGCACGTTTGAAAACTGCAGACGAGGTAAGAGAACAAAGCAGCTCTATACTTCAGAAGTTGGCTGAGGATCTAAAAGGAAGATGTGATTTCATGAAAGAGTGGTACGACTCTCGTAACACAACTATAGTTGACGGAGTCAAAAAGATCAATGCAGGCTATGAGTTCCTTTGAAAGCGCGTCGCTACTCTGTGGGATGATCGATGTAAGCAACAAGAAGTAATGAAGAAAAGGGATGATGATCCTGAAGATCAAGGGAATCCTGATCCTTCTGCTACATCACAACAGCCACCAGCCACTACATCTTCTGAAATCATTGCTGTTCAACCGTCAGCGATCGAATCTGCTCAAGGAACCTCCTCTGGAACAGTTGAAGAAATACAACAGATTAAAGGTGCATCTTCTGTTCCTAGCAGTGCTGATCTTGCATTGCAGGTTGTTCATCCTATCACTGGGGAATTACTTGAAGAAGGAGAAATTATCCAGGATCTTTCACATGAGCAATTGCTTGCTCTAAACGCAATGAAAGAGATTGATGATGCTGAGATTGATCGAATGCCTAGTGAGCCTGAATCTGCCGATATTGAAAATATTGAAGAAATCGTATTTGAAGGAAATGAGAAGAAGTCTTCGTTTGTTCATCGAGACGGGACTGAATTCGCTCCTTTCGATGAAGAATGGTTAAAAGAGAATGTGGACGTCATAGATGAGCATTTAAAGAACCGTGATACTTCTGAAAATGCCACAGATGCGTTCTCCGAGTGGCGAAAACAGTTCTTATCGAAGGTTTCCAAGCCTGTGCCAGATGTCGAACAAGTTGATTACTTACAGTTTGAGAAAGCGAAGCCGAGTGGAAGAATCCTTTGCTGGATGTTCGTTAAGGAAATACATTATGTTGCCATCAAAAGGGAATTCGGTATTCAATACTTTCGATCGTTGCTGAGCATACTATCTTTGCCGTTTTACGATGTTGCAGCATTGACGAAGATTGACCTCATTAATCGCTCAAACTTCGAAGGCGCAACTTTATTCGAACGGCTGATAAAGATGAACAAAAAGTCTGGCTGGAAAGACGAGTCGTACAAGCCTCAGTTCCCTATTTATCAACAGATCAAGTTTACTCTAGATCCAGCAACGAACACCGGGCGCTATAAGCTTGTGTATCAGCCCGCGAAAGTCGTAGATAAAATCCCATTAATGCCGATGCAGCAGAACTTTCTCAATGAAATGGCATTATGGTGCTATGACTCAGACACTCATGAAGCGGTAATCGTGTTTAGACGTGATCGTGAAAATTTCCGAATGTTGGATCCGATGTGGATCGTTAACATGTCCGCGTCCGACATCGACAAATTATATCGGCACGACATTTTCTACGAAGACAAGGACGCTCATCAAGCTTTGCGATTCCAGCGCGTCGCTTGCTTCTACTACTACCGAGGAATTCATGCGGGCAGTTCGTGGTCCGAACAACACTGAAGATAGAAGATTCAAAGACCGAAGACGAGTAACAGACAAGGGGGAGTTTGTTGGTGCACCTTTTTGTGTCTGTAACTAGTCTTTATTAGCGTTGTATTTTGTACGGTCTTTTACGTTTATCGAGTCTGTATTTGCTGTCGACCAAGTCGGATATCCTCCTATCCACTTGTGTCTGACAAGTTTGTCTCTTATTGATATTTAATGATATACGAACAATGCATGTTGCATGTAAGGGTATAAATGTCATTATTGAATGTTTATATGTTGTTGCTGTTTGCTGTCTGTTTGCAGCAAACAACACAGCTTTTGAAGCCTTCGACGAAACCCCCCCAGGTTTCGTCGAGTCCCTCATGACGAAACTCCCAAATGCCCAATTCAGAAGGTTTCGTCGTGAACAATGATGAAACCCCCTGGTTTCGTCGTCTGTTGGGTTTCTTCAGGACCAATGTCAGGACCAATGATGTTTCGTCGAGCCCACATATGGTTTCGTCGATGTTAGGGCCCAGGCTGCTATATAAACACTTTCTAGTTTCACTTTGAAACTAGATGAGAGCATACCCTGAGAGTTATTCTGTAAAACTGTGTGTGTATCAGTTGTTCTTGGTTCTCATCCCATTTAATCAATAGATTGCGTTTCATTGGTTATACCTTGTCTGTTATTAACTGTGTTTGATTTGGCATCGTTACGGGGATTCCGCACCGGTGACATTGTTTGTTATAAACAAAGGTTTGGTTTTCGTTATCGATCCTCATATTTCGGGACCTACAACCATAAATTAGTTTATATTGAAAGAGTATACACTCTAAAATTGAGTTACAAATTTAATTAGTTAAGCTAATTTAGAAAAATATATAAATTAATTAGAATTGTATATATACCTATATGCCCTTATATTAATATTAATTATAAAAATTAATAAAGAATTTTTATTGATTTAAAACTTATTCTTTCTATTCTTATAAAAAAATATTATTCTCATTTAAACAATTAAACCCTCCACTACTATATATGTATTTAACAAGTAGCATTAAAAGACATTTAAAGGTAATATTAAACAAGAATATATTTAGAGTTTATTTTATTTCATATTATTATTATTATTATTATTATTAATTAATTAATTAATTAATGTCACTTAACATGACCTCATATATATACTTTTGCATACTTTAATTCCGATTCCGAATCCTGCGTTAACATTATGAATACTCACACACCTTCGTTTACCCCATGTAGAGTGACCATGGTGTTCCGTCCTCCAACTCTTCAAACTCTTCATGGGATTAACAAAGGAAGCTTTGCAAAACGTGAGTACACTCGAACACCCTTTTTACACTTTACACTTTTGGGTGCAATATGTTTAACCTATCAAATTACAGATTCACAATCATACATTATGCAAACACAAACAATCCATACATGCATGCTTAAAATATGTGATACTTGATATGTATTCTTGGAACATTCTTATGTGATTCACTTATCATTAACTTCGTACGAGCCTCCCCTTAACATGTATAGCGCTATAGGAGTAACGCACTACCCATATTCTTGAGGTCATGTTAAGTCTTTAATTCATGCGGTAATCAGACGGTTGACTTGTAAAATTGCATGCCTTGATACATTAATCTAGTTAACTATTTTTGCCATGCGGATCGTTTAATCACTTTTTACATATTTATGCTATATTAAACTTGTGTACTCGCCAATGATTTTCTATTGAACTATACTTTTAAACATGTTGCAGGTTGATGATGTTGATGTTGATGAAATCTAGTAGGGACGATGTAACACCCCAACCCGGAAGGGCTGACGTGTCACAATAACAGTGATATCATAAACAAAAGTCATAATTCCATTTATTTATTTGACAAGGATACAACCATTTAACAACGAAACTTAAGATTTATATACAAGCAGACACAATCAATTTTATTAACTAACATCTTCAGATTTATTCCTAAGCTTTATTCTTCTCTCTTTCCCCCGCCCAAGATAACCTGCTGACCTGAAAATACAAAATTTATACGGAATGAGCCGAATGCTCAGTACGGAATTATAGGCTCAAAGAACATATAACGCTTTATGCAAAACTTATATAATGCAAGAACATAATTTCATAATCATATCTTACGGATGTACCCATGAGCAAACTGAAAACGTGATAATACACAGGTAGCTACTCCTGCATACTTATCACACGAGATGGCCAGTTGGCATACCTGTTATCCATCTCATTAACTTAAATTCTAGGATCGATCCATACGCCTCCTAGTAGCTTTGTACCACACTTGTACCTAGGGACGCCGTGAACTAATCTCTCCGTCACAGATGGAGCACATGCTGTTGATGCCGCAACAACATGCTCGTGGGACACTCCACGAGAAGCGATACTCAGGGTATCAGAGTACAAATGGTCTTATTCACATAACTTATAAAACTTATTTTCAGAACAGAACAGAACTTATTTTCATAACACAACAGAACTTATATTGGAACATGCGATAATGAGTACAACTAACAGAAAACTATCGCATGACATGAACTAAATCAAATGATTAGAATAGGAATCGAACGGACTGTCAAATGAATCGATAATCAAAGACGTGAGGAGTTTTAAATATATAGTAATTTAATGGGTTATAACAATTTGAATATGAAGCAATAAAGAGTGGGGTAGGATCCGTACCTTTAAAGTGAAGCTACCTTGTGATAATATTTCAGATTTATACAGGCAGAGTTTAGACTATAGATTTGTCTTTTAACCTAATTTAAATAACATGCACACAACTAGGTTAGTAACTTAATACAGCCTTTACGATAACTCACGATATCAATTTCTCACAACGAATGACAAAGTGCGATACTTCATCCATCGAATTAACGATGATCCGTCAAATTAATGACGAACGACAAAGTACAATACTTTATCCATCGAATTAATGATGATCCGTCAAATTAATGACGAACGACAAAGTACAATACTTTATCCATCGAATTAACGATGATCCGTCAAATTAATGACGAACGACAAAGTACAATACTTTATCCATCGAATTAATGATGATCCGTCAAATTAATGACGAATGATAAAGTATAACCCTAATGTGGGCAGCACTTAAACATCAATTGGATATATTGATCAATCGGACAATGAATCGTAATAGCGATCGAGTTATTACCCTGTTCTGCAGCACCCCGCTACTCTTAATTTGTGTTTAGTGTGTGTTAGGAGAGTAATCAGACAATAACTCGACGAAATTTTGGAGTTTCTTCGTCGTTCAAGTGCCCAGATTCAAGTGCCAACCTCTGCTATTTATACACGAATTTGAGCTAGCTTACGGACCGTAAGCTTACCAACGTTACGGTCCGTAAGTCATCATACGGACCGTAAGCTTGGTAGTGTTGCGGTCCGTAAGGCTCCATAATAGGCTATAGGGTAGCCACGTTTGGAACTAGGCCTGGTGAGTCGATAATTTTCATAAATTCTACTTGGACAGCACGTAATTAGGATAATCATCATGTAGGGAATACCCCCCCTGAGTTTTAGGGGCCCTAATCCTGATTCTGAAAATTCTGAAATTTCTAGGGTTTGTATGGAATTACTTGGGTGTCTTAATTAGGGTTTCCTATGGGTTAATTTAATAAAATAATTAGGTCTTTTAATATTATTAGTTTATTATGATTTTAAATTTTCGGTTATTACAACTATTACCCCCTTAAAAGAAATTTCGTCCTCGAAATTTTGCACATAAGAATATAACATATCGCATAAATAACGGAAACGAAACTTTTATAGCAGAGTTACTAACTTATATAACAAGAATCTCCTACTTAAATATACTTAATCATAACTAAGATATATAATCACATAAGGCAAAGCATGAATGACCACAACCAGAAACAAATGAGCATAAATCAAAGAGCAAGATTTACCGTTACTCGACTAAAATTCTATTGCTAGAATAGATTGGGGTATAGCGAACGAATTGATTCTTCAGATTCCCATGTTGCTTCGCGTTCAGAGTGATTTTTCCAAAGGATTTTAACAAACGGAATTACTTTCCTACGCAAAACCCTTTCTTGTCGATCTAAGATGGCTTCTGGTTCCTCTTCGTAGGACAAATCCTCGTGAATTGTAAGTAACGGATAACTAATGACATGAAGTGGATGATAATTATATCCTCTTAACGAGGAGACATGAAAAACGTTATGAATGTGAGAGAGCTGAGGAGGTAATGCCAGTCGATATGACACTTCTCCAATTCTTTCAAGGATTTCAAACGGACCGATGAAACGGGGACTAAGCTTCCCTTTAATTCCAAATCTACGAACGCCACGCCAAGGTGATACCTTTAAGAATACGTGGTTGCCAATTTTAAATTCGAGTGGTCGTCTATCTTGATCTGCATAGCTCTTTTGTCTGCTCTGAGCTTCTTTCAGTTTTTCTCGTGCCAGAGTGACTTTTTCATTTGTAATCTGAACTAGTTCTGGCCCTTCAATAATCTTTTCTCCAACTTCATCCCAGCAGATCGGTGCACGACATTTCCGACCATACAAAAGCTCAAAAGGTGCCATGCCAATACTTGCTTGCCAACTATTGTTGTAAGCGAATTCAACAAGACATAGATATTCATCCCAGTTTCCAGACCATTCAAGTGCACATGCTCGGAGCATGTCTTCTAAGGTCTGGATCGTACGTTCTGACTGCCCATCTGTTTGTGGATGGAATGCCGTACTAAACTTCAGTCGTGTACCCCAAGCTGCCTGAAAACCTTTCCAAAATCGTGAGGTGAAACGTGGGTCTCTATCGGAAACAATGGAAGATGGTGTGCCATGGAGTCGAATAATTTCTTGAAGAAATATTTCGGATAACTTATTAACCGAAAATCCTTGCTGAATCGGTAGAAAATGTGCTGACTTTGACAATCTATCGACAACAACCCATACAACATCATTTTTCTTGAAAGTCTTAGGCAAACCGGTAACAAAATCCATTGTGATCTCATCCCACTTCCATATGGGAATATCCAATGGCTGCAACAGACCGCTTGCTCGTTTGTGTTCAATTTTCACTTGTTGGCAAGTGAGGCATTTACTTACGTATCGAGCAACGTCTTCCTTCATGCCATTCCACCAGAAGTTCTGTCTTAAATCTAGATACATCTTGGTAGATCCTGGGTGAATTGAAAATGGCGAGCTATGAGCTTCGGCTAACAATGACTCACGAAGGCTGGAGTCATCGGGTACACAAAGTCTTTTACCGCACCAAATCACCCCATGATGGTCTATACTAAATTCAGATTGCTTACCCACCTCAAGATTTTGCACAATTGCCCAAAGTTCTCCATCTTGCTTTTGTGCATCTTTAATCCGTGATATGAGGTCGGGTTCAATCTGCATTCTAGCTAGATATCCATCAGATTTACTAATCTGAAGCCAAATGTTCATTCTTTCGAGATCCCTCCTAATACGAGGCTGAATTTGTAAGCAAGATATAGTCCCGGAATTCTTTCGGCTCAATGCGTCAGCTACAACATTGGCTTTGCCTGGATGGTATTGAATATTTACGTCGTAATCTTTTAAAAGTTCTAACCACCTTCTTTGCCTCATATTTAGCTCCTTCTGAGTAAATATGTACTTGAGGCTCTTGTGGTCGGTAAAGATGTCACAACTTTCACCATACAGATAATGTCGCCAAATCTTAAGTGCAAAAATGACTGCGGCTAATTCTAAATCATGTGTAGGGTAGTTAACTTCATAAGGCTTCAACTGACGGGAGGCATAAGCGATAACCTTCCCATGTTGCATTAGCACACAACCTAATCCTTTCTTTGAGGCATCACTATAGACTTGGTAACCTCCTGATCCAGAAGGGAGAGCGAGTATCGGGGAGGATACGAGTCGTTTCTTCAATTCTTTAAAGCTTTTCTCTTGTTCCTCATTCCATGAGTACTTCACCCCTTTCCTTAGGAGTTTTGTGAGTGGTAAAGCAATTACCGAGAATCTTTCAACAAATCTTCGATAATAGCCAGCAAGACCCAAGAAACTTCTTATTTCGGTAAGAGAAGTAGGTCTTGGCCATTTTGTAATAGCTTCAACCTTTGTTGGGTCTACCATAATTCCCTCTGCTGATACGACATGACCCAGAAATGCCACTTGGCTAAGCCAAAAGTCACATTTGGAAAACTTAGCGTACAACTTCTCATGTCGCAAGGTTCCAAGTACTGCATGTAGATGTGCTTCATGCTCTTCGTGACTCTTAGAATACACTAGAATGTCATCGATAAAGACAATAACGAATTTGTCTAAGAATTTGTGAAATACGCGATTCATCAAATCCATAAAGACTGCAGGTGCATTAGTTAGCCCAAAGGGCATAACCAAAAATTCGTAATGACCATATTGAGTACGAAAGGTAGTTTTGGGAACATCATCATTCTTGATCTTTAGCTGATGGTATCCGGACCTCAGATCAATTTTTGAAAAGAACTGAGCCCCCTGAAGTTGATCAAAGAGATCATCAATGCGAGGCAGAGGATACTGATTATGAATAGTAATCTTGTTTAGCTCTCGGTAGTCAATACATAAACGCATGCTACCGTCTTTCTTCTTCACAAATAAAACCGGAGCACCCCAAGGTGAAACACTAGGTCTTATGAATCCTAGATCTAACAATTCTTGCAATTGTTCCTTCAACTCCTTCAGTTCCATCGGGGCCATACGGTATGGAGCTTTAGAAATAGGTTCGGCACCAGGGATCAAGTCGATGGTGAATTCTACCTGACGGTCGGGTGGTAATCCTGGTAGTTCATCCGGAAATACATCAGGATACTCACGAACAACGGAATGGCTATCGATACTCTTAACACTAGCAGAAGTATCCTTAATCGATGCTAGGAATCCAGCACAGCCGTTGGATAAGAATTTTCGAGCCTTGAGCGCAGAAATAATCTTAAGAGATTTATGAGCTTGAGTTCCCTGATATATAATATCAGGATGATGAAGATCACCGAAAATAACACGGCGAGAATGACAATCTATAGTTACACGATGTCTAGACAACCAATCGATTCCTAGAATAACATCAAAGTCACACATATGTATTGGAAATAGGTCGGCCTTACACACAATAGATTCAATACTGATCGGACAATCTTTATATACGGAAGTGATTACGGATGAATTTTCCATAGGAGTGGAAATGGTTAAAGTATGATTTAAGAGAGTTGGTTTTATCGGAAGGTACTTAGTAAACGAATGGGATACTAAAGAATGAGTCGCTCCTGTGTCGAATAACACATAGATACTACGTTTACCAAGCTGAAGGGTTCCAGATACAGTACCTGGAACATTAGCAGCATCAGTAGCAGAAAGTGCGAAAACTCTTCCTCCAACATTGGGTTGGTTATTCTTCCTAGTATCTTTCTTAGGACATTCCTTGATCATGTGTCCAGTTTGGCCACATCTAAAGCATGCTCCTGTACTTCGGTGACATACGCCCTGATGTCGCTTGCCACAAGTATTACATAAAGGATATGTAATCTGATTCGGGTTTATATGTTGATTTAGTGGTTGAGCTCTAATAGGTTCTGCATACAACTGAATCTGGTTTTGAGCAGACCTCTGGTTTTGCAGTTTCGGTTGCCATGGACGTGCCTGATTTCCAGAGTTTTGATTTCCTTGCACTTTGCGATCTTGATGCTGTGGCGTAGTGGATGATTGGCCGTTTTCTTGCTTAATTTGTCCTTCCCTATTTCTCTTCTTATTATCCCCAGTTCGAGATAAGAATTCTTTCCTTTCGAATTCAAAAGTTTTGATTGCATCGGCAACTTCGGTGATGTCCTTAAATTTCATGTACATGATTGATTTCCGGATTCGATCATTGACTGCCCACTTGCATTTCTCTGCCTGGGCTTCTGCCGATCCTGCAACGTTTCCTACAATACTAGCCAACCTTGCAAATCTAGTAATGAACTCAGAGGCTGGTTCATCACTCCCCTGTCGAATCACAGCATACTCCCTGATATAAGCTTCTTTATCGGCGGTTGAAAAATACTTGTCGTAAAAGATATTACGAAAGTCGACCCATGAAAGATTAGTGTCAAAATCATCCCCTCCTTTGACTTGCTTATATCCTTCCCACCAAGTTTGTGCGTCATCTTCAAGTTTGTAGGTAGCCAATCTAACTTTGTATTGTTCCGGAACTCCAAGAACTCCGAAGATCTTTTCAATATGAGCTATCCAGTTTCTTGCTTCTACTGGATTAGTAGCGTGACTAAAGGATTTCGGCTTTTGTTTTTGGAATTTACTAATCCATATATCTATACTATAGGTATTATGGTTCGTGGCATTCTCCCGAATTTCTTCACCAGAGATTAGATTCGTGTTATTACGTTCTGGATGACGAGTTTGTTGAATAACGGCCTCAGCTGTTTGAGCAACGAGATTTGGAAGCAACCCGGCAACAGCCTGGTTGATAGCATTAATTACGCTTGGATCGACTGGAGTCTCATTCGAAGAAGTGTTGTTACGTACAGGGTTAGTACGATTACTCCTACGTAGCGGACGACGAGGAGGCATATCTATACGAATAAATACAGGAATTAAACCAAATAAGAGACCAAGTTGAATCCTATCATAGATATCTACCCATTCCTCACAGGTTTTAATTACTATCTTCAAGTTTTCTACAGGAAAGAGCCTTTGCTCTGATACCATAGCTGTAACACCCCAACCCGGAAGGGCTGACGTGTCACAATAACAGTGATATCATAAACAAAAGTCATAATTCCATTTATTTATTTGACAAGGATACAACCATTTAACAACGAAACTTAAGATTTATATACAAGCAGACACAATCAATTTTATTAACTAACATCTTCAGATTTATTCCTAAGCTTTATTCTTCTCTCTTTCCCCCGCCCAAGATAACCTGCTGACCTGAAAATACAAAATTTATACGGAATGAGCCGAATGCTCAGTACGGAATTATAGGCTCAAAGAACATATAACGCTTTATGCAAAACTTATATAATGCAAGAACATAATTTCATAATCATATCTTACGGATGTACCCATGAGCAAACTGAAAACGTGATAATACACAGGTAGCTACTCCTGCATACTTATCACACGAGATGGCCAGTTGGCATACCTGTTATCCATCTCATTAACTTAAATTCTAGGATCGATCCATACGCCTCCTAGTAGCTTTGTACCACACTTGTACCTAGGGACGCCGTGAACTAATCTCTCCGTCACAGATGGAGCACATGCTGTTGATGCCGCAACAACATGCTCGTGGGACACTCCACGAGAAGCGATACTCAGGGTATCAGAGTACAAATGGTCTTATTCACATAACTTATAAAACTTATTTTCAGAACAGAACAGAACTTATTTTCATAACACAACAGAACTTATATTGGAACATGCGATAATGAGTACAACTAACAGAAAACTATCGCATGACATGAACTAAATCAAATGATTAGAATAGGAATCGAACGGACTGTCAAATGAATCGATAATCAAAGACGTGAGGAGTTTTAAATATATAGTAATTTAATGGGTTATAACAATTTGAATATGAAGCAATAAAGAGTGGGGTAGGATCCGTACCTTTAAAGTGAAGCTACCTTGTGATAATATTTCAGATTTATACAGGCAGAGTTTAGACTATAGATTTGTCTTTTAACCTAATTTAAATAACATGCACACAACTAGGTTAGTAACTTAATACAGCCTTTACGATAACTCACGATATCAATTTCTCACAACGAATGACAAAGTGCGATACTTCATCCATCGAATTAACGATGATCCGTCAAATTAATGACGAACGACAAAGTACAATACTTTATCCATCGAATTAATGATGATCCGTCAAATTAATGACGAACGACAAAGTACAATACTTTATCCATCGAATTAACGATGATCCGTCAAATTAATGACGAACGACAAAGTACAATACTTTATCCATCGAATTAATGATGATCCGTCAAATTAATGACGAATGATAAAGTATAACCCTAATGTGGGCAGCACTTAAACATCAATTGGATATATTGATCAATCGGACAATGAATCGTAATAGCGATCGAGTTATTACCCTGTTCTGCAGCACCCCGCTACTCTTAATTTGTGTTTAGTGTGTGTTAGGAGAGTAATCAGACAATAACTCGACGAAATTTTGGAGTTTCTTCGTCGTTCAAGTGCCCAGATTCAAGTGCCAACCTCTGCTATTTATACACGAATTTGAGCTAGCTTACGGACCGTAAGCTTACCAACGTTACGGTCCGTAAGTCATCATACGGACCGTAAGCTTGGTAGTGTTGCGGTCCGTAAGGCTCCATAATAGGCTATAGGGTAGCCACGTTTGGAACTAGGCCTGGTGAGTCGATAATTTTCATAAATTCTACTTGGACAGCACGTAATTAGGATAATCATCATGTAGGGAATACCCCCCCTGAGTTTTAGGGGCCCTAATCCTGATTCTGAAAATTCTGAAATTTCTAGGGTTTGTACGGAATTACTTGGGTGTCTTAATTAGGGTTTCCTATGGGTTAATTTAATAAAATAATTAGGTCTTTTAATATTATTAGTTTATTATGATTTTAAATTTTCGGTTATTACAGACGACATAGAAACGCATCTAGAAATATTAGATTTTGTTATTTTAGTATTAATGAACTTAGTTGTACTTTGAATTTCCAAAAGTTGTACTTTGATTCTTGTAATGTATTTGATGATGATTATCTATGAAATGAAATTGGTTTTGAATTAATTATTGCCACAATAGTGTTATGATGTCTCGGGCAATCTATTCCTCTCACTCCGATATTTCAGCCATCGGTTGGGGTGTGACAGATAATCAGTCTTCATTTATACACATAAACTATTAGTGTTTTGATCTGATGATGACAAATAGGTACAAGTCATAAAAGTTTTTGAGAAACACCATAATCTGTCATCAAAACCTAAGGATTCGTCATTAACTTAATATATATGTATATACGACTATAAGAAAAAAAAAAACAAAACAGGTGCAACATCATAACGAGAAATTATAAAAAAATACAACAAATTAAGATTATATAATGTCACCATAATGGTATGATTTTTTGAGAAGTGGATTCTCGAAGGCGGGTTGCTAAAGAATATGGACACAATCTATAATGTCGGGCTCTGTTCATAAATCATGACAACTATCTATTAGTTAGCATAGTAACATTTCCATGGCATTCTAAATATACTCATCTTTTTAAGAATATCTTTTGAATCTTAAATATCCCTCTCATACGTCGTTTGGGAATGCCTCGGAGCAATTCTTATATTCTAGAGCTCCTAGTAACATATTTTTTCGTCCAAACATTTTCATTCCCGTAACCAACCAAAGTATTACGAACGAACTCTATATTTCTTTGTGCCTAAGAGCATTCAAAGTAGGTCCCTTGTACTTCCCTTCATTTTTAAAATCCAAGATAAATGTCTAAAAATCATCATTTTTCACTCCACATCAGAATTACCATGTCTGTATCCCAATTTATAATTTGAAAAATGGCTATATGAAAAGCTATTATTTACCGTCCATCAAATTAGTGTAAGTGTATAAAAACGAGAAATATAATATAATAAGTGCTTTTGAGCATGATAAACATAAAAATGTTGGGACATGGGAGGTTTTTAAAATAGGAGATAAATTTTGATAATTATAATTTTTAGTTAAATTATAGGTAGAAAATGTTGAAGTTGCTATAATTGCTCTAATGCTAAACCTAGAAAATCTAAATTTGTTTTTTTTTTATTTATTATCATTATTTAAAAAAAAAATTCCTAATAACGTGCTTACTTTTCTTTGGAAGTTCCAGCGACTGGGTATCCTCATTATCACCATTAGTGTGAATGTATGGATCAAGTACTTTACTGGTGTGTTATTATTAAGCTCTTTTGGAATCATAGCTTTTATATTTCCCCTTGTATGGACAATTTCGGTAGCTTTGGGAGTTCCAGCGACTAGAAGAATTCTAGAGCATCGGCACAAGGAGTTTTGCAAATTAGATTTAACTCACCAAGAGATAAACTTCTCGTCCAAGGAACTCGTACATTATGTCAAGAAGTACTGGATGATGGCACAAACCGGTAATCCCCAATTCGTGATTGCTTGTTCACCGGTTTCTTATGCTCTAGGGGTTTTGTGCTTATTTACCGTTATTTATGTAAGTATTTTTTTAGTGCACCATATGAGGTATACATCAAATTTTTGGTATGGAAAATCAGATTATAAGTGGTCAAGCTATGCCATTTATGCTGTGCAATTATTTGGGATTGTAGTAGGTTGTATAGCACCCCTTTTTAGATCTTTCACTGTTATGATCTATTTCTAACACCAAAAGACCGAGCTTGAACTATCTACATTACAAGAAAAAACCCCTATAGGGACAAATCTTTAGAGACAATACAGGTCCTCTCTATAGATCACCCTATAGAGAGCACGTGTCGTTTCTATAGGAGTTTCGTGCTTTTTAAGATAGGTGGCCTTATAGGGACGACATATCATCTCTATAAGGTGAAAATATATATTTTTTTTTTTTTGCTTTTTTTATTCTCTAGTTTGTTGAATTAGAAACTCTAAAAAAACGTTTTAACTTATAGAGACGACATGTTGTCTCTACAACTTTAAATACTTTTCTTTTAATTTTATTTTATTAATGGTCAATATATATGAAAATTAAAAAAAAAACTAAAAAATAAAGTTTAACTTATAGAGACGACATGTCGTCTTTAAAAAGTTTGACTAGTCAAAAATAATTTTCATTTAGGCGGAAAAACTTTCCACCATTCGAAATTTGATTAGAAAAGAAGAGTCTTAACATATAGAGACGATATGTCGTCTCTATAGGAAAAAAATAATTTTGTTTTGGTTTTTAGTTTTGATTAATAAATAATTAAAAATATAAAAAAAGTTATTCGCATATAGAGACGACATGTTGTCCCTATCAGCCCAATTAAGTTTATTAATTTACTCTTTTTTAACTAAAAATATATATATTTAAACCTATAAAAACGACATGTCCTCTCTAAAATGTTTGAAAGGTAAAAAAAAATCATTCAGGAGGGAAAATTTCCCGCCATTCTATAAAAATTTCAAAAAAAAAATAAACTAACTTATAGAAATGGCATGTCTTCTTTAAAATGTTTGAATGGTAAAAAAATTCATTTAGGAGGCAAAATTTCCCACCCTTCCATAACAATTAAATAAAAGAAAATAACCTATACAAAGGACATGTCGTCTTTAAAATGTTTGATTGGTAAAAAAAATTCATTTCGGAGGCAAAATTTTCCACAATTCCATAAAAAATGAAAAAAGAGTTAACAAACATATAGAAAGGACATGTCGTCCCTATATGGAAAAATAATTTTGTTTGTTTTTTATTCTTTATTAATAAATAATTAAATATAAAAAAAATCATATGTAGAGACGACATGTCGTCCCTGTAGACAAGAATAACCTATAGAGACGATATGTCGTCCCTATAAGTAAATATAATTTTGTTTTGTTTTTTATTCTTTATTAATAAAAATTAAATTAAAAAAAAAGATATTTACCTATAGACACGACATGTCGTCTCTATAAGACCGTGGGGTATGGTGGGGCTTGGGTTAGGGCATGAGTTGACACGTGGCTTGGGGGGGGGGGGGGGCAGACATTGGCTGACCCACATTCAACACGGTATGGTGGGGCGGGGGTTTGGGGCGTGGGTTTGGTGGGCTTCGCTGGGCTATTTGAATATTTTTTAAAACAACAAATTTAATTTTTTTAATATTTTTAAATAAAGAAAATTACATAAAAAAATTCGTAACGTTTATATTTGTTTTTTTTATCTCTTCTCTCATCTCCAAGACTAGTTGCAACTCGTCACCCTCTAGGTTTGAATGCAAGCAATGCATTTGTTACAATGTCGGCTTCGGTTTCACCACTTTTTGGGTTTTGCTTTGCTTTATTTAAACAACCACTATATTTTGTAAGTTGGCCGGTAATTTCGCTCCACTTCGAGGATAAGCTATCGGTTTCACGATAAGCCTCCTTTCCTAATTCTTCATGGAATAATCTACTAACCGCTTTCCACAAGTGGGTTCGATGTTGAGAATTTCCTATTTTAATAAAAACAATATTTAATATATTACAAAGTTATATAAAAAATAACCATCAATAAAAACAAAGTTTAAGAATACCTAAACTTGGATGTTGAGATTGTTGACACCAAGCCCTCGCCAATGCAAGTTCTTCAGCAACAACCCATTTTTGTTGTTTTCGTTTGACGATTTCAAGTGCTTTCTCCGCCTCGGTTTTTTTCTTATGACTTCTCTTTTTGATGGGTTTCGATGCGGAAGGACCATCGTTGGGTGGTTGAGTTTCGGGGACGGTTTCGGTTTGTGAAAGGTCGATGGAGGTTGGTGAAAGGTTGATGGGCGTTTGTGTAAACGGGGTAGGTATCGAATCATCGGTGTGTGGGAAGTTAGTATACAAACGATTCCCAAGATACGATGCATAACTCGCTTCAACGGGCATAGAAGAGTGTATGAAAAATGGACGAGGCATTGGACGATTGGGTGGTGGGCTAGGATTATTTTCTTGGAATGCATACGGGTTGTTCGGATCATAAGCACGGTTATGAGGATGCCTTTTTTCGTTTTGTAGAAGGAGAATTGAAGATGATTATAGAAGATGTGGTTGAATGTGGTAAAAAATGGAAGAAAAATGTGAGTTTTATAGTGAAAAAATATATATATATTTTTTTAACATAGCCGTTGGCCAACGGCTAGTTTGGTTTGGCCATTGAGAGCCCGCCATGTCAGCTTGTCAAGACCGCCCCACGCCCGGCTTGAAACCCAAGCCCGGCTTGAAACCCAAGCCCTAAGGGCCACGCCCCAACACCCGGGGTGGTGGCTTGGCGTTTTTCCCCAACCCAAGCCCCATACCCCAGTCTAAGCCAAATTAACTATTTCTTATTTTATTCCAGATTTAAAAAAAAAAAAAAATACTCAATTATATAATTATCATTTTATTAAGTAATTAAGAATTAGGTTCTATAATAAAATTATTCGCGACACACTAGCTGCTACTCCTCTCGATTGCACCACCTCCCCCATCGCACCACCTCTGCAATAACCGTCCCACCTCCACCGTCGCACCGCCTCCATCGTAGCCGTCCCACCTCAACGTCGCACACTCGCATCACCTCAGTTTCTCCTACATCCAAACTATATATTAACAAGCTTCAGGTGAATTGATATTGTTTTTTCGTTGAGCAATCGTAACTTGATATGTTGATTGTTGTTTTAAGCATGAAATCGATCTAGATTAGGCAATTGTTTTAGGTTTGTAGTTCAATTTTCATCTTTTTTTTTGTCTATATTCCTTTTGTAATTACTAGAATCGACATTATTAGTGATTTCTGTTCGAGTTATTGAGCTTGAAATTACACATTATCATCGACTATCACTTCATTTTACACAAATTTGCTACTCTAGGGTTTGATATTATGACTCTGTGAATCTATTTGCGGTTGATTTCAATAGGCTTCAAGTAATCTAATTGCAACTGATACTTTTTATTCGTTGAGTTTATCGCAATTTGATATGTTGAGTTATTGGAGCTTGAAATTACACATTATCATCGACTTATTAGTGATTCTGTTGAGTTATTTGACCCATTTTGACAATATGTTTGTTGCTGAGGTGGTTTTGGTAAATCAACTACACCAGAACCCCGGTTTACAACACTTTTGAAATCAGTGGCGGACCCAGGATTTTTTTCCTGGGGGTGCGGAAATTTTTTAAAGATTTTAGACCCCTAGCTATATAAAACAAATCGGTTCATAGCGGGTCGGATCGGGTCGGGTCATGTAAAACAAGTAAAAACAAACAAACAAAGTTTAATGGCGTGTCAAATCAGATCGGGTCGGGCCCATTTCAATTCTCAAACAATCAAACCCTAGTTCCTAACTTCCTATCACATTAACAAACAAAAAAACATCAAAGTTCAAATCATCTCTACTTTTATTTCTCTTAATCATTCAATAAAAGAATAAAAAAACTTATCTATAACATACCTTGGTCTTTAACTAGAATAATCCGGCGAAAAAAAGTGGTTCAACCCCTTTCCTCTTGAGAAATCGCGCCATAACTTCCCTACTCATTGTTCATTCCTAATCCTATCACATACAAAATGAACCAAGGATCTTCAAGTGTTCAACCATAGCCCATGTTCCATAATTTTCAATTTAAAAATTTGAATTTCAAGCCCTAGTAATTATTATTTGCCAACCAACAATTATATAATCAACAAACATGTTTGCCAAGTGAGGCAGAGGGAAGGCGGGAGTCGCTGGCAAGTGGCAGCAATTTGGGTTTTTTTTTTTTAATTACGTGGACGGGTTTGTTTAACAAAACTAGTAGTTGGGTTGGGCTTGAATGGGTATTAAGTTATTGGGCTTGATGGATTAAATTTAAGTTTTATTAAAGGGGTTAGTAGGCTAACTTGTTTACATAATTTGATCGGGTTTCAATCCGTGTTCACAATTTTTTTACATAAATTCCTAACATTTTTTTCTAAGGGGTGCGGTCGGAATTTTTCAAGGGCTGCGGACGAAAATTTCAAAGGGGTGCGGTCTGGATTTTTCGCGAAAAATACCACTAATTTTTTTTTCAAGGGGTGCGGCCGCCCACCCACCCCATAACTTGGGTCCGCCCCTGTTTGAAATCTTAAAGAGAATGACATCATCAACTTTGATAGTGTGTTTTTTTTTCTTTAAAACAAATTGCTTCAAAAGATTTCACTGTTACTGGTGATTATAGTTTTATGTTTTTCTTCTTCGCACGTAAGGTGTTCGACGAAATGCCTAGGTGATTTCTTCGGGGTTTTTTAGCGTAGCGGTTCAATTACCTTTTGACCCATCAACTGCGACTCCTTTTGGATTGGGTTTTCTTTATTTGTGGTGGCGTACCCGACATTATCTAAGTGTCGACTCCGGTTACTTAGTTTTGTTATGGTTGGTTCTATTGGTAGCGGTTTCTGGCCTTGTCCTTTCCGACAGTTTCATTATTGCCCCGATGGTTTGGCGGGGGCTAAGGGATTCCCAAGGTTAATGGCACATATCAAGAGTCACCATTTGGGCTCAGACGAGAGGAAAGATTCTTTGAGATGTGCAATTGCTGACGATCTTAATCTTTTTACCTCTGTTTGTGAGGCTTTGAAGGTGTCCGGACAATGGTTATGTGGTGAGTGTGTGTGCCCTCATGCTTTCAGTCGGGCGTGCCACCATGAGGATACGGTTATTCGGTTTGTGCCAGGTGAGAGAGATGAACAGGGATTTATTGTTAGCATCACTAGACCCGGTGTTGAAAACATTGATACCTCGTCGGAAGAGTTGGGTGTAGATATTGCTTTGCTTGACCATGTTTTCTCTCTCCCCATCAAGACTATTAAGAGTATCCCCCTTAGTTGTCGTATGGCATTTGTCTAAGTCTTAACTGCAGCTTTGGACAAGGTGGTTACTATGCCTGACTCTGTTGAGGCATGGGTTCGACTTTTGATATTACCACGTTGCACCTTGCGGGTGTTCAAGCCTATTGGTCGTCAGGACAAGAGGTCGGGCAATAGGAAGACGGGCCAATGCCTTAGCATCCAGCGGTCTTTGGCTCAGTGGGGTGATCGTGAGGGTTTTGCCACTCTTGTCCAGTCGTTGTTTGATCAACCCGCGAGGGGGGTTACGGATGGAATCAAAAAGGGCACTGGGAATGATAATGAGTGCGGGGGGACCAATGTGAAACAATGTTTACGTAAGGTTGCTGATGGTCATTTCACTGCAGCGGTTAAGGTTTTATGCTCCTCGGGGGTCGCCCCTCTCAATAAGAATACTCTGGAGGCTTTAGTGGCTAAGCACCCATGTATGCCCCCTCCTTCCATGTCTGCCTCCTTGCCTTCTGAGTCTCCTCTTGTGGTGGAGTTCGATTGTGTGCTCGGGTGTATTAAATCTTTCTCCAAAGGTACGTCGTGCGGGAGAGACGGCTTAAGGGCCCAACATCTTTTAGATGCTTTTTGCGGGGATGGGTCTGTGATTGCTGATAGCCTGCTTAGGGCTACTTCAGCTACGGTTAGTTTGTGCTTGGGGGGGAGGTGCCCAAGGAGTCTGGCGGAGTTTGTTGCTTCTGCTCCTCTTACACCTCTTTTCAAACCGGATAATGGGATTCGGCCTATCGCTGTTGGGTCGATTTGGAGGAGGGTGATCTCCAAGGTGGCCATGAAAGGTGTTGGGAAGGAGATGGCCAAATACCTTGGCGATTTCCAGTTTGGGGTAGGGAATCCGTGTGGGGCAGAGGACGTTCTTCATAGTGCGAACAGGTTCCTTAATGAGTACCACCAAGATGGGTCTCTTGCTATGCTTACTGTTGATTTTTCGAACGCTTTTAATTTGGTTGATAGGACAGCCATACTGTGTGAGGTAAGGAAAAGGTGTCCTTCTATTTCTACGTGGGTCGATTTTTTATATGGTCAACCAGCTAGATTATATGTGGGGGATGAGTATATTTGGTCTACTACTGGCGTTCAGCAAGGGAACCCCTTGGGGCCCCTCCTTTTTGCCCTTGTTCTACACCCCCTTGTTCACCGAATAAGGGATCGCTGCAAACTTCTATTTCACGCCTGGTACCTAGATGAAGGAACGCTTATTGGAGATGCCACCCAAGTGGCTAATGCTTTAGATATCATCAGAGCTGAGGGTCCTTGCTTAGGGCTTCAACATAATATAAAGAAAACTGAAGTTTTCTGGCCAACCTGCAATGGTGTAAAGATTTAGGAGGGCTTATTCCCTCGGGGGATTAGGAGGCCGGTGCTGGGTATGAAACTCCTGGGGGGTGCCGTTAGTCGTGATGAAGAGTTTATTAGTAGTATGGCTCTTAAAAGAGCGAACTGTGCAGTCGAGCTGATGAGGTGCCTTAAACACCTACGGGACCCTCAGAGCGAGCTCCTCTTGCTTCGTTATTGTATGGGTGTTGCTAAATTACTGTTTGGTCTTCGAACGTGTCAACCTTCTTTGGTCAGGGGAGCTGTCTCTGTTTTTTATGAAGGCCTCCGGGGAGCATTAGAGGATATTGTTGTTTGTGGGGGTGCCTTTTTTGGAGATCTTCAGTGGAGGTTGGCTTCTCTCCCGACCTGGTTCGGAGGCTTAGGGATTTGTACGGCCGAGGATGCCTCTTCATATGCTTTCGTGGCTTCAAGGGCCCAATCTTGGGGTTTACAAAACCACATACTTCGAGAATGTGGTGGGGATGTTTTAGACTCCGATTACAGGAGTGCGTTGGACCTTTTGCATAGTTCTCTTCCCGACCTTGATATTGGCGGTTTCTACATTAAAGACACCGCTCCTCCTAAATCCCAAAAAATTCTGGCGAATGCCTTATATGGCGAAATTGTCAAGAGGTTTGAAGAGAAGTTTGTTTTATCCCCTCGGCAAAGAGCTGTGTTTGAATGTCTACGTGCCCCACATGCTCAGGATTTTCTGTCTGTCGCACCTATTGAAGGCTTGGGGCAACACATGTAGGCTGTGGAATACCGTGCTATCCTTAGATACTGACTGATGATTCCTTTGTTCCCAGTTGACGAGCCATGCCCGGTATGCCGCAAAGCGTGTTTGGATTCTTTCGGCGAGCACGCGATCCACTGTAAAGAGCTACCGGGGTTTAAATATCGGCATGATTGGGTGAGAGATGTGCTATGTGATGTTCTTAAGTGGGCCGGGATCTCTGCCAAAAAGGAGGCTCCAGTAAATTTCCTGACTGACTCTTTAAAGGGGAGGCCCACTTTACGCCCGGCGGACATCCTTGTGTTTGGATGGGAAGGGGGGAAACACGCTTGTGTAGATCTAACTGGAGTCTCCCCCCTTGTCGGGCTCAAGGACAAGGGCTTTGTCGTAGGGCAAGCGGTGCTCAAGGCAGAGGCGAGCAAAGTGGCAAAACATGAGAAAGCCTGCCTGGAGAATCAACATGTGTTTGTCCCGTTTGTGTTTGATACCTTTGGTGGCCTCGCTCCTGACGCTGTGCGACTTTTGAATCGGGTTCAAAAAGTCGTTAATAGTAATTCTTCGTCGCTAAAGGTTTCAAACTTTGTATTTAGTAGAATTGGTTTTTCTATTCAAAAGGGGGTGGCGGCGCAACTTGTTGCCCGACTACCTGCCATTGCTTTGTAATTGCCCTTTTTCGTGTGGAATGATATCTGGTATTTGATCCTAAAAAAAATAAAAAATAAAAAATATGTTGATTGTTTGGCATGAAATCGATCCGTCAAAGATTTGGGTAAGCTGGGTTTTTGTTTTGGGCAACAAGGAGACACATGTTATAGGATTTGGTTTTCTTTTTTTAAACTTGCGACGCGTGTGCAATTGATTTCAGTATTCAGTTCAACGCAATTGTTATTAACAACTAGGTCAATCTTGTCGACGATTCAGAGGAGAAAGGGGATTACGAATGAAGGTAATAAGGCGAACAGAAGAAAACAATGGGCGAACAAAGAGAATAGCATGCTCGGAGCATATCTTATCGATTTTCAGGTTTGTCTCCTGTCAGTTAGTGTCAATTTCGTTATTCGTATCGACTTATTATTTTTTCAACTGTGGATTGGGTTTTCGTAGGGGTTGTGGCTGCTCGGTGGTTATTCCATTCTAATTCAGTAATTTTGCAGTTCAAAATCCCTAATATTCGTGTGGGTACACTCGATTTGCTCTTAGTAACTAAATTTGGTGTTTTTGTTGTTTGATTGGGTTTAGTATTTCATCTAAGTTGAATTAATAATTGTTAGGGGAGGATTTTCCAAAGATCAGTGATCCTCAATTACTGTTGGGCTTAGGGATCCTCAATTCTGTTTGAATTAGTGATCCTCGGAGAGTATTGAAGGATCAGGATCCAAGATCATCATAAGGATCCTTACACTAACAATTGTCTGCTTTGAATATAATGTTGTTTTGCAGGGGTACGTGCTTGGACTTGGCCTTGGCGATATTCCTGAAGCATATTCCTTTTTATTCCGCACGTGCTTGACTAATATGAACGTTATGGAGTTCGTGGAGGACTTGCATGAAATGCGGATAGTTAGTTAGCTTAGATATATTCCAAATTTAAAAGGGGATAACGAGCTAGATTAGAACATTTGGCTATTTTTGGCTAAACACACACACTCGTAACTGCTCTCATCAGCTCTTGACAGTTTGATTGGCGATTACACACTTTTTTGCACCTTACACTCTAGTGATCCTTGTAACTAGCTCGCTATCATCCAAAGTTGTAATACATTTTCGGTTTAATCTGAGTTGGTGATCGTTAGTTTCCATCACCCGAGGTTTTTTATGCCGGAGATCAACTCTTGATCAAGGGCTTTTTCCTCGTATAAATCATTGTGTCACTTGTTCATTACATTTCTGAGTGATCCTTATTATTGTTCATTGATTCAAGCATCACACCTCACAACAAAAGATTTGGTTGCATTATCTTTGCTTGATTTTTGACCAAAACAGTTTGGCGCCCACTGTGGGGCAATTGGTGCTTCGTTCTTGAGAAATTATTGCTCTTGTGATCATTTCGGTACATTACAACCAAGCAGATGGCTTCTTCAGCAAAGAACACATCAAGCTCTATGCCGGCAATCAGTTCTTCACAAGGCGTTCCTCCTTTGCCTCCACCACCTTCTGGATCCCAGAAGAATGCTGAAAATGCTGCGAAGAGACAAACCCCCATTTTTCCAAAACCACCAACTTCTTCTGTTTCCTCTAATCCTACTACTAATGATCTTTTTACTCTGATTTTGCAGATGAGGGATCGCATGCAAGAACAAGACAAAACCAATGAAAGGATCCTCCAGGAGATTGGTGATATCAAGAAACAGAAGAAATCAGTGGAGGATCACTCTCCTCTGATACCAAAGTCATTAAATTTTGACACTCCAGTTGTAACTACCCTACAATCGGCAATTCCGGGCATCCATTATCAAAGTGGTCCATCAGAAAGGCGTTATGGAACAGTAACTATGAGTCAAGCATTTGGCTCTCACTTCTAGCCTCAGGGATCCTGTTTTCAGCCATCGGGATCCTCTTTTCAGCATCAAGGATCCTTCGTCAGCTCAGGAGTATATTTTGGAATGCACACAGTTCAAGGATCCTCCCAGGTTCAAGAATCCTCCCAGGTCCAAGGATCCTCCATGGTTCCAGGATCCTCTCAGGTTCAAGGATCCTTACAACCCCTAGGATCCTTTCAGGTGCAAAGATCCTCTCAGCATCAAGGATCCAACATCTTTCAGGATCAAGGATTCTTAAGAAGTATGCAGCCTCCAAGCTCGGATGTTCATCAAGGAGACTTCATACCAATGCAGACCATTGCTTCCTCTGGTCCTTCAATCATACCAGAGTCCCGACAATATGGATTTACATCTGGAATTCCAAACATGAATCCTCTGGGAGGTAACACTTTCAATAATTCTTATAACACTAACCATGGCTCCATGCAGGATACAGGTATCAATCAAGCTATGGCTAGGGAATTACAGAAGCTTAAGGATATGATATCCAGTCTTCCAGGAGTGGTCAAGCCCATTCCTGAGATTGCGGACGGTAGCCATAGGATATCTCGTTTTGCACCACCCTTATGTGATGCTGAGATACCCAAAAGATTCCAGATACCATCCATGAAGCTGTATGATGGTTCAACGGACCCAGAGGAGCATGTAGCTCAATACAGGGAGAGGATGGAGATCAATCCAATTCCTGAGAGGTTAAAAGAAGCATGTCTATGCAAGGGATTTGGATCCACACTCACAGGATCTGCTCTTAAATGGCTGCTAAGTCTTCCCCCTTACTCTATTACTTCATTTGCTAATCTGGTTAATCTGTTTAATAGTCAATTCTCTTGTAGTAGAAAATTTGAACGTTTAACTAGTGATCTTTATAGGGTAACACAAGGTCAAAATGAATCACTTAGAGATTACATCACTAAGTTTAGTAAAGAATCCTTAGACATTCCTAACTTGGATATTGCTAAGGCTGTAGAAGCCTTTAAAATGGGATTGCTTAGGGATTCATTATTCTATGATGATCTTGTCATGACCCCTTGCAGGAATCTTGATGAAGTAAGAACCAGGGCCCTTAGATTCATCCGATTAGAGGATGATAAAAGGATCCAGGAAAGACTGTCAGGATCCTCAAAACAGGAAAAGCAAGGATCCTACTTCAGGAACAACAAATCAAAGTCCTACAACAAATCTGATAACCAGAACGTGCATGCAGTGGAACAGGAAGAGGATGATGAGGATTATCCTCCCATTTCTGAATACTGTTTTTCTGTTGATAACAATGAACTAATTCTTGTAATGCATAATCTAGGTGAGAAAGCTAGGTGGCCAAGGAAAAGTGATAAACCAGCTGCTATAAAGGACAAGTCCAAATGGTGTGCATATCATGAGGATTTTGGGCATCTCACTGAAGAGTGTATTGCACTTAGAAAGGAAATTGGTTACTTGTTAAGCAAGGGGCATTTGAAGGAGCTTTTGGGACGAAAGAAGTCAATGATCCAGGATCCTGAAAGGATCCCAGAAAGGGCTCCTGCTCCTCCAGCAGATGCACAAGTTATAAACTTCATATCTGGTGGATCAGACATTTGTGGTACTTCCTTTTCAGCAGCCAAAAGACATGCCAAGGAAACCAAGATGGATAATGGAGACAGACCCATCCGGACCTCCATTGTTACCCAGGATAAAGTCATAACTTTTGATGAGGATGATCGTGTCGACGTTCAGGATCCTCATCATGATGGTCTTGTTATCACCTTATTTATTTCTAACCATTTTGTCCGCAGTATCCTTATAGATGGAGGAAGCTCAGTGAACATCATTCAGCTTGATGTCCTCAAAAAGATGAACATTCCTGAATCAGACATTGTCCCAAGATCCTCAGTTCTTGTGGGATTCAGCGGAGAAACCAAGAATACATTAGGGGACATCAAACTCCCTATCTATATTGAAGGACTTCATTCCTATCAAAAATTTTGTGTTATAGATTGCTTATCATGTTGTAATGTTATCCTTGGCAGGCCGTGGATACATGACATGAAGGCAGTCCCATCCATATATCATCAATGCGTAAAGCTTCCTAGTCCATGGGGGGTGGTGAAAATTGAGAGTGATCAACAAGAAGCTAAAAATTGTTACACATCATCAATGAAGCCAACCTCAAGACCAAGGGAGCAATAGCAATTAAAGTATCCTTCAAGAGATGTCTTGGAGGCAAGAGAGCAGGATGTAAAAGAAATCCTCATGATCCTGAATCCAAGATCTTCATAGGATCAGGGATCCTTAGCGACATTGAACAGGATCTAGTATCCTTCCTTAAAAGAAGGAAAACTACCTTTGCCTGGAAGCATGAAGACATGACAGGTATATCTAAAGATATAATTACTCATAAACTCGGCATTGACAGGTCATTCAAGCCTATACATCAAAAGAGGAGGAAGTTTGCACCTGAAAGGAATGCTATTATCCAGGAAGAGGTAGATAAACTACTACGGGGAGGTATGATAAGAGAGGTTAAGTATCCAAGATGGTTAGCCAATGTGGTTGTTGTTCAAAAGAAAAATGGAAAGTGGAGGGTATGTGTCGATTTTACTGATTTAAACAAGGCATGTCCCAAGGATCCTTTCCCATTACCCCACATTGACTCCATGGTGGATGCTACCACGGGTCATGAATTGTTGACTTTCATGGATGCTTCATCTGGATTTCAACAAATTCAGATAGAACCATCTGATCAAAAGGATACAGCCTTTATGACCCCAACTGGTATATATTGTTATATTGCTATGCCATTTGAACTAAGGAATGCATGTGCTACTTATCAAAGGCTAGTCAATATGATGTTCAAGGAACAAATTGGACACACTATGGAAGTCTATATAGATGACATGGTGGTTAAGTCCAAGAAAGCTGAGGATCACCTTAAAGACTTGGAGGAAGCATTCAATATCCATGATAAATTCAATATGAAACTGAATCCTTCCAAGTGTCATTTTGGTGTTAAAGCAGGTAAATTCTTAGTCTATATGGTGACAAAGAGGGGCATTGAAGCAAGTCTAGAGCAGATTAAGGCTATTGTGAATATCAAATCTCCTGCCAATGCCAAGGATGTGCAAAGATTGACAGGCAGGATCGCAGCCTTGAACAGGTTCATATCCAAATCCTCAGAAAAGTGCAAGGAATTCTATGACATCCTGAAGAAGAACAAGAAATTTGAATGGACTGGGAAGCATGAAAGTGCCCTCAAAGCTCTTAAGGATTACCTATCCTCAGCCCCCGCCTTGATGAAACCAGAAAAGGGGGATATATTATCCTTATACCTAGCAGTATCCTCAAAAGCAGTAAGTGCGGTCCTTGTTAAGGATCACCAAGCTACACAACATCCTGTTTATTATGTAAGTAAGAGTTTACTTGATGCTGAATCCATGTATTCACACTTAGAGAAACTTATCCTTGCATTAATTATGTCATCTACTAAATTAAGACATTATTTTGAGACTCATGCCATTATTGTTAAGACTAATTTTCCAATGTTCTCAGGAAACCTGAAATGTCAGGAAGGATGGCTAAGTGGGCAGTGAAGCTTAGTGCATATGATATAAGATACGAACCAAGGACTGTCATCAAATCCCAAGCCTTAGCTGACTTTGTGGCAGATTTTAGTAGTGACTTGCAAAAGGAAGCTGAGTTGGAAGTTCAACAGCTAGAAGAAACTAAGGATCCTTGGATACTCTTCACTGATGGAGCCTCCAATGTCAAAGGAACAGGGCTTGGAATACTACTAAAATCGCCACAGGGGGACATAATACCCCACTCCATAGCTTGTGAGTTTCAAACTACTAATAATGAGGCTGAATATGAAGCCTTGATAGCTGGTTTGCAAATTGCCAAGCATATGAGGATCAGGTATCTTGAGGTACATGTAGATTCGTTGTTAATTACTAATCACTTTAATGGATCCTATGCTGTTAAAGGTGAAAAGCTAATCAAATATTTAGAGATAGTCAAAGAATTGGCACTCTCTTTTGTTTCCTTTAGTTTGACACAGGTACCAAGGGAAGAGAATGCAGAGGCTGATGCATTAGCCAATCTAGGATCATCCTTGAAGATCCCGGAGGATATCAAGATCCCTATTATCCATATCTTGACCCCGGCTATCGAGGATCATGTAGCCATGGAGATAGGAGAGGATTCTGCAATCATCCCTAGTGATGATACTCAATCTCATTCAGGATCATGGATCGATCCAATCATGAGATACATACAACATGGAGAGATTCCTACAGGAGAAAACCCTAGGGCTTTCAAAATCGAGGTATCTTAATTTACAATATTGAATAATATGTTGTATAAACGATCTCTTGCAGGACCATATCTAAGATGCATTGAGGATCCTGAAATCCAAGAAGTCCTAAAGGATTTCCATGAAGGAGATTGTGGAAACCACACTGGGGGCAGGGCATTATTCTCAAGGATCCTGAGGACAGGATACTATTGGCCCACAATGAAGAAGGATGCTGTGGATTATGCTAAGAAGTGTGATCCTTGTCAGAGACATAGTAATATCCTTCACCAACCAGCAGAGCTCTTGCATCCTATATCCTCTTCCTGGCCATTCATGAGATGGGGAATGGATATAGTTGGTAAGCTTCCTAAGGCACCTGGTGGAAAAGTATTCATGCTTGCTATGACTGACTACTTCTCCAAGTGGATTGAGGCTGAAGCCTTTGCTCAAGTCAGAGAAAAAGAAGTGATATCCTTTATTAAGAGAAATATTATTACTAGATTTGGTATCCCTTCTGAAATTGTCTGTGATAATGGATCTCAATTTATTGGGAATAGAACTACTAACTTTTGTGACAGCCGGGGGATTAAGATGATAACATCAACACCAGTCCACCTACAAGCTAATGGTCAGGCAGAATCATCCAACAAGATCATCATCAACAATTTGAAGAAAAAACTTGGATCCAAGAAAGGAAAGTGGGCAGAAGAACTACCTTATGTACTATGGGCTGATAGAACAACTCTCAAGAATGCCACTGGCCAGACTCCATTTTCTTTGGTATTTGGGGCAGAATCAGTGCTCCCTACAGAAATGGTGGTTCCTACTGCAAGAACAAGCATTCGTGATCCTGAAGAAAATGCTGAAAACTTGGTTCAAGATTTGGATACTATAGAAGAACTCAGAGATTTGGCAAGGATAAGGATGGCCAGTTATCAACAAAGGACGGCTGGAGCTTACAACAAAAATGTCAGGATCAGGAAATTACAAGTTGGTGATATGGTGTTAAGGAAAGCATTTCAGAATACCACCAATCCTGCTGATGGAAAGTTGGCACCAAAGTGGGAAGGCCCTTACTTGATCGAAGCTGAGGTAGGAAAGGTGGCATATCGATTGCTAACAATGGAAGGTGATTTGCTACCAAGAGCTTGGAATGCTGTCCACTTGAAGAAATACTTCATGTAATAAGGATCCATGATCCTTACCTGACAAGTATCCTTGAAGGATCCTTACAGGACGGATGATTCTCATTTTGGTAATATTCTAATCTCAAACTATTTTATTCTTTAATTATCTTGTATAAGGATAAGGATCCTGCACCCTTTATCCTCCTTTCACTTGATTCTGAGTTTTGAATGTTCAGGTATCCTTAACAACGGATTGAGTATCCACAGAAGTATCCAGTTATTTGGGCGTGACCCCAGTTATTTGGGCTTGACCCCGGTTATTTGGGCTTGACCCCAGTTATTTGGGCTTGACCCCAGTTTGGGCCTGTCCCCCGTTTCGCCAGTAGCGCACGATGATCCTGGTACAGTTCATGGCAATGGGACCAGTACTCGCTTTAGGGGCTGACAATTTCATTGTACTGGCTGTATTCAGGATCCTACATTTAATGGTAGACGTACCATACATCCGTTCCTAAGGTTTCTAACGTTTTCACGTTAGCTAAGGTTTTGGCATTTTCATGTCACTAAGTTTGGATAGTCGCCAGTGAGGGCCATACTCCAGTTTACACACGATCCTTTGGGCTTGTCCCCAGTTATCCTTTGGGCTTGTCCCCAGTATATTGGGCTTGTCCCCAGAATTGTTGGGCTTGTCCCCAGTTACTAACTTTTATCTTATATTGGCTTAGTCCCAAGTTGTATCCTATTTCAGGTTTTTGAAGTTAAACAACTAAGGATCCTTGATCCTTACCTTCTATTAAGGTTTGTCTTTTGGTTAACCTGAGTATAAGTGTTAAAGGTTAGGATCCTAACTTGGATTCTCAGGTATGATCCTTAATTGCTTTGATTTTATTTATCATTTATATGAGTGACCCTTATCCTTTGACACCTGAACTTATGATCCTTAAACTACACTACTTTTCAGAACTTATCGACTAAAGGATATGTGATCCTTGATAATATCCTAAACTTTTTGAGGATATTTATTAAATTTTTTCTTCTTTACTTAATAAATTCAGGCAAAATGTATATCACAACAATTGAAAAGTAAAGTATTCATAAGGATAACAACACGGGAAATAGCCAAAAAGTTAAGGTTTTATTTATTCACAAAACGTTAAACCCTTTAAGGTTGTCAAAATTGCCAACCCACGTTTCTACCAGCAAAACGTGGCCCGTCCACATGGGTTGGCAAAGGGTGTCCGTTGTTAACAGGTCTAGAAAGTGCAGGAATTAAAAGACGGCAGGATCACAATGGCTTCATCCCCCAAACAGAGGATCCCTCCACCATTTGTAATCCTACCTATTGTTCAAAGGATCATCCATGATCCTCAACCCTAATTACTATTGTTTAAGTACAGACCAACCATTGTTCATAAAAACATCACAACCAAAAAGAAAACCACTATCAAACCATAAAAAATGGGCTCCGGCCGCGTCTAGAAATATCCATCATCGCCCATTCCTGCAGCTTACACCTTTGCTGCATCACCATCACCTTCACCAGCTCCTCCAGCCCCGGCCTCATCCACATGATCCTTAACTCCACTGCCGCCAGCCTCGATTGCTAAGACCTCACCAGCTTCTTCTTCGTCATCCAGCTCAGCCAACCTAGCCTTCCAGCCCTCTATGTCCCAGTTGCTCTTGTCAAAGTCAGGATCCTGAGCTTCTTGGGCCATCTGCAACTTGGTTTTGTACATAGCAATGGCAGCGGAGACTTTAGCATCATTTGTGATTTCAGCCTTCTCCTGATCAGCAGTGATATGAGCCAGGACGAGTTCCCTCTTCACCAGATTAACATCGTTTTCAAGGGAGGCAATCTTCTTATCCTTGGCCAGCGTGATCTTTTGGTGGTCCACACACTTTTGCTCAACCTCTTCAATACTCCCTACGTAATCTTGGATTTCAGCAAATTTCTGCGAAAGAAAGGATACAATTCAGGATCACTTACCCTCAGTATGGAAGGATCATGTACAAGAATCACATTTAAGGATCAGTTATTCTTACCTCAGCAACGTATTCCTCGAACTGATGCTGGATCCGAGGCAGACCTTCCAGGGTGTCAGCAATCTTCCTTTTCTTTCCGCCCCTTCCCTTAGAAGTGGTTGCCTTGGGGATCGTGACGGATAGACTGGCAGCTGGCTTTTTCTTTGAGGATCGGACAGCATCAAGGTCTGTAACACTGAAACGAGTAGCGGACTTCGATGATTTTTCAGCACCTACACATCCAAAACAGATAAGTATCCTTATTTCATTCTAATTTAAACATTTAGTTATGCACAAAATGGGATACTTACTTGACATCGTAACAGAGCCTGAGGATACTTCCTGAGTATCCTGGGTATTTGCTTGAAATGTTCTTATTGCAGGATCAAGCCTCCGGAAAGCAGCAAGCCTTTCCTTCGTTGCAGGTGTTGTAATAATGTGTGAAACGGTAATAGCTGCAAAATAGAAACAAAAGGATGTTAGTGATCCTCAGCAGAAACAAGGTTATCCTATGATCCTTCTATAAGGATCCTCTATCCTACCATGAGTAACCCATTTTCTTGGAAGATCCTTCCCATCAAGGATGGAGTCCCTTCTGACAAAGAAGAATCGCTTTTTCCAGTTGGTGTCATTCTTAGTGGTTTTGAAGATGGGGTGTTCTTCACCTGGTTTGTGTTTGAATAGATATCGATGAGATCCATGGCTCACAAGGTCATACATTTCTGCTAACTCCGACATTCCCAGATCAATATCTTCATGCTCAATGATTCTTTCAAGGGTATACAAGATCCTCCACATCATTGGCATCGCTTGAATGTAGGAGATTTCGGTGAGAGAGAAGAAAGATTGGGTGAAATCAGGAAAAGGATACGAGTATCCTATCGTAAATGGGGTGACCGGAAAAGCTACCCAGGTTTCAAAAACAAAGTCGCTTAGGATGGTGGGGTCAAAAGCTTTAAAAACGGTGCTCGCCGGAAAACAATGGCGAATTCTGTCTATCTGCGGATCGGTAAAGCAGCATCGTTCCTTCGCAGAGTCTTTGATGATCCCTTGGCTCTTCAAGGGACTGTCCTTTTTGTGATCCTTAGCCGGTGAGGATCTTAGCATCATCTTGGTTATGATGAGGGTGAAGAAGAAGAAACGGAAATAGAATATGAAGAGAGAAAGGAAAGAGAAGTACCTGATCAGATCTTCGAATGAGGATTTAAAGGATGAAACGCACGAATTTAAATGCTTCCTAACCCTTATCTCTAACTTCAATTTATAATCATGATCTTGCAGGATAGTCACTTCAGTGACGTCAGGTTGGCAACGGCTAGTCAGAATATAACGGCTATATATCCGTTGGTTTGTTACGGATAAGAACGAGAAAATATAACTCGTTTATTTACACTTTACTCCTTATATTTTGGGGGCAATTGTTAGGGGAGGATTTTCCAAAGATCAGTGATCCTCAATTACTGTTGGGCTTAGGGATCCTCAATTCTGTTTGAATTAGTGATCCTCGGAGAGTATTGAAGGATCAGGATCCAGGATCATCATAAGGATCCTTACATTAACAATTGTCTGCTTTGAATATAATGTTGTTTTGCAGGGGTACGTGCTTGGACTAGGCCTTGGCGATATTCCTGGAGCATATTCCTTTTTATTCCGCACGTGCTTGACTAATATGGACGTTATGGAGTTCGTGGAGGACTTGCATGAAATGCGGATAGTTAGTTAGCTTAGATATATTCCAAATTTAAAAGGGGATAACGAGCTAGATTAGAACATTTGGCTATTTTTGGCTAAACACACACACTCGTAACTGCTCTCATCAGCTCTTGACAGTTTGATTGGCGATTACACACTTTTTTGCACCTTACACTCTAGTGATCCTTGTAACTAGCTCGCTATCATCCAAAGTTATAATACATTTTCTGTTTAATCTGAGTTGGTGATCGGTAGTTTCCATCACCTGAGGTTTTTTATGCCGGAGATCAACTCTTGATCAATGGCTTTTTCCTCGTATAAATCATTGTGTCACTTGTACATTACATTTCTGAGTGATCCTTATTATTGTTCATTGATTCAAGCATCACACCTCACAACAAAAGATTTGGTTGCATTATCTTTGCTTGATTTTTGACCAAAACAATAATCATCCTTGATGTTTTATCAGGCTGAACATGTAATTAGGGAAGAGAAGATGCTATGAACTAGCTAGATTTCCCATTATTGAGTCACAAAAGTAAGCTAGCTTATTTATTTAGAATAATATCTACATTACTTTTTAATTAATGTTGATTTTTACTGCTATTTTGATCAATCTTAAATGATATTTGGCTGTACTATTGTAGAAATTGTCCCATTGACCTGAAGGGAGCAGTCAAGAGTGTGATATTTGTTGCTCTTTGATGTCCGAAACTTCAACACATTTATGTAGAGATTAACCAACTTGCCACAGCAGCTAACACTTTAAAGGTATGTTTTAGCGAATTGTGTATGTTTTAGCACCTTATAGTCTTTTTTTTTGGTTATATGGATTAGTTTTAGGATAATTGTTTTGAATTTTTTTTTTATCCGAATGCTGTTTTTGGGTAGACATAATTACTTTAGTAGTTGATTTTTGTTCAGCGATTGCTGGTCCGTATTTGCCGTCTTTGTCTTTCTACGTGACAAAGTAAGCAAAAAAAATATTTTTTTATAGAGGTCTTTTTTCTTAGCTTTAGATTGTGCATGTGATATTGAAGGTTTTGTAGTCTTTTTACTTAGTATATAGGGAATTAGTTCTCTATAAATTAGTCGATCACTATTTGAATACTCAAAACATTGATGATAAGCAAAGTTAAGAACATATTATCTCAAAAGGCCAAAAAAAATAGTCAGCAAACATGGATACACTTTTGTTGGGCAGATTATCTCCACACTTTCTTAACTTCAATTGTGTAACTACTTTACTATGTGGAGGTTTTAAGTTGTGCACTTTTGTTTAACAATTATCTCCGTGTCTACCAGGACTGGCTCAATGCAATAATGGTTATCGCCCGAGGCAAAGAAGGTTGGATTTGCTTTTGATTGTTCTTTACTTGTAACGAATCGTATAGTAACAGAACTGGTGCATACACGGCTGCATCTCGGTTGTCGATTGCAATGCCAGTGCCACTGCCTACTTACGTGCTACTCTGCTGAGGCATTGGCTGGCAGGTGAGTTTGTATCTCCTTTTATATTAGAAATGACTAAATTAACTTGGAAAGTTATAATGTGTCTTTGTAATTGTTCAAATAGTGAATATGTTCAACTTTTCATATGATTTGTAGCATGTACAAGTGGTCTTTGTTTTTTCCACCTTTAAAGATTTCGATGTATGTTTTTGTAGATGTTGTTGGATTGTGCGATTTATTTGGTTTCAATATCTAGAAAATAGTTTTTTTTTAAAAGAAAAACCTATAGAGAAGACTTGTGTCTCTATAGGGCATAAATGTTTTTTTTTATTTTAAAGAAAAATATATAGAGACGACATGTCGTCTCAATAGGGCATAAATGTTTTTTTTAAAGAAAAATCTATAGAGATGACAGGGCATAATTTTTTTTTTTTTGTTATTTTTAAAGAAAAATCTATAGAAGACGACATGTCGTTTCTATAGGGCATAAATGTTTTTTCCTTTTTTTTTAAAGAAAAACCATTAAAGACGACATGTTGTCTCTATAAGAGAAAATGTTTTTATTTTTTAAAGATAACCTATAGAGACGACATATTGTCTCTATAGGGCTTAAACATTATTTTTTTTATTTTTTTAAAAAAGACTTATAGAGACAACACGTCGTCTCTAAAAGGCTTAAAAAAAACTTTAATAAATGTTTTTTATTTAATAAATATTATTTAATTTTTTTAATAATTTTTATTTCACAAACTTGTAGAGACGACATGTCGTCTCAACAAGCTTTTCTACAGGGACGACTCTTATAGGGACGACTTTTGTGACCTATAAGGACGGAGCTGTAGAGACAATTTTTATAGGGGTGATATGTCCTCTCTGTAGGTGAAAAAGACCTATAGAGACAACATGTCCTCCCTATTCTCTGTAGGCTTAAAAAATGTTGTCCCTACAAGGGTTTTTTCTTGTAGTAGCTAAATGTGTTTAGAGTCGAAAAATATTGGACCCAAAGCCTTCAACAATGGAAACACATTCATATACGTTCACATATCCCAGGCCGCCTTTGCACAATAGTTTTCCATAATTTCAAAAACATGATCTTAAACATTTGTGTACTTATTCAGACAATAGTTGTGGTCATATGTAAAATAGTATACGTCGTTCCAACATCTTTTGTTGTTTTATTCTCATGGTGTTCCGCTATTTGCAAGCCATTTTTTGAAAGGTTTAAAAATGAACCAAATGCATCTGACAACAATACAAGATCAGAGATAGAAAAATATGCTAGCTATATTCCGAAAGTCGAAGATGAAGCAAAGATTTCAAAGAAATTATTACAAAATATGCTTGACTCTATGAACCAAATTCTGCAAGAGTCTATGTAGAAGGAGCCACGAAATCTTATAAATCTTCTAGAAAAGTCTACAGGATTCGAAGGAGTTGTGGCGTTCGACAGTGACCAAGTCCCACCTTTATATTTAGAAGAAACTCGTAATTCCTGGAGCCTAGTAGTTGTGACAGGGTGTGCCTATTGGCACACTAAATTGCCTATTGACACACCAAACCCTAGTAAAAATTAGGGTTTATCTACGCAGCGTATAGGTCAATACGCAGCGTATAGGGTTAACCTATACGCTGCGTAGATAGACCATAGATCTTAGTGCCTGCTAACCAATCATTGCACAGAAAACAAGGTCTGTCTACGAGGCGTATAGGTCAATACGCAGCGTATATAAAACATCTGAAACTTTGGGGTCATTTTGGTAGGTTTGAAGCATCAAATTTTTACCAGGTTTATATACGCTGCGTATAGGCCAATATGCAGCGTATATAACCTTCCAGAATTTTGATTCAACATTCGGCCTACTTATGGTATAAATTCTCACCCGGTTACAATGTTAAGTCGCTTAAAATATATAACGAGTTAAAAATATGTAATGTTTTTTATTATTTAGTCGACGTCGTCGTTAATTTATTTAGTCGATGTCGTCGAAAAGCGTATAATGTTAAAATTTTGAAAAGCGTATATACGGATAACTTTAAAATATTATAGCTTAAATAAGTGGAAATACCCGGGTACTGTTCGAATATGTTAAACTGTTTACAGCAAAAGTTTTATATGTACACCAAAAGTTTGATATATACAGGAAAAGTTTGTGCATACATAACAAAATGATAAAATACTATGGCTGCTGCTCCTGCTGCTGCTGCTGATGCTGATGCTGATCCCATTCCGCATCTGTAATGAAGGGTCGTGGAGGTAACCCGTCACGTTGTACACGCTCCTGCAGCTCCGCAGCCACCCACTCCAACAGATAGTTGTTCCTTTCAGCGTACCGAAGCAGCCGCTGATGTGATGGGTCAGGACCGGGCCAAACATGGCGTAGGAACTGAGGCGCCCCGGGTGGTCCACGCGGCGGTGGTGGCTGCGGAATGACGGCGGCTGGCTCATGCGGCTCCGGCGCCTCCGGATCGTGCGGGGGAAATACCGGAGGGAACTGTTCCGGCAGCTGTGTAAGCTCGTATTGCGTGCCGTCCATCTTCTTAAACCGCTTCCCGTCTGGGAAGTCCTTGGTAACGTGCATTCCGGACAATGTGTTCCTCCCCATCCGCTTCGGCTATGCCGCCGGGCCTACATGTTCGCGGTCATTCTCCGGATGATAGCCCAACGAAAGGGCTATCCTGGTCACGTAGGCACCGCCGAATAACTGTCCGCGCTCCTGTCGATGATGCGCGGAGGCGAAGTACTGCGCCAACCCGTAGGCGAGAGCGCACGGCCTCTTGTATAAGAGGCAATATAAGAAAAACAAGTCACCACTGGTGCACCACTCCCGGCTTTTGTTTCGAGCAGTGATCGAAGTGGAAATCATTTTGTGCAAATACATGCACAAAAGGAAACCAGTTAGTAAATAATAATCAGACGACATCGACTAAGATCGTCGTTAAATTATATTTTTTTTATTATTTAGTCTACGTCGTCCGTAAGGCGCGTACCGGCCTAACGAGCGTCGAAACTAAGTTCGTCGTTAGATTATTGGCCAATAAATGAGTTGGTGATTAAATGAGTTGGGATTATTATTGGCCACGTCGGTCCACACATGTTAAGCCACATCAGCAATAATAACAATAATAATAATTATTATAATTCCAATAATAATAATAATAATAATAATAACAATAAAAATAATAATAATAATAATAATTATTATTATTATTATTATAATTATAATATTTTTAACAGTAATAATAATAATAACAATAATAATAATAATAATAATAACAATAATAATAATAATAATAACAATTATAATTGTAGTATTTTAACAATAATAACAATAATAATTATAATTATAATTCCAATAATAATGATAATAACAATAATAATAATAATAATAATTATTATAATTATAATATTTTTAACCATAATAATAATAACAATAATAATAACAACAACAACAACAACAACAATAATAATAATAATAATAATAATAATAATAATAATAATAATATTTTTAACAATAATAATAATAATAATAATAATAACAATAATAATAATAATAACAATTATAATTATAGTATTTTAACAATAATAATAATAATTATAATTCCAATAATAATAACAATAACAATAACAATATAATTCTAACAATTATAAAAATAATACAAATATTAAGGTGATATCTTCTCTATTTGAAACGGATTGCCCGAGGTAGATGGTTCATAATCATCATACAGTGGTGTGTTACGGGGCTCATAACCGTATCCACCGTATTATTCGTATCCACCGTAGCCTCCGTATCCACCTTCACCCCCATATCTATCGTATCCTCTGTATCCACCTTCACCCCCGTATCCACCTTCACCCACCGTATCCACCTTCACCCCCGTATCCACCTTCACCCCCGTATCCGTAACCCGGATACGATTGCTGCGGCTGGTAATATGGTTCATCAACAGGTGCATTCTCAGCAGCGTATCCACTTTGTTGCACGTACGGAGATTCATACCAGTATCCGTAATCCGGATACACTTGATGAGCCGGGTAATTTGGTTCATCAACAGGTGGAGTGGGAGTCTCGTTCAAGTCTGGCAACTGTGTTTTTTGATCAACAGGGACTCCAGACACAACCTCCTCCTCCTCATTGGCAGCATTTGTTCCCAATGTGTCGTTAGAATAGCGATTACCGAAATAATTCTCGTTCCAAAATGATGACATTTTAACAAGATTGAACAAAAAACAGAACAAATGATTTTGGTTTGGGGTGTAAATTCTCTACTGAAGAAGAATATGAAACACAGAAGAATAGATGAAGTGTTGTGCTTGTGCGAAGATGAAAAGAAAGCAGAGCTAAATAGATTTTAAATTTACTGAAATTCGCAGCGTATAGATCTCTACTCCCCGTATTGCTTTATTCACGTGCCTAGACAACATCGTATCAGGGTCAAATCAGTCTGACATACGCTGCGTATTGATCAATATGCAACGTATAGGGTTACGACTATACGCTGCGTATTGGTCAATACGCAGCGTATGTCAGACTGATTTGACATGGTACTAGGTTTGACTGTCGGGTCGTGTACCTGCCCCTTATCTACGCAGCGTATGTAAACCCTAAGTGTGTAGATAGCCTGCCAAGGTGTGCAAATAGTGAGGGCCTTGTGACATTAACAGCCATTGCCGTTGCACTTCCGAACGTTGCAAATGAGCATGTTAAAGGCTTACTTTCTAGCATAAGGGAAGGTCTCCGCATTGTGAAAGATATTGAAGAAAGTCTCAATACAAATGCTGACTTGGTAAAGGCAAGAAAATCCGCTAGATGGTTGTGGATAGAAGTTGAAGTATACAACCGGTGGCTACACATTGAGCTTCAAAACAAGACTTGTAACGCAAAAACGTCAAAGGAGATTCTTCAATGGTTGGGTGACGAAGCAGTAAAAGTTGTGATACGATTCAAGAGCTACAAAGTGGGAAATCTAGATCACTCACTTCATAAGTTCATGGCAGCGAGTTCCATGTACAAGATCAGTCAAACCATAATACTCGAGTGCAGTGAGCAAAAAAATTGGCCAAATGATGACGAACTTTTCGAGCGAATATGAACTGTTATCTCGGACCTATTATGTGCTTGTTTTACCAACTTACCACATGCCATAAAAATGAAGTGTCATCATGATGCTATGGAGAAACGGGCAGATAGCATTTGGTCTGCTGCTCAACTTCTTGGCAAATCGAAGATGATCCTTAAGATCCTTAAAGCGTGCCAACTTCCTAACTTAGATCCAGGCTCGATGGCCTACATAGATAAATGGTGTGCTTTACTAAAGACTGAAATAGCCTATGGTTGTGATTCTTCTGAGGGGGATCAACTAGCTTCTTCAAGTTCTAATGAATCGCTCATTGTAACCGTTGTGTAATAAGTGTTAGTCGAGTCCAATATTTATTATAGTTATTAATATTATTAATAATTGATTTATCATCTATTTTTGCCAGTTTGTTAATTAGTCATTTATTGTATCTCTAGTTTGAATATTAGGATAGTTATATTGTAATTCAGTTATCCCTCTATGTTTAGAGTGGGGAACTATGGTTAATATATATTTAAAACCCTGAACTTTTTCAATGTCCATTGATCACTGTATCTCATGGTTTGGCGTAAGTACATATAAAATAAAACTTCATGTAAATTCTGCTTATTAGTAATACTTTATAGTATAACTATCAACGGTTCTCCATGATATCAACTTTCAGGTTAGGATAACCTAGTAAAAGGGTTCCAAGTTAACATCATTTTCAATAAATGCTAATGTTAAGTTAGAATAAACAATTGTGCCAACTTTCCATATAACAGTTGAAGAATCAGCTACTAGGTGCTCCAGATATATGATCTATAAACAGGGCCAAACCTCAGGGACGAAAATGGCATTTTCCTCCTTTTTTTATCACTGAAAATGAAATAATTACCGCAGCCTGATCTTGCTTTGCTTGTGTAATATTGAAGACATCTATCAAGGCCAATGATTAAATGAGGAAGTAACGCGGAATGCCTGGGAATTGGCAGTTGAAAAAACGCATCCAACGTTTTGTCCATAATTCTCAGAACTTGAACTTCAACAGCCGAAGGCGCGTATCCATCTTGATTGGTTCGGGGATAGGAATTGCAGTTGAATAAACGCATCCATCGTTTTCAGTGGCATTTGGTCTTTTTAAATAAAAAGTGAAAAAGACCGAATTGCCCTTTAAGTTAGCAAAAAGACGGAAACGCCCCTAACTTAACGGAGAAAATGGATAGAGTTAACAAGCGAAATGAAAATGGCAAGATTTCAAACCTTTTGGATCCAGATGCGGAAAAACAAACCTTTGAACGAAAGTCACAAAACTGGCCAATCCTCGGGACGATTTTTGGCATTTTACTCTAAAAAACTTTATGTTAACATGTTTAGTATTCACTGTTCATTTATTTACGTACAGGAACACGAAATACATTTATTCCAACAATGCCAGCAGCATTAACCTGAAGCGAAATTTCACGGTGTTATCAAGAAAAAAGAGAATCCTACCAACTTACAAAGAAGAAACTCTCAAGTTGCAACAACAAACAGGGATAACAATAACGGTTTTGGAGTACCACAACTATGTGTACGTATAAACACGTTTCAACGTATATGTACCGAGCTTGAGGTTCTAGAAAAAAGAATTATAACCCTTTTAAGAGATTCCGAATCCGCCCATGTTGAAGACTTTTCAAACGGTTAATCAAAACAACACCATATCGAGTTGGACATGGAAGATTCGAATTCAAATTCTGTTTATTTGAAACTATCTATTTCAAATGGTTTGGTTCATAGTCCCTAATTAATGTCTATCTCTCGGATCAAATCCTGTATGTTCAAACCAAACCAAACATAAACTACTAACAGAAAAAGCAAAAACCAAGACTTTAACTCAACACAATGAAATTCAAAAACAAGATCATAGTCACATAATTCGCTGGTCATGGCACGATTTTCGTTTTGGTTCGTCCGATCCAATTCGCGGTACGAACACGATCCGGATGGACCATAAGAAAAAAACATTTGAAATGTAATAGAGAAGAAATGGTGGTTAATTGAAGCTTACCAATATCTGTCAGTCGGCTGTTTGTTGTTTTAGGTTTAGAAGATGGAGGAGGAGAACAGGGGAGATAGACAAGAGGAGGACGGCTGCTTTCTTTAGTTTAGGGTTATTTTTATTTTTATTTTTACTATATATTATTAGCCAATGAATAGTGTCGGTAAAAAAAATTAATCTGTTTTTTACCCAGCATAGTTAAATTATTTTGATTTTTTTTACCTACTCTCTTTTTTTTTGCTGTTAACATGTTTTTCATGTCACGTGTTTTCTTCTGTTTCTAGATAGCCATGGCTAATCTATAGTGTCATGGTAAAAAAAAATTAATCTGTTTTTTACCTAGTAGTATGTTTTTTACCTAGCATAGTTAAATTATTTTGAGTTTTTTTATTTACTCTCTCTTTGTTGTTAACATGATTTTCATTTTTTACCTAGCATAGTTAAATTATTTTGAGCTTTTTTACTTAATCTTTTTTTTTGTTGTTAACATGTTTTTCATGCCACGTGTCTTCTTTTTCTAGATAGCCATGTGTCACGGAGTTATTCTTGAACTCTCGTACGGCACTTAGAATACTTTTAAGTTCAGTCTTTTGAATGGGTTTGGTTATGTATAGCAGCGGAAGTCTTTGTTCATGAGGATCACAAGTATAATTTTGTAGTGCAATACTACAACAAATATGGGTTTTGTATTGCCTGAACAAAGTTTACAAGTAAGAGAATTTACAATAAGTTGGGTTATGAGTGAGTTATGAGGGGTAAGTGCAAATGATGCCTAACCCTTTTATTTATACTACTTGGACATGATCTAGATAGTTCTATATCTAGATCATTCATTAACAAAAATCTACATAACAATATCTAGATATTTCTTCTAAAATATCATGATTCTTTGCTGAATTCTAGATCCTTCCATGGCTGATATTTTTGGCTGTTTTGACCGGTCTTTTCCAGCAATTTCTAGAGTCTTCTTGGCTGCATTGTTGTCCTTATAGTGCCCTTATGTTGATGGAACAATACGAGTTGTTCCGGATCCTTCCGGGCAGCTCTAGACGCGACTAGATCGCCCCAGAAAGTTCTAGAAAGCTGAAATTTTGTGCTGAATTTTGACGGGGCGTGACACATGGCTAATGTATAGTGTCATGGTAAAAAATTAATTTGTTTTTTACCTAGCATAGTTAAATTATTTTGAGCTTTTTTTTATTTACTCTCTCTTTGTTGTTAACATGATTTTCATTTTTTACCCAGCATAGTTTAATTATTTTGAGCTTTTTTTACTTACTCTCTTTTTTGCTGTTAACATGGTTTTCATGCCACGTGTCTTCTTCTTTTTCTAGATCAAACACATTTCTCTATTATCTTTCTCATTAGTTCGAGAATGTCATTTTATCATAAAAAACCCACCACATGCCCAACTCCTTCTGCTTTTTGCAAAACATGGCTTTCGTAAGCCACTTCCTTCTTCAGAGGAGGTTTTTATTTGCGTAAAGCGTTGTATTTTCTTTTTATTACTGAAGCGTAACCTACTTATAATTTATCTACAAAAGTTTTAAATTTTTTGAAGCATGGGCCCTTAGAGAAGCTAAAGACAAGCTGGAGAAGCATGGTGAAGAGCTAACATGGAGATTAGACTTTTAAAAAGCATTTGATGGTACATCTTTTATATGTCCATGTAACAACTCTCATCAAAAGTCATATTTATTAAATTAATTTGTCCAATAGGAAACCCTAATTGAGACACCCAAGTGATTCTGTACAAACCCTAAAATTTTCAGAACAATCAGAATCAGGATCAGGGCCCCTAAAACTCAGGGGGGTAAACCCTAGTTACGATTATCTTAAAATCTCGTTGTCAAATATCGAAATTACAAAACTGTCAATTAAGCAAGGCTAGTCAAGGACGTGGCTGACCTAGGGTGAAAACGTGTCCCTTGCGCACCGTAAGGGATTTGGGCTTACGGTGCGCAAGCCTGGCCAAATTTTAAGTATAAATAGCAGGCGTTGGCAATCGAATTTTGGTACTGAAACGACGTAAAAATACGTTTCTTACACTGAGATATAGCGTAAACAGTCCAAAACACACACACGATTCACGAAGTGCTGCCGCAAACAGGGTAATAACTCGATCGCTGATACGATTCAATGTCCGATCGATTAAACTATCCAATGGATGTTTAAGTGCTGCCCACATTAGGGTTTATGCTTTGTCATTCGTTGTTAATTCAATGAATGTTTAAGTATCACACTTTGTCATTCGTTGTGAAGGTTTTAATCTCGTGAGTTATCGTAAATGCTGTATTAAGTTACTAGCCGAGTTGTGTGCATGTTATTAAATTTAGGTTAAAAGGCTAATCAGTAGGCTAGGCTCTGCTCAAATTAAATCTGCAATGTGAGTCATTCTCTTTTTATCAAAGTGTTTTATAAATTCTTAAACATTTTTCAGAGTTATAATTACAGTGATTAAGTATATGTAGTCACCAAATTACAGCCGGTATGTGGGGTATTGTGCACATTACTACTGTTTTTATCACTTTAGGTGGGCGAACCTAATTAATGATACTCGTTACTATTGGGTGAACGGACTCAATAGTTATATGACCACAGTCACCGAAACGAGTCGAGTGACAAATACTGTGGGTATTTGGTTGAAATAAACATTGTAATCTCTCTTAATACTGTAAATTATAATAAACGAGTCGTTTTTATAAAAGAATGATTCACTCAGTATTTCCCGCTGACAAAACCTTTTTCAAACATGTTTCAGGTGATCTGTTGTGATACAGGAAAAGTGCCGAGAAGCACTACAAGCTTAAGGAAGTGGCTCAGTATAAAATAAAGAAACATGTTTTGTAAAATAAAGATTTCTCCGTGAAATCTCAAGATTGTAAATTACCGGGTTTTATCCCGAGTTGTGAAATAAAATAATCGGGAAATATTTCAGTTTTTAAAAGATCCTGAAGAAACTTCCGCTGTTAATTAAATACCACGGGATTTCTGTCCCGCGGCTCCTGAAACGGGTCAAACTAGGTCAGGGGCCGTGACAGAAAAAGGTGGTATCAGAGCCACTGATTTAAGCCAATTAAGTATTTAGAAAATACTTAATTTTACTGATTGCCATTTTGTGATTAATTGTTTTATTAATTGATTATTTGTGTACAGTATGGGTAAGCAAAAGTTGTCAAACATCTATCTTAAATTAGATAGGTCATCCAACGAGAAGGGAAGTTCATCCCAAACCAAATCTTCAAATCACTTTGCAATCCCTGAAGAAGGAATATTTGTGCGAAAGGCACACTATGAGGAACCACTTTCTCCTAGTAAAAGAAATTTGATTATTAGGAAAAGTAAGGAGAAAATAAAGAAAATCCGAGAAAAGAAAGTTAAACAGGAAATCCAGGAATTAACCAGTAAAATACCTTGGGAGGACAAGTTAGATGATAAATGGGCAGATCTTTATATGCTAGCTACAGTAGCAGTTAATGCAAATCTTTAAATAATTTGCCCCAAGTTTTAGCACCTTTATCAATTTCAGTCTAGAAACCTTATTTCAGTAAATAAATAAATTTACAACAAAACCTAGCGTGTTTTAACTTTTCAGTTATTTTGTAATTACCCAGTATGAAATAATATTTAAAGGTTTTCTATGAAATTTGGTATAAATTTTTAACTTAGTATTTATGTGTATTTTGCTAAACAGCATGAACGACTTGTCTGACGCCCTTCAGAATTTAAATCTCTATCCGGTAAAAATAGAGGTTTCCAGAGATTTCAATAGGTATATACCAGACATAGAAGAACCTGTTGAATTCAATGCTCTACCTCCGGAGAAACCTAAACCCAAGAAAAGAAGGAGATTTGTGGGATGGAGACGAGTGCATAGGAGGAAGCCTACAACTAGAAAGATCCTTAAAATAGAAAATCCCTTAGACAAAGGGAAGGGAATTGAAGTTGGGGAAGAATCTAGGCAGATGGGGATACAGTTTGAAGAATATTCTAAGCAAATAGAAATGGAATTAGGAAGAGATTCTAGACCACCGGGAATGGAATATGGAGAAGGTTCTAAGCAAACTCAGAGGGAAGTTGGGGAAAGTTCTAGACAGGTTGAGGAGTTACCTTTTCAGGAGGAATTAGATCGGCCATTGGCAAGCTGTGATGTCGTTAGGCCAATTAATAATAATCTATACCCTACTCTTGAAACACAACTACCAATGAACTTGGACCCCGCAATCCCAGAACCTATTATCCACACCCAGCCTCTAGGGATAGATGAGTGGTGGACAAATGATTGGCAATTCCAAAACTTGATCAACAGTCCTAATTCCTTTCTTCCTCAGTTCGACCCGGAACAATTACCAAATCCACCCATGAGTAACGAGAATTTAGCAGAACTTCGCCATTTTGGCGAAGAGTTAATGGATGCGGGAAATAGAATCCGGGAGATAGGGGGAAAAATTGCCTGGAAATATGATGAAAGGGAGCTTCGTTTTTAGGAAGACAAATGACGAGAGATAGTGGGTTGGTAAAACTGTGGTTGTGTAATAGTAATAGTAAAATCAGTCTGTTAAAATAACTACGAATAAAACTTTGTAAAATAATATTGTGTATTGATGCATACTATAAAATATAAAAATGGAAATCAAGAAATTGATAGTTTTGGCTATATATGTGCGTATTTGAAATTTGTATGATTGTTTTGTGTACAAATTTTATTTAATCAATACTAATAAATTATATATATTATCAGATGGAAAATTCTAATAACGAACCAGTTAATGAGGTTAATCAATCTGAGCAACAACCGGGGGATCAATATATGACTAGACAGGATATAGAAAATATTGTTGCACAAGGAATAGCTAATGCTATTCCAGCAATAGTTGCTGCTGTTAGAAATCCAATCGAGCCTCAACAAATCGTTCCAAGCAAACGTATTTTTGAAGATAACTTCAGTAATAGTGTAAACGGAGCCAATGATCATGTTAATCATGATAATGAACCACGGCAAGCGCCGCTCCCTAAGAAAATGAAAGCCGCAACACCTGGTTGCACTTTCAAAGAATTTCTTGCTTGTAAACCATCTGAGTTTGCAGGCAATGAAGGAGCAACTGCGGCACTGCGTTGGTTAGAGAAAACCGAGGTAGTAATTGCCATAAGTAAATGTGACAAGGATGATCAGGTCATGTACGCGTCAAATCTTTTCAAAGAGGGGCGCTAGAATGGTGGAACACGGTGTTACAGGCTAAAGGAAGAAATAGGGCTTATGCCTTGAACTGGGAAGAATTTAAAAATCTTATAGAAAGAAAATTCTGTCCCGAATATGAAAAAGATCAAATGGCAAATAAATTCCTAAACCATCGTATGACGGGTGTAGATTGTCGCGGTTATACTTCGACATTCTTTGAATATGCTAGAGTGGTACCAACACTGGCTTCGCCAGAACCGGTACTCATTTCTCGCTATATCTAGGGATTAATTAGTGAAATCCGCAATATCGTTAAAGCTGCTAGACCTCGCACTATTGACGATGCGGTAGAATTAGCTAACACCCTAACTGATGAACTGGTGCGCACAAGAGATGATAACAGGAAAAAGGAACTGGCTCAGAAAATTACCCAAGGATTTCGTACGGGTAATAATAACAGTTTCAAGAGAAGAGGAACAGGGCAATCTTCAACTTCGCCCTTCTGCAAGAATTGCAAAAAGAAACATTATGGAAGATGTAATGTAACCTGCAATTTTTGCAAAGTTGTAGGACATCGGGAAGAAAACTGCAGGAAGAAATTCACAATTTGTTACAATTGTGGAGAAACAGGACATTTCAAAACAGAATGTCCTAAATTGGTCAAACCAGCAGACAACAAAGCTAAACCAGCTAACGGAGCTACAAAGAAGAATGTCAGAGCATTCCAGCTAACTACTCAAGAGGCAGAACTGATTCCAGATGTGATAGCTGGTACGTTTCTAGTTCACAACGTGTATGCAAAAGTATTATTTGACTTTGGTGCAAACCAAAGTTTTATAAATACTTCATTCTGCCAAGCTCTTAATTTACCACTAACCAACATTAGGCAAATTTTTACAGTCGAAACGGCTGATGGGAATTCAGTTAAAATAGATAAAATTCTGCAAAATGTAGAAATAGAACTTTTAAGTCATAAATTTTCTGCAACCCTATTGCCTATGAAGTTAGCTGAATTCGATGTTGTGTTAGGAATGGATTGGTTAGTAGCCAACCATCCTCGAATTCTTTGTGATAAGAATTCCATAGAAATTCAAACACCTACCAGAGAAGTCATTATAATTACAGGAGATAAACCACGTAAACCCATGAAGTTCATATCAGTAATGAAAGTTGCTAATTATGAACGAAAGCAAGGAATAGTATATATGATTTCAGTAATCATTAATACTAAGGGTAAAGAACTTAAGGAGATTCCTGTAGTCTCAGAATACCCAGAGGTATTCCCAGAAGAATTACCAGGATTACCACCAGATAGGGAGGTAGAGTTTAGGATTCATCTAATTCCAGGAATTTCACCGATAGCCAAGACACCTTATCGGTTAGCACCCACAGAAATGTTAGAATTGAAAAAGCAATTAGATGAATTACTAAGTAAAGGTTTCATACAACCTAGTTCATCCCCTTGGGGAGCACCAGTGTTGTTTGTTAAGAAAAAGGATGGTTCGATGAGAATGTGTATTGATTATAGAGAATTGAATAAGATTACAATTAAGAATCGATACCCACTACCTAGGATTGATGATCTTTTCGATCAACTTCAAGGAGCTAGATATTTTTCTAAGATCGACTTACGTTCCGGATATCATCAATTGAAGGTACAAGAAGAAGACATACCTAAAACTGCTTTCAGAACTAGGTATGGTCATTACGAGTTTACAGTCATGCCCTTTGGGTTAACGAATGCACCTACATCATTCATGGACATGATGAATAGAATCTGTAAACCGTATTTGGATAAATTTGTAATTGTCTTCATAGACGATATACTTATTTATTCAAAAAGTCAGGACGAACATTGTCAGCACTTGCATGCACTCTTAACCTTGTTAAGAAAAGAAAAGCTGTACGCCAAATTTTCGAAGTGTGAATTTTGGTTGCAAGAAGTACAATTCTTAGGCCACATGGTGAATCACGAAGGTATTCATGTAGACCCTGCTAAGATAGAGGCGATTACCAATTGGAAGGTTCCACAATCCGCAATGGAAATTAGAAGTTTTATAGGTTTAGCCGGATATTATAGATGGTTTATTAAGGATTTTTCCAAGATAGCTGTACCATTAACTAAGCTAACCTGTAAAGCAGTTAAGTTTGAATGGGGACCTAAACAAGAAGAAGCTTTTAGGATCTTAAAGCAAAAATTAACCAATGCTCCAATCCTAGCTTTACCAGAAGGAACTGAAGATTTTGAAGTATATTGTGATGCTTCAAAACTAGGATTGGGATGTGTACTAATGCAACGCAAGAAGGTAATTGCGTATGCTTCAAGGCAATTGAAAAAGCATGAAGAAAATTATACGACTCATGACTTAGAGTTAGGAGCCGTAATTTTTGCCCTTAAGATTTGGAGACATTATCTTTACGGAAGTAAATTTACTGTCTATACTGACCACAAAAGTCTAAGATATATATTTGGGCAAAAAGAGTTAAACATGAGACAAAGAAGATGGATGGAAATTTTAAGTGATTACGACAGTGATATTCAGTATCACGAAGGAAAAGCAAATGTAGTTGTAGATGCCTTAAGTCGTAAATACCATGAGAAGCAACGACGGGTTCGTGCTCTTCGATTAAATCTATAAATAGATTTAATGGAACAAATAAAGAGTGTTCAGGAAACAGCAATCAAGGATGATGCTGAAGGAATGAAGGGACAAATAAAAGAATTAGAGCAAGGAGCTGATGGAATTTGGAGATTTCATAAAAGCAGAATTTGGGTACCTAAGCAGGGAGAATTAAGAAATAAGATTTTAGAAGAAGCCCATAAGTCAAGGTATACAATTCATCCAGGAAACAATAAGATGTACCAGGATTTAAGAAAGAATTTTTGGTGGATAGGCATGAAAAAGGATATAGCTAGATATGTTTCTAACTGTCTTACTTGTTCACAAGTTAAGGCAGAACACCTGAAACCTTCAGGTCTACTACAACAATTAGAAATGCCAGTATGGAAATGGGAACTCATAACAATGGATTTTGTTACTAAGTTACCTAAAACCAGAAAAGGTAATGACGCGATTTGGGTAATTGTGGATCGATTAACCAAATCTGCTCACTTTCTACCAATGAAAGAAACCTTTAGCATGGAAAGATTGGCAAAGTTATATGTAGATGAAGTCGTATCTCTACATGGAGTTCCACTCTCCATTGTATCAGATAGAGATAGTCGTTTCACTTCTCATTTCTGGAAAAGTTTCCAAGAAGCTATGGGAACTCGACTAAACCTAAGTACTGCATATCATCCTCAAACAGACGGGCAAAGTGAAAGGACAATCCAAACTCTAGAAGACATGCTCCGAGCATGTGTAATAGATTTTGGTGGAAATTGGGACGATCACTTACCTTTAATTGAATTCTCCTATAACAATAGTTATCATTCAAGTATTGAAACTGCCCCATTTGAAGCACTGTATGGAAGAAAGTGCAAAACTCCAGTATGTTGGGCAGAAATATGAGAAAGTCAATTGTCAGGTCCCGAGATAGTGCAAGAAACTACTGATAAGATTACTCAAATCAAGGAAAGGCTGAAGACGGCTCGAGATCTCCAGAAGAGTTATGCAGATAATAGATGTAAGCCGTTAGAATTCCAAGTTGGGGACAAAGTACTGTTGAAAGTTTCTCCTTGGAAAGGAGTTGTTAGATTCGGTAAGAAAGGAAAGCTAAGTCCAAGGTACGTAGGACCATTTCCAGTGATCCAACGTATAGGACCAGTTGCTTATCGTTTAAAACTACCAGAGGAATTAGCTGGAGTACATGATGTATTTCATGTATCCAATCTCAAGAAATGTCTAGCAGACAAATCTCTGGTAGTACCTCTCCAAGATATAGAGGTAAACGAAAAGTTAAAATTTGTTGAGAAACCTCTTCAGATAGAAGACAGAAAAGTGAAGTTTCTCAAGCACAAACGACTAGTGCTAGTTAAAGTAAAATGGGATTCAAAGAGATGAGCTGAATACACTTGGGAGCTGGAATCTGAGATGAAGAAAAAGTATCCTCAATTATTCCAGTAAATCTCGAGGACGAGATTTTTATTAAGGTGGGGAGAATGTAACAACTCTCATCAAAAGTCATATTTATTAAATTAATTTGTCCAATAGGAAACCCTAATTGAGACACCCAAGTGATTCTGTACAAACCCTAAAATTTTTAGAACAATCAGAATCAGGATCAGGGCCCCTAAAACTCAGGGGGGGGGGGTAAACCCTAGTTACGATTATCTTAAAATCTCGTTTTCAAATATCGAAATTACAAAACTGTCAATTCAGCAAGGCTAGTCAAGGACGTGGCTGACCTAGGGTGAAAACGTGTCCCTTGCGCACCGTAAGGGATTTGGGCTTACGGTACGCAAGCCTGGCCAAATTTTAAGTATAAATAGCAGGCATTGGCAATCGAATTTTGGTACTGAAACGACGTAAAAATACGTTTCTTACACTGAGATATAGCGTAAACAGTCCAAAACACACACACGATTCACGAAGTGCTGCCGCAAACAGGGTAATAACTCGATCGCTGATACGATTCAATGTCCGATCGATTAAACTATCCAATGGATGTTTAAGTGCTGCCCACATTAGGGTTTATGCTTTGTCATTCGTTGTTAATTCAATGAATGTTTAAGTATCGCACTTTGTCATTTGTTGTGAAGGTTTTAATCTCGTGAGTTATCGTAAATGCTGTATTAAGTTACTAACCGAGTTGTGTGCATGTTATTAAATTTAGGTTAAAAGGCTAATCAGTAGGCTAGGCTCTGCTCAAATTAAATCTGCAATGTGAGTCATTCTCTTTTTATCAAAGTGTTTTATAAATTCTTAAACATTTTTCAGAGTTATAATTACAATGATTAAGTATATGTAGTCACCAAATTACAGCCGGTATGTGGGGTATTGTGCACATTACTACTGTTTTTATCACTTTAGGTGGGCGAACCTAATTAATGATACTCGTTACTATTGGGTGAACGGACTCAATAGTAATATGACCACAGTCACCGAAACGAGTCGAGTGACAAATACTGTGGGTATTTGGTTGAAATAAACATTGTAATCTCTCTTAATACTGTAAATTATAATAAACGAGTCGTTTTTATAAAAGAATGATTCACTCAGTATTTCCCGCTGACAAAACCTTTTTCAAACATGTTTCAGGTGATCCGTTGTGATACAGGAAAAGTGCCGAGAAGCACTACAAGCTTAAGGAAGTGGCTCAGTATAAAATAAAGAAACATGTTTTGTAAAATAAAGATTTCTCCGTGAAATCTCAAGATTGTAAATTACCGGTTTTTATCCCGAGTTGTGAAATAAAATAATCGGGAAATATTTCTGTTTTTAAAAGATCCTGAAGAAACTTCCGCTGTTAATTAAATACCACGGGATTTATGTCCCGCGGCTCCTGAAACGGGTCAAACTGGGTCAGGGGCCGTGACAGTTCAACAGAGATTAACATGTTAATAGTAATAAAAAAAAGTTATTTTCTAAACGTTTTATGTTACTTACATGTCGATCTTGAAGAAGGAATGGGACAAGAAATCATAAAGTTGTGGAATGCTATCCGAGAAATGCAAGGAAAATTGAAAAAGGCACACAATCAAATTATTCATGAGAAAGAAGCAGTAAAGTCGTTACTGAACAAGCTCCGCATAATCACAGAAGTGCCAGTTATTGATAAAATGAAAGTGGAGTAATTGGAAAATCTTAATCATGAACAGGAGGTATTGCCAAAATAATGAAGTTCCTATCAATTTGTTTCGGTAGTTTTGGTTTTGTGGCTAAATAATTGATTCCAAAATATACACATACTATATGTTTATTATGTGCAGATGAAATTGTAGAAATGAAGAAGATTGTTGAGTTGGAAGAATAAAATGCTAATACATAGGGGGACTTCACGAGATCATTGAAAGATAGGCAAATCGCCTTAATACACACACACACACACACACACACATAATTTATTAAATTATTAACAATCTTTGTTTTTAAAAAAGCACACCCATGCATCCACACCCCATGCACGCGCACACACACCTATATTTCGATCCACAACTATTGACGTGATCTTATGTCTCACTTTTTGTGCAGGCATGGCATAATAGTCTCAACCAATGATGATTGATGAGTATTCATTCATTTGAATTAAGGTAATAATCGGTATAGGTTGAAATTGGTCGGGTCTAGAGTAGTATACTCCCATTGGTCCACGTGTCACTCTCTAATTAGTCCACACAGCAGTAATTTTTTCTACTTTTGTTCTTAACTAGCACTCTCAGTTCCACTCTTTGATCTATACAACTCGTTTTAACCTCTCAACGTGTTTCAATTACTCAATTTCACGTATCAAACCCCTAAGTTCATAATACATGTTGTTTCACCCCCTTTCTTTTATATCCGTATAAAAGTAGCCTCTAAAGCAAAACCATCGTCAAAGTTGATGGTATTAAAATTCCCAACATAAAAGAGTACATATTTTCTTTTTACATTTGAGGTTAGTCTTAGGTGTACATGAGGTCTATATTGTTGTCTTATTTCACATATGAAGCTCCTAAGCAACTATTAGTGACGTCAAGCTGCCAAACCAGAAGCATCGTGATGGACTATTGTCGCAACTAAAGCAATGGAATGGATGTTGTTGCAATGTTTATGATAACTCTGAAAATAAAAATGAGGAGAAATTTGTAATATAAAAAGTAAACGTATTGCTTAATATTAAAATAAAAGCATCCTTAGAGGTTGATGGATCAATCTTGGAAATAGCCCCGAACAGGATGAATTTACACATGAGATTCTTTGTCGTTAATAAAATTAAGATACATCCTTCGATTAATCATATGATAAAAGAATGCCAACAAAAGATATATGCAACATCACGTGCCATTTCAAGATTTAGAAACATACTTCAACAAAAAGTGACTTTGACCGTTTGTAGTCAAACAGTTTGTTCCAAGATATATAATTTGTACATCTAATCTAAGCAATTTTACAGTATGTTAACTTTCAAAGAAATATCATCAGAATATGGTCACAAGTTTCAAGTCCCAACTGATACTCAAACAAAAATATAATTATGATGACTCCCATAATATTATTAGATCAAGAAAACTACACAAAAACTTGATTCTTATAATTAAGAACACCTAATACATGGTATTTATAAGCTAACCTATCACATTAGACTTATACTAGGATTGCTCATATAATTATCCTATTGACATCCAAACCTCACTCGTTTAGAATGCTAGATAATTATCTAACCAATTAACTAGTACATAATAATTACAACTATTATATCATAATCACGCTGTAATTTCGAAACATGATTGCTCTAATGAATAAAGACTTTGAGTCAAGGATCTAGGATTGTAAGTCAAGTTTTGAGATAGTTTCTTGACATAAATGAAATTTGGGTGCTTAGCCAAGCTCTTACTGTTTCCGTTTTCGTTCTTGTTCGATACTAATTCTATGGTTGACGTATGAAGTAAAAAAAAGGTTAATAGTTTATGCTCTTCCGAATTGAATTGTTAAGCATAGCTTTTGTATTTTAGATTACACACTACATTTAGGTGCAGTTTGTTTTTTGAGAGGTAAAATGTCTGCGGTCTATGGACCACATCTGTAAAAGAAGAGTTGGACCAAACCTCTGCCGTCTGCAAGAAGAAGGTTGTTTGTTTTTTAACGTATGTGGACTTCTAAAATAAACTGGTGATGGTGTACGGACAATGGTGGTGGCGGTTAGGGATGAGTTTTTTTTCTTCCCAAATACCTGTACTCGTACCCGTACCGTACCTGTACCCGTACCGATTTTAGGTATTTGGTACATATATCGGTACCCAGTTTTATATAGACCTTTAAAAGTAATGATAATTTAATAACACACTAACATTGAAAAACTTGATTAGTGTATACGAAAACAAAGACTCAACCGAAAATATAACTCAAGACAAATGTTTGACTCTCTTTTTTAAACTTTATGATTAAGAACGAAAAATGTATCTTCAATATTTAAAAGTTAGCATTTAGGAGAGATACACAATGTTTGGATGCGTATACGGTCAACACTGCGCATGGGATAACAAGAATTCATGCGTTAATCGTAATAAATATGTTTAGAATACGTATGTATTATTGAAAAAGTATGTTTATAAGTTACAGTTATAGTAACTTTCGGGTCATTGAAACGGAAAGAATCAGTAAGCAGATCAACTTACGCGATTTCAACGCGCATCACGTATGTGCGCGACATTTAATGCCATATTAGCAAAATACTAATATTTTGATCATAAAAATAATTATTTTAATTTATAAACTAATTTGTATTGAAATTTACGCGAGAAAATGAGAATTCTGATGCAAAAACAAGCTAAAATAGAGTTGTGTGTAGACAATGGTAGGCTGAAAAAGGATGGGCTTGGCTGATGGGCTTCAAAGTTCAAACCCACCCCACCAAACCCTGGCTATATAAACCCTTATATTCCTCCACATCCTTCATTATTCACAAACACTTTATCTCTCTACCTCCCTTCTCTCTAACCTCTCTCTACATTCTCTCTCTAGAACACAAGATCCGTCGACCAGAATCCAGCCACCACACGGCGGAGCCGTGGCTGCAGCGGCAGCCGACCACGGCGGCATGTACCGGTGGCGGTTTTCCGGCGAACCTTTCGGCGACCGTTTTCCGGCCAAAGGTACACTTTTTTCTACTAATTTCGACGTTTCGAACACCATGGTGAGGTCCAAATTCTCTAATTCAGAGCAGTTTGAGTCGTAGAGCAACTCTGAAGAGAATTCCGGCCAAATCCTATCAAGTTTGTTTTCAAGTTTTCTTTTCATGCATGTCAAGATCTTGCTTTGAAGGATGTTGGTATTGCTTATCCAAACAATGTCAAGATCTTGCTTTTGGGAGCCTCCAACTTATTTATAGTTAACTTCAACATGTACATCATACCACATTATATGGTACATCGTACCGAAGCGATCCAAAATGAGCCTACCCCCACTCGTACCGAATTTTAGAGACCTCGCGAATTGCAACCCCGTTTCATGTTCCCGTACCGAAGCGTACAACGTACCACGAACCATGTGACTATGAACAAGATAATACAAGAAAATTCTTATATTCAACAATCATAAAGCAAACCACAAAAACACTATCCAACAATTGTTCAAACACTATCCAACACAATTCAAAGTTCAAACAACATACTACAACCACAAAAATCTACACACAAAGTATATGGTAAGAACGATTAACTAATGTACCCCAAGACTATATTTATCAGTTATCCTCTCCGTCTCCAAACAACTTCAACAGCCGTATAATCTCCGCACTACCGTTCGCGCGGATCAACGCCGCAGTAGAAATCGCATACTCTTTCGCCAGCGGAAAACCTTTCTTCACGGCCTCTTTCCCCAATTCTTGGCCAACGGCTTTACACATTTCACTAGCAATGGACTTCTCCAAACCGCCAACCTCTTCTTCGGCCTTTGCTTTAACTTTCTCTGAATCTTTTAGGCTGTGAATCAACAGTAGCATCGTTTTTAACGCGTCAGCATCATACCCTCTGTACAGATACTTTTTAGTACCATCTTGCAATTCTATAATTGAAAAGGACATTTTCTCTTTTTCCAAAGCAGCGTTCTTGTTCACAGACTTCGATTCGATTTAATCACTTTTCCCTTCTTTATCCCCGGCAGCATTCACCAAGTTTTCATCAAATTTCTTGTCTTCATCCCCAACAGCAACATTCACCAAATGTATGGGCCGGTTAGAGTATGTATCATCCTTTAATGGGTTACACAAATGAAAAAATAGACTGGTTAAACAGGTCAAAGTCTACACTTAACGCATAAGAGGGACCAAATTTTCCGTAGTATAAAGCATTTAGGTCTTTCCTTTAGACCATTGCCAATGCAAAGCATTTGGCTTATGTGGATTTAGTACGAGGAGGAATTCATTAGAGGGGTTTGCATTTGAGTGGAATGTTTTGAAGAAGAATGATGCATTTGATGGGATGGTGAGCCCCAATGTTTATTTTGTTTTTATTTTATTCGTTTCTTGTTTTAATTTATTTTTATATGCATAAATAAGTTGTACATTACAAGCTTTAGTGACTTGTATATCATTTTTTTTATTTCAAATATAATAATTGGACAAAAGAACAAAAAAATGTAATGTTTTTATTTTAATTTATAAGTTTATTAATGTTACTTTAATAAAAAAAATACTTCAAAAAGTTTAAGATACGTATATATTAATATTCGTACTTAGAAGTTTAATGTTTTGTTTTTATAACTTTCGATATTAAATAATGCGAAAATAAAAACATGTATATTGATAGAAATAACTTAATTATTAAAAATAAATGTAAAAGTGGTGATGATGTGGAAATATAAGTATTGATAAAGATGTTTGTAGGATTGGAGCGAAAATGTGTATTTTTAGTGTATTTGTGGAAATCTGATGTGACAGCTAACTAAACAAGTTTATGAATACATTTATCACCTTACACTGGTAATGGTCATCAATACTCGTTCGAGCATGGCCATGTAGTCTAGGCCTTCCAATTATATTTTGATCATGGTTTGATTATGTATGGGAAGTGACAGACGATTTAAACCAATTATATAGAAAACAGTGAGGAGGCAATTGTCAATTTCAACCAATTGTATATGTTTAAAACGGTCATTTTACCCTTAATGAGTTATGGGTCAAATAAGCTAAACATTTTAAAGAAATAAAATTCAGAGGGGGCACACTTAATACGAGTTTTTTTCCTAAAATGGTGTAGTTGGAAAAATTATTTACCTAAATACTTTGAAAATTATTTACCAAAATAGGTTTTTTTAAACTAATTTTTTCTCACTCCTAATCTTATTGGATAAAATAATTTCTTTTTTAAAAATATATTATTTAACATGAGTTAAAGGAAAATTTATAGTTCAATTAAAAAACAGGTCGTGTGACTTTGAAAAAATTATTTGAATGTTATTTAAATTATTTATTAATATTTATATTTCCTTTAACTACTTTTGAAGAACGTTGTTTTTATTCTTTCTCATATATTTTTTGAACTTACATAACAATATTTTTCATAAATGTTTGTTAGTTGTCGTTTTAAAATTTCACACATATCATTCAATTTAGGGGTGTTAAGCGGGTCAAGTTTTCGGCACGAAACATATTCAACCAAATAAGTTTTTGACATAAAATACATATCAATAAGTCAAATAAAAAATGGGTCAATCTATGAACCTGCCGGGTTGACATGAAACTGACCAGTTAGCTAAACATGTTCGTAAGTTCACCTGAAATTAACCTGTTTATACTTTAAACCAAACTCACGAATTTTGTGTGAAGTGTGTGTCTTATCACATATTCAAACCCTTATTTTTCATGTTTTAACTATTTTTAATTTTTTTTAATACTTTACATAATAAAAAATACATCTTAATTATTAAAAAAATATAAATATGATATTGTTACTAAAGATGATGTTCTTAAGAATATTAAATCAACCATTTGTAACTCATATTATTTGATGATGCTATTTCATAAAATTGTCTTGAAAAGTACATATTCTAAATTATTTAAAAATGTATTTAAAAGTTAGATATAATTTTCTTTTTAATTTGTTAAAAAAAGTATTTGTAAAGAAAACTAATAGAATATTTATAAAAGAATATAGACGTTTATATTAAAAAAAAAACGCTTTAATAAAAGCACAAAAAAAGGTTTAAATTAAAAAGAAATTAAAAACCTTATCATAAAATTTCATGATCCAACAGTATGTTTTTAGTTTTATTAGAAACTTATTTTTTAACTCTTATTAAAGAACATTGTTTTTAAATAGAAATTATTTTACCAAATAAGATTAGGAGTTAGAAAAGGCAACTTTAAAAAAAAAAAAAAACACTCATTTTGATAAATACTTTTCAAAGTACCCATTTAGGTAAATAATTTTTCCAACTACACCCTTTTAGGAAAAAACTCCACTTAATACATACATAATTTTTCAGAGGGTCCCGGCTTAATGCATACAATTTTTTTTAGCGGGGGCACATATGGCATCTGAATTCTCAGGGTAGGCCATGAATACAAACAAAAGATTTCGGCAAAATTCGGTAAAATTTACACTAATAAGCGGAAAGAAAGAAAGAAAGGGGGGGGGGGGTCAAATAACGCACTTTAAACCTAAGCATTAATATTTTAAATATTATTAAGGCCCTTGTGATTATCAACACCAAACTTGGCTATTAGGGTTATGAAGTGAGCTAAAGCTCAAATTTGATTGAGTCATGGGTCAAAATCTTTCAAGCAATATGACCCTTTTACAGTAAGTTATAATATTAGTCTCTATGTTTTCATTTAAATGAGTTAAAATTTTCCTTTCCAGGCGGCTGGCAAAATATATATATTATTTGAAATGAAAAATGGCTAGGTAGTACTAATTCTTTTGTTTTTATGGGGATTGGAATTAATTTTGTTTAGATGGTGGATAGTTAGAAAAGTCCACTATCCTCAGGTAGCATCATTATGCAAATCTATTTGTTGGGTTTCAATATAATGTCAATTTACTTTCCACCCATATGATAACTAGGTTTAAAGAAGTTCGCCGTGTTGCGGCGAATTTCTTTTGTTATTTAGTCTGTGTTTAGATGTGTTTTGAAATCAACACGAGCGTGTTGTGAACGGAACTGGTGACAAGAATAAAAAGAAAATGTAGAAAAAAACACTAAAAGATAACCGAAAGAAAATCAACCAAAAAAGTTGTATGGTAACGATGTTTACTGACCTTGGGGGTAAGCTCCGGCTAAGACTTCAACTCTTTGGCGATCCGAACAGTTAACTACAAAACAGAACACCGTTAGGACTCGTTACAGGAATGGGCTTATTCCTGTAACCACCCTCCGGTGTCAGAATAAGTCTCGGTTTGGGAGAAAGTATGAATGTAGAGAGAGAAAGTAAATGAGAGAACAAGATGATCATACCTTAGATGTTTACCTCTATTTATAGTTTACTATTAGGGTTTCCCCTAACTTAGGATGGGCTCCGATAAGTTAGGGATTCACATGATCTTCCCAAAAGATTAGGGATTCGGTTACGTGGTTTATCCATGCAGAATAGAACATTCTAGAATAAACGTTTGTAATTAAATATTTGTAATAAAATAATAGGTGATGACCGGGTCGGATTAGCCGATCCGGGTCATACCTCGTCATGTCCCCCCAGTCCGAAGTTATGGGATGAAATTCATGAAATCGGACTAAAAAAGGAAAAAGTCAAAATTCCCCCTTTGAGTGTAAATTGCTCGAGTGGGGTACCGTTATGTTTTTTGAAAAATGGCGGCGATGGGAAAGGATGGGACAGTTAAGTCATCATTAGGATGACAGTTGTATCTCCCCTGTCTTGACGCGTGTTCCCATCCGTTTGCCTTTTTTTGAATTTGAAAGGGTGTAATCCCTCATAAATAGCTTTCCCGTTTAGGGTTTGGGATTACATTTCCACCCCCTTGTTCACGACCACTTTTTTCAACCTCTTGATTCCAACAATGGCTTCCAAAACCGGCGAGTCTTCTTCTTCTGCTGCTCAAGCAGGTTCTGATGCCCTATATGCGAAATGGGGCGTAATATCATTCAACAACCTCTTACACCAGTATGATATTAGGTTGGAGTGGAATCCGACACTGCCGTCAAAGACAGATACGGCGTTTCCTCTGAAAGAGGGCAAAATTACTCTTTTCAGTGATTTTTTTAAGTTCTGCAATTTCCGATTGCCAATCACCAAGTTTTGTAAGTCTGTTCTTGATGAGTATGCCATTCACATTTCTTAATTGCATCCGTTAGGATTGGTGAAACTTCGTCATTTTGAGTTTACCTGCATATCCCTAGGTCATATTCCGGAAATCACTGTGTTTAGGGCTTTCTTTATTCTGGTGTGGAAATCCCCCTTTTTTACTTTTGACCAGTGGGATATTGGTGTATCTTGCTTGAGGGATATCCCTGCGAGTGCCCGGGATAAGGATTGGAAGAAGAAATTCTTTTATATTGACGCTAGCGTCATCCCTAGGGAGATGCAGTGGAGGGAAATGGGACCCATAGACAAGTTTAAAGACGATGGTCCCCCTAAAGATGCATATGTAGAGAATGCTCTGTTTAAAAAGTTATGCCAACACCCCTCTGAGTGTACACTGATCCCAGAAGGGGCCTTGGTGATGGCTGGAATGAGCCTGCTATGGCGTGACATCCGACTATATAGGTATGTGGTTATTTGCCTTGAATTTACTTTGTTGAATGTATCTGCATTGACATGTTTAAATGTCACAGGTAAGTGGAGCTTGTTTGATTTTGTTGATCCGTCGCGGAATGCTGCTCTGAAGGCCGCGGACCGCGTGATTGGTGAACAAGAGCCTGATGTATTGAAGATCCACCTAGAGCAATTTTTGCTACCTGCTGTGCCAGCGGATCCCGCTGCTTATATTTCCAAGCCTCCCCCCAGTGGGGGAATTAGTGTTTCTGCTGTAGAAACGAAGAAACCGATCCGGGTGAGGGTTACTGGAAGGAAATATATAGTTGTGGGGGCCACCACTTCTCCTGTAACGGTGAGCGTTCATGCTCCACCAGGGAGTGCCACCATGACAACCGTTGCTGCTACATTGGTAAGCCCAACCCGCATGCCGAAAAGACGCAGGGTTGTTCCTTCTTTGACTGCTTTCCAAGCGATTCAAACCGCCCAAGCACTACCCACTGGTGAGTACCTTTATTTGTGGGTATAAGTGTGGAAGGTTTATGTTGCTTGTGCAGAACACTGTATTTAGTACAGGTTCCATTGCTGAGGTCCCAGCTGAGGGTGTGTCCTCTACCCCTTTGTCATCTGTGGATGTGGTGCATTCCGTTACAAGCGGACCAAGCCTTTCAGAGCTTATATCCTAGGCAAGTGCTGCAGCTGTTAGTTGTTCTATGCCACCGCCTATGCCCGCGAGTGTTGTGGTTATAACAACCAGTCCGGTTTCTACACTGCTGCCCTCCAGTGTTACTCCCACATCCCTGTTTGACTCGCCTTTTAGCGTTTTTTCTGCCTCTGAAAAGGGGATGCCTACCGTGTCCGCTGCTCACGAGGTGACCAACGCCGGAGATACCGCTGTGAGCGATGCTGGGGGATCTAGCAGCGGAATTGCTGATGATGGGGCCCGTTTGGGCGATGACCTCTATCTGCCCACTATTTGTTGAGATCCAAATGTGCAGGATAAGCGCTATCAGCCCAAGTGGAAGATAGCGGAGTCATCGAGATTGATCTTTCCTCCAATGGTACATCACTGGGTTGAGCGGGCATATCCCCCAGCTGAGTCAGCCTACGTTGAGGGGTTAAACAATGAGAAATTGATGAACGCCACGATGGTGGACTCCGTTAGTCAGCCCCGGAGGTTATCAGAAATCCGATGCCGGTGGATGCATGATAACAATGAGCTCCACCAGGTGCGGGCTGCTATGCAGGAGCTGAAGGATGAAAAGTACCTCCTGGAAAGTCAACTCCAAGCTGCTGGTTTGAGGGAGAGCAGGTTTGTTTCTGAGAAAAACAAGGCGGAGGATGACTTGGGACGTGTGACCGCCAATCTCGCCGAGGAGAGGATAGTATGGGCCCGCAATATAGCGGAGAAAGATCGAGTCCTTGCTTATGCTAAAAACGTTCAGGAGGAGTTGGAGCGTAAGGCTATCACTGAGGCTCAAAAGGTTAGAATTGAGCTATCCGCTAAGATGGAAAAGTTCCGTATTGACACTGATTTTGTGTCTCAGGTGCAGGAGCGGTATCAAGCTCTAATTGTTGAGCTAGAAACGTCCAATGCTAAGGCTCAAGCCAAACAGGTTGAATTGGAGGAGCGGGAAGCACAACTTAGGGAGCTTCAGCAGCAGTATGATGCCCTTGTTTCCGAAAAGAACGAACTTGTTCAAGCTTCTGCCGCTCACCTGACACGCTTTAAAGAATTAGAAAATGCACTGGAGCAGTCAAACGCTGAGGTGGATAACTTAACCAGCCAGCTGGCTGGGTTACAAGGTGACAGGAATTGGTTGATAACCAATGGCCTGGTTGGGGTGTTTGAATACCTCCGCCAATCGGAGTCGTTTTCGACTTTGTTGGACCGCCTCTCCGTTGCGGCTTATCAGTCAGCTCATCATGACGGCGTTTACCATGGTTATTTTGAGTGTCAAAGGGCGGATAAGATCACTCCCGCGTTTCATGCAAACAGCGGTAAACTGCAAGGAGATATGGCGGATGCTCTTGAAGCAGCGTGATGACCCGCTACCATCTTACGCTGACCTGATGGATAAAGTGGCTGAAGATGGCGTGGACTCTTTACGCCTAATGCTGGATCCGATGGAGGAGTCCGAGGAGGAATGAGTGTTTTTATTTTGCTTGTAATGTACACTGTTCCTTGGATATGTTGCTAAACACTGTTTTGCTTGGGTTATGTGCGAATATTTTATTTCCTGTCAGACATTTAATGCTAATGTCATGATGAATGACGCCACCAGTTGCCTAAGTGTGGTGATTTGACGTGCAATTATGACTTGTTATTAACTTTGCGATCGTCATTACTGTCAAGTCTTTTAAACTTGTATAAATTAAGCCATTTTTTCCAAATTTGGTATCTGAAAAATGAGGCGAAAATGCCATAAACAAAAAATTTCGCACATTTTCCGTCGTTTGGACGAGCTGATGGTTTGGTTCATCTTCAAGTTCCGGTAACGGAGGAGATGACTAGAGGAAGGGAGGTGAACTCCGATGATACTGTACCCCATGTTAGCCGGTCTTGCAAGGCCATTGAAGCTGAGGGCCATTCAACAGGTGATATGGGAGTGATTTCTTTATCAGCTGATAATCTGTCACAATTTTTCCCCTCCGATCATGTTCAACGCTGTCGGATAGTGTACAAACGACGCCGTAATGGTCGTCGATGTGTAGGCCCGGTTGCTGATCGGAGTGTTTCGTCTTTTCCGGTAGATGAAGTGGATATCAACGACCTGATCGTCGATCCTCATCCTCTTGAATATTACGGTGAAGCATTGTACACCCCTGCAGAGGTGAGGGCAATGCTTTCCGATGGTTAGATATTTGGAACATGTTCGTTTTTTTTGGTTCCCGTATGTTGGTATTTAGCATCAGGGACAAGTACTTGGTTTTTGTAAGATAGTTGTATGTATTTATTACCAAAATACCTATCTTTTTTGTAGTGGTTAATGTATCTATTACCCAGATACCCACTCTTAGCGCTGTATATTTTTGATCCTTTGACTTATATATGAAAAATATTTTCGTGTCCAGGATGCTTTTTTACCGTTATGTGCAGTTTAATTGCGATGGTAATTGTTTGTACCGTAAAGTGCAGTATGAATGCGATGGTAAATTTTATTGTTTATGTAAGTAATGAGGGGAAATAATAAAAAGAAATAACTTTTATTAACTCAATACTTAGAAGAAAAAAAAGTGACATCGTTAGAGATGGATTACACTTGTTTGTAAAATAAAAAACAATCAAACCCGCCGTTAGGGGCAGGGCTTTACATATAACACTTTTTCAATTGGGACGCGTTCCAGCTACGCGGGACCGCGGTACCATCTAGCCTGGACAGGCGGTAGGCCCCTTTGCCAAGGTCTTCTTGGACGACATAGGGACCTTCCCAATTGGGTCCCAGCTTGCTAGAGGGCTCCGCTCTAGTGGCTTCGTTGTCACGCATGACGTACTCGCCCTCTTTGAAAGTATGCTGAGCCACGCGCTGGTTGTAGTACTTCTCCAAAGTTTTCTTGTACTTTGCCTTGCTGATGGTGGCCGCCTCACGCCGCTCTTCCAGCAGATCTAGGCCTTCCCTTAGGAGCCTGTCATTATCATCATTAGTAGTGAGGCACCGTAGCGAGGGTAATCCGACTTCCGCGGGTATCATTGCTTCCGCGCCATAGGTTAGGCTGAAGGGGGTTTCATTGTTACTTGTCTTGGGCATTGTTCGATGTGCCCAGAGGACATTTGCCAGTTCTTCCACCCAGGAGCTTCCTTCATAACCTAACCTTCTTTTTATTCCATCCAGCAAACTCCTATTTGCCCGCTCCACCTGGCCGTTTCCCTGGGGATGTGCTACCGATGTAAAGATTTGTTGAATATGAAGTTTTGCACACCAATCTTGCAAGACCCTGTCAGTGAATTGTGTTCCATTATCACTCACCAAGTATAGCGGCAGTCCAAATCGGCACACTATATGTTCCCACATGAATTTCTTTGCGTTTTTAGCAGTTATTTTAGCCAAGGGCTTGGCTTCAACCCACTTTGTGAAGTAGTCGATTGCCACAATTAAGTACTTTAGCTTCCCGGGGGCCAGCGGGAATGGCCCCACAATGTCTACTGCCCATTTTTGAAAAGGCCAAGCGGCTGTGACAGGAATTAAATTGTTCTTGGGGCGGAGCGTTTGAGGAGCCAACTTTTGGCAACTGCAGCATTTTCGGAGTTCATTTACCGCATCTTCATGCATCCCAGGCCAAATAGTACCCAGCGTTATGAATTTTGGCGACAACTGCCCGGGGTCCGGCGTGAATGCCACATATGCCAGCGTGTATTTCTGGTATCAAAGACTTTGCTTCTTCTGGGGATACACACCGCAGTAGTGGTCCCAAGTATGACCTCCTGTATAGGACGCCATTGTTTACTTCATATTGCAATGCCTTTGTTTGTATTTTTTGAGCTTCACCTTGTGCGGAAGGTAATTCCCCCTTTGTGAGGAATTTTAAAATTGGAGTATACCAATAAGGTCCTTCCGCTGTGATGGCGGACACTTCACGGGGTTCAATGGAAGGTGTTTGTAGTGTTTCTACCTTCACTTCTTTTTCCATACTAGAGGTGGCGAGCTTGCTTAGGGCATCAACTATTAGGTTTTTTCCTCGATGAACGTGGTTAAGCGTGACGCTGTCAAAGGAAGCCATGAGCTCCTTGGTTTTAGCCAAATATTTTGCCATCGTTTCATCTTTGGCTTCATAGGTTTCGTTCACCTGATTATTGACTAGTAAGGAGTCAACGTATGCATCAACCCTTGTTGCTCCCATGGATTGGGCCATTCTTAAACCCGCGAGTAGCGCTTCGTATTCTGCTTCGTTGTTGGAGCACTCAAAGTCAAACCGCATGGCGTACATTAGTCTTATTTCGTCTGGGCTTATTAGCATGAGGCCCGCGCCGGATCCTTTTCCACTGGAAGATCCGTCGGTGTATAATTTCCAGGTTTGCCTGGCAGTGCTAGATTCTGGAATGTCTTGAACCGCGGGGTCTTGTATTACTTCTCCACCAGGAATCTCAGCTAAGAAATCAGCGATCACCTGTCCCTTGACGGCTGTTCGCTTTTGATATTCAATATCAAGGGCACCCAACTCTGTCGCCCATTTGGCCAACCTTCCTGAGATTTCAGGCTTGTGCAAAATTTACTGTAGGGGATAGTTTGTTAAAACTTGTACGCGGTGCCCTTGAAAGTATCTTCTGAGGCACCGGGAAGCGTGGACTAGTGCCAGTACCAACTTTTCGAGTGTTGGATACCGTGTTTCTGGTCCCGCTAGGACTTGGCTGATGTAGTATATAGGTGTCTGTTTTCCATCCCTTTCTACCATAAGTACCGCGCTTACCGCGTTGTGAGCTGCTGCCAGGTACATTTTTAAGAGTTCTTCAGGGTATGGCGCTGTCAACATGGGTAGTTTTTCAATGAACTTTTTCATGTCTTGTACAGCCTCTTCTGCTTCACTGGTCCATTTGAATTTTTTCTTGTTAAGGAAATCTTTCAACGTCTTTATGAATGGCAAAGATCTCTCGGCGTGTCTTGCCAGGAATCTGTTTATTGCCACTAGACGGCCATTTAACGCTTGTGCCTCTTTCAAAGTACTGGGGGAGGGCATTCGCGTTATGGCGGCTACCTTTTCAGGGTTAGCTTTAAAACCGTCCTGAGTGACCACCACCCCCAAGAACTTGCCTTTTTCTACCCCGAACGAACATTTCTTGGGGTTGAGCTTGATGTTGTATTCTCTGAGCTTTTGGAAGGTTTCTTCGATATCTTCGAGCATTTTCTTTTCCTCTCTGCTCTTGATTACTAAGTCATCGACATACACTTCCAAATTTCTGCCGATTTGTTTTTCGAAAGCCTTGTCCATGAGACGTTGGTATGTGACTCCGGCGTTTCGTAGACCAAAAGGCATTTTGCTATAGCAGAAGATGCCTACGTCGGTGTGAAACGCCATTTTTCCTTCGTCTTCCCTTGACATTTTGATCTGGTGGTAGCCCTTATAGGCGTCGAAGAAACATTTGTACCGATAAGGGACCAGAGAATCAACCTTAAAGTCCATCTCAGGCAGCGGATAAGCATCTTTAAGGCATGCCTTGTTCAAGTCTTTAAAGTCGATGCACATCCGCCATGTGCCATCTGGTTTCTTAACCATCACGGGGCTTCAACCAGCTATCGTACTTCTTTGACTACCACCGCCTTTCGATCAGGAGCCATGCTACGTTTACCTTGTGCTACAGGCTTAATGCCCGGGAGTGTTGCTAACTTTTGCTCTGCCTTATCCCGGGGTATCCCATTCATGTCAGAGTGTTCAAAAGAAAAGATATCGGCATTCCTCCTCAGCAACTGTTTTAGGTTGTTTTTAACCTCATGGGAGAGGCTATCCCCTATTGTCACTGTTTGTTCTGGATGGCGTGTGCTTAAGACCCCCCTTTCCGGGCCGATGGCACCGGTAGGTCCTTGACGGCATCTTTTGGTATCCAATACTTCTCCCATCTTGTCCCGGCATACTGTTGCAATACCCCGCAGGTTGGGGAACTTCATAAACCCTCGCGCCGTGGAGACTATGGCATCTAGTTTCCCTAAGGTAAACCTTCCAATGATCACATTATGGTAAGACTCAGCGCGTACCACAAGAAACGTGAGGAGTATGGTTCTTTCCCGGGGGGTTTGTCCAAATGTAACTGGGAAAGTAATTTGGCCGATTGGATCAACCTTTTCACCGGTGAACCCTTTGATAGGGGCGTGTACTGATTCGAGCAACTTTCTGTCTTCCGGTTGCATTCTGTTAAAACAGTGTTCGTAGATGATGTCTTTAGAACTCCCAGTGTCTACCAGGATTCTTCTCATGTTGTAATCGCCTACAGCGGCGGATATGATTAGAGGGTCGGTGGTGAGGTGTAAATCCTCTACGTGTGGTTCGACTGTCATGGTTGCCAGCATCCAGGGTTCGAGTGTGGAGAAACTCCGCTTTGCTCCCTTTCCCTTGTCGGCGTATACCATGTTTAGCTCCCGCTTTCTTTTGCCCGCCCCTTTATCAGTTTCTTCCTTGGTAGGGGGCGGACCCTGCTTTATGTCTCGAACCAGGTGAGCCAGCTTACCCGCCTTTACGAAATATTCGATTTGCTTCTTTAATTGAAAACAATCATTGGTATCATGGCCGCTGCCCTTGTGGTATTCACAATACTTACTAGTGTCTTTGTTGGGAGCGTCCTTCAATGGTTTGGGAGGGTTAAATTTGAGATTTTCAGAGGCCAGGATTTCTGCCAACGTTTTACTTAAATTAGGATAATCAGACTGCGGCTGCGGTTTACCATTTATGGCCAAACTATGCCTCGAAAGGGTATTTTGGTCATTTCACATATGCTTTTACGGGCATTTTTGGAAGTCTGAGTTCACGACTTATGCCTACTAAAATAATATTAAAATTTGTTTTAAAAATTCAGTAGGTAACAAGTCTTAGGTGTTAATTATGGTTTAAAACCATACTATGCACCTAAATAGCGTAAAAATCGCTAATTGACGATAATTAAGGGTTTTATGGAAATTTGAGATTTTGATCAGTTTTGAATGCTCAAAATAATTTATTTAATATATGAAATCAGTAGGAAAAGGTTTGGCATTCAAATCATTTGTAAATCTCATCTTATGCATGAAAAGGGCATTATCGTCATTTACCGAATAATACAAGAACTCTATGACATGATCAGTTTATAATCTGATCAATAACTCCAACAATCCCTAAAAATAATATCTTAACAGTAGGTAATGAGTTTTGGGTCAAAATCCAAGTTTAAACATGCTTTATACAAGATATCGCAATTTACTTAGTTAAAAGCTTCTAATTACGATATCGAGCATAACTCCTATTTGGGACCAAGAACTGATGTCAAATTTTCGGGACAAGCTTATATATCAGTAACAAAGGTTTTTGTCCTCTCACATTTCTAAAAATCTCATTCTTATGTCAAAAGGGCAAAATGGGCGTTTATAAGCATAATAGCGGAAACTAGCGTATAATTCAAACCACAAGGAACCATGCAATATAACTCCAGAGGGTTATACTACTGAATAATATGGTCCTAATGGAAGCTTAAAACATGGAAGAATCAAGCTTAATCGGGCCAGAACTGAAAAGTCAAAGCAAAGTCAAGCTTTTGCGACTTTCGGTTGTGAACCGACCCTAAACTTAGAATTGTCGGGTTGGACCAGCTTAGACATGTTCTAATAATCATTACCAAGTTATTAGAGTGTTAAAATATAATTTATAACCTCTGCATCTGTGGTTTAATTAATATGTACAAATCTGCCAAGTTTGACTTTTTACCTAAACGGTTTGACCCGACAATTAACTAAGCAAACGAAGGAATTAGGAGGTGTCCTTTCAGGGGTTAATCACCTACCTTACAATGGTCTTATACCCACTTTTAATTTGGTTAGTGGCTGGACCATTAGAGTTTAATCCGAAAGTCAAAGTTTATTTACGATGCTTGACTTTTCGGTTATAAAAATTATGAAACTGAACTAATGATAGGGCTTAAGACACTAACATGAGTCCTAACTATCTTTTCTACAAGAGTATAAGTCCCAATCAGATCAGGAGCTCCAGATTTGGGAGATAAGAAGGAATGAATGAAAAATGAGCAATGAACTAGTTGGGTTTTCATCCTATTTATAGTTTTTGGGTGTTGATTGGATCAAAACAAGTGTTAGGGAGGGTCAAGCAGATCAGTACACCTGTTATAACAGCTGTTATACTGTCTTGGTGATCAAGGATTCGGTTATAATTGGCTAGAATGAGATTGGAGTGGGCTGCAAGCAAAAATTCATATCTGGCAGTTGGCTTGCGCACCGTAAGGTCCAGAGTGTTACGGTGCGCAAGGACCTGGTCAGCATACATGAAGTTTCAACAGTTGGCAGTTTTGGCCCCTGCACGCGTATCGTTGAGTTTTGGCACATCTAACACCCGTTAACCCCATTTCTAAGCTCTATGAGGAAGTTAAAGTATATTTAACTTCAACCATGCTCAAAAACATGTCGGATGTCGGTTCGTTTGGTCGTACGGTCACGTTGTTCGTCTAATTACGACGAAACACGGAAATGACGCGAAAAACGATCCAAACGACGCGACGAATGGAATTTTATCAAGCCAAACACTAAAATAAAATATTTTGGTTCTTACATAAATTTTTGGGTGTCCGGATATATTCAGATTGCAAGATATGCGCAAAAATGCAAACTTGTGCACTTTTTGACACTTTTAGTCCCTGCATGACTTAAAAGTTTATTTTTGCGCACCAAACACCTCTAAGCCTATATCTAAGCTATAAAAAGGATAATTAGGGTATGATTAACTCATGTTCATATTCTGGAAGGTCCGTTACCATACGAATCGGCATACTTTTGGAGTTTGACGCAATTAGTCCTTTAATTGCGCAAAGTAGCGCGAAACGTTGTTTAATGATATCCAAGCCTTCTATGGCCCATAATGGGCATTTCCAAGCATATACTTAAATATTAATACATTCCTGTTTGCTTAAATGGTCACCGAAGGGTGTAGATTCAAAAGTTGACGCTTTTGGTCCTTCTAATACGCAAACTTGCGCGTATCATCATTTATTGGCATCGAAGCCCTATGTAGCCCATATTAAGGATTCTCAAAAGTATATTGGCACATCAAAATGCTTCGGGTTCATTAAAAGGTCATTCAGAGGTGTAATTAAACATGTTGACGCTTTTAACCCCTCGAAGCGCAAACTTCCACATAATTACGCATACGGCTCCTCTCGTCCAACAAGTGGCTCATTTGAGAATACGGACACCGTATAAGGTCACTCAGAGGCTTAGTTTAAGCATGTTGACACTTTCAGTCCATTTAAAATCAAGGTTTTTGATTTTGACGAAATTAGTCCCTCATAGTCAACGTTTGACTTTATTAGGGTTTATTACACGTGTCAACACATCATTGGACACGATTTTACGAGGTGTTACATCCTCACCCCCTTAAAAGAAATCTCGACCCCGAGATTTGCTCAAAAAGATGGAAGTACTTTCTGTCGTGTAATGGACTTAATTTCCATAATACTTTAGGGAGCTTTACGGGTGTCCCAGTTGACCTACTCCATAGGTACGTGATCCTTTTCGGAGTTTTCTTAACCTGTTGATCCTTGATCGATATAGGTCTTTGAATAAACCTTAGACTTTCATCAATCTATACGTCCTTACAAGACATTGCTAGCGATTTATTAGCTAGGCATTGCTTTAAGTTAGCAATGTGGAACACATCGTGAATTCCATCGAGCTCCTTAGGCAAGTTTGGCTTATGAGCTATACTGCCATCACATTCGAAGACTTCGAATGATTTACATATCCAACGCTTAACTTGCCCTTTGTATCGAAACGTACTGTACTCTTTTATATTTGATATTTTCAATAGATTCTTGTTCCCAATTTGGAACTTTTAAGAGATTTGCGCCTCTTCTTTCGCATTGCTCTATTGCCGATTACTGGCAGTTTTCAGACGATTACGGATTCATAATATCCTATCCATCGTCTTTAAGACAAATCTCCGATCCGGAGAATTGGGCTTTCCCAATTTCCTGCCCAACAATTTGGGTGTTGACTATTTCTTTCAAACAAGGTCTCCAAAGGAGCAGTCTTGATACTTATATAATGCTATCAGTTATAGGAGAACTTAATTAGGGTGAGATAGTCATTCCAACTACTACCCGGATCAATCTTAAGGAATTTACTACCCTCACAGTTAGTCGAACAAATCGACGATCCTGGGCAGCTAATAACGATTCTTAATCGTTACCTAGTTAGGTTGCAGTAACCAATGCACAAGGGTATTGCATTGTGCTTTCCTTTATCAACAATAATAGTCGGAGCTCCTAAGACAATGAGCTAGGCTGTACAAGCTTTTTTTTCATAAAATCATCTGGTTAGCCCTCAGTTCTTCCATTTCCTTTGATGCTGAGCGATATAGAGCTTATGTAACAGATACAGCTCTTTAATAGGGTGTAAATCCTAATTTCACCTTGCCTCTCTAGAGGTCAAACAGGGTAGTTCAACTAAGAAGAATCAAGTTATCCAAATATGATAGAGGTAGCTTCAATCTTCGAACTTGGTCCACTTACCGACGATTGTGTCATGCAAATGACACATCTGTTTTACGAGTGCACGGATGCCTTAAGTAGAGACGCCCACTTAGGCATTTTATTATGGATATCTTCTTTGAATACTACTAGTTGACTTTAGTACAATATGACCATTGGTATATCTTAGTGGTTCCATGCATTAAACTTCCATACTGATCAGGCATGGAAGCAATCTATGGGACGCACTAGGTTACGCCAATCCTCATATGGCGCTTTTATCAAACATAATTGGCACTCGCAGTTGATAAAATCAATGAGGAAAACAATTAAAATAACATATATGGTCGTACTCTATTCAAAGAAAGAGTACTCCTAGATTTTTCAGAAAGATTCATCGCCGATAATAGAAGAATCGGTGTCTCAGATTTCATTGGTAAGTTCTACCTGGCTAAGAAACTGAAATTCTTATGAATATCATCGAGGTTTTGCTAAGCTTGTGGTCTATGAAAGACTTACTATTGCCCGTATTAAAACAGAACACTTAGCAGATCTTATCATTGGTAAATGATAAGGAATATACTTGATGACATCATGTACTGCCTTTTGGCATTTATCAGGCGAGTTCAGGCATTTCCTTCTTTAGCCTTTTTAGCTGCACCTTCTTTGGCAGCTTTATGGTATCTAATTCTGATGTGGCCTTACTCACCACAGCCATAATAGACTGTTATTCCAAACGTCCCTATAGTCATGGGACTGATGACCAGCTCCTTTGCAGATGCTACACTGATTTGGTCTTTGTTTCATTCGGCACTATCCCTAGTGTCTTTTATAGCAATTCTTACATACAGGCTTCTTACTGAACTTATGTTAGTTCTTATTAAGCCCGTAATTGCTCTTTTTCTAGCTTTCTGGGAGTTATCCTCCTCCCTTGGTTCATCCTTCTCATTCGAGTTTGCCATACTTGAAACTTGGCACTAACCACCACGTTAAGCAATTGTTAGTCATCATCCTGATGATCTGGCATAGATCAGCCACGGCATCCTATAACCGTATAGGCTATTATTTTCCAAACATTCCTAATGAATGTTATTTAAATGTATATCCATTACATTTAGCCTAGGCCACCAAAGGACCATTAATGGCAGTTAAAGTTTGGAGCGAGTCCTTTACTTGTTTGACAGAGGATCAAAATGTCACAACTGTCTTTGTCACAAGGACGGTTATGAATAGCTCGAAGGCTAGCCTTACATGACTTTCATTATATATATATATATACATATGGCATAGAAGCCCGTCGCGAGGGACGTAGAAAAATATGGCATAAAGCCTAGTCATGAAGGACACAATGATTACATGGCACGAAGTCCTTGTTGCAAAGGACATTTAGATATGGCTCAAAGTGGCCTCGTCATAATGACGTTATAAGATATGGCACCAAGGCCTGATACGGAGGACATTTACAAATGCTGGCACAAAAGGTCTGTGACTAGGAATGTTAACATTTAATATGTTAACTTGTCACGAATGTCAAACTATAGTACATTGACTTGTCATGGATGACTTTAAAACATATCTCATTGTTTTGTCACCAAGGACATTAGTTTATAAGCCGCAATCTTATCGGATTAGGGCTTCCAGGTTTGAACATAGTTCTTCACCTTTGGACAAGGAGTCATAAACAACTGCCATTGTCTCTAAAGATGACTTATTTGGCACAAAGGTAAACTAATTGACATCACTAATGGATGTTCATATACCATCATTGCATTTGATGATATCAGTCATGATCACGCTGATCATATAGACTGTTAGGGTTGGGTATAATCCACCCTTTGGATAGGGGATTATGAGGATCACCACTATCTTTGTCTTATTGACAATAGAGTAAAGTGTAGCCCGCAGGCATTCCATCACAAGGGATGTCAATATTATGATTATCATATTGATGATACTAGTCAGGATCGCAATGATCATGCAGACTATGGGATTTGAGCATGGCTCACCCCCTTGGGCAAAGAATCACAAAAGATTACATTTGCCTGGTCTCTGATGGACAATATAATATAGCCCTTAGGGCAAACATCATTAAGGATGTCAGATTTAATCATCGTACTGATGATTTTTAGTCATGATCGCATTGACCATGTAGACTATTAGGCTTGAGCACAGCTCATTACCTTAGACAGGGGATCATAAAAGATCACAATGTCAATATCATAGAGACGTCCTCACATAGCACAAGGCTTGTCTCGAAGGGCAGCTAGATGGCACAAAAAGGCCTTGCCACAAGGGTAATTAAAACATAATTAATGATCTCTTGGATCAGTGATCTTTAAGGGTCGAACATAGTTCATCGTCTTTTGACAAGAAGTTTATAAAATAAAACAATCATTGTCATGAATACACCTTCGCCCACAGGCATACATCTTAACTGGATGTTTGGATGTATACATCATACTGTTGTTTAATAGCCATGATTCGTATTGATCATATAGGCTATGAAGGTGGCTTGGAAAAGTCCAAGTACTTTTGGAAGCTAGTGTGGTCTCTCAAGTCACACGGCCGAGAATGTTAACATGTTCTCAGATGTTAACAAAGATTAATTATCTTAAGAGGGTTTTACCATCACAGCCATGTTCATAGACATATAGGCTAGGTTATACCATTAAGAAGATCTTTTGAAATTTTCAGCTGATCAATAAAGTTCGAGAAAAATTTCAGAACTATTGTTGGATAAAGGACGAAACGAATACCTATACAAAATTTTCAAAACTTTCCTAAATTATTAGGAATTTACAATAGTGCCTTAATCAGGACTTCTAGTAATATATTTGTCCACAGAGGACTAAGAGGAAAAAGAAAATTATAAGTCCGTATAAGGACTATAAAATATTACAAATTTATATAAGGGTTATAATGAAATATCAATGTCCTCAAAGAGACTATTTCGAAATAACGTATCCCCAAGGGGATTTTAATAAAAAATCACATCCATAAAAGGACTATATTGGTACAGTGCGCACACAAAAGGGCTTTGCTGTACAGATGTCCTCACAGGGACCTTATATTGAAAGATACGTCCTCAATGGAACTTATTAATGAAATAACATATCCTTGAAAGGACTAAAATATCATATCCACAAAGGATCTTAATGTAATAATTTATCCATAAAAGGGACTTTGATGAAATAATATGTCCTTGAAAGGACTATAATGAATTATTATGTCCATGAGAGGACTATATTGAAGCATCAAGTACATGAGAGGACTATTTTAAGATAGTGTATCCACAAAAGGGATTTTAATAAAATCATACGTCCATGGAAGGACTGTATTAAAATAGTATGTCCATTGATTGGGTTTTGACTGATAAAATCCAAGTCTGGGATTCCAAAACTTGGAGATAAGAAATAAGGATCATCAGCATTTACTAGCATTATATTCAAAACGGGAGCCTCAGGGACCACCTGGTATGGACTCCACTTGCACTGACTTTTTAAAATTTGAGCCTCAGGGACCTCCGGTATGGACTCTAAAGTCTGAATGTAATTCAATAGATTTGGTTTTAGGAATGAGTCCATAAAGGTCTTTCTTCCACACCAGTCGCACGCTTATTCTAGCCTTATTGTGAAGCTTGGCATTTCTTGGCTTCAGATTGAAGAGAATCTCTATCTACGGCCACCTTGCTTGCGACTTATTTAAAATAGATAAAATCGAAAACAATGCATACTTAATAGGGATGAGAACATTCCTATGTTAAGTCTAGACTCCAAAGGTCTAAGGAATATGCTATTGTGTCATTGAGATTAAACACAAAAGACTATTGTTTAATTCACTCAATGTTGGCTCTGATACCAACCTGTCACACCCCGATATTTCCACATATCACCGGTGGGGTATCGTGACGTAGCTGATATCATCATGGTCAAACACACACAGAATAGCACAGCGGAAGTCTTGGAATATAAAATATTATTACAAACTCAAATGTCTGAAAATATCAAAGTATTTATTATAGACGAGTCTGTAATATCAAATCCACAGGAGGATCATTACAGAATGTTTAAAATGAAGCTTAGAAGACTTTATGGCATCTTTAAGGATTTGCAAGATCCTCTTTTTCGACACCGAGCAACTCCCAGCCTATTACGAGTAGTACCTGAAGTGCCTTTTGAAAATACGTCAGTTTTCACTGGTAAATACAATTTAACTGACTCATTTGAAAAGAGTTTATGAAAATTGATTTAAGTGCACAAGGCACAAAACCTTTTATAACTTGGGACAATTCTTAATAAAAATCTTGTATACTGAATTACATGTTTACCGTACATCTGGGGCCCAGTACAGAGACTAAGACATGATTAAACGACACACCACTTTTAAAACCCATAAAGGAGTTATCCCCAACTTGTGGGTAATTAATAATTTATTATTGGCATCTTGTCGGTGTATGCCTACACCCCGCACATAAGTCGTGGCCATTTACAAATGAATGAGCCAAGGATATATCCAGGACACGGTCGTTAACCCCCAATGTTTAAGTCATCAACAGAACAGTATCAAAACAGGTTTTGTGGATTTACTAGCCACAATCCGGCATTTGATAGATCCACACCCGACCAAGCAGTATTAATCTACCGTATCCCAGGCCCGTATAAGGGAAAATAAGTTAAAAGTATTTACCTGAGCTAATACTTGATTCACAGCAAAATAACTCAGTCGTATCCAATCTATCTAAATGCAGGTAGCTTTTACCGGGTGGCTCTAGTCTGGAGTGATGGTAATATATAACCAATTCAGAATGCTAACGGTCTTTATTTAAGTCGCAGACTTAGACCGGCTAGCTTAAAGTATCTAAAGTTGTACGATACGCTAGATTAAGAGATGACCGGAATAGAATGTTATTTAGACCCAACAAGTTTGGATACTTGTATATTATGGGTAAACTAAACACATTCCGGATTTTGAGACAAAAACGATAAGGTTAAACCCGTTTCGGCAAACATACGTAAACTAGTTACATAAACCGATCCGAACGCGTAGAATGCGTAACGGGTAACCAAATGAATCATATACAAGTTCCATATGTTATTATGATTAGAATATGTCAGTACATCAGTAGGATGTCAACATATATGCCCAAAAAGTATTTAAAACCATTTTAAGTCCCGTAAGGGCATTTTGGTAATTTTAATACTTATAAAAGAGATTTTATGACAAACTGTAGTTCTGGTCCTTTCTAATTAGTAAAAATATTTAATTTATCTCATTACATCAGTAAGATATCATACATATGTGAGGTTTACCATTTATGGCCAAACTATGCCTCGAAAGGGTATTTTGGTCATTTCACATATGCTTTTACGGGCATTTTTGGAAGTCTGAGTTCACGACTTATGCCTACTGAAATAATATTAAAATTTGTTTTAAAAATTCAGTAGGTAACAAGTCTTAGGTGTTAATTATGGTTTAAAACCATACTATGCACCTAAATAGCGTAAAAATCGCTAATTGACGATAATTAAGGGGTTTTATGGAAATTTGAGATTTTGATCAGTTTTGAATGCTCAAAATAATTTATTTAATATATGAAATCAGTAGGAAAAGGTTTGGCATTCAAATCATTTGTAAATCTCATCTTATGCATGAAAAGGGCATTATCGTCATTTACCGAATAATACAAGAACTCTATGACATGATCAGTTTATAATCTGATCAATAACTCCAACAATCCCTAAAAATAATATCTTAATAGTAGGTAATGAGTTTTGGGTCAAAATCCAAGTTTAAACATGCTTTATACAAGATATCGCAATTTACTTAGTTAAAAGCTTCTAATTACGATATCGAGTATAACTCCTATTTGGGACCAAGAACTGATGTCAAATTTTCGGGACAAGCTTATATATCAGTAACAAAGGTTTTTGTCCTCTCACATTTCTAAAAATCTCATTCTTATGTCAAAAGGGCAAAATGGGCGTTTATAAGCATAATAGCGGAAACTAGCGTATAATTCAAACCACAAGGAACCATGCAATATAACTCCAGAGGGTTATACTACTGAATAATATGGTCCTAATGGAAGCTTAAAACATGGAAGAATCAAGCTTAATCGGGCCAGAACTGAAAAGTCAAAGCAAAGTCAAGCTTTTGCGACTTTCGGTTGTGAACCGACCCTAAACTTAGAATTGTCGGGTTGGACCAGCTTAGACATGTTCTAATAATCATTACCAAGTTATTAGAGTGTTAAAATATAATTTATAACCTCTGCATCTGTGGTTTAATTAATATGTACAAATCTGCCAAGTTTGACTTTTTACCTAAACGGTTTGACCCGACAATTAACTAAGCAAACGAAGGAATTAGGAGGTGTCCTTTCAGGGGTTAATCACCTACCTTACAATGGTCTTATACCCACTTTTAATTTGGTTAGTGGCTGGACCATTAGAGTTTAATCCGAAAGTCAAAGTTTATTTACGATGCTTGACTTTTCGGTTATAAAAATTATGAAACTGAACTAATGATAGGGCTTAAGACACTTACATGAGTCCTAGCTATCTTTTCTACAAGAGTATAAGTCCCAATCAGATCAGGAGCTCCAGATTTGGGAGATAAGAAGGAATGAATGAAAAATGAGCAATGAACTAGTTGGGTTTTCATCCTATTTATAGTTTTTGGGTGTTGATTGGATCAAAACAAGTGTTAGGGAGGGTCAAGCAGATCAGTACACCTGTTATAACAGCTGTTATACTGTCTTGGTGATCAAGGATTCGGTTATAATTGGCTAGAATGAGATTGGAGTGGGCTGCAAGCAAAAATTCATATCTGGCAGTTGGCTTGCGCACCGTAAGGTCCAGAGTGTTACGATGCGCAAGGACCTGGTCAGCATACATGAAGTTTCAACAGTTGGCAGTTTTGGCCCCTGCACGCGTATCGTTGAGTTTTGGCACATCTAACACCCGTTAACCCCATATCTAAGCTCTATGAGGAAGTTAAAGTATATTTAACTTCAACCATGCTCAAAAACATGTCGGATGTCGGTTCGTTTGGTCGTACGGTCACGTTGTTCGTCTAATTACGACGAAACACGGAAATGACGCGAAAAACGATCCAAACGACGCGACGAATGGAATTTTATCAAGCCAAACACTAAAATAAAATATTTTAGTTCTTACATAAATTTTTGGGTCTCCGGATATATTCAGATTGCAAGATATGCGCAAAAATGCAAACTTGTGCAATTTTTGACACTTTTAGTCCCTGCATGACTTAAAAGCTTATTTTTGCGCACCAAACACCTCTAAGCCTATATCTAAGCTATAAAAAGGATAATTAGGGTATGATTAACTCATGGTCATATTCTGGAAGGTCCGTTACCATACGAATCGGCATACTTTTGGAGTTTGGCGCAATTAGTCCTTTAATTGCGCAAAGTAGCGCGAAACGTTGTTTAATGATATCCAAGCCTTCTATGGCCCATAATGGGCATTTCCAAGCATATACTTAAATATTAATACACTCCTGTTTGCTTAAATGGTCACCGAAGGGTGTAGATTCAAAAGTTGACGCTTTTGGTCCTTCTAATACGCAAACTTGCGCGTATCATCATTTATTGGCATCGAAGCCCTATGTAGCCCATATTAAGGATTCTCAAAAGTATATTGGCACATCAAAATGCTTCGGGTTCATTAAAAGGTCATTCAAAGGTGTAATTAAACATGTTGACGCTTTTAACCCCTCGAAGCGCAAACTTCCACATAATTACGCATACGGCTCCTCTCGTCCAACAAGTGGCTCATTTGAGAATACGGACACCGTATAAGGTCACTCAGAGGCTTAGTTTAAGCATGTTGACACTTTCAGTCCATTTAAAATCAAGGTTTTTGATTTTGACGAAATTAGTCCCTCATAGTCAACGTTTGACTTTATTAGGGTTTATTACACGTGTCAACACTTCATTGGACACGATTTTACGAGGTGTTACAGGAAAACCTCTCTTCACAACCTCTTTCCCCATTTCTTGCCCAGCAGCTTTACACGTCTCCCTAACAATGGACTTGTTCGAACCACCATCCTCTTCTTTGGCCTTTGCTTTAAGTTTCTCTGATTTAAATGATGGATGCCAGAGAAATATCGTGATGATAAAGTGTGTTATAGACTGTGTATTTTATAAGTCTGTTGGTCTGCTTAACTTATATAAGTTCCTTTTTACTTGCAGTCCCTGTTATAGTTATGGCATGAAAGTGGAGTTGAGCATATTTTTTTATGGAAAACTTTGGTAGGCATTTTGAGATAACTCTTGTCACATTTCTTATCCTTATATTTTTTATGTTATTGTAGATGGGTGGGTCGGACGAGTTGGTTAACAAGTCAAAGTGAGTTGTTTTTAGTATGAGTTGAAACTTGAATGGGTCGGGCTGGCCAAGCTGATACTTTCTGTTTATTTATTGGGTATCGTATGATGCGGGTAATTTGAGTGTTACTTATGATCACCATAATAATATCACTATGACACTACTAATTTCAGTCGAGCTACTCGCAAGTTGCGACCTACTCTAGCTCGGATCGAAAAAAAGCTCGAAACAAGCCGAGCTTAAATGAGCCCTAGCTCGAGCTTAAAGATAAGCGCATATAGTAAACGAGCCCGAGCTTGAACTTTGCTTCTCAAGCTGGCTTGCGGTTTATATAGTTTTTAACTAATATATTAAATATATATTTAAATTATTTTATAATTAGTACAGAAAATTATGAGAAAATAACTTATATAAAAATAATAATTTTAACTAATATAAGTATAAAATAGTATTTTAGTGATAAATACTAATTATTTTGTAAGTTGAACAAGAATATTAAAAAGAGCTTTACTTTTGTGTTTCGAGGGCAGTAACAATGGTGGTGGCGGTTGAAAGTTTGGCGGCAAACGATAATTGAAGGGGTAAGGCCCCAAAAACTTTGCGCAGACGCATATGACCATACCACAACTTCACCACACTAGACTTTCTTTAAGAGAACCTTACGCGGCGGTGCACTAGTTCTAAAGAAAGAACTTAAAGAAACAGCGTTCAACATATACGCGCTGAGAAAATCGAATAACGTATCCTTGCGCAACGGAACAGTTAGGATAAAGCCCTAACAGCATCCCCGCGCGAATATCACCCAGACTTAAATAGAAAGCAACTTTTCTGTTACAACAGAATTAACATGAAGCCGAGGCATAGAGGAATACAGCTGTAAACCTTCTAGAAAGACTCCATCGTGCACCACCATTCGGTTATAACCGAATGTCCACGTGGCATCATCCTGAGTACCCCTCAATGTCATGGTGATGGCACTAAATTGAAGAAAGATCCACACTTGCCCACTTTCCACGTGGCATTTCCCCAGCCATCGATCATGCCCATGATCCGTGTGCTTATGCACCTCGTTAGTGATTAACGGTAAGGAAAGTAACCGCTTACGGAAATTACTTTCCGTTATCTCTCCCATCAACAGACTTTCCCGCCCAAAATTCGGTTATAAATAAGACAACTCAGGTATCATTCTTCAAGTTACACTCACTTTACTTTCAATATTTCTTCTTCTTCACTAAAACTTGTACTTATTCTCACGTCGGAGGGTGGTCACGGAGAGAACCCCCATTCTCCCCGTGGAGAGTCTAACGGCTGTTTGTTTTGCAGTTACCGTTCGAAGAAGAAGATAAGCCAAACCTTGAATCAAACGAGAGGACTCACCCCTTTTATACAGATCCAAACCCCCTAGTCCACTTGATTCCGATCATTTGAACCAGTGTTTCTTCATTGGAACCCACCGATTCTTCAATCACATTTTTCATCTTCTCGTTTCGATTCATTTCTCTTCAATCTCTGTTTTCAATGGCAGAGACCCCAACAAATCGCCCATCAAGTCCTCAATCCGGAAACAAGGGTAATCCAACCCAGGTTATTCAGATCGACGGAATCATGGGAAAAATAACTACCAGCTGGAATTGTCATAAGGCAAAAAATTATGTTGCCTCAGAAATTCATTCTGGAGCTCAATATCATCCAGATCTACCTTCGAAGGAAACTCCAGAATACTGGTTCACCAAGTTCCAGAACACCATAAATGAAATTTTGGCACCAAATTCCAGATCTGAGCCCTTTTATAGCAGATCCAATAATCAGAAGTCTCAAGAAGGGTACGTGTTCGACTGAAGGTCCGGTACCACATTGTTGGACCCACAACTAGCACACCAGTGGGACATTCAGCTTAGTAACAAAGGAGGTCTGGAGCCAATCAGATATATAAAACCAAATTTGGAGGATAACAATCAACAGAAAACCAAGGTGCAGCAAACAAATATGGTACAAGGAGGACCTTCACGAAGACCGCATAAACGGGGTCACAATCAAAACTGGTGAGAACAACAGGTAGTCTTCCCGGTTGTTCTAGGAGGTCCTCAAGAAGAACGCCCGGTAATCATCACTGGTATTTTCGGTCGTTATCGAACTGATTATATGTTTATAGATCCGGGAAGTTCCATGGATATAATTTACGAGAAATGCTTTAAACAATTAGACCCAGAGGACAAGGCGTGCCTGAAACCAATCGATTTCCCTCTCACTGGTTTCTACAATGAAGCCGTCTTTCTGCTGGGACAAATCGCGTTCCCTGTAACTCTCTCAGATGGCGAGCACTCGCGCACTGTTATAGTCAATTTTATGGTTATGCCAGCAACATCGCGTCACGATGTATTATTAGGGAGACGGTTACAAAGAGAGTTCAGCATGATTACCTCCATTCCACACGCCGCTTGCGGTTTCCCGACGGAAACCGGGGTAGCAATTTTATATTCTAGCAAAGAAGTAATGTATGTGGATGACGAGCCACCAGCAAAAGTTGACAAACCCTCACCATCAAATTAACCAGAAAAATGGGTCCTCAACGAAGAATATCCTGAACAAACCATATTGTTAGGACACGCCATCTCACCGGCAATCCGTGCAAAGTTAAAGGAACTCCTATCTAACAATATGGATATCTTCGATTGGTCTCCGGCAGACATGACTGGAGTACCAAGAGAGGTAACACATCACTGCTTAAATATCCAACCCTCCGCGGAACCAGTCGAGCAAGGGAAGCGCAGTCTTAGTACAGAAAAAGCAAACGCAATGAACGAACAAGTAGCCGAATTACTTCAAGCTGGGATCCTGCGCGAGGTGCAATATCAAACTTGGGTAGCCAACCCAGAGATGGTGCAGAAGCATAACGGCGGGTGGCGCATGTGTGTCGATTTTAAAGATCTCAACAAAGCCTGTCTAAAAGACTGTTACGCCCTCCCAGAAATAGACAAGAAAGTGGATTCCTTAGCATCCTTCCGCTGGACGTGTTTCTTAGACTGCTATAAAGGATACCATCAAGTGCAGATGAAGGAGGAAGACGAAGACAAAACGGCCTTTCGCACAAACAAAGGTATTTTTTGCTACACAAAAATGCCTTTTGGCCTCCGCAACGCGGGAGCCACTTATCGACGTCTGATAGATAGAGTCTTCGGAGACGATATTGGCGTAACAGTCAAAGTTTACATGGATGATCTCGTTATCATGAGCCAAGAGGAAGAGTCTATGCTTGCAAACATTCAGCGCACTTTTGACTCCCTGCGCAAAGTTAACTTGAAGCTGAATCCAACAAAATGCTCATTCGGAATGGAGGAGGGCAAATTCTTAGGGTTCATAGTAACCAGAGACGGCTTCAAAGTCAACCCAGATAAAGTAGAAGCCATTCAACTAATGCCATCACCAACATCAGTCAAAGAGATGCAACGTCTTGCTGGTCGATTAGCAGCGCTCAACCGATTTCTGGCAAATCACGCTGCCAAATCTTACCCATTCATCAGCACGTTGCGCAACTGCGTCAAAAAGAGTCATTTCCAATGGACAATAGAAGCAGAGAAAGCTTTCCAACAAATGAAGGAATGTCAGATCCAGTTACCAACCTTAACAGCACCACGGAAAGACGAACCATTAATCTTATATCTGTCCTCAGCAGAAGTGGCAGTCGGTGCGATACTAATGGTAGAAAGGGATGGCGTTCAAACTCCGATATACTACATCAGCAAAATGTTAACTGGTCCAGAGACACGCTATTCTATCATGGAAAAACTTGTCCTTACGCTGGTTCACGCATCACGAAGGCTGCGATGATATTTTTCTGGCCACATTATCACCGTCCTTACAAACTACCATCTAGGACAAATCTTGTCTAAGCTAGATGTCGCGGGGCGGTTGGCCAAATGGGCTATCAAGTTAGGAGGATACAACATCTTGTACAAACCTCGACCATCTATTAAGGGACAAGTCTTGGCAGACTTCGTTACCGAAGTCCCCATCGATAAAATCCTGGAATGCGAGGCAATCCAAAATCCTACTCGAGTCTTCGATGATAAGGTTTGGACATTACATACAGATGGCGCCTCAAACGACGATGGTGTAGGCGCAGGTCTTCGTCTAGTTAGCCCTGACAACCATGAGCTCACATACGCAATTCGCTTGGATTTCAAAAGCACTAACAACGAAGCGGAGTATGAAGCATTCCTCGCAGGTCTCCACTTGGCACTCAAAATGGGAGCAAAGAACCTCAAAGCGCATGTCGACTCCAAATTAGTTGCAGAACAAGTCAATGGCCATTACGACGCTAAAGGCGAAGCCACGGCTCTATATTTGGAGCAAGCAAGAATCCTTATCAACTAGTTTCAAACCTTCAAGATAGTCCACATCAACACAAGCGAAAAAAACACGCAGATGCGCTAAGCAAACTGGCGGCTACAAGCTTCAAACACCTCGTGAAAGAAGTCCGCATAGAGGTATTATCTAATCCGTATGTTCCCTTGAGGCAAGTAAATATCATAAAAGTCGGGAATCCATCTTGGATGTCCCCAATCATTACATACTTGCAACACGAAATTCTTCCGGAAGGGAAGGCGGAGGCCAGGAAAATCCAGCACAAAGCGATAAACTATGAAATGGCAGACGGTATCCTATACCGCAAGTCATACATGGGTCCTCTTTTACGATGCGTGTACAAGACCGATGCGCAGTATTTAGTTCGCGAAATTCATGAGGGACTATGTGGAATTCACGCTGGCCCACGCATGGTGGTTGCAAAAATAATGAGCGCAGGTTACTACTAGCCCGGTATGCATGTAGATGCAGTAGAACTGTTGCGCAAATGCACGTCATGTCAACGCCACGCTCCAAAAACGCTCCACCGAAAGAACCCTCTAGTCCCAATCACATCAGCTTGGCCTTTCCAACAATGGGGCATCGACCTAGTCGGTCCTTTCCCTGACGAGCCCGGGGCAGTAAAGTTTATAATAGTAGCAGTAGACTACTTTACTAAATGGGTAGAAGCAAAGGCTCTCGCATCAACTACTGCAATGGTGGTCCGAAAATTCATTTGGGAGCACATTAACTGCCAATTTGGATTACCATTGCGCATCATTTCCGACAATGGTACAAACTTCGCATCAGAAGATCTACAAAAATGGTTTAAAGAGATGAACATCGAACACAGCTTCGCCTCTGTGGCGCACCCATAAGCGAACGGGCAAGTCGAGAGCATAAACAAGAAAATAGTGGATGGCATCAAAGCAAGGCTGGGAACCGCGCGCAGGGGATGGGTAGACGAACTCCCGAGCATTTTATGGGCTCACCGCACAATGCCGAAAACCAGTACAGGCGAAACTCCATTCAGTCTTTTCTATGGTTCTAAAGCGGTAATCCCAGCGGAAGTCAGTCTCCCATCACCAAGAATGATCGCCATGGGAAAGCAAGACAACGAGCGAGAACACAGAATTGATCTGGGCCTTCTTGAAGAAAGGCGTGAAAATGCAGCCATCAACGAGGCCAGGTATAAATCAAAGTTGGAGAAATACTATAATGCTCGGGTGCGCGTATGCACTTTTGTTCTAGGGGATTTTGTTCTGCGAGACAATGAGGCCTCCAATGCAAAAAAACCAGGAAAACTCGGGCCCAAATGGGAGGGACCATACGTCATTCATGAAGTCCTGGGTAAAGGCACATATACCCTAAAAAGGCTCGATGGAACGGACGTACCACGCACCTGGAATGCGCAACAATTGCGCAGGTGTTATATGTAACCAACTCATCCATCCAGCATTACAGCCAACGACTACGCAGGCAGCATAATTATTTTATCTATTTACTTTGCATCTACTGGCCCCTGCGCCTTATCCAATCAAATTCAAAGTTTACTTCTATTACTCTCAATTGTTTATTACAAAATGCATGTAATTTCTTTTGGTAAGCGCGAAAACACTATGGTAACACTTTACAAGTCTCATGAACTGTCCACCGGTACAAGCCCCACATACAATCTAGACCCACGTTCACACATGAGCTTTATACCATCTTTATTCGCTTTACCTAAACAAAGTAATTGTACACATGCAAGACATTGTAATTCAAACATTTCTCATATTAGACACAGTTACTTGCACAAACATATGCATTAACAAAAATCTACATGCACAACAGTGCATCAAAAAGCCACTTGTGCAGAAAACACAAGAACAAAAGTATATGAGCATAGCAGTGCATCGAACAATATTTACAAAAACATACAAAATAAACTAGGCATCTGGGAACATGGCCAACACTTCCAAAGGGGTATGCAGTGCATCACCATACCACTCGAGAGGATGAGGGTCAACGACCCATGGGTTCTCACCCTCCTTGTCACCGGCAGCAGGGGTCATCATCTGGGCCTCGGCTGAAATTGCAGAAGGTCATCCATTTCGACGCCGCTTATACACTACCGAGCACCGACCTCTTCGATCAGACGGAAAAGACTGCATCAAGACGTTTGCTAACAATCGTGTAACACCTGCATTCTCATCAAACCCAGTGGAAAAGGGGATACCATCTTTGCTTTGGCAGGGGCGAAACGCAGGGCCGGAAAACCCTTCAATTCCAACAGCCTTCTCCGGTGTTGACCCTCTAAGAGGAAGCATACCATCAGCAGCGTCTAGAGTCTTAAAAATTTCTGACACTCTCTATGAACGGTACTTTCGACTCGTACTCATATCTACTAAATATGGTAAAGAAAATGCTAACACATACATAAATATAAAGCTAAAAACGCGTTAACGTCAGCATACTTAAGAGAAGTGTAAGAAATCATAATGATTTGTGTCAAATCGCCACTTTCTGAAACGGCGGCACAGTAATCATCGATTTCATTAAGTAACTACTGACAGCGTCAAACGTCTGCACATTTTCCAAGAGCTGCAGTTTCAATCAGCAGGCAATTGGACAAGTGACTAGTCACCTTCTAGCCTATGACACATGGCCCATGTCACATCAAAGTCAAGCTAGAAAACGTGCACTATGGCACAGTGATCATTCCAACTTAAGAGCATATCTTCTACAAAAGGATTCCCCACTTTTCACGCCAAAAAATCCACATAACAAAAAACACCCATCTCTTATAGTCCAGTGCTCCACTTATTTGCATAAGAGCACCACTAGAATGGGGGGACTTGAAGGGGTAAGGTCCCAAAAACTTTGCGCAGACGCATAGGACCATACCACAACTTCACCACACTAGACTTTCTTTAAGAGAACCTTGCGCGGTGGTGCATTGGTTCTAAAGAAAGAACTTAAAGAAACAGCGTTTAACATATACGCGCCGAGAAAATCGAATAACGATCCTTGCGCAACGGAACAGTTAGGATAAAGCCCTAACAACATCCTTGCGCGAATATCACCCAGACTTAAACAGAAAGCAACTTTTCTGTTACAACAGAATTAACATGAAGCCGAGGCATAGAGGATTACAACTGTAAACCTCTAGAAAGACTCCATCATGCACCACCATTCGGTTATAACCGAATGTCCACGTGGCATCATCCTGAGTACCCCCCCCCCCAAGGTCACGGTGATGGCACTAAATTGAAGAAAGATCCACACTTGCCCACTTTGCACGTGGCATTTCCCCAGCCATCGATCATGCCCACGATCCGTGTGCTTATGCACCTCGTTAGTGATTAACGGTAAGGAAAGTAACCGCTTACGGAAATTACTTTCCGTTATTTCTCCTGTCAACAGACTTTCTCGCCCAAAATTCGGTTATAAATAAGACAACTCAGGTATCATTATTCAAGTTACACTCATTTTACTTTCAATACTTCTTCTTCTTCTTCACTGAAACCTGTACTTATTCACGCTGGAGGGTGGTCACAGAGAGAACCCCCATTCTCCCCGTGGCGAGTCTAACGGCTGTTTGTTTTGCAGTTACCGTTCGAAGAAGAAGATAAGCCAAACCTTGAATCAAACGAGAGTACTCACCCGTTTTATGCAGATCCAAACCCCCTGGTCCACTTGATTCCTATCATTTGAACCAGTGTTTCATCAATAATATTGATAGCGGTCGGATGTTCAGGCAGCCACTGGAATATGGTGGTTTTTTGGGCGGCGATTGGAAGTTCGGGAAACCACCGGAATCTGGTAGTTTTGGGGCAGCACTCAGAAGTCTGGGCTGCAACCGGAGTTAGGTGATTTTAGCTTTGTATCTGTTTGATATGTAGTTCATCTCTCTCTGTATCATTGTTATGTGTTGGTTTATGGGTTAAGAGTAAGATACCATTTCAATGAGTTCACAAATTCTCAACAACACACTCGGTGTTTAGAAGATGTTAACAAAATGGTATAGGCCATTCTGACCCGTTCTAACACTTGCCCATTTACAACCCAGAATCCTTGAAATACTACCAATATCAACCCATTTGAATGTAGCGATCTAAGATTTCTGGGTAAGTTGAAAATCTTACACTACTTTCAAAAGTCCTTACTGAAAATCTTAGTCACACTGTTGTTGTAAGTTGAAAATTAGGCTTTTTTTACTTTCAAAAGTCAAAGTACACTACATTCTTAAGAGGTGGAGGGGAGGGTAAGTAAAAAAACACTAATAAACACCAAATACATATTCATTCATGATTTTTCAAATTTGTAAGTATAAAGTTGGTAATTGAGCTAAACATTTCATTCAGCCCTTTTGAGTTTAAATGAGTAACTTCTTATCCTTAAAATTGATGAGTATGATTTTGATTTAAGCAAAAGAACTTATGAAAAAACATAGTTCTTAAAAGTGAATGGCTCTTTCTTTGTAGGCCTAGACCAATATTAGAGTCATGTGTACACAAAAATATAACCATGGGATCCATCATCTATCCATTCAATTAGTCCATCTCAGAAGTAACCATAGCATTCCAAAGTTTCAATTTTGTAGTTATCTCATGTCTCCTACAACATAAATAAATGTAATAAAATATAAACGAGACTATTCATGTCTCATACGGTTGGTCACCAATGAAAGAAGACTATTCCTTAATTGCTTGATAAAAATATACGTCTATTTATTTGTTTATTTCAGATTTATATAAGAATAAATACGCATGTCTATTGATAAGTTAACTCAATTGAGCTATAACATATTACATAATATATTCCAGGAATAAGAAAACAAACTTAAATACTATACAATATATCACGAGACGATTGATAAACTAACGGAAAACAAGTACCGTGTTGTAAATTGTCGCCACCACTACCAAAATTTGACTATTTTATAAATGAATTTGTTCACAGTATCATATTGATAGGAGAGATCCGAACGGATACGCTGGCATAATGTGGTCCATTTGTGGTGTACACGACAATGTCTGTATTTTGTTAGTTGTTTATACTTATAAAGTTGAATATAATCTGTAAATTTGTTGATTTTATATCATTTTTCTTCTTTGTACATTCTTTATTTTGTTGTAGGGGTTTCAAGAGAGACAGGTTTATTGGAAAATAAGAAGCATGACCTATGCAGGTTGCAGTAGAAAATTCGATGTTGATGGATACATTGCGCATGTGAAGAAGTTAGTAAGAGATGTCAAGAAACCAAAAGGGGAAATCTTGGCTAATAGCTTAGCTCGACTTAAGAACACTTAACATTCGAATTAATGTGATTTGCATATTAATTACTGAATATTCTTTTACTAATCTACAATGAAAAAGGTAAATCAGTATTCACACGACGAACAGTTTGTACCATTGACATACCTGTTGAAGGAAGTTGGCAATTACATTAAATTAAATTAAATTATTATAATATTAAAAGTATTATTTATTAGATTCTATTATTAATATATAGCTAATCTATACTATATTATAAAGCATATTGCAAGGACTACTTAAGGTAATTTGTCACTTCCCTTAAAATACATTTAATGCATGATGTACAAGTGTTTAAAGCACATGAATCTCAAAAGTGATTCAAGTTTCCAATAATACCCTCACTCACACGAAAATGAGCTGGATTTCAAATTTCAAAACATTGGGCACTAAACAAATCTCAATGCATTCTCCATTCAAATCTCAATCTCATCTCTTGCAACTGCTTTCTCTCTCTCTCTTCAAAATTGCAAAAAACCCTAGACTTTCTCTCTCTCTTTCTTCTTTGCGAGACAAGAAACAAGAAAATTGAAGCTTTCTGGAATTAGTCCACCAATCGCGGCACACCGCTGATTCTCCGCCGCTGAAGAAGGCCGCAACCGACCCTCACGTTCTGCTACACTGCCACCATCGTCGTCGCACGCCACATCGGAAACTACATCCTCGTACATAGCCCTAAACTCACCAGCCTAAGTGATATGTTTCCCACCGCATCGCGCGGGTAAACGACTAGTGTGTATATATATATATATATATAAGCGCTAAAATAAAAACCACCTCCAGTTGTAAGAACCATGAGAACCACTTTCTAGCCATTAGATCAAGAAAATGGATGGATGAGATTAAAAGTATTTAAAAATAATATGTTATAAACTAGCCTAAAAGCTGAATAATATAGAAGAAAAGTAGAGAGAATTTTCAGATGATTTCTTATATATATTTCTTGGTACACCAAAACTATAATATTACATGAGTTTATAATTCGAACGAATTATTGAAGTTACTGTGTCAATAATTCGAATGAATTATTTCCTTTACTGTGCGCTTTTACTGTGCATCTAGTTGTCATCCACTATTGCAATGATTCATAACACTCCCCCTTGGATGACACTTTGCAAACTTTGGGGTAATTAAGTACTGCCTCATTAAAAACCTTGCTAAAGAAAAACCCAGCGGGAAAAAAAAAACTTTAGCTAAGGGAAAAAGAGTGCAGTCTATAGCTCCCCCTCAAGTTGCAATTTGTAAGGTATCACATTCTCCGTACGTGACGCATGCCAATATCATGAACGTGTTTCCTGAAAGTTGCTGTAGGTAGTGCTTTTGTGAAAAGATCGGTTGAATTGTTGCTGGATTGGACATATATCATCTCGACTTGATTGTCTTTAATAAAGTCTCGAGTATATTCAAAAAAAATCTTGGTGGTATAGAAGAGTGCAACTTGTAATACTCCCCTTGATTTCATTATGTATCGTTTAAGCCTTTTGCGTAGATCTTTTAGTTAATATTTTGCCACTTCATTCCTTGATGTGTATAGTCCTTTGTGTGGATCAATGTTATATGGTCTTTATATGAGATTCCTGGTGCTTTATGTAAACAAATACCATATGATCCACAACTATATGTTGTTGCATTCCCTGCATTTACAAAGCTAACAAAACTTGTTTTGGTAGGTTAGTAATATAAATTTTTTTATCTTTCATACCTTAGATGTTAATTTATTACATCCGATTATATTATCTCTTCTTTGTACACGAGTAATATGATACAGATGGTAATGTATAACTAGCAAAATTATATCAATATAATCCATCATTCTCTATATGTGTAATAATTTATGGATAATGATGCAAATGCTAGTTTGTATATCAAGGCATAAATTTGTATTTCATATTTGATTTGTTAATATGTTTTAACAGTTATAAAACCTCATACGGTTTTCCAAAGAAAAATATATAGTCCAACTATACCGTATGCATTTATCTTTTCTAACTTCATTAAAAAGTTCGTTATACCATATTCATCTTATAGTCCATACAATCTTTATTACTTTAAGAAGATGTATTTACAGGTTTTGAAATTATTGCTTCATGCATTTATTTTATTTTATGTATTTTGTAGTACCACATGATATATAAATATTCATAAGCTGCATGTCAATTTTTTCTTAATATATTACCAGACGAATCAGATATTGGAAAGTTATTATATCCACCACCAGAGAATACGATTCCTCATAATCAATATTAGGTCTTTGCGAAATCCTTGTGCCACCAATTTTGTCTTATACCATTTGCTTTTCATTTATTGATTCGCATAAAAGACCTGTTTGTTTCTAATATGTTTTACAACATTTGTTGTATGGACTACTGGTCCAAAAACTTTCCATTTCAATAGAGAATTCAACTCTGCCTCATTTGCGTCTTTTCGTTTTGGCCAATCATTTCTCAAAGGCAGATCTTAAATTTTGATCCTCAACATTTCAAGCGCTATATTATATACAAAAGTATGACGACGTCGATTTTGTTTCGATTCCATATATTTCATAGACATGATACAATATAATGAGATCTCTTTATTTTAAGGTACCTGAGGTTCTTTTAGAACCATCATGTCTAATGTCTCTTCAGGAGACCCTATTAATATAACCCCGACTTGACCATCTTAATTACTTGTTCCAACTTTCGATGAATTTTATTATTGGAATCGATTAGTCTACCACGCATTAGACATGAAATAGACCCATCACAATTATGTGGTTGTCCTTCTGGGACACTCATCTTAATTGGAGCATTAGCGGTTGATATATATGACTTAGCTTGTCACTTTATTTTGGTAAGTAAATACGTCTGGTAATAGATTTATTTTCCAAATGTGTTGTTCTTTGAACCCGTAGTTCATGTTTTCAGTTTTAAGGATCAATGATAATTTATTTCAACTCATTTCTTTTTCAACTGCTTTTATCTTCCCCTAATGTTGGGAATGTCAGTCCATTTAGATGGATATTAATAAACTGAACCATAAATAACTCTTTCGTTAAATGCTATATGTCACAGCCCCCGAACCCACCCTGGGAGCGGGTGCCACGAACCAGCTAGATGGTATCGGTGTTTATTATACGCAGCGGAAAAATTTTCATAAGGACCGTAGTTGGGAAATGATTTCAGAGTTTGTAAAACACCGAACTTTTAATATTAAACAAATAGGCTAAAACCCATATTTCATTCAATTGTTTTTATAGGGATAAACCCAAATAAATAAAACATAATTTTCTTCTTTTATTATAGCCACTTTATTTAAGCTTTCAGTGCTCCATAGCTGGCTTCTACTATTACCTGAAACACGTTTTGAAAATATTTTATCAGTAATAAATACTGGCGAGTTCATTCCATTTTTATAAAATATATTGTTATACTTTACAGCATCAAGGTTTTTATATTTATTTATATTTACCCAACTCAATCAGTATTTGTCAAATGGTGACAGTTCCGATGTGACGGTGGTCATATCACTCATTGGCTAACTTTCGTCCAATAGTGAATTTATCAAGTAATAGATATTTAGTATATCTTACTATTATATTGGTCACTAGGCGATTCCTGTGACGGTGGTCAAATCACTGTTGATCATTCTTTCAACTAGTGAATCAGGTCGTATGACTGTTGATCGTTCTCTCAACTAGTAATTGTGGTCATGTCACTGTTGATCATTCTTTCAACTAGTGACTCGGGTCATATTACTGTTGATCATTCTCTCAACTAGTAATTGTGGTTATATAACTGTTGATAATTCTTTCAACTAGTGATTCTGGTCATAACACTGTTGATCAATCTTTCAACTAGTGCCTTTGGTCATGTCACTGTTGATCATTCTCTCAACTAGTGACTCTGGCCATATTTCTGGTCATATCACTGTTGGTCATTCTCTCAACTAGTAACTCTGAATTTAGTAGCGTCCCATGACATTACTATGTCAAATATATTTTCTATGGTACAAAACCAATTAGTCCAGAAAATGAAATATATCATTTTCTGTCAACTAATAGCTATAACTTTATCAAATATAATATATTAATTAAGTAATTGTGAAGTTATTATTTAATATATTAACGTGACTAAGATTTAAAATATAAATTTAGCATAGTAGAATATATTATATTTAACATATTTTATTATAGTATAATTAAATGAAGTCATACATGCATGATTGACGTGGAATGAAACAAGAAAGAATAAATATTATGTCACAAATATTCTAATAATTTACAATTATGTGTTATCTATGTTAAGTACTTTGATTGACATAAGAAAATAGGATACTGGTACATTCAGACTATTTGTTCATGTTTTAACGGCAATTAATCTTATATAAGATAATGGTACATTTAGATTTTTAGGAATACAAAATAATTCGCAAAACGGATTTATTGACTAAACATTATTTTATAATGTTAATAGTAATTTAGGTTTATTAAATATATTTTCTTTAATATATATTTTAGTAATGATTAATAAAGCTCTATTTTTTTATATACACACCAATTAGATTTATTTCAATCATACTTTAAATTTATTAATTATTTAATGTAAAAATAATATTAGTTATAGGCTATGGCCACTGGGGCACAATTTCCCTCCCGTGCTTGTGGTCATGTTACTATTGGCTAACTTTTTGGCCAATGGTAACGAGGGTCAAGTAATGTATAAAAACCCCACATACAGGCAACTATTGCAGAATATAAAAACTTAATCACTGTAAATATAACTGATAAACATGTAGGATTTTGGAAAGCATTTTTAAATATAATTGTATCACAAAAAGGTGATAAAAAGGAGAATGACTCACTTTGTAACTTTAGGGTTCAACTAGAAAGCCTCCTGGTAGAATCTTGGGTATAACTTCTGAGCTATTTTAAAAATATACATATATGTATATATATATTTGCACTCGTGTTAAGTATAGTACCCCTAATTCAACCTTATCCCTATGTCACGAGACCGAACCCAAACGAACTTAGTCGGGCAGAGCCTTGACATGCGTTATGGGGCTCCAGATCAATCGGAAAGGGTAGCGGTGAACGGGAGTTAAAACACTTAAAACGGGGTAGGGTTTTATTATTATTATAGGGGAAGAATAAAAAGAATATGGATGAGAGAGAGAGAGTTCGAGAGAGATGGGAACAAAGTTGCCTGCTATTGCTTTGTATATATAATAAAGGTGGAAGGGATGACTTGATTTCTCCCTATCTATGGAGAAGACACGTTCACAATTCTATTTTATTTTTGTTTTATTTTATATTTTGAGTAAAATGCACGGATAGTCCCTGTGGTTTGGTGAAATTTCACCTTTAGTCCCCAACTTTTCAGAATTACACTCTTAGTCCCTGTGGTTTGACAAGTTGTTACTCGGATAGTCCCTAAAGCAGATGAAGGTTACTCGGATAGTCCCTGTGGTTTGACAAGTTGTTACTCGGATAGTCCTTGTCATTTCACACCCACTTAACTAGAAAAACTAACCTACATCAGCTTTGGGGACTATCCGAGTAACAACTTGTCAAACCACAGGGACTAAGAGTGTAATTTTGAAAAGTTGGGGACTAAAGGTGAAATTTCACCAAACCACAGGGACTATCCGTGTATTTTACTCTTATATTTTTTTTCCACGGACACCTATATACACATATTAAATGCACACAATAGATTTTGGTTTTCAATTCAAATGTTGATAGTTATCTGTCCACGTCCACATTTTCATATTAGTTTATTATTATTATTTTTTTCTATTATTTTATTATATATTATAATTAATTTAACTGCTTTACTTATTTGGCGCTTATAACTTATAAAATATAACGTTTTATAAAACAATAAATACGTCATTAGAATGACAATATTGGTATCTACATTTTGAACCAAGTTTCATTAAAAACGGAGTAGGTCCAAATATAATGTATTTTTATAATTTAATTATTAGACTGTTCCTAGGCCCGTCTAGGTACTTCATATTTCTAACATTTAATTTACCCGTAGTCTACCCGTTTAATAATATAAGTTTTTGTACACTTTTATTTTAATAAAAAAGTCACCCATATACAAGCCAATTAATTAGTATAACATTCCAACCAACTATATATAAAATAGTTTTAAAACTATTTGGGTCGAATAATTATATTAAAAATAAAACTAGTTACTAGTGGCTAATAAATTTAAACAAACCTATAATTCTTGTATGATAAAAATGGGAATGTTACATCCTCCCCACCTTGTTTTAAATCTCGTCCTTGAGATTTGGGCTACGGTGTCTCTTTTAGAGTTATGTCACGTCTTAGTCAATAAGAACAATATTAAGGTAAATGGTACAGACTCAAAATATTAAATTTTGTGAATATGAGTTGTACAATAAATATGACTCAATTGTTCAACTGAATTAGTTCTAGAAATTGATGTCAAACGAATGAGATAAAATGATATAATTTCCAAGGTGACTAGGTTCAAGCCAAAAGAGATATATGATTAAATTGACTGTTTATAAGTTGTAAATGACTTTTAGAAACAATAGAATTTATTATCAAAGGAAACTTACTTTGATTGTCAACTGAGAAAGACTCAGAATCAACAAGCTCAAAATGAGATAGAAGCTTGAAAATAATTGGTCAATTATCGAACCATGACATGAGAAAAATCGTGTTAACATTATTGAATTGCAAGGATACACCGAAATACAATAGAGTTTAGTGTATCATTGTCTTAATACATAATTGTATCAAGACTACTTTCAATGATGAGTCAAACGAAAGACATACGTGGTTTTGAATGATTCGTATGATTATGATTAGTCCAAGCTACAAGTTTATACTGACGCCGCAAGGTGTCATAACGATTGAAATGGTTTGATAATTACGTCGACCGAACAAATTCACCGTTTTTTAAATCAACTGAAAGTTTTAATGAAGTAAATTGGGATATTCATTTCAAATAAATATTATAGGATTTTCAATTGATGATGAAAGAACAAATGACTATCATAGAATTTTCAATCAATGATGAAAGAATCTTTAGAGGTACACCGGGATATAATACGAATTTGTGTACTCTTATCTTAACACATAATTGTATTAAGATTGTTTTAAGATAATGAACCAACATAAATTAGAATAAATAAATCCGTACATCAGGTGTGAAAATGAGATTAGCGCAAGCTTCAAATTAAAGAAAACGCCACCACAAGGTGTCGTAACCAATTAAATGATTTGGTGAAAGTGAAGACCAAACAAGTCTATTATGGTTCTGAATAGATGAAGTACTTAACAAGATGCGTTTATTAAAAACTTTTATTTATACTAGGGTTAAATAATAACTTAACTTAGATATTACATATCAGCGATTACGCCTGGAATCATTTCTGCTTCTTGCGTAGTAAGTACGAATGCTCGCGCGTTCTTCTTAGCTCCGTCTGCTGTTTTTGCCTTGTTGTCAGGTGCTTTGGTCAGTTTCGGGTAATATGGTTTGATGTGTCCCGTGTCTCCGCAATTGAAACAAATATTAGTTTTCCTTCTACACTCTTCCTCTATATGGCCGGTCATCTTGCAGAAATCACAGTAGAGTGTTCTCCTAAAACGGCATCTTCCTGAATGTTTTTTGTTACAGTTTCTGCAGGTAGGTGGCTCCAATGACGGTTCAGTTCCTTTTTTCTTGAATTCTTGAGAAATTTTTCGGGCTAACTCTTTCTTCTTGTTTTCTTCTCTTGTGCGGATTAGTCCATCTGTCAGGATGTTAGCTAGTTCGACTGTTTCTTCAATAGTCTGTGGCCTAGCGGCCTTCACCAGGTCTCGGATTTCACTAACTAATCCCCAAATATAACGAGAAATTAGTACGGGTTCTAGCGAAGCCAGAGTTGGTACCATTCTTGCATATTCGAAGAACGTCGTCGTATACTCCCGACAATTTACATCTATCATTTTATGATTTAGGAACTCGTTAGCCATTCGTTCCTTTTCATAAGGGGGACAAAATTTTCTTTCTGTCATTTCCTTAAATTTTTCCCAGTTCATGGCATAAACCATGTCACTTCCTTTTGGCTGAAGAATTGTATTCCACCATTCTAAGGCTTCTTCTTTGAAGAGGTTGGAGGCATACATCACCTATCTTCTTCGGCACATTTGCTGATTTTAAGAACAGCTTCCGTCTTTTCCAACCATCGTAGAGCAGCCGTGGCTCCTTCACTGCCGGCGAACTCAGTTGGTTTACAAGCTAGAAATTCTTTGTAGGTACACCCGAGATTCATCGCCTTCATTTTCTTAGGAAATGGGGTTTTGATAATATCATAATTGCCTCCGTTGACACTATGGCTAAAACTGTCATCACGAGTACGCTTGCTGCTCACAGCTTTGGTGGGTTCTACGGGTTTTTTAACAGCTTTTATTAAAGGTATAGCATTAGCTATTCCTTGGGCTATTAGATTTTCAATAGCATTTTTATCCAAAGGATTTTCATTATTAGCCTGAACTTTTGGATTATGTGATACTTCATTTGACATCTGAATTGTAAACATTTTCAATTATTAATATCCCAGAATAATTAAAACAAAACAATACTTCCAGGAATCATATGTGCATATCTACATATATATATATTCATATATTTAAATCTACAAAAATAGCACATATGTAATTTTGTATTAATTTCCTAACTTTATTGTTTAAGTTTAGGTATTAAAAGGAACACCTAAATAGCTTAAACCAGTGGCTCTGATACCACCTTCTGTCACAGCCCCCGACCCCACCCTGGGAGCGGGTGCCGCGAACCAGCTAGATGGTATCGGTGTTTATTATACGCAGCGGAAAAATTTTCATCAGGACCGTAGTTAGGAAATGATTTCAGAGTTTGTAAAACACCGAACTTTTAATATTAAACAAATGGGCTAAAACCCATATTTCATTCAATTGTTTTTTATAGGGATAAACCCAAATAAATAAAACATAATTTTCTTCTTTTATTATAGCCACTTTATTTAAGCTTTCAGTGCTCCATAGCTGGCTTCTACTATTACCTGAAACACGTTTTGAAAATATTTTATCAGTAATAAATACTGGCGAGTTCATTCCATTTTTATAAAATATATTGTTATACTTTACAGCATCAAGGTTTTTATATTTATTTATATTTACCCAACTCAATCAGTATTTGTCACATGGTGACAGTTCCGATGTGACGGTGGTCATATCACTCATTGGCTAACTTTCGTCCAATAGTGAATTTATCAAGTAATAGATATTTAGTATATCTTACTATTATATTGGTCACTAGGCGATTCCTGTGATGGTGGTCAAATCACTGTTGATCATTCTATCAACTAGTGACTCAAGTCATATTACTGTTGATCGTTCTCTCAACTAGTAATTGTGGTCATATCATTGTTGATCATTCTTTCAACTAGTGACTCGGGTCATATTACTATTGATCATTCTCTCAACTAGTAATTGTGGTTATATCACTGTTGATCATTCTTTCAACTAGTGATTCTGGTCATAACACTGTTGATCATTCTTTCAACTAATGCCTTTGGTCATGTCACTGTTGATCATTCTCTCAACTAGTGACTCTGGTCATATCACTGTTGGTCATTCTCTCAACTAGTAACTCTGAATTTAGTAGTGTCCCATGACATTACTATGTCAAATATATTTTCTATGGTACAAAACCAATTAGTCCAGAAAATGAAATATATCATTTTCTGTCAACTAATAGCTATAACTTTATCAAATATAATATATTAATTAAGTAATTGTGAAGTTATTATTTAATATATTAACGTGACTAAGATTTAAAATATAAACTTAGCATAGTAGAATATATTATATTTAACATATTTTATTATAGTATAATTAAATGAAGTCATACATGCATGATTGACGTGGAATGAAACAAGAAAGAATAAATATTATGTCACAAATATTCTAATAATTTACAATTATGTGTTATCTATGTTAAGTACTTTGATTGACATAAGAAAATAGGATACTGGTACATTCAGACTATTTGTTCATGTTTTAACGGCAATTAATCTTATATAAGATAATGGTACATTTAGATTTTTAGGAATACAAAATAATTCGCAAAACGGATTTATTGACTAAACATTATTTTATAATGTTAATAGTAATTTAGGTTTATTAAATATATTTTCTTTAATATATATTTTAGTAATGATTAATAAAGCTCTATTTTTTTATATACACACCAATTAGATTTATTTCAATCATATTTTAAATTTATTAATTATTTAATGTAAAAATAATATTAGTTATAGGATATGGCCACTGGGGCACAATTTCCCTCCCGTGCTTGTGGTCATGTTACTATTGGCTAACTTTTTGGCTAATGGTAACGAGGGTCAAGTAATGTATAAAAACCCCACATACAGGCAACAATTGCAGAATATAAAAACTTAATCACTGTAAGTATAACTGATAAACATGTAGGATTTTGGAAAGCATTTTTAAATATAATTGTATCACAAAAAGGTGATAAAATGGAGAATGACTCACTTCGTAACTTTAGGGTTCAACTAGAAAGCCTCCTGGTAGAATCTTGGGTATAACTTCTGAGCTATTTTAAATATATATATATATATATATATATTTGCACTCGTGTTAAGTATAGTACCCCTAATTCAACATTATCCCTATGTCACGAGACCGAACCCAAACGAACTTAGTCGGGCAGAGCCTTGACATGCGTTATGGGGCTCCAGATCAATCGGAAAGGGTAGCGGTGATCGGGAGTTAAAACACTTAAAATTGGTCAGGGCTTTATTATTATTATAGGGGAAACATAAAAAGAATATGGATGAGAGAGAGAGAGTTCGAGAGAGATGGGAACAAAGTTGCCTGCTATTGCTTTGTATATATAATAAAGGTGGAAGGGATGACTTGATTTCTCCCTATCTATGGAGAAGACACGTTCACAATTCTATTTTATTTTTGTTTTATTTTATATTTTTTTCCAAGGACACCTATATATACATATTAAATGCACACAATAGATTTTGGTTTTCAATTCAAATGTTGATAGTTATCTGTCCACGTCCACATTTTCATATTAGTTTATTATTTTTATTTTTTTCTATTATTTTATTATATATTATAATTAATTTAACTGCTTCCCTTATTTGGCGCTTATAACTTATAAAATATAATGTTTTATAAAACAATAAATACGTCATTAGAATGACAATATTTGTATCTACATTTTGAACCAAGTTTCATTAAAAACGGAGTAGGTCCAAATACAATGTATTTTTATAATTTAATTATTAGACGGTTCCTAGGCCTGTCTAGGTACTTCATATTTCTAACATTCAATTTACCCGTAGTCTACCCGTTTAATAATATAAGTTTTTGTACACTTTTATTTTAATAGAAAAGTCACCCATATACAAGCCAATTAATTAGTATAACATTCCAACCAACTATATATAAAATAGTTTTAAAACTATTTGGGTCGAATAATTATATTAAAAATAAAACTAGTTACTAGTGGCTAATAAATTTAAACAAACCTATAATTCTTATATGATAAAAATGGGAATGTTACACTATATTCCCAATCACCTTTTAAGGTCCCATATTAGTGCGTCGTGGTTGATCAATTTCAATATATATCGCACAATCAAAATCTTAGAATGGACATATTTGGTTTCTAACCAAAACCCAATTATAATGGGGAGAAAATATTACAATATATTGGCATTTTATGAATTGATACATGAACTTTTGCTCTCATGATCATACACTTAGCAAACACATCCAGTGATTGTCTCAATAAATCATGTATAAACTACATGAAGTTTTATGTGTATTGCAATCATCATTATGTGAAATTGATTTATTATCAAAATCATTATATCAATCTGCAATAATATGCTTGCTATCACATTAGCTAAGCCTTAATCACAAAAAACTTTAGGTTGTGGATTTGATAACCATTTAGACGATGCATCGATTTTTAAAACACTAAATGGTATCATGTTGGATATGTATATCCTTTGCTTATTCCAGAATACTTAGGGATTCACACCCTACTTTCATTGATTAACTTTTCTTGAGAACAAAAATTACATTTTATAATTTTCTGGAAGGATCTGTTAGTTCTTCAATACATTTCACATTATTATTTTACTCGATGTGGTCTAACCGGTCATGCCAAACTGATTATGATTCATAAACTTCTTATTTATGATCATATATGTATTACTTGTAAGTAAAAACACAAAATAGAATGTATGTATTAAACAATTTAATCATAATAATTTGATAGTCTATTATGATGTGAACAAACTTACATTTGAAATTAATCATATAATGAATCAAATTCAGACACAGAATCATAAGGTGGTGAAGGTGGTAGAGTTAGTTGCATACTATTAGCTATTTGTTTTAGCATGTCTTCCAACCATTTATTTCTTTATGTCAGCCGTTTTATTTGTTTAGACAAAATTCGAATCTGATCGTTTAACCTAGCCACTTCAACTCCTATTGAATCTGAAGGTAGATTCATTTGAGGTACCGTACAAGGTTCTGTTATATTAATTGGTGGCAGTTGTTGTTCTACTTCGTTTAATAGTGATTGGAAAAACTGTTGTGGTAATGGTGATTGCAAAAATGATTCTGATGCTAACTGCTCTTGGAATATCATGTTTTCATCAAACAAAGTTTGTTGCATCATTGAATCTTCCTCGAAAACTAAGGGTGAGATGTTTTGTAAGATGTTCGGTGCTAGTGGTTGAGATAGGTTAGTTGTAATATGTTCTTGTACGGGTGGCAGCTGTGGTTGCAGATCAAATCGATAAAAAAACGGTTGAGGAAGCTGCAACAATGATTGTTGTAAATTTTGTGTTGAGGTACTTTCTAAGATAACCTGAGATTCCTCCGACTGGAATGGTTGATTTAGTGTATAATTATGAACAGGGGTTAGCCTAACAGTGTTAAAATTTACAATCCCATATGCCTTTGGTGGGGATAATCCTTGGATAATCTGATTACTTAAGATACCTAATGATTTTGCTATTTTTTGTAATGTAAGACCCTCCCATGAGACTTCTCAGAGGATTTGATTGTTGATTTAAAAGATATGTAGCAAGTTCGTGGGCAATATTACAAGGAACTTGCTCAAAAATACTATGCAGATGGAAAAGGTCGGTAGCACTAACCCTATGTTGATTATTCTTGCGCCCCATGATAGTGTTGGCTAAAACACGGTGCATATATTGATAACGAGGGTCTGTGAATTTCATAGAATTATTATTGTTACACCACTCTTTCGATGAATGGCCTAGCCAATATTCTTTCATTTCCTCAGAGGAATAAGAGGTTGATGCCTCCGTAAAAATATGTTGTTTAACTTCTTCATCTGTATATATTCCCAGATGAACTGCGAATTCTGTTAATGACATATTATGAGATTGTCCACAAAGTCGAAAATGAATAGATTCCTCGGTAAGACTTTTATCATATTTGAAATAGAAAGTGGACAAGAACTCATATACAAGTTCATCGTATGACGGTTCTAGGATGTCGAAGAAACGACGCCAGGGCGTATTACGTGATAGTAATCTCGCCAGTAAACCACTTGGATCAAACATTTCCATTTGATACCAATCAATACCGCTAATAGAAAAAACTTCAAGATTCTTTAGTTTTTGATACCTCTCACGATTGGGTAAATCAGTAAACCGAAGGAATCGATGAATGTTTGCGGCATTTGAAGATTCAGCATATGCTACTGGAAGATTTGCCATTTGAATATTTGGTTTTGTTGAAACTAAGAAAAGTTTGGGTACGGGTTATTTTAGGTATGAGTTGAATTATATCAGAAGTTGTAGCTTATGTGTAGATTAGCTCGAGTAGTGAGTTTTTTTTATATAGATAAGAAAATTTAAGCTTACACCATACGTTTGGTTAAGGCTTCCATGATACGTTTTGAAACAGTTCACTGTAGCTAGTAAATGTTATATTGCATAAAATAAATATTAGATGCATAAACAAAAATGTTAGGTACATAAATAAATGTTAGTAGTCCCATAAATATTATATCTCCAGAGCAATAGGTCCCCTGTACTAATTTTAATTTATCACAGAACTATATTATAAGTATACACATATATAAAGGAGAAACGGGATCTAAAAGATCATCCTAAAGGTGTATGGTTTTACAACTCACTGGTGCACCCTTAGGCTTTCAACCTATATATATGTATATATTTAAATATATGAAATTCTTACATTGAGTATGGTAATAGCTCATTTGCTTTTGTTGATTTGCTTGGTTGACAGCGCTGGTGCTGATAACGTGTTATAAACTAGCCTAAAAGCTGAATAATATAGAAGATAAGTAGAGAGAATTTTCAGAGGATTTCTTATATATATTTCTTGGTACACCAAAACTGTAATATTACATGAGTTTATATAGACAGAAGAAAGAAACTATATTGTACTGTGCGTCAATAATTCGAACGAATTATTGAAGTTACTGTGTCAATAATTCGAATGAATTATTTCCTTTACAGTGAGCTTTTACTGTGAATCTAGTTGTCATCCAATTTTGCAATGATTCATAACAATTAAATATTTTTTTGTCTTATTATGTCTTTAATATTTTAATTCAAAATGGTAGTTTAGTAAAATTACTCTATTTTGTCTTTTTGTATTTATTGTTTTTTATTACTTTTTTGTATTATTATATTAGTTTTTATTTTTTAAACATAATTTTTTTATTAAAAGCATTTTCAATTTCAGATTTTTTTACAGATTTTTTAAACTTTTTACGTTTTACGTTAAACTTTTTATGTTTTACGTTTTAAGTTAAACTTTTTACGTTTTTACGTTTTACGTTAAAAAGTTTACGGTGTACTTTTTTTTCACAAAAACTTTTTTACGCAAAACGAACGCACCCATAAATCGCAAACTCGGTAGGTGTCTCAGATTGATTATTATCATCATCGACTGGGGAAAAATATAAAAAACCAACAACATCAAAACAATGTGTATCTCGAAAAAAAACGGGGTTTGGCTCAAATTTTCCGATAATCAGAGGCTGCAAAGTGGGGTTGCACGTTCAAAAACCTATCCTCTACCATCCTTGCCGCGCCATCGTCATCAAAATATGCGGGTTTTTTTTTTTTTTTTACATCATCACTGTCTAGAACGCCATCGTCAATGTCAATTGTCGGAAAAAAAAAAGTTTCGATCGGCACAACGGGGCACCACCGGGCACCATCGGTACTGCTTGCAAAATTGGTCACCTATAAAAACAGTCGACATCGAAGCCGGCTAACAGAAGCACACAAAAAGCATCTCTAATAAAAACATCTAACACCTATTTCATATAGAATATCAAAATCAAAGGAAAACCCAGCAAACAAAATCAAACAAACATGTTGTACAGACCCATCAAGCATCTCTAATATAAACATACAACACCTATTTAATATAGAATACCCAAATCAAAGGAAAAACCAGCAAACATAATCAAACAAACATGCTGTACAGACCCATCAGGATGGATGAGACCCAAATATCAAAACTTATTCAAAAACAAATTGTGTGATTGCAAAAACAATAGAAACAAGATCGAACCTTTGGACCCCCACCAACCACCTGCACCAGCACTGACTTCCGAACACCCCACCCCCATCATCGTCTTCCACCACCGACCATCACCAACCACCAACGTCTTCCCCACCAACACCTCCCCACCGTCGTCCTCTTTCTCTCTCCTCGGTAAGAGAGAGACGAGAGAGAGAGCATATCTTACTAGAGAGAGAAACACCCTTCAAAGGCATCCCACCGTCGCCGTCCTCTTTCTCAGCCGGAGCTGCAACGCCACCGCCGCCGCTGCAACGCCACCGCCGCCGCTGCAACACTGCCGCCGCCGTCCTCTTTCTCTTCATTGAATATGGGTCTTCATTAATCCGGGTCTTTATTGTATCCAAAGCATCAGCGGATCCGGGTCTTTCTCTTTATTGAATATGGGATAAGAAAGGGGGCGGCGGTGATGGTTTTCTCCGGCGATTAGGTTTTGAAGGAGGGCGGCGGTGATGGTTTTCTCCGGCGGCTAGGTTTTCTCTGGCGAGTTTCATGTCTTGTTTGGGGAGAGATGAGAGAAAGATGAACAGAGAGATCCTATTATATCTTCAAAATATGAAATGAAGAGAGAGAGATGATATAAATGAGAGATGACAAGAAAGTCAGATGACTTTTAATGGAGAGAGAGAGATTGGACATTTGAAGTAAATGACCAAAATACCCTTTATTCTAATTGGTTGAGAGTGTTTCTCACGGTTCTTATAACTGGGGATGGTTTCCATTTTAGCGGCTCCCTATATATATATATATATATATATATATATAGGGGATGGTTCAAATGAAAACCACTTTTATTGTGAAAACTCGAAAACTAACTAAAAAAAGCCTAAAAAACACAAATTTTGTTTTTTCAATTTTTTTTATAAAAATCGCTGGTTTTTATATATGAAAAAAAATTTCAAAAAAAAAATAAAAATTTTTGTAGTACACATGTGTAATAATACACATGTGTAGTACACATACACATGTGTAGTATTACACATGTGCACTACACAAATTTTTTTTAATATATAAAAACCTACGAAAATTATTATGCAAAAAAAAAATTATGTATATGTTTTTTTGGCCTTTTTAATTAGTTTTCGAGTTTTCACAATAACTAGTGGTTTTCATTTGAACATTCCCTTATATATATATATATATATATATATATATATATATATATATATATATATATATATATATATATATATATATATATAGGAGAATGATCCGTTAGGAATCACCCTTTATTGCGAGAACCAATGTGAACACAACAAAAAATACCTAAAAATAGCTAAAAAACACACAAAATTTTTTTTTAATAATTTTTATAAAAAAATCGCTAATTTTAGTAGCCAAAAAAAAAAATTTTTACAAAAAAAAAATTTTTTTTTTTTTTTTTTTTGCTACTAAAAGTAGCGATTTTAATGTAAAAAAAATTTTAAAAAAATTGTGTGTTTTTTTGTTTTTTTAGATTTTTTTAGGTTTTTTTGGGGTTTCGTTTTTAGCATTTTAGCTTGGGTGGGATGGGGGGGGGTAGGGGAGGGGGGTTTAGGATTTTTTTTTGGGGGGGGGGGGTTGTTTTTTTTTAGGTTTTTTTTGGGGGGGGGGGGGGGTGGTTTAGTTTTTAGGATTTAGCTTGAGGGAGGGTTAAGTTTTTAGCATTTAGGTTTTTTTTTTTTTTTTTTTGGGGGGGGGGGTTAGTTTTTAGCATTTGGTTGTTCACATTGGTTCTCGCGATTCTCGCAAAAAAGGTGGTTCTCTCATGAACCTTACCCTATATATGTATATATATATATAGAAACGGGTTCGGGAGAGAACGGTGAAAAGTGTGAGAACGGTGAGAACGGATTCTGGCCCAACACGTGGCAGGGGGCCCTAATTGTTATGCGAGGGTACGATTTTCCTTTTATGCGTTCCCTCCTTATTCGCGTTATAAATCTCTGTCAAATTAAAACTTCAAAGATTTATTGTTAGTTGTTACCTCCTTTTGCAAGCTTTCTCAGATCTATGGCGTTTAACGTGGATTCTGTTCGGAAAAGTAAAATTCGTTGGCGTTTTCTATTTTTCGTTCCAGCAAATCATGCAACAGATATGGCGTTTTGTTCTTTTATCATTGTTCTATGGCGGTTTTTTGTATTATTATTTTTATAATGTGTTGTATGATTTTTCATAGCGTTATTCAATTATGCAGTTTAATCGCGTTTTAATTGATATTTAATCTATTATTTCATAACTGCAATTGGAGTTTTCGATAATAATTTTAATTGTCGTTTACGTTCTTGTGTATTTTGTTATGTTTTTACGATCATTGGCGTTTTTCGTCTATTTGATTAGTTTTGAATTTTATTTAGTAGTATTTGTGAATATCACTTATTACTACTTTGTTAATTTGTGGAAACATTAGTTTTGTTAATTTTGGCGTTTTCATTATGTGTTTATTTTGTCTTGTTTATTATTCAATTAATGGCATTTTAATGTATAATGTTATTACGAGGCATCACTCTGTTTTTCTGATTTTTTCTGTTCCTCCCTGTGTTTTCTAAGACGAAGTCTCTTCTAGGCATTGCCTCAAAACTGGAATATCATTTATCATTCCTGACTTCAGTGAAGAATTAAAGCCCAGAAAGGACATGGTATTCTCAAGCCTTGATGATTGTTATTCAATGTATGTTAAGTATGCCAAGGAGTGTGGGTTTTCAGTTAGGAAAGGGACTACAAGGACAAACTCTAAAGGTGTCTTACATATTAAGTATTTCTTGTGTACGAGAGCTGGGGTATATAAGGACAACAAGGTTGATACATTGGACCACAATCAAAAGGAGCGAGTAGTGCGATCTAACTTTTCAAAGAGGACTGATTGTGGTGCATTGTTATGTGTAGAATTTGAGGATGGATTTTGGAAGGTGTATAGGTTTGTCGAGGAGCACAATCATACTTGTTGAACGTCCTGATAAGCATTTTCTTCCAACTGAACGACACCTCACTCAGCTCCAGAAGCATGTTATACACAGCATGTCTAAGCTGAATTTGGGTCCTGTCAAAGCGTTTAATGTTATGAAGACTTGTTTTGGCGGTTTTGAAGACGTGGGCGCAAGCAAAGTTGAATTTAAGAACTATAAGAGGCAAATTAACTTGTTCATAGGGGAATATGACGCTGATATGGCTGTGAAACATTTGAATGAAAAAAAACATTCCCAGCCTAATTTCTCATATGATTACATCACAGACGAAGACAATCGTTTGAAGGGTCTTTTTTGGTGTGACGATCAAGCCAAACGTAAATACCACGTGTTTGGTGATGTGATTTCGTTTGACGCCACGTATCGTTCCAACAAGTATTTTTTTATAATTCAACTTCTTTGTTTATGGCGTTTTATTAATTCACATGCATGGCGTTTTTATATTTTACATGCAATGGCGTTTTATTAGCATGCAATGGCGTTTTACTAGTTTATATTCAATGGCGTTTTATTATTGTTTCATTTCTCATGGCGTTTTCATATGCAGATACTCTATGGTGTTTGTTCCGTTCACTGGTATAGACAATAATAAAGTTCCGTCGTTTTAGTACTGTTTGTTCAGCTTTATCGGTTAAAAACAAAGTTTGGAGTTTTATATCTATGGCGTTATGTTATGATGAAGTGTGCTATGTGTGTTGAGGTGGATTTTAATAGCGTAAGTTTGGGGTTTTATGTTAAGTCAAAAGACCCTTTTACCCTTAATGAAGCGCGCCAGATTAATAAAGGTGATTTTATTTACGAAAATGCCATCGCGTCATCTAGTCCATAGATTGTTTTGATCTGACGATCCATAAGCGTTCTCTCCATTCTCATACTTTTGAACGTTTTCTCTAAATCCTGACCCTATATATATATATATATAGGAGAAGGATCCGTTAGGAACCACACTTTATTGCGAGAACCACGAGAACCAGTGTGAACACAAACAGTAATACATAAAAAAAATCTAAAAAACACCCAATGTTTTTTTTACTATTTTCTTTTGGAAAAATCGCTATGTTTCGTTTATAATATAAAAAATTTCAAAAAAAAAATTCGAGTAACAGTTATCCATGCACATGTGCATTTGTATCATTTCTTTGACAAATTCCGTAATTCATTACAAATAGTAGACAATTGCACTTTCATTTACACTACCACGTGTAATACACTACTTTTTACGTTAACAACATTAGAAATGCACATGTGCATCTATATGTATCAACATGAAATAAGGTGTGTTGGTACATTACTTTCTCTTTCATCTATCATTCCATTCATAATACACAAACATGCACATGTGCATTTTTGTCATTTCTTTGACAAATTCCGTAATTCATTGCAAATATTAGACAATTGCACTTTCATTTACACTACCATATGTAATACACTACTTTTTACATTACCAATATTAGAAATGCACATGTGCATCTATATGTATCAACATTAAATAAGGTGTTTTGGTACACTACTTTGAATACGCTTTCCCTTTCATCTATCATACCATCCATATGACACTACCATTACCTTCTATCATCCATAATACAATATCATTACCTCCTACCATCAATAATACAATACCATTACCAATATTTTCACTTTATTATATGTATATCAACACCATTTATACCATTCAATCAACATATTACATCATAAATTGACAACTATAACCAAACCATTAACCACTAGATATAACTAACCAAAAAACATGTATATGGACCTACTTCTCCATTCAAAATCACAAACTTTTTGTACCAAAACACGTTATATCATGGTTATACATAATGATGCACATGTGCATTTTGAATATTGGTAATGTAAAAAGTAGTGTATTACGGATGGTATTGTAAATTAAAGTGCAATTGTCTATTACTGATAACGTATTATGGAATTTGTCGAAGTAATGATACGTATCCACATGTGCATGGATAACTGTTAGTCGAAAAAAAAAGTTTTTTTTTTTTTTGCTAACTAAATATAGCGATTTTTTTAAAAAAATATTAAAAAAAAAATTAGTGATTTTTTTAATTTTTTTAGATGTTATTTTGTGTTCACATTGGTTCTCGCAATAAGGGTGGTTCTCAAATGAACCATATCCTATATATATATATATAGGACAAAGATCCGTTAGGAACCACCCTTTATTGCGAGAACCGCGAGAACCAGTGTGAACACAAACAGTAATTCCTAAAAAAATCTAAAAAACGCCCAAAATTTTTTTTTTTTTTTTTTTGAAAAAATCGCAATATTTTGTTAATAAAAAAAAATTCAAAAAAAAAAATTCGAGTAACAGTTATCCATGCACATGTGCATATGTATCGTTTCTTTGTCAAATTCCGTAATTCATTACAAATAATAGTCAATTGCACTTTCATTTACACTACCACGTGTAATACACTACTTTTTACGTTAACAATGTTAGAAATGCACATGTGCATCTATATGTATCAACAGGATATAAGGTGTTTTGGTACACTACTTTCTCTTTCATCTATCATTCCATCCATAATACACAAGCATGCACATGTGCATTTTTGTCATTTCTTTGACAAATTCCGTAATTCATTACATATATTAGACAATTGCACTTTCATTTACACTACCATATGTAATACACTACTTTTTACATTACCAATATTAGAAATGCACATGTGCATTTATATGTATCAACATGAAATAAGGTGTTTTGGTACACCACTTTGAATACACTTTCCCTTTCATCTATCATACCATCCATAATACACTACCATTACCTCCTACCATCCATAATACAATACCATTACCATTACCTCCTACCATCCATAATACAATACCATTAACAATATTTTCACTTTATTACATGTATGTAAACACCATTTATACCATCCAATCAACATATTACATAAAAAATTGACAACTATAACCAAACCATCAACCACTAGATATAACTAACCAAAAAACATGTATATGGGCCTACTTCTCCATTCAAAATCACAAACTTTTTGTACCAAAACACGTTATATCATGGTTATACCTAATTATGCACATGTGCATTTTGAATATTGGTAATGTAAAAAGTAGTGTATTACTAATGGTATTGTAAATCAAAGTGCAATTGTCTATTCCTGATAACGTATTACCGAATTTGTTGAAGTAATGATACATATGCACATGTGCATGGATAACTGTTACTCGAAAAAAAAAAGTTTTTTTTTTTTTTTTTATGGTAACGAAATATAGCGATTTTTTATTAAAAAATATTAAAAAAAAATAAAAAAAAAATTTTGAGTGCTTTTTTGATTTTTTTTAGATTTTATTTTGTGTTCACATTGGTTCTCGCGGTTCTCGCAATAAGGGTGGTTCTCGCATGAACCTTATATATATATATATATATACAGGGAAAGGTTAAAATGAGAACCAACTTAAGTTGTGAGAACCATGAGAACTAGGCCGTACAAAGGGTTTTTCCAAATCTTTTTCTTAAAAATCTTTAAAAAATCACTTGTTTTAGCAAAACAATAAAAAATAAAAAAAATGTTGCATCCAAAAATTTATATCAGGTGTAAAAAAAATTCATCGCTGTAACAAAATTTACATCAGAGAATAAACAAAACTTATGTCAGGCGTAACTACTAACTCGACAATTTCTTTTTTTTTTTGATTTTTTACAGATGTGTTTATAATATTTTCATATAAGTTTGAGCAAAAAATTGTGCACCAACTCGCGTGAGAATTAGGAGTTCTCATGGTTCTCACAACTCGTGGTGATTCTTAATTGAACCGAAGCCTATATATATATATATATATATATAGGGTCAAGATTTAGAGAAAACGGGAGAAAGTGTGAGAATAGTGAGAACGATTATGGATCGTTAGATCAAAACAATCTATGGACTACATTGGCGCAATGGCGTTATCGTAAATAACACCAATTCAATTAAGTGGACTCGTTTCATTAAGGGTAAAAGCGTCTTTTACCGCTCAAATTGAAAACGCCAACAAAAATGATAACACGCCATTCAAAACAAATAAAATGCCATTAAATACAAAACGCCAAAAATTAGTGATAAAACGTGTTAGAGATTACAGGAAGAGGAAACAACACAGTAACTGAAATTCAATTACTAACATCTATCAGAAGAAATTCCCTCCTAAATTATGCGTCAAAAACATCATTATATAAACGGCATTAAACTTCGCTTCCATAATCACTTCAATCTATCATTCTGCAAAACATCTTTTACCAAAACGCCAAGTTTAACCAAAACGTCAAAAACCGGCAACCATCGTTTGGTGGAGACACACTCTGGGAATCAGACGATTCCTCATACGTTTTGACAACAGAAGGAGGGTGTATGTTAGGACAATCAAAGAAATTTTGAAGATGGAAGAAGATGTACAGAGGGGTATCCTATCGCTTGGAATCGCTCTGGATAACGAATGTCATGAAACACATAAGCTTATGAAAACATTAACAAGGAAATTTAGACCAAGTAAAGCAGATGGAAAATCGAACCCAGTCATAACATCATGGCGTTTTGATGAGGAAACAGACATGGTGACCGGTATATATGATAGCGAAGAGCAGGAAGACTACCTGCTTGAAGACATCATGACAAAGCAGGGGATTGGGTTCATGGAAGAATTGCACAACGCCACTTGTTTGAACACAGACATGGACTTAAAAATGGCGTTGATGCGAGACATGTTCAAATGGAGGCTTCAGAATCTTCAACAACAAGAAGCCGATGAAAGTGAAAGTGATGACATGGATGAAAGTCTAGATGAAGACTCCGAGGAAGAAGACGACGGAAGTGATGGAGACTTCTTGGATAAAGTACCTTCTGACGAGTAGTTTTACTTTTTTTTTTGGTTTTCTTCTGTGTAATCTTTTTTTAAGATAATTAAATGCTATATTTCTCCATTTAGTTTCAAAACGCCAAAAAAAAATACTACAAAAAGTTATTGCTTACAAAACGCCAAAAATAATAAAAATTATCTTTCCTGTTTAATATTTTCTCTGTTATTGTATTTTGTCATCTTGGTCTACGTAACGCCATTAAAAAAACGCCAAACTTGGAAGATGGGACGTATATCACCATAAAACTGATAAAGTTGAACAAAACAGTAAATACACACAGTAACTGAAAAGACGGTTACTTTATTACTATAATTTATTATAATAAAAATCCCGCCTAAAATACGCGCAAAAAAACTCCTATAAGAGAGAGGTCTCTACACAATGAATTGATCACACCCAGAAAAACAAACGCCATGTTTCCTAGAAACCACTTACTTTAAACGCCAAAAAAATAGTTAAAAAACCACAGATGGCAAAGCTTTCACTGAATGAATTCTTCTCTGATGTGGGTATCTCTATAAGTTTATACTGAATGAGATGGACAAATATTCAAGAAAAAGAAACTGATAACAGTGATATGTTATCATGTGAGTTTTGTTCTTGATGAATATATGCATGACATGAAGGGATCAATACCACTGTAAAATGCTATTTTGGACTCCATTATTATAAATAGCTGATGTGCGCAAAATGCAACATATAAATTACATAAAATGAGGCATAAAACTAACCCTTTTTAGCACTAATGTTGGAAAAAGTGTGCTTTTGTCTTCCTTTTGTATTTTCAGGATTAAATGAGCTCAAATGAACAAAAGAAGCAAAAATGCAGCTAAATCTAACATAATTACAAGAGAAGGAATAAACGTGGCATGCCCGACCCCTCGACAGCATCTTCCCAAGCAAAAACAAGAAAACAGGAGGCTGAACACGCCCCGTGCTCAGTGAGCACGGGGGCGTGCCCAAGTGTCTGCAGAAAAGACAAAGTTGTAGAAGCTTCTATTTCCCAACACGGGGCGTGCCCAGCGGACACGGGGCCGTGGTCAAGACAAAGATTCGCAGAATCTTGGCAAATCTTGATAGTACAGATACGCTTCTGCACACGGGGTCGTGCCCAGCGGACACGGGGATGTGGTCAACTAATGCAGACAAACTGCATTTAATGAAGAAAGAGAAGAGGATGGACACGGGGTCGTGCCCAGCGGACACGGGGCCGTGTCTGAGCTCCTGTTCAGGCTATAAATAGGGGTACTTTGCTCATTAGCAAACCATCCCTTGGCAAACCACCTCTCTCACACTACACCCACCCTCCACCACCATCACAACACCATCATCCACCACCATCATCCATCATCCATCATCCATCATAGAGTGTGTGTAGTAGTCTCGGGATCCAAGATTGATCGTAAGAGTTCTTGACAATCAAAGGTCATGTTTGCCTAAGTCTCTTACATCACTTGGTGAAGACAAGTGTCTAGTGTAATTCTTTGTATTTTAAATATTTTCGCACTTTTTATTTGGTTATGTATTAATGACTTTAATAACTAGTTTCTTATGTTGAAAGTGAGTCTTCCTTATCGTTTGTCTGTGGTGTCTTGGCATTATTTTACTGTCTATATAAAATAAAAGATTTTCACCATTCATATCTCCACGGTCTATATGGAGGTATGTTGGCTACCTGGTTGCGGGGGTTAAGGGAACGGTTTGGTAAGAGTCTTGCCTTGCTTAGGATATAAATCCTGCAAGGACCTGGGTCAACTTTAGTAGGATCTCCTTCAATACTCACGGGTATTGGATGGCGGGGGTCCGAACTCCTTGATTCCCTCATATGTAAGCTACTATTAAAACTTTAACCCGGCTACTTAGGACTATATCCCTGCTGACTCAGACTACTTAGTCGAGGGTAACGTCACCTTCAAAAGAGGGGCCTACCATAATATGCATTGATAACTTAATTAATTGTCTTCCAAAGATAATCTCTTAACAAGTGCAAAAGTGCAATAATCAAAGGTTGCACTAAACACGAGTCGGATCCAAGTGATTCATCTTGTCTATCTGTTTTATTTTTATTTTTCAGCATTTTAGTTAGTTTTATTTTTCTAGTTAAAAACCTTTTTCTAAACTTTTGATTTGATTAGACGTTGAGGACAAACCGGTATTAAAAGCTCTTGTGTCCTTGGACGACCTCGGTATCTTACCAACGCTATACTACGCTCACGATTGGTGCACTTGCCCATATGTGTGTTTAGTGTTAGTAAATATCGTGTTTTATAAATTTAGAACTTGACTAAAAATTGTTAAAGGTCTTAAAATATACATTAAATCTATACGACACTTCACACGCATCAAGTTTTTGGCGCCGTTGCCGGGGACACAAGGATTTTAAGAAAGCTTAAAATCGACGACCTAATCAGTTTTTCAAAAACATTTTTAAAACGCACGCATTTTTCTGCATTTAGTTAGTTTTTGCATTTACAGTAACCTGTACACGGGGCCGTGTTCACTGAACACGGGGCCGTGCGGCATATTTTTCATAAAAACACCCAAGAACAGAACCTGAACACGGGGCCGTGCTCACCAAACACGCCCCGTGCTCAACGAAATCAGTAACTTTAATTAAAACGCCCAGATACAGAATCTGAACACGGGCCGTGCTCACTAAACATGTGGCCGTGTCCAGCCTCTGTTTCCACTTTTATTTTTGTTTTCTGATCTCGAGACTTTGTTGTGGTCTGCTGAGTGATTCTCATGGATCAATACTCAGGAGGTTACAACTACACCTATGGGGAGGATGAGTATAGGGAAGAGTATTGCACTAATTGTGGTGACCCGCACTCAGTTCAATATTGTGACTATTTCCAACCATCCACTTCATACACATAATATGAGGAGCCCAGGTACGGCCAACTTCATACATAACCTATGAAGACCCAAGATATGAACCTCCTCCCTCATACTCATATTTTGAAGAACCGAGGTATGAGCCTTCATACTCGTACTTTGACGAACCAAGATATGAGCCTCCACCTTCGTATGCTTATTATGAGGAACCATGGCGTGAACAACCCACCTCATATGAGTATTATGAAGAACAAAATTACGACCCTTATCCATCATATACTTACAATGAAGGACAATGGTGTGAACCATCTACTTCCTATGAGTATTATGAAGAACAAAGGATCGAACAACCGGATTCAAGCTTTGAAAATCCCGATCCTTACTCTATAGCCGAAGTGACCGATAGGATATTAGAACACATTAAAACTATCGAACGTTGCATATTAGAATCTCGCGCAAGGGAAGAGGAGTCCCATGCGAGAGAAGAATTAAATAGAAAAGAGATAGTTGAAAGTGTAAAAATGGAAGAACAAATAAGTGAGAAACCGACACATGAGTTAAACAACGAAAAGGGTGAGTTCGACAACGTTAAAATTCAAGAAGAGTCTAATTTTGAAGAAATTAATCTCTTGTCACCTTCTTTCGAAAATCATTGTTTAGTACCCACTCATGCTAAGTTTTTAAAAGAGTTAAACACTAGCACTAAAATTGACGAAACGGTAAGCATTAAATTAACTAATGATCAAACCTCGGTAATAAAAGAAGATCCATTTGAAATTAACATTACACCGGTTTCATGTGTCTTTCAAAATTCCTTTATTAGAAATGTAACAATTGATAAAGATCTTTGTGTTAACATAATGCCAAACTACATTTTCGAAAAATTAAGTATTAGTGATTTTTCTCCACTTCAAATACCCATTTTTCTATCTAATCGGAAAGTAATAAAATCAATCGGTGTAGTTGAGGATGTCTTGGTTCAAACAAATCAATTGGTAATCCCAACTGACTTTGTCATCCTTGATGACGCTCCTCTAGTGTTGGGACGACCTTTTGTAAAAACCCACGAAGCTTTGAAAAACCGGAAGCACAACAATCTATCTATTCAATTAGGGGCATTTAAAAAAAGTGTCGATCTTGAGCGTTCAATGAAATATCCATTCGGCAATAATGACCCCCTAATTGAAGATGAAGATGAATCACCCGATACAAGTGAAAAGATTGACCACTTTGTTGAAGAGGAGGTCGCCATAGAACAAACTTTTGTAGTTCTTGATCGAAATGAGCAACCAAATAAGGAGTCTCCTAAAGCCCCTCCTCTTGAGCTCAAAGAACTCCCAAAAGGTTTGGAATATGCTTTTCTAGACAAAGATGGTAAATCACCTGTAATTATTTCGTCTAAATTAACTAGCTTAGAAAAAGAAAAATTAGTTACACTTTTGAAAAAACACAAAAATGCGATCGCTTGGAAGCTTGTAGACATTAAAGGCATAAATCCTTCCATGTGCACGCACAAAATTTTAATGAACGATGACTACAAATCGGTAATACAACCACAACGTAGAGTAAATCCAAATGTTCAAGAAGTGGTTAAAAACGAAGTCATCAAATTACTTGACGCCGGATTTATTTACCCTATCTCCGATAGTCCTTGGGCAAGTCCCGTCCAAGTAGTTCCAAAGAAAGGAGGTATGACGGTAATAACTAATGAAAAGAATGAATTAATACCAACGAGAACCGTATAGATTATAGACGATTAAATGAAGCAACAAGGAAAGATCACTTTCCTTTGCCCTTTATTGATCAAATGTTAGAAAGATTATCCGGTCATAAATTTTATTGTTTCTTGGATGATTTTTCAGGTTACTTTCAAATCCCGATAGCACCAGAAGACCAAGAAAAGACAACTTTCACATGTCCCTATGGAACTTTTGCTTATCGACGCATGCCCTTCGGTCTATGTAATGCCCCTGCAACCTTCCAACGTTGCATGGTGGCTATCTTCCATGACATGATAGAAAAGACAATGGAAGTCTTCATGGACGACTTTTCTATCTTTGGAGATTCATACGACCAATGCCTTGATAACCTTGAACGAATGCTATCCCGATGTGAGGAAACCAACCTCGCCCTTAATTGGGAAAAATGTCATTTCATGGTAACGGAGGGAATAGTACTCGGTCATAAAATCTCAAGCGAAGGAATGGAGGTTGATCGAGCAAAAATTGACACTATTTCTCGATTACCGCCTCCATCCTCTGTGAGAGCTATCAGAAGTTTCCTAGGACATGCCGGATTTTATAGGCGATTTATCAAAGACTTTTCTAAAATCTCAAGACCTCTAACAAGATTGCTTGAAAAAGATGCCCCTTTCATCTTTGATTGTAATCAAGCATTTCTAGCCCTCAAGGAAATGCTAGTCAATGCACCTATCATGATAGCGCCTGATTGGAAGTTACCTTTCGAAATCATGTGTGATGCAAGTGACTTTGCAGTTGGAGCAGTCTTAGGACAAAGAAAAGAAAAGCATTTTCACCCAATTTATTATGCTAGTAAAACACTTAACGATGCACAAGAAAATTACACAACAACTGAAAAAGAGTTACTAGATGTGGTATTTGCTTTTGATAAATTTCGTTCTTACCTTGTTCTTTCTAAAACAATAGTCTATACAGATCATGCAGCCATTCGATATCTCTTCAAGAAACAGGATGCTAAACCGCGTTTCATTCGGTGGATCCTACTCCTCCAAGAATTTGATATTGAAATCAAAGACAAATGAGGAGCAGAAAACACCGCAGCAGATCATCTTTCGTGCTTAGAGGACCCAGCTTTGGAGGCAACCAGGGATGAACAAATCAATGAAAAATTTCCAACGGAGTCCTTGGAAATGGTGGAATACAGAGAAGAACCATGGTACGCCGACTATGCTAACTACTTAGCTAGCGGTATAATCGCCAAAGGATGGCCGCATCATCAAAGAAAAAAAGTTCTTTGCTGATGTAAAGCACTATTTTTGGGAAGATCCTTATCTTTTCAGAATGTGTGCCGACCAACTCATTCGCCGACGCGTACATGGTAGCGAAGCAAGAAGAATTCTCCGCCATTGTCATGAAGGTCCATACGGAGGACATCATGGTGCCGCTAGTACCGCACGAAAGGTATTTGATTCAGGATTTTATTGGCCAACCATTTACAAAGACGCCCAAAGTCTTGTCAAGACATGTGATGCTTGCCAACGAACATGTAATATTTCTTCCAAAAACGAAATGCCACAAAATGGCATTCTTGTTTGTGAAATTTTTGATGTGTGGGGACTCAACTTTATGGGACCTTTTCCACCGTCAAAAGGAAACAAATATATACTTGTGGCGGTAGATTACTTGTCTAAATGGGCCGAGGCCGAGGCACTTCCAACAAATGATGGAAGAGTCGTGGTAAGATTCCTGAAACGTTTATTTTCTCGTTTCGGCACACCAAAAGCACTAATAAGTGATAGAGGTACCCATTTTTGTAATCATCAACTTGAAAAAATCTTAACAAGGTATGGGGTCTATCATCGGGTTTCAACGGCATATCACCCTCAAACAAACGGACAAGCCGAAGTGACTAATAGAGGTTTAAAACGAATACTTGAAAAAACCGTAGGATTAAACAAAAAGGAATGGGCCGATAAATTAGATGATGCTTTATGGGCTTTTCGAACTGCTTATAAAACAACAATAGGTACAACCCCATATAAGCTCGTCTATGGAAAAAGCTGTCATTTGCCGGTAGAAATTTCACACAAGGCCTACTGGGCAATCAAAAATGTAAACTTAGATTTAGAATTTGCCGATCAAAACCGATTTTGTCAATTAAATGAATTAGACGAACTAAGGAATTGTGCATACTCTAACTCCTAAATTTATAAGGAAAGAATGAAAAATTTGCATGATAAACACATTAAACCTCCTGAATTTCGAGTAGGCGACAAAGAATGAAAAAAATAATTTTGCCACGGAGCCGTGTCCGCGCAACTGTCGGGATAAAACCACCTTTTTCATATCAGTTTCTTCATTCCACACGCCCCGTTTCCCCGAAAACTCTCTGGTTCGGGTAATTTTTCTGCAAGATTTCGACGTCTCCTCTACTTCTAACAACATCAAGGTATGATTCTATCATCATTAGTAGTTAGATTAAGCATTTGCATGTAGTTTAACATCAAAAATTTGGGGAAAAATCTAGGGTTCTTGAACTTCATCCGGATCGAACCTCAAATTTTTGCTTAGATATGTTAGCATTAGTTTAGATACATGTTTTAGGAAGTAAATCAACTTGTATTGTTCATAGATTTGCCCGATTTCTCACAGAAACACCAAACCCTTGTTTTTGAACCGAAAAAGATAAAATTGAAGGGGTAAACGGTTTGTTTTGAGAAAAACGGCACTTGGGGTTTAATTTTCGGGGAAAACCGCTGGTACTGAACCAAAAATTTTCAAGTTTTCGAAACCGGGTCGAAAAATGAGATTTTTGGGTAACAGACGCCTGGACACGGGGCCGTGCTCAGCGAGCACGGGGGCGTGTCCAGCTGGCTGTTCTCACTTTTTTCCGAAAATTTCACTGTTTCACGCTAATTGTTTGGTGTATTCTTTCAGATGTCCAAGAAATTCACAAAGTTCAATGCAAATGAGCTGGACGCTAGGGCAAGGTACGACGTGCTTCGAACAAGGTCGGAGGAATACTCAAGAATAGTTTGCATGGATCTTCTAGGTACAATGAACTAGCTTGACCGGTTTAACAACCTTGTCACCGGCCCACTAAGAGCCGCTCTGTGCACTCGGCTTCGTTCAGTCCATGAATATAACATGGAGTTCTACAGCACATTTGTTTACAAAACGAGAACCGAGCCATTCGACAATGATGCTGTAGAATTCTGGTGTGGAGGGACTTATTACTCAATCTCGACAGCACAGTTCGGGTTGATAGTTGGGTTGTATGCTGAGGAAGATGCGGGAAATGAAGAAAACACCGGAGGTCTTCGTGAGATACCAGAAAACCAACGCCAGGCTGCTTGGGCACAAATAAGAGAAGGCCACTACAATCCGAGCAGCACTAAGAGCACTAAGTTAAGGGACCCTCTTTACCGCTACATCCATAGGGTCCTCACTTACTCTCTTAGTCAGAGGCATGATAGCAGCGGTGTTGTAGGTTTAAGGGATCTACTAGTCCTTCACTGCATCCATACCCGCACCAACCTTGATGTTCCGTACCTCATGCTCCGAAACATGCATTTGAACCAGCTTGCTACTCCCCCGACTCCTATCTTCTTTGGGGGATGGATCTACCGTCTTTTCAAGAACTTCGTGAACATGCCAAGGTCTTTTGAAAAGAGCCCATGGTCGGGAAAAGTGGACATAACCATCTGTCGCTCCATGAATCTGATCTATGAAGCAGACGACGGGACGGTTAGCTTCCAAAGAGTCCAGGGACATGCACGGAACCCGCAAGAGGCACTCATCCTACATGCTCCACACTTCCAACATCCTCCTCATTACCAATACCAGCCTCATCGTGATCCGGGCCAATCCTCCTCACAAGGAGGCGGTTTTCCTAATTTTCAAAGTTTACATGATTTAATGCAGGAAAACCTCATGTGCAGCAGGAACACCTACAACCTAGCCAACAACACGTACAACCGGGTCAGAACAATAGAGAGAAACATATCCGACATACAGGATGACATTGGGTACATCGGGGGGTACATGGCGGGACACGGAGGAGGTGGTGATGATGACGATGATGACAACGAGGATATGGACTGAGCGGGAGGAGTGGAGGTAGCGGTTCATGGTTGGAGGTCCACAGGTTAATCCCTTATCTTATGAACAATTTACGGCCTGCGTGCCGTGTGTTGAACAATTTACTTTCCTTTAACTCTTTTTAATTTTCTGCATTTTCTTTTAACTTTGTAGTAGGGATGTTTGAACGATGGTAATTTAGGATGTTTGCTATGGTTTGGTGTAGTATTTATTGATAAAACAGGTACATACGAGGCTTATAGTACTAAACATTAGTGCTACTAAAGCCGGGACAGGAAAACCGAAGCCAGAAACCTGTTTTTCACCTTTGCAGATTGTCTACACGGGGCCGTGTCCAGCCAACACGCCCTCGTGCCCACTACCCCAGACCTGCTGTTTGGTTAATTCTTCAGATTTTTGCCAGACACGGGGTCGTGCCCAGCCAACACGCCCCCGTGTCCACCTTCTGTAAGTTCTTGTTACTGGCACTTTGGCCACGGGGCCGTGTTCACCAAACACGTGGCCGTGTCCAGACGACCAGTAACATAAAAACTTTGCTTTTCACACCTTTTTACACATTCAATCAACCTAAAAACTTATTTTTGAGACACATTGAGGACAATGTGTAATTTAAGTGTGGGGGGATGCTAAAACCTTGAATTTTGCAAGTCCTAATTACAAGCCTTACACAAAACTCTATTGGAACCGCTAAACACCCCAATTTTTTTTTAAAATCTTTCATTTTTTCTTACTTGTCTAAGTTTAAGTTGGGAATTTCAAAGTTCTAAAAAGGTGATATTTTTACAAATTTACAACCGATAGCGTCGTGATAAAAATAACCAACATAAGAAAATTATGAAAAGGCATGACAAACCTAGTTAAAAATTTGATTATATATACTTGATCACATAAAAACTCATTCCCACAAAAAGTGAGTTTTGAGCCTTTATTGAGCATACAATCACACATCTTTAAACTAAATGCTCATTTTTTGTTTCTTGTGTGAATAGCCGCCTGGTTCTTACGACTCTAGAACTTGCCACGACGATGCATTCCCGGTCCTTACCAACTTAAACCCGAGCAAGCATCTCTAATCGTGCATTAGACCCTGGTAAGTACCCTTGACCTTCCTTAATTGAGTTTTACTTAGTTATTAGCTTAAAAGTCAAACCGTCGTAATTAACATTTGACTTAGCGATTAATCATTAATGGTCCAGTGATTAGTCGAATTGAAGGTAGTTATAAGTTGGTAATTATGTGGGCATTAAACACTTAAAAGGGCACCCTCTGATTCCCGTCCTAACTTAGTCTTTTGTCGGGTCAAAGTTGTTTATAAAAAGTCAACAGAAACTTAATTTGCGAATTAACATGTAATTAGCAATGTAGAAGGCATGTAACCTATTTTACCACTCATATAACTTAGTAATAAATGTAAGAACATGTCTAAACATGTTCGACCTGACAATTTTCTGTTTAGACCCGGTTCGGAACCGAAAGTCGCAAAACTTTGACTTTTGATTTGACTTCAGTTCTGACCTGATTTAGTATGATTTGGAAATGCCATAGAGCTTCCTTAGGACCAGGTTACATGATAGTATAACCCTCTGTGGTTGGTTCGTTGATTGTCCGATTCGTTTACATGTTTCCGTTAATTGCTTAATGTTGACCATAATGCCCTTTTGACCTTAAAACGAGAATTTTGGAAATGTGAAAGGACAATAATCTTTGTTACTGATTTATAAACATGTCTCTAAATTTTCACATCAATTTGAGGTCGAGGTTAGGAGTTATGCTCAATGACGTAATTAGAACGCTTTTTAGTAATTAAACGGCGTCATTAGCATAAAGCCTATCTAAACCCGGTTTTTGACACCAAACCTTTTACCCACTGATGTAATATAATATTTTGGGATTTTTAAAAAAAATTAATTATTTTTAACCTGGTCATAACCTAAGGTTATGGCATTGATTCGGTAAATGCCGATTATACCCTTTTTGGTTATAAAATGAGTTCTACATAGTATTTTGACTCCAATCCAATTGCTACTAATTTTATATAATAAATGAAGTATTTTGAACTTTATAACCTGATCAGAAAACTCAGATTTCCTGTATTCCCGGAAATCGCTTAAAACGGCTTTTTACGCGTATTAAACACCTAGTATGAGTTTAAAACCATTTTGTCATATAAGACTTATTACCAACTGATATGACCTATTAAAATAAGCTATTTTACTGATGTATTCGGACCCAAATCTCAGAATTTCATTTAATCTCTTTTATAACCTTTAAAATGACCAAAATACCCCTACGGGGCTTAAATTAAGATTAAACTCGCTTTGGACATAATGGAAGGTATCCTACTGATATCACAATATATTTTAGGCATATTAACTTAGGAAACCTTTTAGCGACTCTTATGGTTACCCGTTACGCTTCTTACGCGTTCGGTTCGGTTTATGTAACTAGTTTGCATAAATTAGCCGAAACGGGTCAAACCTTATCGTTTTTATCTCAAAATCCAGAATGTGGTTAGATTACCCATATTATACAAGTCTTCAAACTTGTCGGGTCTAAATCACATTCTATTCCGGTCTTCGCTTAATCGTGCGTTTGAACCGTATCTTTCCTTAAAACTAACCGGTCTAAGTTTAGGCTTAATTAAAGACCGTTAGGATTCTAATAGGTTATTATAAACCTTCGTTCCAGAATAGGAGACCCTGTAAAAGCTACACGCACTTGCTAATTGTGATTGATACTTGCAAAGGTAAATACTTTTAACTTATTTTCCCTTATACGGGCTTGGGGTATGGTATATAAAATACCGTTTGGTCGGGCATTGAATCTTTAATCGAATAGAGGTTAAATCATTGATATGCTCCGTTTTGAAATGTTTTGTTTGCTTAAAGCCTTTGGGGGGTTAATGACCATGTCCCGGATATCATTGGCATCATTTTACGAAATGACCACGACCTAAGCACGGGGTGTAGGCGTACACCCGTCAGTGCCTAAATAAATAATGTGGTGTGTCTATTGATCTTTAACCCGGTCTACGGATCGGGCTACTGAACGCATAAGGAACATGTAATTATTTTACAAGATTATATATAAATAATTATCTCAAGTTATAAAAAGTTTGTGCCACGTGCATTCAAATCAATTTTATTAAACCTTTTCAAAATGAGTCAGTTAATTGTATTTACCAGTGTAAACTGACGTATTTTCCCAAAAAGGTTAAGTGCAGGTACTACGCGAACTAGGCTGGCTTTCTCCTAGCGTCCACAATAAGTCTCACAAGCTTGGATGTCAAAACTGTTGAACAATGTTTCCATTTTATTTTGATCCACCTGTGGATTACTTTCAACTGTTTATGATACTTGATATTACAATTTATTAAAGTTGAAATATATCTATCTTTGCTTCTGCTGTGCATTTAAATATTGTGTTGTTTGACCATAATGATATCAACTACGTCACGGTACTCCCCACCGGTAATACGTGGAAATATCGGGGTGTGACAGGTTGGTATCAGAGCCAACATTGAGTGAATTAAACACTAGCCTTTTGTGTTTAATCTCAATGACACAATTGCACATTTCTAAATTTTCGAGTCTAGATAAAGAACTTTGGACAAATCCAAATTTGTTTTTTTTTTATCTTAACTTTGTCCTTTATATTTCTTGTTGTATCTTTTATTTGTGTTGACAGGAAATATGCCACCAAGATTCAGAAGAGGAGGAAGAGGCAAGGGGCCAATCACCGCCCCCAACGATCACGAAGCCGGGCCTTCGCACCGGCGAACTCCTTCCACTACAAAGAGTGCCGATCCGCAAGGAGCCTGGAGGACCTATACAGAGCCCGCTAGACGGTCTTTTTCGCACAGTTCAACACCTCCCTATCACCATTCCTTTGGGCCGTTGTCAGAGAACGAGCCTGAACATTCACGCCATTCCTTCCTACCGTTGCAGCGATCTGCTTCGCACCGTTCCTTCGGCGACCCTACTCCTGTCTTTCAGGGCCGGTTCAACCCGGCAAACTATATTCAAGAACCAGTGGGTTTTAACCCATTGGGACCGGAGGACCACTTCTCAGGAGACAATGCAATGGACATGGACGAGGACACGGATCCCGTCGAGCCTGCAACCGGGACCCCAACCATCCCATCGAGATCTCCGATGGATCATCCTTCCACGGATCACCCTACGGTGGTCCAGATAGTTATCAAGCGAGGTTTAACCAGCATGAATGGTATTTCACACCTTCTCACCATTCATCACCTCACCAGCAGCAGCAGCATCAGGATCCCTCTGGAGATTCACGTTTCGTGGCAGTCACACCACCGCCTCCACCGCCGCCAGTTCATCAAGCACCTCCAGAACCACCAAGGCGTCGGAGAACAGGCGCAAGAATATCCACGCGAGGAGAGGATTTCCACTTTAGCACCCCTCGACACTCCAGTGGCAGTCACTACCCGCCACTGCATGAAGACCCACAAATGGGTGGGCCCTCAAACCCAATTCCAGAGGTGAATTCTGCACCAGTTGCACCACAGCCGCCACCATTGGGTTTTGATAACCCGATTCCTGCATACGCTGGTTCAACGTCGTACAATCCGTTTGAGCAGCCGACTCACACCCACTTTAATTACGCCGAAGCCGACCCGTACCTGGTAGCGGCCAACTACAACGCCCTTCATCCCGAAGGACCGTATGGAGCCCCTTGGGGAGTGGGATACCCAACTCATGGGTATCAAATACCTGCTAGACCTCTGACTCAGCATCAGCCGCAGCCTCCACGGTTTTCCCCACCAGAACAGGAGGAAATCCTACAAAGGCTAAGCAGGATGGAACGAGACTTCCAGGAAGAACATAGGAACAACAGGGGATTCCTCAAGGGCTTAGCAAGCTTGTTGAAGGGGAAGAAGAAGAGGGATCATTAAATCCCTATATGTATTGCTGTATTTCCTATTTCAATCAAGTCCCTGCGTGGACATTTATCTGTGTATTTAGTCCCTGCGTGGACTTGTCTTTTTAGTCCCTGCATGGACATCTATTCTAGTATTTGGTCCCTGCGTGGACTTCTGTTATCGGTTTAGCCCCTGCGTAGGCAAATTGTTTCTGTTAAAAGTCCCGTTTAGGGCAATGTGTAATCCTTTTAATAATTAATGGAATGTTAAGTTTATAAATTTCATTTTTGCCATTATATGCATAAATATATGAAATAAATAAATCAAAATCATTCCTTTTTATAATAATCTGCCTATTAAATAGTAAATGAGAATCTTAAAGGTATAACCTAGCCTGCATGTCATTATAAGACTTGGCCAAGATGGTAAGACCTATTTAAAAGATTTGGATCCCTGTTAACATCTGAAAACATGTTAACGCTCCTGGCAGACGTGATTCGTTAAAATCACACACGTCATTCTTATATAAGGATTCTTCAAAAGATCCTTATCCTAACCTGATGATCTATAAATCATGGGTTTAAATCACCAATTAAGATGATCATATGTTAAACATCCATTGGTGATGTAGTGCCTACGGGCCATACTCATTGTCATATAAGACAAAAGACAGTAGTAGTCTATGACTCCCTATCCGAAAAAGGTAAAGAACTATGTTCAAACCTTCATGCTTTGATTCTCAAAAATCATGGCTTATGATTTAAAAATGTCCCAGTGACTAGGCCTTTTGTGCTAATAATATTGTTATTGTTTTATAATTAGGATAAGTTATAGTAAAATCCTAAATAAATGTGAGTAACAAATTAACCAAATATGGTATATGTTTACCATGGTTAATGAATTGCCCTAAACGGCAATTCCATAATAAACTCCCAAATAAATTATTGTCAATATTTGTGTAACAGCTCAAACTACATGGCTGATTCTGATGAGATCAACAGTCACCCTAAGGAGGATCATGATAATACCCGAATTAACATCGCGGGTGCAGAACTACAAGCATTGATAGACAATGCTGTTACAAAGGCAATAGAGCGGCAGTATAATGAATATAGTGGGACTCGAAGTAGGACCCTATCTGCACCGCATTCCAAGCCTAAGACTCATTCTGAGGCTCACAGCAAGCCACCATCCAAGAAAGATGAGCTAAAGAAAGGTGATGACGATCGTCAATCTTCAAATCAGCAAAGTGTTCCATCTCAAAGGATCGTACTGAATCAAGGACCCCGTGATAAGGGTTGCTCCTACAAGTATTTTGTTTCATGCAAACCCAGGGATTTCACTGGGGAGAAAGGAGCTATAGACTGTATGACATGGTTGGATGAGATGGACACCGTGGTTGATATCAGCGGGTGCGCTGAGAAGGATGTGGTAAAGTTTGTGTCACAATCGTTCAAAGGTGAGGCCTTAGCCTGGTGGAGATCGTTGATTCAAGCTGCTGGGAAGATTCCACTGTACAATATGACATGGGAACAATTTGTTACCCTTATCAAGGAAAACTATTGTCCTCAGCATGAGGTTGAAAAGATTGAGTCGGATTTTCTGTCATTGGTGATGAAAAACCTGGATTGCCAAGCTTACCTTACGAGCTTTAACACAATGTCAAGATTGGTTCCGTATCTGGTGACCCCGAAACCCAAAAGGATAGCTCGTTTCATTGGGGGTTTAGCCCCAAAAATTAAGGCAAGCGTAAAGGCCTCTCGGCCAGCTACTTTCAGATCTGTAGCTGATATATCTTTGTCCCTCACATTGGACGCAGTCAGACAGAGATCGTTAAGGAACACGGATGCCGAGAAAAGGAAGCGTGAAGATGACAATTCACGACGGTCAGATAAGAAGCACAGGGGAAACAATGACCACAAGAAGGGGTCTGGTTCTAAGAAGGATGGGCATCAATTTGGGGATAAGCCCAAGTGTAAGATTTTTAAGAAGCACCACTTTGGGAGGTGCAGACTTGACTCAAAATCCCAATCTCAGCCAAGGCCTTGTGGTATTTGCAAATCTTCGGAACATAAGACCCTAGAGTTCAAGAAACTGAAGGACGCAACGTGCTATAGTTGCAATGAAAAAGGGCACATTAAGACAAATTGCCCAAAATATGCAAAGAAAGCTGATGAAGGGAAGAAGAGCAATGCTAGGGTCTTCAAGATGGATGCAAAGAAAGCTGTGCACGACGACAATGTGATCACAGGTACCTTCCTTATAAATGATGTTTATGCGAGAGTGCTATTTGATTCAGGAGCTGATAAATCATTTGTAGATAATAAGTTTTGTAAGTTACTGAATTTACCTGTTAAAACCCTAAGTGTGGAATATGAGGTGGAATTAGCAGATGGCACCTTAGAAACCGCCTCAACCATATTAGATGGATGTTTCATATCCATTAAGAACCACTCTTTTCCTTTATCCCTACTTCCTTTGAAGTTAGCCGGTTTCGACATAGTTTTAGGCATGGACTGGTTATCTCATAACCAGGCTCAGATTGTCTGCAATAAGAAGCAGGTGGTGATCAAGACTCTGTCTGGTGAATCACTTACCATTCAGGGAGATACCCAGTATGGACTGCCTGAGCAAGTGACTATGCTTAAGGCCTCTAAGTGTTTAAAGAAGGGTTGTGTCATCTACATGGCACAGGTGACTATTGATGAGCCGAAGCCTAAGATTGAGAATATCCCTGTCATTTCTGAATACCCTTAAGTTTTCCCTGAAGAACTACCTGGTTTACCACCAGATAGGCAAGTAGAATTCAGAATTGACATCATCCCTGGAGCAGCACCAGTTGCTAGAGCACCTTATAGGTTGGCACCAACAGAGATGAAGGAATTGAGAACACAACTAGATGAATTGCTAGCCAAAGGTTTCATTAGACCTAGTTCGTCTCCTTGGGGAGCACCAATCTTATTTTTCAAGAAGAAGGATGGATCGATGCGTCTGTGCATCGATTATCGTGAGCTTAATAAGGTCACTATCAAGAATAGGTATCCATTGCCCAGGATCGACGACCTGTTCGATCAACTTCAAGGGGCAAGTTACTTCTCTAAGATTGACTTAAGGTCAGGCTATCACCAACTAAAGGTTAGAGATGAAGACGTACACAAGACTGCATTTAGAACTCGTTATGGTCATTACGAGTTCCTAGTGATGCCTTTTGGGCTCACTAATGCACCTGCCGCATTCATGGCTCTCATGAATCGCGTCTGCAAGCCCTACTTGGATAAATTTGTCATCGTTTTCATCGACGACATCCTCATCTACTCGAAGAACCAAGCTGACCACGAGAAGCATCTCCATTGCATTCTGAAACTGCTTCATCAAGAAAAGCTATATGCCAAATTTTCCAAGTGTGAATTTTGGCTTCGTGAAGTCCAATTTCTTGGACATATGGTTAGTAAACGTGGAATCCAGGTAGATCCCGCTAAGGTTGAAGCTGTCATGAATTGGCAAGAGCCAAAGACGCCCACAGAAATTCGCAGTTTCTTGGGATTGGCAGGATACTACAGGCGTTTCATTGAAAATTTTTCAAGGATTGCTGTACCCCTAACTTCTTTGACTAGGAAGAACATTAAGTTCAACTGGGGACCAAAGCAACAAGAATCCTTTGATATCCTTAAACAGAAGCTAAGCAATGCACCTGTGTTGACATTGCCTGATGGAATTGAAGAGTTTGTGGTATATTGCGATGCATCACACACCGGGATGGGGTGTGTGCTTATGCAGAAAGGCAAGGTTATTGCCTATGCTTCACGTCAGTTAAAGGTGCATGAAAAGAATTACACCACCCACGACTTGGAATTGGGTGCCGTTGTATTTGCACTAAAACTGTGGAGGCATTATTTATATGGAACTAAGTGCTTGATCTATTCTGATCACAAGAGCCTCCAGCACCTTTTTAACCAAAAGGATTTGAACATGAGGCAACGACGTTGGATGGAAACCTTAAATGATTATGATTGTGAGATAAAATACCATCCTGGCAAGGCGAATGTAGTCGCCGATGCCTTAAGTCGAAAGGAAAGGGTGAAGCCCATAAGAATCAATGCCAAGAGCATTGAATTAAAGAATAGTCTGAATGAAAGGTTGTTAGCTGTGCAGAAGGAAGCTGTGCTGGAAGCTAACTATCCTAATGAAAAGCTAGGAGTAATTGAAGAGCAATTATCTCAGGGCAAGGACGGAATCCTGAGATTAAATGGATGAATATGGGTTCCAATTTATGGAGGACTTCGAGATGTTATCCTCCAGGAAGCCCACAGTTCTAAATACTCAGTTCATCCTGGGGCTGATAAGATGTACCAGGATCTGAAAACAAATTTTTGGTGGATAGGCTTGAAGAAGTCTATAGCTACCTATGTAGCTAAATGTTTGACATGTGCGCAAGTCAAAGCTGAACATCAAAAGCCGTCAGGTTTGCTACAACAGCCTGAACTTCCCACGTGGAAGTGGGAAATGGTGACGATGGATTTCATCACCAAGTTGCCAAAGACAAGGAAAGGAAATGATACCATATGGGTGATAGTTGATAGATTGACTAAGTCAGCACATTTCCTACCCATTAAGGAGACCTATAGCTCCGACATGTTAGCCCAATTGTACGTAGATAAGATTGTATCTCTACATGGCGTACCTGTGTCTATTATCTCTGACAGAGATACTAGATACACGTCACATTTTTGGAAAAGTTTCCAACAGTCTTTGGGCACGCGCTTAAATTTTAGTACGACTTACTATCCTCAGACGGACGGCCAGAGTGAGCGTACTATCCAAACTTTGGAAGACATGTTTCGTGCATGTGTGATTGACTTAGGTGGTAGTTGGGATAACCACCTGCCATTAATCGAGTTCTCGTACAACAATAGCTATCATACGAGCATCAAGGTCGCGCCCTTCGAGGCCTTGTACGGTAGAAAGTGCAGAACGCCCGTTTGTTTGGCGGAAGTTGGAGATGTCCAGCTAACAGGACCTGAAATAGTCTTTGAAACGACGGACAAGATTGTCCAGATTTGTGATCACCTGAAAGCTGCCAGAGATAGGCAGAAAAGCTACACGGATTTAAAGCGTAAACCTCAGAAATTCAAGGTAGGTGACAAAGTGTTGCTTAAAGTATCACCCTGGAAGGGAGTGATGCGATTTGGTAAGAAAGGCAAGTTAAGCCCGAGATACATAGGGCCATTCGAGATCATCGAATGTGTCGGATCAGTTGCCTACAAGTTAAACCTGCCGGAAGAGCTCAGTGGAATCCACAATGTATTCCACATCTACAATATGAAGAAGTGTTTCGCTGATGAATCACTAGTCATACCACATACAGATGTGCACATAGAAGAGAGCTTGAAGTTTGTTGAAAAACCTGTGTCGATCGAGGATCGACAGGTTAAGAAGCTTCGAAGGAAGCATGTGCCAATAGTAAAGGTTAAATGGGATGCTCGTAGAGGTCCCGAGTACACTTGGGAGGTTGAGTCCACAATGAAAGAAAAGTACCCTTATTTATTTCAGTAAATCTCGAGGTCGAGATTTCTTTTAAGGGGGTGAGGGTGTAACACCTCGAAAATTCACGTCCCATAATGTGTTGACACGTGTCATAAGCTGTGAACGTGTGAAAGAAGGTTCTAGAGGGACTAAAGTTGACAGACAAGGAAAGTATGATAATGTAAGGGTTCAAAATGTCAACAATGGATAAATATACTTTACAATAACCCTACACGATGTTTATACCCTTAAACGAATGAATCATGGATCATACGAAGCTAATTGTGAATGAAAGTGAGAGATTTCAAAATACAGGGGTTAAATGTGTCAACATGTTTAAAGTATACCTCTGAGTGACCTTTTAGCAAACCCGAAGCATTGTAACGATAAATTATGCTCACTAGAATACATGATAAAAATTTCACCAAGTTTCGTTACCGTATGAGAAAGTTATGATAAAATTCGTATACGAGGGGTTAAAAGCGTCAACGATGAAGTTTATGACTTTTCGGGAGATAACAAAGTTAAACAAGGGCTTCACAAGGATTGGTTATGTCTTGGAGTCCCTGGAAATCAATTTAGAGGGCTCATAGTGCAAAAATAAATGTCGAAACAACTTTATATGGACCAAGGACCAAAACAGCAAAAATTTGAAAATTTGATTTGGATCAGAGGGGGCGTCGCGCGACGCGAAGGACCCCTAGGGGACCTACGCGTGACGCGAGGGGCCTTCTGATGCCAAAAAATGTGGCTGGTGTCTGCTATGTCCATTGTAACCGACTTACATTGCCTTTTCTCAACACCAAGGGCTGCCTAAGCTTGTTCTTAGGCACTAGGGACACTTGTTGATGATCAGGGATCAATAGTAGAGTTGTTTGTCATGATCACCAGCAATCAAACTCACTATAAAAGGCCCCTCATGTTGCAACTTTGTGATCATGCTTTCCATCTGCATTTGTGGAACTTCCTGGAGCATAAGATCAGTCCCCAAGCATCTCTAATCGTGCATTAGACCTTGGTAAGTACCCTTGACCTTCCTTAATTGAGTTTTACTTAGTTATTACCTTAAAAGTCAAACCGTCGTAATTAACGTTCGACTTAGCGATTAATCATTAATGGTCCAGTGATTAGTCGAATTGAAGGTAGTTATAAGTTGGTAATTATGTGGGCATTAAACTCTTAAAAGGGCACCCTCTGATTCCCGTCCTAACTTAGTCTTTTGTCGGGTCAAAGTTGTTTATAAAAAGTCAACAGAAACTTAATTTGCGAATTAACATGTAATTAGCAATGTAGAAGGCATGTAACCTATTTTACCACTCATATAACTTAGTAATAAATGTAAGAACATGTCTAAACATGTTCGACCCGACAATTTTCTGTTTAGACCCGGTTCGGAACCGAAAGTCGCAAAACTTTGACTTTTGCTTTGACTTCAGTTCTGACCCGATTTAGTATGATTTGGAAATGCCTTAGAGCTTCCTTAGGACCAGGTTACATGATAGTATAACCCTCTGTGGTTGGTTCGTTGATTGTCCGATTCGTTTACATGTTTCCGTTAATTGCTTAATGTTGACCATAATGCCCTTTTGACCTTAAAACGAGAATTTTGGAAATGTGAAAGGAAAATAATCTTTTTTACTGATTTATAAACATGTCCCTAAATTTTCACATCAGTTTGAGGTCTAGGTTAGGAGTTATGCTCAATGACGTAATTAGAACGCTTTTTAGTAATTAAACGGCGTCATTAGCATAACGCCTATCTAAACCCGGTTTTTGACACCAAACCTTTTACCCACTGATATAATATAATATTTTGGGATTTTTGAAGATTTTTAATTATTTTTAACCTGATCATAACCTAAGGTTATGGCATTGATTCGGTAAATGCCGATTATACCCTTTTTGGTTATAAAATGAGTTCTACATAGTATTTTGACTCCAATCCAATTGCTACTGATTTTATATAATAAATGAACTATTTTGAACTTTATAACCTGATCAGAAAACTCAGATTTCTTGTATAACCCGGAAATCGCTTAAAACGACTTTTTACGCGTATTAAACACCTAGTATGAGTTTAAAACCATTTTGTCATATAAGACTTATTACCAACTGATATGACCTATTAAAATAAGCTATTTTACTGATGTATTCGGACCCGAATCTCAGAATTTCATTTAATCTCTTTTATAACCTTTAAAATGACCAAAATACCCCTACGGGGCTTAAATTAAGATTAAACTCGATTTGGGCATAATGGAAGGTATCCTACTGATATAAAAACATATTTAAGGCATATTAACTTAGGAAACCTGTTAGCGACTCTTATGGTTACCCGTTACACTTCTTACGCGTTCGGTTCGGTTTATGTAACTAGTTTGCATAAATTAGCCGAAACGGGTCAAACCTTATCGTTTTTATCTCAAAATCCAGAATGTGGTTAGATTACCCATATTATACAAGTCTTCAAACTTGTCGGGTCTAAATCATATTCTATTCCGGTCTTCGCTTAATCGTGCGTTTGAACCGTATCTTTCCTTAAAACTAACCGGTCTAAGTTTAGGCTTAATTAAAGACCGTTAGGATTCTAATAGGTTATTATAAACCTTCATTCCAGAATAGGAGACCCGGTAAAAGCTACACGCACTTGCTAATTGTGATTGATACTTGCAAAGGTAAATACTTTTAACTTATTTTCCCTTATACGGGCTTGGGGTACGGTATATAAAATACCGCTTGGTCGGGCATTGAATCTTTAATCGAATGGAGGTTAAATCATTGATATGCTCCATTTTGGAATGTTTTGTTTGCTTAAAGCCTTTGGGGGGTTAATGACCATGTCCCGGATATCCTTGGCATCATTTTACGAAATGGCCACGACCTAAGCACGGGGTGTAGGCGTACACCCGTCAGTGCCTAAATAAATAATGTGGTGTGTCTATTGATCTTTAACCCGGTCTACGGATCGGGCTACAGAACGCATAAGGAACATGTAATTATTTTACAAGTTTATATATAAATAATTATCCCAAGTTATAAAAAGTTTGTGCCACGTGCATTCAAATCAATTTTATTAAACCTTTTCAAAATGAGTCAGTTAATTGTATTTACCAGTGTAAACTGACGTATTTTTCCAAAAAGGATAAGTGCAGGTACTACGCGAACTAGGCTGGCTTTCTCCTAGCGTCCACAATAAGTCTCGCAATCTTGGATGTGAAAACTGTTGAACAATGTTTCCATTTTATTTTGATCCACCTGTGGATTACTTTCAACTGTTTGTGATACTTGATATTACAATTTATTAAAGTTGAAATATATCTATCTTTGCTTCCGCTGTGCATTTAAATATTGTGTTGTTTGACCATAATGATATCAACTACGTCACGGTACTCCCCACCGGGCCCACTGGTAATACGTGAAAATATCAGGGTGTGACAAATTGGTAGGTAAACAAAGTCATAAGCAGACTTGTTACCATCATTGATTGGCTTGTTGCTCAATGAGATCACTGCGGATAGTTAGGAATCTGGGTGAAACTCGTCCGCATTCGTTTTGTAGCCACTTTCCTTCACCGGAAGCTGTAGGGCAGTTTTCCTTGAAGTAGCTTTGATCATCCGTGTGATGACTTAGTCGTGGCTCTTCTGTAGCTATCGTTCGCGTAGTTATGTGCGGTCGCAGTGACTTATGAGTGTCTGTGGTTTGTAACAGAAGACTCTCTTTAAAAGAGTGTTACACTTGGATGTATCTCTTAAAGGTTCACGAGTCAGGGTTGCTGATGTGCGGTCACTCATCATACTTAGCCTTTCCCCATGGAGAAGCTGTTTGTGTCCCCTCAGTGGTTGTGAACTGGACACGAGGGATTTGAAGTTTGAAGAAGCTTTAAGGCAATGCAGTTTGCCTGTTCCTGAGAAGCGGTTTTTGCAGTCCAAAGAACATTGCTAGTTCTGAGTATCTAACACACCTGTGCGGGCTCGTGTGTCATATCCGCATATTCGACGTGTGGGAGTGGAAATATGAAGATATTGGTTATCCCCCTTTATATAGTGTAAATATATATATTCTCTTTTTTGAGGGGGTCTTTAAAATACGACATGCGATATGGGTTATGGTGCGGAATACCAGAGAAACCGCATGCCGCTTAACTGAAGGTTGTCGTCGCTTTTTGTTTGTTGTATACGTGGTAGACCGCACGTGTGGGTTGGTGGAAGTTGGTGAGATTTAGCTGGCATGTGCTGAAATGAAAGGATGTTTGAACTGCCCAAGGTAATAAATGCAATGTAGCGGTAGTGTAAAAGGTACTTTCTGTCAGGCGCGTGGGCGGCCATACGCGCGTGATAACCGTCAGATAAACCGTCGCTTGACACGCGGCGATGCATGACGGGCTCCGAATTTGCACGTCTGTTCGGTTTCTGTGATCGCATTAATTGCGATGAGTATAAAAGGGGAAACCGTTTAGGGTTTCACCTCACTTTTTCGAAATTTCAAAAATTTTCCGGTGAGAGAAAGTTAGTTTCCTCTTCTTCTCCGATCAAAACCTTGATTTTCCGGTGAGATTTTTCAGAGTTTCTTACATTCGTCTGTTATTTCTTTACTCAATGGTTGAACCTTCCAACCCTGTGTCTACTGCCGTTGAAAATCCTGAACCGTCGTCGCCGACGGCGGTGGAGGAGGAGGCTGAAGTGAATGCCCCTGGCAAGAGTCTGGCAGAATTGAGATGGACGGAGTTGGCGTTCCAGACATTGTTGACGAACACCCAAATGCCTGCAGAGTATGGGGCTATGTATCCCCGGGAAGGTGACACCGCCGGTGATGCTCCGGCGGGGTATGTCACCATGTTTGCCGACTTTTTTGGAGACTATAACCTCCAGTTGCCCTTGACGTTTTTTGTGGTGGAAGTACTGGAGTATTACAAACTCCATATTTCCCAACTGAGTCCGTTGAGAATTATCCGAGTTCGAAACTTTGGGTATACATTTCGTGCTCTAGGTATAGATCTTTCGGTAGGAGATTTCCGGCTTTTCTACCAGTTGACTGTGCAACTAGGTTTCTTTTCTTTCCGTCAGCGAGACCATGCTCCCAAGTTGATGAGCCCACCCAAGGGCATGACTAAATGGAAGACCAAGTTCTTCTATGTTAAAGCTGTCGCGATTAGTGCAAAGTTGTAGTTTAGGAATGTGACGGGGACGATTATAACTGAGAACATTAGTGTCCCCAAAGCGGAGACGGTGGATTGGTTCCCACAGTTGCGTATCATTGGTTCTATTAAGTTTGATAACAGGCAGTTGTGGGCGCTGCGGATGATGATTGGCAAGCTGGATAGGAAAGCAAGGCCGAATTGTAGGTATGCTATAATTGGCGCCCCACGGTGGGCGCCAATGATGAAATAATGGTTAACCAAGGGAGGTTAATTCACCGGTCTCGTCAAGTAGGGTTAATCCCTTCTTTCCGAGGATCGGTGGCTGGATCGTCCGCTGATCTGTCTCCTGCACAAGGAAAACACATTTTGACTCATAACAAGGAGGATGGGGTGGGTGGTGCTCCTTGTTACCACTCTCCGGTGTGAGAATCAGTAATTTGCTTGAGAGCAAAGTGTGTAATAGTAGTAAGAGTGAGAGAGTTTGATAAGCGATACCTCAAACCTGGTTCGGGATGGGTATTTATAGCCGAGGAGTGAAGGGGGGTAATTGAGTGGCTAGACTGACAACGCGCTGCCCCTTGCAGGTGTGTCAGGCTTGTCGGTCACGGAGGTGATGCCACGTCCCACTGTGGTGTCAGTCTGTGCGCCAGTGTCGTTTACGTATGGGCTGACAGATGACTGTCATCAGTGCCACTTGCTTTTTTGGCTACCTGAGTCAAAGTGTCAGTCCCACTTGCGTCGTCAGTAGGATGCGGTGCTAGGCCGCATCGCTGCCTGCGGTAACCGCGGTTGTTTCTGCGTCCCTTGGCTTGACATAGATGTTTATGGGATGCGGTGCAGAGCCGCATCGCTATACTTGGTAACTTCTTTTTCTATATCCCTTGTCGTGAATAAAATGTTCATAGGATGCGGTGCTAAGCCGCATCGCTATGTGCAACACCCATTTTCATACACAAGGTAAGTCTTCTCATCACTTGACAGATTGGATTCGACCGCTGCGTTCGCGCGTGCCCGCACGGACGCAGATAAGTTCTTGTCGGTGGGAGTTTTTATAAGGGTATGGTCACTCGCGACCATGTTGGTGCAAGATTTGGGACCATACCCCTTCATACACCAATGTCGAATCCCTAAAAATCAGCTTGCTGGGCCGATTATGGAGGCTCATCCACGTCCAAGCTTGCCTTCAAGATCACTACAAAAAAAAACACCGTTAGCCTCGCCACGGAGGACCCTCGGAGGAGGGGGGATACGTGACCAAATTCTGGCATGAGAATAAGTAAACTTGCCGGGACAATAAACGGAGCTTCCGACGCGTTAAATCGGTCGGAGTAAATGGTGTGTATTTCTTATGAGCTTATTCAATAATGCCTCAGAGAATGTTTTTATGGTAGTAAATGCAGATGGTTTTTTAGGGTTTCAGTCGCGTCCTATTGTTGATCTCCCCCATGGCTTATATGGGCAGATCCACTTATCAGACGGGACCCACTATTGTTGAGGTCTGACGAACAAACCTTTGGGCAAAGGGAATGTCCGGGTACAAGCCAGTCCTTTGTATCCTTTGTGGGATCTAAAAAGATCATTTCATGAAATGATAGGTATCCCAATCTCAGCAACCTCGTCGTCCTCAATCTCTTATCTCCTACATGCAATTAACGTTTATGAGAAGTCCCATCACCGGTCATCCTTATCGGAACAGTGGTATGTTCTGAGAGCCATGCTCTCTTTCGGGTCTTCTGCTCAGCCCACTGCATTAGTCCTTCTGTCAAAGTTGGGCCTAATTAGTGTACAACAATAATGGGCCAGTTAGTTATGGAAAATAGGAGTCCAGACGAGGAGCCCAACATGATTTAAATGTTTTCTGTCAAGTGGTTCAAACAGTTGATATAATTATATGTAGATAGATGATGTCTTGTCCGAACAACCTTCCTAATCATAATTCTTTATTTGGTTTATGTTTCTTCAAACTTCATCATGTAGATAGATGATGTCTTGTATCAACGTGATGAAGTTTCTAGAATTTTCTATATATAGTTTGAAGATAATCAAATATTCAAGTCCCAATTTTACATCTAGAAGAAAAACCTCAAAACATCTTTAGCAAACGTTACGGAGCCACCAAAATTTAAAATTGAACTCAATATAATATTTTATACGATTCTAATAATATAATTGCATTAAATTAATTAAATAAAGAGTAAATTACAAGTTTTGTCCTTTATGTATGTCCCAAATTGCAGGCGCTGTCCTTTGTCTTTAAAATTGATGAGTTTTGTCCTTAATGTTTGCAAATCTTACACGTTATGTCCTTTATGGCAAACCCAGTTATATTTTTCAGTTAAATGAAGGCATGTGCGGGGCACATGAGGGTAGAAATTTCATTTCACCTCCCACTTGTCTTTCCCCTTATTTAAAAAAAGGTTTTAGAAAATAAAAAAAAATTTATATATAAACCTCTCTCTCTACTCTCTACTTTCTCTCTCTAAAACACCCACCCTCACCAGTCACCTCCACCTCCCCCCATCATCTGCCATCACCCACTCCCACCCCGACACCACCACTCATAACCACTGTCGGACCACTAATTTTCAAGAACATCATCTGTAAAACATATTCATCATGAATACAAACAATATTCAGAACGCAGATCATCAAATTCATTAACATTCTTCATATAATGAACAATCTCCATCAAATTCCATCTTTTAATCAAACAGGAACAAAGAACCCAGATCTTCAAATTCATGAACAATCTTCATCTAGTTCAAGTTCATGAATAATCTTCATCAAACAAGAACAAGGAATCCAGATCTATCCATCTTCATCAAATTGCAAATTCACAACTTTAACCACACAGATCTATCCAAATCTATCCATCTTCATGAATAATCTTCATCACAGGAATCAATAACTTCAACATCACCATTAACACCATTAATCTTCATCAAACAAGAACAAGGAATCCAGATCTATCCATCTTCATGAATAATCTTCATCAAACAAGAACAAGGAATCCAGATCTATCCATCTTCATCAAACAAAATAATCAATAACTTCAACACAGGAATCAATAACTTCAACATCACCATTAACACCATTAAAATCAGGAATACGTACATCTCAAAACAGGAATCAATAACTTCAATATCGCACACAATTGACACATTAACGCCTTTTCTGTACTCACCGATGCCCCAATGTCTTTCATCACCGCCTTTTCTGTACTCACCGATGCCACCCCTGTTCAGATCCGATTCTACCCACCGCAACAGTCCAGTCGCCGATTCATCTCGAAACCACCACCATTTTCTGACCAACGATTAAGTGTAAAAACAGTTTGGTTCTGCGATGTTGCTTCAGATCTGGTTGGCGATTTGATTATGAACAGTGATTTGGTTCTGATTAAGTGTAAAAACAGTTCGGTAATACCCTAAGAGACCAAACTTGTTTTCCGGCAACACTTTCTTCTCCCGAGCAGATTTGGCTCAAATCTTGGATGGCTAAAATCAGACTTGTGAGCAGGTGTGGTGGGGCGGTGGTAGCGATTCAGATGGTAGGGTGATGCTTCACTGGAAACGGTGAGGGGGTGCGGTGGTAGGGTTCAGATGGTAGGGTATGGCCATGGCCATTGGTGTTTCTATGGTGGTGGTGGTTCACCGGAAAAACACTAGTGTTTAGAGAGAGGGGAGTTGAGAGAGAGAATGTTTTGAGAGAGAAAGGTTTAGGATTTTTTGTATCTTATTTTATTTTTATCTTGTTTATTTAAGATATACATATTTAAAATAAAAGGGCTAAATGACCAAATTGTCCTCATGTGCCTTGCACATGACCTAAGTTAACATTAAAAATTAACTAAGTTAGTGCTAAAGGACGTAACGTGCAAGATTTGCAAACATTAAGGACAAAACTCATCAATTTTAAAGACAAAGGACAGCGCCTGCAATTTGGGACATACATAAAGGACAAAACTTGTAATTTACTCTTAAATAAATACTAGTGGGAATGCCCGCGCGTTGCAGCGGGTGTCCCGACTTATGATGTCTGTTACAAATGTTAACGTTAAGCACGAAGTTTGTTACTTACAAAATCTAACCCGTCACTCTAACCTTACAAAAAATCGCTCTAGTAGTTTTGTTAAATGTACAACCCATCTTCAAACATTCATTGGTCACCTGCTAGGTCGTGCAGTGTGGCCATCCTTGTTGAGGCGTCTTTCTTTTTGTTGAGGGTCATGTTTACAGGTCAAATCGAGCACAAACCCAAAAACTTAGCCGAAACCTGAGACTGTACCAGATACGTGAAGACAAACACAACATGAGTTATTATGGTTCGATAATAACACCCCCATTATATCAATTTTTTAAATATTTTTTTATGAACATTTTTTTGTTACACCTACAACAAGTTTTGTTACGAGAGATGTACCATAATTAGTAGTTTAGTACCATAGAGTGCAAATCAATGGCAATTGTAAGTAATGGTTAAGAAATTGTAAGCATGACCTATATAAAAATTAAAATATACGTAAAAGAAACAGGGGAATCCTTCACAAATTTACCAGAATTGCTGCAAATCATTGGACAATTAATATGAAGATGAGAAGCCTTTGAATTGAGACAGCAGTGTATTATTACACGAAACCATGTAACACAAGTCCACATAAGATGGAATTTGGATATTATGAAGCAAAGTAAACATCAAGTACAACAGATTAAACATCAAAATTAAACTACATATTTCCAGTTCCTTGATTACCTTTCAGTGATCCAATGATCGGACTGCCTTCCAGAGCTTCACCCATTCGACCATGGCCTCAGCAGCACTGACAAAAACCGTATGTGTCAATCCCAGCCGTTCCTTCACCGCAACAGCAATCGCCAACACACAATTCACAGCCGTCACTGACGACGGAGACAGCCTTAATGTCTGAAAAAACGGCACTGCATCCTCCATCAGCTTCACTCCTTTCCATTCTTTCTTTAAACTGTCAATATCACTTCCTTTTTCATTCCGCCAATCATATGGGATTCCACTTTTCACACCCAGTTTCAAGTGATCGCAAACCATTTTCACGACAAGCCCGCACCATACATCCTCCATCGTTTCCCACCTCACTTTCCCTTCCTTCATCAGCTTCAAAGCAGGTAACATAGCAGGACCCACCAGTTCTCTGTCAAACGCTATGTTGACTCCACTCATCGGCATCATTGACTTCAGTGGTACTGTCAAAACAGCATCAACATACCTTGTATTTCTCATATCTGGTTTGAGCGCTTGTGTTGGTGCATCATAGTCTGCAAAATTAAGCCAAAGACTGCACGAAAGAGCACACGGGACCCCGCTACGTACGCTAAACGGGTACCCACGAACGAAGTGAGATCCCTTTTGATACGGGTCATAGAGTGTGTTGAAAAAAAAAGGAGTTGCGGGTGTGTTCAAGGTTGTTAAGATGTTTTGGCTGGGCTGCAGTCATCATCGATTGATATTATGTACTTTTTATTAGATACAAGATAGCCAAAGTAGCGAGATGAGTATCCAGAAAACAAAGAAGGTTTAGAAGACCCGACCACTTTGACTATTTCTGACTCGGTGTAAACACGAACATCAAATCCTACTGGAATTTTAAATTCTTTAACATCAGGATCTTTCACAACTATCAAATGAAATCGAGAAAATATCGATCTCCATTCTTCCATGAAAGGCGTTAGATCAGAGCGGAAACACCAATCACAATATCAACTTCGTTGTCTATTACACTCGCTGGAGACATATTACAACTCAGAAGAAGTCAAACAGTATCCACTTTTAGAACTTTTCCGAGCACCCTGGCATAAGAAAGTCGATGTTTGAGAAAAAAGTCAAAACTTGTATAACTGTTATAGCGGCCAGCAAACGAACATAATGATCTTACAGTCCTCGTGGAGATAAACCAGTCCTTTCGCAGTTCCTAGCCCACATCACCTTCGGCAAGCAGTAGTGGAGCTCCCCTAGCCGCTCACCTACCCGAGGGGGGTGGCGGCAGTGTTTCGCATGCGGCTTCGAAGCCGATCACCGCTAACCGAGGGTGCCCCTTCCCCTCTTATATTGTAGTTAGATCACATAATAGACCTGGTTCAATCTGAGATGAAATCCCCAAATACTATTTCTAAATTGGAATCTAAAATTACTGAACCAGTTAATAGCTCTTAAATTTTAACTAAAACTCCTAACTAAGTTCCAACCGTACAACATAAATTGGAGTTCAACAAACAAAACTAACCTATAACGACGCATAGTTCGAATGCGAGAACAAAGATCGAGATGCACATACGATGATCAACAACATTGAGAGTAATTATTAATAAATATATGAAAATGTCCAATACCGACACTGTACAGTCGCCGGAAAGTCAAGCTCGAGTAGTCGTGTGGATTTAATTATTAATAATCACAAACTTGATCTCAGCCAAAACACATAAACCTAACATCATACACAGCAAAAATATCAAAACTGTAAAAAAAAAATCAGACCCATCACCTGATAAATGATATATCGACATCCTTTCTTTCTTCCCTCTCAAACATCCTTCCTTAGCGATCAAAATCCACAACAGATGTGTAAACATACGAATCTTGTGATTTCACCCTGAAAATAGAACAAAAACGACGACAACAAATTAGGTAAAAATTAAGCCTGAGTATAGCCTAGAAATACGTCTCTCCTAATTGATGATACTTATAATTGTCATCACTTACGCGCATGCAATCGGGGTGGCCATGATATGCACAGACATGAGCAACAGACGGGCAAAACCCGTCCCTCACCCTAGATCTAACATTAGCATATCTACTAAGAAGGGCCCGAACGCACTCTGGGGATCCAGCTGCAAGCGCGAAGACAAGTGGCGGGTCCCCATCTTTATCAAGAACATCAACGTTGACCTCTGGATAACTCAAAATAGCCTCAACAAGTTCAGCACTGCCCCGTCTGCATGCCAGATGAAGAGCAGTTTGACCATCAGCATTTTGTGCTTCAAGCAGAGAACGAAATGAGTTGCCATCGTTTTTTGATGAGGCCCTTGCTAACAACTCACTTTAAGACATAAGAGGAACCGTATTACATATCATTAAACGAAAAAAACATCAAAAGTAAGCATTATAAAGCACATACAAAGGAGTACTAAGTACTGACCTCACACCAACTTATGTTGTTTTGGCACACTTGCAGCTTAAGTTACCAAATCACTCTATACAACTAAAAAGACTGTAACTACGTAGTAAAAGTTTCACTATCTGGTAAGTTTAATAGGCACACCCATAATGTGCAAATGCAAAACCACTAAAACAATATGATAACACTTCACATGTAGTAGATTTGCATGTTTTTCGCTTAATCTAAATGTGTAGGCAAGAATCTTGGAGATGTGAAGAGGGAGTGTTCTTGATAAGAGTTTCACTATCTGGCAAGTTTAATAGGCACACCCATAATGTGCAAATACAAAACCACTAAAGCAATATGATAACACTTGACAAGTATCGTGTCAGTTCTCGGTCCTATACCAAATATAACCGAATACAGCCGAACTTATTTAAACTGGACCCAAAAAAAAAAAAAACAAAAAAAGGCCCAGGCCTGTTAACTAAATAATATGGACCTGTAACCTAATCTATCAACAAGAGGGAAGCATTCAAATACCATAACTGAACATCAAGGATCACAGGGTCAACCAATCTCTGGTCTCCTACTCTTCTTAAAGAACTCATGAAGGTGTTCGAGGAATTGAGATAAAGTGGCGTGAGACCAACTCGAGAAAAGTATGGAATTGCAAGCTTGGATAATTTCTAGAACGAAACTTAAGTATTACACACCGGATTTTAAGCTTTGATGATTGGTCTCGGGTAATCACACAAAACCGACGACCCGATTTTAAGCTTTGATGTTGTTATCAAGTATACGTCTCATAAACATTTGTTACATAAACCTTCATAACGGCAATAACAAGAAGCTGTTAATTTACTTACCTCCAACTCAGTCTCTGCAAGACCAGAGCGGGATGAAAGAATCCAGTGAACCGGCTTCCTCCAGTACCCTTTGAAAACCATTTGCCCAAACACTTCAATTTAAAATAACAATAAATAAATATTAAAATAAGCAAATGAAAATAGCCTAGAGGTCATACTGATTTAGCTTAATTACCTTAGCAGCCTCATATTCTGGATCAAGAGTGAGAAAAGGGTTAATTACCAGGCTCTCATCATATTACTACGCATTTTTTTACAAAACACAACTTAATTAAATTTCCAGGTTCTAAGCTTTGTTTATTTTATTAATTGCAGAATAAATAATAAAAAAGAAAATTTTATATTAAATACCAATAATCAATTTAGGGCAAAACACTTAGACCATATAATCAGAAATCAGGCCAATTCAACCAAATACTATAAACTTAAAAAGATGATCGCGTGAAAAGGAAATCTCTAAATAGAGTATTTGCATTACCTTGGAGAACATATTGATTTATAGGCGAAGATAGCCCTCATACACCATTTGGCTTTTCACATCTCTCTTTGTCACCATCATTTACACATCAATCATCTCTCTCTCTTCACATAATTAATTTTATCAAAGAAAACTGAGCACAAACCAAAAATGAGGCTATCAAACAAAATACATATGTGCTGAAAAGTGAGTATTGAAGATCTCAAAATTAAGATTTCTATTGTGAATCAAGAACGGTATCACATATCAATTTACTGATTTAAGGAAAGGGATTGAAGATATATGGCTTCTTTGGGGATGGAAGTAACATAAAAATACCCCCAAAAAACTAAACCAAAATAAACAAAATTAGTGCAACAAATTGCACATAACCATCATCAACAAACAATAATCGGCATAAAAACGTACCAGAATAAGATAAAAAAGAGTACTCTGATCACTTTGACAAAATCAGCATCAAACGACTTAAGATCTTCTTAGTGACCTTCTCATTGGCATTCAAAGTCTCCACATGCTTCTTACAGTACACAATAGCCCCGTCGACCTCGATTGTTTCTCCATCGGAACTTCTTAAAACGATTGTCTTTGATGATCGGAATTTTTAGGATGATCGTTGGTGATGATTTTGTAACCAGAAAACCCAAAGTTTGAGATTGGGGGAATTTATGAGAATAGAGGTGGCTCTCTTGATATATGGAAGCGTGTGTACCGGAAAAGAAGGAGAGGGGTCACGACTGTCTCTCTTACCTGGGGCTCCATTGATGAAGGAAAGCCATGAGTAAATGGCGTCATAAATCTGAAGGAGATGCTTAAATTACTATAATGCCCCTACAGGCGTCTTAATTTATTTTGTACAGACTATTTTAACCTTAAAATTCCACCTTAACTCCTTTGTACATGTTGCATTAAAATATGTACGTGATGCAAAATTACCATTTTGTACATCACTTCTCCTTTTTAATATATTATAGATAATCAGATTTAAATATTAATATTCCTATCGACATTATACAACTTGCAATAATTAAAAAAAAATCTACTTTAAAATATTAATATTTCAATCAACGTTTTACAACTTGCAAAAATTGAACTCAACTTAATATAATATTTTAGGTAAATTACACTTTCCATCCTTTATGTTTATATCAGATTGTATTGGATACCCTTTAACTTCAATAATTACAGTCACAATCCTTTATTTGTAAAACTCATTACACTTTACGTCTTTTGACACTAACCAGGCTAAATTTTTTAGTTAAGTATAACATGTGCCTTGCACATAAGGGCATTTATATCTTTTTACCCCAATGTATTTAAACCAGAAAAAAAACATTAGTATATATATCCAGGCCTTTAATTATCTGATCCCCATTTATTTGTTAGCATCTTCAATCTTTAATGTTGAAACATAAGACCTGCAAATCAATTGAACAACCACCATAGAACCACCACCGGCCACCTGCAAATCAGTGAACGTTTCATCTCCACCCCCACTCTAATTACAGATAATTAAACAACAAATTTCATTCTGGTTGGTAAATAACACAACCACCCTAGAAACTACAAAACAATGCTTTAAAAGCAAAAGCAAAATCAAAATTTAATCATCTAATTACGCTAATGCAGTTCCTTTAATTATCAAAATTCAAACTTGCCCACAATCAAAATTTAAATTACATTTAGTTACAATTCATAACAACACAGGTACCATCCAATTAAAAAACAACGAACAGTAGATCAAGATCAAAACAGAAAAACAACAACCCGATCGAACGAACAGCTAATGAATTACAGATCTATAAATCCCAGAAGTTGATCGAAGAAATAGACCTTGCGAACGTATCCGCACTCGCTTTCCTTCTCGAAATCTTCAAAGTTCGTCAATCGAGCATCGCCGATTCATGGAGGAAACTGTTGTTTATTGGTCCTGGGTTCATAAGTTTGGAAGGGGGTCTTTAGGTTAGAGATTGGGGAGATTTTGAGGGATGTGGAAGGAGGGTGGACCAAAAGAAGTGGGGTTGTAGGTAGTCGTGGATGGGTGCCGGAGGATGGGGTGGTGTTGGTAGTTGGTGCTGCAGCTGTGGCTCCGCCACCAAGGGTGGTGAACGACCATTTTCTAAAGAGAGAGACATAAGAGAGGAGATAGAGACAGGGAATAAGGTTTGGGTTATGAGGATGTGAATGATCAGTAAAATTATATATATTTTAAATATAATATGTAAAATTACTAACCTCACATGTCATACTTAACTAAAAATCTTAACCTGGTTAGTGTTAAAGGACGTAAAGCGTAATGAGCTTTACAAATAAAGAACTGTGACTGTAATTAATAAAGTTAAAGGGTTAGCAACAACGTTTTGATGTTGGTTTTAAAGTTTGCAAATGTGCCTTTTAACACGTTAATGTCATTGTAAGGCATCGTCGCAACGTGCGAGAGGTAATTATGGTCTTTCTTTTAAAATACCTTTTTTTAATTTCATAAAGTCGTAATGTGTGAGGCATGTGTTTTTTATATGTTTTCTTATATGTACTCAAACACGTTAATGTTACTATCGCAACGAGCGTGACGAAATTTGCAAACGCAACGCAACATGCGGTCCCGCCACAACTTCGATCCAACCGCACTACTTATATATGTTACATTGAGTGAAACCAAATACGTTGAAACATACATTTTCATATGGTTAACGCATCACCTAATGTTTGGGCTAATCCATATGACGTTTGCAACGGGCCCGCGGCGCATCGCCCGCGGGTCATATTACTATTACTAGTTGTGTATGAAGCTTGATGTTTCAGTGAAAACTCAAGTTCGATCTCCATTTATGTCACTTTTGGTAGATTAAGGCAATGAATTTGTGCTAGCCCTTATGCGAGGTTATCAGTTTGAATCACGAGTCTATCTAGGTTTTCGTCTCATCGTATGTTATGCTAGAGATCTGCTCTTATGGTGACATCAAAACTGTCAAGTGGCAGCTAGTAGTATAGTTTCTCGAGTGAACACCCAGGCCAAATTCTGAAATCAACGTAGACCCAATTAAAACAATATAATCTAACCGAAATGGGACAACGAGGCTTCCCAAATTGAGGAGTGCGGCGTCCAAACACAAAATGGTTGTTGTTGCTTAAAAAAAAAGTTAAATAAAATAAAAAAGTTAGAAACAAGATAAGGGTCACGCAATATACTATTCCAAAATAAAAAGAAGACGCCAAACCTAAAAATCAGCGACTCCATTAAAAATCAAAATCCATCAACGGCTCTTATCTTAACTTTGGTGTTTGGTCACCAATACTTTATACACGTGGCACATTCTCCACCGCTTGTCATCTAACCGCACCGTCACGTTAACCTTTCTTTGCGTGCACCCTATGCTTTATTGTACTATAAATTCACCCCCAATTTATCCCCTTCATTCATCAACCAATTCTCTTATCTTCTTCAATTTCTCAGATCTCTTCAATCCTCTCAAGGTATGTTCCTTTCGATTTATGTCTTATGTTTGAGTTTTTGTTTATAGATCTGTTATGAATTGTTTGATCTGTTAGGTTTTAGATCGATTTGTTTAGATTTAGATACGTGATATCCGTTTGATCTGTTAGGTTTTCGATCGATTTATTTAGGTCTGTTATATCGTGTGATCTGTAAGGTTTTTGATTGATTTGGACCTAAAATTTAATCGTAGTACATATATTACGCCTGATTGTTAGGTTTTGTTATAGATCTGTGATATTGTTTCATCTGTAAGATTTTTTGGATTGATTTAGATTAAAATTTTTAACGGTAGGTGGTTTAATATGTACAATTTAACGGCTGATTGCTAGTTTTTTCGTTATAGATCTGTTATATTGTTTGATCTGTTAGGTTTTCGATCGGTAGGTGGCTAAGTATGTTTGTATCTGATTAGATCTGATGATTAGACAAAGGTTGATGTGTTTTGATCTTGAATTTCTTTTGATTTCGCGTTATTGTTAGGTTTTCGTTCTAGATCGGTGGTATATACAATTTTACGTCTGATCATTAGTTTTTTTTTGTTTTGGATCTGTTAGTTTATTGATCGATTTAGACCTAAAGTTGATAGTAGGTGTCTTAATATGTTTATAATTCTTAGTCTGAACCCATTAGATGAGTACACAACGATTTTTAACGGTTAATCGTTTAGTTCTTGCAGTTTTGTGGATAATGATTCTGTTTTTTGTATGATATTTGATCTGATGATTACATGACGTTCTGTAGGTTTATATTATGAATTTTAAACAGAGATTCGTTAAGATTTTTCACTCCTGTTTGTTATGATTCTGTTTTTGGTTGAAATTCTGTTCTATTGAGGCGTTTTTACTTGTATTTAAAAAGTTATTTTGGTATTGTTGCTGATCTTCTGTTCTTATGCTTTTCAACAGATGCAAATCTTCGTTAAGACACTCACTGGAAAGACCATCACTCTCGAGGTCGAGAGTTCTGATACCATCGACAACGTCAAGGCTAAGATCCAAGACAAGGAAGGAATCCCTCCAGACCAGCAGCGATTGATCTTTGCTGGAAAGCAATTGGAAGACGGCCGTACCTTGGCTGACTACAACATCCAGAAGGAGTCAACTCTCCACCTTGTCCTCCGTCTCCGTGGTGGCATGCAGATCTTCGTCAAAACCCTAACTGGGAAGACCATCACTCTTGAGGTCGAAAGCTCTGACACCATTGACAACGTCAAGGCCAAGATCCAAGACAAAGAAGGAATCCCCCCAGACCAGCAGAGGCTTATCTTTGCCGGAAAACAGCTTGAAGACGGCAGGACATTGGCCGATTACAATATCCAGAAGGAGTCTACACTCCACCTTGTCCTCCGTCTTCGTGGTGGTATGCAAATCTTTGTGAAGACCCTTACTGGCAAGACGATCACTCTCGAGGTCGAAAGCTCCGACACGATCGATAACGTCAAAGCAAAGATCCAAGACAAGGAGGGTATCCCACCAGACCAGCAGCGTCTGATCTTCGCCGGTAAGCAGTTGGAAGACGGCCGCACCTTGGCTGATTATAACATCCAAAAGGAGTCAACTCTCCATCTTGTTCTCCGTCTCCGTGGTGGAATGCAAATCTTTGTGAAGACCCTTACCGGCAAGACGATTACCCTTGAGGTCGAAAGCTCTGACACGATCGATAACGTGAAGGCTAAAATTCAAGACAAGGAGGGTATCCCACCAGACCAGCAGCGTTTGATCTTTGCTGGCAAGCAATTGGAAGACGGCCGCACCTTGGCCGATTACAACATCCAAAAGGAGTCAACCCTCCATCTTGTCCTCCGTCTTCGTGGTGGTATGCAAATCTTTGTGAAGACCTTGACTGGTAAGACCATCACCTTGGAGGTCGAAAGCTCTGACACTATCGACAACGTGAAAGCAAAGATCCAGGACAAGGAGGGTATCCCACCGGACCAGCAGAGGCTCATCTTTGCGGGTAAGCAGTTGGAAGATGGCAGGACTCTTGCGGATTACAACATCCAAAAGGAGTCGACTCTGCATTTGGTGTTGAGGTTGAGGGGAGGTATGCAGATCTTTGTGAAGACGTTGACTGGAAAGACCATAACTTTGGAAGTGGAGAGCTCGGACACTATCGATAATGTCAAGGCGAAGATTCAGGACAAGGAGGGGATTCCACCAGACCAGCAGAGGTTGATCTTTGCCGGCAAGCAGCTCGAAGATGGGCGTACGCTTGCTGATTATAACATCCAGAAGGAGTCCACTCTGCACCTTGTTCTTCGTCTGCGTGGTGGGTTTTAGATGTTTGTGGTGGTTGTCATGTTTGAAGTTAGTACTGTTGTTGGTTTTTAAATGTTTATGTTTGAAGTTGGAACAATGATTCTCTATGGTTTGCTTCTATGATTGTTGAATAAATGAATTTTCTGGTTTAATCTTGGGTTTGATTGTCATTGTTTTAAATTGAAGTCTGGGTTGCATATTCTGAAAATGATTTGTCAGTAGTTTTTGTTTGGTTTAAATGTTGATAATTACAAAGGTAGCTTATGATATGCTAAGCAACTGTTTTGTAAGGACATGCTGATTTGTGCAAGTCTTTACTATTGCTAGCTAAAAGTCGTTTTTGCATGTGTTTCTGTGTCTGAAGATATGGTAATTGCATATTTCATAATCATTTAAGCATATAAAAACCATAGAAACGACGGAATTTAATAAACACAGATCAACTTATTTGGTATTTTTGGATATAACTTAAAGAGTTTCTTAATTTCCTCTTATTTTCAGGAGAAGCACTGAAATAAGTTGTTCTGAATTTGTACCACTATTGTGAAAAACTGAATAGAAATAAAATAAACTTGAAATCAAAAAGCTTTGCTAAAATGGGTCAAACAATTGAAAGTCACCCTAGAGTTTTGCTACATTGTATTACCGTAGTAGTCATCATAGTTGACACCTTAACTATTTGGTAGAAAGATAAAGAAAAAATGTGTACAAGAAACCCCAACTCATCTAATCCCATGCTAAAATAGTCATCCCAACCCAAACCTATTATGACTTGACATGCAATTAAATGCTATGTTCCTCCCTCTTGTTGCAGCTTTAAAGTTTTCATTTCTCTTCTTCAATCTTGGTTCGAATGTTAACCCTCTATACATAATCATAATTCATTAGTCATATTTTTAAGTAGCAAGCACAATGAAACCAATAACACAATTGAAATGAATCATTCACCTTCTTAACATACTGTGTTCCATTGTAACTAACCCAACTGTTTCCTTTTTAAAAGGAGTCTCAAGGATCTAATCAAATAAAGTAATTGAGGATACACATCAATATTCACATTAATCGGGGATTTACAATTAATTGAGGATATACATCAATATCCACATTAATAAAACAATGTAAAGGGGAAATTTTGTAGAATCAATATACACAAAAAAGCACCAATATTCAACAAAAAACAGCGAAGCAACTACACATAGTGTAAATGAAAATAAAGAAAAAAAAATCCTTAGACCATGGATGAAAATAAAAAAAGGGTGCTAAAATCATTTATTAAGAAAGGTAATTTCCTAGTTGGGTGCTAAAATCATATATTAAGAATTTGTAAAGAAGTGGTTGGACCCATGTGATTACTTCAAAGATCATAACTATTGTTACAGTTTGTAATATTCTAACACACCACTAAGAAGATCATAAGTTGTAGGCAATGTTTATATTTTATAAAGACACATCTTAAAGAAAATGGTATTGATATGTCTTCTTTTCAATGGGAAAATGTAATTTTATGACAGAAAATATATTAAGATGATCAAAACTTCTAAGCCACTACAAGAAATAGAGCATGAAAATGACAAACTCGAGGAACAAAATATTAAATAAACTAATATGCAGGTTGTATGCTTGAAATATACACTTTGGGTGACTTTCAAGTTTCAACCCAGTTAACTCATCCAACCTATTTGACCCGTTTCATTTTCTTTAAATCTTTTTTGATTCAACCCACCCATTTGCCATACCATATTTCACCCAAAAAGGCCAATATAAACAAAATCAATCAAATTTTTCACCTATGTGTTAGGAAATAAATTCAATACTCTCTCCAAGCATTTTTATTAAGACTATAAAGTAAGAGTACAAACCTGATGTGGCAATGAAATCCTCGGATTCATAGCAGCCATAACCATAGCACAGGTTTAACACTTAGAAAAAAAAAAAACTGTGCTCTAGCAGTTGGAAATCATTTCTCCTCCTAGTGTCCAACTGAAAAAAAATGTAAGATATGAGCAATAACCTAGTATGTAAATGAATAGATTTGAAAAGAATGCAGAAAAAATGTAATGATTTTATGTCCCATACCTTCAACGCGAGCCGATCCACAGTCCGATTAGGAACTTTCAAACTTGTCCCTTACATTTTTAAGTTCAAGCGTTTGGTTCTCTGCAAATGGCATATGATCCAGATGGGAATACTGTTCAGGAAACACAAAAGACAGAACATCTAATTTAATATATTAACTAAATCATTAAAAGGGAATGACCATTGCAAAGAATGTAGCACTTACCTAATTTGTAGGGAACTTTTTGTCCCTAATTTGTCCAACAATCACCTGGCCCATTTGAAAAAAAGAAAACTCAAAGTTCACTTGACCCGTTTGAGATAAAGCACAACCCAAAGTTTATTTGATCTGTCTTGGATAAAATACAACCCAAAGTTTTGACTTGCTTTTTTTCTTTGCCAAAACCAAAAAAATGCATAAGTTACTTTGTGACAAATAAAAGATACTTGACCCGTTTGAATAAAACTTTAAATTAAACAAATCCAATTAACAAAATAACTAATCACAATTAGACATGATTTTTCTTGATTTTTGAGAGCACGAATAGCCTCAACCTCACATATAAGTCATTATCCGGATCATTTTCAAGAAAGATATAGATTGGTGGCCAAGAATGCATTTATTAATCTGATCGTTATGATGCATTCATGATCCATTTGCTGGTCGTGACTTGCACCAAAACTCATAGATAATGAGCAGCTAGCATGACAAATGTAACATCATAACTTCAAGTTTTGTAAACTTATACACACATAAACATGAGAACCAAGCCAGGATCATATGATATGAACATTTCCCCTGTTTGTAATCAACCTTTAGAAAATAACAACTTAAAAAAAGATTATCTATCTATATTTGTCTAACTTGGAAAGAATGTACCAATCCTCACAGTTAATAATTACACACAACAATAATTCTATACATAATTAGACTAAAATAAATGATATCATCAATTAAAAGAAGTATTTGTATTTCTGGACCAAAATAGAATTAAAATAAACTATTGGCATTCATCGAACACTTTATAGACATGCCCAAACCAACCAGAACACACGCAACATTCAATTCATTAAGAAAAACCTTCAATACATGAACAAAAACGTTGAATTAGAACATGAAAAGTGCTATACCTTAAGCTTTAATCCATCCGATTACCCAGAGACCATAATCCCTATCACTCCACAATCAAACCAATAAGTTCAATATAAGCCATAATAAAATATATAAACAATAATAAATTATATAAACCAAAACTGAAGAATAATATCATAAGAAAATAGAGAGAACAGAGAGTATTCCGGCATCGTTGCCAGTGTACCTGCTTGTAGAAGTCATGTGAGAGACCGGAGAGTATTCCGGCACCGTCGCAATGTTCGTCTGACATCCGCAAATAATCAGCATAACAATTGCCTTAGGTTCCAGATTTATACATAAAAACATACTTATATTATATTATAGATAAAAAAACTTACCGAAAGGTTTCCAATCGTTGTTGAAGGAAGAACACAAATGATCGAACGGTTGTTTACCTGATCGGTCGTATGGGTTCGCCATACAGAAGATGATTGGGATAGGATTTTTGCTGGATAAACTAATTTGATTTAAAACTTAGGGTTTTTGAAACACGAAGAGCAGATCTGATAAAAAAGAAGCAGTTGATGAAACCCTAACTATGTCAACTAAAACAACAATATACCTGAATTTGAAGCAGTAGAAAGGAAAGAGGAAAGTGTGTGATGTAAGAGAGAGATAAGATTTTGAGAATAAGTTGAATTTGAATGTGAAGTTATTTTTTGGAAAACTGAAAGGCAGAGAAGGAAAGAAGAAGAAGAAGAAGAAGAAGAAGAAGAAGAAGAAGAAGAGGAAAGGGAAAGAAGGGTGGGAGGGCGTGTAGGGTTTTAGATGGTAGTTTTGACCTGCAGGAAGAGAGAGATGGGAGAAACCGATGTTTTGTCTGCAACCTCTTTTATGAACCTTGACTTTTGTGAATTGGGTTTATAAAAAAAAAGCAGGAATTGACACGTGGATGTAGAATAAGGCAGAAGTTGCCATGTAGGAAAGAGAGAAAGAGGGTGGCTTGTGGTGTTGACACCAGCCCTAACACCTTTGCTTTATTATATTAGAAAGATAAGTGAGAAGTTAGAAATTCTAACTTCTCAAAAATAATTTCTCAACACACAAAACAGTTTTAATCCAAGGATAATTTAAAAATAGATAGTAGTAGTTCGAACTCTCGAATAAACGGAACTAGGATTTCCCTACTAAATAAAGGGGACAATGAGTACTGTAGCTAAAGATGTGTTTTAATATATAGTATAATTTGACATCGAATCTTCCGTGTTGATGACCCATATCAAACGCGATTCATCTTTTACATCCGGACTACCAAACTAAGCAGCGCGTCTAACAGGGCAGAGTTGTCAACATATTAAAGGTAATGTTGTGTGCGAATTGCCTCTTCACGGGTGAATATTTGTGTAACATCCTGAAAATATAAAACTTTATATTAGAATTATAAAGTATAAATAAATGAGAATTTACTAACTAGGAATTTTTACTTAGTTAGCTAATAGTCTAGAAATAACTTATAATAGGGTTAAAATCAGCCAAACTATAAGTTATACAAAAGAGGAGGGGTTAATCTTGTAAAAACTAAAACTAGAATTAATTAAAACAAAAACCAAACACACCATTTGTGTGTCTGGTCGATCAAGAAACGCAGGGGAGCGACCAAGCTTCTCCAAAACCCTAACAAGCACAAATCTCATAAATTGAAGGTGATAATCAGGTCCAAAACGAAATCCGAGATTAGAATTGTGATCCTCATCGCAAGAGGGTTATAAGGTATGTAAAATTTAATGAGAATTCTCCACTTGAAATTCTCATGAAATTAGGAAAATCTGAAATTCATGGTTGCATGTTTGTTTTATGACGAATTAGGAACCATATAGTGTCTAGGGACAAACCCTAGACAAATACAAGTTGAAATTATGTGAAATTTTAGTGAAAACTATGAACACCATTGTAGGTGATTAGTGGGTTATGTGTATGGTGATGAATGCTAGGAAATCGGGTGTTGTTCTAGTGTAATTTGACAATTTTGAAGTGATTTCAGAAATTTAGAAGCTAACAATCATGTAAGATGGTTGATTTATGTGAAATTAGGGCTAAATGATAAGCTAGAAACTTGCTAAATAATCATGTAAAAATCTGCCCTTAAAGTGTTTGTGAAAATGCTTCAAAGAAGGCTTAAAGTTGAAATTCAAAGTCTAAACGCATAATTATGATGTTCGGTAAATTATGCGATATATGGTTTAAAGAGAGTTCTAAACATGTCGTTAATGAACTCTATAGGAAAGGACGCATGAGCGTCAAGCGGACAAGCGGGTGGCGAATCACGTTTGAAAGGCCTACTTTGAAGGTATGTAACTTAACTCGTTACATTTGATATTTTGATAACTAGCATAAATGTAGTTGAATTGTAGAATAGAAGTCGAGATGAAATAAAGTGATAATGATCGCTATGTTGAATAATAGATAAAGAATTGTTTAGATCACGTTGGTAGTCATCACAATGGAGGATTTCATAGATGAGCCAAACGGGTCGAATAATCAAATAAAGCATGAGTATTGCTTCGTAATATGATTGATTGTCTTTGTTTATTGATTGATAATTGACATATCAAATTGCAAGAATTTAGAATTTTGGATTGTTAAAATGAAAGATCCGAGAGAATTATTTGGGCAAAACCAACAAATCAGTCAAAACTTATATGTGCAGAGTCTACCGTAAATTACGGTATGTACCGTAATTTACGGTAGAGGTCAGAAAGCTACGGTGGTTTACCCCTGTGTTACGGTGGAACCAGGATTTTCCAGAAGCTACCGTAACTTACGGTATCTACCGTAAGTTACGGTAGAGCTTTAGAATTTGTGACAAATTTTGTATTACTTTGTTGAATCGAATACGTTTTAGATGTAGTTTCGAATATGTTTTATTTCTAAGTATTCTAATACTAATGTTTAATGCAAACATTTCAGTTTTTAGGTATCCAAGGATTACGGATGACGGTCAAGCAAGCTTTTGAAGAACCGAACATAACTTTTGAAGCTTCCGCGTTGATTTACTTTGTTTAGACAATGTTTATGATGTAACTAGTTCGCAAAACAACTGATGAATGTTTGAATTAGTCGGTAGTTGACTAATGTTTGTTACTTTAAAACTTTGTTTTTGGAACTTATGTTTTAAATGGGCCATCTCTTATATAAATCTTTTGAATTATTGTTAAATTCGAGTAGTAATTAGACGGGTGTTACAAGTTGGTAATCAGGGCTTTAGGTTGTCAACAAAGTGTTCAGTTCAAGCTTGATCGATCGTCCGGTAAGAATTAACTTATTATCTTAACAAATTATGTGTTATATAAGAATGAGAAAGGAATTGATGTGCATGGGAAGAACGTGTTAACACACTCAAACCCGGAAAGTGCATTAAATGTGAACGGTTAAAGCAAGTTGAGAACTTGGCTAAACCGAAACAAATGAAGCAATGTTATGAATGAAATGTTTAACGTTTAAATGTAAACATTTCAGTTTCAAGATGTCTGATGGAAACGATGATAATCCGGTGCAAACAAGCACCGAACAAATGAAAGAGATAATTGCCGAAGAAGTAGGGAAGGCAATTGAAGGAAATCTATCCGGGTTTATAGACAAAATTCAAAACACGGTGTTGTCACTTGTTGAAGAGCGAGTCAAAAGGTTGGAAGATAGTGTCAACCTTATAAAAGGAAAACCGGGAGAACGCAAGGGGTGTTCGTACAAGGAATTCATGGCGTGTAAACCGCCAATTTATAACGGGGAGGTTGACCCGATAATATGCCAAAGATGGTTAAGTAATGTCGAAGGGGTGTTTGAACGGACCCATTGTGAAGTAGGCGACTTTGTTGCTTACGGAACGGGTCAATTGAGGGGCCAACCAAGGATTGGTGGGACAACAAAAAGAAGGAAATAGGAGCCGAAGCGGCAAGGGTCATGACTTGGGATGAGCTTAAGGTGCCGTTCCTTAAACATCATAGTCCCAAAGCGGTTATCAACAAAATTAAGGAAGAATTCATCCAGTTAAGGCAAAAGGGTGAAACAATTGATAAGATCACGGGCATCTTCATGGATAAGCTGAGATTTTGTGACGAGTTAGTCACCACTGAAGAGCAAAATATATACTACTATTACAACATGCTGAGTGCTGAATACCGGGAGTTTATGACTCCCTCAAAATATGAAACTCTCACAGAAATCATCAACACCGCCCGGGAGCGGGAAATTGAGTTAAAGAAACAAGTTGAAAGGGGCGAGCGGAGGGCACAAGATGTGAATCCAAGCCCTACAAAGAAAGCAAGAACTGCTGAATCGGGGAAGAAGGTAGAGACTAAAGGCGGGTCACCAAGTTGCAAAGTATGCGGAAAGGGGCACAAAGGCGAGTGCCGCTTCAAAGACAAGCCGTGTCCGGTATGTGGGAAGACGGGGCACACTGCATCGTTATGTCCCGGAAAAGTTTCCGTTTGTTACAAATGTTATCAACACGGCCACAAGAAGTCTGAATGCCCTGAGTTGGTTGGAAAGAGTGATACAAAAGAGTTTCCAACGGAAGCTCCAAAGGCAAAGGCTAGATCTTTCCAACTTACTGCGGCTGAAGCAAAGACAGAACCCGATGTGGTCTAAGGTATATTCACAATTAACTCAATTCCAGCACGTGTATTGTTTGATACGGGTGCGAATAAATCCTTCATTTCGCATGGATTTATTCGACATCCTTCATTTGTATTGACGAAGTTATATGTGCCCTTAGAAGTAGAAATAGGGGACAACAAAAGTTTTATAGTTTGTGACGTTTGTCGAAGCTGCAAATTAGGCATAGACGATGAGGAATACTTAATAGATCTAATCCTGATGTTAATGGGAGAATTTCAAGTAGTCGTTGGGATGGATTGGCTATCTCAACACCACGCGAAGGTCGTGTGTTTTCGTAAGGAGATAAAACTAATATCTCCGAGCGGGAAACACGTCACTATCTATGGCGAAAAAGGAGGCAACCCCATAGTATGCTCAATGTTGAAAGCTCACAAGCTTATGAAGCGAGGATGCAAGGCATTCATGATATACGCAAATGAGTCCGAGATAGAATCAGGGAAGATTGAAGATGTACCAGTAGTACGAGACTATGAAGATGTGTTTCCGGAGGATTTACCGGGGATACCGCCTGAATGGGAAGTAGAGTTCGGGATCGAATTGATTCCGGGCGCAAAACCCATGGCTAAAGCACCTTACCGACTCGCACCGTCGGAATTACAAGAGTTGATGTCCCAGATTCAAGACCTGCTTGACAAAGGATTCATAAGGCCGAGTGTGTCTCCTTGGGGCGCACCGGTATTGTTCGTGAAAAAGAAAGACGGAAGCATGTGTATGTGTATCGATTACCAGGAGTTAAATAAACTCACGGTAAAGAACCGATACCCGCTTCCGAGAATAGATGATTTATTCGACCAATTACAAGGTGCGAATTGCTTTTCAAAAATTGACCTTAGATCGGGGTATCACCAATTAAAGGTCAAGGAAGAAGATGTGCCGAAGACGACTTTCCGCACGTGATATGGACATTATGAATTCCTCGTGATGTCATTGGGCTGAAAAATGCACCCGCGGCTTTCATGGACCTCATGAACCGGGTTTGCAAACCGATGCTGGATAAATCGGTCATCGTGTTTATTGATGATATTTTGGTGTACTCAAAAAGCGAAGCTGAACATGCACACCACTTACGAGAGGTGTTAGAGACACTTAGACGAGAGAGGTTGTATGCGAAATTCTCTAAGTGTGCCTTTTGGCTACGAGAAGTGCAATTTCTAGGCCACATAATAAGTGTCGATGGAATATTGGTAGATCCGTCAAAGATCGAGGTTGTGTCGAAATGGAATCCCCCGAGGAACCCTTCGGAAATTAGAAGCTTTTTGGGGCTTGCGGGATACTATAGGAGATTCATCCAAGATTTCTCCAAGATTGCGTCGCCGCTAACAAAGCTGACCCGGAAGAAAGAAAAGTTCATTTGGGGTGTCGATCAAGAAAGAGCGTTTCAAACGCTAAAAGAAAAGTTAACTCAAGCTCCGGTATTGACGTTACCGGACGGGGTCGAGGACTTGGTGGTTTATTCGGATGCTTCACTATCGGGGCTCGGATGCGTTTTGATGCAACGGGGCAAAGTTATAGCTTATGCCTCGAGGCAATTGAAGATACATGAGAAGAAATATCCTACGCACGATCTCGAGTTGGCTGCGGTAGTATTTTCATTAAGAATATGGAGGCACTATTTATATGGAGTAAAGTGCACTATATTCACCGATCATAAGAGCTTGAAATACTTCTTCGATCAGAAGGAGTTGAATATGTGACAAAGGCGATGGTTGGAAACGGTGAAAGATTTCGACTGTGAAATACACTATCACCCCGGAAGGGCAAATGTGGTGGCAGATGCGCTGAGCAGAAAAGCGAACTATGTCCCAATACGAGTAAGATCGATGCAGCTTGTGGTGACCTCGGGTATACTTGAACGTATCCGAGAGGCGCAATTAGAAGCAGTGAAAGAGGAGAACTGGAAGAAAGAAAGAATAATCGGCCAGTTGAAAGATTTGTCGGATGGAAATAACGGGTTGAAGGCTCGATCCGGAAGGATATGGGTTCCAAATACTTGTGGGGTAAAGACGCTTCTACTGGATGAAGCTCATAAATCCCGATATTCCATCCATCCGGGAGCGACCAAAATGTATAACGACTTAAATCAAAACTATTGGTGGCCCGGAATGAAAAGAGATGTGGTGAAGTACGTGGAAAAATGCTTGACATGTTTACAAGTCAAGGCAGAGCACCAAAAACCATACGGCAAACTCCAATTGTTAGAAATCCCGGTTTGGAAATGGGAACATATTACAATGGACCTATTAACCAAATTGCCTAAGACAAATCGTGGTTTCGATGCCATATGGGTAGTGGTGGATAGATTGACGAAAAGTGCTCACTTCATTCCGATTCGTGAGACTTATATGTCAGAAAAGATGTCAGAAGTTTACACTAATAAGATAATAGCATGTCATGGAGTACCGGTATCCATCGTGTCTGATAGGGATACCCGGTTCACTTCAAATTTCTGGCGGGATTTCCAAGAGCAGATGGGAACCAAATTGTTCATTAGCACTGCGTACCATCCTCAAACAGATGGACAGAGTGAAAGAACAATACAAACATTAGAGGACATGCTACGGGCATGTATAATCGACTTTGGAGGAAGTTGGGATGTTTACCACGCTAGTATAACAACAGCTACCACGCTAGTATTAAGATGGCGCCGTACGAAATGCTCTATGGTAGGAAATGCCGAACCCCGGTATGTTGGGGTGAAGTGGGTCCACGTGAACTCGCCCACCAAGATATAGTACAAGCCACTAATGAAAAGATTGATGTGGTTCGGGCACACTTGAAAGCGGCTCAAGACAGGCAAAAGGCGTATGCTGATAAAAGGAATAGGCCAATCGAATTCCAGGTTGGCGACATGGTTATGCTAAAAGTTTCCCCATGGAAGGGCGTTATTAGATTCAGAAAAAGGGGGAAGCTAAGACCGAGGTTTATTGGGCCATTTAAAATCATCGGAAGGGTCGGCAAAGTGGCTTATCGCCTCGAATTACCGGAAGAGTTGAACGGAATACATAGCACGTTCCACGTGTCGCAATTGCGAAAGTGCCTAGCGGATGAAACAACTTATATCCATTACGATGATATCGAAGTGGATAATAGCCTAAATTATGCGGTGAGACCGGTGGAGATTTTAGATCGAAAGGTCAAGCATTTACGAAATAAACAAATTGATCAAGTAAAGGTCAAGTGGGAGCATAGAAAAGGCTCGGACACTACGTGGGAGTCCGAGGAGGAGATGCGACGCCTCTATCCTACTTTATTTGGTACGTAATTCGGTTTCGGGGACGAAACCCTTTTTAAGGGGGGTGGACTTGTAACATCCCGAAAATATAAAACTTTATATTAGAATTATAAAGTATAAATAAATGAGAATTTACTAACTAGGAATTTTAACTTAGTTAGCTAATAGTCTAGAAATAACTTATAATAGGGTTAAAATCAGCCAAACTATAAGTTATACAAAAGAGGAGGGGTTAATCTTGTAAAAACTGAAACTAGAATTAATTAAAACAAAAACCAAACACACCATTTGTGTGTCTGGTCGATCAAGAAACACAGGGGAGCGACCAAGCTTCTCCAAAACCCTAACAAGCACAAATCTCATAAATTGAAGGTGATAATCAGGTCCGAAACGAAATCCGAGATTAGAATTGTGATCCTCATCGCAAGAGGGTTATAAGGTATGTAAAATTTAATGAGAATTCTCCACTTGAAATTCTCATGAAATTAGGAAAATCTGAAATTCATGGTTGCATGTTTGTTTTATGACGAATTAGGAACCATATAGTGTCTAGGGACAAACCCTAGACAAATACAAGTTGAAATCATGTGAAATTTTAGTGAAAACTATGAACACCATTGTAGGTGATTAGTGGGTTATGTGTATGGTGATGAATGCTAGGAAATCGGGTGTTGTTCTAGTGTAATTTAACAATTTTGAAGTGATTTCAGAAATTTAGAAGCTAACAATCATGTAAGATGGTTGATTTATGTGAAATTAGGGCTAAATGATAAGCTAGAAACTTGCTAAATAATCATGTAAAAATCTGCCCTTAAAGTGTTTGTGAAAATGCCTCAAAGAAGGCTTAAAGTTGAAATTCAAAGTCTAAACGCATAATTATGATGTTCGGTAAATTATGCGATATATGGTTTAAAGAGAGTTCTAAACATGTCGTTAATGAACTCTATAGGAAAGGACGCATGAGCGTCAAGCGGACAAGCGGGTGGCGAATCACGTTTGAAAGGCCTACTTTGAAGGTATGTAACTTAACTCGTTACATTTGATATTTTGATAACTAGCATAAATGTAGTTGAATTGTAGAATAGATGTCGAGATGAAATAAAGTGATAATGATCGCTATGTTGAATAATAGATAAAGAATTGTTTAGATCGCGTTGGTAGTCATCACAATGGAGGATTTCATAGATGAGCCAAACGGGTCGAATAATCAAATAAAGCATGAGTATTGCTTCGTAATATGTTTGATTGTCTTTGTTTATTGATTGATAATTGACATATCAAATTGCAAGAATTTAGAATTTTGGATTGTTAAAATGAAAGATCCGAGAGAATTATTTGGGCAAAACCAACAAATCAGTCAAAACTTATATGTGCAGAGTCTACCGTAAATTACGGTTTGTACCGTAATTTACGGTAGAGGTCAGAAAGCTACGGTGGTTTACCCCTGTGTTACGGTGGAACCAGGATTTTCCAGAAGCTACCGTAACTTACGGTATCTACCGTAAGTTATGGTAGAGCTTTAGAATTTGTGATAAATTTTGTATTTCTTTGTTGAATCGAATACGTTTTAGATGTAGTTTCGAATATGTTTTATTTCTAAGTATTCTAATACTAATGTTTAATGCAAACATTTCAGTTTTTAGGTATCCAAGGATTACGGATGACGGTCAAGCAAGCTTTTGAAGAACCGAACGTAACTTTTGAAGCTTCCGCGTTGATTTACTTTGTTTAGACAATGTTTATGATGTAACGAGTTTGCAAAACAACTTATGAATGTTTGAATTAGTCGGTAGTTGACTAATGTTTGTTACTTTAAAACTTTGTTTTTGGAACTTATGTTTTAAATGGGTCATCTCTTATATAAATCTTTTGAATTATTGTTAAATTCGAGTAGTAATTAGACGGGTGTTACAAGTTGGTAATCAGGGCTTTAGGTTGTCAACAAAGTGTTCGGTTCAAGCTTGATCGATCGTCCGGTAAGAATTAACTTATTATGTTAACAAATTGTGTCTTATATAAGAATGAGAAAGGAATTGATGTGCATGGGAAGAACGTGTTAACACACTCAAACCCGGAAAGTGCATTAAATGTGAACGGTTAAAGCAAGTTGAGAACTTGGCTAAACCGAAACAAATGAAGCAATGTTATGAATGAAATGTTTAACGTTTAAATGTAAACATTTCAGTTTCAAGATGTCTGATGGAAACGATGATAATCCGGTGCAAACAAGCATCGAACAAATGAAAGAGATACTTGCCGAAGAAGTAGGGAAGGCAATTGAAGGAAGTCTATCCGGGTTTATAGACAAAATTCAAAACACGGTGTTGTCACTTGTTGAAGAGCGAGTCAAAAGGTTGGAAGATAGTGTCAACCTTATAAAAGGAAAATCGGGAGAACGCAAGGGGTGTTCGTACAAGGAATTCATGGCGTGTAAACCGCCAATTTATAACGGGGAGGTTGACCCGATAATATGCCAAAGATGGTTAAGTGATGTCGAAGGGGTGTTTGAACGGACCCATTGTGAAGTAGGCGACTTTGTTGCTTACGGAACGGGTCAATTGAGGGGCCAAGCCAAGGATTGGTGGGACAATAAAAAGAAGGAAATAGGATCCGAAGCGGCAAGGGTCATGACTTGGGATGAGCTTAAGGTGCCGTTCCTTAAACATCATAGTCCCAAAGCGGTTATCAACAAGATTAAGGAAGAATTCATCCAGTTAAGGCAAAAGGGTGAAACAATTGATAAGATCACGGGGCATCTTCATGGATAAGCTGAGATTTTGTGACGAGTTAGTCACCACTGAAGAGCAAAATATATACTACTATTACAACATGCTGAGTGCTGAATACCGGGAGTTTATGACTCCCTCAAAATATGAAACTCTCACAGAAATCATCAACACCGCCCGGGAGCACGAAATTGAGTTAAAGAAACACGTTGAAAGGGGCGAGCGGAGGGCACAAGATGTGAATCCAAGCCCTACAAAGAAAGCTAGAACTGCTGAATCGGGGAAGAAGGTAGAGACTAAAGGCGGGTCACCAAGTTGCAAAGTGTAGGATCGTGTTCTGTCCTGTTTGAGACGTTCAGAAGACTTCGTATCCAAATCTAGAGGCGGAAACTAAAGATTTGGTGCAATTTCAGTCACATACACTATAAACTGTTGTTGTATTGATCACTGTTACTATTACAGACTCTGACAGCACTTCGGCAGCACTTCGTGGCTCACCGGAAGAAAACACACTAACTTCTATCTGATTTCGCTCTGATGTACATATATATAGATGTCTGATTTCGCTTATATGTCCATGACATATAAGCGAAACCCATTGTCACATGAGCGAAACCTTACATAAGACTGACACATAAGCGAAACCTATTTAAACCATATAAGCGAAACCCTGAATAACACACTTTCTAGGGTTTTGTGCCATGACTAAACTATCTCACTTCTAGACTCGATACAAGACGTAATCAACAGACGTAATGCACCAACAAACTCCCCCTCGAATGTTGATGGAGTTGCAGTGTCGAGTCTCTGATCTACTATCTTTATCAGTCTTCAATCTTCATCTTGAAGTATTTCACACTGTAAGAATCCACTATCTCTATCTTCTCTTCTCTTCTCTTTTCAGGCTCCCCCTCTCATTCAGCTGGGATCGAAACCTGACTAATCTCATTCTTCAAATTCATTCTAACATCCTTAGGATCGTAAGCTGGCTCTTGACTCAGGTTTTGAAACCTGGTTAACCTGCATAACTCTACCCAAAAATAAATTTTCTGATGATAAATTGAACACAATTAGACATCACTCAAAAATATCACAAAAATGATCTAACATTTATAGTCTCTGATGAACCACTTGCAGAAATATCATATTCATTTTCAAAACAACACACTCTCCCAAACCATTTATTCAACATGTTTAGCACTTGGAATTTTGAAAATCAGCTTTTCAATATCAATTGTCGAAAATCTTTTTAACTTTTTCAAAATTTATGCTAAAACACACTAAAATCTTTTTGGATTTTTTTAATGAAATGAAATGCAGTAAAGAAATATTTACAAACAATATTTTTGTCAGTTTCTAAGATAAATCACCAACACCGTTAAGCTTCATTACATTTTAAGTTCTAAACGATTCACATTGTCAGTATACTTGTCCACTTAAATTTTCACACAAAGTTCAATTGATCCGAGATACGAAGTTAATGTTTTAAGCACTTAAACTTATCCGTGTGTCCCACTACTTGAATATACTCCTGTATCCAGATCCCAATATTCAGTCTTACAGGTGAGTATACCACAGATGATATCTGTCAGGGGAATAAATTATAGTACGAGGGCCGTGAGAGCTCAGGTCGATCTTTCGATACGCAGAGAGATGACGGCTTCGACTTTTGGTGTGTCCCCTTTAGAGGATCTTTTGCATTACAACAGCAGCGACTATCAATTTTATTGTTTCATCAGCTTGCTGAGGGCGATGCTATGTTTCAAGCATTTGCAGAAAGCATTATCCGGGGACTAGGTCAGAAATTTCTTTCAGCAGAAGTCCCGGGATAATACCCCAGATATCACTGAGCATAAAGACCTAGTATCTCAGAATAAGGGACCTTTCAAACAAGATTTCAGGGGTTACCTATATATCCAAGTTTGTGTTAACCCACAGAACAAGCAAGTTTGAAATTTATGTTTATATCTCGTCACAATCTACTAAATGTGCAAAAATCTACTGGCACATCATCAGTGAGACCGTTTATCACATTTTTACTTTCCAATTCTTTAGCATGCTGTGATCGTCCACTGATGTACTATCATTTCCTCTTTTATACAACAAAACTCATTTTTGATTTTATCATGTTTTTGACTTTTTCAAATTTTCAATGTTTTTGGATTTTCTAAAATTTCTTACTCCCCCTAAAATGCAAACACATTTTAGGAAATTTGAAAACAAACTATACAATAAAGTGACAACCGATATCGAATTGCTTCAATTCGCCATCCACTTGGCATAAACAATCAGAACTCCCCCTCAAACTATTTTCCCATTTAGATTTCAAAACACTTAAGTTTGTTTTAATCAAATGGTTTTTCTGGAAAATAAGTTTGTTTTTACCACTTGTAAAGTTGGGGATGTGGTTCATCATTTTGTATTCAACCATTTGTAGAAGATCAAGTACAACTTAATGTCCTTGATTTACCACTTTTAACAAAAACACAATCAAATACAAAGAATAATGCCGATTCCTGATCCACGATTACAAACTTGGGATCTCCGGCAAGTCCACAGACTTACTGTTCATAGTATGAACCATCCCAGTCACAAACCAGGGATGGTTCAACCTTATCTTTCTCCGTCTTCTTCTCATAGAACTCTTTTACCCCTTTGACTTTTCGATCAATCATTTTACCAAAAATATGTTTCACAGTGGGGTTAAAGGCTTTTTCAACATCAAAAACCTTGTTATCATCATAAAATTGGTTTGATATTTCAACTTTACCAATTTTCTTTTTAAAATTTTCAGCCCTAAGTGGTGGAAAATTATCATCATCCACAGTCAGAACTGATTTTTCTCCTTTTATCTCAACCTGTGGCTCCTCTGATTTTGTGGAATCAGATTCATCGCCAGAAGATAGCTCCTCTGATTTTGACCTATCAGAACCATCGCTAGAACTATCAACTGATTTCTTAACAACCCATTTATGAGTGTCAAGATTTGCTTTCTTCTTGTAAAATCTGTTTGAACATTCACCAATTTCAAAGGTAGAATTTTTGAATAATTTGGTTCGGTCAATTGGCGGTTCAAACTCAACCACTTTTTCTTTTTGTTTACTAAAAACTCCCTGTTTTGATGATATTGCCTTAGAACAATCTCTGGCAATGTGTCCAACAATGTTGCATTGGAAACAGGTTCTCGTATCTTTCCTTTGTCCAGCAAACTTCATCTCTTCTTGCTTCGTTGCAAGAAACTCTCTGTTTGATTGCTTCCAGAATTCTTTCTTTTCCTCTTCATCTCTTGATGTTCCTGAAACAAATGTCATTTTTGCTTTAAAATCACGAACATATGTTTCATTTTTCTGTTTTTCTGTTGGAGTAAAACCAAGACCTTTCTTTTTGAAATTACGGTTAGGGTTTGGTTTCTTGTGAAAACCAGAACTGTAACCTTTTTTCTTGTTTAGTCTTTGTTGTACTCTTGAAGTGTATTTTTTAGGTTTATCAATAAGGTTTACATCTTTTAATTCAGAAATATTGATTTCTGTTAGTTTGAAAATCTTTTTGATCATCTCAGTTTTTACACCTCTTAGAGGAAATTCCTCATCAGAATATAATTTGTCAGAATCATTCAATGTATATGCAACTTTGAATGTTTCGTCACTCAAATTAGATTTTGATAACAGGAATTCTTTGTTGTAAACCCTTTTAACTGAAGAATTTTGACTATTGACCGTCGAACTCGAACTTTCAGAACCAGACTTTGACTCTGACTCTGACTTTGACTCCTCAGTTTCATCTTTATCCAACACCTGATCGACGACTTTCTTAATTAACTCGGACTCATGATCAGTGTCAGATGATGTAAACACGACATCAATATTTTCTGGCAAATTGACTGACGACTCCGACTCCCATTGTAAATTTGTTGCTTTTTCGACTCTTTCCTGATTTGGATTCCTGGGCAAATATCCATTTTCTAGCGGGGGTGGACATTTGTTATAACTAACTTCTTGTTTCTTACCAGAATCCTTCTTTTCATTCTTTTTCTTTTTGTTGTTCTTTTCTGGAGTCTTTACTTCAGTCACTTTTCCATCATCCTTCTTATCTTCAGTTACTTCATCTTCTTCAAATGCCTTCAAGCTTTCAGCAGTTGGATAAATCCTGTCAATGACATAAGAAGAACATGAATAACTTTTCAATAAACGATTTACTCTCTCTGTTTCAATTCTCTGTAATTCCAACTTTTGTTCAAGTACAGCACATTTCTCAATGTAATTGTTCACCACTTTCTGCTTTGTCATATAAGCACCCTGAAGTGTTTTCATTGCTGTTGCTTGTTCTTCACTTGTATGATTGTACTGGTTCATTGCTTTGTTCAACACATCATACGATTCTTTTAAGCTGTTCAAGTTGTAGATCAATGTACTGTTCTGTTTTTTAATAGCTTCACAGTTTTCACACTTTTCTGGAATTTTCTTTGCATCAACTTCATCTTGAACTTTGAACTTCTCAACTTCAACTTTCACTTTCCGTTTAGTCACCAAAAATTCTTCATCATCACTACTCACTGGGGTTTTCACCTTTTTCTTCTTCTTTTTAACTTTCTCATCTTCACTATCACTCTCATCAAGTAATTTCATATCAGCTTTGAATTTTCTTGCCCAGTATTCTCGATCATCATCACTATCTTCTTCAGCTTTGGCAACAAAAGCTGAATAAGCTGTAGCTTGATCTGGAATATAATCATCCCAAGTAAACTTCTTCCAACTAAAACCTTCTGGTAACTTTTCATCATCCTGATTAATTATCAATGCACTACCATCAGTTTTCTTTGCAGAATTTTGATTAACTGCACAAGCTCTCTTTCCAGAATCTTCACAAATATATCTTCCATGTGCAGTTTGAGCTTGATGTTGATTTTGTTGTGATGGTTGTTGAGATATTTGATGATAAATTGCCTTGCGATAATAATCATTGTTGTTGTTGAATGAATTTTGAGCTCCACTTGCTTCACGATTTTTACACTCTCTCTTGAAGTGTCCTTTCTCCCTGCAGCGAAAACAAGTAACTTTGGATTTATCAAAACCCAAAGTAGAATTTCCAGCTTCACGAAGATCATCTCTCCCCGTGATTTGCTTGAATTTCTCAGCTCTTCTCAACACACTAGCTAAGCACCATTTTATATCCATCAACTCCATCTCTTCAGCATCGATCTGGTCGTAATCTTCCTTAGTCAGCATTGGATTTCCGATTCGACCTGCAACAAAACAAGTATAAGATTCCAAAACCATTCCTAATAAAGACATTTGGTTTTTGGCAACTTCATCAGAATAATCTTGATCATTATCAAGATTTAAAACAATATTGCACTGAAGTTTTCTCCCACTTTTTGTTGCTGAAATGTTTGGATCAAAAGATGAAAATGGTGTGAAACTTGATTTGCTGTTTGATCCTAATGATGAACTTCCAGATGAATTCTTGGCATTGTATGCAGTTTCTATTTTTGGAGATGTATTTGAAGACTTCTCATTTACTCCTGCTTTGTAGTACAAACCAATATCCTGTTCACCATCAAAATCTTTCATCCGAATGATCTTTCTTTGTTCCATTTCTTGTGCTTCCAACTTTTCTATGAACTTGCTGAGTGTTAAATGATTGAACCCCTTTTTGTTCCTGAGCATCATCAAATATGTACCCCAGCTTTCATGTGGCAAAGCATCAGCAAGTTTCTCAATCAATTCCTCGTTATCTTTCTCAATACTTAACCTCTTCATGTTTGCAAGTAAATTGCAGTATCTTTCTATAATCTCTCTCGTACTTTCATTCTTTAAACCACGAAACAGATCAAATTCCTTTTTCAGAAGTGATTTCTTGCTTTTGATCATTTCTTCACTTCCACGAAACTTTGACCTCAATGCTTTCCAAATCGAATAAGATGTTCCGTTGTGCTGCAACAATATCATAATATCCTCTTTCACTGCTTGTTGAAGAAGATTCAACATCATTTTTTCATCTTTATATTTCTTCCTAGCATCGGCACTAAGATCTTTAATCGGAACTGGTTCTTCATCATCATTCAATGGCCGGATGTACTTTGTTTCAACACATTCCCAAGCATCTAAATAATTCGCTTGTACCCAATTCTCAAATCGACTTTCCCATCCTTTATATTCCTCGATGTTCATAAGTTTGGGCGGTTTCTGCATTGTTCCAGTTTCATTTTCCAACATTGTGTTTTGAGCAATATTCATCGAACTAGTTGGAGTAGCAAATGCATTGAAGAAATCCTCGTCCATGTTTCAAATTTCAAAAATTTTCCCAGCAGACCTTTAAAGCGAAATCTAATATAACCACAAAAGCGAGACCACTTTGTACGTTGGAGCGAAACCTTAAACTGTTTACTGGAGCGATACCCTAAATGACACTGGAGCGAAATCTATTCGATCCCTTAGAGCGAAATCACAAGTTGCCACTAAAGCGAAATCAACTCATAATTGTCCAAATAAGCGAAATCATATATGTGTCATTGTCATAAAAGCGATACCCCTAAAAACTTGATTTCTAGGTTGATTTTAATTCTGAAACTTTCAAGGGTTTGTTAATGTATGATTCCGAGTGCAATGTGTGATTTTGAGCCAATTTTACCGTGAAAAATTTTGAAAAATGTAAGAAAGTGTAGAAAATGAAATGAAATGCGACTGAAATGGCAAGAACTCTTCCTCCTGAGCTCTGATACCACTTGTAGGATCGTGTTCTGTCCTGTTTGAGACGTTCAGAAGACTTCGTATCCAAATCTAGAGGCGGAAACTAAAGATTTGGTGCAATTTCAGTCACATACACTATAAACTGCTGTTGTATTGATCACTGTTACTATTACAGACTCTGACAGCACTTCGGCAGCACTTCGTGGCTCACCGGAAGAAAACACACTAACTTCTATCTGATTTCGCTCTGATGTACATATATATAGATGTCTGATTTCGCTTATATGTCCATGACATATAAGCGAAACCCATTGTCACATGAGCGAAACCTTACATAAGACTGACACATAAGCGAAACCTATTTAAACCATATAAGCGAAACCCTGAATAACACACTTTCTAGGGTTTTGTGCCATGACTAAACTATCTCACTTCTAGACTCGATACAAGACGTAATCAACAGACGTAATGCACCAACACAAAGTATGTGGAAAGGGGCACAAAGGCGAGTGCCGCTTCAAAGACAAGCCGTGTCCGGTATGTGGGAAGACGGGGCACACTGCATCGTTATGTCCCGGAAAAGTTTCCGTTTGTTACAAATGTTATCAACACGGCCACAAGAAGTCTGAATGCCCTGAGTTGGTTGGAAAGAGTGATACAAAAGAGTTTCCAACGGAAGCTCCAAAGGCAAAGGCTAGATCTTTCCAACTTACTGCGGCTGAAGCAAAGACAGAACCCGATGTGGTCTCAGGTATATTCACAATTAACTCAATTCCAGCACGTGTATTGTTTGATACGGGTGCGAATAAATCCTTCATTTCGCATGGATTTATTCGACATCCTTCATTTGTATTGACGAAGTTATATGTGCCCTTAGAAGTAGAAATAGGGGACAACAAAAGTTTTATAGTTTGTGACGTTTGTCGAAGCTGCAAATTAGGCATAGACGATGAGGAATACTTAATAGATCTAATCCTGATGTTAATGGGAGAATTTCAAGTAGTCGTTGGGATGGATTGGCTATCTCAACACCACGCGAAGGTCGTGTGTTTTCGTAAGGAGATAAAACTAATATCTCCGAGCGGGAAACACGTCACTATCTATGGCGAAAAAGGAGGCAACCCCATAGTATGCTCAATGTTGAAAGCTCACAAGCTTATGAAGCGAGGATGCAAGGCATTCATGATATACGCAAATGAGTCCGAAAGAATCAGGGAAGATTGAAGATGTACCAGTAGTACGAGACTATGAAGATGTGTTTCCGGAGGATTTACCGGGGATACCGCCTGAACGGGAAGTAGAGTTCGGGATCGAATTGATTCCGGGCGCAAAACCCGTGGCTAAAGCACCTTACCGACTCGCACCGTCGGAATTACAAGAGTTGATGTCCCAGATTCAAGACCTGCTTGACAAAGGATTCATAAGGCCGAGTGTGTCTCCTTGGGGCGCACCGGCATTGTTTGTGAAAAAGAAAGACGGAAGCATGCGTATGTGTATCGATTACCGGGAGTTAAATAAACTCACGGTAAAGAACCGATACCCGCTTCCGAGAATAGATGATTTATTCGACCAATTACAAGGTGCGAATTGCTTTTCGAAAATTGACCTTAGATCGGGGTATCACCAATTAAAGGTCAAGGAAGAAGATGTGCCGAAGACGGCTTTCCGCACGTGATATGGACATTATGAATTCCTCGTGATGTCATTTGGGCTGACAAATGCACCCGCGGCTTTCATGGACCTCATGAACCGGGTTTGCAAACCGATGCTGGATAAATCAGTCATCGTGTTTATTGATGATATTTTGGTGTACTCAAAAAGCGAAGCTGAACATGCACACCACTTACGAGAGGTGTTAGAGACACTTAGACGAGAGAGGTTGTATGCGAAATTCTCTAAGTGTGCCTTTTGGCTACGAGAAGTGCAATTTCTAGGCCACATAATAAGTGCCGATGGAATATTGGTAGATCCGTCAAAGATCGAGGCTGTGTCGAAATGGAATCCCCCAAGGAACCCTTCGGAAATTAGAAGCTTTTTGGGGCTTGCGGGATACTATAGGAGATTCATCCAAGTTTTCTCCAAGATTGCGTCGCCGCTAACAAAGCTGACCCGGAAGAAAGAAAAGTTCATTTGGGGTGTCGATCAAGAAAGAGCGTTTCAAACGTTAAAAGAAAAGTTAACTCAAGCTCCGGTATTGACGTTACCGGACGGGGTCGAGGACTTGGTGGTTTATTCGGATGCTTCACTATCGGGGCTCGGATGCGTTTTGATGCAACGGGGCAAAGTTATAGCTTATGCCTCGAGGCAATTAAAGATACATGAGAAGAAATATCCTACGCACGATCTCGAGTTGGCTGCGGTAGTATTTTCATTAAAAATATGGAGGCACTATTTATATGGAGTAAAGTGCACTATATTCACCGATCATAAGAGCTTGAAATACTTCTTCGATCAGAAGGAGTTGAATATGTGACAAAGGCGATGGTTGGAAACGGTGAAAGATTTCGACTGTGAAATACACTATCACCCCGGAAGGGCAAATGTGGTGGCAGATGCGCTGAGCAGAAAAGCGGACTATGTCCCAATACGAGTAAGATCGATGCAGCTTGTGGTGACCTCGGGTATACTTGAACGTATCCGAGAGGCGCAATTAGAAGTAGTGAAATAGGAGAACTGGAAGAAAGAAAGAATAATCGGCCAGTTGAAAGATTTGTCGGATGGAAATAACGGGTTGAAGGCTCGATCCGGAAGGATATGGGTTCCAAAGATGGTTAAGTGATGTCGAAGGGGTGTTTGAACGGACCCATTGTGAAGTAGGAGACTTTGTTGCTTACGGAACGGGTCAATTGAGGGGCCAAGCCAAGGATTGGTGGGACAACAAAAAGAAGGAAATAGGAGCCGAAGCAGCAAGGGTCATGACTTGGGATGAGCTTAAGGTGCCGTTCCTTAAACATCATAGTCCCAAAGCGGTTATCAAAAAGATTAAGGAATAATTCATCCAGTTAAGGCAAAAGGGTGAAACAATTGATAAGATCACGGGCATCTTCATGGATAAGCTGAGATTTTGTGACGAGTTAGTCACCACTGAAGAGCAAAAGATATACTACTATTACAACATGCTGAGTGCTGAATACCGGGAGTTTATGACTCCCTCAAAATATGAAACTCTCACAGAAATCATCAACACCGCCCGGGAGCGGGAAATTGAGTTAAAGAAACAAGTTGAAAGGGGCGAGCGGAGGGCACAAGATGTGAATCCAAGCCCTACAAAGAAAGCTAGAACTGCTGAATCGGGGAAGAAGGTAGAGACTAAAGGCTTTGTTTTTCTGGCTTCTTTTTCAAAGAAAATAACTGGTTCTAATAATAGGAGGAGGAATCGGTCCCTACCCTTTTATACTCTATTGGTCCTTCCTGGTTCTACATTTCTTCTTAAATCGGGTTTTATCCGGTTCCTACCTGACTTGGATCTACCCAGGTAGAAACCGGTTTCAATGGTAATTTTTTTTCAAACCGAGTCCTCACGTTAAAAAAAATATCTTGACTCTTTTTTTTAAACTATTTGGTCATTCTAAATCAATACAAATAGTTTTGGGATGTATTTGGTTGATTACCCAACTCGAAAACATATAAACAAACCTAAAAAACCGCAAAAAACAAACTTACGAAAGTGTCTCAAGTTTGGAGTGACGAGGAGTACGCGCTGGTCTAGCTTTTGTTCACGTTAGAACCGAAGACTTACGAGGGGGAAGGGTACAGGTAATGATTTTGGGAGTGGTTTTTGGTCTCGCGTTAAGAAGAGGTTTGACGAGGAAATGAGTTTTCAAACCGACCATACAAGTAATGGTCAGCAAAGATCATAAGCATACCAATAGGAATATTTCACTGAACTTAACGCCGACAAATGGACGAGTTGGAAGACGCAAATAACGATGATCAAATTATTGAAGAATCAACGACTGAGTATAAACGAGTTAATGGAAGACTGTTCACAAGCTTGAAATTTGAAAGCTTATAATAGATGTTGAATTGTCGTTAGTATAATAGTATTTATGGGTAATGTTAACTATGTTTAATATTAATGTTATTTTATAAATTTGAACATTAAACAATAAACACTAAAACATTAAATATTAAAACATTACACACTAAACATTAAACATTACATCATAAGCTTAAACATTAAAACTTAACAACAGACTTAAACAAATAACACATAAAGTGGAAATTAAACACTGCAAAATGTTTGTGACTCTTTTGATTTGTTCTTATAGTGAAATACTTTAGGATGAGATACTGGTGCCAATATATATTTGCTAGAAGTATTGCCAAGAGTTCCTTTTCATATACAGATAGTGTGCATTGCCTTGCTCATAAATGCTATAGGATGCCTATCCTGCATCAACACAACTCCTAATCCTTTTAAACTTGCATTAGACCAATCAATGGCGGAACCAAGAATTCTTTTTAGGGGGTTCATTTTGTTAGATTCTCAATAATTTTTACTATTTTTTCCCAAATCATACAAGGTTTACACTAAATTTTTCCATTTTTTTCCAAACCGAGCGGGAACACAGGATTCCCCATTGGATCTGCCACTGAGGTTAATAATATATTTCTTTGTGGGTTTGTGTTCTACGTTGGAAGGGCTTCACAACGAACCAAACCGCGTCCAAAACGGAGCTAAGATGAAAGAGATATCGATGCTCAAAGTTTGGTGTTTGAAACATTAAATGCTGAAATAAATGGGAAAGTAGCATCTTGTCCCACATAGGAGGAGAGATGAAACTTAAAGGAGCATTTAAGTGGGAACACTCCTTCCTTATAGTTTCATGGAAGCACACACTAAGTGTACTAGCGAAGGGCACCCAAACTCGCAAGCGCGACATGGGCGATGGGCGCTTTGCACTTCGCGAGCCGCTTGAGAGCCGCCTTTGTATTTTTGACCACGTGCTCTTGACCAGAGGCTGCAAGGACCAGGTGGCAGACAGTTGACGTGGCATGGGTGGCGCGCGGGTACACGGTATTGGCGCAAGACCAGACAGTGTCCAGGTTAGGCACGCGCGGACTCATGACGTGGGCGCTCGTGGCACACCAAGGTATAGCCAGTACGACGCGACTGTGTGGCGTGACCGTACAGACTCACATGTGACGTGGCGTGCGCGCAGGAGTGGTGCATCAGGAGGGTTCCGCATGAAAGGGAGCCATATTGGCGCGCGCAACAGAGTTGTGTTGCGCGCGGAGGCACACCAGCAAGTTCACTTGCGCATGAATTGAGCCAGAATGGTGCATGCATGCCCGCAAACTGAAGCTTCCAGACTTAATGACAGCAATTATATTTCAGCATTTGAAACAGACGTTGACTGGAAATTGAATAACGATTTAAACTGCATTGAAGACGTTTAATGTAGAATAATTCGTCCATTCAATTCATTTTTTCTGTTTCATCTAAACTTCCAATATAAATAGGAGGTTAGACCTGTTGCAAAACACACCGAAAAATCTCCAACATATTGTAACACCCTTGTTATTATTTTAAGCTTTTCGTATAGTTTACGGAAATAAACATGTAATTATGATTACATGTACTTTGAAAAATACGGTTAATTTAAAACTTCTACAAATGAAGGTTTATATACATCGTAATAAATTTGAGTTCGTCGTTTAAAAGATAGGACGAAATGTCGTGCGGAAGCTTTTAACTTTATCGTGTTCGGTTCTTCTTCGAGCTTGATCTTCATCCGGGCACTCTCGGCAATCACCTATGATCAAAACCAACTTAAAAGTTAGTTTTGATAGTTAAATAACAAGTTTAAACAAGTTATATGGGTCAAACAAACAAAATTAAACATTTTTGGGATTCAGGGGGGGGGGGGGGGCTAGACGCCCCACCTAGGGGATAGACGCCCCACCTAGCCCCTGTTTTGACAGCAAGCTCCTTATTATGTTGCTGCATATTCCCAGCATAACCCGATTTCACGGAAACGAGCATAACTCTCTCGTTTTTAATCCGTTTTACCCGATTCTTTTTCCTACGCGTCCGTAATTCAATTCTCCATCTTATGAAGTTGAAATCCAACATCTGAATTAACAAAATTTCAGACTTTCAAGTCTTCGACTTAATACCCTTTCTACCCAATTTTGACTCGTTCGTGATTTTATCAAACAAACATGATTGTTTGATCCCGATTTCACATGAACCTTATAATTTCAATGTTGTCTATCATATTAGGTTCAATTCACAAGTTTATGTATAATCTTAAACCCGTTTATACTTAAATGATTATTTTGACCCGTTAAGGGTATTTAAGCACTTTTCCGCATACATCATACTCGTCTATTTCTAGCATCTTATTTCCGCAATATTTATCAAATAATATAATGTTCTATGTAATCCGATTTTTATTTCCTCGGATTGTTATTCTACGGAAAGACCCATATAGAGTCGTTTAACCAAAGTCCTACATCTTTCTCCTTCTTGTACCTATTGTAAGAATTTAATTAAGCATAAAACTCATTTCCAAACTACCGTTAAAAGTCGTTTGTTCAATTTAGCTTACAAGGGCGTATTAGTCCATTTTACCTTTCATTTATGATGAATGACCTTCACTACTTATTTGCCCAAATTTGTATGTTAGCTATAATCATATTTATACGTACCTGGCTCGGGACAACAAATAGACCCGGTTATATACCTTGCTTTAATTGTCACTCAATCTATGGCGACGCATTTATCCGATTCGCCAATTGATCCTGTTAACATAAGACTTGACCACCGCATTAGTTGGTATTGTCAAATGGTGTTATCACCACCATTTGACCCATTTGGACTATATACACAACGTTATCTATTTAAATCAAAAACATGGTTTTTGATGTCCAGTTCATACATCCATCCCATCCCGGATTATATTACCAAATCCTTTATCTCTTAAACTCTTTTCTTACAAATTCAACCCATTTCGGCTTACGCCATGGGCACACTTTTAACCTTAATTACATTAGTCGACTCTTGACAAATTTCCATTTTCACAATTTTTCCTCATCATTAGATTACACCACAAGGTAATCTTAACAAAATCCATATTTCAGTATTATCGTTATCGCGATTATTTCGTATAGAATAAACGAGTAATCTACATAAGTGCGAAAATTACACTTACCTCTCATCCGGTTTACGCCTTTCTTCACGTGCTTGATTCGTTTAACCGCTTCTTTCTCAAGCCTCCACCTAGCTCGTTAAGCGTCCGACTATTGCCAACATTTACAAGGTGGTTAGACTAGTCATTTAAAATCACGACCATTCCACCTTACTTATTCTCTATGTCGAAGCTACTATTCGACTTCAAGATTAGTTAACTTAGTTTATTAAAGTTAACTACTTTCAATCACATGATTTACAACATTAAGTTCAAATCAACATGATGATTAGAACTCTTCTTGTTTCATATTTCATTTAACTAGCCATATTATTCAAATACGCGTTTCGTTCTAAATTTCAATATTTGGCTTTCTCCTAGGCATTTTATCAAACACCTAGTGAGCATACTTTTATAAAATTAACAATCAAACTCCATGATTACATATCTTGCCAATTTCAACATCTTTTTACTAAATAATCGTCTAACTCATGGTTAAATGTCAAGATTAACTTCATAGAGTTCAAATAACACTAGTTTGATAATCATGATTCTAGTGTTCATCATGTTTCTACAAAACCCATTAAACACCTAGTTAGTGATCATGAGTTTTACTAATATGCACTCAAATCCCTTAGTTTATTAACTAGGGTTTATTTCAAATCATGCATACATCCTATTTTCACCCAAATAACCATCATTCAAGATCAATTTTCGAACTTCTAGGGTTCATCAAGAATCTGAGATGGAACAAAATACTGAAATTCGACATACCTTATGATCCCATAAGCTTGGTGATTGTTTTTATGTGTTCATGCATACGATTTGGCTCTGATTCACCCTTCAATTTGGTGAATTTCTTGAAGTTTAGGGTTGAGTTTTGAGAGCTCCTTGTGGCCCTGATGAAATCGCAGACACCACACACGTATGTGTGGTTTGTGTTTTAATTTTTTTTAATTAAACTTCATTACATTTGCCCATGTTTAGTCCCTCAATTTTACACAAGTTATTTAAAGGGTATTTTAACCATATTTGTTCTATTATGTCAAGACACTAGCTAACTAGGTTAATATTCCTAGTTACTTGGTGGGTCCCGGGAGTTATAACCCGTTTTATTTTAAGTTCCGTTAACTCGGGCTCTTATAAACTCAATTCCTTAAAACTTTGATTCGCTTGTATTTAATATTAGGATTTCTTATTTAAATCCAAATTTTACCGGGTTATTTTTACTACTAACAGTACTTCACCCGTCTTTTAGTATTAACGGAGTTTCACTACCAAACCCATTTTCGGGGTGTTACAAGTCTACCCCCCTTAAAGAGGTTTCGTCCTCGAAACCTTTCTTACATAGTTCATCGAGTTCTAAACTCAATGCATTTGACCTGAGTAATCTTTTAAGCATTACTCATACTTTAACCAATTGTTAGTATTACCAGAAAAATTATGGTAATATCTTTTTGGTTACAGAACATCTACGTACCTCATACGACATAATGTAACTTGAAATAACGTAATTCAGTTATTTCTACTAGTTTAGTTAACTTAGCGATATCCATCGCTTTTATATATTATCGAACTCTTTATGAATCCGTTATTTAATGGTCTTTAGTGAAATCTTTCTCTTTTAGCAACTATTTCTTTTGTTTTCAAATTCATTTATTCGGTTCAGTTACTCCGAATCATCCGCTTACGAGCAAACCAAATTTCTCGATTTGAATTGCTGACCTTCACCGGTCTCACTAACTAGACTTATTAGTCCAGTTACTTTTTACCGCTCGCTTGGTTATAATGCGATTCTACTTCACATTACATTTCTTAACCGTGATCGTGTCGCATCATGTTTAATTTATATATCTACCTTTCATTTTCGAAAAGATCACTTTTCGAATATATCGTCTTGCGCCTATCAGCGTCAAGACTTGAATCTTTCATGCTTACTATTCAATTTCCTATCAGAATTTATATTTGTAAAAATGCTATTTTCTTACTAAAACTGAATTTTAGTCTAACGTTTTTCTCTTTAACTTTGTCAATTACTCATATCAAGGAGATTGACAACCCATAATTTATTGTTTTCCGTTCTCGTTTTACGCGGGGAATCGTAACAAGTTCCCTCACCTTACACTATTGACCCGTAGGTTCCTTCACTTATCCTCGTAGGCTATTTTTCATCTCTTTAAGACGAGGCCCTTATGATCCCTTTGCTTCAATTCATGACCCGTGGGTCATTTTGGCCCCGTAGACCTTTACACTAATTAATATCCCATAGGTTATGATGATCCCGTAGATCATCTTTTATTCTAGTCTTTATTCAATTGTCTATTTATACATATATAGCTTTAAAGCATCCTTTGTTATGTTTGGAATCATTTAATTTTGCTTTTGAACTTTAGTTGACCTTGACCGTAGTCTAAGGTTTCATTTGTTTACTTTTGGACTATCTTTTCCGACTTTACGACTTCTAACGTCATTTACACGTCGGTTTGTCCTACGCTTACCGTTACCCGGTTCATACTTATACTCCTTTACAACCGATTACCCGGGTCCTTCTATCTTATTGTTTTTAGCTTTCCGGTTTCACCGGTTTGCGTTTTCCTATTATATTAAGCGTTATTCCTTAATTGACTCGTTTGACTCATTTTGGGTGAATTTTCATCACTTATGAATGTCAAACTTCATTCTTTATTTGACCCGTCCAACTATGAAATGCTTGAACGTAATTACCAAAATTTATGTTTGCGAAAATTCTTGTCATCTTTTAGTCATGACTCATATTCCGAGTCTTTTGACTTTCTATTTCGCGTTCCTGTTTCTCAGTCTACGCATGCGTTTAAATCCTTACCCACCAACCGGGTGTTTTACCAAAGTCGTTATTATTGCAACCCTTACGGTATGCATTATGACTTCGTTTCACTTTTATATTCCTACTTTGTTCTCAAATTTGGTGTTTTACAAAATCGGCCCGTTAAGAGTCATATTTGCATTCTCCGGGTTCGAGTGTAAGCACACCCCTCCCAATTGCTTACCTTAATCGTTTTACATTAATCTTTGTCCCTTCACTCGTGCTCATCATCCTAATGTAATACGCTTCCGTCACCCGGCTGTACGTTTACATTATTATCAAATATTTTGCTCATTTGATTCATTTGGGTACTTTTTAAGTTAGTCCCATTCTCCCCGCCCTTACTACATCGGATGTAAATGTGTCCGCTATAAGAAGTTCATGGTATCATATGCCACTACTTACTTGGCCAGAGTAAGCGATTAACACATGACACGCATGACCTTTTTATAGTTTTCACATCACGCCCTATGTAAGTAATGCCTCTATTTGTTTCTCTTGGAAACAATATCCCGAATACATTTTCTATTCGGGTTTTTCCAAGTTTTTAATCTACATATGCAACTTTCAATTTCTACATATTTGTTGCATATTACTATTTGTGCAATTATATTTAAATGTGCACATGGTAATGCTTGCCCTAACGGGCTTCTCTTGCCATTAGCCTTGTTCGCGACCGCTACGCGATTTAGGTCCTTGATGAGCATACACTTTGGACCGTTCCTCTGTCAAATCTGAGATTTGTTAAACTCTCGCTATCTTCATATGCAAGTGTCCTTCAACTAAAACATATACAACAGTTAGTAATTTCGACATTAAGGGATGCCTGTATTATAATACAAGGCTTTTCTACTATACGCATCAACGCGTGTAATTTCGTTAACTATATCTATTCTATATCGTTTTTATTGGTGTAACGTGTATTACACGATAACCATATGTGTTGTTCTCAACACTTTAATCGTACTAAACCATTGATATACATGTACTTACCGGATTTGCGATCAAGCCTCGAACCGAACACCAATCTTTATTAAGAGCATAAGGTTTAAGTCCAAGCATGGTTTTCCCCACCATACTTGAATCTCTTAAACCAGGGCTCTGATACCAACTTGTAACACCCTTGTTATTATTTTAAGCTTTTCGTATAGTTTACGGAAATAAACATGTAATTATGATTGCATGTACTTTGAAAAATACGGTTAATTTAAAACTTCTACAAATGAAGGTTTATATACATCGTAATAAATTTGAGTTCGTCGTTTAAAAGATAGGACGAAATGCCGTGCGGAAGCTTTTAACTTTATCGTGTTCGGTTCTTCTTCTCTCTCAAGCCTCCACCTAGCTCGTTAAGCGTCCGACTATTGCCAACATTTACAAGGTGGTTAGACTAGTCATTTAAAATCACGACGATTCCACCTTACTTATTCTCTATGTCGAAGCTACTATTCGACTTCAAGATTAGTTAACTTAGTTTATTAAAGTTAACTACTTTCAATCACATGATTTACAACATTAAGTTCAAATCAACATGATGATTAGAACTCTTCTTGTTTCATATTTCATTTAACTAGCCATATTATTCAAATACGCGTTTCGTTCTAAATTTCAATATTTGGCTTTCTCCTAGGAATTTTATCAAACACCTAGTGAGCATACTTTTATAAAATTAACAATCAAACTCCATGATTACATATCTTGCCAATTTCAACATCTTTTTACTAAATAATCGTCTAACTCATGGTTAAATGTCAAGATTAACTTCATAGAGTTCAAATAACACTAGTTTGATAATCATGATTCTAGTGTTCATCATGTTTCTACAAAACCCATTAAACACCTAGTTAGTGATCATGAGTTTTACTAACATGCACTCAAATCCCTTAGTTTATTAACTAGGGTTTATTTCAAAGTATGCATACATCCTATTTTCACCCAAATAACCATCATTCAAGATCAATTTTCGAACTTCTAGGGTTCATCAAGAATCTGAGATGGAACAAAATACTGAAATTCGACATACCTTATGATCCCATAAGCTTGGTGATTGTTTTTATGTGTTCATGCATACGATTTGGCTCTGATTCACCCTTCAATTTGGTGAATTTCTTGAAGTTTAGGGTTGAGTTTTGAGAGCTCCTTGTGGCTCTGATGAAATCGCAGACACCACACACGTATGTGTGGTTTGTATTTTAATTTTTTTTAATTAAACTTCATTACATTTGCCCATGTTTAGTCCCTCAATTTTACACAAGTTATTTAAAGGGTATTTTAACCATATTTGTTCTATTATGTCAAGACACTAGCTAACTAGGTTAATATTCCTAGTTACTTGGTGGGTCCCGGGAGTTATAACCCGTTTTATTTTAAGTTCCGTTAACTCGGGCTCTTATAAACTCAATTCCTTAAAACTTTGATTCGCTTGTATTTAATATTAGGATTTCTTATTTAAATCCAAATATTTACCGGGTTATTTTTACTACTAACGGGACTTCACCCGTCTTTTAGTATTAACGGAGTTTGACTACCAAACCCATTTTCGGGGTGTTACACATATGCAAAGTATTCTCTGCATATTTTTCTTCATCTTCTTTCTTGTTTCGAGGTACACCTTCGGGTTTTCGTCTTCTCTAGCAGTGCAACTGTTTTAGGCTGTTGTATCTTGGAAATAAACGAGTTCTTCTGGGAGACTCGAAATTTGTTTTAAGGGACCCGTATCTAACACGATCCTCAGCCAAGAATTTCTTTACGTTTTGTATCTAACACGATCCTCAGCCAAGATGTATGTGGAAGGACCAAAAGTGTCAACATGCCAAACTTGTGCCTCTGATTGACCTCACGCGATGTTCGTATTCTTTATTGAGTAAATTGTCAGACGCAAGAAGCCGTTTGTGCTTAAAAATCAAATTTACAAAGCACAGGGGTTAAATGTGTCAACATGTTAATTCTTACCTCTGAGTGACCTTTTAACGATCCCGAGGCTTTGTAATATTTTATTTTACTCTCACGAATGTCGGATAATGATTTCATGAATTCTCGATGCAATTAAAAGATTTAATTCGCAAATTCCAAGAAGAAGGGATTAAAAGTGTCAACGGTAGAAAATAGTGCCTTTCGAGTAATCCCGTAACTGATCGGAAGCTTAACGATGTTTATTTTATGACCCAAGACACTTAAAAGTTAACTATGGGGGTTAATAGTGCAATAAATGAAAGTTATTTGAACTTAATAAGGACTAGGGACTGAAACTGCAAATTTTGAAAGATGTTAACCGGAATAAGCAAGTGTCGCGGGCCGCGTAGGCCATCCACTAATATCTTCGCGGGCCGCGAGGGAGGTGCCAGCGACAGAATTCTGGACAGCTGCATGTTGCAGCTCTTACACCGCCATTGCATGGCTTCTGATCGATACCAAGGGCTTGTAAACGGTTTTTACTACCACATTAACACTTGAGATCATCTGGTAACTCCTAATAACAACTGGAATGATCCTAGGAGCTCTCAAATTTCTATATAAAGGAGCTTGTTTGCACAATTGTTATTGCACCTTCAAATTTTCATTCACAACTCTTTCTCTGGAGCATCCTGGACCTAAAGGAAGCTCTCTCCAGTTAAATTTTCGTGCTAAGGACCTTTGTAAGTGTTCTTAGCTTCTGTAGTTAAGTTTTCATTAGTATAAGGACCGAAAGTCAAAGATATCGTAATTATACTTTGACTTTTTGATTAATCATTAATGGTCCAGCCATGATTCGAATTGAAAATGGCTATGTGTTGGTAATTAAGTAGGTGATAATCCCTCAAAAGGACACCTCCTAATTATCACGTTTACTTAGTTAATTGTTGGGTCAAAGTAATTAAAATAAAAGTCAAACGGGTAAGTTTTTAAATAAAACTCATAATTGATAATGTAGAAGCTATAAAATCAGTTTTATCACTTTAATAACTTGGTAATTATTATAAGAACATGTTTAGACATGTTCAACCCGACAATTCTGAGTTTAGGCTCTGTTCGCAACCGAAAGTCGCAAAAGTTGACTTTTGCTTTGACTTTCAGTTCTGACCCGAATTAGCTTAGTATCTTTATGCCTTAAGGTTCCTTTGTGACCATATTTTATATTAGTATAACCCTCTAAGGTTATACTTCATGGTCCCTTAGTAATCTAAGTTATTTTGCATGTTTCCGTTATTTGCTTAAAATTTACTATTATGCCCTTATATTGTAAAAAACGAGATTTTGGATATATGAGAATACAAACAGCTTTATTACTGATACATAAGCATGTCAAATAAATTTGACATCAGTTACTGGTCTCAAACTAAAGTTATGCAAGATATCGTAAAATAAACTTTTTATTAATTAAACTACATATTTAGCATAAATCATGTTTAAACCCAATTTTTGGCACCAAACTCATTACCTACTGTTTTGGTATTATTTTTAGGGATTTTTGGAATTTTTGGTCAGATTATAAACTGACCATATTATTGAGTTCTTGTGTAATTCGATAAATGATGATAATACCCTTTTTGTTAATAAAATGAGATTAAGATATGATTAACATGCCCAACCTTTTCCTACTGATATTATATGTTAAATAAAATATTTTAAACATTAAAGGCTGATCAAAATCTCAGGTTTCATAAACATCTCAAATATCGTCAATTACCGACTTTTACGATAATTAGGTGCGTAGTATGGTTTAAAACCATATTTGACACCTAAGACTTGTTACCTAATGATTTTAAAAATAAATTTTAATACTTTAACAGTAAGTATAAGTCTTGAACTCAGACTTCCAATTTTGTCCTTAAAAACATATGTAAAATGACCAAAATGCCCCTACGGTGCATAGTTTGGCCATAAATGGTAAACCTCACATATGTATGATATCTTACTGATGTAGCATGTTAAAATAAATATTTTTACTGAATGTTTTAGACCAGAACCTCAGTTTACTATTAAACCTCTTTTATAAACTTTAAAATGACCAAAATACCCTTTCGGGACATAAATTGGTTTAAAAATCTTTTTAGGCATAATTGATGATATCCTACTGATATCATAACATATTTAAAGCATAGTAACTTATGGAACTTGTACATGACTCATCCGGTTGCTCGTTATGCATATACGCGTTCGGTACGGTTTAGGTAACTAATTTGCATAAATTAGCCGAAACGGGTCAAACCTTATCATTTTTACTTCAAAATCCAGAATGTATTTAGTTTACCCATTTTAAACAAGTCTTCATACTTGTTGGGTCTAAATCACATTCCAATCTGGTCACCGCTTAATCTAGCGTTTCGTGCCGTAAACCTTTCTTTAAACTAACCGGTCTAAGTTTACAACTTAAATAAGACCCGTTAGGAATCTAATAGGTTAATATAACCTTCGTTCAGATTAGGAGCCTGGTAAAAGCTACCTACACTTGTTTGAGTAGAATATACGACTGAATATACAAAATTTAAGCTCAGGTAAATACTTTTAACTTATTTTCCCTTATACGGGCTTGGGATACGTTAAATTATTACCGCTTGGTCGGGTATGTAATAATTAATCGATTAGTGGTTAATTCATTGACATAACTCGTTTCAATCTGTTTTGTTTGATATATAAACTTTTGGGGTTAATATGACTGTGTCCTGGATATCCTCGGCTCATTTAATTTGAAAATGGCCACGACTTAAGCACGGGGTGTAGGCATACACCTGACAGTTGCGTATGTAAAAAGATATAACCACTCGTGAGGATAACTCCTTGTGATTATATTAGTGGTGTGTCTATTAATCACGTCTCGGCTTCTATCTCGGGCCCTGAACGTACGACAAACATGTAAATCTGTATACAAGATTATTTTATATAATTATCCCAAGTTATAAAAAGTATTTGTGCCTTGTGCATTTAAATCAATTTTCATAAATGTTTTAAAAAGAGTCTGTTAATTGTATTTACCAGTGTAAACTGTCGTATTTTTCAAAAAGAATAAGTGGCAGGTACTACTCGAAATTGGCTGGAAGCTTCTGAGCATTAGTTAAAGAATCTTGCAAGTTCTTAAATGCTTAAAATCTGTTAAACAACGTTTTGTACTATATTTTAGATCCGCCTGTGGATCCTATCGTACAACCGTCTATATTACATTTTATTTGTACTTTACATTTCGGTCTGTAATAGTATTTTCCTCCAAAACTTCCGCTGTGCATTAAACTGTGAATGATTATCTATGATGATACTAACTACATCACGATACTCCCCGCCGGGCCCACCGGTAATACGTGAAAATATCGGGGTGTGACAGGTTGGTATCAAAGCCAACATTGAGTAAATTAAACACTAGCCTTTTGTGTTTAATCTCAATGACACAGTAACACATTCCTTGACTTCCGAGTCTAGGCAAACGACCTAGGATTAATCCTAATCTTATTTGGTTTATATTTTGTTTGTTTTTGTTTTGACAGGACTACAATCAATCATGCCGCCAAGAGTTAGAGGCAGATGTGGACGAGGTAAAACCCCGATGAGGGGTAGAAATGATCACGAAGTAGGGCCGTCTCACAGGCTCACACCCTCAGCATCCTTCGGCTCCAGCCCGCATGAAGACTGGAGGACCTACCTCGAACCCGCGAGACGCTCTGTCTCGCTTAGCTCGTCGCCGTCATATCATAACTCCTTTGGGCCGCACCAGGAAGACGAGCCCCATGATTCACACCACTCATACATACCTTTGCAGCGTTCGGGTTCTCACCGCTCCTTCCAGGATCCCACACCCTACTTCCAGAGCCGGTTCAACCCAATGAACCAAGTTGAAGAACCAGTGGGTCCTAACCCACTGGGGCCCGCAGACCACTTTCCTGAGTATCAGGACATGGATATGGATGAAGATCCAGATCCCGCTATGCCACCATCTGGGACGCCGACACATCCCATCGAGATTTCAAGCGGATATTCTTTTCATGGTTCGTGATGTGTGCAAAATGCAACATATAAATTACATCAATTGTGGCATAAAACTAACCCTTTTTTAGTACTAATGTTGGAAAAAGTGTGCTTTTGTCATCCTTTTGTATTTTCAGGATTAAATGAGCTGAAATTAAAAAAAGAAGCAAAAAGACAGCAAAATCTAACATAAATACAAGAAAAGGAACAAACGTGACATGCCCGACCCCACGACAGCATCTTCCCAAGCAAAACAAGAAGGCAGAAGACTGAACACGCCCCGTGCTCGGCCAGCACGGGGGGCGTGCCCAAGTGTCAGTAGAAAAGACAAAGTGGTAGAAGCTTCTATTGCCCACCACGGGGCCGTGCTCAGCGGGCACGGGGCCGTGGTCAACTATAAGATTCGCAGAATCTAGGCAAATCTTCATAGTACAAATATGCTTCTGCACACGGGGTCGTGCTCAGTGGACACGGGGGTGTGGTCAACTAATAAAGACAAGAGCAATTAATGAAGAAAGAGAAGGATGTGGACACGGGGCCGTGCCCACTGGACACGGGGCTGTGCCGAAGCTTCTGTTCAGCCTATAAATAGGAGTGCTTGGCTCAAGCTCAAACCATCCCTTGGCACACCACCTCTCTCACACTTCACCCACCACCCACCACCACCATAACACCATCATCCACCACCATCATCCATTGTCCATCATAGAGTGTGTGACTCGTCTCGGGATCCAAGATTGATCGTAAGAGTTCTTGACAATCAAGGCCATGTTTGCCTAAGTCTCTTACATCACTTGGTGAAGACAAGTGTCTAGTGTAATACTTTTTATTTTTAATCTTTTCGCAGTTTTTAATTGGTTATGTATTAATGACTTTAATAACTAGTTTCTTATGTTGAAGGTGATTCTTCCTTATCGTTTGTCCGTGGTGTCTTGGCATTATTTTACTGTCTATATAAAATAAAAGATTTTCACCATTCATATCTCCATGGTCTATATGGAGGTATGTTGGCTACCTGGTTGGGGGTTAAGGGAACGGTTTGGTAAGAGTCTTGCCGTTGTTCAGCGTTTAGAGATCCTGCAAGGGACCTGGGTCAAATTTAGTAGGACCTCCTTCAATACTTAACGATATTGGATGGCGGGGGTCCAAACTCTTTGATCCCCTCATAAGTTAACTACTATTAATACTATAACCTGGCTACTTAGGACTGTATCCTTGCTGACTCAGACTACTTAGTCGAGGGTAACGTCACCTTCAAAAGAGGGGCCTACCATAATTTGCATTAATAACTTAATTAATTATCTTTCAATAATCCGACCCTTTAGGATTGTATCCTTGCTGACTCAAACTACTGGGTTGAGGGTAACGTCACCTCCAAAAGAGGGGCCTACTACAATAACTAAGATAATCTCTTAAACAAGTGCAAAAGTGCGGAAATAATCAAAGATTACACTAAACACGAGTCGGAGCCAAGTGATTCATCTTGTCTATCTGTTTTTCTTTTATTTTATTTTTATTTTTTTAGCATTTTAGTTAATTTTTATTTTCTTAGTTTAAAACATTTTTCTAAACTTTTGATTTGATTAGACGTTGAGGATAAACCGGTACTAAAAGCTCTTGTGTCCTTGGACGACCTTGGTATCTTACCAACACTATACTACGCTCACGATGGGTGCACTTACCCATATGTGTGTTTAGTATTAGTAAATATCGTGTTTTATAAATCTAAAACTTGACTAAAAAGTGTAAAAGGGCTTAAAATATACTTAAACTTATATATACACTTCACACGCATCAAGTTTTTGGCCCCGTTGCCGGGGACACAAGGATTTTAAGAAAGTTAGGAATCAGCGGCCTAATCGTTTTTCTTATTTTTCATTTTTTTAGGATTTTTCTTAGTTTTTTTAGCTTCTGCAGAGCTCAGCACGGGCCGTGCCTGGTCGGACACGGGCCGTGTCTAGCCTTGTTACTGGCAGTTTTTATTTTCCGAGTTACAGAGAGCTGAACACGGGGCCGTGTCGGTGCAACACGGGGCCGTGCCCAACTCCCAGTAACAGGGATTCGGAAAACAATCACTGTAACTCCGACCACGGGCCGTGTTCACTGAACACGGGGCCGTGGTGAACCTTCTAACCAACGTTCTTTTCTGTTTTTGGTTCAGGACTGGGAACCCAGGCGCCACATTTGAACTTCCTACATAGTGCATGAGCTCCAGTTCTAGTAGAGACATAAAAGAACCTCTAGAAGAACCCGAACGCTTTCTCAGAAAAAGACTTAAAGCTAAAAACCAAGAGAAAGTTTCGGGGGACCCACTTCCGATGGCGGACCAACGTACCCTCATGGATTACCTACGACCCACTGTAGGTAATCTCGGCGCCGCTATCAATGCACCAAATGTCGAGGCCAATAACTTTGAACTTCGGCCACATTTGATACAAATGCTTCAAAACTCCGCAACCTTCCATGGGCTTGCGGACGAGGATCCCCATCTACATATTACTAATTTCTTAGAAATATGTGATACCTTTCGGATCAATGGAGCATCAAACGACGCCATTCGCCTTCGGATGTTTCCATTTTCACTAAAAGACCGAGCTAAGGCTTGGCTTAACACCCTCCCAGTTGGCTCGGTAAACACCTGGGATGAACTAGCCAAAAAGTTTCTATATAAGTATTTCCCTCCTGCTAAAACGGCTAAATTAATGACTGAAATTAATACATATTCACAAGAGGATGGGGAATCCTTATATGAGACTTAGGAAAGGTTCAAGGAGCTACTAAGAAAGTGTCCTCATCACGGTCTTGCGGTATGACAACAAGTATCCACTTTCTACAATGGGTTGTTGCCACACACAAGACAAACACTTGATTCTAGCTCCGGGGGACTTTTAGGTAATCGTCGCCCAAATGAAATATATAATCAAATTGAGGAAATTGCTCAAACCAATTTTCAATGGCACACTCCCCGAGGCAATAAATCTATTGCCCTGGGCGCCCATAAGGTTGATGAAAGCACTTCTTTACAAGCCCAAATCGAAGCCCTTTCTTCAAAAATCAAAAATCTAGAAATGACAAAAACGGTTTCGGTTATGGCTTGTGAAGGGTGTGGTGGGCTACATGAAAATTGGAGTTGTATGAAAGAATTAGATGAACAAACAAAAACGGTAAACTACATTGATAACAGACCTAGGCCGTCGGGTCCTCCAACGGGTACCTACAACCAAGGATGGCGTAACCACCCAAAACTTGGTTGGAGAGATCCCGGCAACAGTAGTAACCAACAAAACCAACGAACTAACTTTCAACAACCACAAAACTTTTCTCAACAACAAGGTGGACGAGAAAGGCTTGAAGATACTGTATCTCGCCTCATTTCCGAAACCGAAAAGAAAAACTCGGATCGATTTCAGCAATTGGAATCAAATTTTAGAAATCAACAAGCTAGCATTCAAAACATTGAAAAACAATTAAATCAAGTAGCTCAGAATTTCTCCGAGAGACCACAAGGCGCGTTACCTAGCAATATCGAAACCAACCCAAAAGCACAAGTACATCTCATCACATTGAGAAATCGAACCGTGGGTCCCGAGGAGACTCCATTACCGCCAGATGAAACAAGCCAATCCAGCCAAACCACGACTCCACCCGCACCCCAACCAGAAAAGGCTTCTTTACCAAATCAAGAGCCCACCAAGACTCCTCCAATTCCATACCCCGGTAGGTTAAATCGTCAAAAGACCGATGAGCAATTCGCAAAGTTCAAAAATTTATTAAAACAATTGCATGTTAATATTCCTTTTATTGAGGTCCTTACCCAAATGCCTAAATATGCAAAATTTATGAGGGACTTCCTCATTCATAAAAGGAAAATTGAATCATTGCAATTAGTTAACTTAGGCGAAGAATGCTCCGACTTAGTACTCAACAAACTCCCACAAAAGAAAATTGATCCCGGAAGCTTCACGATTCCTTGCTCGATTGGGGAATCCCCCGTTCGTAATGCATTAGCCGATCTTGGGGCTAGCATTAACCTCATGCCCACATCGATGTTCAAACGACTCGGCCTAGGAACAACGAGCCCTACAAAGATGAGCACACAACTCGCCGACAGATCCGTCAAATTTCCACAAGGTGTCGCTGAAAATCTATTGGTCAAGGTTGGCAACTTCGTTTTCCCAACCGACTTTGTCATCCTAGACATGGAAGAAGACGCCGATGTCCCTCTCATTCTCGGAATGCCATTTCTAGCCACCGCCCAAGCAGTGATGGATATGAATAACGGAACACTAACATTGAAGTTTGGGGACGAGGAAGTGAAGTTTGGAGTGGGAAAGAGAGTAGAAGACGAAGACCCGGTCGACTACATGAATGTCATAGACTCAAGCTTGGATGACGCTCTCCGACGGTGTAACATGGGATGCGAAACATCCCACTTGAGTGACATATGACCAGGCTTTGGGTCTAGCCAAGGACCCTTATAAACGTGGCGCACCACGGAGGCATTCCGCGGAACTATCCTTAGTTTAATATAGATTAGTTTTTATGTTTTCTAGTTAATTTTCAGGAATAAAACACACTTGAGATGGCAAAGGAAACGAGGGAAGCTTGAACCAGCACCCCATGCAGGAAAACAGGGCCATCCGACGATTTTCTTCATTTACAGTAAGCTCGGCACGGGTCGTGTCCGCCCAACACGGCCCCGTGCTGCACAGTCTACAGAAAAGACCCAGTTCAGGTAACTGGACATGGGTCGTGTTCACCCAACACGCCCCCGTGTCCAGGCTTCTGTTTCTTTTGTTTAATTTTTGTTACTGGCACTTGAACACGGGGCCGTGCCCGGACAACACGGGGCCGTGTTCAGCGCCCAGTAACACAAAATTTTTGTTTAAATCATGCCTTTTACACATTCAATCAACCTAAAACTTATTTTTGGGACACATTGAGGACAATGTGTAATTTAAGTGTGGGGGGATGCTAAAACCTTGAATCTTGCAAGTCCTAAATACAAGCCTTACACAAAACTCTATTGGAACCGCTAATCACCCCAAATTTTTTTCAAAAATTTTCATTTTACTTGTCTAGGTTTAACTTGGGAATTTCAAAGTTCTAAAAAATGTTATATTTTTACAAATTTACAACCGATAGCGTCGCGATAAAAAGAACCAACATAAGAAAATTATGAAAAGGCATAATAAGCTTAGTTAAAATTTAATTATATATACTTGATCACATAAAAACCCATTCACACAAAAGTGAGTTTTGAGCCTTTATTGAGCATACAAATATATATCTTTAAATTAAATGCTCATTTTTCGTTTCTTGTGTGAATAGCCGCTTGGTTCTTACGACTCTAGAACTTGCCATGACGATACATTCCCGGTCCTTACCAACTTAAACCCGAATAAGTAAATGATGGAGGCATTAGGACTAACCCTTTTTATCTCTACACCATTATTTTTCTTTTCTTTTTTTACCACCTACCCAAAATCCCCCTAGTTAGCCCCTTTGAGCCTAAACCTTTTCATTTCATAACCCAAACCAAACACCCTTTCACCCACCAAAACCTTTTTCATTTTTAACCCTTTATTTTAGTAACTAGCTCGGTTTTTCGTATGACTTTTCAAAAAAAAAAAAAAACATATATATATTTAGTGTTGTTGATGAAGCAAAAGAAAAACAAACAAGTTCATCAAAAACAACTTTGTTTGAATAATAGCTTCATCAAAATAAAAAGTTGAAAAATAGAAAGTCTTACGAAAACCGATGCTTTTTACGCTTTTTCGCCCTTTCTACTAACCACTAACCCAACCACCTACCTTTATCCCAAGCCTAACCCTTCACCCAAAAAGTCCTCTTGATATTTACAAAGGTATATAGTTAAAAAGGAGGAGGATTGATTGCTAGGCAAGCCTATGGTAGAAGTAAGTTCCATGCCGCTCTCGAGTGATCCACTAAAATACATTTTCTGCCGAGTGTTGAGTGATCCCCCGTGAGGAATGTGAACTTGTATATAAAGAGAATTTTAAAAAGGCATGTTATGCCCTAATAAGTAGTTTATCTTATGAAAAGTTTTAAATAAATCATGACGAATAGGATTGTAAATAAATAAAAATAAAACTTAATAAAGAATCTTGGAAATCCCGACACTCTATGACAAGCCTAAAAACTTTCTCTTCTACCCATTCCATTTGGGAGTGTAAAGCCACATTATAAAGAGTTTTGCTTGAGGACAAGCAAAGATTCAAGTGTGGGGGTATTTGATGTGTGCAAAATGCAACATATAAATTACATCAATTGTGGCATAAAACTAACCCTTTTTTAGTACTAATGTTGGAAAAAGTGTGCTTTTGTCTTCCTTTTGTATTTTCAGGATTAAATGAGCTCAAATTAACAAAAGAAGCAAAAAGACAGCAAAATCTAACATAAATACAAGAAAAGGAACAAACGTGACATACCCGACCCCACGACAGCATCTTCCCAAGCAAAACAAGAAGACAGAAGACTGAACACGCCCCGTGCTCGGCCAGCACGGGGGCGTGCCCAAGTGTCAGCAGAAAAAACAAAGTGGTAGAAGCTTCTATTACCTACCACGGGGCCGTGCTCAGCGGGCACGGGGCCGTGGTCAACTATAAGATTCGCAGAATCTAGACAAATCTTCATAGTATAGATATGCTTCTGCACACGGGGTCGTGCTCAGCGGACACGGGGGCGTGGTCAACTAATAAAGACAAGAGCAATTAATGAAGAAAGAGAAGGATGTGGACACGGGGCCGTGCCCACTGGACACGGGGCCGTGCTGAAGCTTCTGTTTAGCCTATAAATAGGAGTGCTTGGCTCAAGCTCAAACCATCCCTTCGCACACCACCTCTCTCACACTTCACCCACCACCCACCACCACCATAACACCATCATCCACCACCATCATCCATTGTCCATCATAGAGTGTGTGAGTCGTCTCGGGATTCAAGATTGATCGTAAGAGTTCTTGACAATCAAGGCCATGTTTTCCTAAGTCTCTTACATCACTTGGTGAAGACAAGTGTCTAGTGTAATACTTTTTATTTTTAATCTTTTCGCACTTTTTAATTGGTTATGTATTAATGACTTTAATAACTAGTTTCTTATGTTGAAGGTGATTCTTCCTTATCGTTTGTCCGTGGTGTCTTGGCATTATTTTACTGTCTATATAAAATAAAAGATTTTCACTATTCATATCTCCACGGTCTATATGGAGGTATGTTGGCTACCTGGTCGGCGGTTAAGGGAACGGTTTGGTAAGAGTCTTGCCGTTGTTCAGCGTTTAGAGATCCTGCAAGGGACCTGGGTCAAATTTAGTAGGACCTCCTTCAATACTTAACGGTATTGGATGGCGGGGGTCCAAACTCTTTGATCCCCTCATAAGTTAACTACTATTAATACTATAACTCGGCTACTTAGGACTGTATCCTTGCTGACTCAGACTACTTAGTCGAGGGTAACGTCACCTTCAAAAGAGGGGCCTACCATAATTTGCATTAATAACTTAATTAATTATCTTTCAATAATCCGACCCTTTAGGATTGTATCCTTGCTGACTCAAACTACTGGGTTGAGGGTAACGTCACCTCCAAAAGAGGGGCCTACTACAATAACTAAGATAATCTCTTAAATAAGTGCAAAAGTGCGGAAATAATCAAAGGTTACACTAAACACGAGTCGGAGACAAGTGATTCATCTTGTCTATCTGTTTTTCTTTTATTTTATTTTTATTTTTCAGCATTTTAGTTAATTTTTATTTTCTTAGTTTAAAACATTTTTCTAAACTTTTGATTTGATTAGACTTTGAGGATAAACCGGTACTAAAAGCTCTTGTGTCCTTGGACGACCTCGGTATCTTACCAACACTATACTATGCTCACGATGGTTGCACTTGCCCATATGTGTGTTTAGTGTTAGTAAATATCGTGTTTTATAAATTTAAAACTTGACTAAAAAAGTGTAAAAGGGCTTAAAATATACTTAAACTTATATATACACTTCACACGCTTCAGTTCGCCATACAGAGGCCCTGATATATGGGCCGAAAGGTGGAGCACATATAAGTGGGAGTTTACTCCCCCACACCACTACTCACCACCTCACCAACAGGTTCCCTCAGAGGACCCGCACTTTCAGGCGGTCACGCCACCGCCAGCGCCAGCGCAAGAGCATCCACCGCCTCCTGAACCATTGAGGCGAAGAAGAAGTGCACGGATGTCCGTGCGTGGGGGTTTTCATTTCAGCACCCCCCAACACTCCGGCAACTACCCGCCGCTGTATGAAGACCCACAAATGGGTGGGCCTTCAGATGCCGTTTCTGAGGTCGACTTTACACCTCTCGCTCCTGCACCACCACCACCACCCATGGGTTATGAAAACCCGATCCCTGAATACCCAAATGCAACTTGGTACAACCCGTATGAGCAACAAGCTTACTCGGGTTATCAGTACCATGCACCTGCTGTCGACCCATACTTAGAGGCAACTAACTTTAATGATCTTTACTCCTCTCCTTTTCCACCAGCATACCAAACTGGGTACTCTACATATGGGTATCAATACCCGCCACCTCCACCACCTCAGCAGCAACAGCCACCGCCACCTCCACTCCAGCAACCTCAGCAACAAGAAATCCTCCAGAGGCTGCATGAGGTGGAACAAAGGGTAGAAGAAGAGCATAAATGTCGCCGCGGTCTTCTTAAGGGTTTGGCAAACCTCATTAAGGGGAAAAAGAAGAAAGACCGTTGAAGACTCTTAATTAATTATATTTTTGTAATTTTATTTCAATTAAGTCCCTGCGTGGACATTTAATTTAAGTATTTAGTCCCAGCGTGGACTTATTTCTTTATTTCGTCCCTGCGTGGACAATTTTGTTTGTTTAAAGACCCGTTTAGGGCAACTATTGTAATTCTTAGGACTTATTATGAGAAGTTTCATTTTTGCAATTACATTTGGCATTAAACATATACATATACTTTATATCACAAATCAAATATCATTTCAATTTATAATTGATCTGCCATTGTATCACAAAAAAATAAAATCTTAAAGGTATAACCTATCCTATATGTCATTTTAGACATGGCCATGATGGTAAATCCTTTTTAAGATAATAAATCCTTGTTAACATCTAAGAACATGTTAACACTCTTGACGAATGTGATTCGAGAAAATCACACTAGTCATCCTTATTTTGGATTCTTCCAATTCCTTATTTAGCCCAATGATCTAGAACATCATGGCTTATATCATCAATGCGATGAACACATTATAAACATCCATTAGTGATGAAGTGCCTGCAGACTATATTTATTGTCCAATAAGACAAATGACAGTTGTAGTCTACGACTCCCTGTCAAGAAAGGTGAAGAACTAAGTTCAAACCTTAATGCCTCGATCCTATAAGGTCATGCCTTATAAATTCAAAACTGTCCTTGTGACAAGGCTTTTTTGTGCCACCGTAATATCCTTAATGTTTTATAACTGGGTATAATTATAATGAAAACTTTAAATAAATTGACTAATAAATTAACCAATATGGTCTATACTTACCATGGTTAATGAGTCATCAAAAATGATGATTCCATAATAGACTTCTGAATGAATGGTTGACATTTGTTTTATAGCAATCAAGCTTCTTCATGGCTGAATCAGAAGAAGTTAATAGTCATCCAAGGGAGAGAAATGATAACACCAGAATGAACATAACAGGTGTAGATCTACAAGCATTGATAGACAATGCTGTCACTAAAGTCATTGGCAGAATGTTCAAAGAACCAAGTGATAATCGCACCAAGACACAGTCATTGGCTCATTCAAAGCCCTCTTCCAAAACACATGAATCAAAGAATGACGACTCTCAGCACTCGTCGAATCAGAAAAGTCAGCCATCTAAGAAAATAGTGCTCGATCAGGAACCGTGTGTCAAGACTTGTTCTTATAAATATTTCGTCTCCTGTAAACCAAGGGATTTTACAGGAGAAAAATGTGCCATTGACTGTATGACATGGCTTGATGAAATGGATATCGTCGTAGATATCAGTGGTTGTGCAGAGCGGGATATTGTGAAGTTCGTATCGCAGTCATTTAAAGGAGAGGCATTGGCTTGGTGGAAGTCGTTGGTCCAAGCTACGGGGAAGATTCTACTCTATAACTTGTCATGGGATGAATTTGTAGCACTGATTAAGGAAAATTTCTGTCCTCAGCATGAGGTGGAAAAGATTGAAACCGACTTTTTGACTCTGGTCATGAAGAATTTGGATTGCCAAGCAAATGTCACAAGTTTCAACACCATGTCCCGACTTGTCCCCTACTTGGTTACACCAAAACCTAAGCGCATAGCGCGTTTCATTGGAGGCCTGGCCCTGGAAATTAAAGGAAATGTCAAGGCTTCCAGGCCTACCACTTATAGGTCCGTGGTGGATTTGTCCTTATCCCTCACGCTCGATGCAATTAGGAATAAGTCTGTTAAGACTTCTGAAGAGGGAAAGAGAAAGAGGGAAGATGAGAGCTCACATCGCTCTGACAAGAAAAAGAAAGGTAATTCTGAGCATAAGAAGAATTTTGGGTTTAAGAAGAACTCCCACCAGTCAGGTGAGAAACCTCTGTGCAAGACTTGCAAGAAACACCACTTTGGAAAATACAGACTCGACTCGCAACCTAAACCTTGCGGGATCAGCAAGTCTAAGGATCATAAAATTTTGGAGTGTAAGAATATGAAGAATGCAACCTGTTATGGTTGCAATGAGAAGGGACACATAAGGACCAACTTCCTGAAAAACCCAAAGAAGCCTGAAGAGGGCAAGAAATCCAATGCTCGAGTTTTCCGGATGAATGCCAAGGAGGCAGTGTAGAACGATAATGTTATAACAGGTACTTTCCTCATAAATGATGTATATGCTAGAGTTTTATTTGATTCTGGCGCAGATAAGTCCTTTATAGACAATAAATTTTATAAGCTGTTAAATCTGCCTGTTAAAACTCTAGACATAAAATATGAGGTAGAATTGGCCGATGGTACCTTAGAAACTGCTTCAATGATTTTAGATGGATGTTTCATATCCATTAGGAATCACTCGTTTCCGTTGTCTTTATTTTACTGATGAAATTCGCAGGATTCGATATAGTTATAGGCATGTATTGGTTATCTCTTAACCAAGCTCAAATTGCTTGTGATAAAAAGCAAGTTGTTATCAAGACTCCTTATGGTGAATCACTTACTATTCGAGGAGATATGCAGTATGGATTGCCTGAACAAGTGTCTATGCTTAAGGCATCAAAGTGCTTAAAGAAAGGTTGTGTCATTTACATGGCACAGGTGACAGTGGATGCGCCAAGGCCCAATGTTGGAGATATCCTGATTATTTCAGAATACACAGACGTTTTTCCTGATGAACTACCTTGGTTACCTCCTGACCGACAAGTGGAATTCAGGATTGATATTATACCAGGAGCAGCACCAGTCGCGCGAGCTCCTTATCGGTTGGCATCGACTGAAATGAAAGAATTAAGGACCCAGTTTGATGATTTATTAGAGAAGGGTTTTATTCAACCAAGCTCGTCTCCTTGGGGAGCGCCAATTCTATTTGTGAAGAAGAAGGATGGCTCAATGCGTCTATGCATTGATTATCGTGAGCTGAACAAAGTTACAATCAAGAACCGATATCCATTACCCAGGATCGACGATCTATTCGATCAACTACAAGGGGCAAGTTTCTTTTCAAAGATCGATTTAAGGTCAGGGTATCATCAGTTGAAAGTCAGAACCGAAGATGTACACAAGACCGTGTTTAGAACAAGATATGGCCATTACGAGTTCTTAGTGTTACCTTTCGGGCTCACTAATGCACCTGCAGCATTCATGGATCTAATGAATCGTGTCTGCAAGCCTTATCTAGACAAGTTTGTCATTGTCTTCATTGATGACATACTTATTTATTCAAAGAGTCAAGCCGATCATGAAAAACATCTCCGATGTATCCTTAAACTTCTGCAACACGAGAAGCTCTACGCAAAGTTCTCTAAATGTGAATTCTGGCTTCGAGAAGTCCAATTTCTTGGACATGTGGTAAGTGAGCGTGGTATCCAGGTAGATCCCGCTAAGATAGAAGCGATCATGAATTGGCAAGTACCTAAGACGCCCACGGAAATTCGCAGCTTCTTAGGTTTGGCAGGTTACTACAGGCGTTTTATCAAAAATTTCTCAAGAATTGCTGCACCTTTAACTTCGTTAACTCGCAAGAATGTAAAGTTTGATTGGGGTCCCAAACAACAAGAATCTTTTGAGATTCTTAAGCAGAAATTAAGCAATGCTCCTGTGTTGACATTGCCGAAAGGGATAGAAGAGTTTGTTATTTATTGTGACGCATCGCACACTGGTATGGGCTGTGTGCTTATGCAGAAAGGTAAGGTGATTACCTATGCTTCGCGACAACTAAAAGTGCACGAAAAGAACTACACCACCCATGATTTGGAGTTGGGTGCCGTTGTATTTGCACTCAAGCTTTGGAGGCATTACCTATATGGGACCAAGTGTGTGATTTATGCAGATCATAAAAGCCTTTAAGACTTGTTTAACCAGAAAGATCTCAATATGAGGCCGCGTCGTTGGATGGAAATATTGAACGATTATGATTGTGAGATTCGCTATCACCCTGGCAAAGCGAATGTTGTCGCTGACGCTCTAAGCAGGAAAGAAAGGGTCAAACCCATTAGGATCAATGCTAAAAGCATTGAACTAAAGAATAGTTTAAACAAAAAGTTGTTGTCAGCTCAGAAAGAAGCCGTTTTGGAAGAAAACTTTCCAGCAGAAAGATTAGGTGCAACTGTTAATCAGTTGTCACCAGGGAATGATGGAATCCTTAGATTGAATGGTCGAATCTGGGTTCCAATTCGAGGAGAACTTAGAGATGAAATCCTCCAAGAAGCTCATAATTCTAAATATTCGGTACATCCGGGCAGTGATAAAATGTACCAAGATCTGAAGGCAAATTACTGGTGGATGGGTTTGAAGAAATCCATAGCCACTTATGTGGCTAAATGCCTGACGTGCGCACAGGTTAAAGCCGAGCATCAAAAGCCGTCAGGTTTACTGCAACAGCCTGAGCTTCCCACTTGGAAATGGGAAATGGTAACTATGGATTTCGTCACCAAGTTGCCAAAGACGAAACATGGAAATGGTACAATATGGGTTATAGTCGACAGACTGATGAAGTCAGCCCATTTTATACCCATCAAGGAGACGCATAGCTCCGATAAACTAGCCCAACTACACGTGGACGAGATTGTATCTCTCCACGGAGTGCCACTATCAATTATATCTGATAGAGATACTAGATACACATCTCATTTTTGGAAGACCTTTCAGCAATCTCTAGGCACTCGTTTGAATTTCAGTACTGCTTATCATCCTCAGACGGATGGACAAAGTGAGCGTACAATTCAAACCCTGGAAGACATGCTCCGGGCTTGTGTTATTGACTTAGGTGGAAGTTGGGATGACCATCTTCCTTTGATTGAATTTTCATACAACAACAATTATCATTCGAGCATCCAAGCAGCGCCTTTTGAGGCCTTATACAGATGGAAGTGCAGAACGCCAGTTTGTTGGGCGGAAGTTAGAGAAACCCAACTATCAGGACCTAAGATTGTACTCGAGATGATGGATAAGATTGTTCAGATCCGTGATCGTCTCAAAGTCGCCACGGATAGACAGAAAAGCTACGCAGATAAGAGGCGTAAACCTTTGAAATTCGAGGTAGGTGATAAAGTATTACTCAAGGTGTCACCCTGGAAAGGAGTGATGAGATTTGTTAAAAAGGGCGAGCTAAGCCCAAGATATATCATACCATTCGAAATCATCGAATGTGTCAGAACTGTAGCCTAGAGGCTAAATCTACCTGAAGAGCTTAGTGGAATTCACAATGTGTTCCACATCTGCAATTTAAAGAAATGTCTAGCCGATGAATCACTAGCAATGTCTCATAAGGACATGCAGATTGACGAAAGCTTGAAGTTTGTTGAAAAGCCTTTGTCGATCGAGGATCGACAGGTTAAGAAGCTTCTAAGAAAAAATGTGCCACCAATCGTAAAAGTGAAATGTGATGCCCGTAGAGGCCCAGAATATACGTGGGAAGTCGAATCCACGATGCGACAGAAATACCCTCATTTGTTTCAGTAAATCTCAAGGTCGAGATTTCTTTTAAGGGGGTGAGGATGTAACACTTCACAAAATCATGTCCAATATAATGGTGACACGTGTCATAAACACTAATCAAGTAAAAAGTTAACTTTGAGGGACTAAAGTTGACAAACGATGAAAAGATGTATGTGGAAGGACCAAAAGTGTCAACATGCCAAACTTGTGCCTTTGATTGACCTCACGCGATGTTCGTATTCTCTATTGAGTAAATTTTCGGACGCAAGAAGCTGTTTGTGCTTAAAAATCAAATTTACAAAGCACATGGGTTAAATGTGTCAACATGTTAATTCTTACCTCTGAATGACCTTTTAACGATCCCGAGGATTTGTAATATTTTATTATACTCTCATAAATGTCGGATAATGATTTCATGAATTCTCGATGCAATTAAAAGATTTAATTTACAAATTCCAAGAAGAAGGGATTAAAAGAGTCAACGATAGAAAATAGTGCCTTTCGAGTAATCTCGTCACTGATCGGAAGCTTAACGATGTTTATTTTATGACCCAAGACACTTAAAAGTTAACTATGGGGGTTAATAGTGCAATAAATCAAAGTTATTTGAACTTAATAAGGACTAGGGACTGAAAGTGCAAATTTTGAAAGATGTTAACCGGAATAAGCAAGTGTCGCGGGCCGCGTAGGCCATCCCCAAATATCTTCGCGGGTCGCGAGGGAAGTGCCAGTGACAGAATTCTGGACAGCTGCATGTTGCAGCTTTTACACCACCATTGCATGGCTTCTGAACGATACCAAGGGCATGTAAACGGTCTTTACTGCCACATTAACACTTGGGATCATCTGGTAACTCCTTATAACAGCTGGAATGATCCTAGGAGCTCTCAAATTTCTATATAAAGGAGCTTGTTTGCACAATTGTTCTTGCACCTTCAAATTTTCATTAACAACTCTTTCTCTGGAGCATCCTGGACCTAAAGGAAGCTCTCTCCAAATACATTTTTTCATGCTAAGGACCTTTGTAAGTGATTTTAGCTTCTGTAGTTAAGTTTTCATTAGTATAAGGACCGAAAGTCAAAGATATCGTAATTATACTTTGATTTTTGATTAATCATTAACGGTCCAGCCATGATTCGAATTGAAAATGGCTATGTGTTGGTAATTAAGTAGGTGATAATCCCTCAAAAGAACACCTCCTAATTATCACGTTTACTTAGTTAATTGTCGGGTCAAAGTAATTAAAATAAAAGTCAAACGGGTCAGTTTTTAAATAAAATTCATAACTGATAATGTAGAAGCTATAAAATAAGTTTTATCACTTTAATAACTTGGTAATTATTATAGGAACATGTTTAGATATGTTCAACCCGAAAATTCTGAGTTTAGGCTCGTTCGCAACCGAAAGTCACAAAAGTTGACTTTTGCTTTGACTTTCAGTTTTGATCCGAATTAGCTTCCCGAATTAGCTTAGTATATTTATGCCTTAAGGTTCCTTTGTGACCATATTTTATGTTAGTATAACCCTCTAAGGTTATACTTCATGGTCCCTTAGTAATCTGAGTTCTTTTGCATGTTTCCGTTATTTGCTTAAAATTGACTATTATGCCATTATATTGGAAAAAACGAGATTTTGGATATATGAGAATACAAATAGTTTTATTACTGATACATAAGCATGTCAAATAAATTTGACATCAGTTTCTGGTCTTAAACTAAAGTTATGCAAGATATCGTAAAATGAAACTTTTTATTAATTAAACTACATTTTTAGCATAAATCATGTTTAAACCCAATTTTTGGCACCAAACTCATTACCTACTGTTTTGGTATTATTTTTAGGGATTTTTGGAATTTTTGGTCAGATTATAAACTGACCATATTATTGAGTTCTTGTATAATTCGATAAATGACGATAATACCCTTTTTGTTAATAAAATGATATTAATATATGATTAACATGCCCAACCTTTTCCTACTGATATTATATCTTAAATAAAATATTTTAAACATTAAAGGCGGATCAAAATCTCAGGATTTCATAAACATCTCAAATATCGTCAATTACCGACTTTTACGATAATTAGGTGCATAGTATGGTTTAAAACCATATTTGACACCTAAGACTTGTTACCTAATGATTTTAAAAATAAATTTTAATACTTTAACAGTAAGTATAAGTCTTGAACTCAGACTTCCAATTTTGTCCTTAAAAACATATGTGAATGACCAAAATGCCCCTACGGTGCATAGTATGGCCATAAATGGTAAACCTCACATATGTATGATATCTTACTGATGTAGCATGATAAAACAAATATTTTTACTGAATGTTTTAGACCAGAACCTCAGTTTACTATTAAACCTATTTTATAAACTTTAAAATGACCAAAATACGCTTTCGGGACTTAAATTGGTTTAAAAATCTTTTTCGGCATAATTAATGATATCCTACTGATATCATAACATATTTAAAGCATAATAACTTATGGAACTTGTACATGACTCATCCGGTTGCCTGTTATGCATATACGCGTTCGGTACGGTTTAGGTAACTAGTTTGCATAAATTAGCCGAAACGGGTCAAACCTTATCATTTTTACTTCAAAATCCAGAATGTATTTAGTTTACCCATTTTAAACAAGTCTTCATACTTGTTGGGTCTAAATCACATTCCAATCCGGTCACTGCTTAATCTAGCGTTTCGTGCCGCAAACATTTCTTTAAACTAACAGGTCTAAGTTTACAAATTAAATAAGACCCGTTAGGAATCTAATAGGTTAATATAACCTTCGTTCAGATTAGGAGCCTGGTAAAAGCTACCTACACTTGTTTGAGTAGAATATACAGCTGAATATACAAAATTTAAGCTCAGGTAAATATTTTTAACTTATTTTCCCTTATACGGGCTTGGGATACGGCAAATTATTATCGCTTGGTCGGGTATGGAATAATTAATCGATTAGTGGTTAATTCATTGACATAACTTGTTTCAATCTGTTTTGTTTGATATATAAACTTTTGGGGGTTAATATGACCGTGTCCTGGATATCCTCGGCTCATTTCATTTGAAAATGGCCACGACTTAAGCACGGCTTGTAGGCATACACCTGACAGTTGCGTATGTAAAAAGATATAACCACTCGTGAGGATAACTCCTTGTGATTATATTAGTGGTGTGTCTATTAATCACGTCTCGGCTTCTATCCCAGGCCCTGAACGTACGACAAACATGTAAATCCGTATACAAGATTATTTTATATAATTATCCCAAGTTATAAAAAGTATTTGTGCCTTGTGCATTTAAATTAATTTTCATAAATGTTTTCAAAAGAGTCTGTTAATTGTATTTACCAGTGTAAACTGACGTATTTTTCAAAAAGAATAAGTGGCAGGTACTACTCGAAATTGGCTGGAAGCTTTTGAGCATTGGTTAAAGAATCTTGCAAGTTCTTAAATGCTTAAAATCTGTTGAACAACGTTTTGTATTATATTTTAGATCCGCCTGTGGATCCTATCAAACAACCGTCTGTATTACATTTTATTTGTACTTTACATTTCGGTTTGTAATAGTATTTTCCTCCAAAACTTCCGTTGTGCATTAAACTGTGAATGATTGTCTATGATGATACCAACTACGTCACGATACTCCCCGCCGGGCCCACCGGTAATTCGTGGAAATATCAGGGTGTGACAGGTATATAATAAAATTGCTTTTTAAATATAAATGTTTGTATCAATCTCTCCTTTTTAAGTTATAAAATTACATAAAATACACACCCAAATAAATTTATGACATAAAATATATTGTAAAAAAATAAAATATAGTATAAATGGGTCAAACGGGTCAACCCGTCAACCCGACCAGGTTGACCTGAACCTGACCCGTTTAGCTAAACGGGTTCGCAGGTTCAACCTGAAACTGACCCGAACCCGTTTAGACTAATCCTAAACCGCGAATTTCGTGTCAGGTTCGTGTCTTATTTTCTGGTCGTGTCAAAAATTCACACCCCTATACCAAGAATGCTCTCACAATTTCTAATAAATTTATTGAACACAAGATGGCTTAATATATAGCCAGACGATTACATAGAAAACGGAAATAGCAACAGACTCACAGCTAACATAAACCAATAACTGGAAAACTTTGATCCACTAACGTTTAACCTACTAATTCAATAATGCATGTGTTGGACTTTGTCAAGTCCAGTAGCATAGACTACTCGGGCTCAAAGCCCATAACTTAGACTCTTGGACTCTTGGACTTCACAGCCCATTATTCAACAGACCCAAAACGTAAATGACCCATTTCAGGGTCAAATTGGTAATTCTGCTGTAACTTGAAAGTTATATAAAATAGAGGAGGGGAGGGAAACTAAACCAACATACAATCAACAACAACAAGTGTTTCTTTGTTTCTCTAGAAATCAAGAACCTGTTTAGGGTTTCACCATTTACATATCAAGAAGATGTGGTCAAGATTAAAGGAATTGTTGAAGGTGAAGGTGGAGCCGAAACCAAAACCTGTGGGTGTGGTGGATGTAGTTGCTACTGGGGCTGTTGTTGTTGAGAAAGAATCTGGGGTTTATGGGGGGAAAGATTCTGTTGTTGCTGCTGATAGTGATTGTGATGAAAACCAATCGAAGTTGGTAACTGAAAATGAAAAGTCTGTAAATGTCTTTGAGAAAGATAAGAAAATGTTTGTAAATGATGAAAACCAAACAAATTCTGTAAATGAAAACGCTGAGAAAGATAAGAAAATGTCCCTTTCAGTTATAGAATTGCAAGATGGTACTAAAAAGTATCTGTACAGTGGGTATGATGTTGACGCGTTAAAAATGGTACTACCGTTGATTCACAGCCTAAAAGATTCAGAGAAAGTTAAAGCAAAGGCCGAAGTAGAGGTTGGCGGTTTGAAGAAGTCCATTGCTAGTGAAATGTGTAAAGCCGTTTGCCAAGAATTGGGGAAAGAGGCCGTGAAGAAAGGTTTTCCGCTGGCGAAAGAGTATGCGATTTCTACTGTGGCGTGGATCCACGAGAACGGTAGTGCGAAGATTATACGGTTGTTTGGAGACGGAGAGGATAACTGATAAATAAGAGGATAACTGATAAATATAGTCTTGGGGTACATTAGTTAATCGTTCTTACCATATACTTTGTGTGTAGATTTTTGTGGTTGTAGTATGTTGTTTGAACTTTGAATTGTGGTGGATAGTGTTTGAACAATTGTTGGATAGTGTTTGATTTGGATTAAGAGTGACTATGTCTTGCTTTCGAGAACTCCAACATATAGCAGCTTCACTAAGTATACATACATATCCAGAAGTGTACGTTCTATCCTCTATATCTCTGGCATAATCACTATCTGTGAACGCCTTTAACTTTGGATCTGCAGCCTTCTTGTACATTAATCCATACCTACAAGTGCCTTTGACATATCTGAGTATTCTCTTTGCCAGTTACATGTGGTCATCTCTTGCATGTGACATAAATCAGGCTAGCAAACAAACTACAGACATCAGATCTGGTCTAGTTAAGCTTCCAACCATACGCTTGAAGTCAGTCTCATCAGTCATCTTACCAGTCCCTTTACATGTCTATCAAGATGCGGTCAAAATTAAAAGAATTGATGAAGGTGAAGGTGGAGCTGAAACCTGTGGGTGTGGTGGATATAGAAGCAGTGAGAGTTGTGTCTGTAATGGTGGTGAATGAAACCCCCCCCCCCCCCCATCAATGGTGGAGGTTAGTGATGAAAACCAATCAATGCCTGTAAATGAAACCCCTGCTGCTGCTGGGGAGAAAGATTCTTGCAACGAATCTGCTGTTGCTGGGGAGAAAGATTCTTGCAACCAATCTGCTATTGTTGCTGGGGAGAAAGATTCTTGTAACGAATCTGTTGTTGTTGATAGTGATGAAAACCAATCAAAGTCCGTAAATGAAAACGCTAATACCGGGGAAAGATAAGAAAAATGATGAAAACCGATCAAAGCCGGTAAATGAAACGCTGCTGCTGGGGAGAAAGATAAGAAAATGTTTGTCTATAATGGAATTGCAAGATGGTTCTAGAAAATATCTTTAGGGTTGAGCTCAATTTCGATTCTAGTATTTTTCAATATCCATAATTCAAACCATGAATGGATTTAATAGCTTGCTTAGACTTCAAATCAATGAAAGTAGTAGGCTTGTGTGTGTACGTTTTTGGTTTCAATAAACCGAGAGGGAGAGATGGAGAGCCAAAATTGAGAGAGAATAATGGAGTGTTATGGTACAAAAGGTCACATTATTAATTAGGTTGAGTGTAAGTTACACACACAATAACAAAAATCATGGCATGGAGATGGGTGGTTGTTAGATATTTTAGTGTAATCGGGATTGACTTGGTGATCAAAGCGAATTATAATACACATTAAGCAAATTTTGAGGTACGGGAGTGTACGGGCGGAGCCCGTATTCTAAGGGGGTTCCAAGGGGGCAACGCCCCCAGGGTGTAGGGTCCAAGGGGAAGAGCCCCTTGTTGGGGTCGAGCTGACTGGTGTTCCACTTTCTTAAAATCAGAGTTGTATCCGATTGAATTATTCGGTAGAACCACCGAAATAATTTGATCTGAGAGTGACTACACGCCTCTTTGATCGTCCGATTTCATAAAATTCCCCAATAAAGATCAAATTATTTTCTGTGAAGATGGTAAGCAGATCGATGAAGAATATGAAAAGCAAGCTTGACAAACTGAAGAAGTTTGAAGGGCATGATTTCCGTCGATGGCAGAAGAAGATGCACTTTCTTCTCACAACCCTGAAAGTGGTATACGTGTTGATTAAATTGCTATATTGGAAATGCCTTAGAAAAAATTAGTTTTGTTAAAATTCGTGATAAGAAGCTTTACAATGCTTTAAAAGCTTTTGTTTTGTGAATTTGTGTAGGTTATGTGGGGTGAGTAAAAATAAAGCCTAGCATCCCTATTTATACTAGTTGGCTTGATATCTAGAGTGTTCTAAGTCTATAACACTCGTTATGAAAATCTCCTAAATAATATCTACACATTTCCATGTATATATCATAATATTTATGTTGAATTTTAGAGACTTCTATGAACAATATGGGTTGTTCCGGAAGGGTAGCTCTTGAAACGACTAGATAACCCTGGAATATTCTAGAATCCAAAAAGTTTTGACTGAATTTAAGCGGGCGTGACACCTTGCCATGCATTATTTGTATTACCACGTCCAATTTCTTTTTTTTAGCCCATGTGTGTTTTTAAGTCCTGGTTTGCAGCCCATACGCCCTGACTAAACCATGTCTTCAGTTTTGATTTTTGAATCTTAATATGAAACTAGGAATGCGACCCACCGCAATGCGGCGAGAATTCTATAGTTATAACTAAGTCAATCTAGGAGCCACACATTATGTTAAACCTGTCAAACGGGGAAAAAATAGACGATGTAAAATCGTTCACCCACACACGCATGTTGCGTCGTGTTAACTAGCAAAATTTAGAACGAAACGTAAAAACGTTAAACAAAAGACGCACGCTGCGATGTGTTAAGTCCCAAAATTTAGAACTAAGCATAAAGTGAAAAATTTGCGGAAAATGAAAACTATAAATGACCAATGTTGAAAGTAAAAAAAAAGTTATGAGGATAGATTGCAAAAGATAAAAAGTTTTGGGTTAAAAGTACAAAAAAAAACAAATAGTTTTGAGTTAAAAGTAATTTATAAAATACTTTTGGGTGAAAAGTAAAAAAAAATCAATTTTTTTTGGAAAACCCCCAAAGCCAACGTTACGACAACCATATGCATAACCATTTTTTCTTTGAAAACCTCCCAAAGCACACCTCGCGTTGCGGCGGGGCGTAAAACGGTGTCAAACAGTACTAATGTCACACAATCGTCATCGACCACCAACATTGACTCGACCTAGGATATGCGTGTTGCGACGAACCTGTCAAAAATGGAAAAATAAAGGTAAAAACGTTGAACCACAAATGCACGTTTCGTCGTATTAACTCGAAAAATTTAGAACCATACGTAAAACGGAAATTTGCGAAAGATGAAAAATATAAGTGACAAAGTTGTGAAGTTAAATTGCAAATAATGAAAAATTTTGGGTTAAAGTTAAAAAAACAAATTATGTAGGGTTAAAATTGTAAAAGATAAAAACATTTGGGTTAAAAGTAAAAAATCAAGTTTTTTTTTGAAAAACACCCAAAGCACAATGTACAAGTGATGATGCACAAAAAAGTTGTAAACTTATATATGGAATAATGGGTCAAACACGCCAAAACGTAGTGAATGTATATCAAACGGGTTAATATATAGCAAGTTGAAGTAGAACGGGTCAAAAGTGTGAAAACAAAATAATAAAACGAATATTAAACATGTTAAAATGTAGCGATAAAAAGGCGAGATATAATGGTGATCTGTAACTAGAGAATGGTATTTGCATATATCAACATAGTTATAAGTTGACTAGGCAGGGCAATATCAGATTATTCTGTTATAAAAGTTTAATTATTTTTCAGAATCAATAAATCGTTTTGCAAAACATACAAAATGATAATTTACGCTTTGTTCCCGAGTTAACTTAACGAGGGAAAAGAAAAAAAAGTAAAAGTGAGAAAGGAAAAAAAAGATGTCTTTCACACCATTTCCTCCCGAATCGGAAGGAAAGAAAAACTAAAAAAATTAGCCTAGTTTTTTCTTTCATTTTCTTTCTTTTTCTTCCTTAAATGAAACTCGGGAACACGACATATTTATTTTCCTTTCTTAAATGAAACTCTGTAACACAAAATATTTTTACTTTCTTTTTTTTTCTTTTCCTTTCCTTTCATTAGTAAACTCTGAAACACATTGTTACATTGTTAGTACAACCAGGCTTTTGTGACAAAATAATGGAACAAAGAACACAAAATAACTTTCAGTAATAAAAAAACTGTCTTCAAGATAGGAGCTTAAAAGTTTTAATCCTAGAGATAAACATTAATTAAGGATAAATTAAAAATAGATGAACCAAACCATTTCAAAATAAATAAATAGATAGGCGTAACATGAATTCAAAAAACGATGTTTGAATTCGAATATTCCATGGTGGTGATCCACATCCAACTCGATCAATCTTTAGATCCGACGTCCTAGCCAGCGTAACGTCTAATCCCGGCCAGAGTTTTCAAATAAGCCGCTTTCTTAAAATGTTCCGATGGTTCGTGTTAGAACGGGTTTATGCATTATAATCATTAAGATTACTTAGAAATCCTAAAGAGTTTGTCACCTCTTATAAGAGTCATTCTAGAATATGCTTCAAGTTCATTGTCACCTAAAGAGTTTGTCACCTCTTATAAGAAATACGTTTAATATTTTTCTGGGGCATGTCAATATGAAAAGAATGTATTGAAGTAAAATGCTTTAGTAAAGGGATGAAATTTATTTATCAAATATCCATACTTGTGCTGGTACCATACCCGTATTGACAATATGAAAAGAATGTATTGAAGTAAAATGCTTTAGTAAAGGGATGAAATTTTTTTTTTATCAAATATCCGTACTTGTGCTGGTACCATACCCGTATTGATTTTGACTATTCAGTACATGTATCAATGCCTAGTTTTATTGATTTGGGTATTCGGTACTTTCGTCCTTTCGGTATTGCTACATGTATTTTGGTATGGTACCCGCTTTGGTACCACTTTATTTTGTTATCTTTTGAACACTCGTACGAGTACTAAATAGCTAAAGTTGGTACAAGTACTAATACAATACAGGTGCCAAATAGGTAAAACTGATACGCATACCATAATACGAAAATAAAGCATAATATCAAATTCATTCGTAATTAAATTCAGTATTAGTATCATTTTTTACATTGAAAACGTATTATATTTGACCCGACTCATTTTCGGGAAAAAAATTACGTTAAAATGCAGACTAACTGAAAACGTACACAATAATAAGCATAAAAACATATTATATTTGACCTAACTCATTTTCGTGAAAAATTTACATCAACTGTTTGGGCACTAGAGAATTACTTGCCATGAATTATGTTGTTATTACTTTTAAATAATAATAATAAAAATCCACGTGGAATGAAACATATTATTTAACGGGTGATTCTGGTCACGCGTTGTCACAAGTTCGATACATACATGTTATGTATGTGTGTATATATATAACATTCAATTTAATTGTACTAGTGAGGATAATTTTATCCAAAAACTTTGTTGGATTAGTAATCGAATGAATTTAATGAACTCGAGACATGTGACGTTAAACCGGGTTTGTAATGCGCGGTATTCACTCACCTACCCACACTAAACCCGTATATAAACATCTTTTCCCCATCTCTCCTCATTTAACAGCGCTCGGCGTGTGGCCGACTCTACCCCCTAATCTCGAAGTGCTGAACACAATGGTGATGATCATTTTTGCAAATACGAAGCAGTGGAGAAGATAAGCCAACTCTGGCGAAGATTCCGGCCAAATTCCAGCGAGGGCCTTTTTGATTTTCATTTACGGAGAACTTTAGAATGGAGTCTTGAGGACCCGTAGAGTCCATACATGTGGGGTCAATTTGAGGTTTTTCCCGAAAAAATATATTGCCGAGCTCCTAATGACTCGTAGGGTTCATACGAAACACTTACGTTGTGAAATGAAAACATTTTTCGGACATGTTTCAGATTTTGGCCACTTTTGTGGTGGTTGACGACGGCGGTCTCGTTATATACAAAAATTAACTTGAGGGGGTTAAAATTGTAATTTTATTGTAATAGGATGGTGACGAGTTGGAAGACGCAAATAACGATGATCAAATGTTGGTTCAGTTCTGTTTTGAACATAAAGGAAAACATGAAAACATACCTTTGGTTGCATCAGCACAGGTTAGCAGAGAATCCATTAAGGGTTGACATGATTGTCATCTTGGTCTGGTTCCTCCTTAGGGTGCTGACTGATGATGGTGGCTAAGAAAAACCGATAAGGGAATCGGTATGGAGATGGAGGTCGAATTGATGTTATGACTAATGGGGTGTTTCTAATGTGTAACTGTCTAACCCTTTAACCTCCACATAACTCTCCTTATATAAGCACCCAGGAGGAAACCCTAATTAGTTAATAAGGGTAATATGGTCCATCAACAATTACCAACTAATTATTTAATAGGATTGTTATATATTTTGACCTATATAATGTAAATGATTATAATGGCTACAGATTAAATATTAATACGAAATATATTTAATCTTACATTCTCCCACTTAGCCGAGTAATCATTTACTATGAGTATTAGATAAGCCTGATCAGGAGTTAACACTCATTTTAGCCTTAAACAAGTACTATAGCAGAGAAATACAGCCGTTGAATCATTATGCGACTCAGGACCCCCATTAATCATACTATAGCCTTAATTTAAAACCTAATCGTTATGATCAAAATACGCATAAGCCCTTTGTTTGATTTGTAACTTTATTTGTCTTATATGCCATTATGTCGACTTGACATATTCTTAGAGACGTACAAAATCAAACTGATGAGGAAAAATTAACTAATACTTAGTCATTCATAGTACGATATGCAGTTGCGCATGGCCATAAACTAATACCCGTCTATGAGCTCTCTTAATAAGACTTATGGGTAATAGCCATTCAGTTATAGGATCCTTAAGCATATCATGAATGTATTCGATACAAAACTTAGTTTCCTCAATTCGTTCATAAACGAATAATTAATTGCGTATCGAAATTTAATGCAGCACCTCTCGAACTGTTACTGTTCAAGGAGTCATGGTAGCTGACTTTATCACACTAATTCTTCAAAACATTAATTATATGGAGTTAATAAACTTATGAGTCCACTGATAAATTTCCAACAACATTTAGTGACTATATTATGTCGTTATAACTTAGGTTGTTAATATCAGTGTATTATGACTCCTCCATGAGATATGTTTTGTCTGCTGACATAAAGATATACCCAAAATTACATTTGTCATCTTTGAATATCTCAAAGTTAGAGTAATAAACCGGTTTTAATTCTCACTTCTTCTTCAAATTATAGCCTCTCGTTTCTTTTAAAGATATTGTAATACTCCATTAGATGCTACACATTAATCTAGACATATCTAGTGTGTTGCAATGTGAGTAATATCTAAACGAGTATAGACTTAAACTTACATAAGGCTTCTAATTTAATGAAGCGTAAATAAATAATCTCATTTATCCTATTATCCTCTAAAGAAGAGCAGTGTTTAGTTACATATGTAAGGACCCATTTAATGTTAAACTTATGGAACTGAACTAATATCCCATTGGGTCTATCTCAGTATGTTATGATATCAATCACGTAAGAGATATCTTTGAGATCTATTATATCAAAGTTTGTGTTAACAATGCTTTGACTTATGTAACATATACTTGTCAAAAAAATGTCATCTATATAGACAAGTTTATCTTAGTTGCTCCCACTCATTTTGAGGTAGGTACATTAATCCACTTGATTCTTGATGAAAATGATTACGTTAGCTTTTCATCACATTATGATATTTGCATTAACCCATACATGGATTTTATTGGCTTACAAATAAAGTGTTCTTTAACCTTCAGTTTGAAACTTTAGGTTGTTATCTAATGAACATGTAAATGTGTCAGCCATTTGTTAGGGAAATTGTTTTAATGTTTATCTAATGCAGCTTTAAACTATTATAAGCTACTAGAACAGTGATGATCCTCAAAGAAATCTTGTGTAAGATAGGTAAGAAAGACTCTTTGATAATTCATCTCTTTCTGAGTGTAACCTTTGACAATCAATCATGCTCCTTTGTGTCTTAACGTTTATATTAGGATTTGGTTTTCTTATGAACACTCTTAGGTAATTCAATCAAATCCCAAACGTTATACGAACACATAAAATCAGTTTCACTAGAAAACTGTTTTATTCTATTTAGAAGATTGATTGACACTAATGGCTTAATTATAAGAGATAGGATCAGTAAACATTTCCAAAATCCATTTCAACATCAGTTAGGGAGGTTATGTAATCATCAAAGTTAGTAGGCTTTTAAACCTAGATGACCTCCTGAGTTAATTATTGGGTTCATTAGAAGTTTCAGTTTTATGGATTAGCTCTTGATTAGGTTGCTATCATTTTCATGACTCTAAGTTTGTAAGAGTTGGAGCAGTATGGTGTACAAGAGGTGTAATCGGAGATAAATTTGGAGTGAAATTTAATGACACTCTTCCCCCCGCCTCTTGTATTCCTTGCAAGTCATGATAAGGACTTTGACTGCTCCCACTGACCTTAGAAAACGTTAGGAACTCAGCATGCTTAGGGTCAATGACCAACAGATTCTAATAGAGAAAACAAATTAATGACGTTAGTCGTTTTGATTTCTCTTGTTGAGGATTATATTAGTTTATGTAAGAAATCTAAGTGTGCCCACAATTAAGCAACAATGAAACTTTTGTAAGAGTAGCATTAGATTTAAGGAGATAAATTATAATAGAACAGTGTCATAATGAAGCAGTGTCTTGTACAAGAGGTGCAAATTTAGGTAATGTGAAATTTTCACTCCCCCACCTCTTGCAACTATTGCAAGTTATTATTAAGACACTTAATGCTCCCACTGATCTTTAATATCTCTAGAAATGCTACAAGAGAAGTTTCATTGAGGTACGTGACGTGGGAACCTATCATATATACATTAGACTTTATTTGATTTCTTTAATGTCCAGATGTCATAAGAAAACTTAAGGACATATTTAATAGAAATCTTAATAAGTAAACATATGAATAGATTTCTTCTAAGACTGTGGGCCATATGCAACAAAAGTTAGCTACAAGTTGATAGTCTTTTAAATGATAAATGAATTATGTCTGAATATTCCATTTTGAATAAGTTCCACGAATGTCAATGAATGACTTATGATGGACCCATACTTATTCCTTAAGCCAAGTAATATTTAGGGCTATAACGTCATGATTTGAAATCACTTAGAATGAGATTAGATGAATAATCATCCTCATTAACCATGTCATAATTTCTCATGAATTTCGGTTATAATGGATGAAATTTATAAGTCTCATTTTCCTTTTGTCAAATTCTCATTTTCATGATGACAAAAGTTGTGAAAATGTAAGGTATCATCTAGTTTCATTTTAATAATGTTTCTATCCAGATATTTAGAACAAATAAGATGAGAGTTTAAGATAAGTGTGACTTTATGTTGACTATGCAAACCTCACAACCTTCATGACATAGCCTAAGTAATGATACTGTATTCTGATTAATCTTCAGAATATGTAAAGTATCGAAAGGCTTTGTTAGAAGACTGCTTATTATGGTTCTTATAGTGTTAACAATTAATTTTGTCACTAACTCTCGTATGAGTTATTTGTCAAGTTCTGGGAAGGAAACGTATGGAACTAGATTCAACTAATCATGTGTTAATTGGAATATTAAAATTACCAGACTTAAATATCATTAATAAGTGACTATCTAATTAATTTACCCAACTGTTCTTTAGAATAATGGATAGTCTCGTTGCTTATGTCTAGTCTAATGACATAATTATGCAGTGAGATTTTCCCTTGAAGAACCTTAATGTTGGAATTAGCACTTGTAATGTGTCTATGGACCTTAGAACAATCCTCTTTAAACGTTTTAGTGGTTGTAAGGTGAATAACAACTTATTTTCCAGCTTTAAACATTTATTTCTTTGTACATATGTTGCTTATCAACACACTCGTTATACTTTGGTATTTTTGAGTGTTGTAGTTGATTTGTAATGCATCAAATTTGTACAAGTGAAAATCTTAGTATGTAATGTACTGGAAAAAATGTACTTATTTCCATGCGTAAGCCCTTAACTTTATGGGTCATGGTTTGTACATTATAATGTGTTCACATATACCACTTAACTTTATAGTTTAGAGTTTCAAATTAAGGCATGCATCTTAGGAGTTCTAGTGATTATTCCATAATTATAGATTAGTCTTAGGAAAGACTTGATCTGGAATAACTTTAGTGATAGCATTTACATTAGAGAGTTCTTGATTATCATAATAGACATCATGGTCGATTTGTCCTATTCATCATGCTCTAAATTTTCTTCTTTAGAATCTTTATCAGAAGAGAGCAATAGGATTATCGTGTCTTAGGTAATAATCAAGGATTTAATTTAAGAGCTAATTCTAATAGAAACTTTAAATAAAGCAAACATTTTAGGTTTAAACAATTAGAGTGGATTAGATATATATAGAAGAAAATTATAGTGAGTAGCATTATGGGTACTAAGAATAAGGCAGACGAAATGATCATAAAAACTTAATTAAGGATCATTAATCTAAGGATCATTATGTGAAGAGATTGTGATATGTCTATTACTAACATCAAAATAATAGACTTAGCTAAAAAATTCTACTTAAATGAAGACAAAACAGCTTTGGCCAGAAGTGTAATCATTTAAGCATATGTGCAAAGTAGTTGTAACAAATCAGCTTTGGCCAGAATTGAAACAATCACTTTAGTTATGCACTTGTTGAGTATGCCATCTATGAATGAATTAAATCAGCTTTGGCCAGAATTAAGACATTCATGCTTATGATGCATACACAACATAGCTTTCGTAATACTTGAATGATAAGTAGATGTATCAAGTCAGCTTTGGCCAGAAATGATATATCAGAAGCTCATTCAAGTTAAGCTATTTTGGTTTTGTAAAACATTATTTGATCCTTATTAATTAGCTAAGTAATTACAAAACCAATTATTTAATAGCAAACCACCTGTTAGCGCGGATCGAACTTAAGTAATTACAAAAAATTTTAGGTCACATTAAACAGCTTAAGTAATGAGATTTCGAATCGCAATCTTAGTTGCGAGTCGCAATCTTAGTTTCGACTTGTAATGGTCATGGTTGCGAGTCGCAATCTCAGTCTCGACTTGTAATGAGTGCGGTTGCGAGTAGCAACTACGGTCTCGACTAATCACGTTATGGTTGCGAGTCGCAACTACGGTCTCGACTAATCACGTTATGGTTGCGAGTAGCAACCTCATGGTCTCGAGTGATGACGTAATGGTTGCGAGTAGCAACCTCATGGTTGCGAGTGATGACGTTATGGTTGCGAGTAGCAACCTCATGGTTGCGAGTAGCAACCTCGCTAACAGCTGTTAATTGTGATATCATAACCGAAAATTCGAAATCTAAGGGATTGTGATAGAGTTTCCTACTTTATCTTTGATCTATTTTTATCACTAATTTCGAAAAATAATCTGTTTATATTTTTAACAGATTTCGAAAACTTATTAGATAAAAAATTAGATCAAAATTGGAAAAACATTCAACAACTCAAATCAAATTCCAAAACATAAAGGAAATTCGAATTTTAACTAAGAACATGATGAACCCTAAAAAAATAACCTTAAACCATATATCCGAAATCTGGTAAATTATTGAACATTTAAAACAAATTCTTGAACATTATGATTTCGGTACAGTAAAATAGATGAAACATATGATCCGAAATTGATCCGAGATGACATAAATCGAATAGTAATAACTTCGGATGATGAAAAACGAATTTTCAATTATCGTTTTAAAACCTGTTTTCCAGTTTTAATCCAGATTTACGGATAGAAAACAGAACCGACTAATCAACATATGCTCTGATACCACATGTTGGTTCAGTTCTGTTTTGAACATAAAGGAAAACATGAAAACATACCTTTGGTTGCATCAGCACAGGTTAGCAGAGAATCCATTAAGGGTTGACATGATTGTCATCTTGGTCTGGTTCCTCCTTAGGGTGCTGACTGATGATGGTGGCTAAGAAAAACCGATAAGGGAATCGGTATGGAGATGGAGGTCGAATTGATGTTATGACTAATGGGGTGTTTCTAATGTGTAACTGTCTAACCCTTTAACCTCCACATAACTCTCCTTATATAAGCACCCAGGAGGAAACCCTAATTAGTTAATAAGGGTAATATGGTCCATCAACAATTACCAACTAATTATTTAATAGGATTGTTATATATTTTGACCTATATAATGTAAATGATTATAATGGCTACAGATTAAATATTAATACGAAATATATTTAATCTTACATCAAATTATTGAAGAATCAACGACAACGAGTTAATGGAAGACTGTTCACCAAGCTTGAAATTTGGAAGCTTATAATAGATGTTGAATTGTCGTTAGTATAATAGTATTTATGGGTAATGTTAACTATGTTTAATATTAATGTTATTTTATAAATTTGAACATTAAACAATAAACACTAAAACATTAAACATTACACCCTAAACATTAAACATTACATCATAAGCTTAAACATTAAAACTTAATAACAGACTTAAACAAATAACACATAATGTGGAAATTAAACACTGCAAAATGTTTGTGACTGTTTTGATTTGTTCTTATAGTGAAATACTTTAGGATGAGATACTGGTGCCAATATATATTTGCTAGAAGTATTGCCAAGAGTTCCTTTTCATATACAGATAGTGTGCATTGCCTTGCTCACAAATGCTATAGGATGCCTACCCTGCATCAACACAACTCTTAATCCTTTTAAACTTGCATTAGACCAATCATTGGCGGAACCAAGAATTCTTTTTAGGGGGTTCCTATTGTTAGATTCTCAATAATTTTTACTATTTTTTTTCCAAATCATACAAGGTTTACACTAAATTTTTCCATTTTTCCAAGCCGAGAGGGAACACAGGAACCCCCATTGGATCCGCCACTGAGACCAATCATGAAGAGCTAAGATAGGTGCTTGTATTAGAGCCAATTTCAATGCTTCAAATCTTTTAAACTTGCATTAGACCAATCATGAAGAGCGAAGATAGGTGCTTGTATTAGAGCCAATTTCAACACTTCAAATGCTTCATGTGCTTTCCTTAGACCAACAGAAAGCATCTGGCCGATTATAACATCCAGAAGGAGTCCACCCTGCACCTTGTTCTTCGTTGGCGTGGTGGGTTCTAGATGTGTGTGGTCGTTGTTATGTTTGAGCTTGGAATTGTGGTTGGGTTTTAAATGTCTGTGTTGGTTATTTATGTTTGATGTTGATACATTTTCTATGGTTTGCTTTGTGATTGGAATAAATAAATGAATTTCTGGTATATCTTTTATGTTTAATTTTTTTTTTGTTCATTAAATGATTGTTGTATATTCTCATTACATAAGTTATATATGTTGGAAATTTGTGAAAACATTTTTCACAAATATAGGATATGGATATTTCCAAAGTTTGGACTACAAATAAATATTATAAACTGAGGTTAATATATATATTTCTTTGTGGGTTTGTGTTCTACGTTGGAAGGGCTTCGCAACGAACCAAACCGCGTCCAAAAGGGAGCTAAGATGAAAGAGATATCGATGCTCAAAGTTTGGTGTTTGAAACATTAAATGCTGAAATAAATGGGAAAGTAGCATCTTGTCCCACATAGGAGGAGAGATGAAACTTAAAGGAGTATTTAAGTGAGAACACTCTTTCCTTATTGTTTCATGGAAGCACACACTAAGTGTACTCGCGAAGAGCACCCTGACTCGCGCGCGGCGTTGGCGATGGGCGCGCACTTTGCACTTCGCGAGCCGCTTGAGAGCCGCCTTTATATTTTTGACCACGTGCGCGTGACCAGAGGCTGCAAGGACCAGGTGGCAGACAGTTGACATGGCATGGGTGGCGCGCGGGTACACAGTATTGGTTCAAGACCAGAAGACAGTGTCCAGGTTAGGCACACACGCGGACTCCTGACGTGGGCGCACGTGGCGCACGAAAGTAAGCCAGTACGGCGCATGTGTGTGGCGTGACCGTACAGACTCACAGGTGACGTGGCGTGCGCGTACGAGTGGTGCATCAATAGGCTTGCGCATGAAAGGGAGCCATATTGGCGCGCGCGCAACAGAGTTGTGTTGCGCGCGGAGGCACACCGGCAGGTTCACTTGTGTATGAATTGAGCCAGAATGGCGCATGTGCGAGCGCGAACTGAAGCTTCCAGACTTAATGACAGCAGTTACATTTCAGCATTTGAAACAGACGTTGACTGGAAATTGAATAACTATTTAAACTGCATTGAAGACGTTTAATGCAGAATAATTCGTCCATTCAATTCATTTTTTCAGTTTCATCTAAACTTCCAATATAAATAGGAGGTTAGACCTGTTGCAAAACACACCGAAAAATCTCTGCAAATTTTTCTTCATCTTCTTTCTTGTTTCGAGGTACACCTTCGGGTTTTCGTCTTCTCTGGCAGTGCAACTGCTTTAGGTGTTGTATTCTGGAAACAAACGAGTTCTCCTGGGAGATTCGAAATTTGTTTTAAGGGACCCGTGTCTAACACGATCCTCAGCCAAGAATTTCTTTACGTTTTGTATTGTTGTTCTTGTATTTGCTTATTTCAGTTGTAATTTTGTATTGTAATTTTACTGCTTTATTCATTTCTGTATTGTAAATTCAGATTTATAAAAAGTTTTATTTATTTTACGCGAACGGCTTCCTACAATACATGCTAGATAAATTGATGCAAATTAATAATTCCGTCTCTTTCTTTTGTAATTGTTGTGCAGATCTGTCGACGCATATTCATAATTTAGAGGGATATGTTTTGAGTGCAACTGATGTAGATGGTGTCATTTTAAGGGTAAATCACATGCCAGCTAGAACACAAATTGGCAAATAATTACCAACTCATGTTTAAATACAATTATTTAAATCCAATTTTTGTTAAAAATCATTTTAAACATATGCAATTGTTTGTATTCATGGCCTACCCTGAGAATTCAGATACTATACGTGCCCCCGCTAAAAAAAATTGTATGCATTAAGCCGGGACCCTCTAAAAATTATGTATGTATTAAGTGTGCCCCCTCTAAATTTTATTTCTTTAAAACGTTTAGCCTATTTGATCCATAACTCATTAAGGATAAAATGACCGTTTTAAACATATACAATTGGTTGAAATTGACAATTGCCTCCTCACTGTTTTCTATATAATTGGTTTAAATCGACTGTCACTTTCCATATATAATCAAACCATGATCAAAATATAATTGGAAGGCCTAGACTACATGGCCATGCTCGAACGAGTATTGATGACATAGGTTAAAGTTATTAATTTTAAGTAGTCTTAAGACCATTACCAGTGTAAGGTGATAAATGTATTCACAAACGTGTCTAGTTAGTTGTCACATCAGATTTCCACAAATACATTAAAAATACACATTTTCGCTCTAATCCTACAAGCATCTTTATCAATACTTATATTTCCACATCATCACCACTTTTACATTTATTTTTAATAATTAAATTATTTCTACCAAGATACATGCTTTTATTTTCGCATTATTTAATATCGAAAGTTATAAAAACAAAACATTAAACTTCTAACACTACTAAAAAACTGTCCAATTCCGACCAGTTTCCGACAAAAATACGTTTGTAGGAAAAAGCCTTGTAGGAAAATATTTCCGACAAGTAACCGACTAAATTTCCGACAAAAAGAAGAAGTTACTATTTCCGACAAAGTTCCGACCAAAAGTTTCCGACAAAGTTCCGACCACAATTTTCCTACAGCTTTCCGACCGCCGTTTTCCTAGACCACAATTTTCCTACAGCTTTCCGACCGCCGTTTTCCTACTATTTTCCGACCAAAAGTTTCCGACAAAGTTCCGACCACAATTTTCCTATAGCTTTCCGACTGCCGTTTTCCTACTATTTTCCGACCAAAAGTTTCCGACAAAGTTCCGACTACAATTTTCCTACAGCTTTCCGACCACCGTTTTCCTACTATTTTCCGACCAAAGGTTTCCGACAAAGTTCCGACTACAATTTTCCTACAGCTTTCCGACCGCAATTTTCCAACCAATTTCCGACTAAAATCTTTTTAATAAAAAAAATTAAAAAAACTAAAAAATCCAGATTTTTCTACTAAAAATGCAGAAAAAAAAAACCAATAAAAATCCTAAATACGACACGATTATAGAACTGAAAGTTCATCCACAAAATACAAAACGGTTGTCAAATTATAGGTTCAACAACAAAATATGCCACGGTTTTTAAATTACAAGTTCAACCGCAAAAGACAACAAACAAAACTAAACTATGGTGGAGGATTGCTAGGATTACCAAACTGCTTCATCAACTCGGTTATTTGTCGTTGCATATCTTCTCTCATTTGTATTGCATCTCTTCAACTCGGTTTTGCAACACTTCCGTGTGGGGTTGTTGTGCCTCTTCGAATCATTTATTTAACTTTTCCACTTGGGATTGCAAGTTCCACACCTAAACAGCATACATAATATTAGTAAAAAAGCTATATATATAGACACACTAGTAGGAAACTCATGCGATGCAACCCGTTTGACATAATACATTAATCCAATTATATAATTAACAAAACTATATGTAGGATACTAGGATCTAAGGATATAATGTAAAACCAAAAACATATTTTATCGATTTTCCTTTTTATTGATCTCTATCAATAAATTTTATAAAAAAAATACCACAATCCGAATCACAATAAAGGGTGTATGCCTGTGAGAAATTCGAAAATGATTTTTTTTATCATAATTTATCATAATAGAACTATTTTTTTTTCTTGAACAACCAAAATGAAATATATAAAACAAAATTGAAAACATACTGTAGCTCAGCAAGTTACTGCTGACTGCAAGAAACAACATACCATAGTTGATCTATGGGTAAAACAAAATTATTTATAACACTTTTATAAACAGTGAACATGGTTCGGTTTTTCTTGATTGGAACTACTCAAGTTGTTTTAATTTTGGAGTTTTTAAATATACTCATTTGACATGTCAACTATGTCTTTCTTGATTGAGTTAAGTCGACCTATTCTAACCCATAATAAAAGGTCACATATTTCAATTCAAAAAGTATGGAAAAAATACAGCAAATTTATTTTATTATAAATCTTCTACTATAGTTAAAGATGAATCAAAGACGCTCCTAAAATAAACTTCTTTTCCATGCTTTAATTGTGAATATGAATGAGTAAATGGTATCGGTTACTGAATTTTCCGAACCAACTCGATTTTCGGTACCGATTCGGTATCGGTATTTACTGCTTTTTACCTTAAAATACAAGTCCGTACCGGTGCCGAACCTTTGGTACTGGGTATTCTCAGAAGCGATAACGGTACTCATTTTTGGTTACTTTTTTCGGTATCAGCACGAATATTAATATATACGTATGTTAAACTTTTTGAATTGTTTTTTTTTTTTTTTGTTAAAGTAGCATTAATAAACGTATAAATTAAAATAAAAACATTACAATTTTTTTTTTTTGTTATTTTGTCCAATTACTATATTTGAAATAAAAAAATGATATAAAAGTCACTAAAGCTTACAGTGTACAACTTATTTATGCATATAAAAATAAATTAAAATAGTTTAGAATAAAATAAATACAAAACAAACATTGGGCTCATCATCCCATCAAATGCATAATTCTTACTCAAAACATTCCACTCAAATGTAAACCCCTTTAATACATTCCACCTCACATACTAAATCCATATAAGCCAAATGCAAGCTAAATGCTTTGCAATGGTCTAAAGGAAAGTCCTAAATGCTTTATACTATGGAAAATTTGATCCCTTTTATGCCTTAAGTGTAGAATTTGACTTGTTAACCAATTTATTTTTTCACTTGTTTAACCCATTAAAGGATGATACATGCTCTAACCGGCCCATACATTTGTAATTGGATCAACATTGGCACTCGTGTTTACAGTTGAACTAAGAAAACAATAAATTATACATTTTCAGCCTTTAATTAACAAATGCTTCCATTATTATTCTCACTTGAAGAATCAGAATGGGATTCAAATCAATGTTTTAAATATCGGTATGAACCGGCCGGCTATACCAGTTAGACTGGATATCGGACACGAGTCCGGTACGATAAAGACCGGTAAAACCTGAATACGGTATGTCTTATGTATCGGCGGTAAATCCGATTCTACTGGTTCAAACCGTTGAACCGGTTTGCATTGCCTTAAGTTTTGATTTCTTAATTTTAATAAAATACGAGATTAGGGTAATATTGATTTTCCATATTTCCGGTAATTAACCTAGTGCCTTCTATTCCAATATGTCATCGTTGTTGAAACTAGGGGTGCTAAACGGGTCGGGTTCCCGAAAATTTTAGATGAACTCGAACCCGAAAATCTTGTCATATATATGAGACCGAACATGACCCGAATATTAGCGGGTTGACCCAAACGTGGTCCGTACAACACGAATTTTCAAATTTTTAATTTTTTTCGCAAATTAATTTACTGAAATTAAAATTTTATTAAAAAAACACAAAGGTATATAATAAAATTGCTTTTTAAATATAAAAGTTTGCGTCAGTCTCTCCTTTTTAAGTTATAAAAATGCATAAAATACACATCCAAATAAATTTATGACATAAAATATATTGTAAAAAGAAAATATACTATAAATGGGTTAAACAGGTCAACCCGACAAGGTTGACCAGAACCCGACCCGTTTACCTAAACGGGTTCACGGGTTCAACCTGAAACTGACCCTAACCCGTTTAGACTAATCCTAAACCGCGAATTTCGTGTCAGGTTCGTGTCTTGTTTTCGGGTCGTGTCAGAAATTCACACCCCTAGTTGAAACTTTTACTCACCTCGTACAGTGCAATATTGGTTATAAGTAATAAAAATATTCTTAAAATGCTTAATAGTTTACAATAAAACAATGCTATATTCGTTATAACTAATAAAAATATATCTTAAAATGCTTAATAGTTTACAATAAAAATAGCTGTTTTTAGATAAAACTATGATTAGTTACATAAATCCTAGTTGAGATTGGATTGTTTTTTTAGATGAATTTGTATTTTATGGAATTTATAGGGTTAAGTAGTAACTAGGTTCAACCGTCCGATACAACTCGGTTCAATAAATTGAACCATTTTAGAGCCCAAGTCGGTATGACTTAAAAACCGGCTTTTAAAACATTGATTCAAATGATCCTTTAATTAAACTTAGGAACAGTTAAGGTAATTGTCCATTTTTATCAATAATCATTTTTTCCCACCTTTAGCCAGGAAAGAGGATGCTGATTTGGCACCATGCAATTCTCAAAAGTCACCAATGCGGCTGTTTTCTTCAAGCAGCCAAACACGCATAGAAAAACTTGCATTTTCTTGCAAAGCTTCTTAGTTGACTTTTGGTTCAGTAGCTATCACATTGAAAGCAAACATGTAGATCTCCATGCTCAAGTTTGGGTCAAGACAAAGTTCATCGATCTTTTTTAGAGCCGAAGGTGGGATGTGTCTTTTTTGTTTGCAGGCGGTTTCATTAGTAATGTTATTGTCAAACCATTAAGACAATTATTCAGTGTTAACATTCAAAGTAATGTTAATACCCCCGGCAGTGTGACATGAGAAACCACACTAACCGTCTAGGTGATGGACTACGTCCAAGCTTTATAGCATATATGATCAAATTTGATCACGGCCAGTATCATCAAATGCGATGATCATTTGTAATTAACATCCTTAGTGATGATCTGTTAACGGGTTATATTTTATTGTCAACTGTGACAATGACAGTTGTGACTTTATGATCCACTGTCCAACAGGTGATGGAAAATGTCCAAACCTCAAATGCCTTTGATGGTCCTCTGAGACCTAGGCTAATTATACTTAGTTTACTTTATTCAAAATTTACTTTGGAACGTTAAAAAAAATTATAAATTTTGGCTGTTGTGATGTTATGCACACTGATCCAAATGGGTGAAGGATATATATATATATATATATATATGTATATATATAGTGTGAGGTTCATTGGGGAACACTAAAAAGTAGGGAACAGTGGGGAACCGACTCAAACGAACTCCGATTGGACTCATTCCGGCGGCGTTGGAACCGGCTCGTCAAACCCTAACTAGGATCTCTTAACCCTAAACCCAAAATCATAACCTCTAAACCCTAAATATATTAGGGTAATTGGCTTTTAGGGTTTAGCTTTAGGGTTTAGCATTAGGGTTTAGCTTTAGGGTTTAGCTTTAGGTTTAGCCTTTAGAGTTTAGCTTTTAGGGTTTATAGTTTAGATTTTGCGGTTTAGCTTAGGTTTTAGCCTTATTTTTTAGCTTTGGGGTTTAGAGATTAGGAGTTAGGATTTAAGGTTAAGATATCTTAGTTAGGGTTCGATGAGGCGGTTCCAACGCCGCTGGAATGAGTCTAATAGGAGTTCGTTTGAGTCGGTTCCTCGCTGTTCCCCACTTTTTTTTGTTTTCCCCAATGAACTCTCCCCTATATATATATATATATATATATACCGCTAAAATAAAAATCATCCCCAGTTGTAAGAACCGTGAGAACGACTCTCCACCAATCAAATAATGACAACCAAAAGGGAAATATAGTTATTTAATCAAAACCATCAAATCATCTTTCTCTCCTCATTAAAGTCTCTTTTTAAAGTCTTTTCGATTTCTCTCTCTTTAATTTCTCTCTATTCACATTTCTCTCTCCTCTTTTTGTTACTTTATAAAAAAGTTTTTGAAAAAAAAAATTTGTAAAAAAGTTTTTGTTAAAAAAAATTAAAACCGTAAAAAAAGTTTTCGTAAAAAATGTAAAAAAGTTTAAAAACGTATGTGTAAAAAAAGATTTTTGTAAAAAATGTTAAAACCGTAAAAAAGTCTTCGTATAAATTTTTGTCTTTTTTAAAAAAGTTTTTATGAAAAAATAAATTTGTAAAAAAATTTTGGTAAAAAAGTTTTTGTAAAAAAAAAGTTTAAAACCGTAAAAAACGTTTTCGTAAAAAAAATGTCAAAAAGTTTAAAAAACGTGTGTAAAAAAAGTTTTTGTAAAAAAAAAGGTTAAAACCGTAAAAAAAAATTCGTTTTAATTTTTGTTCTTTGTTAAAAAGTTTATGCGTTTGATACCTTTGGTGGTCTCGCTCCTGACACTGTGCGACTTTTGAATCGGGTTCAAAAAGTCGTTAGTAGTAATTCTTCGTCGCTAAAGGTTTCAAACTTTGTATTTAGTAGAATTGGTTTTTCTATTCAAAAGGGGGTGGCGGCGCAACTTGTTGCCCGACTACCTGCCATTGCTTTGTAATTGTCATTTTTCGTGTGGAATGACAGTAGATGATCACTATCAAAAAAAAAAAAGTTTTCGTAAAAAAAAAGGTTAAAACCGTAAAAAAAAATTAAAAAACGCGTGTGTAAAAAAACGGCGCGTAAAAAAAGCACGTAAAAAACGGGGTGAAAAAAACGTCGCGTAAAAACGGGGAGTAAAAAACGGCTCGTAAAAAAACCGGGTCATAAAACGACTCGTAAATACGGGTGCGTAAAAACGGCTCGTAAAAAACCGGCTCGTAAAACGTTTTTTGTAAAAAAATCCTGACAAAAATTGTTTTTTGTAAAAAAAATCAGCGCATAACAACGGGGCATAAAAAAGAGCTTGTAAAAAAAAACCGGGTGATAAAACGACAGGTAAATAAGGGGCGTGAATACGGGACGTGAAAAACGGCGCGGTAAAAAAACGACGCGTAAAACTGGGCATAAAAAACGGCGTGTAAAAAACCGGTCGCAAAAATGCCGCATAAAAACGAGGCGTAAAAAACGGCGCGTTAAAAAAACGACTCGTAAAACCTGGCGTAAAAAAACGGCGTGTGAAAAAGTCGGGCTTAAAAACGACATGAAAAAACGGCGTGTAAAAAATTGTTTTTGTTTAAAAATCTTAATCTAAAATGGTTTTTAATAAAAAATTCTGTCTTAAAAAAACAAGTAATATAATAATAGAAAAAAAGTAATAAAAGACAATAAAGACAAAAGGACAAAAAATAGTAAATTACTAAACTATCCTTTTGCATTAAAATTTTAAAACATAATAAGACAAAAAGTATTTAATATTAGTTTTAATTACTTTTGATCTCATCCATCTTGTAGATCTAATGATTGCAAAGTGGTTCTCTCGATACTTACAACTGGGGGTGGTTTTCATTTTAGCGGCTCCCTATATATATAGAGAGAAAGGTTAACGTACAAAACTGCTTAACGTACATTACGTACGCGACGAAATTACAACATGCGTGATTAAGTTTACAACGTGCGTGATTATATTTTGAACAATTTTGCCATGCGTGATTATGCACACTTATGCGTGATTATGTACAAAGCGTGATTAGGGTTTTAACTTCATAACTTGCGTGATTTTCAAATGAACTACTACTACAGAACTAGCGTAATTTCATCGCGTACGTTTTGTACGTTAAGCCGTTTTGTACATTATACTTTCTCTCTCTCTCTCTCTCTCTCTATATATATATATATATATATATATATATATAAGATTAGGTTCATTTGTAAACCTTTTCCTATTTGTGAACAAAACGAACTCATCCTGACCATTAATCTTGTTTAATAAATATAAGGGTAGGATGGTCATTATACATTTAAATATTATTTTTTTATATTAAATCTATCCTTATTTTTTCTCCTGATTATTTACAAATCAGTTATCAATTACATCACATCCTAATTTTCAAATCCATTACTTCAACTTTTCCAAATTTTTGCTCTCGATCGTCGAACCGTAAGATAAACTCAAAAATCAAGAAACATCGTTTACTATATTTCTTTCATATTTTCATTGAAATCTCTTGTTCTTGGTAGTTGTACTTGGTAGTTGTACTTTTTATTCTTTATTATTGTTTTTTAAGTTTGATTTTCCAATATTACGGCTACTATCTTTTTCGTTTTTATAAATCTGATTGCAAAAGAAAGTTTCAGCAAATAATTATTGTTATTTTTCTTTTGAAGCCATGTCCCATCTACTTGGAATTTATTCCACATACTACAACTTGTTTAGTTGCATCAACTATCAATCAGTGTAAATTAAATATTACGACTATTTTTTTTTTTGAATTTGAAGCCACATCCCATCTATTTACTTTTATTTCTTTGTTTTATTTGTTTACCGGCTTTTATTTTTCCTTGCTTCACATATGAATAATTCACCATAAAAGATTATTTTGTTATTGTATATATATTTAAGTAGCCATGTACACATATGAACATTGATATCATCAAATTATACAATAAGTTACATGATTCGATAAATGTATTAAGTTTACTAATGTTTTTATTGCAAATTATCACTTGTTAGTTCTTTTTGTATACATCCAATTGTTGTTCAGTGAACATTTGGTTTTTATACACATGTGTATATTTGATGTTAACTGACTGTTTGTTTTTACACATATGTATAAGTTAAGTGACTGTTTGTTTTTTATATACATGTGTATATTTGTTGTTCACTGAGCAATTGGTTTTTATACACATGTGTATAGTTGTATATATTTGTAGTTGTTGTTAAGTGATTGTTTTTTCATATATATTTGTATAGCTGTGACAATGTACACACATAACAACAACCAAAACACACTATTATTAATTTGCGATTGAATCTTTCACAATAAATTACGTTTGTACATGCATATGTAACACATTAATTAGTTTTGTCGTCATGCTTTGATTTCTGATTGAAGAAGAAAGCAATTCAAGTTCAATTTCTATGGTGACTATTATAAAGCAATATGTCATAACTAATGATAATGTTGTACATGCGTGTATATATGCGTATATACACCCAAGTAAGTGTGTTATACACAATAGTGTCTATATTAATTGAATCTTTAGAAAACATAGCTCATGTGTACCCATGTGTATTTTGAGAATTATAAAACAATATAAAACAACTAAACAAGTGTATACACATATGTACATCATTAAACTATGTAATAACTTGTATATACATATACGTATTTTACGAAAGCATAGTAGTACATAACTATACATATACATACTTATGAAATTATGTAAGTATAAAAGGATATAAATAATGCATATATGTAGCACAAGTGGACGTAAAAACTTACTATTACACATATATACATATTTGTTTACTTATCAACACTAACATATTATATAACCATTATACATACATGTATAATAGTATTTCACTTATAAGTATTAATATTTTATTAAGTAATAGTATACTATTAACTTCAGAACACACATTTAACATAAAAGCATTTGATGTGATAAGAATATTATGTAGTGGAAAAATAAAATAATATAAGATGATGTAGTGGGCAAAGTGAAAAATATAAGATGCAATTTATTGGGACCATTCTAAAAACCGGAGATGATTGTTACTGCCTTCTAGAAAAGTACAATATTACCCCTAATATAAAAAAACCGTCCAAAATCAGTTCTATATAATTACATCTTGCCATCCAATATCAATGGTTGATATTGGTTCATTTAGTTCTCAAATAAGGGTTTGTTCACTTAGGAACCCTACCCTATATATATATGTTTTCTAGGGTGGTAATTTTTCACAAAAAGGATCCACGCCATTTTCAAATACTTTTCAAATTGGTTTTTAAGTCTTTGGAACAAAAGAAATAAGAATTTCGATCTGGATACTATATTAGTCAATTTATTTTTTTTTTATTTGGACTTTAGAACAACTAGGAATTTCTTTTGATTTGTACATACACAAACATATATTATGAACCGATACAACAAATAACGAATCGATATACGATTAAATTAGATTGTTTTTCCTCAAAACACACGACGGTTCCTACCATCACACATAACAATCTTACCCGAAAACCTTCCTCCGGCTATTCAGCTCATCGGTTAACCGACGCTGCACACCACCGATGTTCTTGATTTGCGATGTTAGCGACGGCTTGCTTGGTGGCGATAAAACCGTTGATTACAAGGTATATCTTGTTTTACGGTATTGATGGATCCCATCGACAAATTCATCCCTTCGACTACTTGTATGAACATGAAATCCGTTAAAACCTTTTCTATGGTGGCGTTCTTATCACGATGACGGCTACCGGTGAAGCGGTGAACCATCGGATTATCTTCGGTGTATGGGAAGATCCAGAAAAGTTGCCTTTCTTAACCAATCCCTAATTTCTATTTCATATTCTTTATAAACCCATTTCTTTGACATCTTACTTGACACCGTGTTATGTTTGGATCCTACCCACGTCATCCTATCCTCTGACCCAATAACTTGTGTTATTAATGGGCTATAATATTACACCGATTCATTTAAAACCACCTCCGTCGTTCTACATTTTCAACATAAATACACTATTATTTAGTATTTAATATCATTATTATATTTATTAAAGAAATCACATCAGTACTTACAAATATGAGAGATTTTTTTGGGTGTGATTTAATTCTTAATGATAATAAAGATATAAAGAAAATTTACCATAATCACGTGCGAGCTTTCGTCCGATCTACAAATCGCAACTACAACATACACATGAAAAGTGTATTATTGTGTAGAACTTGAAGTTCTAATTACGAAGAACCCGAAGTTCTACTATGGTATCCATTATATAAAAATGCTTGTTATTAAATGCATGTCTCTTTCCTTTGTAGATAATATGTCAAACTTATCAAAGCTTGAATTCACCGCACTTGACATCTCAGGTAACAACTACCTCCCGTGGACTCTTGATTCTAAAATTCACTTGACGACAAATTATTTGAGGGAGACAATTACTGATGGTAATCAAACTTCACCTCAAGATAAAGCGAAAGCTATGATATTCCTCCGCCATCATCTTCACGGAGATCTAAAGCGGGAATATCTAACTGTAGAGGACCCTCTTGAATTATGGACAAACATCAAAGAACGTTTTAACCACCAGAAGTTGGTCTTACTCCCCAAAGCCCGCTATGAATGACTTCATTTACGACTGCAGGATTTTAAGACTGTCAGTGAATATAATTCTGCCTTGTTCCGCATTACCTCTGAACTTAAACTATGTGGTGAGAAAATTACTGATGAAGACATGCTTAAAAACTTTTCAACGTTCCATGCCTCAAACATGCTCCTGTCGCAGCAATACCGGGAACATAAATTTACTAAATATTCTGAATTGACATCATATCTTCTGGTTGCGGAGCAAAACAACAAGCTTCTACTACAAAACCATCAATCGCGACCCGACGGTGCAAGCCCGTTCCCTGAAGCGAATGTGGCCAATTATCAAAGCGGACGAGGTAGAGGCCGCGACCCCAACAGAGGTCGTGGTCGTGGTAGAGGACGAGGATATACATGGCATCGAGAGTCCCGGAACACTAAAAATAGCGGTGGTGAATCGATTCGACATAATACGGAGTGACCTTCAAAAGGGAAAAATGGCGGGAACCAAAGCAAGAGTTGTTATAAATGTGGGATGTCAAATCATTGGTCCCGTACATGTCGCACCCCTAAACACCTCGTTGAGGCATATCAACGCATGATGAAAGGAAAAGTAAAGAATGCTGAAAATAATCTGATTGAGGATGCACCTTCAACCACGATATCAGACGTTCATTTGGATGCATATGATTTCATTGAAAATGTTCATGATGTTTAAACATATTTAATGTACCTTTTATGCTTTACTTTTCACACTGTGACCTTAGTACTTGATTTGGTTTGAAACTCTTGCAATGTTTCATTTTACTTCTTTGCATTAACTTTTATTTATTTTCAATTTTCCTGAAGAAATATGTATACTAGCTCCAGTAGACCTATTATTGGTGATGAATGTCTGGTAGATAGCGGTAGTACTAACACTAGCCTCAAAGATATGAAATTTTTCTCTGAGTTGTCTCCAGCAGAGACACCGATTAGTACTATATCTGGTGTCAGTCACCTTATCGAAGGCTCCGGCAGAGCACACATAACATTATCTTCGGGTACCAAATTAACTATTGATAATGCATTATATTCTAGTAAATCTAGAAGAAATTTACTTAAGCTTTAAAGATATTTGAAAAACGGTTACCACTTAAAAACAATATCTGAAAATAATATTGAATATCTTCAAATTACTTCAAACAAAAATGGCAAAGAAACAATTGTTGGACAATTAGAAGCCTTATCCTCTGGATTATATTATACTAATATCAATCCTATCGAATTATACATGGTGAGTAACCAAAAGCTGTTAGATAAAGACACATTCAATATATGGCATGACCGTCTAGGTCACCCTAATAGCATAATGATGAGACGAATAATCAAAAGTGCAACCGGACACCTTCTCAAAAACTTAAAAGTTTTGCTACCACAAGACTTATCATGTGCAGCATGCTCTCTGGGCAAACTTATAACTCGGCCCTCACAAACTAAATTGAAACATGAAACCCCATCATTTTTAGAAAGAATCCAAGGGGATATTTGTGGGCCTATTCATCCTCTGTGTGGACCATTCCGCTATTTCTTGGTCTTAATAGACGCATCCTCAAGGTGGTCACATGTGAGCCTTTTAGCTACTCGAAATGTAGCATTTGCCCGAATTTTAGCTCAAATCATACAATTGAGAGCCAATTTCCCCGATAATCAAATTAAAAACACCTGGATGGATAATGCAGGAGAGTTCACATCTCAAGCTTTTAATGACTATTGTATGTCAATTGGGATCAATGTTGAACATTCAGTACCTCATGTTCACACAAAACGGTTTAGCTGAATCTCTGATTAAACGATTACAAATAATCGCTAGACCACTCTTAATGAGATGTAAATTACCATCTTCTGCATGGGGTCATGCTATTTTTCATGCCACTGTACTGATTAGATTGAGACCAACTGCTGATCACGAATACTCCCCATTGCAACTGGTCTCCGGACGAGAACCAAGTTTGTCTCACCTTAGAATTTTTGGTTGTGCGGTATATGTACCAATACCGCCACCACAACATACTACAATGGGACCCCAAAGAAGACTAGGTATCTATATTGGTTTTAACTCCCTGTCCATAATTAAATATTTAGAACAAATTGTTAGGATCTGAGGCTCTCATGATTGTGTTTGTTTGTATATTTTGAACAAATCAAATAGATATGAACAGTTTAAGTGCAGCGGAAATGGAAACAAACTTTGTAAACACAATCAAAGGAGAAAATAGTATGATAAACAATTGCTTTCCATAGAGTCAAAAGATTTACAAATCAAAGCAAAAGATTACAGATATGCTCACATACTAAGCTCCCCCTCAGCCTGATGCCCCAAGGTTGGTTGCACACAAGATGAAAGGATTAGACATGAGGAGAAGAACTCGCTCAGTCAATCAAATGTAACAGTACAGGGTACTATTACATTTATAGGCAAACCAAACCACTGAGAAATCTCAGCTGACGTCACCATGAAAGCGACGTCTAACAGCCTAACAACCTGTATCTACTGACCTTACACAACTACTGATGTCCTAACAACTGATTATAAATTCAATACAAAACATGAGAAAACAACTGCTTCACGTTCCACTGTTGTAGCCTAAGCACTGATGCTCAACAACAACATCAGTGCTTTCTTCAAAGGTGATCAGTCCTTGAATGAGCAGTGTTTGTGTCTTCAGCAGCACTTGAGAGACAGCAGTAGATAGAGCGACAGAGTTTATCTTCAGCAGTCCTTAGGATTACATCAGCGTTTGGATCATCAGTTGTTCTTTAGAGCAGTACTTAAGGTTCATCAGCTGATAGATAACCACTGTCAAGGGGAGAGCAAAGTGTAAACTACTGTTTATTGTGAATCCTCTGTTGTGACCTGGTTTTGGCTTTACATTATCTGTTCCTCTGGTAGGGTTCAATCCCAACAATCTCCCCCTGGAACAGATAATGCCAAAACCTATCATTATTCTGGATCTTTATTCCTCATCAGAAGTTCCATTACATGTCTTTTAAATTCTTCTTCAAATTCCTTGGAACTTGTGTCATCTTCATCCCTGCACAGTGTAAGCTCAAGGAGATCTAGTTGATCTTCAACACCCAGGCCTAGTGCTTGATTCCTTGATATATGCCTCACTTCTCCATTGGTTCTGACCAAGGTCAATACGTGGGTCTTTTGATCAGACATCCACTTTAGTATTTTTAAACCAAATGGGTTTCTTGGGAGAGATTTATTTCCTGATGAGCTGGATGTATTTGGCCTTGAGAAAAATTTTAAAGCAGTATCTTGAACTTCAGACATTCTTTTAAAAGCTTCTTCTATGACTTTGTTCGCTGCAGCTATATCTTCTGCAACTTCTTTGTCAAGTAGCTCTTGTTTCTGTTGTTGATCAAGCTCTCTGTCTGTGATATCTGCTGATGATTGTTTGCTTACTACTTTGACCCTTTTGGTAAGGTCTTGTAGTTTTGCTAAGTTTTCTTTATCTGAAGCCAATTTCTTGGTAGCTTCTTCAATCAGATCATCTTCTTTAAGCCTTTCTTTTTCAACAGTCAGCATTTCCTTCCTTTCTTTTTTTAACCTTGTAACAAAGGCTTCTGCTGTGCTGATCTGTGTTTCAAAGGTCTTGACCTGTTCCTTCAGCTTTTTGTAGTCAGACTTTTTAGGAGTGTCCCTCCTTTTCCTAAGTCTTTCATAAGCTTCGTCTGTTTGCTGCTTGGTCCATTTTGCTATGGCACTTGCAGAATCCACTCTTGCATCTACCAACTCCTGCTTCTTTCTCTTGTATTCAGAAGTAAGATCAGCTATGAACTTCTTGTATTTATTCCAATTTGGAGCTGTCTTCTTCTTTCTTGAATCATTCTTAATCCTTTCAATTCTTTTTGCCTCATGCTTTAATGCAATTATTGGCCAATCTTTGAAATCTGTTTCTTCAGCTGGATAGAACTTCTCTTTCATTATGTATGCAAGATATTCCTTCCTCAATTCATTTCGTTGATCTGCTTCAGGAGATTTGCTTGACATTTCCTTGTTCAAATCACTTGCATATTCCTGTATTTGTTTAACCTTGTTGAGCAGGAATTCTCTTCATTTCAAAATAGCTTTATTGCCTTGATTCTTACATTCAATTTTGGCTCTTATCCTTGCTTGTCTTACTTTCATTTCAAGATATTCATTCATGTCTTCTGGAATTATGAAACCTATGAGAGAAGGAAATTTCCTTTTTGAAGGATCATCTTCAGTGTAAAATTGTTTCATCTCATTTTTCACAGCTTCTAATTCCAGTGGATTCTTAGCAGCAACAGGATCATACTTTTCATCAGTGTCCTGAGTTGTTTCTCTTTTTCGTTTGTAAAGCTTAGGAGGTTGTGATGCAAGACTGGTGGGAACAGTGGAAGATGACTGACTAACAGCTATTGAAACAACTGGTGTCTCAACATCTGTTGTCATTACAACTGCTGATATGTCAGCAGTTGTCTTCTGCTTTTTAGCAGGGGATGGACGTGGTGATGTTGGTGGTGATGGTGATGAATCATCATCTGATATGAGATTTCTTCTCCTTTTTAATGAAGAAGAAGCAGATGATGTTTTGGGTGGATCAGTGGTGGTAGATTGGATAGCAGTGGTTTGTGGCAGTGATTGACTGACAGTGATTGAAACAACTGGTGTTTCAACCGCTGCTGTCATTACAACAGATGTTGTAACATCTGTTGTCTTCTGTTTTGTGACAGGAGGCAGTGGTGATGGTTTGAATTTAGATGATGATGGTGGAGCAGTAGTTGTGGTGGTGTGTGTTGAAAGTGTGTGTGTTGATGAAATGGCAACTGTTTGGCTACAGACAGCAGTTTTTATAACTGCTGCTGCAGCAGTTTTTGTAACTGCTGCTGTATCAGCTGTTTGACTAACAGGTTTTGAGACCTGCTTTTCTTTTGCTTTTTCAGGCTCAACATGAAGACCATGTTCTATTCCCTTCCTATTCAAATTTCCCAACAGCTTGTTATTCTCCCCCTTTTTGGCATTATCTGAGGGGAGATTTACAAGAAATGGTATGGAAGAAGGAACTTTGCCAGGAGCATTTTGAATGCTAGCCTTTATAGCCTTGATATCTGCTTGAGTATCTTTAAATCTTGATTCAACCATGTTGGTCAGCATTTGTACTTGAATAGCATGCTTTTTATCAGCCATTTGTTGCTGTGCTTCAAGCATGGGTTGAAATATATTCCATAGCTCATTTGCAGCAAATGCCTGTTGTGCAGATGCTTGAGCAAGAACCGCAGATTGTGATGAGGCAGCAGTGGATTGGGCTTTTTGAGCTTTTAAAATCTCTTGCACCATCTCCTTTATTTCAGCAACTGAGGTTTCCAGTTTGTCAACCCTGTCCGTCAATTCCTGATATTTTGAATCATCACCTACTTTAGTAGGATCATCTGAATCCCCACCAGCAGTGGTTATATCAATGTGTGTCTTAGGAACAGAGTCCCAAAAATCATCCATTGATGCCCCTTGTTCTTGGTACTGGGGACTTCTTTCTTCGGCACTCGATAAACCTTTGATGGTACCAGTGGTTAGATCCAACACACTGGTGGTCACCGATGTTGCCATGGAAGAAATTGCCTTCAAGGGAGTCTTACTTATGAAACAACTGTCCAACTGAGGATCTGTTGATCCACCCGTTGTAGTTGCTGCTCCACTTGAACTACTGACAGGAGTTACTTGTAACTCCTGCAGTGTAACCTCCTCAACTGTTGCTGGGATAGCAGAAGTATACGCATCAGACCCAGTCACTTGTGGATGTATACTCTCAGTGATAGGTGATAGAGAGGAACTGGTTTGTGTCTGTGCAATAGCAGCTGCATGCAACAAAGGTAGCATGGATTGTGGCATTATTATTGGTGAGGGGATGGGGGTTGAAAGAGACATGTCCTTGGGATCAGGACTGAGGAAGATGGATCCGAGTGGATTCAGAGCTTCATATTGTGGTGTCCCTGTGCTTACAACCTGATCCTTTTGTGAGGATGCAGGAGGAGTTTCGGTTATGGGTTGAGATCTTTCTTCCAACTGCTGTGAGGAAGTAGCAGCAGTGGTTTGTGGTGACTTTTGTGTTGTCACAGGCATTTCCTCTGGGATCTCATCTTCCAGAGTTGCCTTTGTTTTGGGTTTGGTGGGTTTTCTGGATGTTTTCTTTTTGGTCTTTTTAGTGGTGGCAGGTGTGGGTTTCAAAGCAGTGGGAGTGCTGCTATGATCACCTGGAGCAGTGGGCTCAACAGCTGATACCTGAGGAGCAGTTGTAACCGCTAAAGTCTGCTCAGATACCCCTGCTTTTGTTTTTATTGGTGCCATCATCCTTGAAAATGTTTCTTTTGTTATGCTTTTTATTTGACAATGAACACCTTGTTTGAGCAAATTTACATTTTTCTTTTCAAATTTTTGTTCAAAATAATAACTCAAAAATCTTGGAAAAAGTAAAAATGCTTTACTTTCAACGTTTTTCACCATGTCATTGAAAATCTCCTGGGAGTAGTTATAGTCTTTATTATTCAAAATAGCGTAACCCAGGTTTTGGATTTTCAATGGTATTTCGTTGAAAGATGTTGTTTTATTTGAAGCACACATCAAGAGTGTGTGAAATAAAAACCTGGGTGCAGATGGAAAATAACCCTTTTGTAGGGTATCTACCTTTGGTTCTTCTGCATAACCCCTTTTCACGAAATCAGTTTTCATCTCGACTTTTTCAAAAGAGAGTTTACCTTCCTGATCGTTGAGATTAAAGACTTCGGAGATCGACTGTGGGGTTATTTGAACTGCTTTACCCTGTATCAAGGAGTTTATGGCTATGACTTTTCCGTCTTGTTTTTCAAGTGACGCCTTTTTCCAAAACTCTCTCTGGGTTTGCAGATATATGGGAGCATTCACCGTCAACAAAGTTTTATACTTTGATCCAGTTATTGCATCAATGATGGTGTCGAAGGTGTGATTATCGGTAGGTTTTGTGAGTAAACCCAGATAATTGTGAGATTGTTTGAATGGTATTTCAATGGGTTCTTCGGTCGTTTGAGCGACCTCAGTTGAAGGTGGTGGTGATGTAGGTTTTGATTTTGATTTTCCTTTTGACTTCGTCATTTTGATGAAGAAGAATCGGAGAATGATTTTGAGGGTTTTGAGAAGAAGGGTTGAAAACTGTTATGAGAAGAGAATTTTTAGAATTCAATTCGACAGTGTAAAACCCTGTTTGGGGGTTTAGGGCAGGGTTTTATTTAAAAATGATCGCTGATGTGGCAGCGGTTATTAAGATCTGAGGGCTAAAAACTGACCACGTGTCAAACACTGATGAAACGGATGAAGTATGGAGAACAGTTGTTTTAAGAGCCACTGACGTATCAAGCATCAGAGGTTACAACGGTAAAAAAAAATGGGCAGTGGATGATTTTTACTATCAGTGGATAGCATGTCAGTGGATAAGTCACTGATTTTGAACATCAGTGCTTTTCAAGAAAATGAGGGATCAGTGGTTAACTTTCAGCAGTGGACAGTGTTTAGAGATCAAGCGTTGGAACAAGACAGTGATTAGGGTAAATGGTGCAAATCTGAAGAACAGTAGTTTCAGCAACAGTTTTGAGAATTTTCATTCAAGATTTTGCCACATGTCAATTTTGAAAGACAGTGGTTTAGTACCCCAGATGATGAAAACTTTTTACTAAGGCAACTCATTTTCGTTCAAATATTCAATTAAAACATGAGTACCCTAGTAGTTTAAGCACAGTTTACAATCAACCTTTGATAAAAGTCAAGGAGCAAACCTGAGTTATGATATAATCTTAACACATATACCATTTCCTTTTGACCCATTTATGAGGACAATAATACCACCAAAAATAAGGTATTACCTCCTGTCAGGAGCTGAAACTATTGCCAACAAAAACAAGCAAAAGTTCCAAATATATTATTCTCCAAAAAAAAATGAATTATATATCCTGATTATTCAAGAAAATCCTTTGAGAAAAAAATGATTAAAGGATTTTCTGAGAACAGCATCAAAAGGATTTAGTGTAAATTCAGTAAAACACATAATCATATCATTCTCAAGTTTTTGAAAATGGTCAGTGGTTTTGACAATAGTGGTAGGAAAACTTTGAACATATGACCACTGTATGGTACCATTTTCTTTGTCAGTTGATTGCAAACATGATTCTCTTTGTAATTCATTCACTGGAATCAAAAACCCTTTTCTGAACAGGTGAATGCACATAGTTGCTTAATGACCATTATTACCCTACACATTGACTCTTCAGTGTTTTATGTTTATACTCTTTTCTTCTGACTTCAGAAGTTTTGAGATGAACACACTTCGAAGTTTTTGTGAATTTTCTTAATGTATTTTAACATAGTTGATTTTGTCTTTTTGAGGAACTCAACCTGTTTTCAACACATAAGATCTGAATGACTAAAGTTTCAATTTCCTCTTTATAGAGAAACAAAACACTAATGTCTTATGAATCATAGGTTTTGTTCATCTGAGGTTCATACTTTAGCATTTAATGAAAACGACACAAATATCAAAACAACAATTGAAATCAATTTCGAAAAATATAGATCAATCCCGTAATTTAACAGATATGTTTACAAATCTGAAAACTATGAGTGACTTCTGCATGATATCACTTGTTGTGTGAAATTTGTGTGTCATATGACATCTTGGTTGATTTACAGAGTTTTTAAATAACCATTTTGAACATGATTTACACAGTACTCTGTTTTTCAACAAAATACAACCAACCTTAGTATCAATGAATTTTGAGCCGAACTGTTATGTCAAATTGATTGTTAGATCGAATTTGACTGTCCGAGCTCTGATACCAATTGTTAGGATCTGAGGCTCTCATGATTGTGTTTGTTTGTATATTTTGAACAAATCAAATAGATATGAACAGTTTAAGTGCAGCGGAAATGGAAACAAACTTTGTAAACACAATCAAAGGAGAAAATAGTATGATAAACAATTGCTTTCCATAGAGTCAAAAGATTTACAAATCAAAGCAAAAGATTACAGATATGCTCACATACTAAGCTCCCCCTCAGCCTGATGCCCCAAGGTTGGTTGCACACAAGATGAAAGGATTAGACATGAGGAGAAGAACTCGCTCAGTCAATCAAATGTAACAGTACAGGGTACTGTTACATTTATAGGCAAACCAAACCACTGAGAAATCTCAGCTGACGTCACCATGAAAGCGACGTCTAACAGCCTAACAACCTGTATCTACTGACCTTACACAACTACTGATGTCCTAATAACTGATTATAAATTCAATACAAAACATGAGAAAACAACTGCTTCACGTTCCACTGTTGTAGCCTAAGCACTGATGCTCAACAACAACATCAGTGCTTTCTTCAAAGGTGATCAGTCCTTGAATGAGCAGTGTTTGTGTCTTCAGCAGCACTTGAGAGACAGCAGTAGATAGAGCGACAGAGTTTATCTTCAGCAGTCCTTAGGATTACATCAGCGTTTGGATCATCAGTTGTTCTTTAGAGCAGTACTTAAGGTTCATCAGCTGATAGATAACCACTGTCAAGGGGAGAGCAAAGTGTAAACTACTGTTTATTGTGAATCCTCTGTTGTGACCTGGTTTTGGCTTTACATTATCTGTTCCTCTGGTTGGGTTCAATCCCAACACAAATGATGGGAGACATGTTTACAGCACGGTATGCTGACTATCATTTTGATGAAACAATGTTCCCAGTCTCAGGGGGAGATAAGGACAAAGAAAGACTGGTAACACAAGAAATAACATGGAATGCATCATCGCTATCAAATCTCGACCCCCGAAGTGGTCAATGTGAATATGAAGTCAAAAGATCATACATTTGCAAAGAATAGCGAATGAATTACCAGATGCATTCACAGACACGAATAGAGTGAGAAAGTCACATGTACCAGCATCAAATGCACCTGCTCGAATTGAAGTAATCCCAACAGCGATTACTATACAACGAAAGCGTGGGAGACCAATCGGTTCCAAAGACAAAAACCCACGGAAATGAAAAGAGCAAAGTAACGCAGTTGGTGAAAACTCACCAAAGATTATAAGTGAAACCCCGGTAGAGGTAAATGTCCCAGAGGAGACAACTATGAATCCAGAGGAAAATAAAGTTTTAGAAGAAACACCAGTACCGAACGAATATGAGATCTCTATTAATTATGTACAAGATATTACAATGTGGAACCAGAATAAAACACGTGTTGATGATATATTCGCATATGCTATAGCAACGGATGTAATCAATGAAAATGATTACGTACCAAAAACTTTAGAAGAGTGCATGCACAGAAATGATTGGCCAAGATGGCAAGAAGCCATAAACGCCGAATTGAATTCGCTTGAAAAGCGACATGTTTTCGGACCCGTAGTCCGAACACCCATAGACGTCAAACCAGTAGGCTATAAATGGGTGTTTGCAATAAAAAAAATGAAAAGAATGAGATTGTACGATATAAGGCTCGACTTGTAGCACAAGGGTTTTCCCAAATCCCAGGAGTTGATTATGAGGAAGCGTATTCCCCTGTAGTGGATGCGATAACCCTTAGGTTCCTAATCGGCCTCACAATCTCTGAAGGACTTCATATGAGACTAATGGATTGTCACGACCCCCGACCCGGTTTTGCCCGGTCCGGAAGCCGCGGGATAGAAAACCTGTTGTAATGGTATTTATTTGGCAGCGGAAATTTTTAACAGGACCATTTAAAAGAAAACACTGGATTATTTTATTATAATTTCCTTGATAAACTCCGTATTTTACAATAAAGGAATTTCACTGGGAAATCCCCTGATTACAGAAAACATGTTTATTTATTTTACTGAGCCACTTCATTCAAGCTGGAGTGCTACGCGACACTTTTTCCTTGTTCACAGTAAATCACCTGAAACATGTTTTAAAAATATTTTATTAGCGAAAAATACTGGTGTAACACCTCGAAAATTCACGTCCTATAATGTGTTGACACGTGTCATAAGCTTTGAACGTGTGAAAAGAATACTCTAGAGGGACTAAAGTTGACAAACAAGGAAAGTATGTGAATATAAGGTTTCAGAATGTCAACAATGGATAAATATACTTTACAATAATCCTACATGATGCTTATACCCTTAAACGAATAAATCATGGATCATACGACGCTAGTTGTGAAGAAAAGTGACATATTACAAACTACAGGGGTTAAATGTGTCAACATGTTTAAAGTATACCTCTGAGTGACCTTTAAGCAAACCCGAAGCTTTGTAACGATTAATTATGCTCACTAGAATGGATGATAAAAATTTCACTAAGTTTCGTTATCGTATGAGGAAGTTATGATAAAATTCGTATACGAGGGGTTAAAAGCGTCAACGCTGAAATTTAAGACTTTTCGGTGATCGTATGAATAAACGGGGACCTAACAAAGTTGGTTTATGACTTGGAGTCCTTAAAAGTCAAGTTTGGGGGTCACAAGTGCAAGAAAGCACCTTAAAATCAAGTCTAGAAGTTCAGGGGCTAAACGTGTCAACTTTTAAAGATTTCTGGTGAGCTGGCTGGTCCTTACGGACCGTATGCTGGGAGTCTTACGATCCGTAAGCTACTCCCAGATGCAGCAACTCGGAAAAATGGTTGTTCAGCCCATGTAACGACTTATATCGCCCTTTTACACTTCCAAGAGCTGCCTAAACAAATTCTTAGGCCTTAGGGACACTTGTTAATCATCAGGGATCATGTATAGCCTTGTGTGTCATGATCTTAAGCAATCAAGAACACTATATAAAGCCACAATGTTTGCAACCTTCTTGCATTCATTCCATCTGCATTTCTGGAGCTTTTGGGAGTTCAAGAGCAGACCCTAAGCATCCCTAATCGCGCATAGGACTTCTGTAAGTATGCTTAACCTTTCCTAATTGAGTTTTACTTAGTTATTAGCTTAAAAGTCAAACCATCGTAATTAACGTTTGACTTAGCGATTAATCATTAATGGTCCAGTGATTAGTCGAATTGAAGGTAGTTATAAGTTGGTAATTATGTGGGCAATAAACCCTTAAAAGGGCACCCACTGATTCCCGTTCTAACTAGGACTTTTGTCGGGTCAAAGTTGTTTATAAAAAGTCAACATGATTCTAATTTGCGATTTAAAACATAATTAACAATGTAGAAGCTTTGCAACCTGTTTTATTACTCTTATAACTTAGTAATTAATGTAAGAACATGTCTAAACATGTTTGATCCGACAATTTTCAGTTTAGGACCGGTTCGGAACCGAAAGTCGCAAAACTTTGACTTTTGCTTTGACTTCAGTTCTGACCCAATTTAGATAAGTTTGGAAATGCTTTAGAGCTTCCTTAGGACCAGGTTACATGTTGGTATAACCCTCTGTGGTTGGATCGTTGATTGTCCGATTCGTTTACAAGTTTCTGTTAAATGCCTAATGTTGACCAATATGCCCTTTTGACCATAAAACGAGAATTTAAGAAATATGAAAGGACAATAATCTTTATTACTGATTTATAATCATGTCCCTAAAATTTCACATCAGTTGGAGGTCTAGATTAGGAGTTATGCTCAATAGCGCACTTAAAAAGCTTTTTGTTAATTAAACGGCGCAATTAGCATAAAGCCTATCTAAACCCAACTTTTGACACCAAAACTTTTACCCACTGATGTAATATAATATTTTGGGATTTATAAATATTTTTAATTATTTTTAACCTGCTCATAAGCTAAGGTTATGGCGTTGATTCGGTAAATACCGATTATACCCTTTTTGTTTATAAAAAGAGTTCTACATAGTATATTGACACCAATCCAATTGCTACTGATTTTATTTAATAAATGAAGTATTTTAAACTTTATAACCTGATCAGAAAACTCAGATTTCCTGTATAACCCGGAAATCACTTAAAACGACTTTTTACGCGTATTAAACGCCTAGTATGGGTTTAAAACCATTTTGTCATATGAGACCTATTACCAACTGATAATGACCTAATAAAATAAGTTATATTACTGATGTATTCGGACCCGAATCTCAGAATTTCAAATAACCTCTTTTATAATATTTAAAATGACCAAAATACCCCTTCGGGGCTTACATTGAGATTTAAACTCGTTTTGGGCATAATGGAAGGTATCCTACTGATATCACAACATATTTAAGGCATATTAACTTAGGAAACCTGTATATGACTATTTTGGTTACTCGTTACGCACTTGTCGCGTTCGGATCGGCTTATGTAACTAGTTTACATATATTAGCCGAAACGGGTCAAACCTTATCATCTTTATCTAAAAATCCAGAATGTGTTTAGATTACCCATATTATACAAGTCTTCAAACTTTTCAGGTCTAAATCACATTCTATTCCGGTCTTCGCTTAATCGTGCGTTTGAACCGTATCTTTCTTTAAAACTAACCGGTCTAAGTTTAGGCTTAATTAAAGACCCGTAAGGATTCTAATAGGTTATTATAAAACCTTCGTTCCAGATTAAGAGCCCCAGTAAAAGTACTTGTGCTTGCTGATTAGAATATACGGCTGAGTATAAATTGCATTGCTAGCTCAGGTAAATACTCTTAACTTATTTTCCCTATACGGGCTTGGGATACGGTATTATAATAATACCGCTTGGTCGGGTATTGAATGTTTAGTCGTATTGTGATTAAATTATTGAGGTAACCCGCTTTAATCTGTATTGTTTGAAATAAAAGCCTTTAGGGGTTAATGACCATGTCCCGGATATCCTTGACATCATTGTATTATAAAATGGCCACGTCTTAAGCACGGGGTGTAGGCATACACCTGATCGTCGCTTAAGGGAAACAGTATCTCACTCTCTTGTGGGCTTATACTTGTGGTGTGTCTGTTAATCTTGACTCGGTTTCTACATCGGGCCCTGAACGTACAACAAACATGTAAATCTGTATACAAGATTAATTTTATATAATTGTCCCAAGTTATAAAAGGTATGTTGTGCCTTGTGCATCCAAATCAATTTTATTAAACCTTTTCAAATGAGTCGGTTAATTGTATTTACCAGTGTAAACTGGCGTATTTTCCAAAAAAGGTGTGACAGGTACTGAACGTAATTGGCTGGAAGCTCAGGGCGTTAATAAGGAATCTTACAAGTTCTAGACGTCTAAAGTCTGTTGAACAATGTTTAAGTTTTAAGATCCGCCTGTGGATCCTTTACTTTCCGTTGTAATACTTGATATTACTTTATATTCGGATTGTAATATATTTATCTTTTGCTTCCGCTGTGCATTTATATATTATGTTGTTTGACTATGATGATCTCAACTACGTCACGATACTCCCCTACCGGGCCCACCGGTGAAACGTGGAAATATCGGGGTGTGACAACTGGCGAGTGCATACTATTTATACAAAAGACACATTGTTATAATTTACAGTATTAAGAGCGATTACAATTGCCCCTATCTTATTATTATCTAGTCCAGATGTCACTCGACCGAATCTGTGACTATGGTCATATCACTATTGAGTCCATTCACCCAAAAGTGACGTGTATCACTATTTTAAGCGCGCCCACCTAAAAGTGATAAAACAGCAGTAATGTATACAATACCCCACTTACAGCCAGTAATTTAAGATTTGCAAAGACTTAATCCCTATAAAATATAACTGAAAATAATTTGAGATTTTGTAAAGCAATTTGATAAAAAGGGAATGACTCACATTGCAAATTTAAACGGGCAGAGTCCCCTTATTGATTTAAGCTGGTAAACCTAGTTAAATATACAATGCAAATGAAACTAGGTCAGTAACTTAATTCAACATTTACGATAATTTAACGAGATCAAAACCCTCACGACGAATGACAAAGTATAGCCCAAGATTTGGGCAGCACTTAAACATCCATCGGATCGGTTTTAATCGGGACATTGTATCGTAGCAGTGATCGAGTTATTACCCCGTTATCGTAGCAGAGGTTCGGGATTGTGATTGGGTTTTTGAAAGAAACAGAGATATATTAACGTACGTAGCTAAACTTTTTGTCGTAACATACATTCCATGCAAGTGCCAATCCCCTGCGTTTTATACTAGATTCGGGTCTCACCCGCGTGTCGCGCCGGCTCCCCTAGCCCCTGGCGCGTGTCGCGACAGCGACCCACCTAGGGTAGGATAGCCTGGTGTCTGGGATAGCCTTGCTGAGTTGTTACAACTCGAAAAAACGTGTTTTCATACTGTTTTGAACGGATAAACTTGATTAGGGAATCCCCCTTGAGTTTTAGGGGGCCCTGTTGCTGTTTTCGGGCGTTTTTCAAATTTCGGGTCGCATCATACCACTTGGGGGTTTTAATTAGGGTTTCTTAATGCACCTTTTTAGAATAGGAAATAACAAATTTTGCGAGAGTTGTTACATGGATGTCGTCACCGCATACTTATACGAGACACTTGAAAATGACATCTACATGAAAATCCCTAAAGGATTAAAATTGCCTGAAGCATTAAAATCAACACCCCGAGATATGTGTTCTATAAAGCTCTAGAGATCTTTATATGGTCTCAAACAATCTGGTCGTATGTGGTACAGTCGACTTAGTGAATATCTCAAAAAAGAAGGATACAAGTCTGATGTAATCAGCCCATGTGTTTTTATAAAAAGAACACTCTCAAATTTCACTATAATAGCAGTCTATGTTGATGATATCAACATCATCGGATCTCCTGAAGAGATAGAGAAAGCTGCTCAGTTGTTAAAGAAGGAATTTGAAATGAAAGATCTTGGTATGACGAAATTATGCATCGGACTACAATTTGAGTATATTTGCAATGGCATATTTGTCCATTAATCAAACTACATCCAGAAGATATTAGTACGTTTCAATATGGATAAAGCACGTCCGTTTAGCGTACCTATGGTTGTCCGACCGCTAGATCCACACAAGGATCCTTATCGCCCTCAAGAAGAAGGAGAAGAAGTACTTGGTCCAGAAGTACCGTACTTAAGTGCGATCGGTGCCCTTATGTATCTCGCAAATAACACAAGACCTGACATTGCATTTGCAGTTCATGTACTAGCGAGATATAGTTCGAATCCAACACATAGACACTGGAATGGTGTGAAACATATATTCCGATATATTTGCGGGACACAAGACTTAGGTCTTTTCTATCAAAAGGATCAAAAGTCCCAACTTGTTGGGTATGTTGATGCTGGATATCTATCAGATCCTCACAATGCAAAATCTCAGACAGATTACGTATTCACATACGGTGGCACAACAATTTCTTGGAAGTAAACTAAGCAAACACTTACAGCAACATCATCAAATCATGCCGAATTAATAGCACTATATGATGCTGGTCAAGAATGTGTGTGGTTGAGAAAAATGATTAATCACATACAAGAAGCATGCGGATTAGAACAGATCAATAAGGAGTCGACAATTATTTATGAAGACAATGCTGCTTGCATAGCTCAGATCAGAGAAGGTTACAACAAGGGTGATCGAACAAAGCACATCTCACCAAAGTTCTTTTCAACATATGACTTGCAGAAAGAAGGGGAAATCGATGTTCATCAGATCAAGTCAAGTGAAAATCTAGCAGACCTGTTCACAAAATCTTTACCTAGAAGCAGTTTCGAGCAGTTTTCACACAAGATCGGTCTTCGTAGATTGAAAGATGTTTGTTGAATTTAGGGGGAGAATTATACACGTTGTACTCTTTTTCCCTTAACTAAGTCTTGTCCCACTGGGTTTTCTTAGTAAGGTTTTTAATGAGACAGCATAGATGATCCAGTAGTATCAGTTTATTTATTCAGGTCCTGAAGTACTTATTTAACATCATCCTGAAGTATGTTGTTAAACTGTGTATAATTCTAAATGTCTGAGGGGGAGTGTTATAAACCAGACATTTTAGGCCCAACCCATTACTCATGGGCTTTAGGGTTTATAGTTATGTTTATGTATATATTGTAATGTTGAATAGAATGAAGAAGGGAATTCAGTTTCTCTATTTCTCTTTGGTTTTTATCAAATTCATGGATGTAAAGATAATTTAGTCAAATTAATTAAATGGTAATTACTCACGAGCCGAAAAGCATGAACAAAAATAATAATGTTGTGCAAACTTTCGCAGCTACGTTCTTACAGGACAGGTGAGGCCAGTTCATGTGGCTGCACGCTGAAAGGTGTGTCCGCTGAAACCGTCAGAGTGTTATGGACCGAAACCATTGCAGGGTATGGGACTTGTCCCACATCGGTTGTATGGGCAATCAATGTGAGGTTTGTATACCAAATAGGCTCTCTCACACACCAGACTAGTCTTTTGCATTGAGTTCTCTCGTTTGGTATGTAACATTGGTATCAGAGCCAGAACTCGGAGTGGAGGCCTGGAGAGAGTCAGCCGTTACCAACGAGGTTTTATATACCAAATGAGATCTTTCACCCACCAGACTAGTCTTATTTTGGGTTGAAATTCACACACCGAAAGTGCACTTCATTTGAGTGGAGTTGAAAACTTAATCTGCTCAAAAGTTCACTTTTCGTATCTTTTTGGTGGATTTTTTCTCACATTTAATGATTTAAATATATATACCTTTTTTTATAGTAGGGTGATAATAAACAAAATACTATAATATATATTGGCCTCATGGCTCAATTGGCTAGTACACAAAAAAGCAAAGAACATGAAGTAGGTTGGAAGAAGATAACAAGACGCAACTAAAGTCACGTTAGTTGTAGGTCACTTTTTTTTAAAGTAGGGTGATAAAAAAACAAAATACTATGATATATATTGGCCTCATGGCTCAATTGGCTAGTACACACAAAAGCAAAGAGCATGAAGTAGGTTGGAAGAAGACAGAGCATTCACAATAATACGTTTTTGGGTATTGTTTTTACTCATTTTTCCACATCATCCATTTTTCCTTATTGTAGACCTTGTTTTTTGCCCCATATTTGAGATATGTTCTTCTACAAAATGACTAAAAACAACCAGATGGTGGGCCACATTGTCCTTTTAATTATATATTATTTAGATAGAGAGGGATTTTTTTAGAAGGTGGTGATGATGTGGCAATGTTTTTGGGTATTTTTAGTTTTTCTTATTGGGTGGGTTTAGGTGTTTTTAAAGAATTGGTGTTTTTATGAAGTGATAGCTGACGTGGCACATTTTTATGTGTTTTTAGGCTTGTTTATTGGTGATGCTCTAAGACACAACCACAGTCACGTTAGTTGTAGGTCTCATTATTCCTCGTGCTATCCATAGTATAAATATTGAAAAAAACTTCATAGGACACGATAACGTATACTTTGAAATGGCAAATGAGGTGGTAGTGGTGATGGTGCCGTTCATCGCACAAGGTCATCTCAACCAACTCCTCCACCTCTCTCGCCTCATCTCCACCTACAACATCCCCATCCACTTTATCTCCACCGCCACCCACAACCGCCAGGTCCGCATTCGTCTCCAAGGATGGAACCCAAATAATAATCTTATACAATTCCATGACCTAGATGACCCTATTGTCACCCCACATCCTATTATTCCAAACACCACCACCCACCCCCACTTCCCTACCCATCTCCAACCTTACTTTAACTCATCTCTTCTTCTTCGAACTCCGGTAGCCGACGTCATCCGTTCGGTTTCACAAACAGCTAGAAAAGTTGCTGTCATTCATGATTCACTCATGTCTTACGTTGTTCAAGATGTGAGTTTGATACCCAATGCGGAGACATACAACTTCCGAGCTTTACCTGTTTTCTATTACTTCTGTTCTAGTAGCAGGAACCTGGGGAGACAGCTGCCATTTGAACCGGACAAGATATGCCAATTGCCGGCTCCTGGTGAGAGCATAAGCCCAGAGTTCTTGGAGTTTATAAAACTTCAATATGACCATGAAACGAATCATGTTGGTAATGTATATGATTCTTCGAGAATCATAGAAGGGAAGTTTGTTGAATCCCCTGAGAGAGATCAGGTAAATGGAAAATACCATTGGGCAGTTGGGCCTTTTAATCCGGTGGAGATGGATTCTGATTGTTTAGACCGTCACATTTGTTTGCAATGGCTAGACAAGCAGCCTGCACGTTCTGTCCTTTATGTTTCGTTTGGCACGACGACTACGTTCACAAGTGATCAAATCGCGGAGCTCGCTCTTGGATTGGAGATAAGCAAGCAAAGATTTTTGTGGGTGTTACGGGATGCGGATAAGGGGGATGGTAGTGTTGAGGTAAAGGCCGCAGGGCCCTCTCCCGTACCTCCTCTCTTTGACAATTCCAATCAGACCCCACACTCCACGTGCAGGAGTGTGGGATTGCCGGAAGGGTTTGAAAAGAGAGTGGCGGGGAGGGGTTTGGTTGTGAGAGAGTGGGCCCCACAGATAGAAATATTGGGTCATTCGTCAACTGGTGGGTTTGTTAGTCATTGTGGGTGGAACTCGTGCATGGAGGCTATGACGGCCGGAGTTGCAGTCGCAACGTGGCCTATACACACCGATCAACCATATAATGCATTTTTATTGTCGAATGTTTTAGGGGTTGCGGTGGTGATGAGGGATTGGGAGCATAGACATGAGTTATTAACTTCGGTGATGGTTGAGAAGGTCGTAAGGAAGCTAATGGATACAGAGGTAGGAGAAGCAGTAAGGAAGAGAGCGGCAGAATTGGGTGGTGAGTTGCGAAAATCAATGGCAGATGGTGGCGTGACTCATGAAGATTTGAACTCATTGATTTCGTATATTCGCAAATAGAATAATATGTTAAAGTGGATCCTAGAGATAGTTTAGTCTAATGGTATCTAGGTGTGTAAGATTGATGTCCCTTTCTAAGTGGTCAAGAGTTCGAGCCTTATGATGAACAATAATGTCGAATAAGAGCGGATTAGATTACATTAGATTGCTATAAAAATTGTAAAAGGGGAGGGTTGTTTGGAGGTCTCAATATCTTTCATCCAAAATATCTTTCATTCAAAATATTCCATTTTGTTATGAATTATTCAAAAAATATGGATGACAACCAACTAGATTGTTCATTATATTATTACCCACCGTTGTTTTATTTTGACCAAATAAACTCACCCTCAGTTATATAAATCATGTACCCACCAGCTATTATTGTATGCAACAACAATTAAGCATATTGTTACTTCCATTATTCTCAAGATCTTCAAGGTTTGTAGTTACAGTTTTATAACACGTTATCAGCACGAAGCTCTAGCCAAGAACGAGGCAAGCAATTATAATCAAAGTAAGTGTTTGATTAATTTATATAAACTATAATTGTTATGATAAACGTAATATTTCTTTTATACCGTGGGATTGTTTTCCTTTAGGAGACCCAGTTATCCAGACACTCCTATCATAAAAACATCTAAATCCCATACTTAATAATAAAAATGAATACGAGGTACCTATTTGCTATGGGAATATAATAACTATGGGACTACTAACAATCTAAATTAGTGCAGAGGACCTCATACTATGGATATATATAATAATTTTGGGACTACTAAAAATATAACATTTATTTATGCACCTAACATTTATATTTATGTTATCTAACATTTATTTATAAAATCTAATGTTTAATAACGTTTATTTATGTTATAAAACTAGCCTAAAAGCATTTTGTATGATGGAAACTTAGGCTCCTTTTGAGCTCCTTTATTGCAGTTTCTTTAAAGAAAAAGATTACAATAGGAAACAAAAGATGGATACATCCGTGTGTGGTGTATGTTTACATATATAAGAAAACAAGACTTTTACTGTGCGCTTTTACTGTGCAAAATAATTCGAGTAATAATTATTTCCTTTACTGTGCGCGTCGTTGTCATCCACTATTCATAATAATTTATTTATTATTGTGCATACTAATATATATATATCCGTAAAATGGCTATGCATATTTTACTATAAAATTACCAATTATTAATATCATCACTGTTGTTATCAGAACCATTTAGCAGTAATAATCAGCACGTTACCCACGATACCTACCGAATCTAATATTAGTTTAAACATTTTGTTTGTTACCGAAATTTTCAAACCTAATACAGTAAAACTATTTTCAAGGTGTATCATGGAAGCCTTAACCAAGCGTATTGTGTAAGCTTAATTTGTATAAGTAACCCACCACTCGTGTAAATCCTCAAACCAACTGAACTTCTGATATAGTTCGACACATACCTAAAACAACTCATACTCAAATTATATTTTGAGCTCAGACAAAGTCCAATATTACTATCATGAGTCTTCAATTTTCTACTCGTGCACACGCTGAATCTTCAAACGCAGCAGAAATTCGTGCCCAGATCGAAGTCCATAAATTTCTTCAATTTAAGGATGTACGCACCCATACGAAATGTCTAACCCTCAGGAGGCTTAAAGTTAATACTATTAATAGTATCGACTGGAACATATCGGGAATTCTAGACAAAGATGATCGACTAACGAGGTTACTACCAATTGGTTCACCATGGCATCGTTTCTTTGACATCTTAGAACCTTCATACGATGAACTTGTATATGAGTTCTGGTCTACTTTTCATTTCACACAAAATAAAGACCTATCTGAGCCCTCTATCGATTTTAGACTCGGTGGAGAAACTTTTGAATTGTCATTATCTGAGTTCGCAGTACATTTAGGTATTTATACAGAAGAAGAGGTTAGATCACCTATATTTATATATGCATTAACAGAATATCCTGATCGCATACAAGATTATTGGTCTACACTTACACCAGCAGTATGGAGTAAAAATAATAATTCAAGAACATTTAGAGATCCTCTTTATCAGTATATGTACCGTGTTCTAGCCAACACGATCAGGGGGCGCACGTCTAATCTACACAGGGTTAGTGGTACCGATCTCTTCCACTTATACAGTATATTCGAGTCAGTCCATTGTAATATTGCTTACTCTCTTGCTATGTACTTTGAGCAATACCAAACACGTCCCCCGAAAAACCTTATGGGAGTATCATACATAACAAAAATAGCCAAATCTCTAGGTGTCATAAACGATCAGATTATTCAAGAATTATCCCCACCACGATTACCTGGAGTGATAAATTTTACAAATATCGAGATACTACCTATTGATATTCCTACACAAACATAATCGTTTCAATCTGAGGCAGCATCGGTTATCCCAGAAAATACATCACAAAATCTATAACAATTACTGTTGCAGTTTCCTCAATCATCTTTTTATCAGCATGATCTGTTGTCTCAACAGCAGCTAACACCACCCGTGTTTGAACATATTTCAACTAACACATATCAAACACAGCATACTCAACCACAAACACCAGGCATCTACCAGGCACTTTCACCTTTATCTTTTGGGCAAGGGGAAATGATGCAACAATCCATATTTAATGATAACATGACATTCCAAGAGTTGTTAGCACCAGAACAACCCATATCACCACTATTACAGCAACAGTCTTCACTACATCCGGAGCAATAACAACAGTCAATTGTTGAAGCCGGACCAAGTACGGTGCCTCTAATAAATCCACTTTTAGATCCAATGAAGGTTGATAAACTAATAAAAAAGAACCGGAAAATGTCCAGACAAATAGAGTGGTTGACGAAAAAGAATGAGTGGCAGGAAGAAATGCTAAGACAAATAACTAGTATTATCTCAAAACAATTTACTCCGCCACCACCATCACCTCATGATTCTGATTCTGATTAATTTCAGTTGTATACACAGACAGAGGTCTGCAAACATAACAATATACTAGAATCATTTTACTACGTTTCAATTATTTTATTTATATCCATATGTTTATTTTTTGATTTTTCTTTTATTTTATTGTATGTAAATATGTTATTTTATTAAGTGATTATTATTATAAAATAATAATGGGACTCGAAATAGGACATGAATTTTGAAAAGAGGACATGGGACACGAAACATATGACATGACAGGTTCTTTCATTTGGTATATTGGTTTTATTAAAGTATCTGGGAAATACGTACAAACTAAAAGACTTACTTGCTATAGCTGAAAGTAAACCATTCGTAAGTCTGTGAATAAACATAAATTAAAGGCTACATATATGGATAAGTAGCCATATGAATTGAAACATGTTTACATACAACATTGATATGGAAGATGACACACGAACATTGTCATCTCAACAGCAACTCCCATCACCATTAGATGGATCCCACCACCATATTAATAATTACTTCAGTTATAGGTTGCCAATTTTGTTACAAAACATAAATAAGATAAATATTAAAATCTAAATACTCATTAAAAATGAGATAACATACAAAGGTACAGCTATGAACAAATAAATGAATACATAAGTACTAAATAGATGAGGCGGAAGCTCATACATTAATATCGGCAATAATATTAACATTATGCCGGTCAATATTAAAACCGGGTGAATCATCTTCGAAAAAAATTTTCTTGAATAACTTTGAGAAGAAGAGGGTTTGATGTGAAAAAAAAAATGAGATTGATAATTGGTTATTTATAGTGGTAAATTATAACCGTTTTGTAAAGGTTATATTACCGTTTTATAGCCGTTGTACAACGGTTATATATATACAACGGTTATATATATATGTATATATAATAAATGATGTATTAAGGAAATGTTATTTTTGGGAAGTTAGAAAACTGTCAGGTTTATTTGATTCATAAAAACAAGTTTATATTTACAAAATATATTAAATGGTAAAGACGAAGCATGATAAACATACAAGTTTGGGTTGTACATACATACACACATACAAATGTTTTGTGGAAATACAATGACAAACATATGTATATATAAATTATTCATAAATTAGACGAATAATGCAAATAACGGTTTTGCCTGGGACATTCAAAATTAATAGAAAGAATGGGAAAAGCTAATTACCTGATAGTACAAAGCTTTTAAATAGAGGACGCTCTATTTTTCCCAAAAATCAATAAGAAACTTATTGAGTTTCAAGAATATATATATATATCATCAAGGATATGACGGCATGACAGATTAAGCCATCAAGGATATACTATGATGAAAAGGATTCACATATCATATGATAATCCTAAATAGGATTAAAGGATACACATATCCTAGCATGATACCATTTAGTATTTAAATCGATGCATCGTCTAAATGGTTATCAATTCGCAACTTGAAGTTTGCACATATGGCTTAGCTAATATATTATTCCAGACTGAAATTTTTTTTTCTTTGATAAATTCTTAATTATCAATGATCATTGGAACAAGTATTATTATTGAAACATTTACTCCCCATTACAGTTATTTAGAAACCAAATATTTATCATCTTTGGGTGTGCGATATATATATATATACTGAAATTGTTACAACACAACGCACAAAGATGAGTTTTAATGACATGTTGGGAATAAATAAAACATATAGCCATAAATGGGAGATTTCTTATGGGCTTCATTTGCTGATTATCAATCCCAACATGAGGGGGAGATAGAAAACAACTGAAAGTGAAATAAATTTTGAAGTTATCATTGTATTATCTGTATCCTCGAGTAAAATATCTAGAAGATATTTTAAGAAGGAAATTCATCCAAAAGGTTTTGAATTGCTCCAGTTAAAATTAATGTCCAAGAAGGACAAAGACATATTGAAAATTGGACAAAGACATATTGAAAATCTTATATACCAGATGCTAATGCTTTAGCTCGAGTTGATATTACAGACAAGCAAAGGGATAATATTAATATGGCTATTGAATCCCGTTTGAAACATGGGAGGCCAGTCGGTTCAAAGGATAAAACATCCTCGAAAAAGAAAAGGTACTGAAAGGGAAATTGACCATAAAAGAAAAAATGGTAAATTCAATTACCTCAGGAAGGAGTAAACGATAAAACCTTCCCTTAGGAAGGAGTGAATGATAATACCTTCTCTCAGGAAGAAGTAAATGATTCCAACATAGAATTGTCGGTCAATTATAGTTATACACATATATTATGGAATCAAGATGAAATAGAAAGTTTGAAGCATAATAGACCATTTGATTTTTCAAATATTAAATAAAAAATAGGAAGTTATTATACATGTGCTTATATTTAACAAAAAACGGAAATTTCACAAACTAGGCACCTAGCTCGGTTGGCTAGGTGCGCGAAAGGGTGTGGCCTAGACCCAGGTTCAATCCAGGGGACGGCCAGTTTCACCATTTTTACCATACAATTTTAGAAATTTTTCATTAACATGTTGCAAGATGAATTATATTTTCCTTTTCATATTCTCCTAAGGTGAAACGAAATTTTTGATACACTTGAGGTATGTAAGGTATAATTTATATTTTTACTAACCCATCGAAACAAGTTTGGTTAGTTTTGTAAATGCAGGTAATGTAACAAAACACAGTTGTGGATCTTATGATATTTGTTTCCAAAAAAGAACCAGAAGTCTCATATGAAGATCATATAACACTAATCGAAAAAGATTGCCTACCTAAGGATCAAGAGAAAAATTGTTGTCTATAAATATTTGATCAACTTTCAAGAAAGATAGAGACAAGTCACATAAATAATACATATTAAAATGAGGGGGAGTACTATACAAGTTGCACTCTTTTTCCCTTCACTAAGTTTTATCCCATTGGGTTTTCTTAGTAAGGTTTTTAATGAGGCAACATACATGATCCAGAAATATCAGGAGAAGACTATACACTGCACTCTTTTTCCCTTAGCTATGGTTTTGTCCCACTGGGTTTTCCTAGCAAGGTTTTTAATGAGGCAGTACTTAATGACCCCAAAGTTTGCAAAGTGTCATCGAAGGGGGAGTGTTATGAATTATTCAAAAAATATGGATGACAACCAACTAGATTGTTCATTATATTATTACCCACCGTTGTTTTATTTTGACCAAATAAACTCACCCTCAGTTATATAAATCATGTACCCACCAGCTATTATTGTATGCAACAACAATTAAGCATATTGTTACTTCCATTATTCTCAAGATCTTCAAGCTTTGTAGTTACAGTTTTATAACACATTTCTCAATATCTTATGATTATGACTTTAGATCCTTCATTTATATTACACTCACTTTATGTGGTTAATATAAAATACAATCACAGAGTTGTTTTATGTGATAAGACGATTAGTAAATCCTTCATTTTTGTTGGACATAGAATGCAATACGAGGCTGATCCAAAAAAAAAAATTGTCAGTAGCGTAAAATATGAACCGGTCAAGTGGTGTGTATCGAATCTATAAAAAGAACCTGAAACTGCAGGATAATTGAAGCTTCACCGACAATTCGATAAACGACCCCGTCCGAAAACCGTCAATGAAAGCCTAATGGCATTTGTCGGGTGGTTCCGCTGGTGGCACGATTATACTCTAGTGGTCCGTCAGTGATCCAAAATTTGCCGTTCAAAAAAAAAAAAGCCATCACTGATGGAAATCCATCGGTAAAGCTTTGTCGGTATATTGATCATGGATAACAATCTTACCCATGGAAATTTCAGACGGATCACCAACGGACACTTGTTTAAACGGATCACCGATGCCTCGACTACAGCCAATATTTAAGTTCTTTGGCCATAATTTGACTCGTTGTGTTATTGACCAACAGTTCAACATTTTTGTTTTTGTTTTTTTACTGACGGATGACACATCGGTAATCCATCAGATATATAATATCTGTTTTATTAATTTTTTTTGAATAACTTAGATTTTTCCAATAGTATGTACTACAAATAATTAAATAAATTACATATGATTTTTGCAAACCCGGAAATATGATTAAAAATTCTCGAAATAAAGTTTGCAAATCACAAAATCTCAGATTACAAATCATAAAATATTAAATTACAAATCACAAAATTTCAAGTTACAAACAAACGGAATTGCAAACACATTAACACATGATCTATATGGTAGCTTTTAGATCTCTTGTAACATAATGGCTTCAAAACCATTAAGATGTGTAATGGCTTCACAGTACCGCATCTTGTTGAAAGGAAGCTAAATATACGAAGCTCCATAATTGAACCGAAGTTCAATGAGAACCTTCACTTTACAAGACTACGAATGCATCCTGTCTTTTAGGGGAGTGGGGGTGGGGAAAGTTTTGTCCGTGATGAGTGAGTTTAACGAGTGATGGATAGCAACATACCACCGCCACCATCATAATTCAACGAGTGATGGAAGGATTCCGTGATATATTTCACGCGTTATGGGCTATTATGTGATAATTGGATGTGAGGGGGTGTGAGGGTTTATTGTTGGGTATTGTGAGTGATGGAATAATGGTTGATGACATGGCGGAACTTGATTGGATGTTGTGAGTGATATAATTTTTGCAAGTGATTGACCACCCCCTCCCCCCTTATACTCAAATTTCTATAAAATAGTATGTTTTTAATTTTTTTTTTATAAAAATCATAACATTTCATCAGTTTATTAAATTACTTTTACTACCCACATTTCTATAAAATAGTATGTTTTTATAAAACCATAACATTTCATCAGGTTATAAAATTACCTTTACTATTTCAACCAGTTTTGTATGAATTTCATTTTATGTTATTGGTGTTGTTATTCAAAGCATACACAAATATCTTTTTCTTCACACTAGGATATAGAACATGTATTACATGGGTTTGATGATAGAAACTGAAATGTCTTTAGATGATCGTGGATTTATTCGGGTTGTTCGAAAAAAATTATGTTTTCCATTTTTTATAAACTTAAATATTTTTTAAGAATAAACATATTATTGTTGAGGTTGGTTGTGTTCCGAGAACAAAACGGTTATAAAATTTGAATTATCTTTTATATTTCATATTATTTCTTGTATGACACATAATAAATGTAAATTTTGATATGAATAAATATAGCCCTAATAAGAACTATATATACAAAATTAAAGAAAATATAATATTACTAATTTTAAACGATGCGTTTAAGAAGGAAGAAGAGAAGAAAGAATTTTGTTTTTGAATACAAAAGAATTATTATATTTTATTTTATTTTTAATTTTTTATTATTTTGGAATTTCTTATTATAATATATATATATATATATATATATATATATATATATATATATATATATATGGTAAGGTTATTGTAAAAAAAGTTTAAAGTGTGAGAAGTGTGAGAAATATTGTGAAAATGACATGTGTCATCAATATAAATTAATTCAAAAGGGTAAATAAGTAATTTTATCATTGATTCAATTAATTTAAAACCTTCCTTAACCACCACCTTATTTATAGGAATATGATTTTTTAAAAGATCTCTATAAAAACACTACGGATAACACTGCAAAATATTCATTCAGCACATATATAACACCATTCAATAATTATATAACACTATTCAATATGTATATAACACTATTAAAGACACTACTTTCATTTCTAGAATGTTATTGGTCTTATATAATTATTGAATGGTGTTATATATGTGTCGAATGGTGATTTTGCATTGTTATTCGTAGTGTTTTTATAGAGATCTTTAAATGGTGTTATATACATGTTGAATGGTGTTTGCATTGTTATTCGTAGTGTTTTTATCGAAACATATTTTTTTCTCTATATAAGTATAGCAATATGGTACTCATATTAAAGATAAAAAACACTCGTTATTATGGTGTAATTTAAAAAAAAAGTTATGTATAAAAAGTTATTGACGTTTAAAAAAGACGGGGGAGGGGGGAAGTTGCATGTGCATTAATGTTAGTTTCTTAATTTAAAAATGTTAAATTTACATGTATACCCTTAATCTAGAAAATTACTATGTTTAATAGTAAACATTATTTACAATTTTCCCATTATGATCTCAACAAAGATCTAATGGTGTAGATTCTTTCTTACGTTTCGCACAAAAAACCCCCTTTTTACAGGAACCTCTACATATATATATATATATATATATATATATATATATATATATATATATATATATATATAGGGGCCCGCTAAAATGAAAATCACCCCTAGTTGTAAGAACCGAGAGAACCATTTTCTAACTATTAGATCTTCTAGATGGATGGATGAGATTAAAAGTAACAAAAACTAATATTCAAAACTTTTTGTCTTATTATGTTTTTAATATTTAAAGGAAAAATGATAGTTTAGTAAATTTACTATTTTTTGTCTTTTTGTCTTTATTGTTTTTTTATTACTTTTTTGTATTATTATATTACTTGTTTTTTTAAAAATAATTTTTTATTAAGAACCATTTTAGATCCAGATTTTTAAACAAAAACAATTTTTTTCACGCCGTTTTTAAGTCCGGCTTTTTCACACGCTGTTTTTTTACTTGAAGGGGTATGGTCACAAATCTCGCACCAACATGGTCGCGAGTGACCATTACCCTTATAAAAAACTCCCACCGGTAAGAACTTTTTTGCGTCCGTGCGGGCACGCGCGAACGCTGCGGTCGAATGCAATCTGTCAAGTGATGAGAAGACTTACCTTGTGTATGAAATTGGGTGTTGCACATAGCGATGCGGCTTAGCACCGCATCCTATGAACATTTTTGTAACGACAAGGGATGTAGAAAAAGAAGTTACCAAGTATGGCGATGCGGCTCTGCACCGCATCCCATAAACATCTACGTCAGGCCAAGGGACGCGGAAACAACCGCGGTTACCGCAGGCAGCGATGCGGCCTAGCACCGCATCCTACTGACGACGCAAGTGGGACTGACACTTTGACTCAGGTAGCCAAAACAGCAAGTGCCACTGATGACGGTCATCTGTCAGCCTATACGTAAACGACACTGGCGCACAGACTGACACCACAGTGGGACGTGGCATCACCTCCATGACCGATAAGCCTGACACACCTGCAAGGGGCTGCGCGTTGTCAGTCTAGCCACTCAATTACCCTCCTTTACTCCTCAGCTATAAATACCCATCCCGGACCAGGTTTGAGGTATCGCTTATCAAACTCTCTCACTCTTACTACTATTACACACTTTGCTCTCAAGCAAATTACTGATTCTCACGCCGGAGAGTGGTAACAAGGAGCACCACCCACCCCATCCTCCTTGTTACGAGTCACAGTGTGTTTTCCTTGTGTAGGAGACAGATCAGCGGACGATCCAGCCACCGATCCTCGGAAAGAAGGGATTAACCCTACTTGATGAGACCAGCGAATTAACCTCCCTTGGTTAACCACTGTTTCATCAGTGTCATCCGTGGGACCTTTACTTGCAAAGGTCTTTTGATAGAGCACCCTCACGTCCAAGAAATCCACCAAACGATCTTACGAGATGGCAACACCTCCACCGTCTTTTTCCATCAGAGAGAAAGCGTCCAAACCTCTTCAAACAGCTGAAAAGCAAGTCTCAGTGGAAGTCATCACCGACGAGTTTGAAAACACCACGGAGCCAAAATCTCTCCATATGAAGAAAGTAGATATAATACCTGAGTTCGAATCAAAACAGATGGACAAGCCACGAAAACAACTCGAGTGCCTTGAAAGAATGAAAAAGTCGGAAGGCATCCGGAAGTATAACGCTATCCTAGGAAGACCGGGGATTGGAGACCTCCAAGCACAAGTGTCAACCCCTCACGAGGCATTAGTCTTCCAAATCCCTAGGGGACAGACATTGGTAAAATCCTTTTACGAAGTTATATCATCGGTCTCGGAAGGAGAAGCAAGGAAGGAACCGAAAGAGGAAGGGATATAAGAATGGGTCCTGAATAAAAGATTCCTAAAACAAACCATACGTGTAGGTGCATGTAACACCTCGTAAAATCACGTACAATGAAGTATTGACACGTGTAATAAACCTTAATGAAGACAAATTTTGAATTTAAGGGACTAAATTTTTCGAAAAATCGAAAACATTGTTTATGAAAGGACTGGAGGTGTTAGCATACCTAAAATAAGTTTCTAAATAATCTTTTACGGTTTTATATTCACAAATGAGCCACTTGTTGATCAAGTGTAGCCGTGTGTGTAATTAATTGAAAGTTTGCGCAATAAAGGGTTAAAAGCGTCAACATGTTAATTCTCACCTCTGAGTGACCTTTTAACAAACCGAGAACCTCATGATATATGATATACTCTTGGGGATGCCAATCATTGCCCATACAAGGCTTTTATGCCTAAAAGTGAAGTTACGCGCAACTTTGCAAGTATAAGGGACTAAAAGTGTCAATATGTTTAATTATACCTCTGAATGACCTTTTATCAAGCCCGAAGCATTATGATGTTTAATAATACTTTCAAGAATTCCTAAAATGAATTAGATAAGGCTTCAATGCTATTAAATGATGAGTTACGCAAGTTTGCGCATTAGAAGGACCTAAAGCGTCAAACTGCTAAAGTATACCGATTCGTAAATTATCGGACCTTCCGGAATATGACCATAAGTTATACATACCTTAATTATCCTTCTCATAGCTTAGATATAGGCTTTGAGGTGTTTGGTGCGCAAAAATAAACTTTTAAGTCATGCAGGGACTAAAAGTGTCAGAAAGCGCACAAGTTTGCGTTTACACGCATATCTTACATTCTGAATATTCCCGGACACCCAAAAATTTATGTAAGCACTAAAATATTTTATTTTAGTGTTTGGCTTGATAAAATTCCATTCGTCGCGTCGTTTGGATTGTTTTTCGCGTCCGTCCGTGTTTCGTCGTAATTAGCCGAACAACGTGACCGTACGACCAAACGAACCGACATCCGGCATATTTTTGAGCACGTTTCATGTTCTCTATGCTTAGGCATCATTATAAAGCCTTAAAAATGGTTTAACGGGCCTTAGAGGTGTCGGAAATGACATTTAGAAGTTCAGGGGCCAAACATGTCAACATTTGAAAGATTCTTTGTGCTGGCAAAAGGCTTGCGCACCTCAAGCCTAAAATCCTTACGGTGCGCAAGCATGGCCCAGATGCAGAAACTCGTTTTTTTGTCTGTTCAGCCCATGTAAACGACAACTATAGCCCTTTAACACTTCCAAAGGCCGCCTAAACTGATTTTTAGACCTTAGGGACACTTGTTACTGATCCATGATCATGTATAGCATGAGTTGTCATGATCTTAAGGGATCAAAATCACTATAAAAGGCCTTCATGGTTGCAACCATTTGATCACTCATTCCACCTGCATTTGTGGGACTCTCTGGAGCTTATGATCAGTCTCTAGTCATCCCTAATCGTGCATTAGGCTTGTGTAAGTATGCTTAACCTTTCTTAGTTGAGTTTTTATTTAGTTTTAGCTTAAAAGTCAAACCGTCGTAATTAACGGTTGACTTAGCGATTAATCATTAATGGTCAAGTGATTAGTCGAATTGAAGGTAGTTATAAGTTGGTAATTATGTGGGCATTAAACCCTTAAAAGGGCACCCACTGATTCCCACTCTAACTAGATCAAATGTCGGGTCAAAGTTGTTTAGAAAAAGCCAACAGAAGCTTAATTTGCAAATTAACATGTAATTAGCAATGTAGAAGGCATGTAACTTATTTTATCACTCATATAACTTGGTAGTAAGTATAAGAACTGATCTAAGCTTGTTTGATCCGACAATTTTCTGTTTAGACCCGGTTCGGAACCGAAAGTCGCAAAACTTTGAATTTTGCTTTGACTTCAGTTCTGACCCAATTTAGATAGGTTTAGAAATGCCTTAGCGCTTCCATGGGACCAGGCTACATGTTAGTATAACCCTCTGTGGTTGGATCGTTGATTGTCCGATTCGTTTACTCGTTTCCGTTAAATGCCTAATGTTGACCAATATGCCCTTTTACCCATAAAACGAGAATTTTGGATATGTTAAAGGACAAAAATCTTTGTTACTGAATTATAAACATGTCCCTAAAGTTTCACATCAGTTGGAGGTCTATAACAGGAGTTATGTTAAAAAGCGCGATTAAGAAGCTTCTTGTTAATTAAACGGCGCAATTAGCATAAAGCCTATCTAAACCCAATTTTCGACACCAAACCTTTTGCCCACTGACGTAATATAGTATTTTGGAATTTTTGAAGATTTTTAATTATTTTTAACCTGCTCATAACCTACGGTTATGGCCTTGATTCGGTAAATACCGATTTTACCCTTTTCGTTCATAAAATGAGTTCTACATGATATTTTGACACAAATCCAATTGCTACTGATTTTATATAATAAATAAAGTATTTTGAACTTTATAAATTGATCAGAAAACTCAGATTTCCGGTATAACCCGGAAATCGCTTAAAATGGCTTTTCACGCGTATTAAACGCATAGTTTGGGTTTAAAACCATTTTGTCATATAAGACCTATTACCAACTGATATGACCTAATAAAATAAGTTATTTTACTGATGTATTCGGACCCAAATCTCAAAATTTCAAATAACCTCTTTTATAATCTTTTAAATGACCAAAATACCCCTACGGGGCTTATTTTGAGATTAAACTCGTTTTTGGCATAATGGAAGATATCATACTGATATCACAACATATTTAAGGCATATTAACTTAGGAAACATGTATATGATTCATTTGGTTACTCGTCTTATGTAACTAGTTTACATATATTAGCCGAAGCGGGTCAAACCATATCGTTTTTATCTCAAAATCCAGAGTGTGTTTAAGTTACCCATATTAGACAAGCATGCAAGCTTGTCGGGTCAAAACCGCATTCTAAACCGGTCTTCGCTTCTTCATGCGTTTGAACCGTGTCTTCCTTTTAAAACTAACCGGTCTAAGCTTAAGCTTAATTAAAGACCCGTTAGAAATCTAATAGGTTATTAAAAACCTTCGTTCCAGATTAGGAGCCCAGTAAAAGCTATCTGTACTTGCTTATTTGATATACGGCTGGGATTGAATTTATATTTAGCTCAGGTAAATACTTTTAACTTATTTTCCCTATACGGGCTTGGGGTACGGTATATAAAATACCGCTTGGTCGGGCATCAAATCTTCCATCGTTAGGTGGTTAATTGAATAATTTGATCTGCCCGTTTAAATATGTTTTGTTTGCTTAAAGCCTTTGGGGGGTTAATGACCATGTCCCGGATATCCTTGGAATCATTTTACGAAATGGCCATGACCTAAGCGCGGAGTGTAGGCGTACACTCGTCAGTGCATAAATAGTTGATGTGGTGGGTCTATTGATCTTTAACCCGGCACGATCCGGGCTACTGAACGCATAAGGAACATGTAATTCTTTTACGAGATTATATATTTAAATAATTGTCCCAAGTATAAAAGATTAATTTTGCGTCTGTGCATTTTATTCAAATTATAAAAGATATTTTGTGCCACGTGCATCCAAATCAATTTTATTAAACTTTTCAAAATGAGTCAGTTAATTGTATTTACCAGTGTAAACTGACGTATTTTCCAAAAAGGCTAAATGCAGGTACTATACGTAATAGGCTGGCTACTCCAGGCATAAATAATCAAGTCTCACAAGCTTTAGATGTTAAAGTCTGTTGAACAATGTTTAAGTTTTAAGATCCGCCTGTGGATCCTTTACTTTCCGTTGTAATACTTGATATTACTTTATATTCGGATTGTAATATATTTATCTTTTGCTTCCGCTGTGCATATATATATTGTGTTGTTTGACTATTATGTTGCCAACCACGTCACGATACTCCCCACCGGGCCCACCGGTGACACGTGGAAAAATCGGGGTGTGACAGGTTGGTATCAGAGCCAACATTGAGTGAATTAAACACTAGCCTTATGTGTTTAATCTCAATGACATAGTAGCACATTCCTTGACCTTCTGAGTCTAGACTTAACATAGGAAAATTCTCAATCCTAACCTGGGAATTTCTGCTTCCAATTTTTATATATATATTGTATACGTCGCCAAGCGAAGAAGCCGTAATAGGAGTTCTCCACACCCGGAGCCTTGAAATGCTGAGCTTCCTACCACGGCTAGAATGAAACGAGCATCCAAGGAGAAAGCATTCAGAAATAAAATGAAGAAGAAACTCCTTTTGCTGAAGATCGTTTCCTTAATAGTCCTCATAAGGACACATTTATCTTTCAGTCCCTCCGAGGACACATCATTCCTTTCAAGTCCCGCTTAGGGCAACTCTGTACTTTTATTTTTATATAGTGGATTGATTAAATTTAAGTTTTCATTCTAAACATGAAATATGAAATAAATGGAAAATAACATCCCTTTTATATGATCTACCATTATAATAAAATGGCAAAATCTAAAACGGACAAGACCTAGCCACGTGTTATTTTGAGACAGGACCAAGATGGTAGTTCCTCAGTTAGATTCAGATCCTTATTAACATCTTGATTTAAAATTGTTCTGCGTTAATTATTAAAAAGAATCTTAAAGGTAAACCTAGCCCATATTACAAGGCCAAGATGGTAGAACCTATTCAAGAGATTCAAATCCTTGTTAACACCTGTAACATGTTAACATTCCTGGCAGACGTGGTTCGATAAAACCGCATGAGTCATCTTTAAATTGGATTACTCCACTTTTCCTTATTAAAATAATCATCCCTTAGAAGGGAAGTGCCTACGGGCTATAGTTAATGTCCTCTGAGACTAAAGACAGTGGTAGCCTACAACTCCCTGTCAAGAAAAGGTAATGAACTTTGATTCACACCTTAATGCCTCGATTCTCTGAAATCAGGGCTTATATCATCCTATAAGATGATCATATTATAAACATCCCTTAAAAGGGAAGTGCCTACGGGCTATAGTTAATGTCCTCTGAGACTAAAGACAGTGGTAGCCTACAACTCCCTGTCAAGAAAAGGTAATGAACCTTGATTCAAACCTTAATGCCTCGATTCTCTGAAATCATGGCTTATAAATTAAACTTGTCTACGCGACTAGGCCATTTGTGCTATTATTAACTTATAAATTAGGATTTATGATAAAAATCCTGAATAAAATAAATATCCTTCCTTCCCTGCCAGTATGCATTTTAAAAAGAATCTTAAAGGTGAAACCTAGCCTACGCGGCCAAGATGGTGAAACCTACTCAAGGGATTCAGATCCTTGTTAACACCTAAGAACGTGTTAGCACTCCTGACAAATGTGATTCGATAAAATCAGAACAGTCATCCCTATATTGGAAATTTTTAAATTCCTAATTTGCCTTATGATCTAGAAATCATGGCTTATATCATCTTATAAGATGATCATATTATAAACATCCGTGAGTGATGAAGTGCCTACGGGCTAAATTTGTTGTCCGATAAGACAACGACAGTGGTGGTCTTTGACCCTGTCTAAAGATGTTGGAATACGTCCAAGCATAATAGTCAGTAGGGTCCATACGATCTCGACTAATATCATCTGAAAAGATGATCATACCATAAATATCCCTTAGGAGGGAAATGCCTACGGGCTATAATTAACGTCCTCCGAGACTAAAGACAGTGGTAACCTACAACTCCCTGTCAAGAAAAGATGTTTTGCCAACGGGCTATAATAAATTGTCCATCTGAGACATTGACATTATGATCTTTATGATTCCTTGTCTAAGGTGGCGAGCTATGCTCAAGCCAAATAATCAATATGATTAATGCAATCCTGACTTATATCATCTAAAATGATGAATCCATTATAAACATCCATTAGTGATGTTTCGCCTACGGGCCATATTATATTGTCCATTTGTGACACAAATGTTATGATCTCTATGATCCCCTGTTTAAGGTAGTGAGCTGCGCTCAAGCCTAATAGTCTATATGATCATTGCGATCCTGACTAGTATCATCAGTATGATGATCATAAATTCATAATATTGACATCCCTAGTGATGAATTGCCTACGGGCTATACTTTACTCTATTGTAGATAAGACAAAATAGTGGTGATCTTTATGATCCCCTATTCAAAATGGTGGGATTATACCCAAACCTAATAGTCAATATGATCGATGTGATCATGACTAATATCATTAGATACGATAATTATATATAGACATCCATTAGTGATGTTAATTGGTTTACCTTTCTGTCAAGTGAATCGCCTTTCAAGACGATGACAGTTGTAGTCTATGACTCCCTGTCCAAAGGTGAAGAACTATGTTCAAGCCTTAAAACTCCTGATCTAATAAGATTGCAGCCTATGAATTGATGTCCTTGTGACAAATCCACAAGTTATATTTCAAGTCACCCATAACAAGCCTCCGTGCTATAATTCGTTGTTCGTGACAAGTTAACATACTAAATGTTAACATCCCTGGTGACAGGCCTTAGTACCATATCCTATAACGTCCTAGAGACAAGGCCATTTGTGCCGTATCTAAATGTCATTACGACAAGGCCTTCGCGCCATATGATTACTTATGTCCTTCATGACTGGGCTTTATGCCATATCTTCCTACGTCCTTCGCGACAGGCTTCTATGCCATATATGTATATATATATAACCAAAGTCATGTAAGGCTAGCCTTTGAGCTATTTATAATCGTCCTTGTGACAAAGACAGTTGTGACATTATGGTCCCCTGTCAAGCAGGTATTGGACTCGCTCCAAACCTTGAATACCATTGATAGTCCTTTTGTGACCTAAGCTAAATGTAATAGATATACATTCAAATAGCATTCATTAAGAATGTTTGGAACATAATGGCCTATACGGTTCGTGGATGCCGTGGCTAATCTATGTCAGGTCATCAGGATGATGACTAATAATGGTTTAATTTGGTAATTAGTACCAAGTTTTGAGTATGGAAAACTCGGATGAGATAGGCAATAGTCGCGACGCTATTAATGCGACAAAAGCAAATAATGCCTCAAACGTAAACGTCAAATATTAATGGAGTTAATCTCCAAGTGGTGGTTAACGCAGCAGTTTGAAAGGCCATGGGAAAAGGTCATGAAACAATCTAAAGAGCCGAATGCTTCTCGCTCTAAATTTCATTCAAAACCACATTCAATTTTTCATGAGAAGAGCTTTGTTCACACTTCGAATATGAAGGATGAACCAAAGGAGGAGGATAACTCCCAGAAATCTAAGAAAGAGAGCAAGTACAGGCTTAATAAAAAGCAACGAAAGTTCAGTAAGAAGCCTGTATGTAAGAATTGCTATAAAAGACACTAGGGACAGTGTCGAATAGAACCAGGACCAAAGCAGTGTGACATTTGCTAAGGAACAGGTCATCATTTCCCAGGAATGTAGGGACATAAAGAATGCAGTCTATCACGGCTGTGGTGAGTAAGGCCGCATCAGAACTAGATTCCATAAAGCTGCCAAAGAAGGTGCAGCTAAGCCTGGAAAGGCTAAAGGAAGAAATGCCTGAACTCACCTGATGAATGCCAAGAGGCAGTTCACGATGTCATCAAGTACATTCCTTATCATTTACCAATGATAATTTCTGCTAAGTGTCCTGATTTAATACAGGCAATAATAAATCTTCATAAACCATAAGCTTAGCAAACTTTAATATTATCCACAAGGTATAACTTACCAAGGAAACCATAGTAACCGATTCTTCTAGTATCGGCAAGGAATCCATCCGGAAAAAAAATCTAAGAGTACTCTTTCTTCGCATAGAGTACGACAACATATATTATTTTAATTATTTTTCTCATTGATTTTCTATCGCCTGCGAATGCCAAACTATGTTTGATAAAAGTGCCATATGAGGATTGGCGTATCCTAGTGTGCCCCATAGATTACTTCCATGCCTAATTAGTATGGAGGTTTAATACATGGAACCCCTGAGATATCCCAATGGTCATATTGTACTAAAGTCGACTAGTAGTATTCAAAGAAGATATCCAGAATGGAATTGTCCAAGTAAATGTTCCCGATTAAGGAATTCGTGGACTTATAACATAAATGTGTCACTTATTTGACACAAGCAATGATGGATGAACTGGAGCCTGAGATATGGGAAATCTCTGTAGCCTCCTTGTATCTTGATCACCTTCTCCAAAGATTACCCTGTTTACCTCCTAAGGCTAGTAAAGTTAAGATTAACATCCCGCTGTGGGCTGGAGCATTGTGAAAAAAACTCCATGTTGATTATGGAATAATCGAAACCCTGACTAAGTAAGTTTTAAGATATAGACTCATATAGCCTGACTCAATGTTCTGAGGGTTTGATATTGTTAAATAAGAAAGACGGTTCATTTTACTTATGCATTAATTACCGCAACCCTATTAAGGCAACAATTAAGAATGGCCATTAGCTGCCCAGGATCGTCGATTTGTTCGACTAGCTGTAAGGATTAGCTATTCCTTAAGATTAATTTTGATCAATGGTTGGAATAACCATCTCACCTTAAGATAAGCTTCTCTATAATAATTGTTATATAAGTATCAAGGTGGTCCTTTGGAGACCTTGTATAGATGAAATGTTAAACCTTTACTATTAGAACAATAGATTGGTGAGTCCAATTATCAGGATCTGAAAGTTGACTTGGAAACAACAAATAAGATCAAACAAATCCCTAATCATCTGTAAGTTGCCATTATTCGGCAGAAAAACTTGGAATTTATAAAATTCGCAACCTTCTTAAGTCCTTAATAAGGAATAAGGTTCAATCAAAGGTATCACCCTAAAAAGGGTGTGCTAAAATTTTAATTTCTCAGGATAGGTTAAGCCCTGGATATATATATAGGAACATTCGGGAAATCGAATGCAACAAAGGTCAATAGCCTATAAGCTAAAACCTATATAAGGAGCTTGGCAGAGCTCGCAATATACACTAAGGATTTAAAGACGTGCTTCGCCAATAAGTCAAGAAGCATTATCACACAGTGATATGCAGAATTGTGAGATGATGAGGAACCTGTATCAATTGAGGATCGACAGGTTAAGAAGCCACAAAAAAGATACATGTACCATATTAGAGGTCAGCTTGAGAGCTAGAAAAGGCTCCAGATATGCTCTACAAGTTAAGTCCATTATGTGACAAAAAGTACTTCCAGCATTTTAACAAATCTTGAGGTCGAGATTTCTTTTAAGGGGGTGAGGATGTAACACCTTGTAAAATCACGTACAATGAAGTATTGACACGTGTAATAAACCTTAATGAAGACAAATGTTGAATTTAAGGGACTAAATTTTTCGAAAAATCGAAAACATTGTTTATGAAAGGACTGGAGGTGTTAGCATACCTAAAATAAGTTTCTAAATAATCTTTTACGGTTTTATATTCACAAATGAGCCACTTGTTGATCAAGTGTAGCCGTGTGTGTAATTAATTGAAAGTTTGCGCAATAAAGGGTTAAAAGCGTCAACATGTTAATTCTCACCTCTGAGTGACCTTTTAACAAACCGAGAACCTCATGATATATGATATACTCTTGGGGATGCCAATCATTGCCCATACAAGGCTTTTATGCCTAAAAGTGAAGTTACGCGCAACTTTGCAAGTATAAGGGACTAAAAGTGTCAATATGTTTAATTATACCTCTGAATGACCTTTTATCAAGCCCGAAGCATTATGATGTTTAATAATACTTTCAAGAATTCCTAAAATGAATTAGATAAGGCTTCAATGCTATTAAATGATGAGTTACGCAAGTTTGCGCATTAGAAGGACCTAAAGCGTCAAACTGCTAAAGTATACCGATTCGTAAATTATCGGACCTTCCGGAATATGACCATAAGTTATACATACCTTAATTATCCTTCTCATAGCTTAGATATAGGCTTTGAGGTGTTTGGTGCGCAAAAATAAACTTTTAAGTCATGCAGGGACTAAAAGTGTCAGAAAGCGCACAAGTTTGCGTTTACACGCATATCTTACATTCTGAATATTCCCGGACACCCAAAAATTTATGTAAGCACTAAAATATTTTATTTTAGTGTTTGGCTTGATAAAATTCCATTCGTCGCGTCGTTTGGATTGTTTTTCGCGTCCGTCCGTGTTTCGTCGTAATTAGCCGAACAACGTGACCGTACGACCAAACGAACCGACATCCGGCATATTTTTGAGCACGTTTCATGTTCTCTATGCTTAGGCATCATTATAAAGCCTTAAAAATGGTTTAACGGGCCTTAGAGGTGTCGGAAATGACATTTAGAAGTTCAGGGGCCAAACATGTCAACATTTGAAAGATTCTTTGTGCTGGCAAAAGGCTTGCGCACCTCAAGCCTAAAATCCTTACGGTGCGCAAGCATGGCCCAGATGCAGAAACTCGTTTTTTTGTTTGTTCAGCCCATGTAAATGACAACTATAGCCCTTTAACACTTCCAAAGGCCGCCTAAACTGATTTTTAGACCTTAGGGACACTTGTTACTGATCCATGATCATGTATAGCATGAGTTGTCATGATCTTAAGGGATCAAAATCACTATAAAAGGCCTTCATGGTTGCAACCATTTGATCACTCATTCCACCTGCATTTGTGGGACTCTCTGGAGCTTATGATCAGTCTCTAGTCATCCCTAATCGTGCATTAGGCTTGTGTAAGTATGCTTAACCTTTCTTAGTTGAGTTTTTATTTAGTTTTAGCTTAAAAGTCAAACCGTCGTAATTAACGGTTGACTTAGCGATTAATCATTAATGGTCAAGTGATTAGTCGAATTGAAGGTAGTTATAAGTTGGTAATTATGTGGGCATTAAACCCTTAAAAGGGCACCCACTGATTCCCACTCTAACTAGATCAAATGTCGGGTCAAAGTTGTTTAGAAAAAGCCAACAGAAGCTTAATTTGCAAATTAACATGTAATTAGCAATGTAGAAGGCATGTAACTTATTTTATCACTCATATAACTTGGTAGTAAGTATAAGAACTGATCTAAGCTTGTTTGATCCGACAATTTTCTGTTTAGACCCGGTTCGGAACCGAAAGTCGCAAAACTTTGACTTTTTCTTTGACTACAGTTCTGACCCAATTTAGATAGGTTTAGAAATGCCTTAGGGCTTTCATGGGACCAGGCTACATGTTAGTATAACCCTCTGTGGTTGGATCGTTGATTGTCCGATTCGTTTACTCGTTTCCGTTAAATGCCTAATGTTGACCAATATGCCCTTTTACCCATAAAATGAGAATTTTGGATATGTTAAAGGACAAAAATCTTTGTTACTGAATTATAAACATGTCCCTAAAGTTTCACATCAGTTGGAGGTCTATAACAGGAGTTATGCTAAAAAGCGCGATTAAGAAGCTTCTTGTTAATTAAACGGCGCAATTAGCATAAAGCCTATCTAAACCCAATTTTCAAAACCAAACCTTTTACCCACTGACGTAATATAATATTTTGGAATTTTTGAAGATTTTTAATTATTTTTAACCTGCTCATAACCTACGGTTATGGCCTTGATTCGGTAAATACCGATTTTACCCTTTTCGTTCATAAAATGAGTTCTACATGATATTTTGACACAAATCCAATTGCTACTGATTTTATATAATAAATAAAGTATTTTGAACTTTATAAACTGATCAGAAAACTCAGATTTCCGGTATAACCCGGAAATCGCTTAAAATGGCTTTTCACGCGTATTAAACGCATAGTTTGGGTTTAAAAACATTTTTTCATATAAGACCTATTACCAACTGATATGACCTAATAAAATAAGTTATTTTACTGATGTATTCGGACCCGAATCTCAAAATTTCAAATAACCTCTTTTATAATCTTTTAAATGACCAAAATACCCCTACGGGGCTTATTTTGAGATTAAACTCGTTTTTTGGCATAATGGAAGATATCATACTGATATCACAACATATTTAAGGCATATTAACTTAGGAAACCTGTATATGATTCATTTGGTTACTCGTTACGCACTTTCGCGTTCGGATCGTCTTATGTAACTAGTTTACATATATTAGCCGAAACGGGTCAAACCATATCGTTTTTATCTCAAAATACAGAGTGTGTTTAAGTTACCCATATTTGACAAGCATGCAAGCTTGTCAGGTCAAAACCACATTCTAAACCGGTCTTCGCTTCTTCATGCGTTTGAACCGTGTCTTCCTTTTAAAACTAACCGGTCTAAGCTTAAGCTTAATTAAAGACCCGTTAGAAATCTAATAGGTTATTAAAAACCTTCGTTCCAGATTAGGAGCCCAGTAAAAGCTATCTGTACTTGCTGATTTGATACACAGCTGGGATTGAATTTATATTTAGCTCAGGTAAATACTTTTAACTTATTTTCCCTATACGGGCTTGGGGTACGGTATATAAAATACCGCTTGGTCGGGCATCAAATCTTCCATTGTTAGGTGGTTAATTGAATAATTTGATCGGCCCGTTTAAATATCTTTTGTTTGCTTAAAGCCTTTGGGAGGTTAATGACCATGTCCCGGATATCCTTGGCATCATTTTACGAAATGGCCACGACCTAAGCGCGGAGTGTAGGCGTACACTCGTCAGTGCATAAATAGTTGATGTGGTGGGTCTATTGATCTTTAACCCGACACGATCCGGGCTACTGAACGCATAAGGAACATGTAATTCTTTTATGAGATTATATATTTAAATAATTGTCCTAAGTATAAAAGATTAATTTTGCCTCTGTGCATTTTAATCAAATTATAAAAGATATTTTGTGCCACGTACATCCAAATCAATTTTATTAAACTTTTCAAAATGAGTCAGTTAATTGTATTTATCAGTGTAAACTGACGTATTTTCCAAAAAGGGTAAATGCAGGTACTATACGTAATAGGCTGGCTACTCCAGGCATCAATAATCAAGTCTCGCAAGCTTTAGATGTTAAAGTCTGTTGAACAATGTTTAAGTTTTAAGATCCGCCTGTGGATCCTTTACTTTCCGTTGTAATACTTGATATTACTTTATATTCGGATTGTAGTATATTTATCTTTTGCTTCCGCTGTGCATATATATATTGTGTTGTTTGACTATTATGTTGCCAACCATGTCACGATACTCCCCACCGGGCCCACCAGTGACACGTGGAAAAATCGGGGTGTGACAGTGCACAACTCAACGACAAATGTTAGAGTGCCCTTAAGGAGATGTTACTCTTTAATCTAGACGTCTTCGCATTCCAACATAGCGACATGCGTGGGATACCCCAAAGCCTAACAGAACACCGGCTTAACACCAATAGCTAGTTGCAAGAGTGCCCTCAAGGAGATGTTACTCTTTAATCACGACCGTGAAATTGACAAGTGTTCGTAATAGCAATCATGATGTTCGAGGGGATTTGCCATGAGTTTTCGTTAGTGATTGGTGGGACGGTGATAGAAGAGTTCACGTCGGTGAAACCGTCGGTGGATTGTCCTACGGTTTGCCATTTGAAAATTGGGGTTTTGTCTAGGACTGGCTGGTGGGGAATTGTGGGGTGATGACTTGGGTGTACAGTCAAAGTTTGGTGGTTTAGATTGGAGAGTAGACTCATAACAGGCTGAAGATGAAGAAGAAGTTTTACTAACCTTTGGAGTGTAGACTGTGACAGAAATATTATCTAACGACGGCTTTGGAGACGGTCCTTGTTAACGCGTATGGGGCATCCACTGCAAAACAGACACGGAACAAATAAGAAGACTCTACTAATTAACACTCCAAAGATATGAAAGTAAAAAAGACACTACTATTTAGACTCTTACGACTCATAACAAAAATAACACATATGAATAGGGCAAGTCTAATCAAAGCCAATGAACGCAATCGCCAAGAGTCCCCGATAACGGCGCCAAAAACTTGATGTGCTAAAAGTAGTTTATTAGTTATTAACTAAACTAGCCTAATTTAGACACAAAGTTATACTCTAGACTTTCTAAAACTCGACTAAACTACTAACCGACAAGCAAACCGATCGACTCTAGTAAAGCTAAGTAGGTCCAGAAATTGAACCCATGAGACTCTTTTGATTACGTGAACTAAACTCTCTAGACCTATTGACTGATACGACGAAATGTTTTTTATATTTTAAGAGGGGGGGTTTTTTAAAATCCTATAATTGCAATTAAATTAAATTCTAACTAGACGAACGAATTAAGACACGAATTCGAGTTCTGGTTTTACTCAGATGATGTTGAAATAACCACCTAGACAGGAATCTTACATAACTCGGATTAGCTTTCTATTGGTTTAACTATGTTATGGGACCAGGATCTTAGAATACTAAACTCGTTGGATAACCGAACTGAACCCTCAACCCCTCTCAAGGAGACACCTATGGAAACCTAGCAAGTTGTTAAATTACCTTTTTTTTAATTCTTTACGGATTTTCAATTATGTTAATAAAGTACCTTAATATGACAATTACCTCACGGTCTTAAAGTCTAAGGTAACTATGGTAAATTGGTTTGACTCGGTTAGCAAGAATTGTAAGGTGAACTAACGTGGTCTTTTTACAAAGATCCTAACTTTAGCGATCTAACAACCTAAACAAACCGACAATCTCTCACCTTACAGATTTTAAGATTAGTTAACCACCTAGACCTACTTGATTCACGAAATTACCTCCTATTGTATATTTACCAATTAACCATAAGAACATAAACACACATGAATATAATCTAACACAAACCTATTATAAAGGACATTTATCAGGATACATGTGAAGGCAATAAACGTGAAATCAAATAAATCAAGATAATCATATACACCAAATCAATATTACCAAGTTCTTTACCTTATTAACAATCCGTAAACGATAGTCAAAACCAATAAAAATCCAAACTTTGTCATGTAATCATCCTAGCCTAGGTAGTTTAATAAGTTTAGCCAAGATACATCACGAATAAACAAAAAAAGATCAAAGAATAAACGGAAAACATGCTTTGAATCAAAAAGAGTAGAAGAACGATGAAACCTGAATGCTTAAACACGAGCCACTCGATCTCTGACCTTCAAATCTTCAACCAAAGCTACGAAATCCTCAATATTAGCTTCTTGATCTACAAAATTCGTCCAAATTACTCTCCAATTCATAGGGTTAGAGTTTATGATACATAATGATGTTTATATATGGAATTACATCTCAAACTCAACTGCAAATCGTTTCTTTCTGTGAAAACAAGTTCCTCGTCTCGCGTGAGGAGCATATCATTATCCGTCACGCTGCGCGGCGCATTACTTTCGTCAAGTCGGTCAACACCTCCGTCTCGTCACGTGACAGACCTCTGTTACATTGCTCGCACGACTCAGTGGACCACTTTTCCTTGATTTTCATGCCGTTTCGGCTCCCGTACTCCTAAACTCGATCCGATGCTCGGTTTTTAGCAAATATGAACCATTTTTCGACCTTTTCAGCTATTCTTAACACCCGAGACTTAGAAAACACAATTTGACCAGCAGAATACACATTCTAACTAAAAACGAAATTAAAACTAGTAAAAACTATACAAATTGTGCACGGGAAACATATGTATTTTGCAATACATCAACCCTATTCGATTGGGTCTGTGATGCTACGATGAGATGATTGTTGTTGAAAGTTTATGAGGTAATGGTTATTCGGTGGATGAGGATAACTTTGTTGTCGTAATACATTGTTTACAATATGTTTATGTGTCTATGATGCTATGCTGAGACACACAAAGCCAAAGGTACAACCAACAATGCATAGAAATTTTTGACTTGGGTTGTTTCCAAGGACCATGGTGTCCTATGGGTATGTGATGCTCTGCTGAGACGTTATTGGTTGCTATTGTAGGTCACGTATTGATTACATGTTTATCTTTCACATTGATTCATTGTTGTATTAAGTTTGCTGGTGAAGAGGCGATTATGATAAATTGTAGGACTAGCAATATCGAACGAGTTTATTAGTTTTTATTGTATAAGAACTTTTATGAAGTTGTTATGTACTCGATTGTATTCTAAGTATGTAACAAGTATAAATGGTTGGTCTAGGGTAGAGACGCTTCGCATTCCTGATGCATGCGGTGCAACGTACTCGAACATCATACTAGTTCTAATAATAACATATGCATGTTTAGTGAATAGAAGCTTCTATATTTATATTACCCTATTATATGGGTTAGGATCAAATACAAAGGATAAAATAAATAAGAAGGGTAAGAAGGATTCTAGTCCATTGATTTTAGATTTGAAGGGTTGAGATTAGTTGTAGGGAAAAGAAGATAATAGAAGGGCATAAAGGGAATCCTATATTTATGAATTTTCTCTCTCCATATGCAAGGCACATGCCAATTCCCCCATCGATTTAAAACGTCCATAACTTTTTCATACGACATTTTTTTTGAAAAAAAAATTCACCATAATAACGAGCGTTTTTTTATCTTTAATATGAGTACCATATTATCATATAAAAATAAAATAAAAAATTTCATTTTTACTGGGTTTTTTTGCATTGTGTTAAAGGTTCAGGTCATTGTGTCTTTTAACTGGGTTTTGGTCAGTAGAGTTTCTATACATTGTGTTATTATCAAAACCTATAACACAATGTTAATTTGGGTTCTATCCATTGCGTTTTTATAAGAACCTATAACACAATAAATGACACAATGAAGATGGTGTTATATCTGGGTTTTCTATAAATTGTGTTATTAGTTCAGGTCATTGTGTTTAATATGTTATTCATTGTGTTTTAATATGTTGTCCATTGTGTTTTAATAATTTGTTCAGTTTTTTTATTATCTTTGTTCATTGTGTTTTAGTTTGTTGTGTATTGTGTTTTTAGTTTGTTTTCCATTTTGTCTTCATCTGCTCTCCATTGTGTCTTTTATCTGTTGTCATTAATTGTGTCTTTTATCTGTTGTCATCAATTGTGTTTTTATTTAGTCTGATACTTATTGTGTTATATGTTATCGCCATTGTGTTATACGTTATAGTCATTGTGTTTTAGTATGTTGTCCATTGTGTCTTTATCTGTTGTCATTGATTGTGTTTTTGATCTACTTTACATTGTGTTTTACATCATGTCCATTGTGTTATTATCAAAACCTATAACACAATGTTGATTTGGGTTCTATCCATTGCGTTTTTATAAGAACCTATAACACAATATATGACACAATGAAAATGGTGTTGTATCTGGGTTTTCTATAAATTGTGTTATTAGTTCAGGTCATTGTGTTTAATATGTTATTCATTGTGTTTTAATATGTTGTCCATTGTGTTTTAATAATTTGTTCAATTTTTTTATTATCTTTGTTCATTGTGTTTTAGTTTGTTGTGTATTGTGTTTTTAGTTTGTTTCCATTGTGTCTTCATCTGTTCTCCATTGTGTCTTTTATCTGCTGTCATTAATTGTGTCTTTTATCTGTTGTCATCAATTGTGTTTTTATTTAGTCTGATACTTATTGTGTTATATGTTATCGCCATTGTGTTATACATTATGGTCATTGTGTTTTAGTATGTTGTCCATTGTGTCTTTATCTGTTGTCATTGATTGTGTTTTTGATCTACTTTACATTGTGTTTTATATCATGTCCATTGTGTAATATGCAACTAGGTTTTTGAATTTTTTTTTGAAAAATATAACAATATGGTACTCATATTAAAGATAAAAAACGCTTGATTTTATGGTATAATTTTTTTTAAAAACAAATGATGTATAAAAAAGTTACGGACGTTTAAAAAATTGGGGGGGGGGGGGGAATAACATGTGACTTGCATGTGCATATTCTCTTTCCTCTTGTAGACAAAATTACCCTTTCCATTTAATTCCTCCTAGGACACTTGTCACTATCTGATGGCTTCTTACCCTTCTTATTTTTAAATACTTTGTATTATAACTCAACCCTATTATATTAAGCTTCATTTTTTTATCTTTTATACTATAAATTATATACGAGTTTTAATCAATAGTTTTGTTTTCACTTATAAATTCTGTTCATAAGTTTTTTAAATTAAAACTAAATACTTAGGCCAGGTGGGGCGGAAACAATTCAACGCGTGATGGCCATTTTCAACGCGTGATACGGAAACATTTTCCACCGCCACCTAAAAGTTCAACGCGTTATAGCACCACGGACTCAATTTTCGTTATTTTCTTCACGGCGTTATTGTTTTGTTTTGTGAGGGTGATTGTTGGTTGGGGGGAAATTGTTGGGTGTGATGGTGAGTGATAACCATTGCCACCAAAAAAGGTTGTGAGTGATGGAAAAATGGTTGATGACATGGCGGAACTTGATTGGGTGCTTGTGAGTGATATAATTCTATCACTAGTGACCCCCCCCCCTTAGCTGCATTTATTTTTTTTCCTTAACATTCCGATATAAATTTTATTGGAAACAAAGTTATATTAGAAGTAGCGACAATGACAAATCAAGCCGCCACCTATGAATTAACATCGATGCCGGTATCGGTATTTGTTTTTTATAGTTTTCGATGATACAACTCATATTCTTATAACGTTCATTTTTAAGGGACTTGTAATGTAAAGTAGTACATGCTAATTGGCACACTTGGATAATCACATATATAAGCTTTTTAGTTACTTTTCTAAAGTGGATTGTAATAATTGACTACATCAGAAGTTTTTTTGTTTTTTGATATATTTTTCCAATATATTTTTTTTATAATTCATTTTAATTAGATTACGTTTTTCTTTTATAACTTAAAATATATGGTGTTTTATAAAGTTTCAAGCATGTCATTGCGATGTGCTTATTTTGATCTATTTTTAGACATAAATTCTATTTAAAACTGAGTTATACACAATATATAAAGTGATTATGTTTACCCTTTTCGTTATTTAAACAATACAATATGACGTTTTATAAGCTATTTACCCTTTTCGTTAATTGAGTAATATGACGTTTAATAAAATTTCGAATATACCATTGCGACATGTTTTTTGTTATCTACATCACGATAAAAAATTTATTAGAATGAACATTGGTACCACTGTTGTATAAGGTTTTATGGTTTTCTCAACACGGTGATACAAAACAAGTTGCGTTTTTTTTTATATATAGTAATGTCGTTTACCTTTTTTTTATTATTTGTGTAGCGTAACATACAATTTTGAATATATCATTGCAACATGCTTATTTTATTTTAGATCCGATTAAATTTTCTAATCGGACAAGGAGATATAGTTGATTTTTTTGTTCTTTACCATGACGAACCGAACCGAACCAATATCGATTGAACTATATTGGTACTGGTACCGTATTCGTTTTTATAGTTCTTTTGATATGGCGATATAAGTGTGATTAAAAACAAAGTTGTATTGGCAATATAGCATTTTTAGTACCATATGTTATAGTAAGTATTAGTGACTGAACCGATGCCCCACCCGAACAACATTGATATCGGTACCGGTATTTGTTTCTATTGTTTCCGATCGATGTAAAACACGTGTCAGTGTCCTTTTAGGCGTATCTCTTTTGGTTGATTTGCCAAGTGCAGGTACCATACCAATACTTTAATGAACTAAAACAAACTAATACCAATCAATAGCCCGCCACAAAACACGAGAATCCCTATAGTTACTAACAAATTACAAATAAAGGTAAAATCACCCAAAGTATCAACACGAAAATAAACCATAAAAATATATTGTTTTATTATAAGTACCCATCTATACTATCTATAATAAGAGATTATGAGCTGATGTAAAACTGCCTATGTGTCAATTTCTAAGGTATGCCACATGTAATCGCTGATGTCATAATTCCTTTTTTCAATATTTAGATATGTATAAATCTTTCTAAAATATATAATCAGATTTTATTATTAGTAAATAAGAGATTTCTTTAGGAGGGAAGTTTGAAATTGCATGGGGAGAAGAAATCAGCAATTAATGCACTGTAAGAAGTAATCATATCTATTAATTAATAATTTATCTAAAATATATAATCAGTATCTAAATGGGCAAAAGGGCAAACACTGATGATCATCCAAACCACTGGCTAACTCCAAAAGTCACGAACTGATGATTCAAAATCAACCACTGATGATTCAAAATCAAAATTATGGCTCCAAATTCAAAATTCAAAATTATGGCTCCAGATATATAACCTATCATCTTCTTCAATCAATTACCCTCTCTAATCAATTTCTCTCTCAACTCTCTCTCTAAAATTCACAGTCTTTTGAAAGATAAATCATTCGGTTCACAGTAGCAGGCCCCTCTTTTGAAAGATAAATCTTTCTTCTTTGGCAAGAATCTGGAATTATTTCAATTTCTTCTTCATATCGAAATCTTCTGCCCTAATTCTGTCTGCCGTCCTTCAGCCTTACGAAATCTTCATCACAAAGGTACAATTCCATCTCTTTGGTAACATTCAATCTTGGTTTTCTTGCCTTTTCTTTCGATTTCTTACTTTTTATTTACTGGAACCATATTAGGGTTTTTAGAGTCATCAGGGCACAGGTAGTTGAATATTACACCGAATCTTGACCCTCATGTACTGTTTATTCATCATCTTTACCATCGATTTGAATATTATTGTATTTGTATGACCTGTTGTTAATGGTTACCTGACCCTCGATGTGTAGATTATGAGCCCATAAACAAACATATATCATTAATAACCTAGGGGATAAAAAGCATTTATGTTTGGCAGAGTATTATGAGCTAATTTCACTAGGTTAAAAAGCATTTATGTTTGGCAGAGTTTTATGAGCTGATATTTGTGCAGTATAATCTTATACAGAGTTAAAAAATATGAATACCCCGATCTTACAAATGGTGATGAACGAGTTTTTTGTTGAAATTACTAATTACTATGGTTGTGAGTAACAAGTTGATTGTTAATTTAGGTAATGGGGATTTCCGTGTCATCAGTATGTATCTGTGGTAGAAGAAGAAAGAGTTTCAGGCATGAGAACCAACTTAAGAGTTATTAGTTATTATAAAGGAAGATATGTTCTTGCTTATAAAGGTGAAGTTAGAATTGATGACAACGTTATCGGAGAAAGGTCTGGTGGCAAGAAGAAAGACTTTCAGGTATGAGTTTCAGTTTTATATATAGATATATAGATCAATATAGTGTCGGTGTATAACGTTTCTATATGCTAAGCGTAATGGTTATTAACGTTTTGGTTGAATTTTATAGGTGTAGAGCGGAAACTGCTGGAGAGGTGGAGGCTTGCAAGCGATGTAACTGTAAGAAATCCAAGTTTTTGAGGCTGTATGTAACTTTGTTGAAGAAGCAACCAGTGAGAGTGTTTTGGTGGAAAACTTGGAGGGGTCGGTGACGTTGTCGAGGTTGTCAGGAAATGCAAATGTCACACCCCGATTTCCACGTGTCACCGGTGGGCCCGGTGGGGGAGTATCGTGATGTGGTTGGCAATGTAATAGTCAAACAACACAATATAATAATGCACAGCGGAAGAAAATTTAAAATATAATACAACCGAATTTATTTATTGTAATCAAAGTCACAATATCCGGTGTTTATCCACAGTTGGATCGAAACAAAATAACAATTAATGGTTCAACAGACTTCTGGCATCCTAAGCTTGCGAGACTTTTTATTGATGCTTAGGAGACAATCCAGCCAATTTCGTTTAGTACCTGCATTCAGTCTTTTTGGGAAAAATACGTCAGTTTACACTGGTAAATACATTCAACTGACTCATTTTGGAAAATGATTGAAAATTGGTTTGGATGCACATGGCATAAACATTTTTATTTAACTTGGGAGAATTATTTAATATTATAATCTTGTGAACGAATTTACATGTTACTTATGCGTTCAGTAGCCCGGATCTAGTTCGGGTTAAAGATCAATAGACACACCACATCAATGAGTTATACACGGACGGTGTACGCCTACACCCCGTGCTCAGGTCGTGGCTATCTCGTAAGATAATGCCAAGGATATCCGGGACATGGTCACTAACCCCCCAAAGGCTGTAAAGTAAACAAGACTGTTTAAACGAGCCGATCAAATTATTCAACTACCCACTAAGCGTGGAGATTTGATGCCCGATCAAGCGGTATGCTATATACCGTAACCCAAGCCCGTATAGGGAAAATAAGTTAAAAGTATTTACCTGAGTAAGTATTAATCACAACAAGCAAAATGCATGTAGCTTTTACTGGTTCTCCTAATCTGGAACGAAGGTTTATAATAACCTATTAGAATTCTAACGGGTCTTTTATTAAGCTTAAGCTTAGACCGGCTAGTTTCAAGATACGGTTCGTACGCACGGTTAAGCGAAGACCGGATAGAATGTGATTCAGACCCGAAAAGTTTGAAGACTTGTTTAATATGGGTTTATTATTCACATTCTGGATTTTGAGATAAAACCGTTAAGGTTTGACCCGTTTCGGCTAATTTATGTAAACTTGTTACATAAACCGAACCGTACGCGTAATAGGCGTGACGGGTAGTCATGAGAGCTATATACAGGTTTCCTAAGTTAATTATGTCTCAAATATGTTGTGACATCAGCAATGTGTCTTTCGTTATGCCCGAAACGTGTTTAAACACAAACTAGGCCCCGTAGGGGTAGTTTGGTCATTTAAAAGTTTATAAAAGAGTTTAAGTGACAACCTGAGTTACAGGTCTGATGTAATCAGCAAATATACTCAATTTGCTAAGTTACATCAGTAGGTTTAAGCATGTATGTGAAACTTCTCATTTTTAACCAAACTAGGCCCCGTAGGGGTATTTTGGTAATTTCACATAAGCCGAAAAGCTCAAAACTGAAGTCTGAGTTTATCAACCTTTGCTTACTGTTAAAATATTGTAATTTTCCTCTTATATCAGTAGGTATCAACCCGGGTATGTCCAATATGATTATAAAACATACTATGCGCTAAAAACGCTAATTAAGGCGATTAAAGGCCATTACTGGGTTCGATACTTAAATCTGATATTTTTATATTTCCAGAAGGTTTAAAATAATTTATTTATCATAACTAATCAGTAGCAAAAGGTTTGGAGTCGTTTAGATGTGTAAAACTCATTTTATGGCCCGTAAGGGCAAAACCGACAATTACCGAATTAAGTCTACGACTATGAGTTATGCTCAGCCTAAAATTGATTAAAAATCTTTAAAAATCCTAAAATAATATATTACATCAGTGGGTAAAATATTTGATATCAAAAAGTATGCTTAACTAGGCTATACGCTAATTACGCCATTTTATTAACATAAAGCATTAATTTTGCGATATTGAGCATAACTCTTAATCTACAAGTCAAACTGATTTCAAACTTTGCATACAAGCCTATATATCAGTAACTAAGGTTTCTACACTTTTACATTTTCATAAAACACGTTTTAAGGTAATAAGGGCATAACGGTCAACATATGAGCAATTAACGGAAACATGCATATTAATTGGATAACTAACGAACCAAGGTGTATAATCACAGAGGGTTGTTCTAACATGTATCCTAATCCAATTAAAGCTCTGAGGCATTTCTAAAACATGCCTAAACGGGTCAGAACTGAAAGTCAAAGCGAAAGTCAAACTATGCGACTTTCGGTTCCGAACCGGGTCTAAACAGGAAATAGTCGGGTTGAACATGTTTGGACATGTTCTTACACTTATTACTAAGTTATAACAATGATTAAACAGGTTATATATGTTCTAGATAGCTAATTATGCATAAATGACATTTTAAGCATTATGTTGACTTTTTAATTAAAAGTTTGACCCGACATTTAACCTGGTTAGGATGGTGATCAGGGGAAACCCTTTTGGGGTTTTATTACCCACATAAATACCAACCTATAACTACTTTCAATTCGAGATATGACTGAGCCATTATTGACAAATCTCGAAGTCAAACCGTAATTACGACGGTTTGACTTTTAGTTAATTAACTAAGCTAAACACAACTAAACAAGAACTAGCAGACTTACAAGAGTCCAATGCACGAATTATGATCACTAGGAAGCAAGCTTGAGCTCCAGAAATGATCCAAGAGTGCAGGAGAAGTTGTGAGGAATGTTTGAAACCTTGAAGGCCTTTTATACTTGTTGCAATCACCATAACAAGTTGACAACAAAGTCTAGGATCCATCCACAACTGATTAACACTTGTTACTAGTGCCTAGGGATGTCTAGGGGTCGTCCACAAGTGAGAAAAACCGGTTAAATGGGTTAAAATCGCGCATAACAGGCAACAGCCTGTTTTCTGGTTGCTGGGCATTTGTTGCGCACCGTAACAATTATTTGTTACGGTGCGTAACAAATCATCAGGGGCTGATTTGTTGTTGTTTGTTGAAGTTTCGAAAGGGCACCCACTTGTTCGACTTTGGGACATTATTTTGTCAGTTGAGGGCCTCCCAAAATGCCTTTGTACAGTTCTAAACCCCACCATGAAGTATTGTTTCATTTGAATCCATAAACAAGACTCGAAAATGAAGGTTTATCATTCATTTCTTCGTGGGATCATATCATGCACTTTGAATTCTTTTATTGACAATAATTCCCTGAATTTAGGCATAAAAGATGTGTATAACATTTAATCGGGTCTTGGGATTTATACTTGAGGTCGTTCAGAGGTAACAATTTAACATGACGCCACTTTAATTCCTACCGAAACATCTTTATTAACTCCGGGTTTACAACGCGTTTTGTCTTACATGACACGTGTCGTTTTATTATAGTACGTGAATTTTCGAGGTGTTACAGCAAAGTGATAGCATTTCCTGACAACCCTCGACAATGTCACCGACCTCCTAATCTGAGCGTGACCCTCTGAAAATATAAATGTTTTGCAACTTCACCATGAATAGAGAAGAAAGAGACAGTTGGGTTTATAGCTCCAGTTGTGTTGCAGCCGAATCAACGGCAAATTCAGCAGCAGTAGTTGTTGATGCATGAATATGAAGATTGAATTTGTGAGGTTCAGTTAATAATCGACTGATTGAAATTATATTATTTATTGTATTCACCATTGTTAAACCAAAATTATTGAATTTGTGTGGTTCAGGAATATGAAGATTGAATTTGTGAGGTTCAGCAGCAGCAGTTGTTGATTCAGCAGCAGTAGCAGTAGTTGTTGATGTAGGTGAGTTTTGCAAAGGTTTGCGGGTTGAAATAAAATTATTTATTGTATTCACAATTTTTAAACCGATTGTTCTTTATGTTTATGATTTGAACTTGTGATAATTTGTGCCTAATAATCGACTGATTGAACGGATTTTGATTTTTAATTAAGTTTATTAATGTGAACCAAAAGTTTTGGTAAACCAAGGTATGTGCTCTCACATATTCTTGGTTCAAATTAATTTCATGGGATGATAACATCTTCATTTTTATTATTTAGTTTAGGGATTGAATTTTGTGTAGAGATGGATGGATGAAGTGGGCACCTGTTTCATCGGACGAGTTTTGGTTTAATCGAATCGAATGGAATGTTGGATCCTTATGCTAATCTCAATGGAACTGTTAGCAGAGAAGAATCTTATTGGTGCTAATCTGAATGGAATGTTGGATCCTTATGCAATCATCACTTGTGGTTCAGAAAAGCGGTTTAGGTAATAGATAGTATAAATTAAGTTTGTTGTGAAACATGTATTTGGCAAAGGTCTATTTTATGTTTGAAACCTCTGTTTGTTGTGAACAGATGTTAGAATATAAAACAGATGTTTCAAACGACTGTTGGGTTAAACAGTGTTTTGTGTAGAAAATAGTGGTTGAAACCACTGTTGGGTTAAAACGGTGGTTGAAACCAGTTTTGGGTTAAAACGGTGGTTGAAACCACTGTTGGGGTTAAAACGGTGGTTCAAACCACTGCTTGAAACTACTGTTCGGTTAAAACGGAGGTTTGAAACCATTGTTGGGTTAAAACAGTGGTTGGAACCACTGTTTGGATGTGTGTTGAAAGTGTTTGGATGTGTTGAAAGTGTGGAAGCGAAGGGTAATAAAGTGGTTTTGTGATTTGGTGGTTTCATATCAATGTAGTTCTTTCCATTTACGTTTTTTTCTATTTGTATGTAGTGAAATTGGCTGAATGTATGAAATGTTTTTAGAGCTTTATTGGAAGAACCGAGACGAGAGGGTTTTTGAACTAAAGTATATGGATACATCAACACATCTCCTGGAAAGTATAAAGGCAGAATGAAATCATACCGGTGGATGGTTAAAAGGAGAAAAATTGCGGATCTCACCTTAGATAGCTGGAACAATTTTGTAAAACTTGGATTTTGTATAGGCTTCTATGTAGTTTGTTTGTTGTTTTTGTTCTATTTGGGGTGTATTTGTTGTTATGTTATGGCTAATATAGCAGTTATCAGATAGAAGCATTAGTTCAGGCAATTAAGGAGAACACTATAGTGTTCTTGGAGACGGGATCAGGCAAGGCGTTGATCGCGATTATGCTTTTATGTCACTACGCTTATCTGCTGAAAAAACCCTCCCCGTGTATTGCTGTGTTCTTGGTAGTTGGTACCCACTGTTGTATTGGTCAAACAGGTATGTCGGTTGACTTAGTTGTTTCTTGAACATGTGGTTAAAGCATACTAATGGAAGCTTTGTCTGTCTTATTAGCAAGCGGAGTATGTGAGAAAGCACCTTGATTTGAAAGTGGAGGAGTATTGGGGTAAAAAGGTGTTGATTTTTGGAATGCTGCTGATTGGAAGAAACAACGATATCAGAATCAGGTATGACAAGTCAACATTTGACTTTTTTGTTGACCGCATACAATCTCATCAGAATTTTGACTGATGATCAAATACGTAAAGTACCCCTGAGGCAGACAAATGCAGTCTTGAGTAATAAAATTTTATTGTGTTACTCTTTACCTTTGTTGTATCATCTAGTTTTTATTTTTCAATTTAAACTGAACACACGTATATGTTATACATCATTCTTACAGCTATTGGTCATGACCCCTGACATTTTAAGGAATGCATTGAGGCATAGATTCTTAACGTTGGATATTATCAAGGTGTTAATATTTGATGAATGCCAGAACGCAAAGAAAAATCATGCGTATGCTATCATCATGAAGGTATATTAATGATTGTTATGTTTAACGTTATTAATTTGTTTTAGTTGAGTTTAAAAATTGAAATACTATTTGTTCAAACCACTGCTTGAAACTACTGTTCGGTTAAAACGGAGGTTTGAAACCATTGTTGGGTTAAAACAGTGGTTGAAACCACTGTTTGGATGTGTGTTGAAAGTGTTTGGATGTGTTGAAAGTGTGGAAGCGAAGGGTAATAAAGTGGTTTTGTGATTTGGTGGTTTCATATCAATGTAGTTCTTTCCATTTACGTTTTTTTCTATTTGTATGTAGTGAAATTTGCTGAATTTATGAAATGTTTTTAGAGCTTTATTGGAAGAACCGAGACGAGAGGGTTTTTGAACTAAAGTATATGGATACATCAACACATCTCTTGGAAAGTATAAAGGCAGAATGAAATCATACCGGTGGATGGTTAAAAGGAGAAAAATTGCGGATCTCACCTTAGATAGCTGGAACAATTTTGTAAAACTTGGATTTTGTATAGGCTTCTGTGTAGTTTGTTTGTTGTTTTTTTTCTATTTGGGGTGTATTTGCTCTTATGTTATGGCTAATATAGTAGTTTTATATTAATTATGCAAAAGAACAATTTCATCAGCATTTCAATATTAAAGTTTTCAAATTAGAAGAAGAGGTACCACCATCTTATTTTTCAATATCATAATATTTTTATTAACCATCGAGATAGTGTTGTTAATGATGTTTTTTTTTATAGAATATTAGATGTATTTTGATCTTATCCACTAAAGAAAATCCGTTTGTTACACTTACTAAGAACAAGTTTTGTTTGGGCCAAATATGACTGATTTTAATGAAAGTTTGTGCGAATGTCAATTCATCAAATATTTGTTCACATGATAGTTTACATAGACAAAAACTTTTATCATTATGGTTATTATAATACTAATACATACTGTATTTAACATTATTTTATAAAGATATTGAACTAAAGACCACAATTTAAATGATATATTATAATCTGAATTTGATGCGCCTCTTTTGTTGGGATTGAACCCTATCAGAGGAACAGATAATAAGAGCCAGAACTGGTTCACATCAGTGGATTCATCATAAGCAGCTGTTTGCATTAGACTATCCCCTTAAAAGTGGTTATAACATCTGATGGCCCTCATCCATTGTTTGTATACTACAACTACTGTCCATTAAGTACTGCTTGTGTACAACAACTGCTGAAGACAAGGTGCTGCTACTTAATCTACTGTCCTAACTCAAGTGCTGCTAAAGAGCAAAGCCCTGCTTGGAATGAAGCAGTGGAATGTAAAAACTGCTGACAAATTAATACGATTAAAATATGAAGTATTAAGAAAGTAGCAATTACATACAAAAAAGAAAACTAATTAGACACGTCTAACTCTAATAACAAGAATCAAGAAACTTTAACTTCAACTCCATGGAGCGCTGAACCTCTCGATGTATCTCATTGATCTTTCTTATGAACTCCAGGTCTCTTTCTCCACATTCTATATTACTCGCAACACACAGGTCACGAACGGAAGTAGTTGGCATCGTCCTCAAGTCCCTCGAAACCTGGTCTCTTGTCAGCAGACCAACTTCCAGACCGTTAAAACACCTCTTCAACTCTTGAAGAGTATACCTATCAGCCAAAACTTGGTCTTCGATTTGTTTAATAAAACGTTGCTTGAAATCGTCAGATTTTGCAGAAGTATATGACTCCATTTTAGTAAATTTATAAGAATTAAGGCAAAATAATAATAGTTGCTCTTCTGTTTCACTGAATGAATCTGTTTTGATGAAAAAACTTTTTATTAGCAATGCTATTATATAGAATATATGTAAACAGGCCAAAGGTCAGATTTAAATGCAATCATTAAATAAACATTTATACTTAAAAACCATGTATATTTAATGATTTAACAGTAAAAAATGTGTATATGGGAGATGTCTGTTCAGTCACCCTATCAAACATTTTATTGCAAAACCTTTGAAAAATGAGTTTTCATGGGAAAACAAGTAAAATTAAATATCTAGAAAACCAAAGAACAAAATTGAAACCTTCAAAAAAAGGTTATCATAATTAGGAGACGTCTCTTCAGTTATCCTATCAAACATTTTAAACACTATAAAGGATCATTATTAGTTTACTTGAAAACATCAACACTTCAATTTAAAAAAAAAACGTTCATCCTAAAGCAAACCGTCCAAAAACACTCACCTTCTTCCTAAATGGCAAGGAAAACCTTCTACCACTGGTCTTAAAATCGAATTTTCAACATGGTCACTCCAAGAACAGAGAAACGCTGAAGAACTCAACAAAAAAGTTAGTATGGTTAGTGATAAATATTATAAGCAAACCTGGAGTAGCATTGCACTGCTGGATGAAGTTGCCTCTTCTACTCCAACATAATTTAAAGAAAAAGCGGAAGAGTTTATCACAAATTTGCTGAAACAGGATCAGAAGACCTGTGATATGCTAGCTGATCTGCAAATTAAAACAAAAAATGAAATTGGATGGAAGAAGGCGAGAGAACGAGATATTATAGGAAGTGTTAATTGTAATGTTTAATTTTTAATTTTTAATTTTTAATTTTTATTATTTTTCAAAATCATAATTTTGTAATACTATGGTTTATCATTGAATGAATGAAGAAAATTCAAACTTTGATAAGTTTTACAGTACTGAAAAATAATCTAAAGAGTATTGGGATTGAACCCTATCAGAGGAACAGATAATTAAAGCCAAAACTGGTTCACCACAGTGGATTTATCATAAGCAGTAGTTTACACCAGGCTTTCCCCTTGAAAGTGTTTATAACATCTGATGTCCTCTATCCACTGTCTCTATACAACAGTTGCTGTCCTTCAAACTGCTGATGAAGTCCTGAAGACTGTTAAGGGTTAAACACTGGTGGTTCAATCTACTGATGCTATCTAAGTACTGCTGTTGATTAAAGTACTGCCCACTTAAGGACTGATCAACTTTGAAGAAACCACTGGGTGTCAAACATCAGTGCTTGACATGCAACAATGGAAGGAAGAAGCAGTAGTTTAGTTTGTCACTTATATTGTATAGAATCAGTGGTTAAGGTTAGCAGTGTTTGAAACCACTGTTCGGTTAAAATAGTGTTGTTAATGATATTTTTTGGCGCTGTCGTGGAAACCTTCTCAGGTGGATTTGATAACTTGTGCCTAAATTCAGTAACTGTATGGTGTATAGAGTTTTCTTATTACTATTAATCATTCATCATAAGCAGTAGTTTACGCCAGGCTTTCCCCTTGAAAGTGTTTATAACATCTGATGTCCTCTATCCACTGTCTCTATACAACAGTTGCTGTCCTTCAAACTGCTGATGAAGCCCTGAAGACTGTTAAGGATTAAACACTGTTGGTTCAATCTACTGATACTATCTAAGTACTGCTGTTGATTAAAGTAGTGCCCACTCAAGGACTGATCAACTTTGAGGAAACCACTGAATGTCAAACATCAGTGCTTGACATGCAACAATGGAAGGAAGAAGCAGTAGTTTAGTTTGTCACCTATATTGTATAGAATCAGTGGTTAAGGTTAGCAGTGTTTGAAACCACTGTTCGGCTAAAATAGTGTTGTTAATGATATTTTTTGGCGCTGTCGTGGAAACCTTCTCAGGTGGATTTGATAACTTGTGCCTAAATTCAGTAACTGTATGGTGTATAGAGTTTTCTTATTACTATTAACCATTCATCATAAGCAGTAGTTTACACCAGGCTTTCCCCTTGAAAGTGTTTATAACATCTAATGTCCTCTATCCACTGTCTCTATACAACAGTTGCTGTCCTTCAAACTGCTGATGAAGCCCTGAAGACTGTTAAGGATTAAACACTGCTGGTTCAATCTACTGATGCTATATAAGTATTGTTGTTGATTAAAGTAGTGCCCACTCTAGGACTGATCAACTTTGAGGAAACAACTGAATGTCAAACATCAGTGCTTGACATGAAACAATGGAAGGAAGAAGCAGTAGTTTAGTTTGTCACTGTTCGGTTAAAATAGTGTTGTTAATGATATGTTTTGAAACCATTTTTGGGTTAACACTGTTTGAAACTACTGTTGATTTAAGGACAGTGTTTGAAACCAATGTTTTAAGCCAAAAGTGTTTTCAAAACAATTTTTTAACAACACTAAGTATAATTCACCAATCTATCATTGTTTGTATCTTCAATGGTCACACAACTTGAATCGTCAAATCATAACATTGAGAGTAGCCCATTAACAAATATTACAAACTGTATTCTCTATAGAGTTTTCTTATAACTATTAATCATTCATTGAATGTTGATTTATCTATTGTAACTGATGAAAGGAGGACATCTTCCAGAAGAGTTGCTTATTACAGAAAAAGTTGATCCAGTTGGTTCTCTCATATCATTCACATAACCTGATATTTAAGGAGAGTTGTTGATGAAAGTTGTATTGGCATTGTTAATATTTTTTATAACAAATTATAACAAATTATTAAAGCCTAAATTGTATATTAAATGTAAAGTTTTAATACATACAATACAGAGACAAAACGTCATACCAACTTCGTAGACTTGACGGAACTTACAGACTAGATAACAAAAGACTGTAACATACAATATAGAGACAAAACGTCATACCACCACAAGCAATTGTGGATCTTTACTGACGGTGCACTTCGGAATGTAGCAGATATGAATGAATATAACCCCAGTGTAGCTAATTACATATCTGCCACTTGGGTTATATTCATTCATATGAATGAATATAACGCCAGTGTAGCTCTTAGATTTTCCTTGAAATTCCAGAGCTCTCTAATTACATATCTACCACTAGGGTTGTATTCATTCATATGCAATTGATCGTTTTGATCAATCACTTCCTTATGTGCACCGTACTATCTTCTAGGAGGTTGTCAAGTGTTCTCGCCTTCGTAGTTGGTGTTTTGCGTATCTTTACATCCACAGCCATTCTGTACAAAATTTTCACAAAAAAACATCACAAACAAACCTGAACAAAGCAAAACAAATCAACCCTCTGTTTTTTCAAAGCAAAACAAACAAAACAAACAAACATAACAAAGTAGAACAAAAGCAAAACAAACAAACAGAACAAAACAGAACCAAAACAGAACAAACAAACCTGAAAAACTGAAAGCAAAATACCCAAATCAACCCATTCACAAATAAGTGATTATCATCATCATACAGCATTCAGATTATCAAAGAACTGATTATCAAAAACTGATTATCAAAGAACTGATTATAAAAAAACTGATTATCAAAAACTGATTCACAAATAACTGATTATCATCATCATCATCATCATGCGGCATTCAGATTATCATTATCAAAAACTGAAACCTAAATACCCAAATCAACCCTTTGTTTTTTCAAAAAAACATTCACAAAAAACTGATTATCATCATCATCATGCGGCATTCAGATTATCATTATCAAAATCTGAAACAAAATACCCAAATCAACCCTCTGTTTTTTACAAAAGCATCACAAATATCAAAAAATATATATAGATAAGATGATGATTCAAACCTCTGTTTTCAAGATGAAGATGGATGAAGATGATGAAGCTGGATGAAGATGATGAAGATCTGTGTTAACTGTTGAGAGTTGAGAGAGATATTTGGAGATTTTTGGAGAAGTGTGATGATGATAATGATCGGTGATGATGTTAGTCATTTCATACAACTTATAACAGTCAAGTTGCATTTTTGGAGAAGTGTGGTGATGACAAGGAGATTAAACTAAAAAATAATTATCCATAAGAAATTAAACTAAATAATATTTAGTAGGAGGATTATATATAAATTAATTAGAAAAGATTAAACTAAAATAATACTTATCTATAAAACATGGTTTAATATAGTATAAATAGAACTAAAGACCAAAATTTAAATGATATATTATAATCTGATGTAAATCTGCCTATGTTACGGGTATTAAGGGATAAGGGTATTAAGGAATATTAAGGGATAAGGGTATTAAGGACATTTCATACATGTCTTTAACAAATCTAATCCATATTTGATAGAAGGGTTTTAACGGGCCTACAAAATCTAATCCATTAGTAAGCTTAATTGGATCAAATATAAGGGGCTTTATTGAACTGTTTAATAATATTTGGTTATTTGAATTAGGTCAGGCTTTAATTATTAGACAATATAAAATTAGGTCATGCTTTCAGTTTAGACAAGAAATTTTGAGTTAGTTAGCTAATTTTTATATCAAACATGAACTAAATACAAACAATTTAAATGATGTATTATAATATATTTCGATGGTTATTAAAACTACCTGTGTGGTCACACATACTGTCTTCAACATTACTTTATAAAGATATAGAAATAAAGACCAAAATTTAAATGATATATTATAATCTGTTTTTTAGTATTTGATTTCGATTATTACTAAACCTACCCGTGTGGTTACACGGGTACTACACCTAGTTTAAACTAATATGGTGTTTGAGAATTGAGACTTTAATATATCTACACTTCGGCCTTGCCTTTATGGCCCGCTTTACATAATTGGTCCAACGAGTTGGGTCGGCCCGATCTATAAAATACTTTGTTTAAGCCCCCCGCTCATTTCTAAAGCTAACACAACTTAATTACTTAAAGAAGTAGCCCATTGTTTAAACAAGGTGGTTCATGGGCGAAGTTTACTATTTACGAAATTGATTTAGGTTTTAAAGCCGTATAGATATAACTCAACTAAGGGGCTGTTTGTTTATCTCGTAATGATGCTTTTAATGGTTTAGAGTGTTTGTTTCACGAGCAGATGTCTGAATGGTTCAGACATTTACCTCTAAATGGTTAAGATTTATATAGAGTCTGAATTGTTAATACCTCTAATCTGAATTGGTCAGACATTTACCTCTGAACGGTTAAGCATTATACAGGCTCTTAATGGTTCAGACCTCTTACTGGTTCAACACTTAATGGTTCAGACCTCTTACTGGTTCAACACTTAACCATTTAGATGTTGCCAAACAGCCCCTAACATGATAATTTGTTTTTATAACGATGGAAATCGAATTCAGTCCATTATTGAAAAAAAAAATCGCTCTAACAATACTCTGCTAACCAATAAAAAGATATGTCCAATAAAAGTCATTCAATATTTTTTATAAATTCTTATGTAAAAAAATTGCAAAAGGATTACGATAACAAAACAATTGTAAATAGTTTACATTGAGATAGTTGGTAAACGGGCAACAAGCTGCGCCGCTACCCCTTTTTGAATAGCAAAACTAAGCCTAATGTATGATGTTTAATTGCAAAATGTAAAAAAATCATTTATTTACAGAGTAATTATGTAATTACTCTAGAGTAATTATACTAGTGTAAAGCCCAATTGCATGTTAAGACTCATTGGTACCGTAACCAAACCCATATTATATATAATAAAAATTTAAAAGGTAATAATTACAGAAATTGAAACTTTATTTACTAAACTATATTAATCGATGACGGCACAGTTTGTTGCTCGTCTACCTGCTATCCTTATGTAATTTGTCCTACTGAAACTTTTATAATAAAAAAACTAATCGATCAAATAAAGAAATATTAGAGCTCCCGTTACGTGGCTTAAGAACGAACATGTTGAGAGAGCTTATGTCCATAGCAAGAATGGTGGGTTGTTTGAGGTTCTTAAGGACGTCTATAGCTATTAGCTTCATATATCTTTTTCTAATGTATTTAATACAACTTTTATGTATAGAAAAAAAAAAAAAAAAACAAATAACTACACAAATTTGTTTTGGAGATTTAAAAACTGACATAATATTACGTTATGGTTTTATTCATATCATTTCACATGCTATTTTATCACTTGATTATATAATCTAAACTTTATAAATTAAGTAATTTTGAAATATTTTTGTACCTATATCATGATGTATATTTCCATCAACATGGATTGATGCCTAGTATTCCTGGGGTTTGCAGAAATTCCAGCAATGTTTATATGTTTATATATTTATGTGCAGAGTTTTATAATTATTCAAGTGACACATATATAAAAATAATATTATATGCGTACTTGATATGTTATTTAAATAAAATAATAATTATATTCACCAGCCTATGGATCAGCGATGTCTGGGATCAAGCATACAGTACTACGAGTCTACGAGCATCTTCAGCTGTTTACGGATTAATTCATTTCATAATATAATAGGGATTATCTCTTTAAGGTAGTATATAATATCTATTAGAGTTAAATGTCATTTTAGTACCTGTGGTTTGACTATTTTATTAGTTTAGTGCAAAGATTTCATTTTTTCGTATTTGGATTCAAAAAGGTTTCACCATTGTCATTTTGGTCCACTGGGTTAACTTCATTCATTTTCTTTTAACGAGAAGGGTAATTCGGTTATTTTATATGGCCTAAGTGCCTTTCTAGTTAACAGAATTACATATAAAATGACCGAATTGCCCTTCTCGTTAACAGAAAAATAGATGAAGTTAACTCAGTGGACTAAAATGACAACGCATAAACTTTTTTGGACATAGAGACGAAAAATAAAACCCTTGGACTAAACTGAAAAAATAACCCAAACCACAGAGACTAATGTAGGAATCCGTTCGTGTAAAAATAAATAAAAAACTTTACTATTAACTTGAATTACAACTAAAATAAGGAAAGCTAAAAAAAAACTATGATGTTACAACTGAAATAAAAAGAAAAACAAGAACTGAATTATAAAAGAAAACAGGTTCTTGGCTGAGGATCGTGTTAGACACGGGTCCCTTAAAACAAATTTCGTGTCTCCCAGGAGAACACGTTTGTTTCCAGGATACAACAGCCCGAAGCAGTCGTACTGCCGGTCTTGACTCCAACCTGAATGTGTACCTTGAATGCTTGAAAGAAGAAGAAAGAATTCTACAGTGGAGAAGTTTGTAAGAGCTGGTAAATTCGATGTATTTCTTCAACAGGGGTACCGCCCTATTTATAATAACTGGTCAAAGTTGAAACTGAAAAAAAATTAAATGGGAGAATTAAACTGCATTAAACGTCTTCGATGCACTTTAATTCGCCATTTAATTTTCAGTCAAAGCCATTAACTCGTCAGTTTCAAATGCTGAAGTTTAACTGCACTGGCATTAACTGCTGAAAGCTTCTGCGTGTGCGCGCTCAAGGCAGACTGGTGCGTGTGCGCCACCTTGACTCAATCCCATGCGCACCTGCGCGCGTGCGTCACGTCACCAACCACCTGGTCCTTGCAACCCTTGTGCTCCACCACGCACGCGGTCAAAAATACAAAGGCGGCTCTCAAGTGGCTCGCATCGCCATCAAAGCGCCACAGTGCGCCTCATCGCCCACCCCTTCGCGAGTACACTTAGTGTGTGCTTCTATGAAACAATAAGGATGGAGAGTTCCCACTTAAATACCCTTTTAAGTTCCATCTCTCCTCCTATATGGGACAAGATGCCACTTTCCCACTTTTTGTCAGCATTCAAGTTTCAAACACCAAACTTTGAGAATCGATATCTCATTCATCTTAGCTCCGTTTTGGACGTGATTTAGTTCGTTGCGAAGCTCTTCCAACATGGAACACAAACCCACAAATAAATATATAAAACCCGCTCATTTTATTATATTTATTTGTAGTCCAAAATAGAAAAAATCATTTTCCTATATTTGTGAAAAATACTATTTTCACAAATTTCCAACAACTAAAATGACATTTAACTCAATTTTGTGCCATTTGGCAGCCCAAGGCTAATTGGCTTTAAGCCCATTCTAAAAAGTGTATATATGTTAAACGAGTCGTGTCGTTTATTGGACACCTGAGATCGACTTATTAAGAGCTCGAATCGAGCAACGACTAAACGATCCAAAGTCAAGCACAAGCCTGAATTGTACTATTTGTAATTGTAAAACAATGGACTTAGAACTTCACATATCAAGATTAATCAATATCACAACCTATACAAACTTATTAGACTCACATAAAAATGCGTTCATCATTGTGACGATGATGACGAATCTTCTATTTACCGCGTGACGATGATGACAAATCTTGTATTTATCAATGGAGTAAACTGCCAAAATGGTTTCTGAGATTTGGTCACTTTTGCCACTTTAGTCCAAAACTCAAATCTTTTGAATCTGGGTCCCTAAGGTTTCAATTTTGTTGCCATTTTCATGTAAAAGCAAAACCTGGTCAAACTTTTTAGTTAACATCAAGATTTTTCAGTGATCAAAACATGTTGAAAATGATCAAAACCTTTGAAAGTGACCAACACCATATTGAGAATGATCAAAACATGTTAAAAAATGCTGGATTTAAACTGAAAAATCTGAACAAATTTTGTTTTTGGTTGAAAATGACAAAAAAATTAAAATCACATGAACCCAGATTCAAAAAGTATGAGTTTTAATTTAAAATGGTAAAAGAGAACAAATCTCTGGGACCATTTTGACGGTTTACTCTCGTCAATGTGTAAAGTATAATTTTGAGAAACAAAATACACAAATGATATACTCGATATTATATTCCATCAACATTCTCTGTAATTTTTCCTCCATTTCATCAATCTCATCGTTCGACTTTCTCTTGGGTTTCCTTTATATCTCTCTCACGGAAATTCATGCAACTTTAATTATGTATACTGGTTATATATTTTAAATTATCTTGAGAACACAATTTCTATTTTCTAAGATTCTTTTAAGAGTTAATTTCTCGGATGGTCCCTATGGTTTCAAGTTTTTTCACGTTTAGTCCCCATCTTTTGAAAATAGCAGTTATGCTCTCTATGGTTTGTCATTTTGTTACTCGGATAGTCCCTGAGTAGATGTCAGTTAGTTTGGAAATAACATGTATGCTCCCTATGGTTTGTCATTTTGTTACTCGGATAGTCCCCAGAGCAAATGTTGGGGGACTATCCGAGTAACAAAATGACAAACCATAGGGAGCATACATGCTATTTTCAAAAGGTGGGGACTAAACGCGAAAAAAACGTGAAACCACAGGGACCATCCGAGCAATTAACTCTTCTTTTAATTTAAAACTAGTTTCTTTTATGTCGCGCGTTGCAGTAAAACCGAGCAAATTATAATGTAAATCAAACGTGATTTGAAAATAAAACATGTTGTTTAGAAAGTCAAACAAATAGAACGGTTTAGTTTATCATCGTATCGTTATATGATACCAATTAAATACTTTATCTTGAGTACAACTTCGTTTTTAACAAAACTTATAATGGAATGTCGAGGAAAATGAAACACAACTACGTATTTAAGTTTTGAGAAAAAAGTTATAAACGTAAGTTGTTAAAGAAGTATCAAATTAATTGAGAAATTAATATATGTTCTAAAAAAAGAAAAAAATTGTTAAAAAAATGATAAAGGAAATATTATATGGTTTTAAAAAAGGGAATAAAAATTAAAATCATGTAATTAAAAGTAAATATAATAATAAACTATTATAATATATTAAATAAAATAATAATTAAAAGCTATATATTATCTTCCTATATAATAAAGTAAAACTTTGGTAGGCCAAGTGTCAAAATTCTAGGCCGTCCACGTCATCCAATCCTAGGTGTAATTTTGTGAGATTTTTGAATTTTTATGTATTATTAATGTTTTAAACCTGCTGAAATTTTATTTTGTGTAAATGGGCGGTTCTTTTGATTTTGAAATTTGAATTACTCTGCACATGGAGCCCAAAGCCTTTTCACCATAATTTAATATTTTATTTTCTCCAAAACTCATCGGTTTCTCTCTCTCTTTGTCTCTCCCACGTTAGTCAAGAATATCATCATGAAGGTATAAAACAGGAGATTCAAAACCCCCACAGAAAAGCCTCCATGAATCCAAACCTTCAAAACCTCTGAGAAGAAGTTCGCGTCTTCGCGATAAAACCCTAGGTTCCACCTCCCAAATCAAATTCGCATTTAATTCTTATCCCCTGAAACTGACTCCCTTCAATCTCATCGATCTCCATTAACTCAACGAACTCTCCAACCCTAATTTAAGAAAATCCCTCAAATCTCACACATCTCTGATTTCGTTCGAACAATTTTTATGTGATCCGTCAAGATCTGGCGTTCAAAACGATGATTTTCAAATGCCATGGATTGAAGAGGATGGAATGGAGACTAACAGCCGAACTCGATGACATTTTAACGTTACCCTCCGGTGAACACACGAAGGCCGAATTTTCCTCTGTTGGTTCTTTTTTCCTTTTCACGTTCTAATGTATAGTGTTGCTGATCTTCATATATGTGTTCTTGTAGGTGTGTAATTTTTCTATCTACATTTATTTATGGTGTGTTGATTTTGTTTAGGGGTATTTGAGTTTATCAACTATTGACATCGTTTTTTCCATGTAAAAGGTACATCTCTCTACACTTTTATCATGTGTTTTGAAATCAGATAAGTTGATGTTGCTGTTGATTATTTTTGTGAAATTTTGGTTTAGATCTGATCCTTTTATGCTTCAGGTTTCTTTTAAGTTTAATGATTTTCATATAGATTCATGTTGATACTGAAGATATGTTCGTATTAGTATTTAGTTTTTAATTTTATAATTTATTAAATCAATACATGGATCTAGAAAGAAATTTAACTGAAAGTTTTTATTGTAGCTTTAGTTTCCAGTTTCTATCAGTTTTGTGATGTAAATGTGTTGTTATCTTAAGCAAAAACTAGATCAAACAATGGATTGACGGGTCAAATGGATCGATGGGTTGTAAAGGGGTTTACAATTAATATATTACATGATAAATAAACAACATATACATCAATGTGCAGATAAGAAACAAGAAAGAAATCACTGATGATCCACAAGGTGTGTAAACCTAATTGTTTTGGTTATAAACATCAACGAAAAACTTTTAATTGTGTGTATTTGCTTATGATCCACTGATGATGATTCTTGATTGTGTGTATTGATTCGGAGCTTCTTGGACAAGGTATTGAATTAAATGACTACCTGCAAACTGTTTATGCAAAACATGATATCGCTTCCGGTTTTCGAATTTATTGGTACTATATGGCATCCTATGGTTGCAAGAAGGTATCCCATTTATTCCAACTTGCTAACTAAGGCTTTTAAAATTCCGAGGTTGGTGTGCATATGCCTTTCTTAAAAATATTGTGAATCATATTTACTTACGATCTCTTTTTATTATGTTTTAGCTTGTATAGAAAATCGAGATGAAAGCAACTCTATTGCGCTAGGATCACACATTACCTTTAATGGTCTAGAAGTCGCTATATCAAGATAAATATTCAGGTGTGACATGTTTCGCATGAGGTATGAAGCCATCAGTTTAGTAAAACAATATTCTCACTTTAGAGAAAACACTAATGAATTTTATAGTACTATTAATACCCCTGTTGCAGTTTCGTGTTTGGGTGTTGGGACTCGGAGAATTCATATTGCATTTTTTTTTAAATATTTGTCGACTTCATAGAAAAAACATATGCATATTGGAGGGCTGGCCAGTGTTTATTCGATAATGACTGAATTTGTTATCTTTGACTGGTCCAACCTGGTGCTTCTTTATTCGATACTTCGATGTTTGTAATTGATCAGTCTTAACTAGAAACAACACTGCAACAACAGTGGCCGTAAACCCAACATCTATAGACATAGAACATCATAGCCAAAGGTAATTGGAGTCCTAATGGAACTTTCCATCATAGGCACCTTACGCAAGTGCACTTCTAGGATCGATATTCTACGTATGAACATTGGGCTAAAATTGAGGTAAATTTGCATGCTGTATCTTATATTTCTTGGTACCGTTCTTTTTAGTGATAATTTTTAAGACTTTTAATGAACTTATTTTTTAAGATCAGAAAATGATATGTTCATTATTTAATAAGAAACTAATATTTTGAATAAAGTTGTTTAAGAGGTTTAAAAGTTAAAACATCTCTTAGGTGACTTTCAACCTGTTTGACCTGTTTCTTCATTAGCTATTTGTTTCATTACTTTATCATGTTAACACTTTCTAGGCCGAAGCGTTATGTACAGTCTTTGAATAAACTAAATCGAACTTGTCAAAACTGGTAGTTGTTTCTGGTATATAATTTGAACATTAGAAACTTTATTGCAAGTATGTTACCATATTTCTACTTCAAAAAAAAATTCTAACAGACCCGATAGGCGTTTCAACCCAAACCCATTTTGACCCAACCAAAACAACCATTTTTATTAACTGACTCATTATGATTCGAACCAGATTTAACCTGAACCTATTTTGAATTGACAGGCCAGCCGACACGTCTATTTTTGCTTGGTGTAATTGGAAGATCATACAAATGACATAGCACTTCAAAAAGCATGCACATCACCTCCTGGGGTCTTTGAGTGCCATTTCAGAAGCAAAAGGCGAAAGAAATGGTCTACTGTGAGTTCAGGTCTGCCTTTTTTGACTTGACACTGTTGAGGATAAATCATAACCCAAATTAACCTGTTTTAGATTTTTGTTAATGAATTTGGTTTCGAAGATTCTTTTATTTGATATCTATTGATGCCCCATTTGACTAATGGGTAGGAATTAGACCTCTAATACAAGCTTTTTTAAAACAATGGCAAAGTGGCATAATTTTGTTTACGTATTTTTCAACTTTTTTTATAGGACTGAACAAAAAGTAGGCTTTGGTAAGAACAAGTCTAAGGATCTAACAAAACGACGTCAACCGTTTAAAAAGACAACTAATGAATGTGAGGCCAAGCAGATGTAGACTTGCAGCTTACCGTTTTACTTGGTCCACCCTGACCTACTAGCTTACCCCTTTCTAATCCATCAATTGGTAACTTTATACTTCGTTAAAATATGCTAGCATTGTCATGTTAGATGTAAATTTCATCTAATTATATATTGTATCCAATGAAACTGCAGATGATAATTGTTCCCATTTTTGCACGAAGTGCTTATGTTTTACTATATTACAATATTTTGGACAACATTTTTATTTTATATGTTAGTTGTAAATTTCACCTAATTATATATTGTATCCAATGAAACTGTAGATGATAATTGTTCCTATTTTTGCACGAAGTGCTTATGTTTTACTATATTACAATATTTTGGACAACATTTTTATTTAATATATTATTCAGTTTATATAAACGCTGAATAAAGCAAAGCCTAAACCAAGAAACTGAACAACATTCAAACCGTATGTAATGGTTTGGTTCAGTTTGGTGTTAAAATTTCACGGTTCGGTTGCGGTGTTCAATAATAAAAAACTGTTACTGACAGTTTGGTTCACGATTTAACCTAAAAAACGTCAAAACCAGATTGTGAACACCTCAACTCCCAATTATCACTCTTTGCCAGTTGCTGAAAGTGGCAAAAGATGGCCTTTAGTTTAACTCTTTCCCAGAACCATTACCTATCTGATGTCCAAATGCTTGAAGCAGGTTTCGAGTTTAACTTGGTTGACCGGACCCCCGGGCTTACGATTTATATAAATTTACTTTATTGAAGCTAAATCGGAAATAAGGCCTTTCATGTATAAGTCGAATGTAGCCCAAAAGTTATTTCGGAATGTATAGAAGAAATGTGAACCTTCTGATGCACACCCTTAGAATTACTAACAACTGTCGTGTTTTCCGTTGCATCGCGAATTTGGTTATGGTTATGACTCAAAACCGAACCGCCCCGTACATAGCCCTAAACTCACTAACCTAAGTGATACGTTTCCCTTTGAAAATTATTTATAGGCTAAGTAGTTAATGCGGTAAAAATATCGGATATTGGTCAAGGACCGATATTTGAGATATCGCTTATCGCGGTTGAAATAAACTATAAAAAATAAGTTTGGTGGAGCCCATGTCTAATACCTGTTAACTATTTACTTTTTAAAGTGCTTATAGTTTTTGTTTTTTTTTTATTTTTTTTATGAAGAACTTTCTATCAATACGAAGGAAATCTCCAAATAATAAGTGGAAGCAGATCATGATGAGTCAATAACGAAAGAACAAAGTGTGAGCCTAAAGCACAAAAGGAAACAAGTGTTGCCATTTTCTTCTCTTTCCACATAAAGGACACCACAAATCTGTTACAGTTAGTTATTAGTTACTTCTCATTTTCTTTTAATATAATCGATTATCATTGTATAAAATTATAATGTTTCATTTTTAGTCTCTTTATTGTTATTCACAAACTAACTAATGTTTACATGCCATGACTTATCAAACATTAGCAATATTTCTGTCTCATGTTTTCGCCTTTTGTTTGTTTACTTGATATAGTGCAATAAGTTGGTTTATCGTATTTTGTATTACTGCATTCAACATTTTCAGACATGATAATTGGCGGGCAAATCATTTAATGTACCGAATCATTTTCGTACAATAGTGTAACAAAATAAACTGATGGTACTTCACCAGTATCGCAACAATTTTCGTACACTGGCGACACACCATCTCCTGTAACGCGTTCCATCTGTTTGTGTTCTATAACGACAAGTCATCACCGGTGTCCTCACAATGAGATGTAACACAGTTTCTCTCGATGGATTTTCACGTATGTCAAGATAAAAAGGTCTTAAGAGTTATGTATATTTTTTTTATTATATAACAACACAAGTAGATTATTTAAAATTTAATCTTCCTTGCCCGGGAGGTTCCCGGGTTATAACCTAGTTATAAAAATAAAGTCACTATTTCGTAAACAATAAAATAATACTATTCATCGTTCTTGAGAAACAATATATATATATATATATATATATATATATAGGGAGAAGATCATGCGAGAACCACCTCTTATTGCGAGAACCGCGATAACCAATGTGAACACAACCAAAAATGCCTAAAAATAGCTAAAAATCACACAATTTTTTTTTTGATTTTTTAAATATTTTTTATGTTAAAATCGCTACTTTTCGAAGCAAAAAAAAAATTTTAAAATTTTTTTTTGGATTCGAAAAGTAGCGATTTTAACATAAAAAATATTAAAAAAATCAAAAAAAAAAAGTTTAGATTTTTTTTTTGATTTTTTTTAGATTTTTTTAGGTTTTTTGGGGTTTAGTTTTTAGCATTTTAGCTTGGGGGGGGGGGGGGGGGGTAGGTTTTTGGGGGGTGGGGGAGGGGGGTTTAGGTTTTAAGGGGGGGGGGGGGGGTTAGGTTTTTTTAGCTATTTTAGATTGTGTTCACATTGGTTCTCATGGTTCTCACAATAAATGGAGTTCTCGCATGAGCCCCTCCCTATATATATATATAATTGCATCAAGCTGTTTTCAGTTATAAACTATTAGAAAAAAGGTTAAAGATAATAATAACTAGTGATATTCTCTAGCGCTTCGCGACGGGAATTTAGTCAGTATTAATTTGGTTCATTACGGTACTGACACTTGCTATAATAACTGAAAGAGAAAACATTGCATCGATCGAAAATAAAAAAAAACACATATTGATATGATACCTATGTTGTTCAGTCGATATCGGGTTGGTTCGTTTGCATTTTATGTTTATTTTATTTCAACATTATGATATATTTTTCTTTGAAAACGGATATTGTGCCGCTATCGTACCAACCCCAATCGAAACTGATTAAACATCTATATCGGTACCAATATTTCTTTTTATTGTTTTTGATTTCTATAAACTGATACCGTATCACTATCATGCCATACCGAACAACATCGGTACCGATATGCATTCATGATTATGGTTTCATGTTTGATAACAAATATTTTGATCGTATCTCAAAAAATATATGAGAAAAATTTATGTGTAAATCATTTAAAGCAATAAACCAATAAAACAATAACAACTTACAAAAACACAATATTGGAAAAAAAAATAAAAAACCACTATTCATCGCCTCTTTTTGTTTCCATGTTACCATATTTTTTTTAAACGGATATTGTGTCGTTATCGTACCAAACCCAATCGAAATCGATTGAACATCTGTATCGATGCCAACATTTATTTTTTTTGTTTTTGTGATCTAATACGGTATCGCCACCATATCATACCGAACAACATGGTACCAGTATACATTAATTTTTATGATTCATGTGGTACTTTGATTGTATCTTAAAAGTTGAAAAAAAGATATATCTAAATCAATTGAAGTAATAAATCAATAAAATTATAAAACTTAGAAAAGAACAATATTAAAATAAAAAATTAAAAAAACAATATTAAAAAATGTGAAACACTATTCATGTCATCTTTCTTTTGATATGTATAATATAATTTTATGATAAATTCACAATCTCTCTCGTTTCTTGGTAATCACCACTAAACCAAAGTCATCCATTGATATTACCGGATAAGCATTCTGAAATGCTCTCAATCGAGCAAATACATCATCTCCTTCATAATGGATAGAGTTGAATGCATATCCGAGCCATCTGTTCCGGGGAAAACCCGCCCGCCAGAAGGCCCACTGCGGTAAAACTCGGTTTAGCTCGGTTTCGAACTGGCGACCTCCAGAGAGACCTAGTTCTAAACTTTATTGTCACCACTAATATCCTTCAAAGTGATGCTAGTGAGAGTTGAACTTGTGACCTCAAAGAGAGAAATCGAGTGACTAAGATTATAATTTATACTATGCAGTAGTAATTTGCACTAGTACAAAACTCATCTTTGTACAGGTGAAAATGATTTTTAGACGGGGTTTACCGCGTCTAATGCTTCAATCTTTCAATCTGGTGTTGTGCAATTTTCATTAAAATACCAAAACAACAAATTACAAATTACAAACAAATAACAGGTAAACGGACAACAAACTACGCTGCAAACCCTTTTTGTTAAACACACAATGCCATTGTTCATTTAATTTGTTCAAAAAAATTTTAAAATTTGTTCAAAAGTACTTTGTATATGTTTAAATTTTCCAAATAATCTTTATAAAGTTCATGAATCTCACACGTAGCAAAACTTTGAATGTAGCAAAACCACCATTGGATACTGCCTGATTTAAGGTCTTAAAACTTCTACTCGTCTTGAGGTTGATGGAGGCACGAAGGCACATGATCACATGAATTTCTTTATTTCTTTAGTTTTTTTTTAAATCGAATTTACCAAAATTGAATTAAAGTTGTGCACATGGTAATCTTGGTTCACGTGAATAACTTTATGATATAAGGTTAATGATTAAAAAGTATATAACAATATTATAAAATTCATATATATCATGTAACTTTATAAAAAAAAATAGACTTAATATTTGATGAAATCCAAACAATTTTATTCAATTGCAACTATGATCTTAATTGTGTATATATTACTAACTTACTGACAGAAAAATATATTTAATTTGTTTAAATAATATTTTTGTGAGAGTAAAGTGTATATAAAGAGAGAATTAATAAAATGTATTAGGATAAAAGAGAATAATATGGAAATGTTACTTCAAGATCAAATTTGCCAAAATATGGCAGGTGAAAACTCAATTGACATTACAAGCATCTAAAGCTTAAACCTTCTAAATTCAACTAATTAACTTTTTTTGTTTCAAAACTTCATAAGTTTAACTTAACCCTATGAAATTTTGGTTTAAAAATTGCAAATACTTAAAAAAAACTAAAACAAGTTGTTGACTACATCAACTTAATTAGATTAGTTGCCTGTAATCCGGACCAATATGTTGGTGGATCAAGTAATCCTCCCCTTTAGGAACATCAAATATCATATTTTGGTGATGGAAGAATGGTTGTTGGTGTACACTTTGCATCTCCTTTTGTCTTCTAAGCTCAAGTACCTTACGATGCGAATTTGAGTGTTTTGCAAGTACAAATGTGGGGCTTGAAGCTGGTCGATATTCAGGAACCAATCGACCAGACTTGTAGCGAACCCCACAAGCATTACAAAGCGTTTTTGGACCTAATGGTCCAGTACGCCACTGAGGGGTTTTATCAGTGGCACAATGGAGACACTTCCGCCCTTCTCCATTGTGTGAGTCATTGTCATAAACCTCTTTCTTCTTTGGGAGAGCTTTCACTGCTTTCTTGCCAATTAAACTCGGGCCAATGTCTGACTCTGACTCTGACGACACAAGAGGGGTTGGACCCATTGAGGGTTGAGAGAGACCAAGGAGTCGTGAAGTCCAATTGCGTGGTGCAGCACGAGAACGCTTGGTGCGAGCCTTGGCTGGAACCGCCACATCCTTGTCAAACATCGCGTTGTTGGTTTGGTTATCAACGTCATGTTGGAATTTTTGAGTCTCAGAAGCTTCAACAGGTCGCGATTTGACTCCCGACAACAACCTTAGCTTCTCCATATCTTCAGATGAAAATGATTCTTCCACAAAATTTGATAACCATTCTAGCTCAGCCATATCATCATGCTATAGAAAAATATTAACAAAGTCATTTAAAGCTAGATTCACTCATAAACTACAAGAAAATAGTTATGATGTAACTTGGCAAGTATGAAGGAAAATAGTTATGTGATTTATTAAAAAAAATCACTCATAAACTACAAGAAAATACACACAAAATATTACTAACAATTTACTTTCTTTTTTTATATTGATATCAATATTAATATAATTATGGTATTTCAAAAACCTAAACATAAGTAATTTTACTCACACTAGGACAAGTACATTAACTTTTAATATAAGTTTATAATTTAAAAAAATAAAAGTATTAAATGTTTATATAATTATATGTCTCAACCCTAAAACTATTTTCAATATAATGATACAATAAATTAAATATGCATGGGACTAATGCATATATATTATATATACATGTATTACCGGGACACAAAGGTCATGGGAGAATTGAGTGTCGGTGAGGCTCCGGCGAGCGACATCTCCGGAGGAGTTGCAGCTGTCGACGGTGGTGGTGACGATGGAGGAGTCGTTGGTGTCTGCGACGACATCATACGGCTCATCGGTGTCATCGTTGGGGAAATTGAGAAGGTCATCAATGATGAAATGGTCGGTTTTGACGTCGGAGTGTCGTTTTTCGGGTGTGAATTGTTGGGTGTTAGCATGGAAGAATTGAGGAGTTTCCATTTTGTTTGATGAAAATGGTAATGTAGAGAGAGAAAGTGTGTGTTATATAGAGAGAGAGTAGTGAGAGAAAGTGTGTGGAGAAGGAGAGAGTTGAGGAGTGAAGAGAGGTGAGGGTGAGGAAACCAGAGAGTTTATTTGCGTTTGAAGGGGGATGGTGACACCTAAAAATATGCAACTTTAACTATAAATATTATTATTCATTTTATTATTTTATTAGAATTATTAATATTAGAAATATAAAATTTATTATAGTTATTATTATGATATTATTTAGTGGGCTTTTTATTTATATATATGAAGAAAAATAGAGTATGCTTGTATATATGCAGATTTATTTTTGGTAATATGGTGTTCGATTTTTTTGACTAATTCATTGATGATTAAAATCCATGAATTCATTTAGTTAATTAACTATGTAACTAATATTATAGGACGAAATACACGGGTTAGGACTGTTCGCTAGTAAATAGGCAACATGGAATACTCTTTTGATAGTGCCATAGTGGGTTTGGTTTTATTTGACATGATCAACTTGTCTTTTTAAGTACTTGTGAGCTTGTTTAAATTTTGTAATTATAGAAATATATATTAGTTATTATAACAATGATATGGTTTTCCTCGGTTCGGAGTTGAGTGTATTCTGATATGGTGAATTTCGTTAGTAGTGAATTTCGCTAGTAGCACATTTGGAGGATTCGTTGGCCGTTCACAAAAAAAATTTAGGAGACAATATTTGTTTTTATCTTAGATTAGTTTCGTTTGTTATTATGATCTTATTCACCGTATAGATTTTTAGCTTCCTTGTAATGAGATTCTTATTCAAGCAAGGACCCACTGTTATGTAGGAATTAGGTTCACCTTTTGTAAAATATAATTACAAAATATATCATAACGAGACTCTCGTTATTCGTAGGAAATATCATAGTACAATACCGGTTGCAATAACTAAATAAATAGAATATAAATATAATTATATTTACCAATCTCGATTCAAGCCGCATCTCTGATGGGTCCTTCACGCGCACTTGATAGCATCCTAGACTCGAGTATTCATCATCTTGAGTCTTGAAAAATACTCCTTGACTGCAACAAAGAGCACACTAAAACGTTGACGATTTTGGTTGAGGCACGTGTTCAACACGCTTCCCTTAAAACAGATTTCGCGCCTCTACTAAAGACGACGCGTCTGTCTCCCAGGGTACAACAGCCGAAGCAGTCTGTACTGCCGGAGATGGCTCACCGGCCCAAGGTTACATCCGGTAATTGTAGTGTTTGAACTCATGTGGTGGAAAACAAGTAGAGAATACTCATCTCTCTAGTTGGTCTTCAAGTGTTTTTTCTACTTCTAGTATTCTTCATGTATAAAACAATACCTTATTATCTTGTCCCAAAAGAAAGCACATAGCCTACTATATGTACAAGACTAGCGAAAAGTTTCACTTAATTATTCACTTAATTAGTCACTTAATTAGAGACTTAAAAACTCTAATAAAACTAATTAAATACTCAAGAGTTACTTTTTAACTTACCACATGAATATTCTAATTAATATTTATAATTTCATTAAATTATAAATATATTTAATATCCATTCACCAAAATTCCAACAATCCCCCACATGAATGGAGATCATTCAAAACACTTAAAATTTCCAATGTAACCTCGACAGTTGAGTTTTGCATACGATAGGTAGGTGTTACCCTTTGAACCTTCGCTCATGAAATGCACTTAGCCCACTAGCTCTGAGTAGATCTCGTTGTCTTTGAACTCGTCTGCCGTTTGTGTAGACGACAATACACTTCACACAAGACTCTCCCTAGCCGGGTCATCTCCTCATAGTCGTGTCCAATAATGGTCGTGGAACACTTTCCTGGTTCTGCGAGAGCTCTAGGAATTGTGCCCTCAATTCCATTCGAAGCGACCCCACTTCTCTCTAACATAGGTGATTCTCCTTAGATCATTAAAAGCATTGTGGTTATCGTGATCTATCCAAATCATTTACCACATATTATGCTTAGCCTCATACTTGTCACTTTTAGGAATGGACTAGGAAGTTTATTAATCTTTATAATAAACTACCTTATTAAATGCGTAGGGTTATTCCCCCACAGTGACCTCGCTTATTCATACAATTAGGTTTTCCTATTGAACTCAATTCTTGGGATCTCCAGTCTACTGAGTTAGGTTTCCATCATATGAACTTCATTTTTCAAGGGCTTCAGTCCCATTCCACAACTTGATCTCTAATAAACCCTCAGGTTGTTGGATCCATAACATTAGCAAATAACTTTGCGTATTTGAGATCAGTTGTCATGATGTGTTCTTAACTCGTAAGTTAATTTTGCCTATTGTCAACTTCTAAGACTATAACCTCAGTGGCCATCTGAATCTGGTCATAACATATGTCTTCGTAAGATACGTGTATCATTTAAGGCAAACACATCTCCATTATGCACTACGACCTTTGTGTCCTCCACTTAGTCGTCTATTTGCAATGTTAGATTGGATTACAAAATCCTTATTGCTAAAAACAAATGCAAGACACCCCCCACATTTAAGTGTTATTGGATAACATTTAGATGTGTTAATGAGAACCATTTCTACATACCCTTATAGGGTTGTTTCTTAAATGGTTCCTCCCCCACATTTCTTGCCATTTGATCAACATTTCCGTAACACCATTTATGGCGACATTTATACACATATGATTGAACAAGACCAACCTTATTGTATCAGTGAATTCAACTCATATTGCATTAGCTTACACAAGCTTCCGAGCTGACCAATGCAACACATGCCATTGTCATAAGTTTGTCTCTAACTTAGAATAATTCTAATTTAACATCTAGAATAAGCTTAGACAATGAGTTCTCCTCATTAGCTTTTCAAACAAACTTTTAAAAGTTACATGTCATTTCCTTATAATGAATGAAAATTCTCTCTCAACTTTGTCCATACACAAATTCTTTTTGTGTTCATACAAATTTGAATGTTTAGAGTTAATTAGTCTCCGTCAAGACCCATAATTAACCAAGTACTAGTCTAGCATGCTTTAGACTACAATACTTTAGCTTGTGAACAGAAGATGCATCATTCTGATTCTTCACAGCCCTAAGGATATCATAATATCACTTTGCAACATTCATCCCTTGTTAAGACAAAATAATGAGACTTATTCATAATCCTAAAACATCAATATTTAGGAAGGTCTCACAAATTATTGTATATAGCACAAAGCTAAATTTCATCATTCATTTAAGGAACATAACTTGTTTACCTTTGATCTCCAACGATCTACCATTGACTCATAAGTACTTAAACATAAGCCTTAATCCAAGTCACTTGGTGAACACATTCATCACCAACAAGATGAATGTTTCTCATCTACAATCACTATTATGTGTGAGATAGAGTCAACTAGATTGACACTCAACAACATGGCATTCATAATTTTTCCATAAGTGATTTGCACACATCTATTGTTATTCATTAGGAGACATGTATATTTAGGATGCTCTCCCAAATGAAGGTAAAATCTCCATATAGATCTAACAATAATCAAGTGGTAGACACATCTACTTATAAATCTCGCAAGATTTATTAAAGGTATACAATAACATATAGTACTTTTACTTTCATATGTTAGAATTCACACTTATGAATTTGTTTCAATGACTTCTAATGAAGTATGCGACATGAATGTCGTTAGTGTATTTCATCTCAATACACTCACTACGTTCTTTCATTACTCATTCATGATGTGGTTATACATTTGATGTTTCGTCTTTGACTTTTAGTCAATGTAACAACTCTCAAGTTGTTTATGTCCAAGTATTTTCATGTACTATCCGTTTAAAACCATATTCTTTTAAACAATGTATAACCGACGTTATAATTATTTTCCACAAAAATAATTTATACGTCACAACCATTAGTGATTTATTTCTTTGTAAAAAATTGCATGTGTTATCCGAAGATATTGAACACAAAACAATAAAATACATTGGAAACTAAATCATAAGTGTCAATCACTTTTGAAATTTAAACGGAAGCATAGACAATATGTAGACATCAAATAGCAAAGTGCTTTTATCTTCAACACTTTATAATCTGACCGAAATCTTCTCAACAATATTGTCCCATGGCGTGTCTTGAGGTACTCCCTCAATAAGACTCCATGCACTTGTAAGTACAAGTTTCCCATTTCATCTTGAAACTTTAAACTTGGACAATTATGCTCAAAACAACACCAAGTTGTTACAAACACTACATTTAAGTAGTAAACTTGAACAATTAAATTTGTTCACAACAACACCAAGTTGTTTTCACCAAATAACTTTTTTTTTAACACACATGTTGGAAAAAAAGTTATAACAAGCACATTATAGAATCGAACGTTTACATAAAACGTTTTCCTAAGATATAGTTTATAAAATAAACTGTTTCTCATCAGTTTTAATGCACACACAGGCAATTAAATGTTTACATAAAACATTTATGTCCATTATGAACAATCTCTAACCTCGTATTCGTGATACACATTTTCTAACACACATGTTAGAAAACTTTAAGTCATTTTATCTATATATATAACATGACCAAATTAAAGAATCAAATGTCATCACTAAAACTCTACTCAAGAGTTTCACCATATGAAGAGTTAAGAGTCTCAATAATTATAGACTTAAACTCTAATAAAACTCATCAAATGTTATCATTAAAACTCTACTCAAGAGTTTCACATATGAAGAGTTAAGAGTCTCAATAATTATATATTTAAACTCTAATAAAACTCATCAAATGTCACAATTAAAACTCTACTCAAGAGTTTCACATATGAAGAGTTAAGAGTCTCAATAATTATATATTTAAACTCCAATAAAACTCATCAAATGTCACCATTAAAACTCTACTCAAGAGTTTCACATATGAAGAGTTAAGAGTCTCAATAATTATATATTTAAACTCTAATAAAACTCATCAAATGTCACAATTAAAACTCTACTCAAGAGTTTCACATATGAAGAGTTAAGAGTCCCAATAATTATATATTTAAACTCCAATAAAACTCATCAAATGTCACCATTAAAACTCTACTCAAGAGTTTCACATATGAAGAGTTTAATTAGTAATTAAAATTTCACTCAAATTGATTTAGAAATCACAAATTAAAGTTGGTGATGAATCCCACACAACTACACTATCACTTTATTGTGATTTAATTTTTGAAGCCAATCAAACATCAACTTCAATGTATGACCTTTTATTTCTAAATCATACAAAGCATTAAAATCAATGCTACAACAAATTACTTATATAAAATGTTTACATAAAACATTTCAAAGCATTTGTATTTTAACCATTTTTAACAATCATGTTAAAATGAAAGAAATTCTAACGCGCACGTTAGAAATATTAACATTTTCACAAAATGTTAATTTGACTTGCTAAAAGCATATATATGGTTCAAATAAATAAGTCATTTCTAATACACACGTTAGAAACTAAACAATTAAAAATTGCTTCCAAACTAACGCGTTTCATGAACGTTTCTAACACACATGTTAGAAGACAAATGATTACAAAAATCATTATAAGACTTTTTTGTTCATATCAATCCATGGGTGGATGAAAAGTCTATTTTAAATAGAGACTTAATTAGATGCATAAAACTCTAATCAAGTAACATAAAACTCTTATTTAAAGACATAAAAAAACTCTACTTAAGAGAATTTAACGTTTACAAAAAACGTATGGTTTACACCAATAATTCCGGTCTAACACACATGTTAGAGAATTTAACGTTTACAAAAAACGTATGGTTTACACTAATAAACCCGATCTAACACAAAAGTTAGAAAAATTAACGATTCCCAAAATCGTTTTAAAACCAAATGTTGGAACCAAAACTATTCGATTTGTACCACGGTATAGGATTTAAGATTGTATCTCAATCTCAAAAAATCCAAACACACTCCTTGACTGCAACAAAGAGCACACTAAAACGTTGACGATTTTGGTTGAGGCACGTGTTCAACACGCTTCCCTTAAAACAGATTTCGCGCCTCTACTAAAGACGACGCGTCTGTCTCCCAGGGTACAACAGCCGAAGCAGTCTGTACTGCCGGAGATGGCTCACCGGCCCAAGGTTACATCCGGTAATTGTAGTGTTTGAACTCATGTGGTGGAAAACAAGTAGAGAATACTCATCTCTCTAGTTGGTCTTCAAGTGTTTTTTCTACTTCTAGTATTCTTCATGTATAAAACAATACCTTATTATCTTGTCCCAAAAGAAAGCACATAGCCTACTATATGTACAAGACTAGCGAAAAGTTTCACTTAATTATTCACTTAATTAGTCACTTAATTAGAGACTTAAAAACTCTAATAAAACTAATTAAATACTCAAGAGTTACTTTTTAACTTACCACATGAATATTCTAATTAATATTTATAATTTCATTAAATTATAAATATATTTAATATCCATTCACCAAAATTCCAACATGTTATATGTTGAAGAGTTGAATGGATCAAAGATATGGAAGCAGGTTATCAATTTGGTTTTCAAACAACGATGTGGCACGAGTGGAAGACAAGGAACGGGAGAAAGTTTGACGGCTTTTACGATCAGGTAATTACGTCATGAAAGCTATAAAGGCAGACTCCTGCATATGGGTGTCGAGTAGATAGAAGCTAAGTGGATTGGTGTGGGAGAGATGAGAAGACTTAATATTAGAGATATAGTAAAATAAATGTTGTATTACGGGTGTGAGCTTTATTTTTGCTCCGTTCTTTTTCAGGTTTTTTATACCGGCTTTATTTTATAATCATAGAATCTCACTGTTAAAAAAAATGTTTCTATTTAAATTACATTAACTCACACATGTTCTCAGTTCTTAAACATTACTTTTGTCAATTTCAGAGCTTTTGGGGTGTGTGAGATGAATATGGTTTATGGATTGCATTCATTTGATTAGATACATTTGCCTTGTTATGCACATTTATATACCATAAAGTCTACATGCACCTTATGGTAGAGATAATGTGTGTACAATATATTATTTGATTGTAATATTAAATCATTTTCATTTTGATAAAATTATACTTCTCATCACAAACAACACAATACAATATTAAATCATTAGGCCACCCGTTTGATAAAATTATACTTCTCATCACAAACAACACAATACAATATTAAATCATTAGGCCACCCGGGGTGGAAGCCTTTTGTTCCGTGATGAACATATATCACACCTTATACAAATTAAAATACTACCGTCACTCCTTAACATCACGCGTTGATTTGATAACCCGTGGCCCCCATAACGCGTGATTGTTTGAGGGAAATTGTTGGGTGTGGTGAGTGATGGACATTTCCACTAAAATTCATCACAAGTGATGGAATAAAGCTCGATGACATGGCAGAACTTGATTGAAAGTTGTATGTGAATGATAGTGATGACCACCCCTACTCCCTTATAGGGGTGACGGTATAAACAGTAGTTTTGAAATGTAATAAATCACCTTTTATGTATAGTATATTTATTTATTTATATTGATATCTCAAAATACTATAATATGTGTAGAAAAAAATCAAGTTTTCTTGCAAACAGATAATAATGCCACGTAGGATTATGTTCTTAATTACATTGTGGGGCCAAGGTGAATGGAACGATCCCTAGGAGTGATACCGAATGAATGATTCTTGTACTACTCACCTCCTCATTGGTAATCGTCCTTTAAATATAAAAATCAATCTTTTGCTTTAATATTTTACTTTTATATGTAAGTAAAAACATTGAGTTAGTAACGTGATGTTTGTTTTTTTCGGAGATAAAATGTCTGTAGTATACATATCATATCTGTAGACATCTGTAAAAGAAGAGCTGGACAGTGATGGTGGTGGGTGGTGGACGGTAGTGGTGGTGGTGATGGACGATAGTGGGTGGTGGATGGTGGATAGTGGTGGTGGTGATGGGCGATGGTGGTGAGTGGTGGTTTTTAACTCTCTGTAGATCTTAGAAGATCTTAGAAGTGATTGGGCCAAGTCTGCACCAAGAAGAGCCCGCGCAGTCGTTTTTTAATGAAACGTCTTCGAAAAAACAAAGAGTTTGTGCGTGGTCTGCGTGGCGCAGACAGAAGAGCTTGCGCAGAGTTTTTCAGAAAAAACAAACAGCACCTAAGTAAAGAAAAATAATTAAAAACACTATAATAATCCATAAGCTTATAAAATTTAACATACCTTGCTTTTTAAAAAAGGGAAATTGGCCTGTAATAATCCCACCTAGACCATATTGGCCATTAATAATCTCACCTCAGAATATTCCCCCCACCAGTCCCACCTTTCACCTATTTTTCCTACAATGGTCCCCTGTTAAAAAAACTCAACGGAGTTAAGTTTTTTTTTTTCCAAATTGCAAACAGATTTTTTAGGGATTTTGATCAGAACGATGATACGAGTCCATTGATATAAAACTTGCCTCGAAATGGTGTTCCAAACGATGAAAACGACGCTTCAATTCAGGTGTTTAAATTTCCAATTAACAAAAATCAAGTCACTTGGAGCACCGTTTCGAGGCAAATTTTATATCAATGAACTCGTATCGTCTTTTTGATCAAAAGCACTAAAAATCTGTTTGTAATTTAGAAAAAAGCTTAACTCCGTTAAGTTTTTTTAACGGGGGACCATTGTAGGAAAAATAGGTGAAAGGTGGGACTGGTGAAGGGAATATTCTAAGGTGGGATTATTAATGGCCAATAACGTCAAGATGGAATTATTACAGGCCAATTCCCCTTTAAAAAATAAATATTTAGATATCATAAACACAAAGGTAAATCAGGCTGTGCTGTCACGTTGAGTTGACTAACTCTAACACGATTCATATATTTATGTGCATAAAGACATTAACCTCAGACCTTGGCATACAAAGTCGTATAACACTAACATAACATATGTAACTCATTCATCTAAATGGATTGTAAACTAATTGATGGGTTACATATGGGTTGCAATCAAGTTGTAACATAGATACATGAGTGGTAACAAGTAAGTTAAGCCAGTCGTTATGACAACAAAAGGGTTGGCCTTATAAAAGTCGACAAGCTTAATTAAGCGGTATGAACATGTCAACTTGATTATGATCAGCGTACTTAACTAACAGCTTAACTTCTCAAGTCAAACATGATCGATTAATATAACATATCGGATATGAGTATATGACAACAAAAACTAAATAATTTCATGTTGGGTTCAGATCGTTTATGACTTTGGGGCTGTTTGACAACTTATGAATGGGTAAATGCTAAACCAATAAGAGATCCGAACCATTAAGTGTTAAACTAATAAAATATCTGAACCATTAAGAGCCAGTATAATATTTAACTATTCAGGGGCAAATGTCTGACTAATTCAGATAAGAGGTCTTAACAATTCAGACTCAGTATAATGTTTAACCATTCAGAGACAAATGTTTGAACTATTCAGACAGTATAAACTTAAAACAAAATCTCGTTTTTCAATGTTGGGAACTTGGGATTTTAACTTTGAAAAAGAAAAATTATTACGAATATAAAGAGTTAAAAACAGCACGTGATAGTGGGTTGAGGGGAGTGTCAGCTGAGCATGTGAGGGCTTCACACACGTTCAAAAGCCAATAAGGCGGTGGGTCAATGACACGTGGTATTTTATTATTGGGTAACCGGACGTGCTTTGTTTTTAAAACAATTTTAACATATAAAATTACAATTAAATTGTTCGTTTATGGAAATTATAATTCTAGTATTTTGTTTAAGTTTTTTCTTTTATTGAACGTGAGAGCACATGTCTTGCTTCCGTCACGTGATTCGAGGTGGGATGCACGTGCCATACTCACGTGGAAGTTGGTGAAGATGAGAGTTGAAGGGTGAGAGCTTTTGTTTTCTACAAAAATGGAATATCCCTCTTTATACATATGAAAATAGATCATACAACATATGATCGTCAAAACTTTAACTACTTTCTAACCCTTTTCGGAAAAAAATATGTATATGTTCATGGTATTAGTTGGTGTCCTAGGTTAATGCCTAAACCATCAAATGTTTGACGCAACATATTAGTAGTTTTCGAGGTGAAGTTATTTATAGGTGTGTAAACAAGCCCAAATATTCGAGAGCTGCTTGTGATCGGCTCGGTTAAAAGCATGAAATGGCCCAGCCTTAACGAGCTCAGGCCCGAGCTCGAGCTGAGGTTTTAGATCGTTTGAGGTTGTTCTCAAAACAGCTCGAGTTGAGTCGAAACGAGCTCGAGCTTTGGGTTTTACTCGCAAGCCAAGCTCGGGCTCAAATAAGTAGGCCCGAACCGAGCCGAGCTCAAGCTCGAACTTCATAAAAACATAACGAGCCGAGCTCGAGCTTAGTCAGGCTCTGACTCGGCCTGGCTCATTCAGTGGCGAAGCTTGAGATTTCCGACCGGGGGGGGGGGGGGTTAAAAACTTATATACCCAAAAATTTCTATACGAAAACTACATGCCCTCCACTACTGAGCGAAAAGTTCGGGGGATCGGCCGCCCCCACAAAGATACGCCCTTGAGCTTGTTTACACCCCTAGTTATTTATAAGAATACTAGGTTAGAACCCCGTGTATTACACGGGTTTAATAAATATAATTTTATATACTAAATAAAAAACAATATAATTTTTAAAAACCTCATTTATTACACGTATTGACTAAATAATAAAAAAAACTATATATTTAAGAGCCTCATGTATTGTGTGGGTTGAATAAATGTAATTTTATATACCAAACGTAAAAAAATTATATTTAAAAAAAACATTGTGTATTCACGGGTGGAAGAAATGTAATTTTATTTAGAATTAATTACATAGTTACTCCATGTGGTTTATACAAAGTAACAATCTAATATGCTAATAGTTTAAAATTACTTCTTAGGGTACTAACTTTCCATTTTTTAACATGTGTAGGTATTAATTACATAGTTAGTCCTTGTGGTTTACACAAACTAACAATCTAAGGTACTAATAGTTAACCAAGGAATTAACGTTAATATCCCCACATGTTAAAAAATGTAAAGTTAGTACCCTAAGAAGTGATTTTAAACTATTAGTACCTTAGATTGTTACTTTGTATAAACCACAGGGACTAACTATGTAATTAACTCTTTTATTTACTAAATAATAAAAAAGTTATATTTAAAAAAAAAAACTTAGTGTATTATACGGGTTGAATAAATTTAATTTTATATGGCAAATAATAAAAAAAAATTTATATCTTTAAAAACCATGCGTATTACACGGGTTTATCTATTGTTAAAAAAATCTTTCTAAATCAAAAATGATTTTTTTATTATTTTTTAAATTAGGTTAATACTATTTTAAATTTTTGGTTTGATTAATAAATTGTTTATTATAATTTCTCATAGTTGACAATAATAACATTAACAATAAATAATATGCATGTTTATCTACTGTTAAGTGAAATAATGCTTTTTAGTTTACATAAAACTTTACGATTTGAAGTTAAATTTATGCCAATGATTTAGAGTTGATAAAATTTATATTAATTTTACTAATATTTAATAATTTAAATTAAAAAATAATTATCTATAATTAAGGATGGTCTAGAATAATGACAAGTAATAATAATTATCTATAATTAAGAATAATCTAGAATAATTATAAGTGTCTATCCATTTGTTTCTTTTATTATATAGTATATAGATAGATATTTAAAAAAAATCATATTTGTAAATGTAATGATATATTCATACGAGTATGCATTAGTTATTTAGAATCTATAAAGTTATATGGTAAATCAAGATTGTTTTCAATTGTTTAAAAAAATAAACGATTAATAATTTAAATTAAATGATAATTACCTATAATTGTTTTCAATTGTTTAAAAAAATAAATGAGTAATAATTTAAATTAAATAATAATTACCTATAATTAAGGATGGTCTAGAATAATGACAAGTGTTCATTCATTGGTTTCTTTTATTATATAGTATAGATTGCATTTGAGTGTTGAAGTTGTTTGTTGCTAGTCCGGACCACATCGACAAGATGAGAGATTTTTACGCTACACCATTTCTATGGAGTTTGCGACAAAAATCATGGCCTTTTCCACTAACTAGAAATAATATTTGGGCAAGTCAAATTACCATGCTTGGTAAGCAATTTTACTACAAAACAAATGATTTCAAGTTTTCAACAACAAAACAATTAGTAAGAATTCCATCTGTGAAAGTGGGAAATATGGCGAGGGTAAAGAGTTTTCAACAACAAAACAAGTTTTCAATCATGGGATAGCAATCGGTAATGGTCCATTGGGAAATATGGCGAGGGTAAAGAGTTCACAAACAGATCACTAATGTAACTAACCGAGAGGTCACCGAAGTTACCTATTGAAAATGTATATATTTATTTTTCGAATGATTACTCTCATATACTATAAAGAGTAAATTACGATTTTGGTCCCTGTGATTATATCACTTTTACCATTTTAGCCCAAAAAGTAATCTTTTAACATCTGAGCCCCTAATGTTTTTTTTATTCTAACCCTTTTGGCCCCCAACGTCTTTTTTTCTAACCCTTTTGGCCCCTAAAAGTAAATGGATGTGGTTAGTGTTAGGGGCCAAAAGGGTTGGAAAAAAAGACGTTGGGGGCTCAGATGTTAAAAGATTCTTTTTGGGCTAAAAGGGCAAAAGTGATATAACCACATGGGCCAAAATTGTAATTTACTCTACTATAAAATTCAATTTTTTTAGGGTTTGACAAATCCATCAGTGTGTTTTTCTTCATTGAAAGTCAATCTCCTAGGCGTGTTAGTGACGGTTTAAAAAAAAAAACCCTTGCCACATAAACATTATTAGCACAAGAACAAACAAGAGTTTATTATCAACACCATCCATAGCTCTGTTCCCGAGTTTACTTAACGAAGGAAGAGAAGAGAAAGACTTTATTTCGCTTTCATTGCCTTTCCTCTCATTTCTCTCCTCTCCTCTTCCCTTCACTTTCTTCCAATTTAGAATGATGAAATTCAGCCTCATACTTACCTTCCTTTCTCTTCTCTTCTCTTCTCTTCTCTTCTCTTCTCTCCAAAACAAATATATTGGAACACAACTTTTTTTTTTTTTTTTTACTTTTCTTCCACTTCTCTAAAAAAATATATATAAACAAAATTAAAATTTTCCTTTCTTCCACTTTCTTTATTTTCTTTCATTAAGTAAGCTTGGGTCAAAGTCCATTCTCACATCCATAAATAGTGTTCGTGTTAAAGACAACAAACTACATCAAACAAACTATATGACATCACTCAAATGACACATCCATATAAACATAAAAAATCAATGTTATGTGGCATCTATCATACTAAGGCGGGACTACCTCTCAGTAATGTTACGTAGTTTGGGTGACATAACAAAAACACTTATCTCTGAAATCATAAAGTTTTCCCAGTACCATATATGTTCCTTTATACTTAAGTTTATACAAATGTAACATATTTTTAAATTGTTGAGTGTGTTTATCAAGTAAAAATTTGTTAAAAACAAGTTTTAACTCGGGTGGAACATTGTTACTTTTGATCATAGTCATATGGTTTGCGGTACGCTCTCGTATGGGCATGTGGAATGGAATCACAATTCACTAGGTCTTTAAAATTCGGTACGAGGGGGTAGGCTCATTTCGGATCAGTCCTGTACGATGTACCATATAATGTGGTACGATATAGCAGTAAAACTTGGTGCTATTTTACTACATCAAATTTCATAAGTAACTTCAAGACTTCAAAACTCAAAATAATTGGTGTAAATATCAATACATATTTCATAACTTAAAACTTTGAAAGACATAAATGTTAAATTTAAAAGTACTAAAAAACATGATAAAACTCACACAATTAGACCACACTTTGTTTTTTTTCCTTTGCCATTATCATTGTCTTCATTGAAGACAATGATAAACTCTTCATCCCTATCTAGATCTTCCCATACCATGTGTTTAGCCTTGAGCTTTCCAAGTTTGTAGATTCGGAATCCATATCCCACTTCTTATGTGGTCCTTTTTTATATGCTTCAGAAAACCCTTGAACTCAGGCGAATATTAGAATGAACATAAACAAGTTTATCCATCCTTTTATAGTTAAGTCGATTCCTCATCACACAATGAATTTCTGAATAGGTGCTTCAATTTCTTTCAGCTGAAGACCACCAGTCAATTGATTCCATTGTTGTCACACCCTAACCGATGACGGAAACATCGGAGTGAGACGAAAACGATATTATAAGAGACTTCATAACGATTATTTGTGACAAGTATTTAATAATCAAAATTTCATTTCTAAATCAGAATTACAACGTTTGGAAGCAAAGTACAACATCATGTGACAAGAAAACAAAGTACAATACATAAACAAAATTTAAAATGTGTTTCTAGTCGTCCTACTAGATTTCTTTCAACGTATCATCATCAAGTTCCTGCAATACATATTAAAGTACATGTCAACATATAAAGTATTGGCAAGCATACAAGCTTGAATTACTAGCATAAGTATAAAACGGTATAAACGAATCCACATGGCATAATAGTAAGCTAAAACATATCATTACAACACTAGCATGCATCTCATAATTGTCAACCCAAAGTTTCCCACTAGTGTAATCTTGTCGTCGCAACAACAATACCGTTTTTATATGACCTAGCATGACCTCAAGAATATGGGCGGTGTGTTACTCCTATAGCACTATACATGTTATGGGAGGCTTGTACGGAGTTAATGACAAAGTATAGAGCAAGTAAGGATTCTAGCATGTATGAATTTTCTAAGCAACACGTATTAAGCATGTATAATGGATTGTTTGTTTGTGTTAAGCATGTTTGTATGTGATTATGTGAGTTTAATAAATCATAAGTATTGCACCCAAAAGTGTCAAAAATAAAAAGGGGGTCATGTACAATCACCATTTGCAAAGCTTTCTAAAGTAAACGTGAGTTGACGAGTCGTTGAGGGCGGAGCACCAAAGTTACTCTACATTGGGGAAACAGAGGTGTGTGAGTATATGGAGTTCATGGAGAGTTTGGATTCGTAATTAATATAAAAAGTATATGTGCATGAAAGTATATCTTGTCTAGATACTTGTTTGGATACTAAGTTTTCATGGGTCCTAACTTGCCCATTAGAATCAGAAACGAGGAGTCTAGAAACGAAGATAATCTAACCTTCGTCCTTGACGCCTAACCATAATCCGGTTAGTATCAAGAATTCGGTTAATAAGTATATATATTATATAGTATAAGTTATAATTTCGTCTATCAAGCATTATCATGTAAGTCAAGCATAGGGGCAGGATGATTTCCATCCATTAAACCTCATTGTATGATTCACCAAAGCACAAACTCATCAACTTAGTTGATGAGTTCGGTTGATCATGAATGTATGATTAAATTTAACTAACTAAAATAACCAAGTGAGCAAACTAGATGCGTACATCTCGAGCATGGAAAGTGTTCGAGGACGTGATGTAGGCTTGTCACTTTGTGGAAGTTATTTTGTACCAAAACATGCAAGTGAGGTAGTGGAACAAGTTTGGAGAGCCAAGGCTTCCACGGTTCACACATTACTCATACACAAGTCTTCCAACATTGAAGGTTGGAAGCTTGGATGGTTTCAAAACTTAGAACATTTTGGGCATAATTTTAAAGATGTTTTAAGCCTTATTTCTTGGTGGAAATCAACCACAACACAAACCCACAACTATAATATTATTTGAGACTTGGGAGCATGGTAGGTAGAAGATTCCACTAAGTTTCAAGTAAAATATACATGAGATAAAAACATACATCAAACGAGTTGTTTAGGTGCTTTTCTTCGGCATTCAGAAACATAAAACCATGTCTGTTTACGGCAAATTATACTAGGTTAGGTGGCATACAAAGAAAAGCACCTAACCTGGATAAAGAAGTTGTACAAGGTGTCATGGAAGCTTTTGGTCATATTACTGAAATTTGATGTAGGAAAATAACACCAAGTTTAACCGGTACATGATACCACATTATATGGTACATCGTACGAGAACAATCCAAAATGACTGACCTCTTGTATCGAATGTTAGGAACCTAACAAATTGCGACCCGTTCCTCGAAATCCACAAGATTTTAAGGTTTTCTGAATCATATAAAGAAAGAACCACAATAGAAGTAGGATATGGATTGATATTCCAGGATTCGGCGAGTTTGACGGAGCTTCGGTCCCGAACGACGTGTTCGGTGCGTTTATTATTATTAAGAAAGGAGTAGAAGTAGAATATGACACCGAGCAGTCAGTTTTAATCTGGTCTCTATTCATATCTTGACAAGTTACAGCACCGTGAGACCAGTCGGACAGCATGTCCCCTCTGGGACCTAAAAGCTTGTCCAAATGGGAACCCCAACTCCCTATTTATAGGCAACAACCTATCTGGATGAGCTAATGTCCATCCGTCCGGATAGACTTATACATTTATGAACCTGTCTGGATGGGGTTTACGAATGGACTAAATGTTGTCCATCCGTCCGGATGGATCTTGACATTACAATACCGTGTTCAACTTTCTCTAATCTATACAATATTCAACACACGCTCTATCTAACTATTCGCGCAGTGGCAGACGTACGTAATATGCACCAATATGGATCGTGAATCTACAAACTTGGATAGCCCAAGGGCTAGAAGACATGGTATGGGAAGATCTAGAGAAGGATGAAGACAATAATAATGGTAAATGAAAAAAAACAAAGAGTGGGCTGATTTTCTGAGTGTTATCATGTCTTTTATAAGTTTTATCATTTTGAGTGTTATCATGTCTTTTATAAATTTTATCATTTATGTCTTTTAAAGTTTTAAGTTATGTAACATGTCTTAGACTTTTGAAATAACTCTTTTGAACTTTGAAGTCTTGAAATTATTTATGAAATTTGATGTAGAAAAATAGCACCAAGTTTAACTAGTATATTGTACCACATTATATGGTACAATGTATGCACATGAGCGATTCGAAATGAGCCGACCTCCCGTACCAAATTTTAGGAACCTAACAAATTGCGATCGTTCCTTGAACTCGCACCGGAGCGTACCATGAACCATGTGACTATGGATGATACCCTAAACAACAACATGAATCAGAAAAGAACACCAAAAATAATGAAAAATAACATTACTTGAAAAATTATAGAGAAAAAAACAACTTCCCTGAACAACACATGTGGATGTTCACCAATTTCTGAAAGGTTCCATCAACTTGTTTCCATGGCCGGACCTATAGTATAAGTAACCAAGGCTTGGTCTAGGGCCTCCAATAAAATGAAAACTTATATGCTAACTATTAATATTAGTGCAAATTTATGTTTTAAATTTGTTTGATTTCTTATACAAGCAAACCACTATATGTCATAGTTGTGTTAGATTTTACTTGGTACTAATGTGTGCAAAATGCAACATATAAATTACATCAATTGTGGCATAAAACTAGCCCTTTTTTAGTACTAATGTTGGAAAAAGTGTGCTTTTGTCTTCCTTTTGTATTTTCAGGATTAAATGAGCTCAAATGAACAAAAGAAGCAAAAAGGCAGCAAAATCTAACATAAATACAAGAAAAGAAATAAACGTGGCATGCCCGACCCCTCGACAGCATCCTCCCAAGCAAAAACAAGAAAACAGAAGGCTGAACACGCCCCGTGCTCAATGAGCACGGGGGCGTGCCCAAGTGTCTACAGAAAAGACAAAGCTGTAGAAGCTTCTATCACCCACCACGGGGGCGTGCCCAGCGGACACGGGGCCGTGGTCAACTCTAAGATTCGCAGAATCTAGGGAAATCTTGATAGTTGATGTGTGCAAAATGCAACATATAAATTACATCAAATGTGGCATAAAACTAACCCTTTTTTAGTACTAATGTTGGAAAAAGTATGTTTTTGTCTTCCTTTTGTATTTTCAGGATTAAATGAGCTCAAATGAACAAAAGAAGCAAAAAGGGAGCTAAATCTAACATAAATACAAGGAAAGGAACAAACGTGGCATGCCCGACCCCCCGACAGCATCTTCCCAAGCAAAAACAAGAGAACAGAAGGCTGAACACGCCCCGTGCTCAGTGAGCACGGGGGCGTGCCCAAGTGTCTGCATAAAAGACAAAGCTGTAGAAGCTTCTATCACCCACCACAGGGGCGTGCCCACCGGACAAGGGGCCGTGGTTAACTCTAAGATTCGCAGAATCTGGGGAAATCTTGATAGTACAGATATCTTCTGCACACGGGGTCGTGCCCAGCGGACACGGGGGCGTGGTCAGCTAATGCAGAAAAACTGCAATTAATGAAGAAAGAGAATGAGGATGGACACGGGGCCGTGCTCGAGCGTCTGTTCAGGCTATAAATAGGGGTGCTTGGCTCATTTGCAAACCATCACTTGGCAAACCACCTCTCTCACACTTCACCCACCACCATCACAACACCACCATCATCCATCATTTATCATAGAGTGTGTGAGTAGTCTCGGGATCCAAGATTGATCGTAAGAGTTCTTGACAATCAAAGGCCATGTTTGCCTAAGTCTCTTACATCACTTGGTGAAGACAAGTGTCTAGTGTAATACTTTTTATTTTTAATCTTTTCGCACTTTTTACTTGGTTATGTATTAATGACTTTAATAACTAGTTTCTTATGTTGAAGGTGATTCTTCCTTATCGTTTGTCCGTGGTGTCTTGGCATTATTTTACTATCTATATAAAATAAAATATTTTCACCATTCATATCTCCACGGTCTATATGGAGATATGTTGGCTACCTGGTCGGGGGTTAAGGGAACGGTTTGGTAAGAGTCTTGCCTTGTTCAGTGTATAGATCCTGCAAGGACCTGGGTCAAATTTAGTAGGACCTCCTTCAATACCCATCGGTATTGGATGGCGGGGGTCCAAACTCTTTGATCCCCTCATATGTAAGCTACTATTGAAACTTTAACCCGGCTACTTAGGACTGTATCCTTGCTGACTCAGACTACTTAGCCGAGGGTAACGTCACCTTTAAAAGAGGGGCCTACCACATTATGCATTAATAACTTAATTAATTATCTTTCAATAATCCGACCCTTTAGGATTGTATCCTTGCTGACTCAAACTACTGGGTTGAAGGTAACGTCACCTTCAAAAGAGGGGCCTACTACAATAACTAAGATAATCTCTTAAAAAGTGCAAAAGTGCGGAAATAATCAAAGGCTACACTAAACACGAGTCGGATCCAAGTGATTCATCTTGTCTATCTGTTTTTATTTTATTTTTCAACATTTTAGTTAGTTTTTATTTTTCTAGTTTAAAACATTTTTCTAAACTTTTTGATTTGATTAGACGTTGAGGATAAACCGGTATTAAAAGCTCTTGTGTCCTTGGACGACCTCGGTATCTTACCAACACAATACTACGCTCGCGATGGGTGCACTTGCCCATATGTGTGTTTGGTGTTAGTATAATATCGTGTTTTATAAATTTAAAACTTGGCTAACGTGTAAAAAGGGCTTAAAATATACTTAAATATATATCACACCACACGCGCATTGATGTGCGTGAAAGTGTTGTATTTTAGGTATATATTTTAAGCCCTTTTTAACACTTATTTTAGCCAAGTTTTAAATTTATAAAACACGATATTTCACTAACACTAAACACACATATGGGCAAGTGCACCCATCGTTGAGTGTAGTATAGCGTTGGTAAGATACCGAGGTCGTCCAAGGACACAAGAGCTTTTAGTACCGGTTTATCCTCAACGTCTAACCAAAATAAAAGTTTGGAAAAATGTTTTAAACTAAGAAAAATAAAAGCTAACTAAAATGCTGAAAATAAAAATAAAATAAAAACAGATAGACAAGATGAATCACTTGGTTCCGACTCGTATCTAGTATAACCTTTGATTATTTCCGCACTTTTGCACATAATTAAGAGATTATCTTAGTTATTGTAGTAGGCCCATCTTTTGAAGGTGACGTTACCCTCACCCCAGTAGTTTGAGTCAGCAGGGATACAATCCTAAAGGGGTGGATTATTGGAAGATAATGAATTAAGTTATTAATGCAGTATTGTGGTAGGCCCCGCTTTTGGCGGTGACGTTACCCTCGACTAAGTAGTCTGAGTCAGCAGGGATACAGTCCTAAATAGCCGGGTTATAGTATTAATAGTAGTTAACTTATGAGGGGATCAAAGAGTTTGGACCCCCGCCATCCAATACCGTGAAGTATTGAAGGAGGTCCTACTAAATTTGACCCAGGTCCATTGCAGGACCTCTAAACGCTGAACAATGGCAAGACCTTTACCAAACCGTTCCCTTAACCCCCTACCAGGTAGCCAACATACCTCCATATAGACCGTGGAGATATGAATGGTGAAAATCCTTTATTTTCTATAGACAGTAAAATAATGCCAAGACACCACGGACAAACGATAAGGAAAGATCACCTTCAACATAAGTAACTAGTTATTAAAGTCATTAATACAAAACCAAATAAAAAGTGCAAAAGATTAGAAATAAAAAGTATTATACTAGACACTTTGTCTTCACCAAGTGATGTAAGAGACTTAGGCAAACATGGCCTTGATTGTCAAGAACTCTTACGATCAATCTTGGATCCCGAGACGACTCACACACTCTATGATGGACAATGGATGATGGTGGTGGATGATGGTGTTGTGATGGTGGTGGGTGGTGGATGAAGTGTGAGAGAGGTGGTGTGCCAAGGGATGAGTTGCAATGAAACCAAGCACTCCTATTTATAGGCTGAACAGAGGCCTGGGCACGGCCCCGTGTCCGCTGGGCACGGCCCCGTGCCTGTCTGACACTCTCTCTCTTCATTAATTGTAATTCGCAATTACAATTAATGCGCCTGCAGTACTTTCGGCACGCCCCCCGTGTCCGCTGAGCACGGCCCGTGGTGGGCAATAGAAGCTTCTATAGGTTTGTCTTTTCTGCTGCTTCTTGGGCACGGCCCCGTGCTGGCTGAGCACGGGGCGTGTTCAGCCTTCTGTTTTCTTTATTTTGCTTTGGAAGGTGCCGTTGAGGGTTCGGGCAATCCACTAATGTTCCTTTTCTTGTATTTATGTTGGATTTAGCTGTCTTTTTGCTTCTTTTGCGTTTTTGAGCTCATTTAATCCTGAAAATACAAAAGGAAGACAAAAACACTCTTTTTCCAATATTAGTACTAAAAAAGGGTTAGTTTTATGCCTCATTTGATGTAATTTATATGTTGCATTTTACACACATCAAATACCCCCACACTTGAACTTTTGCTTGTCCTCAAGCAAAACTCTTTAATATTTGGCTTACACTCCCAAATGGAATAGGTAGAAGAGAAGGTTTTGGGTTTGTCATAGAGTGTCGGGATTTCCAAGATCTTTTTAGGGTTTTATTTTTATTTATTTACACTCCTATTCGTAATGATTTATTTAGAACTGTTCATAAAAGAAATTACTTATTTGGGCATAACATGCCTTTTTAAAATTCTATTTATATACAAGTTCACATACCTCGCGGGGAAATCACTCACACTCGGCCGAAGGTGTATTTTTAGTGAATCACTCGAGAGCGGCATGGAACTTATTCCTACCATAGGCTTGCCAAGAAATCAATCCTCCTCCTTTTTAACTTTTATACCTTTGTAGATATCAAGAGGACTTTGTGGGTAAAGGGTTGGCTAGGGTTAAAGGTAGGTGGTTGGGTTAGTGGTTAGTAGAAAAAGGGCTAAAAAGCGTAACAAGTGTCGGTTTTCGTATTTTTGCACCCTTTTATTTTTGATGAAGCTTTTATTCAAACAAAGTTATTTTTGATTACTTTGTTTGTTTATTTTCTTTTTGCTTCATATAAATTTTTTTTTTTTTTTTTTTTTTTTTTTTTTTTTTGAAAAACCGAACTTGTTACTAAAATAAAGGGTAAAAATGAAAAAGGTTTTGGTGGGTGAAATGGTTTTTGTTTTGGGTGATGAAACGAAAAGGTTTAGGCTCAAAGGGGCTAACTAGGGGGATTTTTGGGTAGGTGGTAAAAGAAAAAGAAAAATAATGGTGTGGAAATGAAAAAGGTTAGTCCTAATGCCTCTATCATTTACTTACTCGGGTTTAAGTTGATAAGGACCGGGAATGTATTGTCATGGCAAGTTCTAGAGTCGTAAGAACCAAGCGGCTATTCACACAAGAAACGAAAAATGAGCATTTAGTCAAATGGTATGAAATTGAGTGCTCAATAAAGGCTCAAAACTCACTTTTGTGGGAATGGGTTTTTATGTGATCAAGTATATATAATCAAATTTTAAATAAGTTTGTCATGCCTTTTCATAATTTTCTTATGTTGGTTCTTTTTATCACTACGCTATCGGTTGTAAATTTGTAAAAATATAACCTTTTTGAGAGCTTGAATTTCCCGAGTTAAATCTAGACAAGTAAAAAAAATGAAATTTTTGAAAAAAAATTTGGGGTGATTAACAGTTCCAATAGAGTTTTGTGTAAGGCTTGTATTTAGGACTTGCAAAATTCAAGGTTTTAGCATCCCCCCCACACTTAAATTACACATTGTCCTCAATGTGTCCCAAAAATAAATTTTTAGGTTGATTAGATGTGTAAAATAGTGCTTTAAAAGCAAAAATTTGTGTTACTGGGCGCTGAACACGGCCCCGTGTTATCCGGGCACGGCCCCGTGTTCAAGTGCCAGTAACAAAATTGAAATAAGAGAAACAGAAGTCTGGACACGGGGGCGTGTTGGGTGAACACGGCCCGTGTCCAGTTACCTGTACTGGGCGTTTTCTGCAGGTGGTTCAACACGGGGCCGTGTTGGTTGGGCACGGCCCGTGTTGAACCTTCTGAAAGGGAGAAAATTTGTCGGGTTGCCTTGTTCTTGTGCATGGGATCATTTTTCTCGTTCCCCTTTTCATCCTTTACCACCATGAGTGTGTTTTATTCATTACAAACCATCCAAACATTAAAACCATCATTTCATTTCATCATAGAGAGAACTTACATAATCCTAAATTAAAACTTAATTAGATAGGTCAGCAAGTACACGAGGTTATCATTAGGAGTTCTACTAATTTTAGGAAAATTTCGAGAATGATTTCCCGATAGAGTAGGACTTTTAGCCGAACGAGTTCCCTCCTAAACTTTGTTTAAAGCCATTCTTCGATCTCTCTAGGGAGGAAGAATGCGGCTTCGTTTTCTTCTGCTGTTGGTGGTTGAGGGGGAACATTCACCGGGACTCCTTGCACCACTCTTCGAGGAAGTTCTTGGTGCATGGCGTACCATTCAGCTGGAATGACAACTTCGGGTACCACGTTCCACGCCCTTTGGGTTATTATGGGTACCAAAGGCGGGGAGGCGAGAAGATTCAACCTCTGGTGCAAGAGGTTTACTTCATGGAGACAGCCCTCCAGCCCCACAGAAAGATGGTTGATACGGTCGATCAATGCTTCTTCCACTCCCGTCATTTCATCAATAGCCTCCCTTAGAGCGTAAACATAGTTTACAAGAGAGTCTTCCGCTGTTGAAGATCTCCTCCCTTGTCGGTTATTCCTTGAAGACGATCCGCTTGTTCTGCTGGCCATTTTCTGTGAAGAAAACCGAGGAAAACTAAATTTTTACAAAACAGAGCCCCTGGACACGTCCCCGTGCTCGTTGAGCACGGCCCCGTGTCCATTTGTCTGCAGGATTTTTGGCTAAAGATTCTTGGAGTTTTAAATTATTTTTATGATTGTTATCTGGGTTTTAAGCTTGGATAATTTAAAGTAAAGTTATTCAACTAACTTTAACCCAGAATCTTTAGCAAATAATCTTACAAACTTCACATAGAGGATTGGAATCAAAGGATTTCCAAGCTTCCATGGAGGAACTTTTGAAAAATTTTGAAAGAGGAGGAAATGATTAAAAGTGGAAAGGACAAGAGGGTCCCTTGGAACCTTCTTTTGACACTTACCTAGGATGGTATGAGTGAAAATTCCAGAGATCTCTGTCAATTGAAGTGGTCAAAATGAGCAGGAATCAGGCTGCATTTAAAGAAAACGACAGCGCCCTGGGCACGGCCCCGTGTTGACTGGACACGGCCCCGTGTTCAGAGAAAATCCTGACACATTTTGTCCGTATTCTGACCAAATCAGCAGAGAATCTTTTTAGTGAGCACGGGGGCGTGTTGACCTGGACACGGCCCCGTGTCTGGAGGCTGCTTTATGGAGTTTTGCTAATTCCAGGATCTCCCCGATATCGGGTGGTTCCTTACTGGTTGGAACAACCCCAAAGTGCCTAATATACCTTAATTGTCCTAGACTAAGGCGAGAACGCAAGAGGTTGTCGGTGAGGGTAATTCCTATTTTCATTCTAGGTGGACAAGTCCAACCCTTTTCCGGGCTCTTGTTAAAGAAGGTATATGCCGAATCGCTCAGGTCTATGTATGCACCGAACGAAGTCGATGGAGAGTCCTTCACGGCACAATCGACACAGGGACGACTATCGTCCAAGTCCTTGCTAGGTACGAAGGTATTTTCGGGAGCAACGAGGTTGTCGGAATGCGGTTCCAACATTTCTTCATGGGTATCGTCTTGGGGCGGATTAATAAAATCCTTCCTAAGCTCTTCTATCCATTTCAGAATTAGCTCTTCTAGTTGAAATAATTCGCTAAGGAACATTTCCCCTAGAATATCTGGCTGGGCGCATTCGAGGGAGAAATAGTGCTTATTTTTACTTTCGCCCCTCTTAAGGTTGTGAAAAGATCGTGGGTCCATGTAGTGGGGCATATAATTTAGGAAGTAGCATTTTACTTCTTCATGTTCGCCTCCACATAATTGACACCACGTACCATAAGAGTGCCGAAAGTAAAAATAATTACTATACTCATGTTTATGTCAGAAATTACCAACCGTCGGGATCTAACGGTTCTGTTTTCAGGAACTGAAACTTGGGCACGGGGGCGTGTTGAGTGGACACGGCCCCGTGTTCAGCTTACTGTCTGATGTAAAACAGGATTGCCAGTTCCAATGATTGAGCACGTGGGCGTGTTCAGCGGGCACGGCCCGTGCTGAGCTCTGCAGAAGCTGAAAAACTAAGAAAAATCCTAAAAAAAAAATAAAAAGAAAAATAAAAGATGATTAGGCCGTTGATTCCTAACTTTCTTAAAATCCTTGTGGCCCCGGCAACGGCGCCAAAAACTTGATGTGCGTGAAAGTGTTGTATTTTAGGTATATATTTTAAGCCCTTTTTAACACTTATTTTAGCCAAGTTTTAAATTTATAAAACACGATATTTCACTAACACTAAACACACATATGGGCAAGTGCACCCATCGTTGAGTGTAGTATAGCGTTGGTAAGATACCGAGGTCGTCCAAGGACACAAGAGCTTTTAGTACCGGTTTATCCTCAACGTCTAACCAAAATAAAAGTTTGGAAAAATGTTTTAAACTAAGAAAAATAAAAGCTAACTAAAATGCTGAAAATAAAAATAAAATAAAAACAGATAGACAAGATGAATCACTTGGTTCCGACTCGTATCTAGTATAACCTTTGATTATTTCCGCACTTTTGCACATAATTAAGAGATTATCTTAGTTATTGTAGTAGGCCCCTCTTTTGAAGGTGACGTTACCCTCACCCCAGTAGTTTGAGTCAGCAGGGATACAATCCTAAAGGGGTGGATTATTGGAAGATAATGAATTAAGTTATTAATGCAGTATTGTGGTAGGCCCCGCTTTTGGCGGTGACGTTACCCTCGACTAAGTAGTCTGAGTCAGCAGGGATACAGTCCTAAATAGCCGGGTTATAGTATTAATAGTAGTTAACTTATGAGGGGATCAAAGAGTTTGGACCCCCGCCATCCAATACCGTGAAGTATTGAAGGAGGTCCTACTAAATTTGACCCAGGTCCATTGCAGGACCTCTAAACGCTGAACAATGGCAAGACCTTTACCAAACCGTTCCCTTAACCCCCTACCAGGTAGCCAACATACCTCCATATAGACCGTGGAGATATGAATGGTGAAAATCCTTTATTTTATATAGACAGTAAAATAATGCCAAGACACCACGGACAAACGATAAGGAAAGATCACCTTCAACATAAGTAACTAGTTATTAAAGTCATTAATACAAAACCAAATAAAAAGTGCAAAAGATTAGAAATAAAAAGTATTATACTAGACACTTTGTCTTCACCAAGTGATGTAAGAGACTTAGGCAAACATGGCCTTGATTGTCAAGAACTCTTACGATCAATCTTGGATCCCGAGACGACTCACACACTCTATGATGGACAATGGATGATGGTGGTGGATGATGGTGTTGTGATGGTGGTGGGTGGTGGATGAAGTGTGAGAGAGGTGGTGTGCCAAGGGATGAGTTGCAATGAAACCAAGCACTCCTATTTATAGGCTGAACAGAGGCCTGGGCACGGCCCCGTGTCCGCTGGGCACGGCCCCGTGCCTGTCTGACACTCTCTCTCTTCATTAATTGTAATTCGCAATTACAATTAATGCGCCTGCAGTACTTTCGGCACGCCCCCCGTGTCCGCTGAGCACGGCCCGTGGTGGGCAATAGAAGCTTCTATAGGTTTGTCTTTTCTGCTGCTTCTTGGGCACGGCCCCGTGCTGGCTGAGCACGGGGCGTGTTCAGCCTTCTGTTTTCTTTATTTTGCTTTGGAAGGTGCCGTTGAGGGTTCGGGCAATCCACTAATGTTCCTTTTCTTGTATTTATGTTGGATTTAGCTGTCTTTTTGCTTCTTTTGCGTTTTTGAGCTCATTTAATCCTGAAAATACAAAAGGAAGACAAAAACACTCTTTTTCCAATATTAGTACTAAAAAAGGGTTAGTTTTATGCCTCATTTGATGTAATTTATATGTTGCATTTTACACACATCACGCATCAAGTTTTTGGCGCTGTTGCCGGGGACACAAGGATTTTAAGAAAGTTAGGAATCAACGACCTAATCGTTTTTTCTAATTTTTCTGTTTTTTTTAGGATTATCTTAATTTTTCAGTTTCTGCAGAGCTCAGAACGGGCCGTGCCTGGTCGGACACGGGCCGTGCCCAGCATTGTTACTGGCAGTTTTTATTTTCCGAGTTACAGAGGGTTAAGCAGTGCAGCACGGGGCCGTGTCGAACTCCCCAGTAACAGGGATTCGGAAAACAATCACTGTATCTCCGACTACGGGCCGTGTTCATCTGAACACGGGGCCGTGGTAAAGCTTCTGACCAACGCTCTTTTTGTTTTTATTGCAGGACTTGGAACCCAGACGCCACATCGGAACTCTCCACGTAGTGTATGAGCTCCAGTTCTAGTAGAGACGTAAAAGAACCCCTAGACGAACCCGAACGCTTTCTAAGAAAAAGACTTAAAGCTAAAAACCAAAAGAAAGTTTCGGGGGACCCACTTCCAATGGCGGACCAACGTACCCTCATGGATTACCTACGACCCACCGTGGGTAATATCGGCGCCGCTATCAATGCACCGAATGTCGAAGCCAACAACTTCGAACTTCGGCCACATTTGATACAGATGCTTCAAAACTCCGCAACCTTCCATGGGCTTGCGGACGAGGATCCCCATCTACATATTACTAATTTCTTAGAAATATGTGATACCTTTCGGATCAATGGAGCATCAAACGACGCCATCCGCCTTCGTATGTATCCATTTTCACTAAAAGACCGAGCTAAGGCTTGGCTTAATACCCTCCCAGTTGGTTCGGTAAACACCTGGGATGAACTAGCCCAAAAGTTTCTATATAAGTATTTCCCTCCTGCTAAAACGGCTAAACTAATGACTGAAATTAATTCATATTCACAAGAGGACGGGGAATCCTTATATGAAACTTGGGAAAGGTTCAAGGAGCTACTAAGAAAGTGTCCTCATCACGGTCTTGCGGTATGGCAACAAGTATCCACTTTCTACAATGGGTTGTTGCCACACACAAGACAAACACTTGACTCTAGCTCCGGGGGACTTTTAGGTAATCGTCGCCCTAATGAAATATATAATCAAATTGAGGAAATTGCTCAAACCAATTTTCAGTGGCACACTCCCTGAGGCAATAAATCTATTGCCCCGGGCGCCCATAAGGTTGATGAAAGCACTTCTTTACAAGCTCAAATCGAGGCCCTTTCTTCAAAAATTAAAAAGCTAGAAATGGCAAAAACAACCTCGGTTATGGCTTGTGAAGGGTGTGGTGGGCCACATGAAAATTAGAGTTGTATGAAAGAAGTCGATGAACAAACAGAATCGGTAAACTACATTGATAATAGACCTAGGCCGTCGGGTCCTCCAACATGTACCTACAACCAAGGATGGCGTAACCACCCTAACCTTGGTTGGAGAGAACCCGGCAATGGTAGTAACCAACAAAATCTAAACCAACGAACAAACTTTCAACAACCAAGAATCGAGTCACAAAATTTCTCTCAACAACAAAGTGGACGAGAAAGACTTGAAGATATGGTATCTCGCCTCATCTCTGACACCGAAAAGAAAAACTCGGATCGATTTCAACAATTGGAATCGAATTTTAGAAATCAACAAGCTAGCATTCACAACATTGAAAAGCAATTAAATCAAATAGCTCATAATTTCTATGAGAGACCACAAGGAACGTTACCAAGTAATACCGAAACCAACCCAAAGGCACAAGTACATCTCATCACATTGAGAAACCGTACCTTTGGTCCCGAGGAGGCTCCATCACCACCAACTGAAAGAAGCCAATCTAGCCAAACCACAACTCCACCCACGCCCCAACAAGAGAAGGCTTCTCCAGCAATTCAAGAGCCTACTAAGACTCCTCCAATTCCATACCCCGGTCGGTTAATTCGACAAAAGACCGATGAGCAATTCGCAAAGTTCAAAAATTTACTAAAACAATTGCATGTTAATATTCCATTTATCGAAGTCCTAACTCAAATGCCTAAATATTCAAAATTCATGAGGGACTTCCTCACTCATAAAAGGAAAATTGAATCATTGCAATTAGTTAACTTAGGCGAAGAATGCTCCGCCTTACTACTCAACAAACTCCCGCAAAAGAAGCTTGACCCCGGAAGCTTCACAATTCCTTGCTCGATTGGGGAATCCCCCATTCGTAATGCACTAGACGATCTCGGGGTAAGCATCAACCTCATGCCTTCATCAATGTCAACCGACTCGGCTTAGGGAAAACAAGCCCTATAAAAATAAGCATACAACTCGCCGATAGATCCGTCAAATATCCACAAGGTGTCGCTGAGAATCTATTGGTCAAAGTCGGCGAATTTGTCTTTCCGGCCGACTTTGTCATACTAGATATAGAGGAAGATGCGGAAGTACCACTCATCCTTGGGAGGCCATTCCTTGCTACGGCCCAAGCAGTGGTAGATATGAATGATGGAACACTAACATTGAAGATTGGGGACGAGGAAATGAAGTTTGGAGTTGGAAAAAGAGTAGAAGACGACGACCCGGTCAACTACATGAAGGTCATTGACTCGAGTTTGGATGATGCTCTCCGGCGGTGTAGCATGGGATGCAAAACATCCCACTTGGGTGACATATGACCAGGCTTTGGGTCTAGCCAAGGACCCTTATAAACGTGGCGCACCACGGAGGCATTCCGCGGAACTATCCTTAGCTTAGATTAATTTTAATGTTTTCTAGTTTAGTTTTAATTTGCAGGAATAAAACACACTCGGGATGGTGAAGGATAACAAGGGAAACTTGAACCAGCACCCCATGCACAAAAACAGGGCCACCGGACAAATTTTTCTTCATTATAGCAAGTTCATCACGGGGCCGTGCTCGCCCAACACGCCCCGTGCCCAACCATCTGCAGAAAATGCCCAGTTCAGGTAACTGGACACGGGGCGTGCTCACTGAACAGGCCCCCGTGCCCAGGCTTCTATTTCTTTTTACTCATTTTGTTACTGGCGATCTGAACACGGGGCCGTGCCCGGACACCACGGGGCCATGTCCAGACGCCCAGTAACATAAATTTTTGCTTTTTCACACCTTTTTACACATTCAATCAACCTAAAAACTTATTTTTGAGATACATTGAGGACAATGTGTAATTTAAGTGTGGGGGGGATTCTAAAACCTTGAATGTTGGAAGTCCTAATTACAAGCCTTACACAAAACTCTATTGGAACTGCTAATCACCCCAAATTTTTTCAAAATTTTTTCATATTTTTTTACTTGTCTAGGTTTAACTTGGGAATTTCAAGTTCTAAAAAGGTTATATTTTTACGAATTTACAACCGATAGCGTCGTGAAAAAAAAAACCAACATAAGAAAATTATGAAACGGCATGACAAGCTTAGTTAAAATTTGATTATATATACTTGATCACATAAAAACCCATTCCCACAAAAAGTGAGTTTTGAGCCTTTATTGAGCATACAACACATATCTTTAAACTAAATGCTCATTTTTCGTTTCTTGTGTGAATAGCCGCTTGGTTCTTACAACTCTAGAACTTGCCACGACGAAACATTCGCTGTCCTTACCAACTTAAACCCGAGTAAGTAAATGACGGAGGCATTAGGACTAACCCTTTTTATTTCTACACCATTATTTTTCTTTTCTCTTTTTACCACCTTCCCAAAATCCCCATAGTTAACCCATTTGAACCTAAACCTTTTCATTTCTTAACCCAAAAACAAACACCCTTTTTACCCACCAAAACCTTTTTATTTTTAACCCTTTCTTTTAGTAACAAGCTCGGTTTTTTCTTATGACTTTCAAAAAAAAAAAAAATATTTACTATGATGATGAAGCAAAAAGAAATAAACAAACAAGTTTATCAAAAATAACTTTGTTTGAATAATAGCTTCATCAAAATAAAAAAAATTACAAAAATAAAAAGTCTTACGAAAACCGACGCTTTTTACGCCTTTCGCCCTTTTACTAACCACTAACCCAACCACCTACCTTTAACCCAAGCCTAACCCTACACCCAAAAGTCCTCTTGATATTTACAAAGGTGTATAGTTAAAAAGGAGGAGGATTGATTGCTTGGCAATCCTATGGTAGGAGTAAATTCCATGACGCTCTCGAGTGATTCACTAAAATACATCTTCGGCCGAGTGTTGAGTGATCCCCCGTGAGGTATGTGAACTTGTATATAAATGGAATTTTAAAAAGGCATGTTATTCCCTAATAAGTAATTTATCTTATGTAATGTTTTAAATAAATCATGACGAATATGATTGTAAATAAATAAAAATAAAACTTAATAAAGAATCTTGGAAATCCCGACACTCTATGACAAGCCCAAAACCTTCTCTTCTACCCATTCCATTTGGGAGTGTAAGCCACAAAATAAAGAGTTTTGCTTGAGGGCAAGCAAAGATTCAAGTGTGGGGGTATTTGATGTGTGCAAAATGCAACATATAAATTACATCAAATGTGGCATAAAACTAACCCTTTTTTAGTACTAATGTTGGAAAAGTATGTTTTTGTCTTCCTTTTGTATTTTCAGGATTAAATGAGCTCAAATGAACAAAAGAAGCAAAAAGGCAGCTAAATCTAACATAAATACAAGAAAAGGAACAAACGTGGCATGCCCGACCCCCCGACAGCATCTTCCCAAGCAAAAACAAGAGAACAGAAGTCTGAACACGCGCCCGTGCTCAGTGAGCACGGGGGCGTGCCCAAGTGTCTGCAGAAAAGACAAAGCTGTAGAAGCTTCTATCACCCACCACGGGGGCGTGCCCACCGGACACGGGGCCGTGGTCAACTCTAAGATTCGCAGAATCTGGGGAAATCTTGATAGTACAGATACGCTTCTACACACGGGGTCGTGCCCAGCGGACACGGGGGAGTAGTCAACTAATGCAGACAAACTGCAATTAATGAAGAAAGAGAAGGAGGATGGACACGGGGCCGTGCCCAATGGACACGGGGCCGTGCCCGAGCGTCTGTTCAGGCTATAAATGGGGGTGCTTGGCTCATTTGCAAACCATCTGTAACACCTCGCAAATTTCGGGATTAATATTAAAACGACACGTGTCATGTAAGACAAAAACGCGTTGGAAACCCGGATTTAATAAAGATGTTTCGGTAGGATTTAAAGTGGCGTCATGTTAAATCGTTACCTCTGAACGACCTCAATTATAAATCCCAAGACCCGATTTAATATTTTACACATCTATGCACCCTCAATTCAGGGAATTATTGCCAATAAAGGAATTTCAAAAGTATGATGTGATCCCACGATGAAAAGCAATGGTAAACCGATGTTTTCGGGTCTTGTTTATGCATTCATTTGAAACATTGGATAATGGTGGGGTTTAGAACAGTACAAAGGCTTTCTAGGAGGCCCTCAACTGACAAAATAAAGTCCCTAGGTCGAACAAGTGGGTACCCTTTCAATCCTTCAACAAACAAAATAAAAAAAAAAAATGATCTGCAGGGGTCTCGCGCCACGCGAGGGTCCCTCGCGCCACGCGAGGGATACCCTTTTCCAGCCCACATGTCTGATACCTGCTGCAGCCTGTTGTGCGCATTTTTGACCCATTCCACCGGTTTTTCTTGCATGTGAAGGACCCTTAGACACCCCCTACATGCTAGAGACATGTGTTTATCATTTGTGGTGGATCATAGACCCTTGTGTCAATGCATTGTGGTGTGTAAACCCACTATATAAAGACCCATTCATGTCACAACATTCACTCACATCATATTCAAGCATTCTGATCATTTGGGGAGCTTGCAAGCAGATCAAAGGCCTTCCTAAACATCAATTAATCACTTTGTAAGTTACTAATCCCTTCTAAATAAATTCTAGCTTAGTAAATAGCTTAAAAGTCAACATATCGTGCTTAACGGTTGACTTCGTGATTAGTTAACGATAGCTCAGTGTTATGTCAAATTAAAAGTACCGTTAGATAGGTAATTACATGGGTATTAAACCCTTATAAGGGCAAGTACCAATTCCAGACCTAACTAGGTCGTTTGTCGGGTCAAACGTTGACCGAAAAAGTCAACAGAAGGGTAAAATATGATTTAATGCATGAAATGCAATCCGAGAGGCGTGTAACCTGTTTTAATCTTAATATAACTTGGTAATAAGTATAAAAACTTGTCTACGCTTGTCCGACTCGACAAATTTCTGTTTAAACCCGGTTCGGAACCGAAAGACGCAAAACTTTGACTTTTGCGTTGACTTCGGTTCTGACCCGTTTTAGTTTGAATTAGACATGCCTTAAAGTCTCATTAGGGTTGGGTTACATGATAGTATAAGTCTCGGTACTTGTTTCGTTGATTATCCGATGCATGCACACGTTTCCGTTAATCGCTTAAATTGGACCATAACGCCCTTATGACCCTACAACGAGAATTTTGAAAATATGGAAGTACTATAATCTTAGTTACTGATTATTTAGCATGTACGTAAATTTTCACGTCAATCGGAGGTCTAGATTAGGAGATATGCGCATTAGCGTAAATAATAAGCTTTTTATTAATTAAACGGCGCGATTAGCGCATAGCCTATCTAAACCCGATTTTCGGTACCAAAAATTTTACCCACTGATGTTAAATAATATTTTGGGATTTTTGAAGATTTTTAATTATTTTTAAACTGATCTTAAGCTAGGCTTATCGCATTGATTCGGTTAATACCGAATATGCCCTTTTAGGCCATAAACCGAGTTTTATGAATCCGATTGATACCAATCCAATTGCCACTGATTTAAAATAATAAATAGAGTGTTTTGAGCCTGTTTTGCTGATCAGAAAACTCAGAATGGTATTTTAAACCGTACGTCGCTTAAAACGGCTTTATACGCGTATTAAACGCATAGTTTGGGTCTAGAACCATTTTATCACAAAAGACTTTATACCAACTGTTGATACCTGTTAAAATTGATAATTTTTCTGATTAAATCAGACCCGTATCTCAGAAGTACTATAAATCCCTTTTATGGTCGTTAAAATGACCAAAATACCCCTACGGGGCATAATTAAGGATTAAACTCGTTATGGGCATTATGGAAGATATCATAATGATATCACAACATATTTAAAGCGTATTAACTTAGGAAACCAGTTCGCGACCCTTTCGGTTACCCGTTATGCATTATACGCGTTCGGTTCGGGTTATGTAACTAGTTTGCATAAACTAGCCGAAACGGGTCAAACGATATCATTTTTATCTCAAAATCCAGAATGTGAATAGTAAACCCATATTAAACAAGTCCTCAACTTGTCGGGTCTAAATCACATTCTATCCGGTCTTCGCTTAATCGTGCGTAAGAACCGTATCGTTAAACTAACCGGTCTAAGCTTAAGCTTAATTAAAGATCCGTTAGTATTCTAATAGGTTATATTAAACCTTCGTTCCAGATTAGGAGAACCAGTAAAAGCTATCTGCAGTTTATTCAATTAAGGATTTATACTTGCAAAGGTAAATACTTTTAACTTATTTTCCCTATACGGGCTTGGGTTACGGTACATAGCGTACCGCTTGATCGGGCATCAAATCTTCCACGCTTAGTGGTTAATTGAATAATTTGATCGGCTCGTTTTAAACAGATGTGTTTACTTTACAGCCTTTGGGGGGTTAATGACCATGTCCCGGATATCCCTGGCATTATCTTACGAGATAGCCACGACCTGAGCACGGGGTGTAGGCGTACTCCCGTGTATAACTCACATAAGTGGTGTGTCTATTGATCTTTAACCCGGAATACGTTCCGGGCTACTGAACGCATAAGTAACATGTAATTCGTTCACAAGATTATAACATTAAATAATTCTCCCAAGTTAAATAAAATGTTTATGCCATGTGCATCCAAACCAATTTTTAATCATTTTATAAAATGAGTCAGTTGAATGTATTTACCAGTGTAAACTGACGTATTTTCCCAAAAAGATTAAATGCAGGTACTAGGCGAAATAGGCTGGGATTCTCTTAAGCATCAGTAGAAGTCTCGCAAGCTTTAGATGCCGAAGTCTGTTGAACCATAAACAATGTTACTTTGTTTCGATCCTACTGTGGATAAACACCGGATAATTGTGACTTTGTTTACAATAAATAAATTCGGTTGTATCTTATTTTAAATTTGCTTCCGCTGTGCATTATTATATTGTGTTGTTTGACTATTACGTTGCCAACCACGTCACGATACTCCCCCACCGGGCCCACCGGTGACACGTGGAAATCGGGGTGTGACAGGTTGGTATCAGAGCCAACTCTGAGTGAATTAAACACTAGCCTTTTGTGTTTAATCTCAGTTACACAATTGCACATATTTAAACTTTCGAGTCTAGACTTATAACATAGGACAAATTCCACTTTTTTCGGTTTTTGTTGTCCTTTAAAACTTTATATTTTTGTTATTGTTATCTTATGTTTTATTGACAGGAATAACAAAGATGCCTCCGAGATTTTTACGTATGCGAGGACGAGGAGGAAAGGGGCCGACCACCGCCCCCAACGACCATGAAGCTGGGCCGTCCAATACACAAGCTCCTATCCCCGCCGAGAGTGACGGTACTCGGCGGAACCAGAGAGGTCTCTTTCAACCGGCAAGACGGTCGGTTTCGAACAGCTCAACGACTCCCGCTCAAGACTCCTACGGGCCACATTCAGAAAATGAGCCTAGAGACCCCCACCATTCGCACATACCGTTACAGCGATCTATGTCGCACCGCCCTTTTGGAGACCCCACTCCAATCTTTCAAGGCCAGTTTAACCCGGCGGATTATATACAAGAACCAGTGGGTTTTAACCCATTGGGGCCGGAGGACCATTTTTCTGGAGGAAACGATATGGACGAGGAAGACGACCCCGAAGAACCCGCATCAGGAACTCCCAACCACCCAATCGAGGTCTCGGATAGTTCCATTTACCACGGACCACCCTATAATGGTCCAGATAGCTTCCAGGCTATCTTTACTCGGCACGAATGGTATTTTACACCTTCTCACCATTCGTCGCCGCATGAGCAGCATCAGCCTCACTATTCTTCGCCACATGAGCAGCAGCAGCATCATCAAGATTCCTCAGGGAATCACCAGTTTGAGGCAGTTACGCCACCGCCTCCACCGCCACCAGTTCAGCCGGCACCTCCACAGCCGCAAAGACATAGGAGATCCGGAGCCCGGATGTCCACACGAAGAGAAGAGTTTCACTTTAACTCTCCTCTACAATCAAGTGGCAGAAATTATCAGCCGGAACAAGAAGTTCCACAGATAGGTGGACCATCAAACCCCTACGCGCAGCAACCGCCACCGACGGGTTTCGATAATCAGATACCAGCATACACGGGTCCTGCGATGTACAACCCGTTTGAGCCACCGACTCACCCTAACCTCGGATACGCTGAAGCCGACCCGTATTTGGTAGCAGCTAATTACAACGCCCTTAACCAGGAGGGACCGTATGGAGGTCCTTGGGGAGTAGGCTACCCAGCACAGGGATACCAGATGCCTACACAACCCCCGTACTACCAACAACCCCCGCCGTCTCTGCAGATGTCGCCGCCACTGCATCAGGAAATCCTACAAAGTATTAGAGAGGTGCGACATGAGGCACGGGAAGACCGAAGGCGTAACCAGGGGATGTTCAAGACCTTGACGAACTTAATCAAGGGAAAGAGCAAGAAGGATCAGTAAATCCTTTATGTGTGTATGTCTACTTTAGAAATTAAGTCCCTGCGTGGACATTTATGTGTGTATGTGGTCCCTGCGTGGACATTTATCATTGTACCTAGTCCCTGCGTGGACATCTATTTAAGTAATCAGTCCCTGCGAGGACTTGTGTTTTAAATTTAACCCCTGCGCGGGTAAGTACTTGTTTAACCCCTACGTGGGAAATAGTTGTGTGAAAAGACCCGTTTAGGGCAATATGTAACCTACGTATAATTAATGGAATGTTTGTTTTATAAATTTCATGTTTGCCATTATGTGCATATATAAATTATAAATGAAATAAATAAATTAAAATCATTCCTTTTAAATTAATCTGCCTATGAAATTTATTTAATTAAGTATCTTAAAGTGTGAAACCTAGCCACGTGTCAAATATAAGACCGGGCCAAAATGGTAAGACCTGTTTAAAAGATTCAATTCCCTGTTAACATCTTAAAACATGTTAACACTCCTGGCAGAAGTGATTCGTTAAAATCACATACGTCATTTTTATAAAGGAATTCTTTAGAAGATTCCTAACCCAGTTTAATGATCTCTGAATCCTGGGTACATCATCAATTAAGATGATCATATTTTACCATACGTGGTAATATAATGCCTACGGGCCCTGCTCATTTCCATATGAGCCAAAAGACAGTGGTAGCTTTGACTCCCTGTCTAATAAAGGTAATGAACTAGGTTCAAACCTTAAAAGTCTTGATTCTCTGAAGTCATAGCCTATAATTTAAATTTGTCCATGTGACCAAGCCTTACGTGCTAATATATATTGTTATTGTTTATGTTTAGGATAAATTTTAATTAAAATCCTAAATTAATACGAGTAATAAGTTAACCAAATATGGTCTCTGTTTACCATGGTTAACGAGTTACCCTAAGGGGTAATTCCATAATAAACTCCCAAATAAATTATTGTCCTTGTTTTCTGCAACAGTTCAATACAAATGGCTAACTCTAATGAAGTTAATAGCCATCCTGTGGAGCCGAATGAGAACGCCCAGATTACATTAACGGGTGCCGAGTTAAAAGCAATAATAGACGGTGCTGTTACTCAAGCTTTGGATAGAAAGTATGAAGAATACAGTAGTACCCGAAGTAGGACTCACTCTGTATCCCATTCAAAGCCAAGGACACATTCAGAGGCTCATAACAAGCCTCCTCCCAAAAAGGATGTGCCAAAGAAAAACGGTGATGATCGCCAGTCCACCAACCACCAAAGTAATCCATCTCAGCAGTTGGTACTGCATCAGGGACACCGTAACAAGGGTTGCACATATAAGTACTTTGTGTCTTGCAAACCCAGGGATTTTACGGGAGAGAAAGGAGCCGTAGACTGCATGACGTGGCTAGATGAAATGGACACGGTCGTGGACATCAGCGGATGCGCTGAAGGTGATGTGGTTAAATTTGTCTCACAGTCCTTCAAGGGTGAGGCGTTAGCTTGGTGGAGATCTCTGATGGAGGCCTCCGGAAAGATCCCGTTGTATAGCATGACGTGGGATCAATTCATCGCCTTGATCAAGGAAAATTTCTGCCCTCAACATGAGGTGGAAAAGATAGAATATGACTTCCTATCACTGGTAATGAAGAACCTCGATTGTCAAGCTTATCTGACGAGCTTCAATACACTATCCCGGTTGGTACCTTATCTGGTAACCCCGGAGCCAAAAAGAATTGCTCGCTTTATTGGTGGTTTGGAACCCGAGATCAAGTCCAGTGTAAAGGCTTCTCGGCCAGTTACCTTCAGGTCTGTAACTGACCTTTCCTTATCCCTCACTCTGGATGCGGTCCGGCAGAGATCGCAGAGGAATAAGGCGGCCGAGAAGAGGAAGCATGAAGATGATGGTTCGCGTAGGTCGAACAAGAAACACCGTGGGGGCGGTGATCACAAGAAGGGATCAGATTCGAAGAAGGATGGGCATCGCTCTGGTGAGAAGCCCACATGCAAAACTTGCAAGAAACAGCACTTTGGAAAGTGCAGACTCGAATCAAACTCGAATAACGAGTCAAGGTCTTTTGCTTGCGGTTTGTGCAAGTCCAAGGAACACAAAACCTTGGATTGCAAGAAGATGAAAGATGCAACGTGCTACCGTTGCAATGAAAAGGGCCACATAAAGACTAACTGCCCTAAGTACAACAAGAAGCCTGAGGAGGCTAAGAAGACTAACGCCAGAGTCTTCAGGATGGATGCGAAGGAAGCTGTGAAGGATGATAACGTCATAACAGGTACTTTCCTTGTAAACGATGTTTTTGCAAGAGTACTTTTTGATTCAGGCGCAGATAAGTCCTTCGTAGATCATAAATTTTGTAAATTGTTGAATTTACCGGTCAAAACCCTAAAAGTGAATTATGAGGTAGAGTTAGCAGATGGTACCATTGAAGCCGTCTCTACTGAGTTAGATGGATGTGCTATATCCATTAAGAACCATTCTTTTCCTCTATCTCTACTTCCCTTTAAGTTAGCCGGTTTTGACATAGTTCTGGGTATGGACTGGTTATCTCATAACCAGGCCCAAATCGTCTGTAACATGAAGCAAGTAGTGATAAAGACTCCGTCTGGTGAATCACTTACCATTCGGGGAGATACCCAGTACGGACTGCCTGAGCACGTGACTATGCTCAAGGCTTCAAAGTGTTTGAAAAAGGGATGTGTCATTTACATGGCGCAAGTGATCATTGACGAGCCTAAACCAAAGTTAGAAGACATCCCTGTCATTTCGGAATACCCAGGAGTGTTTCCTGAAGATCTACCTGGTCTACCACCAGATAGACAAGTCGAATTCAGGATCGATATCATCCCCGGAGCGGCACCAGTTGCTAGAGCTCCATACAGATTGGCACCCACGGAAATGAAGGAGTTGCGGACGCAGCTAGATGAATTGCTAGCTAAGGGTTTCATTCGACCCAGTTCATCTCCTTGGGGAGCACCAATCCTGTTTGTCAAGAAGAAGGATGGGTCGATGCGTCTATGCATCGACTATCGCGAGCTTAATAAAGTCACGATCAAGAATAGATATCCATTACCCAGGATCGACGATTTGTTCGATCAGCTTCAAGGGGCAAGTTACTTCTCAAAGATTGATCTAAGGTCAGGATACCATCAGTTGAAGGTTATGGATGAAGACGTTCACAAGACTGCATTCAGGACTCGCTACGGTCATTACGAGTTCCTAGTGATGCCTTTTGGGCTCACCAATGCACCAGCCGCGTTCATGGATCTCATGAATCGCGTCTGCAAGCCTTACTTAGATAAATTTGTTATCGTCTTCATCGATGACATCCTTATTTATTCTAAGAATCAAGCTGACCACGAGAAACACCTTCGTTGTATTCTCAAACTTCTACGTCAGGAGAAGCTCTACGCCAAATTCTCTAAGTGTGAATTTTGGCTACGAGAAGTCCAATTCCTTGGACACGTGGTTAGTGAGCGTGGTATCCAGGTGGATCCCGCTAAAGTGGAAGCTGTTATGAATTGGCAAGAGCCAAAGACACCTACGGAGATTCGTAGCTTCCTGGGATTGGCGGGTTATTACAGGCGTTTTATTGAAAATTTTTCAAGGATTGCTGCGCCCCTAACTTCCCTGACCAAGAAGAAAGTAAAGTTCGTTTGGGGCCCTAAGCAGCAAGAGTCCTTCGATGTTTTGAAACAAAGGTTGAGCAATGCTCCTGTGCTTACCTTACCGGAAGGCGCTGAAGAATTTGTAGTTTATTGTGATGCATCACACACTGGCATGGGGTGTGTGCTTATGCAGAAAGGCAAGGTGATTGCCTATGCATCACGACAGTTAAAGGTGCACGAAAAGAATTACACCACCCATGACTTGGAATTGGGTGCCGTTGTGTTCGCACTAAAACTGTGGAGGCATTATCTTTATGGAATCAAGTTTGTGATCTTTTCTGATCACAAGAGCCTCCAGCATCTGTTTAACCAGAAAGAATTAAACATGAGGCAACGCCGTTGGATGGAAACTTTAAATGATTATGATTGTGAAATCAAATACCATCCCGGCAAAGCGAATGTAGTCGCTGATGCCTTGAGCAGAAAGGAAAGGGTTAAACCCATTCGAATTAACGCCAAGCGTATGGAGGTAAAGAACAGTTTGATAGAAAGGGTGTTAGCTGCACAGAAGGAAGCTGTGTTGGAAGCTAACTATCCTAATGAAAAGTTAGGAGTAACTGAGGAGCAGTTAACTCTTAGCAAGGACGGGATTTTACGGTTAAACGGACGAATATGGGTTCCAATTTTTGGAGGGCTTCGTGATGTCATCCTCCAAGAAGCCCATAGTTCCAAATACTCCGTTCATCCTGGAGCTGATAAGATGTACCAGGATTTAAAGGCAAATTATTGGTGGATAGGCTTGAAAAAGTCTGTGGCCGCCCATGTAGCAAAATGCTTGACATGTGCGCAAGTCAAAGCCGAGCATCAGAAACCGTCAGGTTTGCTACAACAGCCTGAACTCCCTACGTGGAAGTGGGAAATGGTAACTATGGATTTTATTACCAAGTTACCCAAGACAAGAAAAGGCAATGATACGATATGGGTTATAGTTGACCGACTGACTAAGTCAGCTCATTTCTTACCCATCAAGGAGACTTATAGCTCCGATATGTTAGCCCAGTTATACGTTGACAAGATTGTAGCCCTACACGGCATACCTGTAGCTATTATCTCTGACCGGGATACTAGGTACACGTCACACTTTTGGAAGAGTTTCCAGCAATCTTTGGGCACACGTTTGAACTTTAGTACGGCTTACCATCCTCAGACAGACGGCCAGAGTGAGCGTACTATTCAAACGTTGGAAGACATGCTACGTGCATGTGCGATCGATTTGGGAGGTAGCTGGGATAAGAACCTACCATTGATCGAATTCTCCTACAACAATAGCTACCATACCGGCATAAAGGCTGCGCCTTTTGAGGCATTATACGGTAGAAAGTGTAGATCGCCAGTTTGTTGGGCGGAAGTTGGAGAAGTCCAGTTATCAGGACCAGAGATCGTGTTCGAAACGACGGACAAGATTGTCCAGATTCGTAACAATCTCCAAGCTGCCCGGAATAGGCAGAAGAGCTACGCGGATCCAAGTCGTAAGGACTTTCACTTCGAAGTAGGTGACAAAGTCCTACTTAAAGTGTCACCATGGAAAGGGGTGATGCGATTTGGTAAGAAAGGCAAACTAAGCCCGAGATACATAGGACCTTTCGAGGTTATCGAACGTGTCGGGTCAGTTGCCTACAAGTTGAACTTACCAGAAGAGCTCAGTGGAATTCACAATATGTTCCACATTTGCAATCTAAAGAAGTGTTCCGCTGATGATTCACATGTCATGCCACATACAGATGTGCAAATAGATAAGAGCTTAACGTTTGTAGAAAAACCTTTGTCGATTGAAGATCGACAGGTAAGGAAGCTTCGAAGAAAGCACATACCTTTTGTAAAGGTCAAATGGGATGCCCGAAGAGGTCCCGAGTATACGTGGGAGTTAGAATCCACCATGAAAGAAAAATACCCTTATTTGTTTCAGTAAATCTCGGGTCGAGATTTCTTTTAAGGGGGTGAGGATGTAACACCTCGCAAATTTCGGGATTAATATTAAAACGACACGTGTCATGTAAGACAAAAACGCGTTGGAAACCCGGATTTAATAAAGATGTTTCGGTAGGATTTAAAGTGGCGTCATGTTAAATCGTTACCTCTGAACGACCTCAATTATAAATCCCAAGACCCGATTTAATATTTTACACATCTATGCACCCTCAATTCAGGGAATTATTGCCAATAAAGGAATTTCAAAAGTATGATGTGATCCCACGATGAAAAGCAATGGTAAACCGATGTTTTCGGGTCTTGTTTATGCATTCATTTGAAACATTGGATAATGGTGGGGTTTAGAACAGTACAAAGGCTTTCTAGGAGGCCCTCAACTGACAAAATAAAGTCCCTAGGTCGAACAAGTGGGTACCCTTTCAATCCTTCAACAAACAAAATAAAAAAAAAAAAATGATCTGCAGGGGTCTCGCGCCACGCGAGGGTCCCTCGCGCCACGCGAGGGATACCCTTTTCCAGCCCACATGTCTGATACCTGCTGCAGCCTGTTGTGCGCATTTTTGACCCATTCCACCGGTTTTTCTTGCATGTGAAGGACCCTTAGACACCCCCTACATGCTAGAGACATGTGTTTATCATTTGTGGTGGATCATAGACCCTTGTGTCAATGCATTGTGGTGTGTAAACCCACTATATAAAGACCCATTCATGTCACAACATTCACTCACATCATATTCAAGCATTCTGATCATTTGGGGAGCTTGCAAGCAGATCAAAGGCCTTCCTAAACATCAATTAATCACTTTGTAAGTTACTAATCCCTTCTAAATAAATTCTAGCTTAGTAAATAGCTTAAAAGTCAACATATCGTGCTTAACGGTTGACTTCGTGATTAGTTAACGATAGCTCAGTGTTATGTCAAATTAAAAGTACCGTTAGATAGGTAATTACATGGGTATTAAACCCTTATAAGGGCAAGTACCAATTCCAGACCTAACTAGGTCGTTTGTCGGGTCAAACGTTGACCGAAAAAGTCAACAGAAGGGTAAAATATGATTTAATGCATGAAATGCAATCCGAGAGGCGTGTAACCTGTTTTAATCTTAATATAACTTGGTAATAAGTATAAAAACTTGTCTACGCTTGTCCGACTCGACAAATTTCTGTTTAAACCCGGTTCGGAACCGAAAGACGCAAAACTTTGACTTTTGCGTTGACTTCGGTTCTGACCCGTTTTAGTTTGAATTAGACATGCCTTAAAGTCTCATTAGGGTTGGGTTACATGATAGTATAAGTCTCGGTACTTGTTTCGTTGATTATCCGATGCATGCACACGTTTCCGTTAATCGCTTAAATTGGACCATAACGCCCTTATGACCCTACAACGAGAATTTTGAAAATATGGAAGTACTATAATCTTAGTTACTGATTATTTAGCATGTACGTAAATTTTCACGTCAATCGGAGGTCTAGATTAGGAGATATGCGCATTAGCGTAAATAATAAGCTTTTTATTAATTAAACGGCGCGATTAGCGCATAGCCTATCTAAACCCGATTTTCGGTACCAAAAATTTTACCCACTGATGTTAAATAATATTTTGGGATTTTTGAAGATTTTTAATTATTTTTAAACTGATCTTAAGCTAGGCTTATCGCATTGATTCGGTTAATACCGAATATGCCCTTTTAGGCCATAAACCGAGTTTTATGAATCCGATTGATACCAATCCAATTGCCACTGATTTAAAATAATAAATAGAGTGTTTTGAGCCTGTTTTGCTGATCAGAAAACTCAGAATGGTATTTTAAACCGTACGTCGCTTAAAACGGCTTTATACGCGTATTAAACGCATAGTTTGGGTCTAGAACCATTTTATCACAAAAGACTTTATACCAACTGTTGATACCTGTTAAAATTGATAATTTTTCTGATTAAATCAGACCCGTATCTCAGAAGTACTATAAATCCCTTTTATGGTCGTTAAAATGACCAAAATACCCCTACGGGGCATAATTAAGGATTAAACTCGTTATGGGCATTATGGAAGATATCATAATGATATCACAACATATTTAAAGCGTATTAACTTAGGAAACCAGTTCGCGACCCTTTCGGTTACCCGTTATGCATTATACGCGTTCGGTTCGGGTTATGTAACTAGTTTGCATAAACTAGCCGAAACGGGTCAAACGACATCATTTTTATCTCAAAATCCAGAATGTGAATAGTAAACCCATATTAAACAAGTCCTTAACTTGTCGGGTCTAAATCACATTCTATCCGGTCTTCGCTTAATCGTGCGTAAGAACCGTATCGTTAAACTAACCGGTCTAAGCTTAAGCTTAATTAAAGATCCGTTAGTATTCTAATAGGTTATATTAAACCTTCGTTCCAGATTAGGAGAACCAGTAAAAGCTATCTGCAGTTTATTCAATTAAGGATTTATACTTGCAAAGGTAAATACTTTTAACTTATTTTCCCTATACGGGCTTGGGTTACGGTACATAGCGTACCGCTTGATCGGGCATCAAATCTTCCACGCTTAGTGGTTAATTGAATAATTTGATCGGCTCGTTTTAAACAGATGTGTTTACTTTACAGCCTTTGGGGGGTTAATGACCATGTCCCGGATATCCCTGGCATTATCTTACGAGATAGCCACGACCTGAGCACGGGGTGTAGGCGTACTCCCGTGTATAACTCACATAAGTGGTGTGTCTATTGATCTTTAACCCGGAATACGTTCCGGGCTACTGAACGCATAAGTAACATGTAATTCGTTCACAAGATTATAACATTAAATAATTCTCCCAAGTTAAATAAAATGTTTATGCCATGTGCATCCAAACCAATTTTTAATCATTTTATAAAATGAGTCAGTTGAATGTATTTACCAGTGTAAACTGACGTATTTTCCCAAAAAGAAAAAATTCAGGTACTAGGCGAAATAGGCTGGGATTCTCTTAAGCATCAGTAGAAGTCTCGCAAGCTTTAGATGCCGAAGTCTGTTGATAAACAATGTTACTTTGTTTCGATCCTACTGTGGATAAACACCGGATAATTGTGACTTTGTTTACAATAAATAAATTCGGTTGTATCTTATTTTAAATTTGCTTCCGCTGTGCATTATTATATTGTGTTGTTTGACTATTACGTTGCCAACCACGTCACGATACTCCCCCACCGGGCCCACCGGTGACACGTGGAAATCGGGGTGTGACACCATCCCTTGGCAAACCACCTCTCTCACACTTCACCCACCACCCACCACCATCACAACACCATCATCCACCACCATCATCTATCATCCATCATAGAGTGTGTGAGTAGTCTCGGGATCCAAGATTGATCGTAAGAGTTCTTGACAATCAAAGGCCATGTTTGCCTAAGTCTCTTACATCACTTGGGTGCTGTTTGTTTTTTCTGAGGTAAAAGGTCTGCAGTCTGCGGACCACATCTGCAGGCATCTGCAGGAGAAGAGGTGGACCAAATGTCTGCAGTCTGCAAGGAGAAGATGGTTTGTTTTTTTTCTACAAAAACCCTTCTCATTCTCCTCTTCTCACACACAAACACAGACCTCATCTCTCTCTCTCTGCTTCATCTCCCACCACCACCATACCACTACACCACAGCCACCACCGTCACCACTACACCACCGCCACCACCGTCACCACTACACCACAACCACCACCGTCACCACTACACCACAGTCCTCTCTCTCTCGATGTCAACCCGGCCACCACAGTCCATCTCCGGCCGCTGTGTTGAACCGACAGACACCCCCTCCTCCGATTTCCCTTTCCGACAACACCCACCAGCCAAACACGCCCCCTCGTCTCTGTGTTGTCCCGGAAGAACAGCAACAAGACAGAGAGTTCAAGAGAGAGAGACGGGATAGAGAGAGAAGGAGAAATCGGAGAGATGGTGGCGACGGCGGCGACGATTTGGGGATGAATTTGGGGATTTTTGTTTGTTCGGATAATTTGGGGATTTTTTGTTTGTTTGGATTATTTGGGGATTTTTTTGTTTGTTCAGATGATTTGGGTGGTAGGCGATGGTGGAGATAGTGGGTGGTCGGCGGTAGGTGAGGGTGGGAGGTGGTGGCGGAGTGGAGGTGGGCGGCGGAGGTGGGCGGCAGAGGTGGAGGTGGTGGTGTCGGCTGGATGGAGAAGAGGAGAAGAGGGAGAAGAGGCTGTGCAGACATTGGTTCATGTCTGTTTGAAGCAGATGTCTCGCAGACCTTTTTTAATGAAAGGTCTGCGAGAAAACAAACAATCTGCGGACTCCAAACGTCTGCCCGCGTCTGCGCGGCGCAGACATAAGTGGCCAGAAGTACTTCTGGCCAAAAAACAAACAGAACCTTGGTGAAGACAAGTGTCTAGTGTAATACTTTTTATTTTTAACCTTTTCGCACTTTTTACTTGGTTATGTATTAATGACTTTAATAACTAGTTTCTTATGTTGAATGTGATTCTTCCTTATTGTTTGTCCGTGGTGTCTTGGCATTATTTTACTGTCTATATAAAATAAAATATTTTCACCATTCATATCTCCACGGTCTATATGGAGATATGTTGGCTACCTGGTCAGGGGTTAAGGGAACGGTTTGGTAAGAGTCTTGCCTTGTTCAGTGTAAAGATCTTGCAAGGACCTGGGTCAAATTTAGTAGGATCTCCTTCAATACCCATCGGTATTGGATAGCGGGGGTCCAAACTCTTTGATCCCCTCATATGTAAGCTACTATTGAAACTTTAACCCGGCTACTTAGGACTGTATCCCTGCTGACTCAGACTACTTAGCCGAGGGTAACGTCACCTTCAAAAGAGGGGCCTACCACATTATGCATTAATAACTTAATTAATTATCTTTCAATAATCCGACCCTTTAGGATTGTATCCTTGCTGACTCACACTACTGGGTTGAGGGTAACGTCATCTTCAAAAGAGGGGCCTACTACAATAACTAAGATAATCTCTTAAAAAGTGCAAAAGTGCTGAAATAATCAAAGGTTACACTAAACACGAGTCGGATCCAAGTGATTCATCTTGTCTATCTGTTTTTATTTTATTTTATTTTTCAGCATTTTAGTTAGTTTTTATTTTTTTAGTTTAAAACCTTTTTCTAAACTTTTTGATTTGATTAGACGTTGAGGATAAACTGGTATTAAAAGCTCTTGTGTCCTTGGACGACCTCGGAAGGGGTGTTCAAAACCGGATATCCGAAGTTTCGGATATCCGAAAGTCGGATATCCGAACATTTCGGATAGTAGATTTCACTATCCGAATCCGTATCCGAAATTTCGGATATCCGACTTTCGGATATCCGAAACTTCGGATACGGATACAGATAATGAAACGGATATCCGAAATTCTAAAACAAAAAAAAATTCAAATAAAAATATGAACTTTGTCTTTTCCAACATAATAAACAGATCTGATGTTCAAAAGAAACAAACCAACACAATTCAAAGTTCTAAAATAACACATAACATGTCCAAAATAACACATAACATTGTTTTAAAAGTAAAAATAAACACATAATCTTCCAAATCCACTCATCCGATTCCAATCCATCCTTCGAACTTTCAAGGCACCATATGAAACCTGCGCAAGAATATAATGCGAAACGGGTCAACAAATGTTTTTTTGCTTCAAATGTATTAAAGTAATATAAATAGAAATCAATAAAGGATGGTATAGCTTAAAAAATATATATAGAATCAACAGTTTACTTTCCAACAGTTAATTTTCCAAATGTGAACTTTCCAATGTTTTTTACCAATGGAATTATGGAACCAACAGTGAGCTTAAAAATATATATAGAATCAACAATGAACTAATAAAAGTGTTAAACTAATTTAACAAATCTACTGTTAACAAATCTGTAACAAACCCAAAAGAAACAAAGTACAAGTTCGATGTTTATTATACAAACAAATCATATATAAACAGCTTCTGCAAATCAGATTATAAACTGATGAACAATGAATCGATGTTCGTATATTATAAACCGATGAACAAATCAGATTATAAACTGTTATAAACAATCAGTTTATGTACGATAAACTAAAAACCCATGAAATTTGAGATATTATATTTTCAACCCTAAAACCATATAAACAATCACGAAACACAAAACAAGAATCTAAGAAAGGTCAAACTAAATACCCATGAAAGAAAAGTTGAGATTATAAACTGATGAACAACGAATCGATGTATGGAATTAGATTTGATAATCAACATATGGAAAAAAACCTTGGGTCTTCGACTTTCAGATCTCGATCTTTAATATTCGTATCTTGAATCTTGATTCTTCAGATCTCGATGTTTAGCAATTGCGTAGTTCGATTTTTGAATGGGGGCGTGGGGTGTGTGAGAGCGGCTGGAGTGGAGTGGAGAATGGATTAGGGTTAGGTTTCAACTTTTAAATGGTATTTATATATATTATAAAAATATATTAAAAAAATGTATCGGATATCGGATATCCGAAATATCCAAAATTTTCTGAAATCACTATCCGAATCCGAAAATTCGGATTATCCGAAAATTCTGATTATCCGATTTTCGGATATCCGAATTTTCGGATATCCGAATTTTCGGATAATTCGGATTCGGATATACGAATAATTCGGATCCGGATTCGGATTCGGATGATTTTGAACACCCTTAGACCTCGGTATCTTACCAACACTATACTACGCTCGCGATGGGTGCACTTGTCCATATGTGTGTTTGGTGTTAGTATAATATCGTGTTTTATAAATTTAAAACTTGGCTAATGTGTAAAAAGGGCTTAAAATATACTTAAATATATATCACACCACACGCGCATCAAGTTTTTGGCGCCGTTGCCGGGGACACAAGGATTTTAAGAAAGTTAGGAATCAACGACCTAATCGTTTTTTCTAATTTTTCTGTTTTTTTTAGGATTATCTTAATTTTTCAGTTTCTGCAGAGCTCAGCACGGGCCGTGCCTGGTAGGACACGGGCCGTGCCCAGCATTGTTACTGGCAGTTTTTTTTTCGAGTTACAGAGGGTTGAGCAGTGCAGCACGGGGCCGTGTCGAACTCCCCAGTAACAGGGATTCGGAAAACAATCACTGTATCTCCGACCACGGGCCGTGTTCATCTGAACACGGGGCCGTGGTAAAGCTTCTGACCAACGCTCTTTTCTGTTTTTATTGCAGGACTTGGAACCCAGACGCCACATCGGAACTCTCCACGTAGTGTATGAGCTCCAGTTCTAGTAGAGACGTAAAAGAACCCCTAGACGAACCCGAACGCTTTCTAAGAAAAAGACTTAAAGCTAAAAACCAAAAGAAAGTTTCGGGGGACCCACTTCCAATGGCGGACCAACGTACCCTCATGGATTACCTACGACCCACCGTGGGTAATCTCAGCGCCGCTATCAATGCACCGAATGTCGAAGCCAATAACTTCGAACTTCGGCCACATGTGATACAGATGCTTCAAAACTCCGCAACCTTCCATGGGCTTGCGGACGAGGATCCCCATCTACATATTACTAATTTCTTAGAAATATGTGATACCTTTCGGATCGATGGAGCATCAAACGACGCCATCCGCCTTCGTATGTTTCCATTTTTACTAAAAGACCGAGCTAAGGCTTGGCTTAATACCCTCCCAGTTGGTTCGGTAAACACCTGGGATGAACTAGCCCAAAAGTTTCTATATAAGTATTTCCCTCCTACTAAAACGGCTAAACTAATGACTGAAATTAATACATATTCACAAGAGGACGGGGAATCCTTATATGAAACTTGGGAAAGGTTCAAGGAGCTACTAAGAAGGTGTCCCCATCACGGTCTTGCGGTATGGTAACAAGTATCCACTTTCTACAATGGGTTATTGCCACACACAAGACAAACACTTGACTCTAGCTCCGGGGGACTTTTAGGTAATCGTCGCCCTAATGAAATATATAATCAAATTGAGGAAATTGCTCAAACCAATTTTCAGTGGCACACTCCCCGAGGCAATAAATCTATTGCCTCGGGCGCCCATAAGGTTGATGAAAGCACTTCTTTACAAGCTCAAATCGAGGCCCTTTCTTCAAAAATTAAAAAGCTAGAAATGGCAAAAACAATCTCGGTTATGGCTTGTGAAGGGTGTGGTGGGCCACATGAAAATTGGAGTTGTATGAAAGAAGTCGATGAACAAACAGAATCGGTAAACTACATTGATAATAGACCTAGGCCGTCGGGTCCTCCAACGGGTACCTATAACCAAGGATGGCGTAACCACCCTAACCTTGGTTGGAGAGAACCCGGCAATGGTAGTAACCAACAAAATCTAAACCAACGAACAAACTTTCAACAACCAAGAATCGAGTCACAAAATTTCTCTCAACAACAAGGTGGACGAGAAAGGCTTGAAGATACTGTATCTCGCCTCATCTCCGACACTGAAAAGAAAAACCCGGATCGATTTCAACAATTGGAATCGAATTTTAGAAATCAACAAGCTAGCATTCACAACATTGAAAAGCAATTAAATCAAATAGCTCATAATTTCTATGAGAGACCACAAGGAACGTTACCAAGTAATACCGAAACCAACCCAAAGGCACAAGTACATCTCATCACATTGAGAAACCGTACCTTGGGTCCCGAGGAGGCTCCATCACCACCAACTGAAAGAAGCCAATCTAGCCAAACCACAACTCCACCCACGCCCCAACAAGAGAAAGCTTCTCCACCAATTCAAGAGCCTACTAAGACTCCTCCAATTCCATACCCCGGTCGGTTAATTCGACAAAAGACCGATGAGCAATTCGCAAAGTTCGAAAATTTACTAAAACAATTGCATGTTAATATTCCATTTATCGAAGTCCTAACTCAAATGCCTAAATATGCAAAATTCATGAGGGACTTCCTCACTCATAAAAGGAAAATTGAATCATTGCAATTAGTTAACTTAGGCGAAGAATGCTCCGCCTTACTACTCAACAAACTCCCGCAAAAGAAGCTTGACCCTGGAAGCTTCACAATTCCTTGCTCGATTGGGGAATCCCCCATTCGTAATGCACTAGACGATCTCGGGGTAAGCATCAACCTCATGCCTTCATCAATGTTCAACCGAATCGGCTTAGGGAAAACAAGCCCTATAAAAATAAGCATACAACTCGCCGATAGATCCGTCAAATATCCACAAGGTGTCGCTGAGAATCTATTGGTCAAAGTCGGCGAATTTGTCTTTCCGGCCGACTTTGTCATACTAGATATGGAGGAAGATGCCGAAGTACCACTTATCCTAGGGAGGCCATTCCTTGCTACGGCCCAAGCAGTGGTAGATATGAATGATGGAACGCTAACATTGAAGATTGGGGACGAGGAAATGAAGTTTGGAGTTGGAAAAAGAGTAGAAGACGACGACCCGGTCAACTACATAAAGGTCATTGACTCGAGTTTGGATGATGCTCTCCGACGGTGTAGCATGGGATGCAAAACATCCCACTTGGGTGACATATGATCAGGCTTTGGGTCTAGCCAAGGACCCTTATAAACGTGGCGCACCACGGAGGCATTCCGCGGAACTATCCTTAGCTTAGATTAATTTTAATGTTTTCTTGTTTAGTTTTAATTTGCAGGAATAAAACACACTCGCGATGGTGAAGGATAACAAGTGAAACTTGAACCAGCACCCCATGCACAAAAACAGGGCCACCCGACAAATTTTTCTTCATTACAGCAAGTTCATCACGGGGCCGTGCTCGCCCAACACGCCCCGTGCCCAACCATCTGCAGAAAATGCCCAGTTTAGGTAACTGGACACGGGGCGTGCTCACTGGACACGCCCCCGTGCGCAGGCTTCTATTTCTTTTTACTCGTTTTGTTACTGGAGATCTGAACACGGGGCCGTGCCCGGACACCACGGGGCCATGTCCAGACGCCCAGTAACATAAATTTTTGCTTTTTCACACCTTTTTACACATTTAATCAACCTAAAAACTTATTTTTGGGACACATTGAGGACAATGTGTAATTTAAGTGTGGGGGGGGGGATGCTAAAACCTTGAATCTTGCAAGTCCTAATTACAAGCCTTACACAAAACTCTATTTGAACCGCTAATCACCCCAAATTTTTCCAAAATTTTTTCATATTTTTTTACTTGTCTAGGTTTAACTTGGGAATTTCAAGTTCTAAAAAGTTTATATTTTTACGAATTTCCAACCGATAGCGTCGTGATAAAAAGAACCAACATATGAAAATTATGAAACGGCATGACAAGCTTAGTTAAAATTTGATTATATATACTTGATTACATAAAAACCCATTCCCACAAAAAAGTGAGTTTTGAGCCTTTATTGAGCATACAATACATATCTTTAAACTAAATGCTCATTTTTCGTTTCTTGTGTGAATAGCCGCTTGGTTCTTACGACTCTAGAACTTGCCATGACGATACATTCCCGGTCCTTACCAACTTAAACCCGAGTAAGTAAATGACGGAGGCATTAGGACTAACCCTTTTTATTTCTACACCATTATTTTTCTTTTTTTTTTACCACCTTCCCAAAATCCCCATAGTTAACCCCTTTGAACCTAAACCTTTTCATTTCTTAACCCACAAACAAACACCATTTTTACCCACCAAAACCTTTTTTATTTTTAACCCTTTGTTTTAGTAACAAGCTCGGTTTTTTCTTATGACTTTCAAAAAAAAAATATATTTACTATGATGATGAAGCAAAAAGAAATAAACAAACAAGTTTATCAAAAATAACTTTGTTTGAATAATAGCTTCATCAAAATAAAAAAAAAATTACAAAAATAAAAAGTCTTACGAAAACCGATGCTTTTTAGGCCTTTCGCCCTTTTACTAACCACTAACCCAACCACCTACCTTTAACCCAAGCCTAACCCTACACCCAAAAGTCCTCTTGATATTTACAAAGGTGTATAGTTAAAAATGAGGAAGATTGATTGCTTGGCAAGCCTATGGTAGGCGTAAATTCCATGCCGCTCTCGAGTGATTCACCAAAATACATATTCGGCCGAGTGTTGAGTGATCCCCCGTGAGGTATGTGAACTTGTATATAAATGGAATTTTAAAAAGGCATGTTATGCCCTAATAAGTAATTTATCTTATGTAATGTTTTAAATAAATCATGACGAATAGGATTGTAAATAAATAAAAATAAAACTTAATAAAGAATCTTGGAAATCCCGACACTCTATGACAAGCCCAAAACCTTCTCTTCTACCTATTCCATTTGGGAGTGTAAGCCACAAAATAAAGAGTTTTGCTTGAGGACAAGCAAAGATTCAAGTGTGGGGGTATTTGATGTGTGCAAAATGCAACATATAAATTACATCAAATGTGGCATAAAACTAACCCTTTTTTAGTACTAATGTTGGAAAAAGTATGTTTTTGTCTTCCTTTTAAATTTTCAGGATTAAATGAGCTCAAATGAACAAAATACAAGAAAAGTAACAAACATGGCATGCCCGACTCCCCGACAGCATCTTCCCAAGCAAAAACAAGAGAACAGAAGGCTGAACACGCGCCCGTGCTCAGTGAGCACGGTGGCGTACCCAAGTGTCTGCAGAAAAGACAAAGCTGTAGAAGCTTCTATCACCCACCACGGGGGCGTGCCCACCGGACACGTGGCCGTGGTCAACTCTAAGATTCGCAGAATCTGGGGAAATCTTGATAGTACAGATATCTTCTACACACGGGGTCGTGCCCAGCGGACATGGGGGCGTGGTCAACTAATGCAGACAAACTGCAATTAATGAAGAAAAAGAAGGAGGATGGACACGGGGCCGTGCCCAATGGACACGGGGCCGTGCCCGAGCGTTTGTTCAGGCTATAAATAGGGGTGCTTGGCTCATTTGCAAACCATCCCTTGGTGAACCACCTCTCTCACACTTCACCCACCACCCTCCACCATCACAATACCATCATCCATCATCCATCATAGAGTGTGTGAGTAGTCTCAGGATCCAAGATTGATCATAAGAGTTCTTGACAATCAAAGGCCATGTTTGCCTAAGTCTCTTACATCACTTGGTGAAGACAAGTGTCTTGTGTAATACTTTTTATTTTTAATCTTTTCGCACTTTTTACTTGGTTATGTATTAATGACTTTAATAACTAGTTTCTTATGTTGAAGGTGATTCTTCCTTTTCGTTTGTCCGTGGTGTCTTGGCATTATTTTACTGTCTATATAAAATAAAATATTTTCACCATTCATATCTCCACGGTCTATATGGAGATATGTTGGCTACCTGGTCGGGGGTTAAGGGAACGGTTTGGTAAGAGTCTTGCCTTGTTCAGTGTATAGATCCTGCAAGGACCTGGGTCAAATTTAGTAGGACCTCCTTCAATACCCATCGGTATTGGATGGCGGGGGTCCAAACTCTTTGATCCCCTCATATGTAAGCTACTATTGAAACTTTAACCCAGCTACTTAGGATTGTATCCCTGCTGACTCAGACTACTTAACCGAGGGTAACGTCACCTTCAAAAGAGGGGCCTACCACATTATGCATTAATAACTTAATTAATTATCTTTCAATAATCCCCTTTAGGATTGTATCCTTGCTGACTCAAACTACTGGGTTGAGGGTAACGTCACCTTCAAAAGAGGGGCCTACTACAATAACTAAGATAATATCTTAAAAAGTGCAAACGTGCGGAAATAATCAAAGGTTACACTAAAGGAGAGTCGGATCCAAGTGATTCATCTTGTCTATCTGTTTTTATTTTATTTTTATTTTCAGCATTTTAGTTTTTATTTTCTAGTTTAAAACCTTTTTCTAAATTTTTGATTTGATTAGACGTTGAGGATAAACCGGTTTTAAAAGCTCTTGTGTCCTTGGACGACCTCAGTATCTTACCAATACTATACTACGCTCACGATGGGTGCACTTGCCCATATGTGTGTTTGGTGTTAGTAAATATCGTGTTTTATAAATTTAAAACTTGACTAAAGTGGTTAAAAATGGCTAAAAATATACATAAAAATATATTACACCACACACGCATCAGTTCCAAACACGGATAAAGGATTGCCGAGACTCTGTTGTGCTCACTGAACACGGGGCCGTGTCCAGCTTCTGTTTCCGTTTAATTTTTGTTTTCTGGTCCTGAGACTCTGTTGTGGTCTGTTGAGTGATTCTTATGGATCAATACTCAGGAGGCTACAACTACACCTATGAGGAGGATGATTATAGGGAAGACTATTGCACCATTTGTGGTGACCCGCACTCGGTACAATATTGTGACTTATTTCGACCATTTGCTTCATACACCTATTATGAGGAGCCCAGGTACGAGCCATCGACTTTATACACATCCTATGAAGACCAAAGGTATGAACCTTCTCCCTCATACTCATATTTTGATGAACCAAGGTATGAGCCTTCATACTCATACTTTGAGGAACCAAGATATGAGCCACCACCTTCATATACTTATTATGAGGAACCATGGCGTGAACAACCCACCTCATATGAGTATTATGAAGAACAAAATTACGACCCTTATCCATCATATGCTTACAATGAAGAACAATGGTGCGAACCATCTACTTCATATGAGTACTATGAGGAACTAAGGATCGAACATCCGGATTCAAGCTTTGAGGATCCCGATCCTTACTCTATCAGCGAAGTAACCGATAAGATACTAGAACACATTAAAACTATTGAACGTTACATAAAAGAATCTCGCGCAAGGGAAGAGGAGTCCCGCGCAAGGGAAGAATTAACTTGTAATAAAGAAGAAATAGTTGAAAATGTGAAAATGGAAGAACAAATAAGTGAAAAACCGACACATGAGTTAAGCAACAAAAAAGGTGAGTCCGACAATGTTAAAATTCAAGAAGAGTCTAATTTTCAAGAAATTAATCTCTTGTCACATTCTTTCGAAAATCATTGTTTAGTACCCACTCATGCTAAGTTTTTAAAAGAGTTAAACACTAACACTAAAATTGACGAAACGGTGAGCATTAACTTAACAAATGATCAAACTTCGCTAATAAAAGAAGACCCATTTGAAATTAACATTACACCGGTTCAATGTTTTTTTCAAAACTCCTTTATTAGTAATGTCATAATTGATAAAGATCTTTGTGTTAATTTAATGCCAAAATACATTTTTGAAAAATTAAGTATTAGTGATTTTTCTCCACTTCAAATACCCATTTTTCTATCTAATCGGATATTTAATAAAGTCAATCGGTATAATTGAGGATGTCTTGGTTCAAACAAATCAAATGGTAATCCCAACAGACTTTGTCATCCTTGATGACGCTCCTCTAGTGTTGGGATGACCTTTTGTAAAAACACACGAAGCTTTGAAAAACCGGAAGTACAAAAATTTATCTATTCAATTAGGGGCATTTAAAAAAAGTGTCGATCTTGAGCGTTCAATGAAATATCCATTCGGCAATAATGACCCCCTAATTGAAGATGAAGATGAACCACCCGATACAAGTGAAGAGATTGACCGCTTTGTTGAAGAAGAGGTCGCCATAGAACAAACTTTTATGGTTCTTGATAAAAATGAGCAACCAAATAAGGAGTCTCCAAAAGACCCACCTCTTGAGCTCAAAGAACTTCCAAAAGGTTTGGAATATGCTTTTCTAGACAAAGATGGTAAATCACCTGTAATTATTTCGTCAAAATTAAGTAGTTTAGAAAAAGAAAAATTAATTACACTTTTGAAAAAACACAAAAATGCGATCGCTTGAAAGCTTGTAGATATTAATGGAATAAGTCCTTCCATGTGCACGCACAAAATTTTAATGAAGGATGACTACAAATCGGTAATACAACCACAACGTAGAGTAAATCCAAATGTCCAAGAAGTGGTTAAAAACGAGGTCATCAAATTACTTGACGCCGGACTCATTTACCCAATCTCTGATAGTCCTTGGGTAAGTCCCGTCCAAGTAGTTCCAAAAAAAAGGAGGTATGACGGTAATAACTAACGAGAAAAATGAATTAATACCAACGAGAACCGTCACAGGATGGAAAGTGTGTATAGATTATAGGCGGTTAAATGAAGCAACAAGGAAAAATCACTTTCCTTTGCCCTTCATTGATCAAATGCTAGAAAGATTATCCGGTCATAAATTTTATTGTTTCTTGGATGGTTTTTCAGGTTACTTTCAAATCCCGATAGCGCCCGAAGACCAAGAAAAGACAACATTTATATGTCCATATGGAACTTTTGCTTATCGACGCATGCCGTTTGGTCTATGTAACGCCCCCGCAACCTTCCAACGTTGCATGGTAGCCATCTTCCATGACATGATAGAAAAAACAATGGAAGTCTTCATGGACGACTTTTCTATCTTTGGAGATTCATATGACCAATGCCTCGATAATCTTGAACGAATGCTATCCCAATGTGAGGAAACTAACCTCGCCCTTAATTGGGAAAAATGCCATTTCATGGTAACGGAGGGAATAGTACTCGGTCACAAAATCTCAAGCGAGGGAATGGAGGTTGATCGAGCCAAAATAGACACTATTTCTCGATTACCACCCCCATCCTCCGTGAGAGCTATCAGAAGTTTCCTAGGGCATGCCGGATTTTATAGGCGATTTATCAAAGACTTTTCTAAAATCTCAAGGCCTCTAACAAAATTACTTGAAAAAGATGCCCCTTTCATCTTTGACAAGGATTGCAATCAAGCATTTCTAACACTAAAAGAAATGCTAGTCAATGCACCTATCATGATAGCGCCTGATTGGAAATTACCTTTCGAAATCATGTGTGATGCAAGTGACTTTGCAGTTGGAGCTGTCATGGGACAAAGAAAAGAAAAGCATTTTCACCCAATTTGTTATGCTAGTAAAACACTTAACGATGCACAAGAAAATTACACAACAACAGAAAAAGAGTTACCAGCCGTGGTATTTGCTTTTGATAAATTTCGTTCTTATCTTGTTCTTTCTAAAACAATAGTCTATACAGATCATGCAGCCATTCGATATCTCTTCAAGAAACAGGATGCTAAATCGCGTTTGATTCGGTGGATTCTACTCCTCCAAGAATTTGATATTGAAATCAAAGACAAAAGAGGAGCAGAAAACAACGCAGCAGATCATCTTTCGCGCTTGGATGACCCAGCTTTGGAGGCAACCAGGGATGAGCAAACCAACGAAAAATTTCCAACGGAGTCCCTGGAAATGGTGGAATACCGAGAAGAGCCATGGTACGCCGACTATGCTAACTACCTAGCTAGCGGTATAGTCGCGAAAGGATGGCCACATCATCAAAGAAAAAAAATTCTTTGCCGTTGTGAAGCATTATTTTTGGGAGGATCCTTATCTTTTCAAAATGTGTGCCGATCAACTCATCCGCCGATGCGTACATGGTAGTGAAGCAAGAAGAATTCTCCGCCATTGTCATGAAGGTCCATACGGAGGACACCATGGTGCCGCTAGTACCGCACGAAAGGTATTTGATTTAGGATTTTATTGGCCAACCATTTACAAAGACGCACAAAGTCTTGTAAAGACATGTGATGCTTGCCAACGATAGGTAATATTTCTTCCAAAAACGAAATGCTACAAAATGGCATTCTTGTTTGTGAAATTTTTGATGTGTGGGGACTCAACTTTATGGGACCCTTCCCACCTTCAAAAGGAAACAAATATATACTTGTGGCGGTAGATTACTTGTCTAAATGGGCCGAGGCCGAGACACTTCCAACAAATGATGGAAGAATCATGGTAAGATTTCTGAAAAAATTATTCTCTCGTTTTGGCACTCCAAAAGCATTAATAAGTGATAGAGGTACCCATTTTTGTAACTATCAACTCGAAATTTTTTTAACAAGGTATGGGGTCTATCACCGGGTCACAACAACATATCACCCTCAAACAAATGGACAAGTCGAAGTGACTAATAGAGGTTTAAAAAGAATACTCGAAAAAACCGTAGGGTTAAATAAAAAAGAATGGGCCGACAAATTAGATGATGCTATATGGGCTTTTAGAACTGCTTATAAAACAACAATATGTACAACCCCATATAAGCTAGTCTACGAAAAAAGTTGTCATTTGTAGGGAGAAATAGCACACAAAGCCTACTGGGCAATTAAAAATGTAAACTTGGATGTAGAATTTGCCGGTAAGAATCGATTGTGTCAATTAAATGAGTTAGACGAATTAAGAAATTATGCATATTCTGACTCCAAAATTTATAAGGAAAGAATGAAAAATTTGCATGATAAACATATTAAACCTAATGAATTTCGGGTAGGAGATCAAGTTCTATTGTTTAATTCACGACTTCGATTCCCGGTAAATTAAAGTCTAGGTGGTCAGGACCTTTTTCCATCACCCATATTTTCCCCCACGGTGCAGTAGAAATTAAATCTCGGAATGGAATTCCATTCAAAGTCAATGGCCAACGGCTGAAGCCCTATCAAGGATCCATTGAGGATGAGGAGGAAGAAATCTCGCTTCAAACAGTCGAAGAATGAAAGCATCAACATCATACCTGGCTAGTTACGAACAAGCGGGGTGACATCTAAATCGGTAAGTCTTCTAACCAAGTTTTTGGGAAACAGGGCACTCACACGAGCACTTAAAAAAAAATTTAAAATTGCCCGAACACGGGGCCGTGTCCGCTGGACACAGGGCCGTGTCCGCAAAACTATCGGGAGAAAACCCCTTTTTCCAAACATTTTCTTCATTCGACACGCCCCGTTTCCCCGAACACTCTCTGGTTCAGGCGATTTTCCTGCAAGATTTTGACGTCTCCTCTACTTTTGACAACACCAAGGTATGATTCTATCATCATTAGTAGTTAGATTAAGCATTTGCATGTAGTTTAACATCAATATTTGAGGAAAAATCTAGGGTTCTTCAACTTGAACCGAATCGAACCTCAATTTTTTGCATAAATCTGTTAGCATTAGTTTAGATTCATGTTATAGGAAGTAAACCCACTTGTATTGTTCATAGATTTGCCCGATTTCTCACAAAAACCCCAAACCCTTGTTTTTGAACCGAAAAAGATAAAATTGAAGGGGTAAACAGTTTGTTTTGAGAAAAAAAGGCACTTGGGGTTTCATTTTCGGGGAAAACCGCCCCTACTGAACCAAAAAATTTCAAGTTTTCAGGACCGGGACGAAAAATGGGATTTTTGGGAAACAGATGTCTGGTCACGGGGCCGTGTCCGCTGAACACGGGGGCGTGTCCAGCCAGACTCAGTCCAACATGGGGCGTGTCCGCTGAACACTGGGGCGTGTTCAGCCAACTGTTTTCAGTTCTCTCCGAAAAATTTCACTGTCTCTTGCTAATTGTTTGGTGTTTTCTTTGAGATGGCTAAGAAATTCACTCGGTTCAATGCAAATGAATTGGATGCTAAAGCAAGATACGATGTGCTTTGAACCAGGCCGGAGGAATACCCATGAAAAGTATGCATGGATCTTCTAGGAGCAGTGAACCAGCTTGATCGATTCAAAAACCTAGTCACTGGCCCACTAAGAGCCGCCCTGTGCACTTGACTTCGCTCAGTCCACGAATACAATCTGGAATTCTATAGCACATTCGCGTTCAAATCAAGAGCCGACCCATTTGATAATGATGGGGTAGAATTCCGGTGTGGAGGGACTAAGTAATCAATCTCGATGGCACAGTTTGGGTCAATAGTTGGGTTGTATGCGGAGGAAGATGCAGGTGATGAAGAAAACACCGGAGGATTACGTGAATTATTAGAAAATGAACGCCAGGCTGCTTGAGCGCAAATAGGAGAAGGCCACTACAATCCAAGCAGCACTAAGAGCACTAAGTTGAGGGACCCTCTTTACCGTTACATCCATAGGGTCCTCACTTACTCTCTTAGCCAAAGGCATGATAGCAGCGGCGTTGTTGGGTTACGAGATCTGGTGGTCCTTCATTGCATTCATACCCGCACCAACCTTGATGTTCCGTACCTCCTACTCCGAAACATGCATTGGAACCAGCTTGCTACTCCCCCGACTCCTATCTTCTTTGGGGGGTGGATATACCGTCTCTTCAAACAAATCGTGAACATGCCCAGGTCTTTCCAAAAGAGCCCATGGTCGGGAAGAGTGGACATGGCCATCTGCTGCTCCATGAACCTGATTTATGAAGCAGATGACGGGACGGTTAGCTTCCAAAGAGTCCAGGGGCATGCATGGAACCCGCAAGAGGCACTCGTCCTCCACGCACCTCATATCCGTCCTCCTCCTCAATATCACTACCAGCCCAGGGTGATCCGGGCCAGTCCTCCCCTCAAGGAGGCGGTTTTCCTAATTTTCAAAGTTTACATGATTTGTTGCAGGAGAACCTCATGTGCACCAGGAACACCTACAACCTAGCCAGCAACACGTACACCCGGTTCGAAGCAATAGAGAGAAACATATCCGACATACAGGATGACATCGGGAACATCCGGGAGTACATGGCGGGGCACGGAGGAGGCGATGACGATGAAGACGAGGATATGGACTAAGCGGGAGGAGTGGAGGTAGGATCAGCTGGTTGGAGGTCTCTCAGGTTAACCCCCTTTATCTCATGAACAATTTCCGGCCTGCGTGCCGTGTGTTGAACAATTTACTTTCTTTAACTCTTTTTAATTTCTGCATTTTTCTTTTCTTTTTATTAACTTGTGGTATGGATGTTTGAACAATGGTAATTTAGGATGCTTGTTATGGTTTGGTGTAGTATTTATTGATAAAACAGGTACATACGAGGCTTAAAGCACTAAACGTTAGTGCCACCAAAGCCGGGATAGCAAAACCGAAGCCAGAAACCTTTTTTACTCCCTTGCTGATTGTCTACACGGGGTCGTGTCCAGCCAACACGCCCTCGTGCCCATTACCCCAGACCTGCTGTTTGTCTAAATTCTGCAGATTTTTGCCAGACACGGGGTCGTGCCCAGCCGACACGCCCCCGTGTCCACCTTCTGTAAGTTTTCGTTACTGGCAGTCTGAACACGGGGTCATGCTCATCAAGCACGGGGCCGTGCCCAGACGCCCAGTAACAATAAAATTTGTTTTTAAACACACTTTTACACATTCAATCAACCTAAAAACTTATTTTTGGGACACATTGAGGACAATGTGTAATTTAAGTGCGGGGGGTTGCTAAAACCTTGAATTTTTGCAAGTCCTAATAACAAGCCTTACACAAAACTCTATTGGAACCGCTAATCAATTCAATTTTTTTTTTACTTGTCTTGGTTTAATTTGGGATTTACAAGCTTTAAAAAAGGGTTATATTTTTACAAATTTACAACCGATAGCGTCGTGATAAAAGGAACCAACATAAGAAAATTATGAAAAGGCATGACAAATCTAGTTAAAATTTGATTATATATACTTGATCACATAAAAACCCATTCCCACAAAAAGTGAGTTTTGAGCCTTTATTGATCATACAAATACACATCTTTAAACTAAATGCTCATTTTTCGTTTCTTGTGTGAATAGCCGCTTGGTTTCTTACAACTCTATAACTTGCCACAACGATACATTCCCGGTCCTTACCAACTTAAACCCGAGTAAGTAAATGATGGAGGCATTAGGACTAACCATTTTTATTTCTACACCATTATTTTTCTTTTTTTACCACCTACCCAAAATCCTCCGAGTTAACCCCTTTGAGCCTAAACCTTTTCATTTCTTAACCCACAAAACAAACACCCTTTTACCCACCAAAACCCTTTTTTATTTTAAACACTTTATTTTAGTAACAAAGCTCGGTTTTTCATATGACATTCCTTATAAAAAAAAAGAATATGATGATGAAGCCAAGGAATAAAACAAACATGTTCATCAAAAAGAACTTTGTTTAAAGAATTGCTTCATTAAAATAAAAAGTTATGGAAAAAATGAAAGTCTTACGAAAACCGATGCTTTTTACGCCTTTCGCCCTTTTTCTACTAACCACTAACCCAACCACCTACCTTTAACCCAAGCCTAACCCTTCCCCAAAGTCCTCTTGATATCTACAAAGGTTTATAGTTAAAAAGGAGGAGGATTGATTGCTTGGCAAGCATATGGTAGAAGTAAGTTCCATGCCGGTCTCGAGTGTTTCACAAAAATACATCATCGCCCAAGTGTTGAGTCATCTCCCGTGAGGTATGTGAACTTGTATATAAATGGAATTTTAAAGAGGCATGTTATGCCCAAATAAGTAATTTATCTTATGTAATGTTTTAAATAAATCATGACGAATAGGATTGTAAATAAAATAAAAATAAAACCTAATAAAAATCTTGGAATCCCGACACTCTATGACAAGCCCGAAAACCTTCTCTTCTACCCATTCCATTTGGGAGTGTAAAGCCACATTATAAAGAGTTTTGCTTGAGGACAAGCAAAGATTCAAGTGTGGGGGGTATTTGACGTGTGCAAAATGCAACATATAAATTACATCAATTGTAGCATAAAACTAACCCCTTTTTAGTACTAATGTTGGAAAAAGTGTGCTTTTGTCTTCCTTTTGTATTTTAAGGGTTAAATGAGCTCAAATGAACAAAAGAAGCAAAAAGGCAGCAAAATCTAACATAAATACAAGAAAAGGAATAAACGTGGCATGCCCGACCCCTCGATAGCATCCTCCCAAGCAAAAAAAGAAAACAGAAGGCTGAATACGCCCCGTGCTCAATGAGCATGGGGGCGTGCCCAAGTGTCTCCAGAAAAGACAAAGCTGTAGAAGCTTCTATCACCCACCACGGGGGTGTGCCCAGCGGACACGGGGCCGTGGTCAACTCTAAGATTCGCAAAATCTAGGGAAATCTTGATAGTACAGATACGCTTCTACACACGGGGTCGTGCCCAGCGGACACGGGGGCGTGGTCAACTAATGCAGATAAACTGCAATTAATGAAGAAAGAGAAGATGGTGGACACGGGGCCGTGCCCAATGGACACGGGGCCGTGTCCGGGCTTCTGTGCAGGCTATACATAGGGGTGCTTGTCTCACTTGCAAATCATCCCTTGGCAAACCACCTCTCTCACACTTCACCCACACTCCACCACCACCACAACACCATCATCCACCACCATCATCCATCATCCAACATAGAGTGTGTGTAGTAGTCACGGGATCCAAGATTGATCGTAAGAGTTCTTGACAATCAAAGGCCATGTTTGCCTAAGTCTCTTACATCACTTGGTGAAGACAAGCATCTAGTGTAATACTTTTTATTTTTAATCTTTTTGCACTTTTTATTTGGTTATGTATTAATGACTTTAATAACTAGTTTCTTATGTTGATGGTGAGTCTTCCTTATCATTTGTCCGTGGTGTCTTGGCGTTATTTTACTGTCTATATAAAATAAAAGATTTACACCATTCATATCTCCACGGTCTATATAGAGATATGTTGGCTACTGACGGGTGGTCCGTAGGACAACCCTTGGAAGGTCTAATTATATACATATTCCCTACTTTATTTGGTTAATTGTTTGAACTTGGTAACCACTCGATGAACTGATGTGCAGGTGTTAAAGTACTCAAGATGAAGGATTTAGAAAGATTAGAAGGATGACGGCTGACATATGAGAAGGCATCACATCATCATAAAAAATAACATCACTCATCATCATTGTCAAGTGGGCTTGTGGACAAGGTGACACATGTTTTGGGTGCTGACTTGTGGGGCGGCATATCTAGGAAAAAAAAGAATCATATACACGCAGACAAGGGCACATGACATATATGTGCATTGAAAGTCAACAATCATCATCATAAATTGAAGGAGGGTTCGAGAAACAAGGAAGCACAACATCAGTAACACAATTAGCAGCCAATCATCACGTGAAGACTTGTGAAGGCTGACAAGAAATCAACAAAGTCAAAGATAATCATCATCATCACTATTATAGAAAGGAACAATTCACATGTGGGAGATATTATAAAACAACACATCATCATCACACATGATGGATTTGGGCGGCACATGTGAGCTGGAAGGAAAGTCAACAATACACACAATGGGCATGCACGTGGACTTCTCTTTTGGGCCGATATTTTTGGTCTTTATTGGGCTGCCAACATAACACAAAACAAACACGTGAACAAGGGTTTGGAGATCAGACAATTACGAGACATCATCATTTCGAAGGCAGCTAGAGATGCACGTGAAGGAAGTGACTTGAGCACGTACGTGGATTTGAGAGTTGAATCAACATTCACGTGACTGGGCTTCTTGGGGACTTTTGGTTTCTTTTATCATTGGGCCGACTTCTTAGTGGAGAGAGGCAGTAATCACGTGAAGGAAACAACACACGGCATATGGGCGGCAGACATCGAAGAACAAGTGGATGCACACGTGGGACTATCTTGGCAGCCGACAAAAAGTGAACAAAACGAAAACTTTAGGTTGATACCGTAATTTACGGTGGACTTGAATTCCACCTAAATCCCACCGTAAATTAGTCTTATCTCACCGTAAACTTTCTATGTCCACCGTAATTTACGGTGGAGCCGTAAATTACGGTGGTGTCTGCGGAAATTGTGTAACTGCCACATTAAGTTGGTTTTTATGGTGTCTTTTGGGGTATTCTGATCATTGGACGGTTTTGGAGCATCCTAGGGGCGATTTGGCTTGTTCTTGCTTGGTTTTGGACAATTCCTAACATTGGTTTTGTGTTTTCGATTTGGATGAACATGGAAACTTTTGTTATGATGCTGATTCGAGCCATGTGTGGCTAAACACTTTATGATTGTCCTAGATTGAAGGTTTGTTTGAGACATTTTGTATTTGATTTCCTAATTTCTAGAATAGCAATCCTTATCTTTATGGTTGGTTTGTTATGGTGTGTGATTGTTTGTTAGTAACTTGTTAATTCTTATGTTAATCTAGTTTGAAACCATACGTTCTTGGTGCCGTTGGCAATCGAGATATCATGGGTAGAATTAGGATTGGGTAAGGGTTGATTGATCATCGGGTAACAACCTCACGTTCTAGGAATCTGAGTACTTAGTTCCCTTTTATCACTGCAAGTAATCACGCATGAGCTATGTCTATGTAGTTCTTTCTAGTGGAATGATAATATGAATGTCGAAACAAACCGGAAATCTAGGACGGTCATTTGTCTCTAATTTGCTTACAACCGAATATTTTCTCTTGCAATTTACTTAGTTTAATTTAGTCTAAAACCAATTCACTCACATAAACTCTCGAATCTTATTTCTTTTGCAATTTAGATTAATCTAGTTCGTTAGACATACATTGAAATAACACACATTCCACAAACTCCCTGTGTTCGATACCCACTTGCCACTATCTATATAGTTGTTATTGGGATTAAATTTGATTGTGACCGCGACATCACGTCAGCTACCTGGTCGGGGGTTAAGGGAATGGTTTGGTAAGAGTCTTGCCTTGTTCAGTGTATAGATCCTGCAAGGACCTGGGTCAAGCTTAGTAGGATCTCCTTCAATACCCACAGGTATTGGATGGCGGGGGTCCGAATTTCTTGATCCCCTCATATGTAAACTACTATTAATATATTAACCCGGCTACTTAGGACTGTATCCGTGCTGACTCAGACTACTTAGCCGAGGGTAACGTCACCTTCAAAAGAGGGGCCTACACATTACGCATTAATAACTTAATTAATTATCTTTTAATAATCCGACCCTTTACCACCACTACAACACCCACATCCACCACCTCTCTCCCACTTCACCGCCACTACAACACCCACATCCACCACCATCATCCATCATCCACCTTAGAGTGTTTGTAGTAGTCTCGGGATCCAAGATTGATAGTAAGAGTTCTTGTCAATCAAAGGCCATGTTTGGCTAACTCTCATACATCACTTAGTGAAGACAAACATTTAATGTAATACTTTTGATTTTTAATCTTTTCGCACTTTTTATTTGGTTTTGTATTAATGACTTTAATAACTAGTTTCTTATGTTGAAGGTGAAACTTTCTTATCATTTGTCCGTGGTGTCTTGGCATTATTTTACTGTCTATATAAAATAAAAGATTTTCACCATTCATATCTCTACGGTCTATATAGAGATATGTTGGCTACCTGGTCGGGGGTTAAGGGAATGGTTTGGTAAGGTTCTTGCCTTGTTCAGTGTATAGATCCTGCAAGGACCTGGGTCAAGCTTACTAGGACCTCCTTCAATACCCACTGGTATTGGATGGCAGGGGTGCGAATGGCTTGATCCCCTCATATATAAACTACTATTAATACATTAACCCGGCTACTTGGGATTGTATCCCTGCTGACTCAAACCACTCAGCCGAGGGTAACGTCGCCTTCAAAAGAGGGGCCTACCACATTACGCGTTAATAACTTAATCAATTATCTTCCAATATTCCAACACTTTGGGATTGTATCCTTGCTGACTCAAACCACTGGGTTGAGGGCAACGTCACCTTCAAAAGAGGGGCCTACTACTATAACTAAGATAATCTCTTAAGAAGTGCAAAAGTGCGGAAATTATCAAAGGTTACATTAAAGGCGAGCCGGATCCAAGTGATTCATCTTGTCTATCTGTTTTATTTTATTTTTATTTTTCAGCATTTTAGTTTTTATGTTTAAAAACCTTTTCTAAAACTTTTGATTTGATTAGACGTTGAGGATAAACCGGTACTAAAAGCTCTTGTGTCCTTGGACGACATCGGTATCTTACCAACGCTATACTACGCTCACGATGGGTGCACTTGCCCATGTGTGTGTTTAGTGCTAGTAGAATATCATGTTTTATAAATTTAAAACTTGACTAACGTGTTAAAAAGGGCTTAAAATATCAATAAAAATATATTACACCCAACACACACCAGGAATAAAAAAATAACGAATAAATGAGTAAGAGGTAACACCAACGAAAAATTATCGATCTCTGAAACGGCTCTTGCGTCGGCACTCAAATGGAATCCCAGAAAAACACTTTTTCTTGGTTTTGTCTCGATAAAAGAAAACGGGTAGAGGCACTCTAAGATAAATAAGGATTTGATCCAGATTTTTCTTCCATTTAGGTGTCATAGTCCGAGAGGGATAATCTTTCTTGCATGTGTAATCTAACTTTTTCACCAAGAAAATATTCTTTCTTGCATGTGTAATCAAATTTTTTCATCAAGAAAATATATAGGTAAAAGATCAAATACAAATAAAGTTAACGTACAAACTAAAGGAAAAGACAAAAAAGCACGGTGTCATTTTTGTAATTATCAGTAACAATCAAAATTACTCTACAAATGATCATGTAGAGTAATTTTGATCTTTTGTAGAGTAATTTTGTAAAATGTTCTTGTAGAGTAATTTTGTTCTTGTAGGGTAATTATCAAAATTACTCTACAAGTGTATCAAAATTACTCTGCATCAAAATTACTTTTACAAGTGAATCAAAATTACCCGCAAGTTTATCAAATAACATACAATTAAAAATTACTCTACAAATGATCCTGTAGAGTAATTTTAATATTTTGTAAAGTAATTTTGTAAAATGATCATGTAGAGTAATTTTATCTTGTAGAGTAACTTTGTTAACATTTACTTATGGGGTTTAGCTTTATGGTTTAGTTTTTAGCTTTTAGTTTGGTTGGGTGGGTTGGGGGGGGGGGGGGGGAGGGTTAGGTTTTTTTTTGGGGGAGGGGGGTAGTGTAATTTTGATAATTACCCTACAAGACTAAAATTACTCTACATGAACATTTTACAAAATTACTCTACAAAAGATCAAAATTACTCTACACTATATTTTGTAGAGTAATTTTGATAATTACCCTACAAGCAGATAGTTACAAAAATACCACCGCGTGCTTTTATCCTTTTCATGCAATTCGTACGTTAAGTTTATTTGTACAGTAACTTTCCCCAAATATATAACCTATTATTGTTTTCTCGATCAACTTTGCCGGCCCACGAAAAAAATCACATTTGATGTACCCAAGCAACCCATACGATTTTTAATTTTTTTCTTTTCTTTTCATTTAACTCTAAACTAAAGAAACACCCATGTAATTAGATGAGTTGGGCTTTCGCATAGACAAAAAAAAGGGTCTTTTGAACAGGCCTTGGGCTTAAAACACTCAAAACGTTTGCTTCATTTGGATCCATTTTGCATTTGGACCAGCAAGCATTCTTGAGCCAGGCCTAAATGTTGGGCCATCCCCACTTGGGTATAACGGATTATTCAGTTGGCCTAAGCTTTTATTAGACATTCTACAGTTTTATTAAATTACTGTAGTAGCCAAGATTAATTACCACACTATAAATAAGCAACATGTTGTTGCTTCATAAGCTTGTACCATATGCATAGGGTGCTTTCCAAAAAAAAACTTAATTTTTCACTTTCAACCTATAAGTTTTTTATCTTTTACATTTTAACCTGTTTCACTTTTTTTTACTTTTAACCTTAAAACTTTTCATCTTTTACAATTTAACACAAACACTTTTTTCTGTTCAACTTTAGTCCCTCATACTCTTATCTTTCACGAGTTTTTCGTTTTATTGCGAGTCAACACGGCGCAACGTGAATGGGGGTTCAATGTTTTTTCGTCTATTTTTTATTAGTTTGACAGGCCCAGTCGCAACGCGTCATTTTTTCTCCGTTTGACAAGTTTATCACAACGCGGAGGTCCCGGATGGACTTAGTTATTATTTTCTACGTTTTACATTACGTCTAACTTTTGCATTAACATGACGCAATGGGTGTGCGTGGTTCAACAATTTTACGTCTGTTTTTCGTTCGGTGTTATTTATTCCTTTTTTATTTATTTTATTTTTACGAGCTTTTCTGATGTTGGTGGTTACTGGTAATGGTATGGCATTAGTGCTACTTGGCATGATTTTACGAACGTATTTAACCTATTAAGCTTTCTATTAATAATTTGTTTCGAGTTTACCCCTATACCTCCTTTACTTAAAAAAATATTTTTTACGTGCATATTTTTATGTATGTGTTGGTATGAATTCAATTTGCTATACGTTTCGATGTAAACTTTTTCTGAAAACGAGCTAGGTCAAATACAATACGTTTTCCTATAAGAAAACCATTTTTAGGTACATATTTTTATGTACGTTTCGGTATAAATTCAAGTTGGTGTATCTTTTGACGTAAACTATTTTGGGAAACGTGTCAGGTCAAATATAATATGTTTTCGTGCTTATTTTATGAATGTTTTGTAAAATTTGTTTCGAATCGAGTGGAGTCAAATCAGAGTTTCTTTTTTTCCGTTTTTTTTTTTCCAAAGGTTCTAATTAATCTCTTTTAATTATACGTGTCAACTTTTTCGTTACATGTGTTACGTTTTCTATGTATGAGTCGGGTCACATATAATACGTTATGATTGCACGGTATAAATTTGATTTACTTTATATTTTGATCCAATCACAGTGCTTATATATGTTACATTGAGTTTAATCGGAAATGTCGAAACACGCGTTTTCATATTGTTAACACATCACATAACATTTGGACTAATACATTCGATGTTTGCGACGTACCCGCGCAGCAACGCGCGCGGGTCTTATTCCTAGTTATATAATAAACTAGAAATGCAATCCGCCTCGATGCGACGGGGGCTAGATTTATATTTATATTCAGCCAATTATCGCTGAGTCACATCGATATGGTTAATTACATAAGCTAGAGCAATAAGTTAGTATTTCGGTTTTATACAAATGTTGTGGTTGCAAGTTACGTGACTAACATTAAGCATGTTAGATTAACCCGAATAACCCAATCAACCCAACCCCCTAACCCGAACCTTAATAGGGTTGGGTTGCGAGTGAGTTTTTTATATAAAAACCCGACTAACACGACCCTATTAATCCGAAACCCGAATGGTTTGACCCGATTAACAGCCCTAAATTTAGAATCATAACATTAAAAACACAGTCTATGTAAACATCTACTATTTTGACTTTTATCTTGAAACCCTGAAGTTATCCAAGAGTAAATTTCATACCATTTGGATTTCCCCTTTTTTTCTCACAATCAATATTAACTAAAAGATAGACCAGTTTGACATCCAAATCCAGATAACATCTTTGAAAATCAAACTTGGGTGACACAATAGATCAGTTACTTCAAATTTACCTTCAAAGTAGTCTGTTTCGGGTTGGTTTGTGGGAGATTTCCACCCCTTTGACCGGTTTTACCTATATAAAATCTTAGGTAATTCTTCATATCCGGCCCATGAAAATTTAAAACAACTCAACGCCAAACGAAAAGCATCCCTACAAAGCACACATAATGCAAAATCTATAAAAGTAAGATATACTTTCTAAGCTACGGTTTCAACTAAGAAAAGCAAATAACACAATCTATGCACATCTTACAACACCAATAAGCACAAAGATGTTGAAAATAATTTTTCTTTTTTGGATTCTGTGAGTATCAATTAAAGCCTGATTGGTTGCCATTTACTTGATTTAAAAAAATGACAATATGTCGCAAAAGGAATTGTGCTAAGCCTAACACTATAACTCAATATAACCTCTAAGATCCCAACTATGTCATTTTATAAGCAGACCAGAATGCAAATAATAACACAAATAAACCCCTCATTTTAACCTTCAACCCAACTTCAAGAATCTATCTTATTTACTATTAATAAGTTACTAGTATATCCTAACCAGTGGCGGAGCTTGGAAAAAAGTTTCGAGGGGGCGTAAAGTGATGGGACCCATTTTTTTTTCCTATCGTTATGTTTCGAGTTGGGTCGGGGTCGGGTCGGCTATTCGATTCAGGTCGGGTTAAATAATAATACGTAGTTCCAAATAAAACTAAAAAAATTCATTCATTCAAAGGACCTGTTGTTGCACATAGAAAAACTAAATATTGTATAACAAACAAAAGACCTTTAAGATCATCAATTATGTCTTCCGAATCAAACTTATCAGCAATTTCCTTTTCTATGTAAATCATCGAGCTATTTGTGAGATATTAAGTTTATTGTGTGGTGGGTAATCTAGGGTTATACAAATAAAATAAGTGTTAAAATATATTTACCAAACTAACCATCATTTAGGAAAAATAATCGGTGGGGCAATCCTATATAATTTTAAAATTTTCGGACGAAAATCCGTACCATGTACACTTCTAACCGAAACATTGGGGTGGACGGGTGCACCCCCGGGCACCCATTATCCTTCGCCACTGATCCTAACAGGCTAACACACGACCGTGCATACTTTACCATGTTCAGTCAAACCTTAACATTCCACACCACCCCTAATTAAGGAATTGGAAGTTTGAGGTGTGAAAGAAGTAACCAACGTTAGAATTGTTCGATTAGGAAGAAGAAGATCTGAGATTCGCGTAAGAAGCTGGTTGAACACGATGTAGTATCACCTGACCTCCGGCGTCCCAATACGCCGACATCGGTGTAAGTTGAAACCTGAACACCTCCGCTACGCCGGAACCGGTGGCTGGAACCTCTGGGTTCCTTTTGCTCTGCTTCTTTCTCTTCTCTCTGTCGCTCTCGTCTCTCCGGTCTCCACCATACGATCCGTTTCTTCTCTCTATTCTGCGCAGAAGGTGAGAGGCGTGATGTGGACAAAATGGAAAAGTAGTGTACAACTTTCTAAGCCATGGTTTCAACTAAGAAAAGCAAATAACACAATTTATGCACAACTTACAACACTAATAAGCACAAAGATGTTGAAAATTAGAAGTATATATAATTGTTTTGTGCAAGCTAAATGTGAATGCTGACGTTTCTTTTTCTTCACCTTCAGTGAATACTCACTGCCCACACCCCTTCTGTCCTACTCCCCACTCACCGATTATCCACCCGGAATCATCCCCCATGCGGCTACCCACTCACCGATCCTCCTTCTGTGAATCATATCGTCCCCCCTTAAGGGGAATGTTAAAAACTTAAAATAATAATATGAGTTAAATAAAAATACTCGTTAGCTAGGGGTATTACAGTATTTACAATATGTATTAGAGTTTGTTAGAGCATTCATATCAACATCTTTATCCCCACCTACATAATTATACTAAAAATTATTATATTTTTTTCAATTAAATAAATTTTGTACCTCTATTATCACATTTTTTCTCTTCCCCACTCACTTTAAAAAAAAAATATTAAAAATTAAATACGAGAGAACAGTGTTTACCTCAAATATACAGATATAAAGATAAATGGCAATCTTTTCTCTCTCTTCTACTTTTTAAAATTGTCAAAACTCACTTACAAATATATAAAGAGGATTAGGATCAAATACAAAGGATCCTAATTGTAAGAAGTGTAAGAAGGATTTATAGAGTGACAAGCGTCCAATAACCTAAAAAAACCCACTACACAAAAAAAACCCCACTACAAAAAAAAAAAAAAAAAACCTTAAACATCCACCACCACCAAAAACCTCCACCCCCCCCCCCCCCAATTTTTTTTTTTTTTTGCCGAGGGGGTGGGGGTTTAGGTTTTTGGGTGGGGGTGGGGGTTTAGTTTTTTTTTTTGGGGGGGGGGGGGGGGGGGGTGTTAGGTTTTTTTGGGGGTTTTTTGGTTAGGTATAGTTTTTTTTTTTTTTTGTTTTTTTTTGCGGGGGGGGGGGGGGGGGGGGGGGGGGGGGGTGTTTAGGTTTTTGGTTGTGATGTAGTGGGTTTAGTTTTAGGTTATTGTACACTTGTCACTCTATAAATTCTTCTTACACTTCTTACAATTAGAAGCCTTTGTTGAATAACTTTACTCTATATAAAGAATCTGTTAGTGAATGCTCTAATGGATGCCCTCCTCCTTGGTATTTCTTGAGTTAATCAATATACAAGTTAAATTTACATTACAAATATTAGTTGCTACCTTCGTCAGCAAAGATTATATTAAGAGGATGATAACAAAATCACATGCCTTTTTATATTTGTGAAATTTTATTTTGCTCTGTTTCCATAATTTTTTTAATATTTATATATCTGATAATAAAAGTAATCAATAAGAATTTAAATAATAAAAAGCTGAAATTGTTGGGAAAAGAATTTGGTGGATTCTATCAAATGTTAAAAACAATTATATTACAACCCTCCAGTTCTTTAATCAAGTTTGACCAGTGGACTAATAGGGTGACTGGTTTGCTATCCGGTCTAATTATAAAAACATTGCTTACCGGTCTTATTATGAAAACATTGCTTACCGGTTTGATTCTAGCAAATGTTGAGAAAGGTGTAACCCGCTATCCCCTTTCTCGGTAGCCGGCTTTCGATGATGTAGGTGGTGGTTCTTGAGATCATAGGTGTTGAAAATGAATAATGAAGGCGAGAAGTAACTGTTCCAACAACTTAGCTGTGAGATCCGACAACCGACTCTTTTGGCAGAATGGTGTTATATGCTTATTGGTTTTGGAGAATGGTGTAGGTTTGAAATCATTTTGAAATCTGGTTGTTACGCTTGTACTACAAGCGGATTGTCAGAAAAGTTGTCTATTGCGCTTGTAGTACAAGTGTAACAACCAGATTCCAAATTCATTTCAGTCTTACACCATTCTCCAAAACCAATAAGCAAAAAACACTATTCTTCCAAAAAAACTCCCGACAACCGGGTCAGGGTTCCCGCAAAGTCAAAACAACCAACTCATGGCTTTCATGTCTCGTTTCTAAGCACATCGTGGCAGTAAGGGTAAGATCCCAGGAACCTATTTCTTGTTACCGTGACTTCCATGAAACTGCCCACAAGATCTTCATTGCTGCTTGACGTACCTTCACCGAAAAACCTTTCACTTACACTTTAAACAATGTCTAAGCACCTACTCACGCACAATATTCTCAGTCATCGTCATTGTCCAGCTCACCGTCGTAGAGATCACTTTGTTACCGCCTCGAAGATGAAAAGCAAAATTTAACATGAGTGCGATGTGTCCAAACATAACGTCTGCGTCTCCGATGGGGTTTCCCGTTGCCATAAATGTCCGCGGCGACGCCAATAATACCTAGTTGAACTTGTAACGCAACTGTTGTTACAACGAGAATGAGACCTGAAGTAGTGATCAGACTGGTAAGGCAAAAGGCTTCAAGGGTTGAAGTTTGCCTAACGCTGGTCGTGGGGTCCCCCCACGTTTGTAAGACGTGAAGAGAGGTTCACTAGTATTGTTGTTATTCTCCTTAGATTCTGAACTGATTAGAAATCAGCCTAAAAAGCGATCGTTGGAGAAGATTAATTATTTAGTGTGAAGAAGAGAAGCAAGCATGAAGCTAGTTCTCGAGAGGGAGAAGAAGAATCAGAGAGTTAAGATAGTTTCTGCTGATTCTGGAATGTTTGGCATGCTTGTCATGGCCTTCATTTTATAGGGAAAGAGGTTTCTCAAAGGAGAAACCTTTGACTAGTGAATCTGGCTTGCAGTGAGGGACTTACCCTTTTAGGGGTTGAAGGGTTCGGACCTGCGGATAAAAGAGAGTTCCCTGTGCACATGCTTGCTTTTGCGGCTGTGGGAGAGTTGTATAAGCAATCAGTGAAGCGACTGATTACTGTACACGTTCTTTTTGTTGTTCACCTTAGTTCCCGGGTTTTAAACCCTTTAACCTTTTAACCTTTCAAGCAAGCTGTTATGTATTCTTAATCATTTTATTGAGGCTTGAGTTACCCCCGTCATCAGCAACAATAACGGAATGGACATGTAGCCTCGATGGGAAGCCTCAAACTGTTTTCGGCAAGCGATCAACGATCGCTAGGTTTCTTTTCCACCTTTTTACCGAAATATGGAAGTAAATCTTGGAATTATCGAGATTTTACTAACAATTTAAAAGTTAAAAATAAAAAATGTAGATTAACAAAACCAGCACAACAGTTTGAATCGATATTAGCGGATTTACCGCCAGGCGCCAGCACATAACATTTAGCATTGATAGTTTAACCTGGCCATTATTGTACCAAGCTCTAGGCCGGTGGTCGGTATTACCGGTATGAACCGGTATTATCCGGTATGAACCGGTATTTAAAACATTATTTGTTTGAAGCGTTTTTCGGTTGTGATTGCCTCAATAAAAAGACAATTGAACGCTCCTAACAATCGTATGTGTACTATTTGATCAGGTTTTTATTTCTCGTTTGAGGTATAATGGAAATGTGAATGATTAGTGTATTGTTTTTGTAAGTTGATATAGATTACCATTATAATGATGATTATATCTTTAAAAACATTTTGATTTCATAAGCTAGCTAATATTGCAACTTCTTAATTAACATGATTTCAACTAAGTATTAATGAAGACTCACACATCCAACCATAAACAGTCTCTTCGCTATCACTCAAACGAAACATTATCCGAAAAATCAAAAAACAAGATGAAAACAAAATACCAAAAGCTTGATTAAATGTAACTAAAAACATAAAGTACTTGACCTCCTAACAGACTCTAGTGTTTTCACTACCTCCCACGCATATGGTCGTGTAGCCGGATCATGAGACGTGCATTGCACGGCGAGATTCATGATCTCGACAATCTGATTAAGGTTTTTCAACGCGTCTACCTTAATTAATGGATCAACCCATGCCTCAAAATGGCAATCCGAGTAGCAATATCGCGCCCAATCTACTAGGTTTCCATGCAAACCAATCTCAGCATCAACCGGAGATTTTCCTGTAAGTAGTTCAATGAGGATGATGCCCAAGCCGTACATGTCACTGCTTTCGGTTAACTCTTTGGTCTCTTTTGTCTCTGCAACAAGACATGTTAACTTTTTTTAAAACATTCTACAAATTTGGTGAATAAAAGAAATTTGTCGTTCAAAAAAATCATTTTTAAGTACAGAAACATGACAGTGAAACATGTCATAAAAAAGTTCATTATCCTAAGATTACATTTTAACAATATTTATTTGTTTGTGTAATATATTAGTAAAACCACTGATTAATGTTTGCATCTTTTTTAATACAAAGGATGAGGATGAAGAGTAAATAACAAAATCTTTTTCTGAGACAGTTGTAAAAGCAAAAAGGGTTCAAATTCATGATGTTTTGTTGGGGCTTTGTCTACCTTGTTCAATACATATGCATGGGTTATTGCTAAAGTATAAATAAAAAATGATTTTGTAAAAGTACTTGAAATGCTATTTTACATGCAATATACCAAATTGTGATCATGGCCTAATAATTTCTAAAAACACCATCATGTTTGTTCTCATATATATAATAATTATCAGCAAATCTTATTTTATATTATACATAATTCATCACAGCTACAAACAATTTTTTTTGGAAGGTGACTTTCTATGTACTGGACCAGTGGTCACCGGGTTTATGTCAAAGACATTCCCCCGTCAGCCCCGCATCTGCGGACACGATGTTCGATTGGGCCCTGGCCTGCCGCGTGAGCTGACTTCCGCCCGGAAACCATACTGCCCCCACACGAGAGACTCGCTGGGGTAACAGATGGGTAAAACCGGGTTGCCCTCAAGACCGTTCCCAGCTACAAACAATTTATAGTTTTTTTTTTTCTTTTAAGTTGTAAAAGAATTATTATTTCTTACATGCAAAGACTTATTTAAAAAATTGTTTAGCTTCATGTTTTTTCAACTTAATAATACCATATTCTCTAAATTAAATAAATTAAATCATTTAGCCAGAAATAAAATTATATAATTTGTTTAATCAAACATCACTCTTATTATTAATTTTTACCTGGTGCAACATAAGCTGAAGAAACCAAACACTTGGTGATCTCAGGAAAAGCTATCCATGGAGGTATCAATTTTACACATGCATCATCTTTTCCATCAACCACCATCACATTTTCCGGCGAAACATTGCCAACAATGCCCGCCAGCGAGCAACACCCATGCAAATAACGCAGAGCTTTTGCGATTCCGATAGCAATTTTTAAGCGGTTTTCCCAACTTAAATCTCCCATTACTTCCCTCAGTTTCTTCCCTTCAACATGTTCATGAACCAAAATCATTCTTCCATTTTCGCCCTTGCAAATTGCACATAGTTTGATGATGTTTGGATGCCGAAATTTGCCAATCTTCTTGAATTCATTGATGGGATCAGTATTGAGATTAGAATCATTGAATTCCTTGATGAAATATCGAATGTTTTTCGCTTCTACAACGTTCCTATTATAAGATAATGAAAACTATGTCAGATATTCTGTGTTATTAATCAACTATTTATTAGTAGTATATTGACTATATATTTTTTTTAACGACCAACAAAAACCCAATCACCAGGGTAAACCTAATGCTAAAAGGCAATCTATGCACGCGAACACAGACTGCGTTGGTGAAAACTCACAAATCATATCTTCTTTATACTATTTTAACTATGGTAATGATATAATAAATCATAAGTAATATATTTTGTATAATATACCTGTGCCCTCTCAAAGATTGTAGAATTTCATTAATCTCCATGGTCTTTGAAGCTTTCGGATCGAAAAACCGCAACTCCCATACCCCACCTCCATCTAATTCCGTTTTCATCATCTTTGTCACCTCATGAACATCTTCATTTCTTCTTTTAACATACAAAAAGAGCAAAATACACATAGCACTACATGTGACACCAGTCACAACCAACCCTAAAACCCACCAGTTAGGGTTTTTAATTTCCTTGCATGGTGGTAAGTGGGTGACAGATCCACCTCCACACAAGTTGTTTCCAGTGACCGCGGTCCAATTGATCAAGAGAAACACTCCGACCGACGGTAATTTACCATGAAAACGGTTGAAAGATATGTTCACTTCAACAAGTGACTCCAAATTCCCCAGGGCTTCCGGGATTTCACCTGAAAGTTGGTTCATTGACAAATCAAGATTTCCAAGAACCGGCAATCTTGAAAGCGTTTCCGGGATCCCACCGGTTAGATGATTGTAACTTAAGTTAATGCTCACTATCTTCTTGCATGAAGATAATTCATTGGGTATGTTTCCTGTGAGCATATTCTTGCTTAACTTTAGTTCCATTAACTCCGAAAACTTATCGAAACTAGGAGGAATTGAACCCGAAAAATCATTCTCCGACAAGTCCAGATTCTCAAGTTTGTTGCTTCCAAAAGAATCAGGCAACTCTCCTGAAAATCTATTTCTTGACAAACTCAACATTTGAAGCTTTGGCATTTTCCATTTTAAACCGTTTATTTCACCAGAAAGATTGTTCGCCGACAAATCAAGAAAGTAAACAAGCGGTAGTTGAGCGAAATCTGGTGACAACTGACCGGATAGTTTATTGTTTTGAAGACGAACCCTAGCTAAGCTCTTGCAATGGCTCAAGCTTTTAGGGATTTCCCCTTCAATAGAGTTTGAGAATAGGATAAGTTTTTGGAGAATCCTGGAAGCACAAAGGCGTTCCGGGATTCTTCCGGTGAGATTATTGGTGGAAAGATCTAATATGGTTAGGCTATTGTATCTACCAAGATCTTCCGGAATCTCACCGGAAAACTTATTAGACCATAACTGAAGTACTTGTAGGTGAGGCAGAATGGTCAAAGATTTTGGTATTTTTCCTGAAAATTGATTGGAAAACAAGTGAAGTACTTCTAAAACCCTAAACTCAGAAACTAGTTCTGGAATCTCACCTGACAAAAGATTATCACTCACATCAAGAGCTTTTAACTTTTTGAGGTTAAAAATGGTATTTGGAATTGGACCCTTGAGCTTGTTAAAGTACAAAAAAAGGTAGTTAAGTTCGGTTAGATTACCAAGTGAAGGTGGGATTTCACCGGTGAGGTTATTGAAAGCAAGATTGAGATGATTCAAGGAGGTTAAATAACCGATTTCGGTTGGAATTCGACCGCGAAAATTGTTGTAACCCAAGTAGATAAACTTTAAGCTTTTCAAAAACCCTAATTCAGATGGTAATTCACCAACTAGCTGGTTTGATGCCAAAGTTAAATATTGTAACTTTGTTAGATTTGAAATGGACTTTGGAATCTGGCTAGATAAAACATTTCCACCTAGATCAAGATATTGTAACTCGGAGAATGATCCAATTCCATCCGGGATTGGACCGGAAAGGAAGTTGTTTGACACATCTAACTTTTCAAGATTTGGAATGGAACCTTTGGGAATCCATCCTGTTAGATTGTTGTTGCTTAAGTTGAGATGAACAAGTGAAGAGCAAGTGAATATGTTTTTTGGAATCTCACCAATGAGCTGGTTGTTGGAGAGATCAATTGTTTCTACATGCAAGAACTTGAACACCGATTCCGAGATCGTCCCGGATAAGTTCTTCCCCGAAAGATTAATTCCGGTGACACGTGTTGAACTGGAATTGGAATTGGAATCGGAATTGAAATTACATGATACGCCATTCCAGTTACAGAAAGATGAAGAGTTGTTCCAGTTGGAGAGGAAGGATGATGGATCATCTATGGAAGATTTGATGGATAGAAGTAATTCATGCTCATTGTAGTCTCCAAGTCCATCACAAGTACTCAATGAAAAGGATAAAAATAAAAACAAGAACATGAAGCATGTTTCTTGTGTGTTTCTTACTCTTGTCTTCCTCATAGGAACTAGAATCAGAATCTGAAATAAATCGGTCGCAATTGCTCAGTTTTCTAGTAGCGAGATGAGACTCACCACCAAAATTAAGCAATAGTTTGATAAATCACTTTCTGCCATTATAATGAAAAAACCATGTTAAACTAAGTCATTGGATCCAATAATTAGACTATTTAATATTCGATTATGTTAAAGTAAAAGTGATCAAAGGCACACAAACCCCAATGATTGTTAGGCATATATTGTATTTAGTTTAGTACACATAAAGGCTAAATGAAGTGCAATAAGTGTTCGAGGTAAACCCCAAAACATCTTTTTGAAGCAAATTATACTAATGCTCAACCTTTTAAAAATTTGGAAAGTTTCGACAAGCAGAATAACTTTTAGAATTAATTCGATACATGCATACGAAAAGCAGACCATGTTGCTATGTTTGCTCTGATACATGTTTAAAAAAAATCATTTGTCATAATCAGGAATTAGGATGTTACATGTTATATGCAGAGGTGCAAACGAGCTGAGCCGAGCCCGAGCTCGACTAGGCTCGAGCTTGAGCTCGTTTAACATATGAAAGCTCGAGCTCGAGTTCGGCTCGATTCGAGCTTTTTTCTAGAGCTCGAGCTCGGCTCGAAGGTAATTTTCAAGCTCGAGCTTGGCTCGGGCTCGACTCGTTTAGTATTTATTAATTACTTTATATTAATTATAATTATTATTATACATATAATTTAGTTATTTTTTATATTTATATAAATGGTAATTAATATTAATTTAAATATATGTTTAAAATATTAATAAAAAATATATAAACAGAAAGCTCGTTTAGGCTCGCGAGCCGGCTCAGGCTCGATAAGCGAAGCTCGGGCTCGGGCTCGTTTACTAAATGAGGATGTATTTAGGCTCGGGCTCGAGCTCAAGCTCGTTTAAGCTCGACTCGTTCGAGATTTTTTTCTAGCCGAGCTCGAGTAGCTTGCTAGTAGCTCGGCTCGTTTGCACCCTAGTTATATGTAGTGATGAAAATAAAAAAAAAATATTTCATATACATATAAGTATAGATATATCTATAAGAAGCATACACATAAACACATATATCGTTAACAACTTTTAGCTTTACTGGAAGTATGAATGTAGTCCTAATTGAGATAATCTATTTGTGAAAATAACTATAAATAGAGGAAAATGATTGTTCCACTTTTGAAATATTATTAAATAAGACAATTAGAAAAGTCTGTGAATCCAATTATAAACCGAAATAAGAAGGAAATAAAGTGGTAGATGTTGTAATCTAAACAAGAAGTATAACATTTTTTATGACATAATGAATATAGATGGACACAAAACACACAAAAAGTGAATATAAACCAAGAGAAAACATACCAAAATATAATGATTATAGACTTTGAAGATCAAGATCTATGATTATGATTTTGAACCAGAAGAAGTGAAGTGTGTGGAGATGGGAAAGATATGATTTGAGGGTCAGTGTTTAAGCAATTTAGTGTATATATAGAGCGATGGGCTACAAGTAAATCAAGGAGTCAAAGGAATGTTAAGATGTGCTATAATTACCAAAGTGGACCTTTGGACTTTCTGTTTGATCAAAGCTAAGAGTTGAAAGGAGAGTGCAAAAAGCAAAAGAACAGATGTGGGGGAAAGTTTAAAGATTTTTGTCGGAATTATAAGATCAATAATCTCTTTTGACTGAATTGAAAGGTGAGAAAGGCAACCATAAAACGTTGGAAATTATATTTCTCCTTTCCTTTTTTAGTCTATTGGATTGGATTATCAAACTTAAAATCATCATAACTAAATGTTGCATCATTGATTTCTCAATGGAAAAATATTGCGATCGACGATAAATGAGTCAATTTACAAAAATTAGTTCATCTTTAACGACTAATTGTACAGAATTCCTACTAACTGAGTATTATTACCATCGTCCGACTCCATCACTTTGACAACAACCATGTACACTGTCGCACACCCTACCGCCATACACCAATCCAATGGCGGAGGTTGCACTTTTAAATTGGGGGGGGGACCTTGGCCCACACAAATCTCTGCCCATGTGAGGATGCTCTTCGGCTGACATCCATTATCATTGAAAGTCCAATCCGTTTTCATGCTAGATTATAGAAAGTCCATGTAAACATGGCGCCTTGGAATAATTTTTCATACACTATGTAGAATAAGGATATGACTAATGTAACACCCCGTGTTTCTGAAATCAAAGTACAAGTCAAAGTTAATGTCAAATGAAGAAAAGATTGCTAATTGCGATCTGTCGCTCCTTGCTTGAATTATTGGTTGTACTTTTGACTTGTCAATTGATCTCTTTAATTTGTGTACTTTAGATGTATTATGTGGAGTAGATGTAATAATCGCAGTTTAATCGCTAATCGACATATCGCTATCGCATCGCAACTCAAATTATGTGTTCTAGATATTGTTTTACGTGTGTGTGCTACTTATGTGCTACTTGTGCATGTTTATCTTTGTTTTGTGGTGATTATTCGAAAACGCAATCGCAACACTATCGCAATGCAATCTCCTCGCGAACTGGAAACGCAAGTTTATTTATGTTGTTGTAAGTTAGATATGTTATTTGTGTGACTATTAATTAAATCTATCGTATCGCTTAATCGACACTCACCTAAACGCATCGCAACGCTCAACACGCGAAACGAAACATCGAAACCCAACTCGCGGCAGCCCTTCGTTCGAATGACCATTCGATCGAATGGTCATCCGTCCGGATGACCATCCGGGATGACCACTCTATCGGGTTCCCATCCGATACGTCGCATTGCACCGCATTTCCTCTTTTGGTCACCTATAAATAGAACCTGTCACATCATAAACAGTGATGTGACAGCTCTGGTGCGACCCTTCAACTTCTCAGCCTATTTTCTCTCGATTCCTCGCGATTTTTGTAAGTTTCTTCCCCAAATCTTGTACTTCTATGATCTACACACACTTCTTCATCATCTTCACCTTTAAATCTTCACTTTTCACCATGAAATCGGCTGATTTGAGGTGTTCTAGGGTGATGTCATCATGGGGTTTTTATGAACTTCAAGATTTTACCTCATTCCACCAAGAACAACTCAGATCTGAAGGATTTCAACATGTTTTTACACTGATTTCTATCTAAATCTAAACATTTTCAAGATTAGAAGGATTGAAAGATGTTTTCATAACTTTTCTTTCAACTCTTTTACACTCTTGCACTCAAAACCAATAGAATCGGAGCTCATTCAGGCCTTCCACTCTTCTCTAGTGATGTGTCGGTCTGAGATCTGATTTCTATCAAAGAAACAACTGATTCACGGGTTGAACATGAACAACCGTCACGAACAGTTAACTGATCGGACTAGGGTGATTCCCATCCGATCGGGTAACTTGGACTTGGTGGGGTTCCCGTTGTTTAACCGTCGTCATGCCGTCTCAGTTAAACCGCAAACTTTTCAACTTAACGAATTTTCCAAGTTTCAAAACGATCAAGTCACCAAACGGATTGCCGTCCGATCGGATTGCCATCCGATCGAACGACAAACCGATCGGATGACATATGGTCATCAACACTTAACATTTTTATAATCCTCAAAGATCACCAGTTTTCAACGGATTGCCATCCGATCGGATGACCATCGGATCGAATAACCAATCCTGCTGTGAACTTGTTCTCTGAGAAATGTCTCGCTGGACGGATCGTCATCCGATCGAACGACCGTTCGATCGAACGACCTGAAAGGTAGAGATACTTCTCTGATTTTAAAATGCTACAACTAAAACTTCAAAGCCATCATACACAAACACATCCATCCCAAACGAGTGGCAATCCGACCGAATGGCCATCCGATCGGATGACCATCCGTCCGGATTGTCATCCGATCGAATGACCATCCGTTCGGATTGTCATCCGATCGGATGACCATTCGTCACTCAGTCACTCATCACTGTTTAACGCGCCGTTCATTGCTTATGCTATTGTTCTGTAATCAGTCTAACTTTCCAGTACTCCCTTTAATCCAAGACTGTGTTTACTTATTAAACACGATCTGTGAGTATACTCGATCCCTTTTTGCTTTACGCACTTTTGGGTGTTACATACGTTACATATACTAAATCACATCGAACACACAACACAACCACTTTTATACGCTAACCGCTTCTGCATGTTATATGTGTTACTCGATGAATGCTTGTATGTTATGTTTACACAGTGATTGATGCCTGACACCTTAGCAACGATAGTACTATAGTTTGGACTCAGTACCTGTCGTGGACGGGGGTTGCTAAGGGTATTTCTTCATGTGTCACGGTGGTGATATGTGTTGCGCACTCTACAACTCACAGTCATGTCTGTGAATATTTCATTGTCGATAACCTACTAGCTTCACTTTGCTACATGTTACATGCTGGTTATGCGTAAAACGATTTCGCTATCTATTATACTATTAAACTTGTATGCTCACCTTTACACTATGTTCATTGACCTCTATTTTAACGTATGTGACAGGTGTTTGAGATTCTAGGATGCTTGATATGTGGAATCAAGTAGGAGAGTCTAGAAACAAAAACAATTGATATTTTATGAGTTGTCGGAACAACTTTTATTTGTCTTTGAGAACTATTGTTTGTAATAACTGGGTTACTTATTATGTCATGGTATGGGACGTGATGTTTAAATAATTGGTAATCGTAGTTGTTATGGAATCTCTTGGACAATCTGTTTCGCTCAGTGCCTCACCCCGATGTTTCCGCCATCGGTTGGGGTGTGACAGATTGGTATCAAAGCTATAACTATAGGGAATTAGGCAAGACTAGACCTAGTCCGGGTCGATGTCTTAGAAACGACCTAGTCTATAGTCTAAGTACCAACAGACCGCCTTGCGCGAACCTAGTAGGGGTTCTGCATGAGCCTATTATGTTACGTTTTCTAGAACTTAATCTCGCACAAGCACCGCACGATATCGTACACTATTTTCGAAAATGAACGAGTGATTAGGTCGAGACTAGGTGTGAAAACCGCAAACTCTCGATCAGATCGCTTGTTCGACGCGACTTTTCACTATAAACACGAGAATTTGCGTTGAATCAGGAGTGAAATCCATACTTCGACGCATATTTTCCTCTCTGTCTCGTGATTCTATCACACAAACAGGAATGCAGCCATTAAGTTAGGGGTGAAACCCGAATCTTGATGACTCGTTCCACTCTCGATTTTGGTTTTACAAAACTCTCACCAAAGTCTCGACGAACTCCAACGACCCGAGTCGCACAAATAACTGGAAGGATGCGTGCCGTTCACCCAAGATCGAGGCGAAGGAGCACAGTCCAGAAGGAAAAAGTATGTACTTAGGATCCTTGTGAATAGTCAAATCACTTTGGTTAGTTAACATCTCGCACCTAGACACTCCCATCGCTGATTTTATGTGTTTCGATTCTGGATTTCGCCGTCGCCAACTCTATAATTTTTCGCTTTTATGAGAAATTTTGTGTGTTCTATGTGGTTTTACTTGTTTATGTGTTTCGATTTTTGGTGATTTATACGCTTTCAGCTTTTCTCCTTGATCAACACACACAATTCGCACAACACATCTACCTCAAAACGTTAAGAAACCGCATACTACGCTACTCGTTATGTTACTCGCTAATCGCACTCAATTCTCGATCGTAATCGCAGCTGTGAAAGATAGGTGAATACGTGCAATATATGTAGGTGAATACGTGCAAAATATAGTTGAAGATGTGCCTACGTGAACTATGTGTTTCTGTGCTTACGTGAACTATGTGTTTCTGTGCTTACGTGGACTGTGTGCTTCTGTGCCTATGTGCTTATGTGGATTTTGTGCCTACGTGAATATGTGACTAGACGTGTTCCTGAGCTTCAAAGTACCTTTTGGTGAGACGCTAGTCTATACTAGGTTTAATCGACTTGTGTCTGAGACCTATGGCGATGTCTGTTGCAGACAATGCCGTCATTTGGATCGCACACCTCCCGCACCGCCCGTCGTAACCATGAGGACAAACGTATCGCTGCTCTAGTCGCTAAGCAGATGGCTCAGGTCATTCCGCAAATTGTCAGCAAGCTGAATGAAAACACTAGCAAGTCCTCTGACAAGTCTAGGACTGATTCACCGCGAGCTACTTTTAGCTTCAAGCAATTTAAAGCCTGCGGACCTAAAGAATTCATCGGAGAAGACGGCCCTACTGCCATGTTTCAATGGTTCGATTCAATTGAAGTCACCCTGCGCCAAAGCGGCTGTCCTGATAATCTCCGCACTATTAATGCCATCGGCGTTTTCCAGTCCAGGGCTCTAGACTGGTGGACTGCCGAAAGAAACAAGCGTGGAAATGATGCAGCCTATGGGCTTACGTGGGATGAGTTGAATGACATCATGTTGAAGGATTTCTGCCCTCCCCACGAGCTTCAGAAGCTGGAGGACGTGTTCTGGCACATCAAGCAAGAGGGTGGCGACAACGCTGGTCTAACTGCCCGCTTTAAGCAGTTGAGTATCATTTGTCCGGGCCAAGTTACTACCCCTGAAATAACCATCAAGAAATACATTCGTGCTTTACCGGATTGTGTTGCTGATTTTGTGAAAGCCGCGAAGACGACAAGTATTGAGGAAACTTTCCTACTCGCTGCCGAGATTAATGACAAGCGAGTCCGAGCTGGTTACTTTGTTAAAGCCACCAAGAATCTTCATCAAGTTACCGCTGCTCCCACCGCTGAAACCGCCGCTGTAACAACCCGCACTTTTATGCGTTGTTACTACTCGATATACTCGTTACGCCTGGCACCAGAGATTCGGATCATAATGTAACTATGCTATTCGAAGGATAATCGCATATTTTCAAAATACATTAACGCTATACTACACCATATCACATACACTAACACTCACGATTGCATTGAGTGAGGACCTATTCTACCCTCCTCGGTGGCCGTGATGTGTCGAAACGCAGATAATTAACGCTAACAAGGACTCTCGGGTGAGTGCTATAGCTCCAGTCGTCGTGACGATGATGACAATACGAGCAAGTGGTACCCCGTCAGTCTTTGCGGCACAACACACAATAACGTTCACGACGACATCGAGAAAGGACCTATACTACCCTCCCTGATGGCCGTGAAGCGTCGCTAATAATCGCACACTCGAAACAAAAACCGATTGTTATATCGAAACTTGGAGTACGAATACGTATATACGACCCTTTGGTGTTTAATTATAATAAATAATAATATAAAAATAAGAAGATGTGGCCCAAACTATCGCAACGCACCAAAAACAAGGATCGAGAGGACTCCGTACGGATGGGCCAGCCGAACGGCTGGGCCAACCGATCGGATGGGCCAACCGATCGGACAGACATGTCCAACCGATCGGACAGACATGCCAGCCGATCGGACAGGCATGCCAGCCGATCGGACAGGCATGCCAACCGATCGGACGGTCATGCCGGCCGATCGAACGGGCCGTCCGATCCAGGCCAACCTGCCCTCCTTTCCTTCCTCCTTGCCTATAAATACCCCTCATTCACCTCAAACACACTTGTTTTCACTGTTGCTGCTCGACCAGAAGTTCCAACCCCTTTATCTCTCGATTTCTCGCGATTCTTGTAAGTTTTTAACTCAAATCTTGTACTTCCTTGATCTATAACCAATTCTACACCTTTCTACCTATTAAATCTCCACTTTTAACCGTGGAATCTCTGGATTTTGGGCATTATAGGGTGATGTCACCATGAAGTTCTTATGAAATTCATGGGTGATGTCATCCCAGGCAAGAACGACTCAGATCTGAGTGATTTCCATGCGTTTTATATAAATCAAGTCTAAATCTATGTTTTCTAATCAAGAAGTGGTGTGATCCTTAAGGATTTGAGGTGCCTTGAAGATGATGTCACCCTAAGTTCACATGAACTTCAAAGTGTGACCTCATTCTTACCATAAACAGCTCGGATCTAAGTAATTTCACCTGTTTTATAACAAATCTCACCAAACCTAAGTTGCCTAGCCATAGTGTGTGTGATTTCGGGTTAAACTTGAGAAAAGCCATCAAGAACGGCCAGATCTGATGGAACTGGGTGGTTCCCGGCCGTTAGAACGGGTCAGACTTGATGGAATTTCGGTTGTTTAGCATGAAGGAACACCGTCCCAATCAAAACCGCTAAAAAACCGTCAAAATTAGTCGAATATCAGCTGGATAGGCTGCCAGCCGATCGGACAGCAGCCCAGCCGATCGGACAGGCTGCCATCCGATCGGACAACAGGCCATCCGATCGGACAGGCTGCCATCCGATCGGACAGCAGGCCATCCGATCGAACCACTGCCATCCGACCGGACCAGCCCATCCGATCCATATTGTCATCCGAACCATGTGTCATCCGATCGGATGAGCCCATCCGAACGGATAAGCACCATCCGACCGGATAACAGACTTTTCGATGCTATTCTCGCTTAACTGTGCATCGTTTACTATATCCTTCAATGATTAACGCAGACGTACTCGCAACCGACTCAATCAAGTTGTATTCTCGCTAAATACGCACTGTGAGTATACTTGAACCCCTTTTTAATCGCATTTTGGGTGTAACATACGTTTTTAACAAATCAAACTTATCAAATGAATTATTCAATCAATCGAATTATCACTTGCGAATAACTGTTATGCATAGATATACGTGATGCTAGTTGCATATGTGCTAGGGCTTATACTCGCGACGTCCTACCAAGACTAGTATAGTACTACTGCGCCCGACGGGGTCTAGTTTGCCATCGCATATTCGAACATCGAGGACTTAGTTGGTAGTATCAGCTTTGTGAGTATATATGTTGTGTGTTACGTTTATGCATGTGGGAATTCGCTACACGTTCTTTTATTCTATTACGCTATACAAATCAAACCTGTATACTCGCCAATACTTTTGTATTGACAAATATTTTAACGTATGTTGCAGGTTAGATCGCAGACTATATCAAATCAAGCTAGGAGGTCTAGAAACTCAACTAAAATCTAGGTTGTCGGATTTGTATTGTTCGAGAGGACAAGAAATCTGTGATAACTTATGTGATTGTATTATTTGTTAGTATGGGGTAACGAATGTATTAAATATTATCGCAATATAGTCGTTATGGATTCTCTTGAGCAATCTGCTTCGCCTAGTTCCGCGCCCCGATGATTCCGCCATCGGTTGGGGTGTGACAGCCGCCGCACCGCAAGCTTCCAAGTCCTCCCGCCGCAAGAGAAAGAACAACAACAACAGTAGCAAGAATTGCGTTGTTAGTGCCGCTCCGCTCAAAGTTGTCCCTGCTCAACCGCAACCCCAGAACCGTCAAGTAGCGGCCCCAGAACCGTCAAGTAGCGGCCCCAGTGACCAATGCATCGCCAGCCAACCGTGCATATACCGGTCCTCACCCGCTCTGCCCTACCTGTACTTATCATCACCCCGTGGAGATTGCATGCCGATTCTGTGTTCATTGCAACGTGTTCGGCCATTTTACTGCCAACTGCCGTACTGGTCCACGTCAAGCTCCAGCCCAAGCTCAAGGTCAAGCTCCTGCACCACAAGCTCTCCTTCCTGCTCCCCAGGGCCAACACACAGCTCATGCCCCCGCAGCTCACGCAAGAGCCTGCTTTGCATGTGGTGATCCCAACCACTTTGCAAACATGTGCCCTAACAGAGTGGTGAAGCAAGAGCTACAACCGCAGCAGCCCCAACATCAGCAGCAGCAACCTCAGCAACAGCAGCAGCCAGCAGCCCGCAGACGTGCATTCAACATCAACGCCCGCCAGGCTCAAGCAGATAATAATGTGGTTAATGGTACATTCCTTGTAAATGGTATATATGATTCATGTTTATTTGATACTGGAGCCGATAACTATTTTGTGTCGTTAGAATTAGAAAATCTCCTTAATCGTAAGCGCACCCACCTCCCCTCGACGTTCGATGTTGAAGTTGCCACTAGAAGAACCGTCGCTGTCAATTCTGTCCTTCGTGATTGTACGCTTGAACTCAACAATCACGTCTTCCCCATCGATCTAATTCCAATGCAGCTCGAAAGTTTTGATATCATAGTAGGCATGGATTTTCTTCGTGAAAATCGTGCTGAAGTTGTTTTCTTTGATAAAATGATTCATTTCTCGCTCGCTAATGGTGATCAACTTTGCGTGTATGGCGAAACTCCTTCGAAAGGTCTCAAACTTATGTCGTGTGTCCAAGCGAGCAAGTATCTCCGCAAGGAATACAAAGCTTTCTTGGCTAACATTGTAGTAGCGGAGAAGAAAAAGAAAGAGAAGGCAATTGATAAGGTACCTGTGGTTCGTGATTTTCCTCGTGTATTTCCTGATGATCTTCCTGATTTACCTCCGAGTCGTGATATCGACTTTCGTATTGATCTCATTCCTGAAGCAAATCCTGTTGCCAAAGCTCCCTATCGCCTCGCTCCATCCGAAATGCGCGAACTCTCGAGTCAACTCCAGGAATTGCTTGACAAAGGCTTCATTCGCCCTAGCACCTTTCCTTGGGGCGCACTGGTTCTCTTCGTCAAAAAGAAGGACGGGTCGTTCCGAATGTGCATCGATTATAGGGAATTGAATAAGCTGAGTATCAAGAATCGATATTCCTTGCCTCGAATCGATGATTTGTTTGACCAGTTACAAGGTGCTACGTGTTTCTCAAAGATTGATTTACGCTCATGCTACCACCAGTTACGCATTCAGGAGGAAGATACACCGAAAACCGCTTTCCGAACCCGATACGGCCATTATGAATTCCCCGTAATGCCCTTTGGTTTAACCAATGCACCTGCGGTTTTCATGGATTTGATGAATCGCGTGTGTAAACCATTTCTTGACCGCTTCGTCATCGTGTTTATCGATAATATCCTTATCTATTCGAAATCGAAAGTCGAACACGTGCAACATCTACGTTTAGTTCTTGAATTGCTCCAAGGGAATCGACGCTATGCCAAGTTCTCCAAGTGTGAATTTTGGCAGGAGGAGGTTCAATTCCTCGATCACATCGTCAATAGCTAAGGTATACAAGTCGATCCCGTGAAGATCGAAGCTGTTAAGAGTTGGGTTACTCCAAAATCACCATCCGAAGTTCGCTCATTCCTCGGATTGGCAGGCTATTACCGTCGATTCATCGCTGACTTCTCTAAAATTGTTGTTCCGCTTACTTCTTTGACGTACAAAGACAAGCCTTTTGTTTGGGGAACCGAACAAGAGACTGCCTTTCAAACCCTCAAGCATATGCTCTGCAATGCTCCTGTACTCGCTCTACCCGATGGAAACGATGACTTCGTAGTCTATTGCAATGCCTCGAACCTTGGTCTTGGTTGTGTTCTCATGCAACGGGACAAGGTTATCACTTACGCGTCTCGTCAGCTCAAGATCCACGAGAAGAACTATAAAACCCACGATCTCGAGCTTGGTGCAGTTGTTTTTGCATTGAAGATTTGGCGACACTACCTTTATGGTACCAAGTGTACGGTCTTCACCGACCATAAGAGCCTACAACACATCTTAAATCTAAAGGAACTGAATATGGGCCAACGCCGATGGCTTGAACTTCTTAACGATTACGACTGTGAGATTCGTTACCATCCTGGCAAAGCAAATGTCGTTGCCGATGCTCTCAGTTGACGAAGCTATTTGCATAGCGTTCGTAATATTCACGCCCAACACAATCTCAAGACTCTTATCCGTGACGCCCAACATGCTTGTTTTACCGAACGCACTTTGAAGAAGGAAAGAATTATCAATAATGGCGAGCAACTGGTGAATAAATCAAATGGTATATTCCATTACCTAGACCGAATTTGGATCCCCAAGCGCACCAACTTGCGACAAATTCTGCTAGACGAGGCCCACAAGTCCTGATATTCTATTCATCCCGGTGCCGATAAGATGTACTAGGACCTTCACTACAAGTACTGGTGGCCGGGCATGAAGAAAGATAACGCCATCTATGTTTCAAAGTGCCTGACTTGTTCGAAAGTCAAGGCCGAACAACAAAGACCCTCTGACCTACTCGTCCAACCCGAGATCCCTATGTGGAAGTGGGAGAGTATAGCTATGGACTTCATAACAAAACTCCCGCGCACGCCATTAGGTCACGACAGCATCTGGGTTGTCATTGACCGTTTGACTAAATATGAACATTTTCTGCCGATACGGGAAGACTACAAGGTAGAACGATTAGCCCGAATCTACACCGACAAGATCATCTGTCGACACGTGACGCCTCGTGATATCATCTCTGACCGCGATGGTCAGTTTACCTCACGCCTTTTGGAATCGTTTCAATCTGCTCTCGGTACTACTCTCAATCTAAGTACCGCTTTCCATCCCCAAACCGACGGTCAGACTGAAAGAACGATTCGTACCCTTGAAGACATGCTTCGCTCGTGTGTCGTAGACTTCGGTGATAATAGGGACGCGTACTTACCTGTAACAACTCTTATTTAAAAGTCCTATTTATTACTTTAATTGACCAATAGGAAACCCTAATTGAGAAACCCAAGTGATTCTGCATAAACCCTAAAATTTTCAGAACAATCGGAATCAGGATCAGGGCCCATAAAACTCAGGGGGGGGGGGGTAAACCCTAATCGGTAATATCTACACAGTTTGTTGTCGAAATTGAGAATGAACGCGAGACCAACTCACCTGAGCTACCTGGACACGGGGCTACCCTAGGGTAGATTAGGGTCTCTAACGCCACGCGACGCGCACAAGAGGATCTCTCGCGTGGCGCGAGGGGGACAAATTTTGGGTATAAATACAGGGGCTTGGGACTTGACATTCTGCGTGAGTTCGACGTAGAAATTCAATACTTACGTTGAGATATTGCCTGAATACTACAAAAACACACAATTCACGAAGTGCTGCCGCAATACAGGGTAATAACTCGATCGCTGCTACGATTCAATGTCCGATCGATTAAAACTATCCAATGGATTTTTAAGTGCTGCCCACATTAGGGTTATACTTTGTCATTCGTCGTGAATACGATGGATGTTTAAGTATCGCACTTTGTCATTCGTTGTGAGGGTTTGATCTCGTGAGTTATCGTAAATGCTGTATTAGTTACTAACCTAGTTTTGTGTGCATTGTTATTTAAACTAGGTTAACAAGGCTAATTCATAAACTAGACTCTGCTCGTGTTAAAATCTACAATGTGAGTCATTCTCTTTTTATCAAATTACTTTCAAAATCATGTTTATTTTCAAAGTTATAATTACAGGGATTAAGTCTTTGTAATCACCAAATTACAGCCGGTATGTGGGGTTGTGTATACATTACTTGATAATCTTCACCATTGGGGCAGCCAATGGGTGATATGACCATAGTCACAGAAACGAGTCGAGTGACAAATACCGTGGGTAGTTGGTTGATATCAGGAAACATTGTAATCGCTCTTAATACTGTAAATTATAACAAACGTGTCATTTTAGTAAATAGAATGATTCACCAGTATTTCCCGCTGACAAAACCTTTTTCAAACATGTTTCAGGTGATCTGTTGTGATCCAGGAAAAGTGTCGCGAAGCACTACAAGCTTAAGGAAGTGGCTCAATATAAAATAAAGAAACATATTTTGTAAAATAAAGATTCTCAATGAAATCATATGATTGTAAACTATCGGGGTTTATCCCGAATTGTGAAATAAAATAATCGGGAAAATTTTAGCTTTAAAAAGATCCTGATAAAGTCTTCCGCTGTTAAATGAATTAAATAAATGCCACGGGATTTTCTGTCCCGCGACTCCTGAAACGGGTCAAACCGGGTCAGGGGCCGTGACAGAAAAAGGTGGTATCAGAGCCACTGAGTTAAGCTAATTAAGTATTTAGAAATACTTAATTTTTTTTCCTGATTACCATTATGTGATTATGTGTTTTATTAACTGACTATTTGTTAGTTACAGTATGGGTAAGCAAAAGCTTTCAAACATCTATCTTAAATTAGATAGGTCATCAAATGAGAAGGGAAGTTCATCCCAATCCTCAAGATACTCAGTAAAAACTAAGGAGGGAATATTTGTTCGTAAGGCACAATATGAGGAACCACTTTCTCCTAATAAAAGAAGTTTGATTTTTAAGAAAAGTCAGGAGAAAATAAAGAAATTCCGAGAAAAGAAGGTTAAACAGGAAACCCAGGAATTAACCAGTAAATCACCTTGGGAAGACAAGTTAGATGAAAAATGGGCGGATCTCTATATGCCAGCTACTGTAGCAGTAAATGCAAATCTTTAGAATAATATGACCCCGTATTAGCATCCTTATACTTATAAGCCAGAAACGTTCTCCAGTAAATAAATAAAATTACAATAAAACCAAGTGTGTTTTAAATTTCAGTTGTTTTGTAGTCACACGGTATGCAATAATAATTGAAGATTATCTGTGAAATTTGTTATAAAATTTTAACTTATTATTTTGCATATGTGCTAAACAGCATGAGTGATTTGTCTGAAGCCCTTCAGAATTTAAATCTCTATCCGGTAAAAATAGAGGTTTCCAGAGATTTCAATAGGTGTATACCAGATATAGAAGAACCTATAGAATTCAATGCTCCACCTCCGGAGAAACCCAAGCCCAAGAAAAGGAGAAGATTTGTGGGATGGAGGCGTGTGCGTAGGAGGAAACCCGCCACTAGAAAGATTCCTAAAATAGAAAATCCCTTAGACAAAGGGAAGGGGATTGAAGACGGGGAAGATTCTAGGCAGATGGAAATACAGTTTGGGGAATATTCTAGGAAGATGGAAATAGAGTATGGGGAAGGTTCTAGACAAAACAAGATGGAAATTGGAGAAAGCTCTAAGCAAACCCAGGAAATGACATTGCAGGAGGAGCTAGATTTTATATTGGCAAGCTGTGATACTATTAAGCCTGTCAATGAAAATGTTTTTACTCATCCTATTGAAACCCAACTTCCAATAAATTTGGAACCAGCAATTCCAGAACCTATAATCCACACCCAACCTCGAGGAATAGACGAGTGGTGGACTAATGATTGGCAGTTCCAAAACCTTCTCAACAGTCCTTATTCCTTTCTCCCTCAGTTCGATCCAGAACCTTTACCAAATCCACCGATGAGTAATGAGAATATGGCTGAACTCCGCCATTTTGGCGAAGAGCTGATGGATGCTGGAAATAGAATCCGAGAGATAGGAGGACAAATCTCATGGAAATATGATGAGAGGGAACATCATTATTAAAAATGCAAGTTGACGATGGAGAAATGGGTTATGAATCTGTGTTTGTATAATAACAATAATAGTAATAAAAATCAGTATGTGTAAAATAAACAATAAAACGGTTGTAAGATAAAAGTGTGTACGAAAGTATATTATAATATATATATAAACAAAAGGAAATTTAGAAATTTACAATGTTGATTATATAATTGTTTACGTGATTATGTGTGATTAATTGTTATATTTGGTTGTTTCTTATTTTATACTAATAAATTATATAAATCAATTATCAGATGGCAAACGTTGGTAATGAACCAGTAAATGAAGTAAATCAATCTGAGCAAAATCAGGAAGAGCAATTGTTAAATAGGCAAGATATCAAGGATATCGTTGCTCAAGGAATAGCCAATGCTATTCCAGCAATTATTGCTGCTGCCCATAAACTTGTTGAACCTCAACCACTCATTCCTTGTAAACGAACTCAGGAAGATAACTTCAGTAATAGTATAAACGGAGGAGGCAATCATATTAATAATAACAATAATGTTCTGCAAGCCCCAATTTTCAAGAAAATGAAAGTTGCAACACCTGGTTGCACTTACCAAGAATTTCTTGCCTGTAAACCATCTGAGTTTGCAGGTAACGAAAGGGCGATTGCAGCACTGCGTTGGTTAGAGAAAACTGAGGCAGTGATTACCATAAGTAAATGTGCCGAGGAAGATCAAGTCATGTATGCGTCAAATCTTTTTAAAGAAGGGGCGCTGGAATGGTGGAACACAGTGTTACAAGCTAAAAGAAGGATTTTGGCCTATGCCATGAACTGGGAAGAATTTAAGAATCTTGTAGAAAGAAAATTCTGTCCCGAGTATGAAAAAGATCAAATGGCAAATAAGTTCCTAACCCACCAGATGGTGAATGTGGACTGTCGAGGATATACTTCGACATTCTTTGAATATGCTAGAGTGGTACCAACGCTGGCTTCGCCAGAGCCGGTACTCATTTCTCGCTATATTTTGGGATTAATTAGCGAAATCCGTAATATCGTTAAAGCCGCAAGACCTCGCACTATTGACGATACGGTAGAATTAGCTAATACCCTAACTGATGAACTAGTACGCACAAGAGATGAAAACAGGAAGAAGGAATTGGCTCAAAAAATTTCCCAAGGATTTCGTGTGGGTAATAGTAGTAACTTCAAGAAAAGAGGAACAGGGCAATCCTCAACTCCTCAATTCTGCAGGATTTGCAAAAAGAAACATTATGGAAGATGCAATATAACCTGCAACTTTTGTAAAACTGTAGGACATCGTGAAGAAAACTGCAGAAAGAAAACCATAATCTGCTTTAACTGTGGAGAAGCGGGGCATTTTAAAACAGAATGTCCTAAATTGGCCAAACCAGCAGACAACAAAACCAAGACGGCCGACGGAGCTACTAAGAAGAATGTCAGAGCATTCCAGCTGACCACTCAAGAAGCAGAACTCATTCCAGATGTGATAGCTGGTACGTTCCTAGTTCACAACGTGTACGCAAAAGTATTATTTGACTTTGGTGCAAACCAAAGTTTTATAAATACTTTATTCTGCCAAGCTCTTAATTTACCCTTAACCAACATTAGGCAGATTTTTACAGTCGAAACTGCAGATGGGAATTATGTTAAAATAGATAAGGTTTTGCGAGAAGGAAATATAGAACTTTCAGGTCATAAATTTTCTGCAAACCTGTTACCTATGAAATTAGCTGAATTCGATGGTGTGTTAGGAATGGATTGGTTAGTAACCAACCATGCTCGAATCCTTTGTGATAAGAACTCTATAGAAATTCATACACCTACTGGAGAAGTAATCATGATTACAGGAAATCAACCACGTAAACCCATGAAGTTCATATCAGTAATGAAAGTTGCTAGTTATGAACGAAAGCAAGGAATAGTATACATGATTTCAGTAATCATTAGTACTAAGGGTAAAGAACTTAAGGAGATTCTTGTAGTCTCAGAATACCCAGATGTATTCCCAGAAGAGTTACCAGGATTACCACCAGATAGGGAAGTAGAATTTAGGATTCATCTAATTCCCGGAACTACACCGATAGCCAAGGCACCTTATCGGTTAGCTCCTACCGAAATGTTAGAACTGAAAAAACAATTAGATAAATTACTAAGCAAAGGATTCATACAACCTAGCTCATCCCCTTGGGGAGCGCCAGTGTTGTTCGTAAAGAAGAAGGATGGTTCGATGAGAATGTGTATTGATTATAGAGAATTGAATAAGGTTACAATTAAGAATCGATACCCATTACCTAGGATTGATGATCTTTTTGATCAACTTCAAGAAGCTAGATATTTTTCTAAGATCGACTTATGCTCCGGATATCATCAATTAAAGGTACAAGAGGAAGACATACCTAAAACTGCTTTCAGGACTAGGTATGGTCATTACGAGTTTACAGTCATGCCCTTTGGGTTAACAAATGCCCCTGCAGCATTTATGGACATGATGAATAGAATCTGTAAACCGTATTTGGATAAATTTGTAATTGTCTTCATCGACGATATACTTATTTATTCCAAAAGTCAGACAGAACATTGTGAGCACTTACATGCACTCTTAACTTTGTTAAGAAAAAAAAGCTTTATGCCAAATACTCAAAGTGTAAATTTTGGCTAAAGGAAGTGCAATTTCTAGGTCACATGGTGAATCACGAAGGTATTCACGTAGATCTCTCTAAAATAGAGGCAATTACCAAATGGAAGGTTCCGCAATCTGCAATGGAAATTAGAAGTTTTATAGGTTTAGCTGGATACTATAGACAATTTATTAAGGATTTTTCCAAAATAGTTGTACCATTAACTAAGCTAACCTGTAAAGCAGTTAAGTTTGAATGAGGACCTAAACAAGAAGAAGCTTTTAGAATTTTAAAACAGAAATTAACAAATGCTCCAATCCTAGCCTTACCAGAAGGAACAGAAGATTTTGAAGTATATTGTGATGCTTCAAAACTAGGATTAGGATATGTGCTTATGCAACGCAAGAAAGTAATTGCGTATGCCTCATGATTTAGAATTAGGAGCCGTAATTTTTGCCCTTAAGATTTGGAGACATTATCTGTACGGAAGTAAATTTACTGTCTATACGGATCATAAAAGTTTAAGATATATATTTGGGCAAAAAGAGTTAAACATGAGGCAAAGAAGATGGATGGAAATCCTAAGTGACTACGACTGTGATATTCAGTATCACGAAGGAAAAGCAAATGTAGTTGCAGATGCCTTAAGTCGTAAGTATCATGAGAAACAACGACGGGTTCGTGCTCTCAGATTAAATCTACAAGTAGATTTAATGGAACAACTAAGGAAGGTTCAGGAAACAGCAATCAAGGATGATGCTGAAGGAATGAAAGGACGAATAAAAGAATTAGAATAAGGAGCTGATGGAATTTGGAGATTCCACAAAAGAAGAATTTGGGTACCTAAGCAGGGAGAATTAAGAAATAAGATTTTAGAAGAAGCCCATAAATCTAGGTATACCATGCACCCTGGAAACAATAAGATGTACCAAGATTTCAGAAATTATTTCTGGTGGATAGGCATGAAAAAGGATATAGCTAGATATGTTTCTAAGTGTCTTACTTGTTCACAAGTTAAGGCAGAACACCAGAAACCTTCATGTCTCCTACAACAATTAGAAATGCCAGTATGGAAATGGGAACTCATAACAATGGATTTTGTTACTAAGTTACCCAAAACCAGAAAAGGTAATGATGCGATTTGGGTAATTGTGGATCGATTAACCAAATCAGCTCATTTTCTACCCATGAAAGAAACCTTTAGTATGGAAAGGTTGGCAAAATTGTATGTAGATGAAGTAGTATCCCTACATGGAGTTCCACTCTCCATTGTATCAGATAGGGATAGTCGTTTCACTTCTCACTTTTGGACAAGTTTCCAAGAAGCCATGGGAACTAAACTAAACTTGAGCACTGCGTATCATCCTCAAACAGACGGGAAAGTGAAAGGACGATACAAACCCTAGAAGACATGCTCCGAGCCTGTGTGATAGATTTTAGTGGAAACTGGGATGATCACCTACCCTTAATTGAATTCTCCTAGAACAATAGTTATCATTCAAGTATCGAATCTGCCCCATTCGAAGCACTATACGGACGTAAGTGCAAAACTCCAGTGTGTTGGGCAGAAATAGGAGAAAGTCAATTATCAGGACCAGAGATTATGCAAGAGACTACCGACAAGATCACTCAAATCAAGGAAAGACTAAAGACGGCTCGAGATCGTCAGAAGAGTTATGCAGACAATAGAAGGAAGCCGTTGGAGTTTCAAGTTGGAGACAAAGTATTATTAAAAGTATCTCCTTGGAAAGGAGTAGTTCGGTTTGGAAAAAAAAAAGGAAAGCTAAGTCCAAGATACGTAGGACCATTTTCAGTGATCCAACGTATAGGACCAGTTGCTTATCGTTTACAACTACCAGAAGAATTAGCTGGAGTACATGATGTATTTCATGTATCCAATCTCAAGAAATGTTTGTCTGATGAATCCCTGATAGTACCTCTTCAAGATGTAGAGGTAAATGAAAAGCTGAAATTCGTAGAGAAACCTCTTCAAATTGAAGATAGAAAGATCAAGTTTCTCAAGCACAAGAGATTAGTACTGGTCAAAGTCAAATGGGATTCGAAGAGAGGATCTGAATACACTTGGGAGTTAGAATCATAAATGAAGCCAAAGTATCCCTACTTGTTTTAGTAAATCTCGAGGACGAGATTTTTATTAAGGTGGGGAGAATGTAACAACTCTTATTTAAAAGTCCTATTTATCACTTTAATTGACCAATAGGAAACCCTAATTGAGAAACCCAAGTGATTCTGCATAAACCCTAAAATTTTCAGAACAATCGGAATCAGGATCAGGGCCCCTAAAACTCAGGGGGGGGGGGGGGTAAACCCTAATCGGTAATATCCACACAGTTTGTTGTCGAAATTGAGAATGAACGCGAGACCAACTCACCTGAGCTACCTGGACACGGGGCTACCCTAGGGTAGATTAGGGTCTCTCGCGCCACGCGACGCGCACAAGAGGATCTCTCGCGTGGCGCGAGGGGGACAAATTTTGGGTATAAATACAGGGGCTTGGGACTTGACATTCTGCGTGAGTTCGACGTAGAAATTCAATACTTACGTTGAGATATTGTCTGAATAATACAAAAACACACAATTCACGAAGTGCTGCCGCAATACAGGGTAATAACTCGATCGCTGCTACGATTCAATGTCCGATCGATTAAAACTATCCAATGGATGTTTAAGTACTGCCCACATTAGGGTTATACTTTGTCATTCGTCGTGAATACGATGGATGTTTAAGTATCGCACTTTGTCATTCGTTGTGAGGGTTTGATCTCGTGAGTTATCGTAAATGCTGTATTAGTTACTAACCTAGTTTTGTGTGCATTGTTATTTAAACTAGGTTAACAAGGCTAATTCATAAACTAGACTCTGCTCGTGTTAAAATCTACAATGTGAGTCATTCTCTTTTTATCAAATTACTTTCAAAATCATGTTTATTTTCAAAGTTATAATTACAGGGATTAAGTCTTTGTAATCACCAAATTACAGCCGGTATGTGGGGTTGTGTATACATTACTTGATAATCTTCACCATTGGGGCAGCCAATGGGTGATATGACCATAGTCACAGAAACGAGTCGAGTGACAAATACCGTGGGTAGTTGGTTGATATCAGGAAACATTGTAATCGCTCTTAATACTGTAAATTATAACAAACGTGTCATTTTAGTAAATAGAATGATTCACCAGTATTTCCCGCTGACAAAACCTTTTTCAAACATGTTTCAGGTGATCTGTTGTGATCCAGGAAAAGTGTCGCGAAGCACTACAAGCTTAAGGAAGTGGCTCAATATAAAATAAAGAAACATGTTTTGTAAAATAAAGATTCTCAATGAAATCATATGATTGTAAACTATCGGGGTTTATCCCGAATTGTGAAATAAAATAATCGGGAAAATTTTAGCTTTAAAAAGATCCTGATAAAGTCTTCCGCTGTTAAATGAATTAAATAAATGCCACGGGATTTTCTGTCCCGCGACTCCTGAAACGGGTCAAACCGGGTCAGGGGCTGTGACATTACCCTTGGTCGAATTCTCGTACAATAACAGTTATCATTCTAGCATTCAAATGGAACCATTTGAGGCATTATACGGAAGAAAATATCGATCGCCTATGGTATGGCACGAGATCAGAGATGCACAAATTACCGGTCCTGAGCTGTTGCAAGATCAATCAATCAATCAATCAATCATACCCAGTAAAATCCCACAAATAGCAGAGCTATTGGTAGGGTCTGGGGAGGGTGGGATGTAGGCACACCTTACCCCTATCCATAGGGATAGAGAGGCTGCTTCCAGTGAGACCCTCGGCTCCAATGAGCTGTTGCAAGATATGACTGACAAAATCCTCCAAATTCGAGACAATCTGCTGAAAGCTCAGAGTCGTCAGAAAAGTTACGCCGATAGACGCCGCAAGCCCCTTGAATTTGACGTTGGCGATCACGTACTCCTAAAGGTTTCACCTTGTAAGGGTGTGATCAGATTCGGCAAGAAAGGAAAGCTCGCGCCTCGATATGTTGGACCCTTTGAAATCCTGGAAAGGATTGGCAAAGTGGCCTACAGACTCGTACTACCGGAGGAACTTAGCAACGGCCACCCGACTTTCCATGTATCGAACCTCAGAAAGTGCCTGACCGAGCAGAATTTACAAGTACCACTTGAGGATCTACAAGTGGACGAAACATTAAACTTCGTGGAAAAGCCTGTCGAGATCATGGACCGAGAAACCAAGAAGCTCAGGCGTTCATGCATTCCCATTGTGAAGGTTCCCTGGGAAGGAAAACGCGGCGCAGAGTTCACCTGGGAACTAGAAAGTGACATCAAGGCAAAGTATCCACAGCTCTTTGTTACGCCTGCGCCTTAATTTCGGGACGGAATTCCCTAAACTAGGGGAGGCTGTAACACCCCGTGTTTCTGAAATCAAAGTACAAGTCAAAGTCAACGGAAGAAAAGATTGCTAATTGCGATCTGTCACTCCTTGCTTGAATTATTGATTGTACTTTTGACTTGTCAATCGATCTTTTCAATTTGTGTACTTTAGTTATATTATGTGGAGAAGATGTAAGAATCACAGTTTAATCGCTATTAATCGCTAATTGACTTATCGCTATCGCATCACAACTCGAATTATGTGTTCTGGATATTGCTTTACGTGTGTGTGCTACTTATGTGCTATTTGTGCATGTTTATCTTTGTTTTGTGGTGATTATTCAGAAACGCAATCGCAACACTATCGCAACGCAATCTCCTCGCGAACTGGGAACGCAAGTTTATTTATGTTGTTGTAAGTTAGATATGTTATTTATGTGACTATTAATTAAATCTATCGCATCGCTTAATCGACACTCGCTTAAACGCATTGCAACGCTCAACACGTGAAACAAAACATCGAAACCCAACTCGCGGCAACCCTTCGATTGAATGGTCATTCGATCGGGTTGCCATCCGATCCGTCGCATTGCACCGCCTTTCCTCTTTTGGTCACCTATAAATATCACTTGTCACATCATAAACAATGATGTGATTGCTCTGGTGCGACCCTTCAACTTCTCAGCCTATTTTCTCTCGATTCCTCGCGATTCTTGTAAGTTTCTTCCCTAAATCTTATACTTCTATGATCTACACACACTTCTTCATCATCTTCACCTTTGAATCTTCACTTTTCACCATGAAATCGGCTGATTTGAGGTGTTCTAGGGTGATGTCATCATGGGGTTCTTATGAACTTCAACATTTGACCTCATTTAACCAAGAACAACTCAGATCTGAAGTATTTCAACATGTTTTAACACTGATTTCTATCTAAATCTAAACATTTTCAAGATTAGAAGGATTGAAAGATGTTTTCATAACTTTTCTTTCAACTCTTTTACACTATTGCACTCAAAACCGATAGAATCGGAGCTCATTCAGGCCTTCCACTCTTCTCTAGTGATGTGTCGATCTGAGATCTGATTTCTATCAAAGAGACAACCGATTCACGGGTTGAACATGAACAACCGTCACAAACAGTTAACTGATCGGACTGGGGTGATTCCCATCCGATCGGGTAACTTGGACTTGGTGGGGTTCCCGTTGTTTAGCATGTCGTCATGCCGTCTCGGTTGAACCGCAAACTTTTCAACTTAACAAATTTTCCAAGCTTCAAAATGATCAAGTCACCAAATGGATTGCCATCCGATCGAACGACAAACCGATCGGATGACATATGGTCATCAACACTTAACATTTTTATAATCCTCAAAGATCACCAGTTTTCAACGGATTGCCATCCGATCGGATGACCATCGGATCGAATAACCAATCCTGCTGTGAACTTGTTCTCTGAGAAATGTCTCGCTGGACGGATCGCCATTCGATCGAATGATTGTTTAATCAAACGACTTGAAAGGTAGAGATACTTCTCTGATTTTAAAATGCTACAACAAAAACTTCAAAGCCATCATACACAAACACATCCATCCTAAACGAGTGGCAATCCGACCGAATGGCCATCCGACCGGATGACCATCCGTCCGGATTGTCATCCGATCGAATGAGCATCCGTCCAGATTGTCATCCGATCGGATGACCATTCGTCACTCAGTCACTCATCACCGTTTAATGCACCGTTCATCGCTTATGCTATCGTTCTGTAATTAGGCTAACTTGCCAGCGCTCCCTTCAATCCAAGACTGTGTTTACTAGTTAAATACGATCTGTGAGTATACTCGATTCCTTTTTGCTTTATGCTCTTTTGGGTGTTACATATACTAAATCACATCGAACACATAACACAACCCCTTTTATACGCTAACCGCTTCTACATGTTATACGCGTTACTCGATGAATGCTTGTATGTTATGTTTACACAGTGATTGATGCCTGACACCTTAGCAACGATAGTACTATAGTTTGGACTCAGCACCTGTCGTAGACGGTGGTCGCTAAGGGTATTTCTTCACGTGTCACGGTGGTGATATGTGTTGCGCACTCTACAACTCGCAGTCACGTCTTGTCACACCCCGATTTCCACGTGTCACCGGTGGGCCCGGTGGGGAGTATCGTGACGTCATGGTTGGCAACGTAATAGTCAAACAACACAATATCAATATGCACAGCGGAAGCAATTTAAAGTATGATACAACCGAATTTATTATTGTAATATCAATTGTCACAATATTCGGAAGTTTATCCACAGAAGGATCGAACATAAAATGGAAACAATAGTTCAACAGACTTTTAGGCATCTTAAGCTTGCGAGACTTCTATTGATGCTAAGGAGACATATCCAGCCAATTTCGTATAGTACCTGCATTTAGCCTTTTTGGAAAATACGTCAGTTTACACTGGTAAATACATTCAACGGACTCATTTTGGAAAAAGAGTTTGTAAATTGTTTTGGATGCACATGGCACAAAATATCTTGACACATTGATTAAAATGCACAGAGGCAAAATTAATCTTTTTAACTTGGGAGAATTATTTAATATTATAATCTTGTGAACGATTTACATGTTACTTATGCGTTCAGTAGCCCGGACGTATCCGGGTTAAAGATCAATAGACACACCACTTTAAGTGAGTTATACACGGGAGTACGCCTACACCCCGTGCTCAGGTTGTGGCTATCTCGTAAGATAATGCCAGGGATATCCGGGACATGGTCATTAACCCCCCAAAGGCTGTAAAGTAAACACATCTGTTTAAAACGAGCCGATCAAATTATTCAATTAACCACTAAGCGTGGAAGATTTGATGCTCGATCAAGCGGTACGCTATGTACCGTAACCCAAGCCCGTATAGGGAAAATAAGTTAAAAGTATTTACCTGAGCTAAATATAAATTCAATCCCAGCCGTATATCAATCAGCAAGTACAGATAGCTTTTACTGGGCTCCTAATCTGGAACGAAGGTTTTTAACAACCTATTAGAATCCTAACGGGTCTTTAATTAAGCTTAAGCTTAGACCGGCTAGTTTCAAAGATACGGTTCGTACGCACGATTAAGCGAAGACCGGATAGAATGTGATTCTGACCCGACAAGTTTGAAGACTTGTTTAATATGGGTTTACTATTCACATTCTGGATTTTGAGATAAAACCGATAAGGTTTGACCCGTTTCGGCTAATTTATGTAAACTAGTTACATAAACCGAACCGAACGCGCATGAAGCGTAACGGGTATCCGTAAGAGTCATTTACAGGTTTCCTTAGTTAATATGCCTTAAATATGTTGTGGTATCAGTAGGATACCTTCCATTATGCCCAAACGAGTTTAATCTCAATTTAAGCCCCGTAGGGGTATTTTGGTCATTTACCTAAGGCATATATACTACCTGTCATACAACTACTCGAACGATGTGACCATAAGGTCACTTGATGTGTTTGATCGGATCCTAATGATCGACCAAACGGGTCGGGTTCGAAAGTATAAGCGATTGTTTAGATCGCTTACCTTTACGACCCTATACAAGCACTAAACTAAAGTGACGAGCTAAGCATGTTGAAACATGCTTAACTAAGTTAGAAAAACAAGTTTGGTATCAAAACAAACGGTTTTGATACCCATAAGTAGTTTGGTTACAAAATACGCAAGAATACGTATTCTGGCCGAAACTACGGCTCGTCACTGAGCCTAGATAACGTGGAAATCAGTAGGTATAGTCACTAGGGACTATAACCATCGTGATCACGCTCACGTTATGAAGTTCAAACGAACTTCGCATCGACCTTAAACTGGTCAATGCAGAAAGTCAAACAAAGTTTGACTTTCGGACCCGTAAAGCAATAAAAGAACGAAAGAATACTTACGAAGGGTCCCCGAAAGCTAATCTCGATCAAAATAGCTCAGGTATGAAACAATGGTTCCAACTTAGAGCCTTTTTGATCAGATTTGTGGGTTTTAACAATGAAAGGCATGGGGTATTTATAGTTTTCGGTCCACCGTTAGGATCGTTTCTTGGAGAAGAGGGCACGATCAAGGCCGTACATTTGTCGGGAAGTTGTGGTGCCTAAATTGCCACTAACCATAAGGTATCAACACTTGGCAAGGGATTAGGAAGTGGTTAACAGCTGAAAACAGGCTGTTACATACTCTGCATCTGGTCTGTCATAGGCTAGCGCACCGCTACGCTAAAAGTGTAGCGCACCGCTAGGCTTAAGTTTGGCAGATTTTCACTTTTGGTCCCTGTCATGCATTCAGCCCATTTTCGACACGTTTAAGGCCCGTTAACCCCATTTCAAAGCTCTAAAATGAAGTTAAAGTATAGGGAACTTAAAATGTGTTCAAAAATATCTCGGATGTCGGTTCGTTTGGCCGTACGAACGCGATGTTCGCTTAATTACGACGGAATGCGCATAAGCGCGAAAAACGAATCAAATGACGCGACGAATGGATTTTTCTTAAGGCGAACACTAAAATATAATGTAGTCATGCTTACATAAATTTTTGGATGTCCAGATGTATTCTGAACGTAGGTTATGCGCGAAAATGCAAACTTATGCACTTTTTGACGCTTTTAGTCCCTGATCCTTCTATACTTGATCTTAACATGCTTTCTTGCACTTCGAGCCCTCTAACTTGACTTTTATGGGCCTTAAGACATAACCATACTTTGTTAAGTCCTTGGGTAACTTTATGGTTGCCCGAAAAATCTTAATTTCCAATGTTTACGCTTTTAACCCCTCTCACACGAATTTGATCATAACTTTCTCATACGATAACGAAACTTTATGAAATTTTAATCATGCATTCTAGTGAGCATAATTTACATTTACAAAGCTTCGGGTTTGTCAAAAGGTCACTCAGAGGTATATCTTTAACATGTTGACACATTTAACCCCTGTAGTTTGTAATCTCTCACTTTTAGCTTCGTATGATCCATGATTCATTCGTTTGAAGGTATGAACATTGTGTAGGGTTAATGTTCATTATATTTTATTCACAGTTGACATTTAGAATCCGTATTAACACATACTTTCCATGTTTGTCAACTTTAGTTCTTTTATAACATTCTTTCACACGTTCAAACTTTATGACACGTGTCAACACATTATAGGACGTGAATTTTCGAGGTGTTACACGTCTGTTCATATTTCATTGTCGATAACCTACTAGCTACACTTTGCTCCATGTTACATGCTGGTTATACGTAAAACGATTTCGCTATCTATTATACTATTAAACTTGTATGCTCACATTTACACTATGTGTATTGACCTCTATTTTAACGTATGTGACAGGTGTTTGAGATGCTAGGAAGCTTGCTATGTGGAATCAAGTATGAGAGTCTAGAAACAAAAACAATTGATATTTTATGAGTTGTCGGAACAACTTTTATTTGTCTTTGAGAACTATTGTCTGTAATAACTGGGTTACTTATTATGTCATGGTATGGGACGTGATGTTTAAATAATTGGTAATCGTAGTTGTTATGGAATCTCTTGGACAATCTGTTTTGCTCAGTGCCTCACCCCGATGGTTCCGCCGTCGGTTGGGGTGTGACAACTAAAAAGGTCTGCTTAAGGCATGATGTTGGAGAAGTCAATATGGGAACTCGTATTGCCTACTTAATGCCTATCTATACATACATCAATATACTTGTTGGCTTTGATAAGAATAAAAAAGGTTGGACCAAGTTTTCAAGCAATGTAACGCCCGATACGGTGTTGTTTGAGTGGATGTGGGTGGTGAGGGTTACAAGTCAAGCTGGGCTTGGACGGGCTGGGTCAGGAGTCCTAATCGAAAGTTTAGCAATGAGATTCATAATATTTGTATGATGGATTGCTATTTTTGGGCTATATAGATTATTGAAATTGGGCTTAATGCCCCCATTGTGCTAAAAGAAACCGAGGATATGACTAAAAAAGGTCTGCTAAGGCCTGATGTTGGAGAAGTAAATATCGGAGCTCAAATAACCTATTCCAAAAATACCCCTTAAAAATGCCATTTTGTAATTGTAAGTATGTATGAAGAGTGCATTGTACTACATTAAGATAGTTATAGTAAGTGCATTGTACCCCTTAAAAATGCCATTTTGACCTTTACAATAGGTACATGCTTCCTTCGAAGCTTCTTAACCCGTCGATCCTCAATCGACAAAGGTTGCTCTTATTATCATAGTCCTGCATATCATTATGTGATAGCGCTTTTCGACTTACTTGCGACACGTCGCTAAATCATTAGTGTGGGTCACATTGCGCGTTCCACCAAGTCCTTAATTAGGTCTTAGCTCGTAAGCTATTTAATCTTGATACATTCGAATCCTTCGAATGATTCTATATACTCAGAGCTTAACTAGCCTGATAATTTAACAAATTTAGCACACCCTTCCAGGGTGATATCCCTTGTTGAACCCTATTTCTTAACAAGAATTTAGGAAGTTTGCTATTTTCATGAATTCTCGATTTCCTGCCGCATACTGGCAACTTAAAATCGAGTACGGATTTATATGATCTTATTTGTTGTTTCCTGGGCAACGTTCAGATCCTTATAATTGGACTTACCAATCTATTGTCCTAACAATAAACGTTTAACATGCCATTTATACCAGGTCTCCAAGGAGCCACCTTGATACTTATATAGCAGTTATTATAGCAAAGCTTATCTTAAGGTGAGATGGTTATTCCAACCATTGCTTACAATTAATCTTAAGAAATAGCTAATCTTTACAGTTAGTCGAGCAAATCGACGATCCTGGGTAGTTGATGGCAATTTCTTAATCGTCGCCTAATTAGGGTTGCGGTGAACAATGCCTTAGCAAAATGAACCGTCTTTCAAGATTTCCTATACCGAATTCTCAGGATATTGAGTTAGGCTATGAATCTCCTATCTTAAAATTTACTTAATCAGGTTTTCGGTTATTCCATAATCAACATGGAGTTCTTACAACACTCTAACCCAAAGTGGGATGTAAATCTTAACTCCACCTGCCTCTAGGGAGGTAAACAGGGTAAACTTAGGAGAAGATAATCTAAGTACAAGGAGGTTGCAGAGATTTCCATATCTCAAGCTCCAGTTCACTCATCGCTGCTTGTGTCGAATAAGTGACACATTTATGTTACTAGTCCCTGAATTCCTAAATCGGGAATATTTACTTGGACAATTATATTATGGATATCTTCTTTGAATACTATTAGTTGACTTTAGTACCATATGATCATTGGGATATCTTTGTGGTTCCATGCATTAAACCTCCATACTGATCAGGCATGGAAGCAATCTATGGAACTTATTAAGATACATCAATTTTCATACGGCGGTTTTGTCATACTATTTGGTATTCGTAATCAATAGAGATTAAATAGATATCAACTATATATGCTGACGCATTTCCTCTTAGAAAGAGGATATTTCGAAAATCATTCGACCGAAGGTTTCCGATAGGAACAAGAGAAATGATTCTTTCGATTTCGTCTGTAACTTTTTCCCTTTTTCGCGAAACGGATACTAGGTTTTTCTAATAAGGTCCCTTCTAGTGTTTAGTCAACTTAAGCAAGTCAAGAGTAACTAAAACATAGAGGTAAAACTCTTGGATTCTAGAGCTTAGTCACCACAATGAGGATAAGTAGGTAACCTATAGAAGAAATAAGGAAGTTATTGTACATGAGCTTATATCTAATTCAAAACGGGAATTTCACAAACTAGGCAGCTAGCTCGGTTGGCTAGGCGCGCGAAAGGGTGTGGCCTAGACCCAGGTTCGATTCCGGGGACGGCCGCACCATTTTGTTTTTCTCTGGGAGCCTGACGCGGGCCGCGTAAAGTATCTCCTAGGGCTCACGCGGGCCGCCTGGGTCTTCTGATCAGAACAAACTAAAAATGACAGTCTCTGTGGTATTAACGGTCAATTTTTTTACTTGGCCTAGGTCACCAAAGACCATTTATGGCATTTAAGGGTTGGACCTAGTCCATCACCTTTTTGACAGGGGATCAAAAGTCACATCTGTCTTTAGTATACTGATGAATTTAGTTAGCTTGAAAGTTTGTCATAAGGGTATCAGAAAGAGTGATTTCTAATGGATATTAAATATCAATATAGGATTTGTTGGAGCACTTTCTAAAGTATCATCGGTCAATTTCTACCTCACATTAAATGACCGGAGTCTTAATCAAGCGGAGACAACAGCTCTTAATATTTATCATTCATTATAGAATCACATGTGCCAGTTTCAAATAAAATTCATGCATAAACTGTTTGATATGAAAAGGTATCTGCTATATAGTTATCATTCTGCATCATCTCCTTGGCGTTCGTATGCAAGACTCATGCGTTTGCTTTCTTGGCCTCTTCAGTCTTCTTTGCGTACTTAGGGCAGTTGGTCTTTATGTGCCCTTTTTCATTGCAATTGTAGCAGGTTGCGTCTCCCATTCTCTTACAATCCATTGTCTTATGCTCCTTGGATTTGCAGATTCCACAGGGTAGAGGCTGAGATTCGTATCGGCATTTCCCCAGGTGATATTTCCTACAGGTTTTGCATTTGGTCTTTACACCAGTCTGTTGTCTGTCCTTCAAATCCTTCCCAGACTTAGTTGCTCCTTTCTTGGCAGCATTAGGGCAATTAGTACTGATGTGGCTCTTTTCGCCGCAGCTGAAACAGTTAGCATTCTTTATATCCCTACATTCGTGGGACTGGTGGCCAGCTCTTTTACAGATGCCACATTGCTTTATCTTTTGATTTGATCGACACTGTCCCCAGTGTCTTCTTTTGCAGGTTTTACATTCGGGTTTTGCCTCCTTTGGTTTGGACTGGTTATAGCTTGAACCGGTCTTACTCTTTTTGTAACCTTTATTTGGGGTATCATCGCACACTCGCTTATAATCCTTCAACACACGATCCACAGCGTTGCTTACGGCTGTATTTATCATAGCCTGCAACTCGGTGCTTATTAAGTTCAGTCTTGCATCATCATTCTGATTAACTGGATGATGGCGAGCTTTAGAGGAGTCAGCCATGGTGAAGCTTTGAAGGCTACTATCCAAATAGAAACAATTTGTTTAATCATATAGCGAATTGTCGAATTTGATGAATAAATAGCCATGGCGCAATTAAACCATATAGGCCAATAGATAGAATTGAATTTATTTGATTATGTTTTTGCCTAAGTTTAAATAAACCATCTTTGGCATTTAAGCGGAATATAATCCTTCATATTTATTAGACAGGGGACATAAGTCACAACTGCCAATGTCATACTGACATCTTTTATATATAGCACAAGGGCTTGTTCCAAAGGACTTATGATGGCTCAGAGGCCTTGTCACTAGGGAAATTGTAAAACATAACCAATGATTCCTTTGGATCGGAAAATTTCATAGTTCATTGTCCTGACAAGAAGTTATGAAATAAAAACTATCTTTTTCATGTCTTCATCTTTACCCGTATGTGTACATCCCAAAGGGATGTTTTGATGCGTACATCATTTTCGACGTCTACCAGCCAAGATTCCTATTGATCACTTACTAAATAAGGGATTTGGAAAATTCCTATTATAAGGATGACAAGTGTGATTTTATCGCATCACTGTTGTCGGGAGTGTTAACACATTTTTCAGATATTAACAAAGATTTGAATCTCTTTTTACACAGGTTTTACCATCTTAGCTAGGTCTTCAACGACATTCAAGCTAGGTCAAACCTTTTAAGATTCTTTTTCAATATTTATAATTGCAGGAAAAGAAGGATATTTATTTTATTTAGGATTTTTATCATAAATCCTAATTTACAATTTAATAATAGCACAAATGGCCTAGTCGCGTAGACAAGTTTAATTTATAAGCCATGATTTCAGAGAATCGAGGCATTATAACTTATCCTAGTTTTAAAACATTACGGATATTAAGGTGGCAAAAAGGCCTAGTCACATGGACACCTTTAAATTATAAGCTATGATTTCAGAGAATCAGGGCATGAAGGTTTTCTGGCACAATAGGCCTAGTCACAAGGACAATTATAAATCATATGCTAGGATTTCAGAGAATCAAATCACTTGAGGTTTGAACCTAGTTCATTACCTTTATCTGACAGGGAGTCATCGCTACCACTGTCTTTGGCTCATATGGAAATGAGCAGGGCCCGTAGGCGCTATATTACCACGTATGGTCAATATATGATCATCTTAATTGACGACCTTAACCCAGGATTCAGAGATCATTAAACTGGGTTAGGAATCTTCTAAAGAATTCCTTAAATAACATATGTGATTTCAAATGAATCACTTCTGCCAGGAGTGTTAACATATTTTCAGATGTTAACTGGGAATTGGAATCTTTTTAACAGGTCTTACCATCTTGGCCAGGTCTTTATAAGGACACTCAGGCTAGGTTTCACTCTTAAGATTCTTTTTAATATTTAACGCGGAGCAATCCTAAATTGAGGTGTTAAATATGGATCTGAATCTAATTATGGAACTACCATCTTGGCCGGCCTTAATATGACCCGAAGCTAGGTCTTGCCCTTTTAGATTTTTTCCATTTTATTATAATGGTAGATCTTGCAAAGGAATTTTTTTTTTTTTTAAGAAAATTTAAAGTTAATTATCCCTCTAAAAAAAAACATATGTGCCCTAGACGGGACTTGAAAGGAATAATGTCGTCCTCGAAGGAACTGAAAGGTAATTATGTCCTTAGAAGGACTATTAAGGAAACGATCTTAAGCAAAAGGAGTTTCTTCTTCACTTTTATTTCTGAATGCTTTCTCCTTGGTTGCATGTTTCGTCCTAGCCGCTGTACGAAGGTCAGCAAATTAAGGCTCCGGGTGTGGAGAATTCCTATTACGGCTTCTTCGCTTGGCGACTTATCCAATATATAAAAATTTTGGAAGCAGAATTTTCAGATTAGGATTGAAAATGATCCTATGTTAAGTCTAGACTCAGCAAGTCAAAGGAATGTGCAATTGTGTCATTGAGATTAAACACCTAAGGCTAGTGTTTAATTCACTCAATGTTGGCTCTGATACCAACCTGTCACACCCCGATTTCCACGTGTCACCAGTGGGCCCGGTGGGGAGTATCGTGACGTCATGGTTGGCAACGTAATAGTCAAACAACACAATATCAATATGCACAGCGGAAGCAATTTAAAGTATGATACAACCGAATTTATTATTGTAATATCAATTGTCACAATATTCGGAAGTTTATCCACAGAAGGATCGAACATAAAATGGAAACAATAGTTCAACAGACTTTTAGGCATCTTAAGCTTGCGAGACTTCTATTGATGCTAAGGAGACATATCCAGCCAATTTCGTATAGTACCTGCATTTAGCCTTTTTGGAAAATACGTCAGTTTACACTGGTAAATACATTCAACTGACTCATTTTGGAAAAAGAGTTTGTAAATTGTTTTGGATGCACATGGCACAAAATATCTTGACACATTGATTAAAATGCACAGAGGCAAAATTAATCTTTTTAACTTGGGAGAATTATTTAATATTATAATCTTGTGAACGATTTACATGTTACTTATGCGTTCAGTAGCCCGGACGTATCCGGGTTAAAGATCAATAGACACACCACTTTAAGTGAGTTATACACGGGAGTACGCCTACACCCCGTGCTCAGGTTGTGGCTATCTCGTAAGATAATGCCAGGGATATCCGGGACATGGTCATTAACCCCCCAAAGGCTGTAAAGTAAACACATCTGTTTAAAACGAGCCGATCAAATTATTCAATTAACCACTAAGCGTGGAAGATTTGATGCTCGATCAAGCGGTACGCTATGTACCGTAACCCAAGCCCGTATAGGGAAAATAAGTTAAAAGTATTTACCTGAGCTAAATATAAATTCAATCCCAGCCGTATATCAATCAGCAAGTACAGATAGCTTTTACTGGGCTCCTAATCTGGAACGAAGGTTTTTAACAACCTATTAGAATCCTAACGGGTCTTTAATTAAGCTTAAGCTTAGACCGGCTAGTTTCAAAGATACGGTTCGTACGCACGATTAAGCGAAGACCGGATAGAATGTGATTCTGACCCGACAAGTTTGAAGACTTGTTTAATATGGGTTTACTATTCACATTCTGGATTTTGAGATAAAACCGATAAGGTTTGACCCGTTTCGGCTAATTTATGTAAACTAGTTACATAAACCGAACCGAACGCGCATGAAGCGTAACGGGTATCCGTAAGAGTCATTTACAGGTTTCCTTAGTTAATATGCCTTAAATATGTTGTGGTATCAGTAGGATACCTTCCATTATGCCCAAACGAGTTTAATCTCAATTTAAGCCCCGTAGGGGTATTTTGGTCATTTACCTAAGGCATATATACTACCTGTCATACAACTACTCGAACGATGTGACCATAAGGTCACTTGATGTGTTTGATCGGATCCTAATGATCGACCAAACGGGTCGGGTTCGAAAGTATAAGCGATTGTTTAGATCGCTTACCTTTACGACCCTATACAAGCACTAAACTAAAGTGACGAGCTAAGCATGTTGAAACATGCTTAACTAAGTTAGAAAAACAAGTTTGGTATCAAAACAAACGGTTTTGATACCCATAAGTAGTTTGGTTACAAAATACGCAAGAATACGTATTCTGGCCGAAACTACGGCTCGTCACTGAGCCTAGATAACGTGGAAATCAGTAGGTATAGTCACTAGGGACTATAACCATCGTGATCACGCTCACGTTATGAAGTTCAAACGAACTTCGCATCGACCTTAAACTGGTCAATGCAGAAAGTCAAACAAAGTTTGACTTTCGGACCCGTAAAGCAATAAAAGAACGAAAGAATACTTACGAAGGGTCCCCGAAAGCTAATCTCGATCAAAATAGCTCAGGTATGAAACAATGGTTCCAACTTAGAGCCTTTTTGATCAGATTTGTGGGTTTTAACAATGAAAGGCATGGGGTATTTATAGTTTTCGGTCCACCGTTAGGATCGTTTCTTGGAGAAGAGGGCACGATCAAGGCCGTACATTTGTCGGGAAGTTGTGGTGCCTAAATTGCCACTAACCATAAGGTATCAACACTTGGCAAGGGATTAGGAAGTGGTTAACAGCTGAAAACAGGCTGTTACATACTCTGCATCTGGTCTGTCATAGGCTAGCGCACCGCTACGCTAAAAGTGTAGCGCACCGCTAGGCTTAAGTTTGGCAGATTTTCACTTTTGGTCCCTGTCATGCATTCAGCCCATTTTCGACACGTTTAAGGCCCGTTAACCCCATTTCAAAGCTCTAAAATGAAGTTAAAGTATAGGGAACTTAAAATGTGTTCAAAAATATCTCGGATGTCGGTTCGTTTGGCCGTACGAACGCGATGTTCGCTTAATTACGACGGAATGCGCATAAGCGCGAAAAACGAATCAAATGACGCGACGAATGGATTTTTCTTAAGGCGAACACTAAAATATAATGTAGTCATGCTTACATAAATTTTTGGATGTCCTGATGTATTCAGAACGTAGGTTATGCGCGAAAATGCAAACTTATGCACTTTTTGACGCTTTTAGTCCCTGATCCTTCTATACTTGATCTTAACATGCTTTCTTGCACTTCGAGCCCTCTAACTTGACTTTTATGGGCCTTAAGACATAACCATACTTTGTTAAGTCCTTGGGTAACTTTATGGTTGCCCGAAAAATCTTAATTTCCAATGTTTACGCTTTTAACCCCTCTCACACGAATTTGATCATAACTTTCTCATACGATAACGAAACTTTATGAAATTTTAATCATGCATTCTAGTGAGCATAATTTACATTTACAAAGCTTCGGGTTTGTCAAAAGGTCACTCAGAGGTATATCTTTAACATGTTGACACATTTAACCCCTGTAGTTTGTAATCTCTCACTTTTAGCTTCGTATGATCCATGATTCATTCGTTTGAAGGTATGAACATTGTGTAGGGTTAATGTTCATTATATTTTATTCACAGTTGACATTTAGAATCCGTATTAACACATACTTTCCATGTTTGTCAACTTTAGTTCTTTTATAACATTCTTTCACACGTTCAAACTTTATGACACGTGTCAACACATTATAGGACGTGAATTTTCGAGGTGTTACACGTCTGTTCATATTTCATTGTCGATAACCTACTAGCTTCACTTTGCTCCATGTTACATGCTGGTTATACGTAAAACGATTTCGCTATCTATTATACTATTAAACTTGTATGCTCACATTTACACTATGTGTATTGACCTCTATTTTAACGTATGTGACAGGTGTTTGAGATGCTAGGAAGCTTGCTATGTGGAATCAAGTATGAGAGTCTAGAAACAAAAACAATTGATATTTTATGAGTTGTCGGAACAACTTTTATTTGTCTTTGAGAACTATTGTCTGTAATAACTGGGTTACTTATTATGTCATGGTATGGGACGTGATGTTTAAATAATTGGTAATCGTAGTTGTTATGGAATCTCTTGGACAATCTGTTTTGCTCAGTGCCTCACCCCGATGGTTCCGCCGTCGGTTGGGGTGTGACAACTAAAAAGGTCTGCTTAAGGCATGATGTTGGAGAAGTCAATATGGGAACTCGTATTGCCTACTTAATGCCTATCTATACATACATCAATATACTTGTTGGCTTTGATAAGAATAAAAAAGGTTGGACCAAGTTTTCAAGCAATGTAACGCCCGATACGGTGTTGTTTGAGTGGATGTGGGTGGTGAGGGTTACAAGTCAAGCTGGGCTTGGACGGGCTGGGTCAGGAGTCCTAATCGAAAGTTTAGCAATGAGATTCATAATATTTGTATGATGGATTGCTATTTTTGGGCTATATAGATTATTGAAATTGGGCTTAATGCCCCCATTGTGCTAAAAGAAACCGAGGATATGACTAAAAAAGGTCTGCTAAGGCCTGATGTTGGAGAAGTAAATATCGGAGCTCAAATAACCTATTCCAAAAATACCCCTTAAAAATGCCATTTTGTAATTGTAAGTATGTATGAAGAGTGCATTGTACTACATTAAGATAGTTATAGTAAGTTCTTGTGGTTTAGAGTGCAACGACTATTTTGGAGAATAAATTCAAAGTGGAACGGTAAATGGAAAGAAAGAGGGATCTTATATGAAGATTGAAGAGCTACTTGGATAGCCAAGGACGACTTTCCTAAATCCATCGACTCGGGTTGGTTAAATTAATAAAGATGTTTCAGAAGCAATTAATTAATTACATGAATCAAAATGTAGACATAAAAAATTTGGTGGGTTAGCATAGGAATGAGCCATATATAACTAAAAGAATATTGGTGAAGAATTCTTAACAAAGGAATGAACCATGAAATCATTGAACTGATTCAGTTTAGTATCCATAAGTTAACCATCTTAAGCAAAATCATACCAAAATTAAAGTACCCACACATCGACACATCTTAAACAACCTATTTCTTACCGAACACGAATGTGATGGTACATTTATTGCAAAAGGTTGAATTTGGATATTCCCACAGAAGGAAAAATATTTTCTTAAGCGTGACAAGCACATGATGCTAAGCAATTTTCTCGACCTCCTATTGGTTATAAGGCCAGTTCGTCTTCACTAAAACAAGGATCTAGCCATTTGGCTTAATCAACTTTGAGTCGTTGTACATAAATTCATCAATCAATCCCTAATTTAACCTGAAAAACCAAATATCCCCTACATAGAGATAGTGTAAGGTTGATTTGAAGGCTAAGAAGTGAGAAAAATTTTAAATCAAATAAAGTAGGCCTATTGAGAAAAATTTGCAATGAACAGTTTTAAAAGTTACTTGATTGAGGACATTCACTAACCTATTAACCCAATCTTCAGTGTCTTTCTTATTAATGCCAACGTCAGGCCTGTTAAACACTATACAGTCGTGTAGTGTTTTGTTGACTTATGGATTTTTTGGTAGATTCGTCGCGTTAACGTCAAAAAGAAAACTTTACCCCAATGTTTAACAGATCCACACAGGTGATGTTGAACATCCAGAAACATTTTTTTTCTCAAGTCAGTTGTGTAAACAATTAGTGTGTCACCCAGGCTATTCCGCATACATCAGTGGTGCTACCCTGGGCCTCGCTACCACACTATGGGCGAAACTGAAGTTATCATCTCACACTAAGAGAATACTTTGGTTGCGATGATATAAACTTGTTCGTCCGTAGAAGTTTTCAGCATTTAGGCCATGCTCCTGAATGCGCTCTTGTCATTCAACCTTCTAAGTTCCTCAAGCGTTGGTTGAGCTGTTAAGGCAATGATATTGGAGAAGTCAATACCACTAACCTTATAACCCAATCATCAGAGTCTTTCTTATGAATGCCAACATAAGGCTTATTAACACTATACAACCGTATAATGTTTTGTTGATCTGTGGATTCTTTAGTAAATTCATCGCGTTAACGCCAAAAAAACCCTTTACCCCGCACTTTACAGATCTATACATGTGATGTTGGAAGATTAAATATAAAACTTATTTTTCAGAAAAATATTCCCATCCAGGCTATTCAGAGTAGTTGGGCAATATGTATACATAATAACCATAAAAGAGGTATATATTAAAACAATTTTGTTTGGGGTTGCTAGTGTGGTTCATAGTGTCCGAAGATTTTATGTCGTCGGAAAACTGTGAAGGAAGAAGAGGTAAAATTGTGTAACCCTTGGTTATTGGACGAGCGTATAATAGAGAGATAGCAACAGACAATTGGTCCTCACTGGGAGATCGAGGATTCTTTAATGGGTGGCCATTGATACAACAATGGTAGTTAGAGACCTGCTGGTCAAAGTTTTGACCATCCCCACCTTCAAATCTCCAATCATGACAAAATATCATTTTCTCTGTCTATGTATTCCTTCATATTTTATCATTTGATTCAGTGTAAAGTACACGGATGGTCCATATGGTTTAACAAAATTTTGGATTTAGTACTCAGTCAACAAATTTTGAGGTTTTAGTATGTCAAAGTTATGGACTAAATGCGTTACAAAGCACAACCCACAGGGACCATGCATGTACTTTTGGAAAAAAAGTATAGACTAAATGCGTTACAAAATACAAACAAGAACCATTTGTGTACTTTTGGTAATATATGGACCAAATCCAAAATTTTAGTAAAGCACAAGACCCATCCAAGTGACCCATCCAAGTACTTTACTCTTTGAATTATGTGTTTTCTTTTGTTTGTCTTCTTTCTCATTCATTCCTTTTTAATTTTTTTTATGATTTATACCTTTTTAAAGTTGATAACAACTATTAACTTCTTTATTTTATACAAAAAAATTAATTTTAATAAGTATTTTAGTTTTGTTTTATTACTGTGATCAAGTGCTTAATTTTTTTTTATATTTATCTACCTTTATAAAAAGAATTCCTAGTTATTTAGTTATATTCCTTTTATAATTTTATTCTAATATATATCATTGTTATTTCAAATAACTGATCATAATTACATGATTATTCCTCAATGTTTTACTTGAGTTTTTATATCAAAATGACACGTTAAATTTTTATACCTTTAAATCTTATAATTGTTTACTTTCTATAGGTATTTCAATAAATCACATAGCAATATATTTGCGATTAATATTCTATACTTTTCATCAAAAACAAAAGCAATCCTATATTCTTCCATTTAATTTCCAAAAGTAGTGTTATGTAAAAACTTTTTTCAACACGCGTATTGGACGAGCAACATACTATTTAGAATTTATCTATGTGAGATGGAATACTATTTAGGGACGACACATATAGGGACGATTTTTGTGGTCTATAGGGACAAGGATATAGAAACAAATGTAATAGACACGACATGTTGCCTCTATAGGGTAAAACGGTTTATAGAGACGATTTGTCGTCCCTATAGACCTGAATTATGTCCTCTCTAAAAGTTGTTTTTCTTGTAGTGAATATGTAGGGGAAGGATCTACTAAAAAGTGGATTTTGGCTAAGTAGCCTAAGAAGGAATCTTAACCATTCATTTTTCAAATCAATGGTTAAGATGAAAGTGTAGGAGAAAGGATGAGTGCAAGGGTATCTTGGGAAAATCCTATTTATGGACTTTCTCTCTCCACATGCAAGGCACATGCATATTTCACCTCCATTTTTTAAACGTTCATAACTTTTTTATACGACATTATTTTTTCATAAAAATTTCACCATAAAATCGAGCGTCTTCTTATCTTTAATTTGAGTACCATATTGCTATATAAAATATGAAGACTAAAAAAACCCACTAAAATGTGTTGTGTTTCTTTGTTGTATAACATTTTTTTGTGCTGGATTTTTGTACTATATTTTTATACTAAATTTTTTGTGCTGAATTTTTTTGTCTTAATTTTTTTTTTCCTCAATTTTAGTACTGGATTTTTTTGCTGAATTTTTTTGTACTATATTTTTTGTAATAGATTTTTTTGTGATATATTTTTTTGTACTACATTTTTTGTGCTATATTTTTTGTACTAGATTTTTTTTGCTATATTTTTTTGTACTAGATTTTTTGTGCTAGATTTTTTGTACTAATTTTTTTTTTGTATTTTTAAAAAACAAAAGGGGTGCCATATGTCATTTTCACTTCTATTTATAAGGACCAAAATGCCCTTGATTCCTACTTATTAGGAGTGCCACATGTCATCATCACAATCCTTCTTAGGCTACTTAGGCAAAATCCAATTTTTAGTGGATCATTCCCCTGAATATGTATGTTCTATGTATTTATAACTTTTACAGATAATAATATATGTAAAATAAAAAAGTATTTCTAAAACATATAATTAAACTCTTTCCTTTGGATATGCATAATCTTCTTCAATAAAATGGGACATCCATAATGATTAAAGAATAAAGCCTTAAACCTTAATACTTTAGAATAGTCTCCAGATGAGTTGAGTTGGCAATTTTCGATACTTCAGATTTTTCGATTTGATTAAGAACACTTGTGCGACAGAATGATTACCAGTTAGCAACTTGTTAAAGTATGCATGCAAAATTCTCATTAAGAAAATATGTAATAAAAACCACAACAAACTATAAAACAAATACAAAAATTGGTAGATATGTATTTTATCGGAGAAAGGATATATAGCTTCATCTTCATGCATGCATGAGAAACAATAAAACCCTATCATCATCTAGAACACTCACTTCATTGTATACAAAATCATTAGACCACCCGTAGTGGGCGTCATTTAATTTTTGTCAAAATTGGCCCTCAAAAACGCCCCATTCCGCACCTCAAACCCCCCCCCCCCCCGGCGTTATTGGGCGTGTTCTCGGCTGAAACTTGTTTTGGCGTGTTTTGAATAACGCTGAAGGGGCAATTGTTTGGCCAATCATTTTTGAGCTTCCTTTTTTTAGCCAATAGGTTTTTTAGTTGGTTTTTTTATTTATATTTAATTCTCTACACCCTTTTAACATAATGCTCACATCCCCATTACACTCATTTTAGAAAAACGCCCAATAATGCCCCTTGCTGACTGGGCTGCCACATGGCACAAAACGCCCAAGGATGGATCTTGCCCACTATGCATGGTCTTACTAAATAATTATAACTGCATTTACTGTAGCTTCAAAGTGTTAATTACATAATATCACACTATAATCCTACTAGAAAAAAAGTAGAGAACACAATATTCTAAGACATATAATGAATTTAAGTTCATAAAATTTGTATAGAGTAAGTTTCCTTATCGAAAAGGGTTTCTAGCAAATGCAAAAAACTTTTTTTTTTTTTGGTAAGGATTTACAAAACGGTCTTACATATTAAAATTGGTTGAATTTCTTAAAAATAACATTCTCGAATCATATTTGATTAGGATTTACAAAATGGTCTTGCATATATATTAAAAATGTTTGAATTTCTTAAAGATAATATTCTCGAATCATATACTTGTCTTTGATCTGATTAATTACCACAATTGTTGTTGTTGTTGTTGTTGTTGCGGCTGCAGCTATGGTGGTGGTGGTGGAGGTGGAGATGTTTATTTGAATTATTTAGGGTTACTATACTCTTAACAAAATATAGAATGTCTTAGCATAGGTTAGGTGGTTTTTGTTGCTTTTTTAACACTATATGTGTGACTAATTTATTAACATTATTTTTACAGCTTAGACCAAAGGGTATGGGGCTCGGCACCGGGCCGTTCCCCCCTTTTTGTCCGTCGCAAACCGCCCCCCTTAGGGGCGTCTCGGCACTTCCGGCAGAATTCAGACGGTGGAGACAGGGCTTGTGATTGGCTGCTTGTTCATTGGTGGGCCCCTCTCTCTCTATCTCCTTTATTAATATATTGATTTTTTTATTAAAGTGGGTAGTCCCCCCACACCCTTGGGTACTCTCCAAGAGGATGCTCCTTCTCTCGTGATGATATGGCGCCCACGCGGTGGGTAGTCTTCAAAAAGACTATCCTCCCCATACCCAATGGTCTTAATACTATGGACCACGGTTGACTATGGTGACCCTATTTGGATCGCTTTTGCTAATGTATGTATGATATGTTCACACATGTGCGTTGATAAGCAAAAGGAGATGAAAGAACCAAATAATTACATATATAGGTTGAAAAATAAACAAAGAAAGAGATAAAGTTACTTTTTCTGACCTTTTGTCACGGACTCGTTTGACGAGGGATTATTTATCTCACAAAAGTATTTATTTGTGATACTGGTATGTGGAGTTAACCCACTTGTTAGAGGCACGTGTGCAGTAAAAAAAAAAAATTATTTGTGGTAATGAATATTTATGTTCTTATTCATTATTAGACCTTTTTTTTAAACGGCAAATTAATTTGGTAGGACGTACGTACGGTGATGTGATAGACACTAAGCTTATGTGATATAGTCATTAATGTAGATAGATTGATGAATCACATATATTAGAAACAAAATAGTGGGATGGTTTAGCCTACAAGGTGTGTGTGTGTGTGGTGGGGGGGGGGGGGGGGGGGGGGGGGGACACCGTGCACGCCTCTAAGGTTCTAGGTATCGCAAGATCAATGTTGTTACCGCGTGACATGTATGGCATGCATGGTCGGGTGAGAGTGTGAAGGAGAAGCTGAGCGAAGCGTCGTGGTGAGCTGGTGATTGTGGCTCCCATCCTAGAAGTTTTAGACTGAAAAATTATGATGTTTTCTTTAATCTAATAACTACTAAATTTAATAATTTATCTCACGTTAAATGGTTCAAAATGTATCTTAGTATCGCATCAGTGTCTTGTTACTAATATATTAAAATTGAATTTGTTTAACCTTTTGCTATATATTAATGTTAATACATGGATACGTTTGACCCAACTATGAAATGTTGATTATTAACATAATCAACTTGCTTTCACTTATGCTCTTAAATTTCATATATTCTATATTTTCTAATGTTTTAGTGACATCTTACAGATATGTGATACCTTCAAATGATTGCATTTGAATAGTTATATATTCTTAAAAGAAAATGGGAAACGATTAAATACATTGAAGTGGTAAAAGGGTGATAGCTTTTTAATGGTAGATATAGAACAAATAATGGGTGCTCGTGCATATCCATGGTATTGGTGGTGGGGACTGTATGAATAGTAGAAAAGAATATACAGTGTGTAGTCTCTGTCACTCACTAGCATGCTATGCTTTCTTTCTTCTCCATTTTCTAGGGCTTTTCGATCACAATTCTCTTTTGCCCCACGCTTACTACTTACTCTCCACTTATTTTCCCTTTTACATATCCCTTATATATTATGTTAAAGTTAACATATTTATATTCGTCTATATATTCATCAGTATAAAAGATTGAATGTGTAATATCAAATTCAGAAATCTAGATAAGTTCTCATAAGTTATTAGATAAAACCCTGTTTGTTATTGGGGAAAATTACTAAAATAAAATAGACAGAGTAATTTAGTCTTCATCAAAGTAGTCAGACTGAAGGGAGTGGGGCGTTCTCAAAAGAGGGCGTCTTGCGACACGTGGCGTTTGGGGGCGGCTTGGGGCGTCCTCAAAAAAGGGGGCGTGGTGTTCATGGCAACTCAAGATGCCCCTCCAAGACTTATGATTGGTTGTTTGAAAAAGAAAGGTTTTTGATTGGTTGATGAAAAAGGAAAAGATTGAGTTTGGGCGACTTGTGGGAGACGCCATGGCTTGGGACGCCCTTGGGGACGCCATGGGGGCGGTGTTCATGGCTTCTTGGGGCTTCTTGAGTAGGGGTGGACGCCCCACTCCCCTCAGTCTCAGCCTCATTTTCATCAATTAAAATCTGTCACATTAGCTCCATCAGCTAAGACGACTAGTGATTTAGCCTACATTTTTTTACAAGGCGACAAAGATGTCAGAATGGATAGGCCCACACTTTTACGAGGCGACAAAGACAGCTTAGCCCTTCTTTTGGATGTAGGCTAAGACTACTTTGGAAAATGTTGAAAGTCATTATCTATTTTATAAAAATCTTGGTCAAATATATCTACACTTTTTGTCATAGAATCGACTAGAAACCTCAACTTAATGGGAAGGGACATATTTTATCACTTACCATTCGACTAGCTACAAACCCTTTGATCTATGAAGGTTTGATGATAGTTTATATGCGTTAGTTAACAATTATAATTATAATTATAATATAATATAAATCTATTAATAAGTGATGCTTGGGAACAGTGACTTAACGACGTCATATATTGTTTTTCCCTTACAGTTAATGGCGTTTGGTGTTTCATCTTTTGTGGGACGCGTGTTGTCTTTTAGAGCCTCCCCCACTCTCTTTCCACCATTCACTTCATGTGACTTCTCTCTCACCATCTGTTTCTCTCTATTTTTGCCGACGGATTAGGCGATGTTGGATGGTGTTGACGGTGGTGGTTCAGGCATGGTACTCTTGAACCCCTCGCCTCTACTTCTTGGGTGGGTTTGCCGTCTTTGTCTATCTGTATAAGTTCAAATATTTGTCAATTGGTTCAAAACATATTACTTGGCAAAGGAACATTCATTTAACATATCTAGAGGCTCATAACTGCCAGATAACTCAAACCTATGATCTTTGTGAGTAGCTCTTAATCTCTTCTAACCCAAAAACCTCATGTTGCAACACACCTCTATGAAAATATCGAACTAAAATTGCTCAGTTGATGACAAATCATACCAACTATCTCGTTTTATGACAAAGCTTTTCATGATGATCAAGTCTTACTATGCGTTCACCTTTGGTCGACATGGAAATGACAAATAACACCACCTATCCCCTATTCCCCTTTAATGACAGCGTGTTATGGAAAGAGCTAAATACGAGGCATCTTCCTAAGTTTTAAGAAATCCGTCATTGCTATGGTTGTCTAATCATAGGGAACTAAAACGGTATATATAAGTAATGTTTTTTAAAAATGGTTAGATGAACTTAATGCTAATATGTTTTAGGGGCTGTTTGGCAACATCTGAATAGTTAAGTGCTGAACCAGTAAGAGGTCTGAACCATTAAGAGCCTATATAATGCTTAACTGTTCAAAGGCAAATATCTGACCAATTCAGATTAGAGGTCTTAAGCATTCAGATATAAACCTTAACAATTCAGAGACAAATGTCTGAACCATTCAGACATCTACTCGTGAAACAAACAGTCTGAATCATTAAGTGTTGAACCGGTATGAGGTCTGAACCATTAAGAGCCTTATTAAGAGGTAAACAAACAGCCCCTTAGATGAAAAGAAATTGTGTATTTATGCATTATACAACAAAACTCAAACAAATAAAGTCTTTATGGTTAGTTCAAACTTTGTGGTGTGCGTTATCGTTCCACTAGTTTCATCTGTAAGTGAGCTTGTGTATCAGGCATATATCCATTAGCATATGAGGTCTAGTTGCATTGTGCTTTCCTACGCACAAGTCTCGATTGGATATAATATACAAATAATAGTACAATTTTTAGAGGCGTGTGAAGTGTGAACACCATTCCATAAATCCATATATTATAGCATATAAGGAATATCTCTCAAATATCCCCAATGTTTTTAAGGCAATGGTTGTGGATGAGAATTCGATTAGGAGTAATTTATGAATACATGACCTCTTGGAAATTTCGACTCGGGCTACAAAATAAATTTGTGAGCTTTCAGAAGGCAAAATGGATAATCATCAAACATACCCAGTAAATCCCACCAAGCAAAGTTAAGGAAGAGTCTGAGAAGGGTAGATGTAGACACCCTTACCTCTTCCCCGTAGGAATAGAGAGTCCGCTTCCAGTGAGACCCACCGGCTCGAAAATGGATAATAGTGTTGAGCCGAAGCCTGCGCGTCAAGTTTATTTAGTTGACTAAGTAATCGAGTTGTAAACATGATATAATTTATTTTATGTTTATCTTCTAATCTTTAAGTGTTTGAGTTGGTTTTGATTTACTTGTTTAACAAGATAGGAAAGTAGCATACTAGCATAAATACCAATGTTGGGGTCTAGGTTTTGTTTGTCCTTTTAATCAGTTCTCTATAAATTTTTATTAATAAAAAGAGTTGCACAAGTTATGCATCAAGTTAAGTTCAAGATCTGAGTTTAGAGTTTAGTTTCGGCGAGTCTGATTTAACATTAATGACTAATTATTAAATCCAAGTAAATGAAAATAGCGATTACATGAAAGTACTCAACACTCTCTCATTATTTTCTGCAGCATCCAGGTGGAGGGCGAATACGGGTGACGCCGGTTCGTCTTGGATGGGAGGCGAGGTTTTACCGATTATTCCACTGTCATCCCTTCGGGCGGGTGGAGGTCGGGTTTCCACGCATCTGGGAGAGTCAAGGGGCTGGCGGTGATCGAGTAGTCAACCTTGGGCACAGGTTAATGCCATTTATCAACGAGAAATCAATTTCTTTTTAAAAGGTCAAAAGTAAATTTTAGGTCCACTGATATACATGTATTGGAGTGGGTCAAAAAGGTTAATGCCATGATCTAAGACTATGGGTATGGGGCGGGGTTGGGGCGTGGGTTGGAGAGAAACGCCCAAGTCATCACCCTGGGTGGGCTTGGGTTTGGGCGTGGCCCCTTGGGCGGGAGTTTAAGGCCGGGCGTGGGTCCTGCTAGTGATCCTATGTGGCCGGCTCTTATTGGCTTGTTGGCTAGGGCATAGCGGACCATGTTTAGATTTTTTTTTATTTAATACACCTGGCCAAGCCACGCCGGGCTAGCCACGCCCCGCCATACCCCACAGACACGTCACTCACCAACGGGGGGCTCGAACTCCACGTGTCAACACATGCCCCAAACCCCGGCCCCACCATGCCCATGGTCTAAGTTATTGAAGCTACTAACTTCATAAAAGAAATATTAATTAAAACCTACCAAGTGTACAAAGATAACAAATATGACATAAATGCCCCAAATTTGAGTAAAATTTGCACTAAAAATAACTATTAAAATTGGAAACGAAATCTTGATATATGATGTCATGAAACACACACACGTTCAATATATATATTTTTCGAAGCATATCGAAATAGTGATGATTAAAATATAATAAGTTGTGTATAAATTAGTTTGTTAGGTACGAATCACCTCCACTTACAATACAAGAACAAAATATGAACTATGTGAGCATGATGTCAAGCAAAACCACTTCCACTAAATGGGTGTCAATCTCAGGTAAACCAAATCTGAATGTGATTAGTGTATCATATTTAAGTGTAGTAATGGTCCACTATGATTACTTTATTGGAACTTTAATCATACTTTGGTTAAACTAATTAAAAAGTTCAAATATAGTTATCCAGAATGGTAAATATTAGATGTTAAAAATATTGGTGAGATACTCAAGTAAATTAATATGGGATACATTCGGGGGCGAAACCAGAAAAAGTTTTCATGAGATTCCGATAACTAATGGTCTCTCCGTTCTTCGGACTTCAGTTGCCGCTCAATATGACAATATTGTAACTTAATTGTGTATATGTTTTAGGCTAATTGTTTAAGATCGGTGTTGCACTAAATGGTTATCGGGTGTTGAAGTGACGGGCTTAATTTTAAAAAATGGATACTGGGTATATAAGAATTAATGGGATAACGAGTGTTGATCTGATTAAATAATTATTTTATAACACACACATATATATATTGTTCATTTGTTTATTTTAAGTTTATATTTTTTAATTTTCTAAGGGACCGGTGTCAATATATCTGGGGGTTAGCGTTAAAGTTTTATGGTGGTCGATCAATATATTAGATCGTAAAAGATAATAATTTCATAGGGGTGGATGACCCGGCTCCATTGAGTAGGTCCGAAAGCCAGCCTTTGGTCCTATGGACGCATGTACTTAACTATATTTTATACGGTGAAAACAAACTAGATGAGTTTTGTTTGGTCCTCCATTATTCTTGTTTAATAATTGTGTACCTATGTCGGAACCTCAAAAACAGATCTTACCTCTTAGAAAGACCTCTTAAGGCTTTTTATGTCACAACCTCAAAGATCTTCAGATAATATTCAAAGGGCCCCACAAGATATCATGAAGACATATGGTTGATCACTTGATCATCAATGATTTTGGCATTTACATTTGTAATTAAACTTCTAAGGTGAGTGGTCTTTTTACTATGTTAGAATTTAGATCTCAGAGTCAGATTGGAGTATTAATACAAAAATAGGTGGTTATCACAAAGTTTGAAATGTCAGTTCATATACCTAAATCTTTGCACTTGATAATTATCTTTTCCCTTCCAGCCAACCATGTCAAATTGAGTGTATGTGGAGGGTGTAAACACCTAGACCTACTTGTGTAGAGCTCTATTTTGACGGCTCGAACCCGGCTGAGGCTCGTCGATGGTTTTTTATTTGTTAATTATTGGGTTATTAGATTTTATCATCCCCAACTAGTCGGTATTGGCCGCTGCCACTCTCAACTATCACTTTGACTTCCACCACTCCCAACTTAACATTTTGTGTATTGTGTCACTCCGGTTGAGTGGTTTTTGACTCCATTTTTGTCTTTTAAGACCAAATTCACATGCAGTCATTAGTAATTCGCAAAGTGTTAGCCTAATATCACCAAGAACACAAGTCAAACACCAAGAAAGGTTCGTCTGCGGAGTGACACAACACACTAAGGTGCTGTTTGTTTTTGAAGAGGTAAAAGGTCTGCAGTATGCGGACCACATCTGCAAACATCAGGAGAAGAGGTGGACCAAAGGTCTGCAGTCTGCAAGGAGAAGAGTGTTTGCTTTTTTTACTTCTACAAAAACCATTGTTCTCTTTTCACAACACACACAACACCTCTCTCTCTCTCTCTTTGCCTTCATCTACCACCACCGCCACCACAACCATCCGCCACCACCTCCTCCAACGTCCACTTGCCACCACCACAACCAACAACCACCGTCAACACCTGCCGCGAAGCCAAGCACCAGCGCAAACCCTAGCCCCCACTCTAAGAACCCACCTCTGCTATCTCTCAAAATCAGGCCACCGGAGACGTCGGGGAGAGAGATCGACAGAGAGAGGGAGACGTCGGAGAGAGAGATAGATCGATAGAGAGAGGGAGACGTCAGAGAGAGAGAGAGACACATGAGAGAGACGCAGGAGAGAGAAACAGAGCCGACCACCACTCCTTGGTGGCGACACTCGACGATTGCGGCGGCGGAGGTGGAGGGAGATGGTTCAGGTCAGTTCAGAGTGGGGGTGGAGGTGGAGGAGATGGGTGTCGGAGGAGGTGGTGTGTCAGAGGAGATGGGTGTCAGAGGTGGAGGTGGGCGGCGGAGGAGGTGGTGTCGGAGGTGGAGGTGGTGGCAGAGGAGGTGGTGTCGGCTGGAGGGAGAAGAGGTTTGAAGACTTTGGTTGATGTCTGCGTGGGGAAGAGGTTTTTAGTAAGAAGCTCTTCAAGAAAACAAACAAGCTACAGGACCCAAAGATCTGCTCGCGTCTGCGCGACGCAGACATAAGTGCTCAGAAGAGCTTTTGCCCAAAAAACAAACACCACCTAAGTGTTTAGTTGGGAATGGTGAGAGTCAAAGTGATAGTTGAAAGTGGCAGCACCCAATACCAAATAATTGGGAGTGATAACATTCAATAACCCTTAATTATATAATTAATTCATTTATATACATTTATAATAATTTATAGAGTTACGTACAAAAATAGGTTTGCAGTCTTACTTTATAAAACAAGAGTAAAATGCACGGATAGTCCCTGTGGTTTTGCAAAGTTTCAGCTATAGTCCCCAGATTTTGGAAATTACACTCATAGTCCCTGTGGTTTGACAGTTTGTTACACGGATAGTCCCTGGAGTGGATGGGGGTTAGTTTTCTCAGTTAAGTTGGTGTAAAATGACTAAAATACCCTTAGGATTAAAACAACACAAAACCCAAACAGATTTTCCCATCTGCTCTCATTCTTCACCATCTTGTTTAGAAAACCCTAAGAGCATACGTAGTGGGGCGGTATAACCCCCCATAGCACCGCCAAAACGCCGGCCACACCAAAACTCCGGGCGCTATGTTTCAAAAATGGGGGGAGGGCGCCAGATTTTTCGCGGCGTTATTTTTGTTTGGTTAATTCATTTGGCCAATCAAAAAATAGAAGAGTTTTTTATATTAATTAATAAAACTTAAAATTATTAAATAGGTAATGATGGGTAGGGGCTTTATGACTACGGCCTCAAATTGCATAACGCCCCATAAAGCCCCTTGCTGACGTGGCACGACACGTGTCGCATAACGCCCCCAAAAGGGCGTTACGACTACACATGGCCTAACAATACATTGAAACAATTGGAAACTTGATCAAATCAGTCTGAAACAGATCAAAATGTTCAAAACTCTATGTTGATGCAGATTTTGTGTCCGATGCTTGTCGAATAGATTAGTTATTATTTTACGCTGAATTTGTAATAGTTAGTGAAACGGTCTATCGAACGTGTATAGACCCGCTCGTTTGAAGTGGTCAAACGAGAGGGTTATTCGGTTGACCGTGTGTGTTTGCAAGACAAGGGGTGTGACTATAAATAGAAAACCCTTGCCATTTGCAACACAAGGAGAGTTTAGGAGGTTTGAGACCTCACCGGGAGAGATCACCACTTGGTCTCTCCCCGGATGTATACTTCTTTGGTATTAGTTCGGTTATCATGTAATCGGGCCGATTTGTAATGTTTTACTACCGGATTAATACAAAGTTGTTTGTTTATCATTTCTAATCTCTCCCGTCTTGAACCGATCTCACACGAATCACGGTTTCGGTCACGAAACTCGGTCCTACAATTGGTATCCGAGCCATGGTGCCCGATTTAGTAAATCTAACCGTTTACTAAGTCACATGTGCACTAGATCTGTGATTTTAGTGATTTTTGTTCAAGAAGAAAAGTTGGGTGAAAATGAAAAAAAACTCAGATCTGGACCCGAATATTCAGATCTGTGCTGAAACGAGTGTTGGGTTTTATGTTTTTCACCTATATAATCAAGTTATCATCATCAAAAATCGTATACAAAGTGTTTTCGTCAAATCTGCAAAATTGAACAGTGGCTGTGTTCTTGATGTTCTTGGTGGCTGCTTGAAGATTCGAAAGATGATACTCTGGATCGAAAGATACCAGATATTTGTGGGAACCCTCAACAACTTCGAAAGATGATCAGTTCCAAACAACCAGCATATATCAGTTCGAAAGATGATCAGTTCGAAAGATGATCAGTTCCAAACAACTTCGAAAGATGATCAGTTCCAAACAACCAGCATATATCAGTTCGAAAGATGATCAGTTCCAAACAGTTCGAAAGATGATCAGTTCCAAACTATTTCGAAAGATGATCCTTCGAAAGATGATCCTTCGATCCTTCGAAAGATGATCCTCGAGAGATACCAGATGTATCGAAGAAGAAGAAGGGTCTGTGTATCGATGAAGATGTCGGCTGCTATTTGTGGATCGAAGGTTCTGAATGATGGAATCGGAGGGGGAAGTGTGAAGATGGGCAATGGATTTTTAGGGAGTTGGATCTCTGTTTGTATGTTTGGTTTAGGCTGTTGTTTGGAATCGCAGAGGAACATGGAGCTGTGAATCGAAGAAAGAGATGAGGCAGATGTGCAATATTTTTTTTTTGGGTTTTGGAGGTGGTTGTATCGAATAGAGAGAGATAAAGTAAAGTGGGTGAAGGCTGTGCAATGTGGAAGATGTCAACAAGATTTTTTTTTATGGGAGCTATTTCTTTTCATTTGGTCCCACTTTTATGATCGCACAAAAATTCCAGAAGAATGTTGGTTTCTTTGGTTTAATGACTTCAAGTATATTTGGGCTTGACACTCATCTGGGCCTCACCTAATTCTTCTTGGACCTAATTATTCGTGGGATTTAAATTCTGCCAGGTTATTAATGGGACTCAGCTATTTTTCATGGGCTCAAGTAATTAAATTGCTATTGGACTTCAATATTTGAGCTGTGTGGGCTTTTAGTTTTGTTGCAAATTTAGTTCTTAAATTTGTGAACAACTAGTTGGCCGGGATTACACGATCACTACATGGGCCAAGGTTTTTACATGATTTGCATAATGGGGTTGGGTGTTCGCAAAGTTGATTTGAACCGCGATTCCAAATTTCAACATCAAATTCGTACGAATTTGGGAGCGCGCGGGATGATGCGGCATGATGAAAACAAGAGATGATGAAAACTTGATTTTTGAAAAATGTGGGGTAGTCTCGGTTACCGATGCAAACGTCAAATTATGGTGACTTGACTACTATGGGCCAAAAACAAAACGGTATGTTCACTTCCGCACGTCAATGTTTATGATTGTTATCGGTTATTCGAAAATGTTCGAAAGCATTTTGTTTATTGTCATATTCTCGCATTTGAAGACGAACGTATGAACCTAGAATGTCAATACCGGTCCTAACGAGTTCACAAAGTCTTTGGAGGGATACAAGTCGGATCCAACGGGGTACTAGGGGACGTTCTTATTCAACTAGCATATGCAAAGAAGAAATTCGTTTTCGTGATTTTTCGAAAAACCAAGAACATTCAACGAAGATTGACGACAGTTCCGCTCAGTGGAGGGAATTGGTGAACATTTGACGACAGTTTCTTTGAAGTGGAGAGAATCTGTTAAGGTTTAGAAATCTTACCAAAGAAATAGGGGGAATAAAACGTATGTTGAATTTCTTCGGTAAATTTCTAAACGCAATCACAGGTGGTAGAGTTTGTGATTTTCTGGTGATACAAACGGTTCGGCGTGGAATGTTTTGCACATACACATATTTGAGGATTTTAATTAATTCTCCAGCCAGCGTGAAGGGTTTTGCACGGAAAAATACAGGTTTCTAAAGTCTACAGTAGTTACAAAAGCGCTGTTCACTGAAGACCTGGGGAATCTTTATGAAAGCTGATAGTTCAAGACTGAAGACCTGCAGGATTCGGTTTTGGGTTTGATGTTTCCTTGGGATTTTACAGGGATCTGGGGGTAACTCAATTCGTTGAGTTTGCAAACGATGTACTTGGTCAAGCTGACTTCCTGAGTACTGATGCTGAAGATCCGTAGTGCATTACGTGGTCAACTTCACAAAGGCGAGACAATGAGATCTGGATGTAGTTCAACTAAGCATGCTGGTTGAGCTTGCAAGGGATACACTTGGTCTAGCTGACTTTCCTGAGTGTTGATGCTGAAGATTAAAGTGCATTACTTGGTCGATTCCACAAAGACGGTTTACAGAAGACAGTTCACCAGAAATCTCTATCAATGTAGTATGCTTGTATGAAACAGAGTTCTTATGACAAGATCAAGACTTGATGCAGTTCTTAAAGATTGGAACCCTTATCAAATGCCGTTTGGAGTATTGGAAGATCAGCGGAAGATCGGTCAATTGAGGAAATTGCACAACACCCAACACGGATACGCGTACTTTAAGGGGGAAATATTTTACAAGGAGCGTCAAGATACTACTTACCTGGATCATCGGTCAAGGGGGAATTTGTTAACACAGAGAAGATGAATACTTGACTGAAGATCGATTGCAGTTGCATTTTCAGCATTCGACAGCAACGGACAAGGGGGAATTTGTTGATGCAGATTTTGTGTCCGATGCTTGTCGAATAGATTAGTTATTATTTTACGCTGAATTTGTAATAGTTAGTGAAACGGTCTATCGAACGTGTATAGACCCGCTCGTTTGAAGTGGTCAAACGAGAGGGTTATTCGGTTGACCGTGTGTGTTTGCAAGACAAGGGGTGTGACTATAAATAGAAAACCCTTGCCATTTGCAACACAAGGAGAGTTTAGGAGGTTTGAGACCTCACCGGGAGAGATCACCACTTGGTCTCTCCCCGGATGTATACTTCTTTGGTATTAGTTCGGTTATCATGTAATCGGGCCGATTTGTAATGTTTTACTACCGGATTAATACAAAGTTGTTTGTTTATCATTTCTAATCTCTCCCGTCTTGAACCGATCTCACACGAATCACGGTTTCGGTCACGAAACTCGGTCCTACACTCTATTCGAAACAAACTGAAAATCTACCAAAACTGATCTGATCTCACCGAAAAAACAATCAATTCAGTACGTAATCGATCGAAACTTGTCCGATTCGCAAAACCCTATGAACAAATCCCTATGAACAAATCAGATTAAGGGTTGAATCGTGTAATCGGACAAGTCAATCAGGAGACAAGTTAATCTTGTCTGATTCGCAACACGATTACACGCAGAGCCACTCACCATAGCCACTCACCTCCATCAACCCTTGTCCGATTCAACCCTTAACCTGTTAATCGACTGAATTTACCTTTTATGTTAACATTAGCACCCATCATCACCTTCCTGTTCACCAATACTGGAAACCCTATGAAGAAATCAGATCCATCTATCGCTGCTGCAGATAGATACGACCACTGCTGCAGATAGATCCGACCATCGCTGCTGCAGATTAATCTGTGTCTCTCTCTCTCCTGATTGATTTGCTCTTGTCGTTTCTCTCACTTCCAACTCTCTCTGATTTCCCTCTCTATCACTCGTCTCGTCTCTCTCTCGTCACCACGCCGCCAGAGACGGCGGTGATGGTGAACGGTCGTTCATCGGGTTGGGGGGTGGTGTTGTTTGTCGTCTGGTGACTCAACGCCGGAGCGCCGATTGTGCGGCTGCCAGTAATTCCGGTCGCCGGAATATAATCAGAGGGAGGGAGGGTGACCGAGAGGGTGCAGGTGAGTGATGAGATTTTTGTTTGAGAAGATGACTGGTTTTGTGTTGTTTTTAGAGTTAGGGTTTTCTAAACAAGATGGTGAAGAAGGAGAGCAGATGGGAAAATCTGTTTGGGTTTTGTGTTGTTTTAATCCTAAGGGTATTTTAGTCATTTTACACCAACTTAACTGAGAAAACTAACCCCCATCCACTCCAGGGACTATCCGCGTAACAAACTGTCAAACCACAGGGACTATGAGTGTAATTTCCAAAATCTGGGGACTATAGCTGAAACTTTGCAAAACCACAGGGACTATCCGTGCATTTTACTCATAAAACAACATATTTGAGATTAAAAGGTTTGTTAAATTTGTGTTAAATGCCTATTTTACTATTTTACAAACCATAAGAAAGTTTGTGTAGTCAAATTAAAAAAAAATATAAAACCCAACACTGCCCGATTGTTATTATTTTTTTTTTTTTAATTTTGATGTGTTTAAAGGGGGTGGGAGGTTTGTAACTCGAGGGGATGACAAGATTTAAAATGTGTTTATACATTTTAGATACACCTTATTTAATATTAGTTATAATATAAATACATTAAAAATAATATAAATCATATTATCTTATTTTTTTATCATTGAGTGGAAACAAACTAAAACAATCCTACAAGCCTAACCATAACATAAAACAAATGCTTATGAAAATACAAAATAAATAAAGAGAAGGAAAACAGTTTTAGTTTCGTTAAGTTTGCATCAAATGAGAGGTCCCAGGTTCAATTCTGGGCAAGGCCGAGTAACTTAAAATATTGGTGAATAGTAGAACAAGCTTGTCATTCAAGAAAAAAAAATGAAACGTTTAAGTTAATTGGTTTAATTAATTAAGAGTTAATTGCTCGGATGGTCCCTGTGATTTTACGTTTTTTTACGTTTAGTCCCTACCTTTTGGAAATGGCAGGTATGCTCCCTATGGTTTGTCATTTTGTTACTCGGATAGTCCCCTGACATTTACTCAGGGGACTATCCGAGTAACAAAATGCAAACCATAGGGAGCATACATGCTATTTCCAAACTAACTGACATCTACTCAAGGGACTATCCGAGTAACAAAATAACAAACCATAGGGAGCATATCTGCTATTTTCAAAAGGTGGGGACTAAACGTGAAAAAACGTGAAACCACAGGGACCATCCGAGCAATTAACTCATTAATTTATTAGTGAGTTAATTTGGCGGAGGAATAACTTTTTTTTTTTGAACGGCGGGTGGAATAACTGTCATGTGAATTAAATTGCCCTTTAGTTTGTTACACAAGAGAACCAAAATTGAATGCTACAAAAGTGTGAAATGGTCCATAAATTAATTCATGAAAAATCATATTTCGACGGGCTTATATAATTAGTTTTGGTGACATGGGTTGAAAGTTAAAGGCTGAATTAATTTAGTGGGCTTGTGTTGGGCTGCTATGAAGTCATGAAGATCACAAACAACTGACAAATTATGGTGGGAGCTATGAAGTCATGGGTTGAAAGTTAAAGGCTGAATTCATTTAGTGGGCTTTATGTCTTGTTGCAATGACCTGCTGGAAGGGTTGGATGGGCTTAAAGGTTCAAAACAATAAGTGAAAGAAGATGGGGGTGGTCTTGATCTGCGCGACTCTATGGAGAATACGGAAAGCTAGTAACGAAGATGGTGGACATGATTAAAGAAGACGCTTATTGATGGCTTAAGAATTGATCCCCGTTTGGTAATCTCGAGTTGAATAGATTGTGTGATTTTAAAGTGCGCGATGTAAGTTTGTAGCTCTTTTGTGCTATTGGGATTCCCAACTCCTTGTTGGCCCCTTTGAATTATTTTTATGCTTTTTGAATAAAAATGGTCGTCGTTCGAAAAAAAATAACAAACACAATAGTAAAGAGCCCGAAAAGTTTTTATAAGCTTTTATATATATATATATATATACTAAATTAGATATTTAACATATGCATCCATTTATTATGCAACCATCTCAAGATAATGTAAAGGTTTCAAGTTCAAGTCTTGGCTTCACCACCAAGGTTTAATTTTTTAATTCATTTCCCTTTGACCACAATTTTGGACCCAATTTTTTTTTGTCGCCCGAGTCCTAAATTTTTTTGAGAGTTCTCCGAAACGGCTCTATTGCTTCCTATCCCAAGGTAACCCGTTACCATGCTTTTTAGAGCAGCGGCGAAGCTTGAGATTTCCGTCCCGGGGGGCGGAAGTTATCGGACCTAAAAATTTCTACAAAAACCGGGGGGTCGAAAACGTATATACCCAAAAATTTCTATACGAAAACTACATATTCTCCACTACTAAACGAAAAGTTCGGGGGGTCGGCCGCCCCCTCCCGCCACTTAAAAGCTTCGCCCTACTAACATATTGCAAAGTGGCTTTCCAACCAATATATCTTGTTAGCATTACAATATTTGTTGAATTTGAAGTTTGAAAAACCTTACAATGATCTTTAGATCATTACAATTATAACGGACAAAGTGATTGTTGACTAGAAATCACATGCAATTTGACAATTAATAACAAAAGACTTTTATATCATTTCAAATGGCTTTTGCATGTGTGGGATTCACGGGGTGTGCAAGAAGGCTTGGAAGGCCTAGATCTATGTTTCTAGATTTGGCTACTACGGGACCATATATATGTGTGTGAAACCTTACTCTCTTAGATTATGGACCCACCTAGCATTTAGCTTAGGCTTATCCAAATCTTAATTGAGTCATGTTTATCGATTATATAATTACGGTCTTTGTGTTTACATTCCATAATTTTTTTTGGGTTTTAATATACTAATTTAAAGATTGTTATGTGAATATTAGTTGTTAACCTTTCAATGTTTTATGTGTTATCATTATAAATGATTATATACTTATAAATAAAGACAAACACAATTACATTCAAACAAACATCCTATATCACCTTCATTTAATCTTTGGCCGTTTGGCGATGACTGCCACCTATATAAACACTTATCGCACCATCACTTCCATCGAACACCACCACGTACCATATCTCTTCTTCGTTTCTCTCTCCTCTCAGCTCCCCATCGCAGATGCGACTATCTGTATGTGTGTTCGATATATGTTGCAACCTCAGAGTTCGTATGTATACGCACTATGTTCTATATATGTTTGTGTTGTTAAAATTGCTAAACTTTACATGTAATAATAATAATAATAATAATAATAATAATAATAATAATAATAATAATAATAATAGAAAAAAAGGTGATAACTAATTTCCATGTCAACATTTTATAAATTACAAATAATATTGCAAAATTAGCATATATCATGTCAACTAAGGCCGGTGGGGGCGTTCTCCGATGATGGTTGGAACTTTGTCGGAACCTTTTGGTCGGAAAATAGTAGGAACACGGCTGTCGGAAAGCTGTAGGAAAGTTGTGGTCGGAACTTTGTCGGAAATAGTAACATTTTCTTTTTGTCGGAAATTTGTCGCGAATTTAGTCGGAATGCTTGTCGGAAATATTTTCCTACAAGGCTTTTTCCTACAAACGTATTTTTGTCGGAAATTGGTTGGAAACGCAGTTTTCCGACTAAAACCTTGGTCGGAAATGAGACAGTTTTTTAGTAGTGAAATTAATCTACTTATAGTAAAAAAAAAATTAAGCTATAATTATTAAATGAATCAAGATTAAAATTAATCTGAAGAAACATCTTTTAACAAACAAATAAATTAGTTATAATATGTATGTTTCTGCTACATTAAGATATCAATACTAAACCCAAGAAAGTAGCATAAAAAACACAATTTACTAGTAACTTGGTGATGCCGGTTAATTGTTTCCTACATGGACCTAGTAACTTGCTAGCTGCCTTAACAATACTTCATTTAACTTTACAATATAAGTTACTCAGTTGGAAGGATTGAATTGATATTAACTAGAGTACTAAAACCTTCTATCGAAACACACTACTAAACAAAAGAATATCATCGGATCATCACCCACAACCATTTGTGAAACTCCTTGTTTCGTAATGACAACACGTACTCATCTGAACAACGGATAATAAGTAACAAAAATTGGATACACATAAAATGGATATCATCAACTTGACTTAGATATAGAGCAAACTTCATCAAGTTGACTTTGATAATAGAGTAATCTTTTGCAGCATCTATAAACTGCTAGAATACCATCAACTTGACTAGAGTAGGCTTTTAAAGCTCCAAAGATATTTTATGGTGGAATAGAAAGAGAGTTACCTGAAAGATACTACTTTTCCATGTCTACACACATATGTATGTATATATATGTATCCAAACATTTTGTTATATGCATGACATTCAGTTTCTATTTGTAATAACCACTGATAAACAATTGACATCAAGTGAATCAGGCATTGCATATCATGGTACGTTATAGCGATTATTCGATTCCTTCATTGCATCCATGGATGATATCAATATGTATCTCTATTTTTCACTCTGGTACACATTGTTTATTTGTGAAGTACAGATGATTTTGCATCTAAATTAAGATAAAATAAAAATTAGTCGTTTCTAGCTTCCACTCTTGGTTTGTCGTAGGGATTTTGAGCCAACGGATGTTGTAAACTGTAAGCGATAAAAATAATATAATGGTTAGGGTTATTGTATAATCTTACCATAATTATGAGTTATGATTTGATTAAATTTCATTTATAACTATATTTATTATACTCTTATGCAACAATACTTTACGGGTTTTCATTATTTTATAATAAGTTATATTATCTCTTTTTTTCTAGAACTCGCGCAATCTTCACAAGTCTGTTTCAGACATCTCAAATGAAATAGAAAAGATCAGGAAGGACATGGATGTCATAGCCGAAATAGATGAAGTTTTTCAAGTAGAGTGTACATGTTGTGGCCAAAAGGAGGATTGCACCAACAACTACATACTTATAGTTAAGAACAATCATGCAGGATCATGGGTTTGTGGATTATGCTCTGAAGCTATAAAAGAATATTTATCAAAGAACCCTGGAAAGACCATGGAAGAAGCAGTTAGTTCACATAATAAAATTTGTCAAAACTTCAACATAACTTGTAGCATAAACCCAAAGATCACACTAGCATGGGCACTGAAGAACATAGCAAAGAGAAGCCTCGAAAATAGAATGGTGAGGAATTCCCCGAAGTTGAATATGTATCGAAGTTATAGCTGCATCCCAACTCTCAAGAATTAACCCAAAATACAAAGTAATATCCAAGCAATCATATATTATGTTATCAGTTATATGCAAACGTTAGCGTGTGGGAATTTGGTTGTATCGTTGTTCTTATATCGTGTTCATATATCGCGGACAAGACCCCTTGGTACTAGATAAATGGCTAATGAAACAGAAAGATAGAAGACCCATGCATGCATATTTAAAGATTTCTTGTTGTATGTCAAATAAATTATGTGAACACCTTGTATTGTAATTTAATGTATTCATCAACCGCTAGTGTGACCTATATATATATAATTTGAATCACATCATTACGTCCTTAAATTTAAGATTAGAGAAGTATTTTATATTTTTATCAATAAGTTTGTTTGGTACAGTTACTTTTATTAATTCCTTTCTTCTAATCTGATTATTTCGACTCTTAATCTGAATTTCAGTATTTTATCACATAAACGAAGCTAGTTATAATTTTTCATTCTTTTGAATCCTGATTAGAAAATAAAGAGTAAATTACAAAAAGCGTCTTTATTTGTGCATGTTATTGCAAATCATATCCTTTGTCTTCAATAACTACATTAATCATGTTTACAAACCCTAACATGTTATATCGTTTACCCCAAACCTAATGGAAAATCGTTAGTACTAATGGAAAATCAGGTGTCCATGGTCGAAGCAAACACTGTGACAACTCGAAATTTAGAACCTTTCGTGTATCTTAGTGTAACCTACTTGAAACATTATGCGACTAGTTGACGTATTGGTATAATGATATATGTGAACATCCTATGTGATTACGTGTTACGTTTATGTGTTGTAGTTGTATGTATGCGTGTGTGTATATGAACCGAGACAACAAGGACCCGACTCGAGACCATGCAGTCTCGAGTGAACAGTAACACTTGGGCCGGATGGGCCACGCACCCCATTTAACCCAACCGAAAGCCCATTAGGGTGCACTACTTGGAACGGATATATAAACTTGGTGGATAGCCATGTTTGCCATTTCTTTGGACAACACACTCACTCCTACACACCTCCTCTTACTCTCTCTCTCTCTCTCTCTCTCTAGAAAACCTTAAACCCTAAGTCTCAACATCACATCCCTCCTCCTTCTTCTCAGATTCAAACCGGCAACCACAAAGACTCTCGGATCAACTCGTACACACCCACTTGGAAGCTTCATTCACACCTTTGAACCCATACTTGAACCGGTTAGTGATTTATTTGCAAACACATGTATTTACATGATTAAAGGTGTTGATGTGTGATGATATAAGTTAATGATGCATGTATGTGTTTATTTCGAATGATGATGATGATTGTATGATAATGTATTGATGATGTTAGGATAAGTAATGTATGCTTGACTATGAATGAGTATTATCGGCTCTATATGGGTTTTGATGTTGATACAAGTTGGATTGGTTAATGAATGGAAACCGAATGCTCGTAGTCGGTTGTGGTAGGTTTACGGTTAGGATAATTCATTGTGTTGATACCATAGGGTGCATGTTAGTAATCAAGAACAAAAATCCGGTTATATGTCTAAGGGTTGATAAGAGTTGTTCATGATTTTTGTTTGATTTAGGTTTATATGAATGATGATGAAGAACAACATGAATATGACATGAACATAATATGAATATTTGAAAACTTGTTGTTTGATCCATTTTTGGTTAATAGTAGACAAGGGAACATGTTTGTGAAATATCATTGGTTAGTACATTACCTCATGAACATGAAATTCTATTGGTTTAGTACATATGTCGAATTCAGCAAATGTCCCCAGCCGAGACCTTCTGTCTCGACTCGAGACCACCACATGACAAGTCGAGATCCCCGATTACGACACAGGTTGCGAGTCGAAAACCTATAGTCTCGACTCGAGACCGGGGGCATGATAACTCGAGACTGCGGTTGCGAGTCCAGTTGCGACTCGAGACCACTACATGCATGACCCGAGAGCACCTTAGTTGCGACTCGAAACCTTGTGGACTACGACTCGAGACTGCACAGTCTCGAGTAGAGACCGTACAGTCTCGACTCGAGACCACACACTTGTGCACGCTGAATTGGACTCGCATGATTGCGGGCTTAGGTGATTGGGCCGGACTTTTGGGCCCGATGCATGGACCTTATGTGTTACTGTTGAATGTGAATGTCGTTTGGGCTGCCATGAATGATACTTGATTGCAATGTGCTAGAAACATACGTGTACTACTTGAATATGAACCTGATTTGTATGATACAACTATGATAGGACGTGAGTGACCACAATATTGCTTGTTTGACCCTTCTGTGTATCTGCCGAGCAAACCAAGGTGAGTTCACACCCTCTACAAAGCATGGGATTCCCAGGGGTCGGGAATTGGGGTTAAGGAACATGGGTTCCTCGTCCTCCTTGGGTAGGACAGCAATGGTTCAGGAATGTAATTCCTCGTCCTCACGGACAGATAACTCGTACTAGACCAAAACTCTATCACGAAGTCCCTCCTTTTTATATCGACTTAATCGCCGGGCCAATGGCGAGCGGGTCATTAGTTAGATAGCGCTATTTAGGTTTGACAAACCTCACACCGTGCCGCAGAGGACGGGCATGAACTAATGGACTATGGCACGTCGGTGATGATAGACACCGACGCTAAGGGCACATAAACATGACTAGCGTCAGTAGTCGATATGGTAACGAGTCTAGTGTATACATGGGGTAGCCCCCACGGCCGAAATGCCAGATAACTAACACGGGGTAGCCCCCACGGCTGGATAGCCAGAGTAACCGGGAATAAACAAGTCACGTTTTTAACTATGGGGTAACCCCCACGGCAGGATGCCAGATAAAGGAAACTGTTTTTTGAAACAACTTAAAACGAACACCCAACCGTGAACTCACTCAACTTGTTGTTGACTCGTTACTACATGCTTTGCAGGTCAATAGGTGCTTAGCTAGAGCTTGCATGGAAGAGAGTCGTTGTGGGACATGGACGACTGTGTGCCATGTTAAACTTTGAAACAATTAAACTTATGTTTTGGTTTTAAGACTTATGCTTCCGCTTGCAACTTAAACTATGTTTTGTTTGAACACCAATTATATTGGTTGGATTTTTATAACTACTTATATGCTTGTTCAATATGATTGGTGGCTGGATCCTGGTCAGTCACGCCTCCAAGCGGTAGTACTCCGCAGGTGGATTTTGGGGGTGTGACAGATTGGTATCAGAGCCATTGGTTATAGAGAACATGGTTTTAATAAAGGAGAAACGTTTTTGTTAAAACCAGACTATAACCTGTACGGTGCTCAACGGTCCACAACGACGCTTCACTCCACATGCAAGGCTCTACATTCTAGGTGGTATGATCTATGTGTATTGCCTACTTGATAGTTATATAGTGCATTGCTCATGGTATGCTTGGTTAGTATAACTACTGTTGCTTGAACACGTGTACGTCTACTCACTTCTGTTATCGCACTTTCGCGAACCCCTCTCACTCGTGCTACTCTTGATATGAAGATCATGTCTGGACGCGTTAACCTGACACAAGCCCAGTTGACGGCTCTGATCAACGAACGAGTTGCCGCAGCACTTGCAGCTGCACACGCAGGAGGTATATCCTGCAGTCCGAACTCATTCTAGGATCTTTAAAATCCTACCCTCGCGAACCAACCCTTGTGTTAAACTCTGTTTTTTCTTTCACCCACGATAGGTCAACACGTTCAGCCACCCGTGTGCACTTTCAAAACCTTTATGGACTGTCGACCTAGTACCTTTAGTGGCACCGAGGGAGCGATAGGTCTCCTACACTGGATTCGCAGGATCGAATCGGCATTCGAAGAAAGTGAAAGCCCTACCAGCAAGCGAGTAGAGTACGCTGCTGGTACCTTGCAAGGGAAAGCGTATTCTTGGTGGAACACACAAGTTCAGATGCTCGGATTGGCGGATGCGAATGCCACCCCCTGGAGCGATTTCAAGGATTTGATCAAGGGGGAATTCTGTCACCCGGACGACATTCTAAAACTTGAAATAGAATACTATGGTTTGAAGATGGAAGGATCAGAGATCGAAGCGTACACAAAAAGATCCAATGACTTGGCTGCCCTATGTCCTAACTTGTCACAACCCATTTCTAGACGAATCGAGCTATACCTCAGAGGCTTAGCCCCAGAAATCCAAGGGTCCGTAATTGCGGCCAACTTTTCCACAATCCAACAAGTCGTTCGCTTGGCGCACCAGCTCACTGATCAGGCAGTGGAAGAGGGCAAGTTACCCAAGCGTAACCCTTCCAATGCAAATGCTCTTATTAACACCAAGCATATTTGGGGTGATCACCAGAGTGAAGGTCGTGGCCCTATACAACAGGACCCGCACGGGAAACTCGTACAGCAGGGGCTGAACTACCAAAATCAAGGGGGATACCTTGGGAATAAGCCGAAATGCCGCAAATGCCATCAACACCACACTGGGTCATGTGCGGAATCGTGCTGCCATCGGTGCAAGAAGACGGGACATGTGGCTAGAGATTGCAGGAGCCCATACCCTGCACACCGAAACCAGCAGCAGCAGGGTAGCAAAAAGGGGTGTTTCCGTTGTGGGGCTGAAGGCCATCTTAAGAGGAACTGTCCGCAGATGAGACAGAAACGCGACAACAACAACAATGGAGCCCGAGGGCGGGTGTTCGTGCTTGGTCAAGGTGAAGCAAGGAATGACCCCAATGTTGTGACGGGTAAGTTCCTTCTCGACGACTTTTACGTTACAGTTTTATTTGATTCGGGTGCCGATACTAGCTACATGTCACTAGAAGTTAGCCAAATGCTTAAGCGTATTCCAACACCCTTGAACGACAAGCACACTGTAGAGCTAGCAAATGGTAAGAGTTTAGAGGCCACACACGTAGTCAAGGGTTGTAGACTTGTTCTTGCTAACCAGACCTTCTCTATCGACCTTATTCCTATCGTCTTGGGTAGTTTCGACGTTATTATTGGGATGGATTGGTTATCCCAACCCCGAGCAGAAATCCTTTGCAACGAGAAGATTGTTCGTATTCCTAGTCCCGATAATGGACCTCTCATGATTCGTGGCGACAAGAGGAGTGCTGTTGAGAACGTCATCTCCTTCCTTAAGGCCCAGAAGTGCTTACGAAAGGGCCACACTGCCATTTTGGCTCTCGTTACTGACACCTCGGAGAAAGAGAAGAAGATAGAAGATTTTCCAATTGTACGCGACTATCCTGGGGTACTTCCTAAGGAATTACCTGGCCTCCCGCCTCATCGCCAAGTCGAGTTTCAGATTGAACTAGCTCCTGGAGCTGTGCCTATAGCTCGTGCACCATATCGTTTAGCTCCATCAGAGTTGGAAGAACTCTCTACGCAACTACAAAAACTCTTGGATAAGGGTTTCATTCATCCTAGCTCATCGCCTTGGGGAGCTCCAGTACTATTTGTGAAGAAGAAGGATGGTACCTTCAGAATGTGCATCGACTACCGGGAACTCAACAAGGTGACGGTGAAGAATCGTTATCCTCTACCGCGTATTGACGACTTGTTCGACCAGCTGCAAGGGTCGAGCTACTACTCGAAGATCGATTTGAGATCGGGTTATCACCAGCTGAGAGTCCGAGAGGAGGACGTCTCCAAAGCAGCTTTTAGAACTCGCTATGGGCACTATGAGTTTTTGGTCATGCCTTTTGGGCTGACAAACGCACCTGCGGTTTTCATGGACTTAATGAATCGGGTGTGCAAGCCTTATCTGGACAAGTTCGTTATAGTCTTCATCGACGACATCCTGATCTATTCTAAGAGTCAGGAGGAATACGAGCAGCATCTACGACTTATTCTCGAACTCCTTCGAATAGAACAACTTTACGCAAAGTTCTCGAAATGCGACTTCTGGCTTCGAGAAGTCCATTTCCTAGGCCACGTGGTAAACAAGGATGGGATTCATGTTGATCCATCCAGGGTAGACTCGATTAAGAACTGGCCTGCACCTCGTACACCAAAGGAAATTCGTCAATTCTTGGGCTTGGCAGGTTACTACAGGCGATTCATAAGGGATTTTTCTAAGATCGCACAGCCTCTCACCTCGCTAACGCAGAAAGGCGTTGTTTATCGTTGGGGAAATGCACAGGAGTTAGCATTTCAGCACTTAAAGGATAGACTCTGCAGTGCACCTATCCTTTCCTTGCCAGAGGGCACGGACGACTTCGTGGTTTACTGCGACGCACCAATTCAAGGCCTTGGTTGCGTGTTGATGCAACGAGATAAATTTATAGCCTACGCCTCACACCAACTCAAAGTTCACGAGAAGAACTACACTACACACGACCTAGAGCTGGGAGCTGTTGTTTTTGCACTTAAGTTATGGCAGCATTACCTGTACGGTACCAAGTGCGCCATCTACACCGACCACAGGAGCCTCGAGCACATCTTCAAACAGAAGGAACTGAACATGCGACAACGACGATGGGTCGAGCTACTGAATGACTACGAGTGCTCAATCAGATATCACCGGGGCAAGGCCAACGTTGTGGCTGACGCCCTCAGCCGGAAGGACACTGCGCCTAAGCGCGTGCGAGCTTTACAACTCACGATCCATTCTAGCCTTCCTTCCCAAATACGAGCTGCTCAGATAGAAGCACTGAAACCAGAAAACGTCAGGGCTGAAGCCCTACGTGGATCAAGGCAACGCTTAGAACAGAAGGAAGATGGTGCTTACTACGTAACGGGACGCGTTTGGGTCCCACTCTATGGCAACCTACGAGAGCTTGTGATGGATGAAGCACACAAGTCTCGCTACTCGGTACATCCTGGTTCGGATAAGATGTACCCCGACATCAAAACTACATATTGGTGGCCTAGCATGAAGGCCCACATAGCGACCTATGTCAGCAAGTGTTTGACTTGTGCGAGAGTCAAGTCCGAATACCAGAAACCCTCAGGCCTACTCCAACAACCAGAGATACCTCAATGGAAATGGGAGCAAATTTCCATGGACTTTGTCACTGGCCTACCTAGATCCCAGCGCGGAAACGATACTATTTGGGTGGTCGTGGATCGACTTACAAAATCCGCACACTTCCTAGCTATCAAGGAGACGGATAAATTCTCCACTCTTGCAGAAATATACCTCAAGGAAGTTGTTTCGAGGCACGGGGTGCCCACCTCCATTATCTCGGATCAGGATGCACGTTTTACTGCAGAGCTGTGGCAAGCAATGCACAGATCTTTTGGCTCACGATTAGACATGAGCACAGCGTATCACCCTCAGACGGACGGACAGTCTGAGCGCACTATTCAAACCCTAGAAGACATGTTTCGTGCATGTGTAATCGACTTCGGCAACCGCTGGGAAAAGCACCTGCCACTTGTGGAATTCTCGTACAGTAACAGTTACCACACCAGCATTAAAGCTGCTCCGTTTGAGGCATTGTACGGACGTAAATGTCGGTCACCTCTTTGTTGGGCAGAGGTGGGGGATAGTCAGATCACTGGTCCAGAACATGTGGTAGATACAACCGAACAGATTGCTCAAATACGAAGGCGCATGGCGGCAGCGCGCGACCGTCAGAAAGTCTACGTCGATAAGGGCAGGAAACCGCTTGAGCTCCAGGTTGGGGAGCGGGTACTACTCAAAGTTTCACCTTGGAAGGGTGTGGTTCGTTTTGGTAAACGCGGCAAACTTAACCCACGATACGTTGGACCTTTCGAAGTCATTGAGAAAATAGGCAGGGTGGCCTACAGACTGAACTTACCAGCAGAACTCGGTGCAGTTCACAACGTTTTTCACGTGTCAAATCTGAAGAAGTGTCTGTCAGATGAGACCCACGTAGTTCCTCTGAAGGAACTCACTATCGACAAGCAGTTACGATTCGTCGAGGAACCAGTCGAGATCACGGACCGGGATGTTAAGGTCCTCAAGCGCACCAGAATACCTCTCGTTCGAGTTCGTTGGAACTCACGTCGCGGCCCAGAGTTCACCTGGGAGCGCGAAGATCAGATGAAACAAAAGTATCCCCAACTGTTCTCAAACAGTACAACCACTACTGAGGCTGAAGCTACGGAATTTCGGGACGAAATTCCAGATCAACGGGGGGTGGATGTGACACCCCAGGAAAACCGGGAAAACCATACAACTTAACTAGCTTCCTCAGTGAGTGCTTACCAAATTTCGGGACGAAATTTCTTTCAACTTGGGGATGATGTGACAACTCGAAATTTAGAACCTTTCGTGTATCTTAGTGTAACCTACTTGAAACATTATGCGACTAGTTGACGTATTGGTATAATGATATATGTGAACATCCTATGTGATTACGTGTTACGTTTATGTGTTGTAGTTGTATGTATGCGTGTGTGTATATGAACCGAGACAACAAGGACCCGACTCGAGACCATGCAGTCTCGAGTGAACAGTAACACTTGGGCCGGATGGGCCACGCACCCCATTTAACCCAACCGAAAGCCCATTTGGGTGCACTACTTGGAACGGATATATAAACTTGGTGGATAGCCATGTTTGCCATTTCTTTGGACAACACACTCACTCCTACACACCTCCTCCTACTCTCTCTCTCTCTCTCTCTCTCTAGAAAACCTTAAACCCTAAGTCTCAACATCACATCCCTCCTCCTTCTTCTCGGATTCAAACCGGCAACCACAAGGACTCTCGGATCAACTCGTACACACCCACTTGGAAGCTTCATTCACACCTTTGAACCCATACTTGAACCGGTTAGTGATTTATTTGCAAACACATGTATTTACATGATTAAAGGTGTTGATGTGTGATGATATAAGTTAATGATGCATGTATGTGTTTATTTCGAATGATGATGATGATTGTATGATAATGTATTGATGATGTTAGGATAAGTAATGTATGCTTGACTATGAATGAGTATTATCGGCTCTATATGGGTTTTGATGTTGATACAAGTTGGATTGGTTAATGAATGGAAACCGAATGCTCGTAGTCGGTTGTGGTAGGTTCACGGTTAGGATAATTCATTGTGTTGATACCATAGGGTGCATGTTAGTAATCAAGAACAAAAATCCGGTTATATGTCTAAGGGTTGATAAGAGTTGTTCATGATTTTTGTTTGATTTAGGTTTATATGAATGATGATGAAGAACAACATGAATATGACATGAACATAATATGAATATTTGAAAACTTGTTGTTTGATCCACTTTTGGTTAATAGTAGACAAGGGAACATGTTTGTGAAATATCATTGGTTAGTACATTACCTCATGAACATGAAATTCTATTGGTTTAGTACATATGTCGAATTCAGCAAATGTCCCCAGCCGAGACCTTCTGTCTCGACTCGAGACCACCACATGACAAGTCGAGATCCCCGATTACGACACAGGTTGCGAGTCGAAAACCTATAGTCTCGACTCGAGACCGGGGGCATGATAACTCGAGACTGCGGTTGCGAGTCCAGTTGCGACTCGAGACCACTACATGCATGACCCGAGAGCACCTTAGTTGCGACTCGAAACCTTGTGGACTACGACTCGAGACCGCACAGTCTCGAGTAGAGACCGTACAGTCTCGACTCGAGACCACACACTTGTGCACGCTGAATTGGACTCGCATGATTGCGGGCTTAGGTGATTGGGCCGGACTTTTGGGCCCGATGCATGGACCTTATGTGTTACTGTTGAATGTGAATGTCGTTTGGGCTGCCATGAATGATACTTGATTGCAATGTGCTAGAAACATACGTGTACTACTTGAATACGAACCTGATTTGTATGATACAACTATGATAGGACGTGAGTGACCACAATATTGCTTGTTTGACCCTTCTATGTATCTGCCGAGCAAACCAAGGTGAGTTCACACCCTCTACAAAGCATGGGATTCCCAGGGGTCGGGAATTGGGGTTAAGGAACATGGGTTCCTCGTCCTCCTTGGGTAGGACAGCAATGGTTCAGGAATGTAATTCCTCGTCCTCACGGACAGATAACTCGTACTAGACCAAAACTCTATCACGAAGTCCCTCCTTTTTATATCGACTTAATCGCCGGGCCAATGACGAGCGGGTCATTAGTTAGATAGCGCTATTTAGGTTTGACAAACCTCACACCGTGCCGCAGAGGACGGGCGTGAACTAATGGACTATGGCACGTCGGTGATGATAGACACCGACGCTAAGGGCACATAAACATGACTAGCGTCAGTAGTCGATATGGTAACGAGTCTAGTGTATACATGGGGTAGCCCCCACGGCCGAAATGCCAGATAACTAACACGGGGTAGCCCCCACGGCTGGATAGCCAGAGTAACCGGGAATAAACAAGTCACGTTTTTAACTATGGGGTAACCCCCACGGCAGGATGCCAGATAAAGGAAACTGTTTTTGAAACAACTTAAAACGAACACCCAACCGTGAACTTACTCAACTTGTTGTTGACTCGTTACTACATGCTTTGCAGGTCAATAGGTGCTTAGCTGGAGCTTGCATGGAAGAGAGTCGTTGTGGGACATGGACGACTGTGTGCCATGTTAAACTTTGAAACAATTAAACTTATGTTTTGGTTTTAAGACTTATGCTTCCGCTTGCAACTTAAACTATGTTTTGTTTGAACACCAATTATATTGGTTGGATTTTTATAACTACTTATATGCTTGTTCAATATGATTGGTGGCTGGATCCTGGTCAGTCACGCCTCCAAGCGGTAGTACTCCGCAGGTGGATTTTGGGGGTGTGACAAACACTATTAGAAGATAAACTAAACTTATTGTTAATGTATGAATTCAAATAATTTTTAGGACTAGAAATGTTATGTTAGGTGAACTCCTTGCTCAAATGGCTACAGTTACACAGACCGTTATAAACTGTTGTGCGATGGCGCCAAACCATCGCAACGGTTTGAAAGTAGTTACCCGCTATAAGCGTATACTTTTTATTTTTTATTGTATTGTATTGTATTGTATTGTATGGTGTTCTTCACCAAGATTAATCCATTATTGTTCAACTAAAACTTCGTTGTTTCATGTTTGTCAAATTGAGTTCTGTGCCAACATCTGGTAACAAAGCCAGTTCTTAAACAGTCAAACATATATCACACTCAAAATCATCAAAAACAACACCACAACATAAAATGGTGGAAAATAGGGAATTCGAACACAAGATACAAGATCGAAGAATTTGTTATTAGTGTGGTGAACTAGGGCACAAGATACAACAACGCAAAGTGAAAGAAAGAGATGATGCGACTTTACTCATACGGCAAGTGGTCAACACGGGAATAAGAGGAATGCGAGAAAGCGACAATTATGCGGAGGAATACATTGTTAGCGGAATCGAATTAGGATGTTGGAACGATATATGGTATGTTAATACTAAGTTTCAAAATCATTTCACTAGTATTCTTAGTCATTTTCATAAGATTAAGAAATCTTTTGGTGTTGAAACCCAACAATCTGGAAACATTTTATTCATTAGAGGAATTGGGGTGATTAGATTACACTTGCAGTTAAATTGTATGATCCCCGGTGTTTATTATACTTCGGATATTGATAGAAACGTGTTGAGAGTTAATCATTTAAGACAACAAGGTTTTATAGCTAGTGAAATTAGGGGGGATAAATGTACTAAAACCCACATGTTTAAACATGAACCCTTATTGTTTGTGTTGGCCTAATTCCCTCCTTTATCAACTTTATCCTCCACCCATTTTGTCTTCCCACTTTTGTCTTCCACCCACTTGCTTTCCTCATTTTCTGGCAGATTGTATGGGATACCAACAAGTTGGTTGGGTCTCAAGTTAGTTTATTATTATAGATTTGGAAGTGTTTGAAGTCCAGTCTATATAATCTGGCATATATCGAGTCATGATGTATGGCAATACCTTACTAAGTTTTTGAGCTATTTTTCTTGGTAATAAGATTGGGAGTTATCTAGTCTTAATTGAGTGTGTTATCAATTTAATATAATGATTTGAATTGGTATCAGAGCCGGTTCAGTTCCTCTTCGATTAAGTTGATCTTTTCAGCAATCAGGAGCGTTTCCAGTGAGATAGAAACATCAGCAAGGGCCTGCAGTAAATCCGATCAGCAGCAAGCAACGAGTCTGCTGATCTGGGTTGTTTTTCTCTCTGTTCTGTTCAGCCAAGAAGGGTAACAGTAGCTGGCAGTTCAGTTTTTTGAAGGCTTGAACCAGGCTGGTTCGAGTTATTTACAACAGCAGCAAACCGGACTCGAGTACATGGGTTTTTTTTCTGTTGAAGGTTGCAGTTTGGTTCTGTTCTGAGAGACTATTCAGAACTAACTAGAATGTGTTTTTGGTTGCAAAGGGCTGGAACATCAAGGTAGTACACCTTTGCTGGTTTACTAGAAGAAATCGAAGATGGCAGACACTGAAGGTAGTCAATCGGGGTCAATTAAAGAACCAGGTGGTGCTTCTACTTCCTCACTCGCGTGCCCCATGTTGACTCAAACAAATTATACAATATGGGCCATGCGGATGAGAGCTATCTTTAACGTACATGGAGTTTGGGAACAAATTGAACCTGGTACAGCAGTTGATGTGAAGAAAAACAACATGGCAATCGCTTTGTTGTTTCAATCCATTCCGGAAAATTAGATTCTTCAAGTCGGAAATCTGAGTAAGGCTAAGGAGATGTGGGATACGTTGAAAACCCGGAATCTCGGGGCAGATAGGGTTCGAGAGGCACGGCTACAAACTCTAATGTTTGACTTTGAAAATCTGAAGATGAAGGAACAAAGCACGGTGGACGAGTTTGCTTCATTATTATCAGGTTTTTCATCGAAGGCGGAATCTTTGGGTACTAAGATCGATGAACCCAAGTTAGTCAAGAAGTTTTTAAATGGCTTACCGAGAAAGTTTATTCACATGGTGGCCTCGATCGAGCAAGTGGTCGACTTGAAAACTATTACCTTTGATGATGTGGTAGGTCGTTTGAAGGCATTCGAGGAACGAATTAAGGAGGAAAAAGATCCGGCTGGTAGTCAAGGACAGTTACTATTTTCTCAAGGGGAATCGTCCTCAAACCACAAATACAATAATGGAGGTCGTGGTCGTAATGGTCCTGGAAGGAGGGGACGAGGTCGTGGACGTGGTTCGGGTCACGGACAATACACCAACCAAAACCGAGACAATGGTAAAGGTGGTGGGTCAAAGGGCTCGGGTCAAACAAACAACGACAACCGACAGAAACCAAAGAAAGATAAGTCTAAAATTCAGTGTTATAGATGTGACCAGTTTGGTCACTACGCTTCGACTTGTCCAGAACAGAAGCAAGAACAAGAATCAAATCTTACTGAAGAAACCGATGCAATCTTGTTTATGATGATGAATTCAAGCGAGACGGTATACTTGAATGAAGAGAATGTGAACCCGAAAAAATTCAAATCCATGCATAGGGAGGAGAATTTATGGTACTTAGATAACGGAGCTTCTAACCACATGACGGGGAACAAAGAATTCTTTTCGGAGCTAAACTAACGAGTAACCGGCAAGGTACGTTTTGGTGATGATTCTTGTGTTACAATTGAAGGAAAAGGCTCGATTTTGTTCACAACTAAAACCGGTGAACATAGAATACTAACGGAAGTTTACTATATTCCGAGCCTTCGTTCCAACATCATCAGTTTGGGACAACTTACTAAGACGGGGTGCAAGGTCATGATGGAAGACGATGTTTTGCTAGTGTATGACAAAGCACGAACTCTTATGATGAAGGTGTTTCGTGAAACTAACCGGATGTATAAAATCAAGCTCGTGGTTGGTTCTCCGGTATGTTTGTTTTCTAAGCTTGATGATGTTTCTTGGCTTTGGCATGCCCGTCTAGGGCATCTTAACTTTGATTCAATGAGGAAGATTGGGTCAAAGAACATGGTTCGTGGTATGCCCATTATTAACCACCCATCAAACATATGTGATTGTTGTTTGATTGGGAAACAGACTCAAAAACCGTATCCAACCAAAGCCATGTTTCGGGCTACTAGACCACTCGAGCTTCTACATGGTGATCTTTGTGGTCCCATCACACCATCTACACCAGGAGGTTGTAGGTATATGTTCTTAATTGTAGATGATTTCTCACGCTATATGTGGTGTATTCTCTTGAAATCCAAGGATCAAGTGTTCGAGACATTCAAACGGTTTAAAACTTTGGTTGAGAAAGATTTGAGTCTAAAGATTGGCACGTTTAGAACTGATCGCGGGGGCGAGTTCACATCAACGGAGTTCAATGATTGGTGTGAAAAGAATGCTATTCGAAGACATCTTACGGCTCCATATTCGCCACAACAAAATGGGGTAGTTGAATGACGCAATCGAACGGTAATAGGTATGGTGAGGTGTATGCTAAAGCAAACCAAGGTGCCACAAAGATTTTGGGGTGAAGAAGCTAAACATTCAGTTTATGTACTCAACCGGAGTCCTACGAAAGCGGTTGATACAAAAACACCATACGAGGCATTATTAAAAAAGAACCCGAATTTAGAGTTTTTGCGCGTGTTTGGTTGTGTGGGCTTTGCGACGGAACCCAAAGTTGATCAACATAAACTTGATGATAGAGGAAGAGCGATGGTTTATTTTGGTTCGGAACCGGGGTGTAAAGCTTTTCGTATGTATGACCCGGTCGAGAACAAGATTCGTATCCGAAGAACAGTCAGATTTGATGAAAAACGTGGCTGGGAATGGAAGCAAAACAGGTCTGACCCGGAATTCTTTACAGTCGTTCTTCACTCGGATCATGACGGAAACTCATCCGAGACGACTACCGAGTCAGACCTTAACCTAAACACTCCAGAAGGCGCATCTGCAACAGTAAATCAGCAGCAAAACACTGCTGCGTTTCAGCAGCAAATTGCTGTTTCTGACAGCAGTTCAGCGAGTTCAGCAGCTGCGCAAAGCAGCCCTCTGTCATCAGCAGCTTTGGCTGCCAGTTCAGCTTCAATGGAGACAGGCTCGGGTGAGCCTATGCCTGACTTTGTTGAGGTTGAAACTCTCCCACGACGATCGACGAGGCAGAAATGGATGCCGGTAAAGCTTAAAGATTTTCATGTCCAATATGGGGTTAATCGAGAAGAACCGGAAGAATTATTACTCGCAGCAGAAGATGAGCCGACAAATTATTCTCAAGCTAAAGGAAATAAGTTTTGGGAAAAAGCAATGCAAGTAGAGTTAGAGTCCATTGAAAAAAATAAAACTTGGACTTTAACAAAACTCCCGGGTAATATTAAACCAATCGGTTTAAAGTGGGTTTATAAAGTTAAGCGTAATGCATCCGGGGATATCATAAAATACAAGGCAAGACTCGTCGCAAAAGGTTATGTTCAACAATTTGGTATTGATTTTGACGAGGTCTTCGCACCAGTGGCTCGAATGGAAACGGTGCGTTTGTTACTTGCACATGCGGCTTGTAAAGGATGGCAAGTTCACCACTTAGATGTCAAATCGGCGTTTTTGCATGGTGATTTAAAGGAAGTGGTTTATGTTAGTCAACCGGAAGGCTTCATTAAGAAGGGCCATGAAGAAAAAGTCTACCGGTTAACTAAGGCATTGTATGGGCTTCGTCAAGCGCCACGAGCTTGGAATCTCAAGCTTGATGGTACATTGAAGATTCTTGGTTTTAAGAGGTGCTCGAAAGAACAAGCAATCTACACCAAACATGAGGGAAATGAATTAATTATTACGGGTGTTTATGTAGATGACTTAATCGTGACAAGCTCGTGCACTAAGAAAATCGAAGAATTCAAGAAGAAAATGGAGGAGAAATTCGAGATGAGCGATCTCGGGTTACTATCTTATTATCTTGGTATTGAAGTCATGCAAACCGAGAAAGGCATTACAATCAAGCAAGAAGGGTACGCAAAGAAGATTCTAAAAGAAACAAGCTTGCTCGAGTGTAATCCGGCTAAATGTCCTATGGATCCAGGTTTAAAGTTATCAAAGAGGTGAGCCGGTTGATCCAACGAATTACCGAAGGTTGGTTGGTTGTCTTCGTTACTTGTTAAATACAAGACCGGATTTATCTTATGCGGTTGGAATTGTGAGTCGTTATATGCAATCTCCAATGGTTTCTCACCTAGTTGCGGTTAAGCAAATCCTTCGCTATATTGCCGGTACTATGAGCTATGGGTTACGGTACAAACGGGGAGGAAGTCACAAGATCATAGGCTATAGTGATAGTAGTCACAATACCGATATGGATGACGGTAAAAGTACTACTGGACACATATTTTATTTTGGTGAAACACCTATTTCATGGTGTTCTGAAAAACAAAATACGGTAGCCTTGTCATCTTGTGAAGCTGAGTTTATGGCGGCAACTACGGCGGCATGTCAAGCGATTTGGCTTCGAAGTTTGTATGGTGAAATTATAGGTGGTGAGATGCAAAAGATACTGATTTGGGTGGACAATAAGTCAGCCATAGCATTGATGAAAAATCCCGTGTTTCATGGTCGGAGTAAACACATCGATACGCGATATCATTTCATTCGTGAATGCGTTGAAAAGGAATTGGTGAAGATTGAGTATGTAAGCGGAGACAAGCAAAGGGCCGATATTCTCACCAAAGCACTTGCGCTAGTCAAGTTCATGGAAATGCGTGGGTTACTTGGTATGGAAGGCCTCTCTCTATCCCGGTTCGGGAATTAGGGGGGTGATTGTTGGCCTAATTCCCTCCTTTATCAACTTTATCCTCCACCCATTTTGTCTTACCACTTTTGTCTTCCACCCACTTGCTTTCCTCATTTTCTGGCAGATTGTATGGGATACCAACAAGTTGGTTGGGTCTCAAGTTAGTTTATTATTATAGATTTGGAAGTGTTTGAAGTCCAGTCTATATAATCTGGCATATATCGAGTCATGATGTATGGCAATACCTTACTAAGTTTTTGAGCTATTTTTCTTGGTAATAAGATTGGGAGTTATCTAGTCTTAATTAAGTGTGTTGTCAATTTAATATAATGATTTGAGTTTGATTCAAGTCGATCGATTAAAACTGAAATGAATGAAGAACTGTTGCAGAAAACATTGGGTGATAGTAAGGAACATGATTAGTTTAAGAAAAGTTATTTAGAAACCTATTTTGAAGATATAATGATAAGACTGCCTCGGTGAATTTGATCTCAAACAATCTAGAATTCAATACATTTATATACTGCATAACCCTCTTATATCTAATAAAGGAAATAAATGAACCATGGGTCTTTATACATCAAATAAAAGAAAGGTTTCTTCAAATGGTAGAATGGTTCTTACATTTCTATTTAAGAATTTCGGACAGACCAATACCACCATTGTATGAGAAAGGGAAGAGATTAGAATTGTATGATATGTATGTTATAGTTAAGAAAGAGGGAGTACATAGGAGAGTATCTCAGTATAATTTATGGGTTGTTGTGACAAAAGATCTCGGGTTAGATTATGAAAATGGGGATATGGTTCGAATAATATATGCACAATATATGGATGTCCTCGAATGGAACTACTATCACAGTTGCAACAAGAAGTTTAAAAAGGAAAGAAGACAATGGAGGAGCAAATGCGAGCTGTTCATCATAACCTGCAACAACACAATCGGCAACAATAAGAGCAGTCACTAACTCAGGCGAAGACAACGAAGCAATTTTACAAGCAAAAGCAGATTATGCGTTGTATATGGGAGGAGGTTGGAACGCAGCAAAACGACTACTCAAGAGGCGAAGCTAATATTTCTCCCAGGCGGTTAAAGCACTGGATGAAGCTAATAGATCCATACCAAATCTGAAGAAGGAAGTTTAGTTTAGGGGATTGTATTAGAATATCCTTACCAAATTGAATTCGAATATTTATTAGGACTATAAATGTTATGTTGGGTGACCTCCTTGTTCGAATGGTTACGCTTACACAAATACTATTATAAATAGTTGTGTAATGGTGCCAAACCGTCGCAACGGTTTGAAAGTAGTTACCCGCCATAATCGTATATTTTTATTTCGTATTGTATGGTATTCATCACCAAGATTAATCCATTCATTTCTCTGCGATTAACACACTATTGTTCGATTAAAACTGCATTGTTTTAATTCGTGTTTGTGAAATTTAAAGTGTTTATGGTTTCAATAATCCGTGTCCTCCATTCAATAATAACATCCCTTTAAATAGGGTGAGATACAATACAAGAAATATGGAAACTTATCAAATACATAATTATCTCCTAATATATTGGCGAATATATTTACATAATATTTACATATTCTAATAGTCCCCCGCAGTTGAAGCGTTATAAGGATGAATGCGCAAACTGGACCGAAATTCTTCAAAAAGTGTGCGAGGAAGACCTTTAGTGAAAATATCCACATACTGCGAAGAGGAGGGCACGTGTAGCACTTTAACATGGCCAATCTGAACCTTTTCCCGAACGAAGTGAATGTCCATTTCAACATGCTTTGTACGCTGATGTTGCACGGGGTTTGCCGAAAGATAAACCGCGGATACATTATCACAGTAGATGATGGTGGCCTTCAAGATTGGGACATGAAGTTCGAGAAGAAGGTTTCGAAGCCAGCTGGTTTCGGCAACTGCGTTAGCAACGCCACGGTATTCGGCCTCGGCACTAGACCGAGAAATGGTGGACTGTCGTTTAGAAGACCACGAGAGCAGATTATCACCCATGAAAATACAGTACCCAGATGTGGAGTGCCTAGAATCAGGGCAGCCCCCCAAATCCGCATCCGAATATGCAGTAAGAGAGGATGTGGAGGAGGCCGATAAGTGTAAGCCGAAACCAATAGTGCCCTGAAGGTAACGAAGTGCCTCCCGTGGGGCATGCATAAATAAACAAACCTGTTGTACCGCGTAAGTGCTGTCAGGTCTTGTAAATGTTAGATACTGAAGAGCGCCTGCTAAACTACGGTAGAGAGTGCCATCGTCAAGAAGAGCCCCATCATTAGCGCCTAATTTTGAACCCATGTCGCATGGAGTGGCGCAAGATTTACACCCGGTCATGTTTGCTCGGTATAGGATGTCCCGAGCATATTGCGATTGGGAGAAAAACAACCCGGTAGAGTCCCTCGTAACAGTGATCCCCAAAAAGTGTTGCAACGAACCTAAGTCCGTCATAGCAAACTCCTGAGATAGCATAGTAATAATCGACGTTAGAAGAGTCGAATCAGAGGCCATTACTATAATATCGTCAACATATAATAATAAGTACGCCATAGAAGTGCCGCGTTGATATATAAATAGTGACGAATCACATATACTGCTGCGGAAGCCACGAGACAGCAAATGAGTCGAAAAACGAGTATACCATGCGCGAGGGGCTTGCTTGAGACCGCATAGAGATTTCTTTAGCCGACAAACATGATTAGGACGTTGACTGTCAATAAAGCCCGGTGGCTGGTACATAAACACTGTTTCTTCCAAGTTACCATGCAAGAAAGCATTCTTGACGTCAAGTTGGTGAATGGGCCACTTCCGAGAAACCGCCAAACTTAAAACTATGTGAATGGTGGCAGGTTTTACTACTGGACTGAATGTGTCATGACAGTCTATACCAACCGTTTGAGATTTGCCATTTACCACTAACCGAGCTTTGTAGCGCTCGAGAGCGCCGTCTGATTTAAATTTATGTCTAAAGAGCCACATGCAGCGTGTAGTAGGCACCCCCTCCGGTCGTGGTACCAATTCCCATGTCTGATTTTCCTGCAAAGCATTAAACTCATTGTTCATAGCCATAAGCCAATTAGGATCTAGAAGGGCTTTGAGGTGGAATGTGGGAATGGGTGAGATGGTATGGTTTAAGGAGGGAGCAGCAAGATTAAATTTTGGATTAGGCTTGGAAATGCCAGCCTTGGAGCGTGTATGCATGTGGTGACGGTTGGAAGGAGTAGGATTAGAGGATTAGGCCGGTGGGGATGAGATGTGCGGCTGAGGTGGGGTTAGGTTAATGACGAGCTGGTTGGGGACGGTTTAGGTTGGGCCGATATGGAGTTGGTCCATTTCGGTTTGTGTTGGGTCGATGGGAAGGCTGGTCGTGGACGGGACGGGTTGGTCCGGGGGCGAGGTAGGTGCGGCTGTGGGTATCGAGGTGAAAAACGGGTAGGCCTCGTCATAAAGAAACTGGTAAGCATTGGGCGGAATGGTGGTGATGGATGGGAAGTCGTGTTCGTCAAAGACGACCTGCCGTGAAATATGGACCCGACCAGTGAGGGGATCCATGCATCGATACCCTCGAAAATTAGGCGGGTAGCCCAGAAAGATGCATCGGGTAGATCGGGGCGACAGTTTGTGGGGTTGAGTGGCCGAAGCGTTCGGGTAACAAGCGCACCCAAAAACGCGAAGATGATCATAGGTTGGGTGTCGTTGATAAAGGGTAAAGGCCGGGGTGTGATTGTTGAGCTTAGGGGTAGGAAGAATATTGTGAAGATAAGTTACGGTGTGGAGAGCTTCGACCCAAAAAGTGGGTGGGAGACGGGCATGGGTAAGTATGGCACGGATGATATTATTATGGCGTCGAAGCATCCGTTCGGCCTTGCCGTTTTGTGGTGAGGTCTGGGGGCATGAGAAGCAAAGAACCATGCCTTGCTGAGCGGCAAAGTGCTTGAAGTGGTGATTGTCGAACTCACCACCCAAGTCGCATTGAAAAGTTTTAATGAGACGGTTAAATTGCGTGTGGATTAGTTTATGAAATTTAGCAAAGGTAGGAAACGTTTCGGATTTAAATTTGAGTGGGTAAACCCAAACATGTTGTGTAAAATTGTCAATAAGTACCATGTAATATTTGTAACCGCTTTTGCTTAAAATCGGGATGTCCACAAATCACAATGTACGATGTCAAAAGGAGCAAAAGTAATGGATTTTGAATCATTAAAAGGTAACCGTTGACTGTTAGCAATCTGACAAGACGAACAAATGGAATGACTTGTAGTCTTATTACAATAAATGAAATTATGACTAGAAAAAAAAAAGTTTTAATAGTTGCGCTAGGATGACCGAGACGGTTGTGCCACGGGGTGGGTTGAGAAGCGGAGGCCAAAGCATAGGAAGGTGGTGAAAGAGGATAGAGGTCCCCCGTGCTATCATGGCGCAAAAAGAGGGTGCCCGTCTTGAGGTCCTTCAAAGAAAAACCAAAACGGTCAAATTCAATACTAACTTGGTTATCATGAGTGAATTTACAAACAGAAAGTAAATCTTTTATAACAGTGGGTGAGTGAAGGACATTATTAAGTTGGCAGGTTTTGTTTGAGACAGTGTGTAGAGAGTTTCCAAATCCTGTAATTGGTAATTTATGGCCATTTCCAACGAGAATAGTACTTGAAGAAAAAGACAAGGGAGTATAAATTTTACCGATATTTGAGGTGATGTGAGATGATGCTCTTGTGTCCATGTTCCATGAAGTGTCCGGGTTATTGATTTCCATCATGGAGAGAGCCGTGCCGATGTCTGTCGGGTTTAATGCATTAAAAACATTCGGGTCGTAGAATTGGGTAGGGTTGGGAGGCTGCTGGGTTAGTTGTTGCATTTGGGCCTGTTGATAAGCAAGATGGGCCTGGTTGTATTAGGCTTGGTGGTAAGTAGGAGGTGGTTGATTCGGGGCCCAAGCTTGTGAGGAGTATGGGGTGGGCGGTGTGTTCCAGGAGAGGAAAGGGGCCAGAGGTTGTTGTGGGCCGTAAGTGGGAGGATAGTTGGGCGAAGGTTGGTTCCAGTTAGAATTGGTATAGTTGCCGCGTCTCCGATAACCCCGACCACGACCACCACGGTATCCGCGACCACGGCCTCGAGGGCGTTTCGGATCGTAATAGTTCGGTGGGTACCGATTAGGATCAGTAGGGGCGGTATTGGATGCGGGTGGGTTGTTAGGTTGGGTAGGTAGTTCGGTGGTGGTAGCAGCGGGAACCGGAGTGGTAACGAGCACCGACTGATTGTTGATTTGGCGAGTGGCTTGGCGTTGTTGTTCTTTTTGTAGACTAGTGCGAGCTTCATCCCATGTAGGGGAGATTTGATTGATGAGGGCAGCGGTAACATCGTATTCGGACGGTAGGCCTCGAACAAGTTGCATAACGAGCCGTGGCTCACTGACCAGAAATCCGACATCGCCTAGTTGTTCGGCGATGTCTTTAAATTTTTTACGGTACTCATCGAGAGATGCACAGGCTCCAAGTGTGAGATTTGTAAAGTCATGCTCAAGAGTTGTAGCTCGAGAGCCTTTGCTGTTGAGAAAAATACCTTCGAGTTTCACCCATGTGGCTCGCGCCGTAGCGTCGGTTTCAAGAACCCGAACCAAATATTCGTCTGACATTGTGGCGTTGATCCATTGTAGAATGAGGGCATCGATCTCTTGCCAGGAATCATACTCATCGTCGCCTTCCTTTGGCGTAGTCGTGCCGTCAATGTGATAAGAACTTTGTAAGCTTTTGCGTGTAGTTTGAAAAGCTTTACCCATGAGGAATACGTAACCTTGGTGCCGTCGAGAGTGCGAACCTTGTTTTGAATGTTGGTCACGGTATAAGCTGGATGCAGGGAGGACGGTTTCGGTTCAGTGTTGGATGTATGCTCTTTGCCGGTCATGGTGGCTGTCGAAACAGGGGAAGATCGGAAAAAATTTGCGACGGCTAGGGTTTATAGAGCGTGAGCTATGTTACCATAAAAGTGTTTATGGTTTCAATAATTTGTGTCCTCCATTCAATAATAACATACCTTTAAATAGGGTGAGATACAATACAAGAAATATGGAAACTTATCAAATACATAATTATCTCCTAATATATTGGCGAATATATTTACATATTCTAATAAAATTGAGTTTTGGGCTAACAAACACGGAGATACGAAATTCCACTGTATAAGGGAATGTGTGGAAAGAGGACAAGATTTGTGTTGAGCATGTTAGTGGGGAGCAACAAAACACTGATATTTTGACAGAAGTCCTACACGGTTCAACTTCATTGTTAGGAGTTGAGAACAATGAAGACATTTTTTTTGGCTCAATCTATTTGGACACCCTCTGCGCCTAATTTCACACTTTTTGTGCCCTAGACGCCTCGTATAGGGCTATACGAGGCGTCTAAGCACTGAATTCAAGGGGGTCTCAGAGGGTGTCAGGCACAAAGTTTAAGAAAACCTACACAAAGAGTACAACCCTATACGAGGCGTCTAAGTCTTGGGTTTTTTTTGGCTGAAATAAGGAGTGTTTTGGTGGGTTTTGGTATGATTTTTTTAATAGTTTTTGAAGATGTGGTTTTTGGTTGAAAATTTTTTTGGTTTTAAAAAAAGTTTTGTTTTTTTTTTTTGTTTTTTACACTATAAAAAAGTTTTTGTTTTTTAAAAATCAAGTATTTTAAAAATCGGCCCTTTAAATATATTATATCGATTAAATATTATAATGTTTTTAACATTTTGCTTTTTTAAATATTATTCTTCCAATTAAAATTTTATCTCGTTCAAATATTGTTTCCGTATTATATTCAGGGGATATATTGTTTCCGTATTATATTCAAAAAATATTTTGTTTCCGTATTATCTCAATTTAAGACAACAATCATTAAGTAACCGAATAACTGAAAACAAACATAAATATGACATATATAAGATAACTTTGTATATCCATAACAAAAATATATAAGATAAGTTTGTACATCCATAATAAAAATAAAAACAACAGGTCTATGCATCCAAATCCAAATCCGAATCTGGATCTGGCTGCTGGGGCTGCTGCTGCAGTTGCTGATGTGGTGCTCAAGCCGGTGGAAGCGGTATCGGGGGTAATCCCTCTCTCTCTCTCTCGCGTCTATCCTGCTCGGCCCGTACCAGCCAACCTACCAAATCGTTGAGCCTGTCAAGCTCGGCTCGTACATCCGGATGTAGCGCAGCTCCTGGGGCATGACCTGGAATAACGTGACGTGGAAACTGAGGCGCCCCGGGAGGTGGCGGTGGCTGTGGCACCGCTGCACCGTCTACATCCTCCGGAGGGTCCTCCACGGGCACTGCATCAGCAGGATCTGGCGGAGGATAGATGGGCTCGAACTGCTCTGGTAGGGCCTCCTCTCTACATATGCCCCCGTCGCGATTTTTAAACCGCGGGCCTTCGGGGAACCTCTTGAGCAACTTCATCCCCCACAGCGACTGAAAACCCATCCGCGTCGGCATGACTGGTGGCGTCCGTAGATGTGGGTCCTGGTGCAGTACGAGGCCCAATGAACGGGCAATGACGGTCACGTACGCCCCGCCATACAAAAATCCGCGCTCCTGCCGGTGATGGGCGGAGGCGTAGTACTGGGCTAGACCGTGTGCTAGTGCGCACGGCCTCTTGTACAGCAAACAATAAAAGAAAAAAAGATCTGTGGTCGTACACCACTCACGGCTGTAGCCGCGCGCTGAAATAAAAGTGGCGAGCAAATGGTGCATATACCTGCATATAGTGTTAGCGAAATACAGAAACAGAGATTAATAAACAATGCACATAATCACAATAATTGCCGTAATAAACGTACGTACCTGTACAGTGGGTCCCTAATAAACGACACCCTCCCCTTCGACTTGTCGTGCTCCCAATGATTTGCCCCCGCAATCACCTGCCAAAACCCAAAAAGAGTGGGTTTGTCAACCACCACTAGCCCCGCTGTGTAAACCTCAGTCTCGATCTCCCCCTGCATGTATAAACCACAATGCACCACAAACTCTGCTAGCGTCATCGAACACAAAACGCCAGCGAGCCTGAAATACGTTCCAGTGATGCTTCAAATCTTCGAAAATACGGTCCAAATACTAATCCGAGGCGTATACAGGTGTGTGCTCCATATATATGTGTGTTTTTTTTGTTTGGGGTGATAACCAGGGTCGTCTAGGCCCCCCCACACTTATACGAGGCATAGACGCCTCGTATAGACCTATACGCGTCGTCTGAACTTTTTATTAAATGACCATTTTGCCCCTGTATAGCCCCCAGTGTAAGCTTTAATCAGGGGCAAAATGGTAATTAACCAACCCAGAAATATATTTCTGGAATGGTTAATTACCATTTTACCCCTGACTAAGGCCTATACGGAGGGCTTTACAGGGGTAAAATGGTAATTTAATAAACTTTTTTTAATAACTAAAAAAGAAAAGGTGAAACTGTTGCCGCCCAAAATGTATTGGTCGTATAGACCTATACGCGTCGTCTTATTGTTTAAATTACCTTTATGCCCCTGTTTATGCCCTATACTAGGGACTTTCAGGGGTATATTAGTAATTAAAATAAAATATTTTCAAAATTCAAATTAAAAAAAAAATGTTGCCGCCCCTATAGACTACCCGTACAGGTCTATACGAGACGTTCTTTTTTAATAAATTCAGATTTTGATATTCAAATTTTCAAAAACCCGCTCTAACAGACGACCAATCTGGATCTATACGAGGCGTCTAGTTTTGGTAAAATGACCTTTTTCCCCCTGATTTATGCCTAGATTCGGTGCATATCAGGGGCAAAATGGTCTTTTGACCAATCATATACGACACGTCTAGCTCTATACGAGGCGTATATTTGTAATTTTTTTATAAAAATGTTATTAAACTGTTTTAATCAATTCTAATTATAAAAAATTATATAAATTTTTATAAAAATGTTATTAACCTGTTTTAATCAATTCTAATTATAGAAAAATGATAGAAATTATAAAAAAAAATTATAGAAATTGTAGAAAATTATAGGAATTAATTACAAAAAATACTATTAATTACAAAAATCATTCTTCCGTATCACTGTCGATGTAATTAAGACTGGGGTTTGATCTTGGCAGAGGATTCATTATCGATGTATACCATTCTAGACGTGGCAAGTACATATCTTCCCATTGTTCCGTATGGGGTCTTCGGTGGGTCAACCATAGCCTGTGTGCTAGTGGCATTGGATAATCCCCTTCCAGCTTAACATGTATGAAGTGGTTCTCGTTAACATGTGTAAGCGTTATGAATAATGGTTGTTGATTAGCCGGAGGACTTGGTATCGGGAAGAAAGTGGAACTCGCACCCATGGTTGTCGTTAACAGGTGCACCCCGATACCGTACGTTTGTGCAATAAGAAGTCCTGCTAAGGGGAAGTCCATCCAGTGATCCTCCCCACAACCGGACACTGAATCCCAAATTAGGCCCTGACGATGCGTGTAAAAATAACCTTCATCCCATGCTTCAAATTTTGGGAACCAGATCGATTCGTTCTGATCCATTTCTTGGACAAGGTCCCTTCGAATGAGCCCCCATGAACTCTGATCCATACCTAAGCCCACAGCCACAGACCGAAACCCACAATGACCGTCCGGCATCACATCTCGCATGCACGAGACGTACGGATGGAACACTGGCGGAATGGCATACTTAAACTGTTTGATGATTCCCACGTACTCATCCCCAATGATTAAAGGAAAACCGTGAGCATCTCATGTCTCTTTCTTCTTAGAACTCTTTGAACGGCTTAGGCTCGCTTTGGGTTTTTGGGACCTTATAACCGACTGTTGAGAGGCCTGTGACGGAACGTACGAGCTGTGGTGAGGTTTATCGTACTTACTTTGTCGGGAACCTTCAAAGCACGTGTTTGCATCACCGAAGGAGCTTCTCCTCAATTCTTCATCTATACGACTGAATGGGAGTCAATCCTTGTCTTTGTTCGGCTCTAATCTTCGCCACAACGTTTTGAACGTCTTTCTGAACATGAAACCTGTCGGGGTCCTGCTTCCTTATCGTTTGAAATATTTTGCGCGGCTCCATGTTTTGAGCTGTCAGCTGCTCGATCAGTTTCATTTCTCTTGGAGTAAACCTTCACACAAACGCGTGGGCCGACAGGTCCTCACAAAGTTTGTGGTTATGTTCAATTGTTCCGTCTTTTATCTCCCAGGTTTCATACGGGTGGTTTCGCACAGCCAGCAGGTAAAACAGGCAACCGGTTTTTTTGCTTCCGGATTTTCTTAGTGTTGCTGTAGTCTGGTGCTCACCACCACGATCACATTCAAGCCATACCCTCCCGGTTCTTCCCCCGGTTTTCTTTGATCGACGGGTGACAATAACAAAACCATCTGCGTTTGCTATTTCTTGTATCCGATTCTTTAGTTCATCTAAAGAGTTGAAAACCTGTAACATCGACAATAATAATAAATAATAATAATAATAATAAATAATAAATAATAATAATTAAATAATAATAAAAAATAGTAATTAATACCTGTTTTTTTAAGTACGGACTGTCCGGGATGGGAGGTGTCTCACCACCATATCTACCATATCCACCAGAACCACCATATCCACCTTATCCTCCAATGTCCGGATTGTTTTGATGAACGTAAGGAGTGGCCGGGGAAATGAATTGCTGATGACCACTGTATCCACCGTCTCCTCCGTATCCACCGTCTCCTCCGTAAGAATATTCACACCCGTATCTATAATCCGGATACCCTTGTTGCGTCGGATAACTTGGTTGACCAGCATGGTATGAGTCATCTACAGAGGCTGTTTCATCAACAGGGGGATGCTTGTTCAAATCTAGAAGCGGTCTGTTTTGTTCTCCTTGTATACTAGACACAACCTCCTCTTGCTCATTAGAATCGGGAACGCCAGGCTCCTCCAAAATAAACAACCGTATCATCATTAGTAAATAATAAACTAAAACAACAACTAATTAAAACATTTAAGCTAATAACTGTTACCGGAACGCTTTCGGGCACCCAGTTGTCTCTAGAATACTGCCCGAAGACATAGTTGTCGTCCCATTATGATGACATTTCAACACTTCGGGATGATAAGAACACAAATGCAAACAACAATTCTTTCGAAGAAATACAAGAAGAAGCAGAATGAATGAAAGAATGGTATGTTGAATGATCGGGTGGACAAAGAATGCACTGTATGTTGTACTTTATGTGAGACATAGACTCCTCGTATAGCTCTAGACTACCCGTATAGCTTTAAGTCACATGTCAGTCATGTAGTCAAATCAGTCACTAAGACGCCTCGTATAGGCCTATACGAGGCGTCTTAGTACCCTCGTATCCGTCCCTCGTACAGGCCTAGACTCCCCGTCTGATTTGACTGATGTGACATTGTACTTGGTGCAGAAGCTGGTTGGAAAAGCAACCCTATACGCCTCGTATAGCTCTATACGAGGCGTCTTGGAAGGTGTGGAAATAGGCATTAAGGTGTGTAAATATGTAGACCCTTTATTTTTTGAAAATTAACTTCATTCACAAACCAGCCGACCCAAATCAGGCCAACCGAAAAACTACAACCAAACTACCGATTACATATTAACAAAGGAGCTCCACTCTACCCAATCTATCTCTTTGTATTTCGATCTATTCGAAAACCAAATGAACCCGGTAACCTGGCTAAGGCAAGATAAGGAAGTGAATAGGGGTCGTTAATGTTGACTTGTGTTGACCAAATGGAATATGAACGGGTGAGTTATAACCTCATGGGAGATCAAAGGGTGTTGAAGTTATGTTGAGTTTACTACCATTCAGTGTTTTCAGTTAAAATTAATATCCTTTTTTGAACCGCCAACGAATCCTCCAAATGGGTTACTGGTGAAATTCACCACATCGGGATACACTCGCATCCGAACCGAGGAAAACCCTCACCTAGGGCCTAAGCCCGTGAACATTCGCCCGAAGGCATGATAGCGCGGTGAGGTAAAACCCGTTCACTTCAAGGAACGAACTAGCGATCTCCACTTATTCGTCTGTTGTAGAATAGAAAGAATCATCGGTTTTTCGTATTTTCTCTTATAAATTGTAATCATTGAGGTTCAGAAATAGACAAAAAAAAAATCGTCCCAAAGATTATGTGTCTTTTGTTCTTGATTCGTTCTGATTTCCAACAAAATAACATATGCACCATTGACTACAAGCAAAAGTATGAATGTATCTTGTTGTCCAAAAGATAAGTAATTAGTAATAAAATATACAGTCATGAACATTTAATTAGAATACTTAAGGTAGCATGTCACACATAATTAAGGTCTCACTATATATACATCTCGGATTGATTTCCCCATGCCTGGCAAGGCTACGGGCCTTTAGCCGAAGATGAGAGTTTATTTTACAAGTTAACATCTAAGAAACAGCTTATAGTATGTACACTAACATGGATTTTCTACTTATCAATTGTGAGATTTTTTTTTGTTGTTGTTGTTAGCCATGACAACCTGTTACCGGAAAACTCGCGGGCCTAGGGAACATGTTGGTTGCTCAATTAACGACCTCTCGATCGTTCATTTCTCGTGTAATGGAAGGTATGCAACTTGAACTCCTAGCAAGTCCACCCTTGTTCACATTACCATAACCTCTTTTTTGATCTCTAGGGCTAAGAGACTTTGCTCTACTTCCATCTAACCTTGAACTTTTCTTCAACATCTCCTTCATAGCTGCAGCTTGGAACAACACGGGGTTCGGCCTATCGAACCTATTAAACCTCACACAAACCCTAGTATGCTCATTCAATGCATCCTCTATCTTCCCTCCACATTTCTCCATCTCTTCCTTCACAGCCTCTGAACACAACCCACAAATCAGTTTCCCCAAAAACTTCTCGCGCACTTTCGCAATGTACTCTGGCGTACACTCCTCGGACATCCCACAACACTCGCACTTCGCATCTTCAACTTCTGATATAGGGGGAAGCTTTAGCTGATCAGCAACAGCATCCACTTCTTTGCTCAACTCAAACGAGATATCTGATATCGTTCGTTGTAACGTGTCCATCGATAACCTTGAGGGCTTTTGGAGATTGTTTGAATTTTTTGTAGCATTGTAGGAAGCCATAAGGGTATCTCTATCTGGAGCCATAACAAGATTGTATTGAAAATATGTTACACAAAGTGCTTTGAAAAGAAGGATATGTGATATGGTTAGAAAGTTTGTGACTTGGGTCATTTACTATATAGTGTGTGATTTCATCTACTGGTTTCTAGGCTTTGTTAAATGTATGTGGATGACTTTTGTTCATTCACTCAAATTAAAAGGATGTGGACAAAAAAGTACCTTACCTTTTAGGTTTTTGGTGTGAACCAACAGTTATAAGATAATGACCCTTTGTTGAGGGTAGTCTACTCATATGAAAGCAACAAAGTTGTTTAGAAGTGTTTGGTAAATTCTTGATTAGTTGAACTGTGATTGACTATAATGATAACAAGACAAGTTTACTACTATGCATCTTGAAATTAGTTATATATTTTCAAGGTTAGTAACCTAAAATATACCTATGAATAAATTAAAAATGATTGTTCATAAGAAAAGTATACACCATTTTGAGTTTAAATTATTGTTATATAAACACATCATTTCGAGTACTATATTCTTCCATACAAACCCTACTCTAAGTTAGATTCGATTCGTTGAACACCCTACTCGAAATTTGATTCGTTTAACACGCTACTTACAAGAGTGATATATCCATGAATATCATTATCGTTTTTTGATAAATTTCACCTCAAGATTGTGCTAAATAGAAAAAAATTATATAAAGTATATATATTAACGAAAAGCACTACACTGTCGAAACGTAAGAATTGAAGAAAACGATTGACTAGAAAAAATTAACTTCTTATATTAGTAATTAGTTATTCTCCGAAATATAAAACTCTTGATATTTGTTATATATCTAGGTTATATCTATCAAAACCCATTTACTGGTATCACAATGTATCCACTATCCAGTGGCGAATCTTGGCCCGAATGACGGGGGGTCGAAAACGTATGTACCCAAAAATTTCTATAGAACCGGGGGTCGAAAATGTATATACCCAAAAATTTCTATACGAAAACTACATATATAACACTACTGAGCGAAAAGTTCGAGGTCCCCCCTTCTATATTGCGCCCCTGAATGTATCCGAATTCATCTTAATTAAAGCTCAAATTATTGATGTATAATTGGTGTGGTAAAAAAGTTAGCAATATATTTAAAAAAGAATCCACTAATTAGTGATGAAAATTGTGCATTGAACCTATAATATGGTTCAGCTCCTTATGAACATGGGTCGTTTTTTATTTAATAATTCACGCCACTCAATTAGGCTTTTTCATGTATCCTTGATAACGTTAATACTTGTTAATCATACCATTTTTGTCTTTCCAAACACCCTTCTTGTGTGTTTTATTTGAGTTGCTGCAAACTTATAGATTAATTTTTAAATAAAGATTTTATTGAGATTCTTGTCTCTTAGTGGAAGGATTTGGGTTCAATCCCAAGCAAATGTGAGTTATTTGTAAATATAGTAGTTTGGGAGAGTAACGTTAGCCATTCAAAAAAAAAAGAAACCATTATAATTTTCAATAAAATCTTTATTTAAAAATTAATCTATAAGTTTATGCCTATTTGGCGCCGTGGCGGTTAACTATGGCGGTTTATAATGCCTTCACGAGAAGGTTAGCTCTAGCCATACACACGTCTAGCTATTGAATACGGCATTCTTTTTTCTAGTTGAAGGGACAGATTACCATTATTGAAATTGATTACTTCACATGACTTCTATTCCTAAAGAACCCAAAACACATAATAAAAAGAAAGAAATTTGTAGAGAGAGATCACATGTATAATGATGGTGGGAAATGAAAAGAGATTTGGGGGTTCTTTTTATGTTCCTTTTGATGGAAAAAGGAAACTTTTTATTGTTCATCCAATGTGCTCTAGGCTAGAAATTAATTAATATAAAATCAGAAATCAATAATAAAAGAAGTTATGGGCCATAATCGTGTAAAAGTAAGTGGTGTTTATTTCAAAAGAAAATTTAAATATTTACGATAAAGTTGAAATGTTTGAAAGACATTGGCATTTAGAGAAATTAGAGTTAATTTCAATAGAAATTAGTGTTCTGTTTGGTTTGTATAATTGTTAAGGGAATTTGAATGAAAAAACAGTTCATTTACAAAATTATGTCGTATAACCTCACTCTTAGATATAACAAGAAGGTGAATAATGAAACGATATGGATATTTTGGTAATCTTAAAACATTCCTTTGGAAAGTTCATAATTCTCAATCTACTTGTATCCTCGTTCCGAACCATTTCGAGTTAGGTTTTACATTAATATACTCGTATCCTCGTTCTAATCAAAAGCCCTAAAACATCGGTTTGTAATTCAAGAAAAAAAACTTAACTCTGTTTACTTATTTTTAACGACGGACCATTATACAAACAAAATTAAAAAGGTTAAACAACTAACGGAAATAAACTTAATTAAGATTATGATTGACCAAAAAACAGACATGCTTGATTATTTAAATTCAATTTGTCTTTATTTAATATATATCTAGAGAGGTTTTATGAAACTTGTGATGGAGAAAAACATAAAAAGGTCGTGTCAATATTTAATGAATGAATGAAATTTAACCGAAACAAACCTATAACATTGTAGCTTATTATAGATTTTAGAAAAAAAAATGATATTAATGAGATATTTTTGTTTATTTATTATTGCCCAAATGTGCCTGCAGGAGATTGGGCTGGCTGGGGTAGGGCTTGGACCGGTGTGTGCTTGCCTATAGTTTAATCTATGGGCTGATAGGTTTAAGCCCCACACAGCTTTGGGCTGCAATTGGTTTACCCATTAATGGTACTAATTATGTGACTGTAACTATATAATCATTGCCTCTACACAATACATAAATCTTGAAAAATTTCCCATAGTCAAAATCCAGGATAAGGTCTAACATCTTATGTTATTTAATGGACTGAAGTTACATTTAAATGTTTCATTATTTTAAGTTGAATATACCATTTACCTAGGGCAGTAAACGAACCGAACGAACACGAACAACGTCATGTTTGTGTTCGTTCGATAAGGAAATTAACATGTTCGCGAACTGTTCACGAACGCATACCGAAGATAAGTTTATGTTCAAGTTCGTTCGTTAAGGAAATTCAGTTGTTCATGAACAGTTCGTGAACACTAGTCTCGAACACAAACGAAGCAAATAAAAACGAACGAAAACGAACATTTAACTTGAAAATAAAAAAAAAACAGTGTTATCCTTAAACATTATATAAGTAGTTAAACACAACCATCAAATGATAAATCAAAACACAAAAAGTCTACTACACTACCAAACAATGAATCAAGTTTAACTAACTTTAACATAATTATCCCAAAAACGGTTTAGAATGTCCAAATATTAGCTAACTTAAAAAAATAGGGTTTCAAGTTTTCAATAGATAAAAGGTTTAATATTTATTATTTTTTTTAATATAATCAAACGAACACGAACGAACATGAACGAACGTAACCGAACGTTCACGAACGCAGTCGAACGAACGAGACCTGTGTTCGTGTTCGTTTGCTAAGCTAACCAAACGGATTTTTTTGTTCGTGTTTGCTCGTCAAGCTAATCGAACGAACATAAACGAACTTCCTACTGAACGGTTCACAAACTATTCACTGAACGCTCGATTCGTTTACAGCCCTAATTTTACCTCCTAAATACTTGTATCATGGCCTCACTGAATTTTGTTGATTTGCTAAATGCTAAAGTTAATTATATAATAACACAAATTTCTATTTAGAATAAAATATATGTGAAAAATGGAATTAAGTCACAAGTTTCTAGAGGTGCACAAATCGGTTAAAAATATAACTGAACCGGTTTTTTTTTTAAATTAAGCTATTATTGTTGATTTAAAAAGGGTAGATGCACGGTACCCCCGACCGCGGAAGGGATCCCCTTCCCAAGCTAGCGACCCGACAACGCTGCCTGGCGGTGAAACCCCTGCCAACTCAAGGGGAACTGAAGAGCCTGGTTTCACCTAGGATTCGAACCCGTGACCTCACAGGATCCTTGAGCCGGTTTAAGAAGGGGGTCGGTGGCCACTGGGCTGACACCCAATGATTATTATTGTTGATTAGGTTAAAAAGAAAACAAGCTAACCTATAATAGGTTAAAAAACTGTTTTTTAAGCTATTTATAAAAAAATCAAAAATACCAAAATGTATAATATAAACTCAATAAACTTCGTTTTTATTTATTCGTTTTTATTTATTTATATGTATATATATATATATATAAACGGCCTAAAAAACTAAAAAAGTGATAATAACCGGTAACCAGAAAAAAAACACTTAAAAAAACCAGTTACTAACTGATTTTACTCTAAATCCATAACTAGTTCCTAACCTTTGATTATTTTCGAACCCAAACCGGTTTTTAATATATCGGTCAGTAACCGGTTTTGGTCACGGTTAATAACCGGTTTTAGTTGTGTAACCGGTTTTTTTTTTTTTTTTTGCACCAGTAAGAGCATCTGAATGGCGGCAAATTTTTTAACACTTTAATTCCACCACTATCTTGCACTTGTAAGGATTTGAGCCCATAATCTCACATTTGTAAAAGAGGACATCATACCACTAGACCAATAGGTCATGGATTATTTAAATGGTGAATGAAGACGCTAATCTTGAATTGAAAAGATATAGATTAAGACGGGTTATAGATAATTTTTGGTGAATTATTTATTAAGTCTTTTATATTTAATTTAGGGATAATTGTTAGTTTTAATTATTATGGTTTATCTAGGAGTTTATTTATATAAATAAGTTTGAGTTTGGTTATGATTAAAACGAGCTTAGTATAAATTGATGGTTAGGGTCATTGTAACTTGTGTGTTTTGGCTGATAATAAAAAAAGTTGATCGAAGTCGTTCATACCGTGTTTTTGTGTTTGATCAAAGGCCTGATATTCCAACTGTTTGTGTATGGGTTTAATAAGGTGACTGGTGACCCTCGAGCCTTATTTTTTTGCTTTAGTAAATCAGGCCATATTTAATGCAGATTTAGGGTCAAATAATTTGATTGATAAACATATTTAGGCTTGACATTTTGGACTTTACTTTCCTAGCATCATTAGCATTTATAAATGCATTATGTGTGCTTTTGTTGTTTCTCAAATGTTATCATTGCTACTTTAATGCGAACATGTTTCTCAAATGTAAGGGTGTAAGGAGTGGTTAAACACTTGAGAGTGGTAAACTAAAAAATCAACTAATGAGAGTGCGTCACGTCAATCAGTGAAAAGTGTTTAAATTTTGCTGAAAAGTGTTGCTAATGGTTTAGACACTTGCTGAAGTGATAAACTTTTTTTTTTAAAAAAAGGAAAAGGGTGTGATTGGTTGAGAGATTGCATGGACCCCACCCCACCACACACACACTCTTCACCGCATCGTCAACCCACCACCGATTTGGTAAAGTTTGAGCGGTAAACTAATGTTGGTGGTGGTGTTTACCGAGTGGTAAACTCACTTTGCCGACTGTTGCCGATCTCCACACCGGACACCCTAAACTCTAATTGTCAAATATCATTTATTTATTTTTTTGAACGACTAAATGTTACACTTCCGGGATATTGAACCCATAACCTTCTTCTATCTAAATATTTATAGGGTTTTTCCTCTACCACTAGGCCAAAGCCTCAGTGACTCAAATATCATTTATGGTTATCATATATCATTAAAATATGACTTAGAAGTCTAGAGTAAACTCTTTTTTAATGGAATGCTTTTCTAGAGCTAAATATCACTTAAATATGATTTACAAGTCTTGAGTTTTAGAATATGGGGTATGGGGCGTGGGTTGGGTACAAACGCCCAAGTCACCACCCCGGGTGGGTTTGGGTTTCGGTGTGTCCCCTTGGGCGGGGGTTTCAGCCCGGGCGTTGGGCGGGCCTAGCGGTCTTCCGTGGCCGGCTCTCATTGGCTGGGTTGGCTAGGCTATAGGTGGCTAGGTTTTTTTTTTTAATTTTCTGTGCATTTTTATAATAATTGAAAAAACAATTATAACACGTGGCCAACCCACGCGGGCTAGCCACGCCCCGCCATACCGACCCAACATGCAACTGACCAGCGGTGCCCCTCGAAGTCTACGTATCAACCCATAACCCAAACCCCGCCCCACCATACCCCACAGTCTTAGTTTGCAAGATGGTGAGTCAAAAGTAGGGTAAATATTTGGTGTGAAAATGCAACTTTTTCAGAATGTTTTTAGGGTGCCATGGTCAACGCTACGGCTTCCATTGCCCGACCTCAAACACCTAAACAACACTTGTCTTTGTGCAGTTTTTTTACTTGGATATCGGTCTTTGGCATCTTAGAAAATACCCAACTTGTCCATGGCTTTATAGCCTAGTGGCGTCTTGGGGTAGGATAAGGCTTTGGGACCAATAGGTTCTGAGTTCGATTTCTACAAGAGGGGTTTTCCCATATTTATTGGATTTTCTCCTGAATTGGTGTATATGCATTATGCCTAGTGGAGATGGACATGATCGAAGGGTTTCACTGGTGGCACGATAATACTCGAATGATTCGTCAGTGATCCAAATTTGCCGTTAAAAAAAAAAGTGAACACCGAACTTGTCTCCCTTTTTGAGATGTAGTTTTCAGAATTTTGGGTATGGTTTAAATAAAAACTTGTGTCAAATAATACTCAATTGGTGAAGTCTTGCACCAAATGTTGGAAGACTTCTTTTCAAACAATACTATTCCAACCATTTTTATTTTATACTCCCGACCATATTATGAAAGAGATCATCATTTGTATCCACTTTATTAAAACTTATAAATAATATCTATTAAACATATGCAACTTTGGATAAGGGTATGTAGAAGATTATTTAAAAGTTAAAATAATAGTTTGTTTGTCATTATGGTGCTTATCGGTTAGCTTAATTAATTAGGCAAATGATCATGTACAAGAAAGCGAATTCGTACAAGTATAGTGATGACGGGGGTAGCCCAAATCTCAATAAAATGACTAATATACATAATAGCTTAAAAGGTTAAAAGGTTGAGAGGTTCAATACGCGCAAACTCATGAGAACAGTAAAAAGGACAAGCACAGTGTCCGGTCACATCAACACTTAACGTCTGAACCATTTCTGCACAGACAGAACATGTGCACAGAGAACACCCTTTTGTCCGCAGGTCTAAACCCTTCAACCCCCAAATGGGCAAGTCCCTCACTGTAGCCACGGATCACTGGTCAAAGGCTTCCTCTTGTAGAAGATTCTTTCCCTATAAATAATAGCCTCTTGCCATCCATTCCACTCATTCCAGATCAACCCAGATCACCCTTGATCTCTGATCTTACTTCTCCTCTCTAGAACTTGCTCCATGCTTGTTCTATTCTCGGCTCACTACAATATTATCTCACTTAACATAGACATTCTGGGTTGAACCCTTCAATCCAGAATTCAAAGTGAATAATAACAAAGTGATCCGCCTCCACGTGCTACAAACGTGGGGGGACCCCACGACCTGCGTTAGGCTAATCGAAACCTTGAACCCTTTTACCCCGGAGATATCGCTACTATCTTTGGTCTATTATTTGTTGCATCAACAAGTTGGCGCCCACCGTGGGGCTACGCCGCTTACTTTATCTTAAAGACCAGTTGTGTAGCTCCATTTTCTCTTTACATCATGTCTGAAAGCGAGTCTCTCGGTCAGGTAAATCAAGTGCCTAACAACACCGATTTAACACCAAATTCGGGTCGGATCTCACCGGTCTTATCTACACCTCTTTCTACTCCCGGAAGTACTCCACCGGGATATGTTCCCGGAGTTCACTTCTTTTCAAACACAAACCCATCTCGGTCAGGGGTTGCACCTACTCAAATCGATGTAATGCATACACCGGAACGCATAGATCTAACACCCGAGTGACTAGCTAGAAATTTCTTACAACTGAGATTTCTTCTCAACTAGCATGTGAGCTTAGAAAGGGAAAAAGGGTGAGAATAAGACTAAATTATGAGGAGTCTGAACCCTCATTATCACATGGCCCTCCATCTCTTCCTTTTAGCAGCTCACGTTCAGCCACATCTTACCTTGAAGCTGGTCCTAGTGTGACAGACCAACCACTCAAGCCCTTTAGCTTTTGGGGAGGCCAAGTCCAACCGTTTTTCCCTTATTTACCTCCCAACCCGTTACAACCGGTGCACCTATGGGGCATAAAACCACTCTTGATCAATTATGGCAGTCACCAGCTTCAAGTGTTCCCCCTCCCATCGCTACTTCGTGAAAACAAGCTATGGCCACCCCGCCTTTGGCTCGAAGGTGCGGTCATGAGCACATCCATGGGAATGCCTTATACAGTAAGCCTTTAAGGCTTTAACCTTATGACACAGATAATGGCTTCAGAAAGCCTTTAAGGATTTAACCTTATGCCCTAGCCGATGACACAGATGATGGCACAATTTCCTTTGCAGCACGTGAAAGCTGGATGATGACACAGAAAGCCTTCAAGGCTTTAACCTTAACTTCATCAACCAAGTGCCAACCACTCACCAGGGTACCTCAAACGGTAATCCAGCTTCAAGGGTAATAAAATACCCCTCAAAACCTTACAAGCCCAATATCTTGCTTCAATAAATTGTTGAGTACGAGTTTCAAACCCAGATAAAGATGCCATCACGGTACTGAAGACTACTTCCAAATCTTCGCCGGGACTACAAGAATAAAAAAATGACCCAACTTCGGATGTTGTCTCATGTTCAGGAAAACCCTTGAAGGGTCTTCGCGCATATGGTTCAATGACCTTCCTGGACGAAGCGTTCAGACCTTTAACGATCTTAGCAAAAGTTCCCTATAAAAACATAGGTATGTCAAGGACGCCATGATAATCTTCCAGATCAAACAACATGAGGATGAAAGTCTCAGAGACTTCATCGAAAGTTACAAGAAGGAAGGTTTAACTTACGCCGATGAAAAGGTTAGGGTTGCAGGGTTCATGAATGCTATAAATTCCAAATATCTCACAAGAGACTTCAATAAATGCCTGCCCAAAACCCTTGAAGGAACACTCGAAAGGGCTGAAGCCCACATTCGAGGAGAATAAGCTGAAGACATCAAAGAAAAAAGAGAGAGAACTCTTAACTGGAGCTTCCAGTATGGCTCTTATGACAAATGGTTCAAAGGTTCGGATTCCTGAAGGCCTGAAGGCCGGAACCCTCCAAGCCGAGAAAAAACCATAAACTTTACAGCCTTAACCAAGACTCCGCAAGAGATCTTGGCAACCGAAGAGGTAAAACACAGCTTCCACCCTCCTCAACCTTTGCCAAAAAACAAAAGATTAGAAAAATCAAGCCAGTATTGTGAGTTTCACGAATAGAAAGGTCACCATACCAATAATTGCTTCCAACCCAAAAAGAGGATCAAAAAAGCCGTCAAGTCCGAACTGGCTTACTTGGTTAAAGGGGTCAAGGACAAAATGGTTGAAGAATAAAAGTAGGAAGTGAGCATGGTCGACCTTGAAAACAAAGCTTTAACCCTCTTAGCTGATGAAAAACTTGAAACGCTTTAACCCTCTCAGCGATGATGAGCGTTCAAAGCTTCAACAGTCTGAATCATCCAAAATTATGCTTGAGAAATGCTTTAACCCTCTCAGCTGATGAAAAGCTTGAAACGCTTTAATCCTCTCAGCGACGATGAGCGTTCAAAGCTTCAACAGTCTGAAGGTATCGCAGATATACCTATCAAGCCTTTAGGCCAAATAACCCATTATGTTTGTTCAACGAGAGAACAAAGTGATGAACCGAACAACTCACTTTTGCGGTGATCAATATCCCTTCCAACTATGATATCATCATAGGAAGGCCAGGGCAAGGTGTGTTCGGAATGGCAGTTTTAGTTGGTCAAGGCACTGTGAAGTTTCCCACTGAAAAAGGGATCGCAACCCTTCAACCTACCCAAGAAGCTTTTGTGGTTGAAGGAGAAAGCTCAAGAAAGGACGAAGACGATGAACAAGGGTTGAACATAAACCCAAAATATCGTCAACAGGGGATAAGGGTAAACACTAACCTTTCCAATGAAACCCTCTCATACCTTGAAAAGTTGCTCTTGCACTACGTCTTTGCTTAGTGCCCGGAAGATATGACCGGCATCCCCCGTAGCATTATTGAAATATGAATTATGGACCCCATCTGATAATAAGCCCATTATACAAAAGATAGAAAAGCTTGTTCTAACCAAAATCCTTGGAGAGGTTAAGTATCAATCATGGGTGGCCAATCCCGTAATGGTTCGAAAACTAGAAAAGTTCTGAAGAATGTATATCGATTTTAAAGACTTGAACAAAGCATGCCCAAAGGATTGCTACTCGCTGCCCCAGATAGACCTCAAGGTTAACTCGCTCACAGGCTTCCCGTCCAAGTGTCTTCTTGACACCTAAAAGGGTTACCATCAGATCCTAATAAAAATAAAAAATAAAAAACTACATTCCACACTGATAAAGATATATCTTGCTATCAAAAAATGCCTTTTGGTTTAAGAAATGCAGGTGCCACTTATCAACGTCTGGTTGACAAAGCGTTTGCCGGACAAATCGGCAAGAACATTAAAGCTTATTTTGACGATTTGATGATCAAGGGCAAAACGGAATACCAAATGCTCAATGACATACAAGAAACCTTCCAAACCTCGAGAAAGATAAACATGAAAGCTTAATCCAGTCAAGTGCTCGTTTCTAGGGCACATCATGAGGAAACAAAGCATAAAAGCCAACCCTCAAAGGATGTGCTAACAAGAAAGACTTTCAATGGAAAGCTTACAGCTTTGAAGCGTTTTACCTCAAAAGGAAGCCTTCAACCAAATGAAGCAACACTTAGCTTCACTCCCAGCCATTTCGGCTCTAGAAACAGGAGAAACGGCCTCTATCTACCTTTCGATTGCTGAAAATACCATAAGTACGGCTCTAATCATTGAACGAAACAAAGTTCAGATACCCGTTTACTTTTTCAAAACTTCAAAATTAGCAGAAATCAAATATTCTTCTTTGAAAAAAAAAAAAAAAAAAAAAAAAAAAAAAAAAACTTGCTCTAGCCCTAGCCCAAACGGCTAGAAGGCTTCGAAGGTACTTTCAGTAACACCCGATACAAGTGATCATTGACTAACCAATTAAGAATGTGCTTGAAAAACAAGAAAATTTCGGACGATTAGCCAAATGAGTTGTGAAACTAGGTGAACACAAAATCACATATGTCCTGAGAAAAGTTGTCAAAGCTCAAATCTTGGCTGACTTCATCTTATAAGTCCCTAAAGAAGCCATAACAGAAGTTAATACAACTGCAGCTGAACCCTCCAACCCTGATACCTGGAAGCTCTTTACCGACGAAGCTTCCAGCATTGAAGGGTCAAGAGCAGGGCTAGTTCTAATTGATCCTAACGAATTGTAATTCACGTATGCCCTTCGTCTTGAATTTCAGACTGCAAACAACAAAGCTGAGTATGAAGCATTGATTGCTGGGCTCAAGCTTGCAAAATATGGGTGTCAAAAGGCTTCAAGACTCGTTGCTTGTTTCAAACCAAATAAATGACAACTACATAGCCAAAGAAATGGGGGTTCAAAAGTTTCAAGTCCTTACAGACTCTCTCAAGCTAAGACAATAACAGCTACATAGCAAAAGAACCCAACATGTATTAGTACCGAGAGAAATCAAAGGAATTGATGAACACATTTCAAACATTTTCCATCAAAAAAGTTCCAAGATCTCAAAACAAGAAAACTAATGCACTAAGCAAACTTGTATCTCCTACGTTTGCCCACCTCACCAAGAAGGTACTAATTGAGGTGTTAAAAACCTCATCCATCCGAAGACTTGAGGTTCAAGATGTGATCACTAAAAAGGGCCAAATTGGATGACTCCCATTGAAAGGTTCCTCAAAATGGTGAATTACCTAATGACCAGACTAAGGCTAAAAGGGTTCGTATCAAGTCAAGGCAATATGTGTTACAAGGAGATATCCTTTACAAAAAGGATACCTTGCACCACTACCTCGACGCGTTGGCCCAGAACAAAGCCAATATCTGATCAAAGAGGTTCACGAAGGGATATGTGGAGCTCATTGTGGCCCAAAATCGGTAGTGTCAAAGTTGATGAACCTCGAACACTTTTGGCCTTCCATGCATCGAGATACCTTCGAACAATTGCGAAAGTATGAAGCTTGTCAGTTACATGCTCCGGTACCCAAAAGCCTCAAACATGACCCTGTTCCCATCTCCTCGGCTTGGCTATTTCACAAGTAAAGAATCAACATCGTTGGTCCATCCCCACTAGCCAAATGAGGAGTCAAGCTCTTATTGGTAGCCGTGAACTACTTCACCAAGTGGCCAAAAGTAAAACTATTGGCAAAAATCTCAGGGAAACAGTTCATTGATTTCGTTTACGAAAACATAATCTGTCATTTTGGGCTCCAGGGCTACTAGTCACGAATAACGGGAAGTAGTTTGCCGAAAAGCCTTCTAGCTCCTGGTGTAAGGAGTTCAAAATAACCCAAGTATTCAGCTCGGTAGCTCACCCACAATCCAACGGCCAAGTTAATAGGACAAACAACAACATTGTTAAAAGGACTAAATCTCGATTGGAAAGATACAACAACTGGCTCGAATAGCTTCCCAATGTGCTATTGGAAATTCGAACAACCAAGAAAACGAGCCACAAGAAAACACCCTACAGCCTAGTGTTTGGATCAGAGGCTGTAATCCTAGCTGAAATCGGAGTAACAATACAAAGAACAATTAACATCGACCTCGAGCCAAATAAGAAAGAGACGATATTGAATTTGGAACTCCTCGAACAGGCTCGTGATCAAGCAGCCATACAAAAAGCAAGGTACAAGCAAAACATGGAATTGCATTAAAATACACAGGTGAAGCATGAACACTCCAAGCCTGGGGACCTCGTGCTTCGAAATAATGAGGCCTGCAAGAAAGAAAGCTAAGGAAAGCTCGGCCCTAAGTAGGAAGGGCCATACACTATCCTTAAAGCCCACAAAGGGGGATCATACAAGCTGGCAGGTCCGCAAGGCAAAAAGCTTCCCCGCCATTGGAATGGCAAAAACCTTAAAAGGTTCCATGTTTAACCAAAACGTATTACAAATAGTTCCCAAAAGTTGTTCTATTCAAAGTACTTTGAAATGAATGAACGATGAATCAAAATTTGTCTTTCTATCCTATAATCAGGTTGAGAACCTAGCAAGAAACTCCATGGCAAGGGCCATGTAAGGGGATGAGCTCCCAGGCCACATCGCTCAATAGGTTCAAGGGTTGAATGGACCTATATAAGGGGTGAGTTCCTAAATCAATACAACTCCATGAGACTCAGAGAAATCTTAAAAATCATGTCTCATAGACGGGTTTGAACAGCCTACACCAAATGTTCCTTAAGCCCCAACATTGGCTTACGAACCAAAAAGACTCTAAGTGAATGTCATACATAGGATAGAGGTTGTATCTTCTTGTTAAAAATACCCTAAGGCTAAGTGACTGCAGCACTGAACCCTTTAAGGTATAAGTAACATAAGATGCACCGCCCAAAACAAAGACAACATACAAAACCAATGAAAACACAAGGGAGTAAATAGAACAACACAATAAACATAGCAAGATAAGTTAAAGATAGCAAAGGCCATACTGGCCATCAAACATAAAACATTGTCCACAAGCCTTCAAGGCTTTAACCACCAAGGGATCTAGGCGGTTCCTTTAAAATAAAAAGATGCTCAAACAAGCAAACCATAACATTGTTCGACATGCTAAGAAAGCTATGAATTGAGGTTTTTTCTTCACTTAGCAACGTCAGGGATGGTAGACTTTGTTGCATCATCCTTCTTCGAACCTCCATCATCTTGGGTCTTTTTAGCCTTCCTCTTTTACCTCCCTGCTGCACCCGCTGCCTAGGAGGCTTCAAGGCTTGAACCCTTTGAGCCCTCACCACCTTCAGAACACGTTCCCTCGCTATCTCCGAAGCAAGGACGTTTATTCAAGAGGGACTTCAACGCTTCGTTACAAACAGCCTCATTAAGGCCCTTAGATTTTACCTCCTACAAGACAGGCAAAGGTTTACCAAAACACTTGGAGACTTCACCCACATAAGGGTAAATCATATGCTCAATCTTAAAAATTGTTCCCTTGAAGACTTTGAAGGCTTTGGGTTGAAAAAGAGAAGACTTTTCCTGAGGCTCCCCAGGTTCACAAAGCTTTGTAACCAGCAAACAAACCTTGGTGTCTCACATGAGCAAGAAGCTCGATGTACACATCACCCAAGACTTTTTTGAACTCTGATGAATGGAGAAGATAAGTAACCACTTGCTGGAATCCATCCTCAATGAGCCATTTATTATCACTAGTTTCCTGGGCAAATGAAGCCTTTAACCCTTCTTTCTCCTCTAAGAAGGCTCTTTTTCTAAACCTATAAGACAGCCTTATCGACCCTGACTTAAACCTTGTCAGCCTCCAAGCGTTTTTCCAACTCAACCATATCAGTCTTGTGCTGGGAAGAAAGCTCATCAATCCTCAACATCAGCTTTTCTCCCTCCCAGCATAACCCTCAGCCTCCTTCTTTAGAGTAGCTAGTGAAGCATTCATCTCATCCCTCTTCTTCGAGAAGACATCATATTCTCACATCCTCTTGCGAAATCGGGATAAACCCTCTGGAAGCAAGGCAACAAGGTTATAAGCACCCATTACCATTTTTCAAAATCATCAGGTCATCATCCATAGATGAGCAAGAACCTCGAACAATAGGAGTATCAAAGTGGGTAAGAACATCCTCACAAACGGATGAAGGCTTGAAGCTGTCACCAACTGTGACCTACCAATCCGGCACATAAACCTCCCCTGGATTAACATTGGTGGAACCTTCACCACCCTTCCCGGAACCCTTCAAGCTCACAACATTTTTACCTGCCAAACCACCAAGGGCCGTCCCTTGTCCTTTTTGATTTTCCCCAACCCCAACTTCTAAATCATCTGAAGCCTCTATGTCATTACTTAGTTCCACCGGCTCAGAAGCCGATGGTTGGTTAGCAGTCTTTATCAAACAGCAGCTCGAACGACGAGTAGAGACTTTGGAAGCAACAACTTTGGTGAAACCTTTGACATTTGGAAGGTTCACATAACCTGAACCCTCGAACCTGTGTTCAGCACCTCTGGCAACAGCATCTTCACCGGGGATGGCCTCAGCATCCCCAAACACAACATCAGAGGTATCATCACTCTTGATAAAGCATAAGGCAAAACATCATACCCTGATCATACCTCATGAGCACAGGGTCACGATCCGGCCTGTCCCACAAGGTGCTCACACCCATCAACACTAAAAAGTGTTCAGGAAAGGGACGAAGCCTTGAAGGACACTTCCTAATGGCTTTTAACAACCAACTATCTAGTTCAGACTCAAATGGCTTAAGCTTGTTTAACATAGCATCAGGGTGCCTCCAAACAAGCTTGAAGGAAACAATGGACTCAAAAATCCAGAAAAATCGGTCCTTCCAAGAACCAACGGTAGTAACCATTGAGGAAGTCAAACAAACATCAACTTGGGATGTCTCAAACGTGACCCAATCGTCAAGAAACATCAGAACAACAATGATGGGTCATACCCTATAGCTGGACACAAAACATCAAAGTGTAAAACCCTAGCAAGACCTTAAGGGTGTAACTGACCAAACGACACACGATAATACTCTAAAACATTCAGAATAAAGACCGAAAACGGATGACACAAGTTGGAAAACTCAGCAATAAAGAGCAATCGAACCAACGGGACACTAACCGATCGATTTGCCAAAACCCAGAGCCACCGGATTAAACTTTAGGTCGATCCTCAACTACCTCTTGAGTGAGACAGTTGAAGCCTTTAAAGCCTTCAAGCCTTGAAACCTTGAAGCCTACTATCATTCCGAAATTCAAATCTCAAAACTCAAACGCCTTAAAGCCCTGAAGCCTTTAAGCAATAAAAAATAATGTGTAAAAGTCAGAAGCATTTGAGCTTACATCCCAAACACCTCTGACTTGGGGGGCTGATGACGGGGGTAGCCCAAATCTCAATAAAATGACTAATATACATAATAGCTTAAAAGGTTAAAAGGTTGAGAGGTTCAATACGCGCAAACTCATGAGAACAGTAAAAAGGACAAGCACAGTGTCCGGTCACATCAACACTTAACGTCTGAACCATTTCTGCACAGACAGAACATGTGCACAGAGAACACCCTTTTGTCCGCAGGTCTAAACCCTTCAACCCCCAAATGGGCAAGTCCCTCACTGTAGCCACGGATCACTGGTCAAAGGCTTCCTCTTGTAGAAGATTCTTTCCCTATAAATAATAGCCTCTTGCCATCCATTCCACTCATTCCAGATCAACCCAGATCACCCTTGATCTCTGATCTTACTTCTCCTCTCTAGAACTTGCTCCATGCTTGTTCTATTCTCGGCTCACTACAATATTATCTCACTTAACATAGACATTCTGGGTTGAACCCTTCAATCCAGAATTCAAAGTGAATAATAACAAAGTGATCCGCCTCCACGTGCTACAAACGTGGGGGGACCCCACGACCTGCGTTAGGCTAATCGAAACCTTGAACCCTTTTACCCCGGAGATATCGCTACTATCTTTGGTCTATTATTTGTTGCATCAACATATAGGAATAGATTTTGGCCTTTATTCAAACAATCTAATGGTTGAGATTAAGTGGTCCTTAAATCTAGAATTCACATACACAAAACAAGAGAAACAAATGAGGAAAGGACAAAATAGGAAGATCCAATATTGGTGACTCGTAAACCCACTTACTCATGATTTTTAAACGGCTATAACTTTTTGTTACTATAAATTTTTTGTTAAAAATACACCGTATTAACGAGCATTTCATTCACTTTAATTTGAGTAGCCTATTGTTATGGACTTCTTAATCATTAAAAGTTTTTATTTTACAATCTCAACATATTTGATATATTTTATAGAAAAACTATTTTTATAAACCAATCACATGTATTGGTATTGAGTGTTTAGTTAATTCACAACCCATTGTTAACGAATATTTAGTTAATGGTCAAGTTCTTATGTGGTAGTGACGTGACGGTGATGTAGCAATGAATTTATTAGTTAACCCACAACACATAATATTCCTATCACGGTATCGCTGATGCTAAATGTCAACTCTCATGTAATAGTGGAACGATATCTTATAATCACTTCTTTCTTACTTACTTTTATAATTTGTTTATCAATCAATGATATTGATTTGTTTACATAATCAACAATTATATGATACGTTCTATTCTTGTATGTAATGGCATTTGTATCAGGTACAACATGAATTTAAACCTAAGTTAATTTATTAAAAGAGTTAATTGTCAAAATCGTCCCTGAGGTTTGGGCACGTTTGTCATTTTCGTCCAAAATGAAACTTTTGTACCAAATTGCCCCCAACTTTTGTAACTTTTTGCCATTTTCATCCAAACCACTAACTTAGTTTGTTTTTTCTGTTAAGTTGAGGATATTTGGATTAAACTGGCAAATATAAAACCACATGGACGATTTTGACAATTTACTCAAACCATTTTTAATTTCTTTTATTTAATTATTTTTGTTACATATATAATAAAAAAAATATACGTGGAGTTTTTAGAAAAAAAAAATTAATAGTTTTGTCACATAATTTTTAAAAATTTCCATCCAAATCACTAACTCGGTTTATTTTTTCTGTTATAGTGAAGGATGTTTTAAATTTTATAAATTAAGACATAAATTAATTTACAGCTTCTTTATATAAATCAGTTTTATAAAGAGAAAACGTCATTGGTGTGCAACACATAACAATCGGTTACAACTTTTAGTATTTATCAGTTGTAGAGATAGAAAAAAAATTGTAAAACGTTACATAGTTTTTAAATGTGTTGAGTACCTAGGAAATATGTTGGTAGAAATAAAAATTTTATTTAATTAAGATTATGAGGGTAACTAACTAATACTTATTCTGGGTGGCTTGAGTGAAGAAACTTTTGGTTCATAGCATTATAATTACAATTTGGTGGGTAAATTTAAGGTTTGGTAACGATACGTTGTTTGATAGAGGGGAGGGGGGCACTGGCTTCTGTTTTTCCTTATGAACGAATTTAAAAAAGTAGAATATGAATTACAAACTTGGTACATATGGTAAGATTTTTTTATTTGACCTTTTTCAATAAGGTTACCAACATTTTAGTTTTATAAAATTTAGAGGTTTAAGTAGATTTTATTTTTATAAAACTGATCTATATAAAAAAAAATTAGAAATTAATTTCTGTCTTAGTTTATAAACATCCTTCGCCTTAATAGAAAAATTAACTTAGTCAGAGGTTGGATGAAAATTTATAAAAATTATGTGACAAAGCTATTATTTTTTTCATATAAAAATTGCATGTATATCCTTTTTTATTATATATATAACAAAATTAATTAAATAAAATAAATTTAAAAGAGTTTGAGTAAATTGTCAAAATCGTCTCTGTGGTTTTATATTTGCCAGTTTCATCTAAATATCCTCAACTTAACAGAAAAAAATAAACTAAGTTAATGGTTTGGATGAAAATGGCAAAAAGTTACAAACGTTGGGGGCAATTTGATACAAAAGTGTCATTTTGGACAAAAATGGCAAAAGGGGCTGGGTAACTGCAGCTATGAAGGACGAAACCTTCTGTGAAAAAGGGGCTCTGGCGCCCCGCGACAGAATCTTCTAACAAGGTCGCGCCCCGCCAGGGCTTCTGGCGGCCCGCGAGAGAATGCATTAAGTCTGTCGCGCCCCGCGACAGACTGCAGAGTTGGATTTTTTGTTTATTTTGTTCGTTTTTGAAATTCGGACTTGTTTAAACTGATAATTTGTTCATCAAAACTAACCTTATTGTTGGTTTTGATATTAGGTGTAATAGGTGCAATCCGGATGGCGATCAAGCATAAGTTATGAACCGAACACGATATTTGAAGCTTCCGCGAATAGTGTCATTTTGTTTAAGTTGTATGACAAAAACATGTAAACACTTTTATGTTTTCTACTAGTGATAATGGTGTATCTTGAACAACTAAATCATATATGAGTTTTAACTCATCAAACTTTTTGAAGGGTCGTATTTTACATATAAAAATACGTATTTATGTTTTAAATCATTAAATGTGAAACGGGTCTTACACAGTAGGCCAAAGCCTCAGTGGCTCAAATATCATTTATGGTTGTCATATATCATTAAAATATGACTTAGAAGTCTAGAGTAAACTCATTTTTAATGGAATGCTTTTCTAGAGCTAAATTTCACTTAAATATGACTTACAAGTCTTGAGTTTTAGTTTGCAAGATGGTGAGTCAAAAGTAGGGTAAATATTTGCTTAAATGGTGTGAAAATGCAACTTTTTAAGAATGTTTTAAGGGTGCCTGATGTGTAACACATCTACCACCTCCAAGACCCATGTCCAATTCTCTTTCACATGCATATTATTATTTTATTTATTTCTTAATTAGTTTGTTTGTAGCGAAGTAGTGGGTATTTTGGCAGTTAATTTCCATGAGTAGCTTCGTAAGGCTATAAAGCCACATGCATTTGTTTACAAAAGATTAGGAATGAAAATGATAAGTTGAATCTCTTCCAAAAGTCTATCAATTCTCTCAAGCTTCTACCTTTTTTTTTTGGACCATTTGAGAAACGATTCAGTTCGTATCAGTGCCATGGTCAACGCTACGACTTCCATTGCCCGACCGCAAACACCTAAAAAACACTTGTCTTTGTGCAGTTTTTTAATTCGGATATTGGTCTTTGGCATCTTAGAAAACACCGAACTTGACTCCCTTTTTGAGAAGTAGTTTTCAGAATTTTGGGTATTGTTTAAATGAAAACTTGTGTCAAATAATAATCAATTGGTGAAGTCTTGCACCAAGTGTTGGAAGACTTCTTTTCATAAAATACTATTCCAACCATTTTTATTTTATACTCCCGACCATATTATGAAAGATATCATCATTTGTATATCCACTTTATTAAAACTTATAAATAATCTAACACCAAATAATGGCACATAAATTTTATTTATATTTATTTAATAAATTTCTTTTAATATTAATATTAATTAATCAATTAATTAATAACCAATATATAGATATCACTTATTTTTATCCTTATCTTTATCTAAAATTAATAAATAACTTCAATTTTGCAATTTAGACCTTTTGTTTTTTTACTTTTAACCCAAAATTTTTCATCTTTTGCAATTTAATCCCTTGCAATTTAATCCCAACTCTTTTTTTATTTTCAATTTTGGTCCACCATACTTTTCATCTTTCCTAGGTTTTTCGTTTCGTTCTAAATTTTGTGAGTTAACGCACCGCAACGTGCGTGTGGGGTTCAACATTTTTTCGTATATTTTTTCCCGTTTGACTGGCTCGTCGCGTCACATCTATTTTTATGCGTTTGACAAGTTCGTCCAACAAGTGGGTCCTGGATGGACTTAGTTATTTTTTCTATGTTTTACGTTTCGGTTTAATTTCTCAGCAACGAGCGTGCGTGATTCAAAGATTTTACGTCTGCTTTTCGCTCGGCGTTATTTTTTTCCGTTTTTATTTATTTATTTATTTACGAGCTTTTCTGGTGTTGGTGGTCGCTGACAATAGTATAGTATTACTACTACTTAACACAGTTTTATGATAACCAGTGCAACACAGGGGCTTAATACTAGTATCTATTAAACATATGCAACTTTGGATAAGGGTATGGAGAAGATTATTTAAAAGTTAAAATAGTAGTTTGTTTGTTTTTTTATTATGGTGCTTATCGGTTAGTTTAATTAATTAGGCAAATGATGTTGTACAAGAAATCGAATTCGTACAAGTATAGGAATAGATTTTGGCCTTTATTCAAACAATCTTAAATGGTTGAGATGTGGTTCTCAAATCCAGAATTCACATACACAAAACAAGAGAAACAAGTGAGAAAAATACAAAATAGGAAGATCCAATATTGGTGACTCGTAAACCTACTTCCCCATGATTTTTAAACGACTATAATTTTTTCTTACTATAATATTTTTTTTAAATATACCGTATTAACGAGCATTTTATTCACTTTAATTTGAGTAGGCTATTGTTATGGATTTCTTAATCATTAAAAGTTTTATTTTACAATCTCAACATATTTGATATATTTTATAGAATAACTATTTTTATAAACCAATAACATGTCTTGCTTTATTTTTTTATTTATTGGTGTTGAGTGTTTATTTAATCCACAACACATTGTTAACGGATATTTAGTTAATGGTCAAATTCTTATATGGCAGTAACGTGACGGTGATATAGCAATGAATTTATTAGTTAACCCACAACACATAATATTCCTATCACGGTATCACTGATGCTAAATATCAACTCTCATGTAACAGTGGAACGATCTCTTATAATCACCTCTTTCTTACTTACTCTTATAATTTGTTTATCAATCAATGATATTGACTTGTTTACCTCATCAACAATTACATGATACGTTCTATTCTTGTATGTAATGGCATTTGTACTAGGTACAACATGAATTTAAACCTAAGTTAATTTATTAAAAAAATGAGATAAGATGAAATCTTGTACAATAATTCCTTGTGATATATGTTTACCACAGATAATGAAAGGTTTATATTCTTGAGATTTAAGTTGGGCAAGGATATTCTGGCAACAACTAAAACACACTCCATCAATAATAATAATATAACTTTCTTTGTTTTATCCGATGCATCAATAATATTGAAGACTTTTAATACGCTAAGAGCATACGTAGTGGGGCGCTTTCCCCCTTCATGGCTCCGCCAAAACGCCGGCAACACCATTACCTTGGGCGCTATCAAGGAGAAATGGGGGAGGGGCGTGAGATTTATCGCGGCGGTATGGGATGGTTTTCAAAACTTGGACCAATCACAAAAAAGCATGGGTTTTTATAAATAATTAATAAAAACGAAAATTAATAATTAGGTAATGATGGGTAGGGACTTTATGACTACGGGCTCTAGTGATATAACGCCCCATAAAGCCCCGGGGTGACGTGGCACGACACGTGTCGCATAACGCCCCCAAAAGGGCGTTATGACTACGCATGGCCTAAGGACAAAAAGAAAAGTTTTATCACACTCAAATCAATAATAGTTGTTTTTGATATCTGCACATGCTGCATCATTGATCACTAGGTTCCTATCTACGCGTTGTGGTTGTGGCTGGGAACCAACCTATTTTGAAAGCAAAAATAACTAAAATAATTAAGACTGTTAAGAAACAAAGAGATTGAGATTAAAACTTTCTCAATATATCTTTCTCTATATTCCTCTCTTCTTTTCACAAATTACACTCTATCGAATCTTTCTTGAACAACCGACTCACACACAATTGTGAGAAATCATCTACATTCGTTATATAGAAAAGAAAAAGAAATAAAACAAAACTGGTGGGGTCTATGTCTGCCAAACTTTCTCAATAATTCATAATACTCCCCCTCAGACATATGCCCATTTATTTATTTGATGAATAAATCATTAGCTCTTTGTTTTATGTTATTCTTCCGTTTTGGTGCTTAGCTTTGAAATACTGCCTCATTAAAAACATTGCTAGGAAAACTCAGTGGGACAAAACCATAGCTAAGGGAAAAAGAGTGCAGCTTGTATTATACACAGTGGATCAGATATGTTGCCTCATTAAAACCTTGCTAAGAAAAACCCGGTGGGATAAACCATAGCTAAGGAAAAAAATGTGCAACGTGTATAATGCTCCCCCTCAAATTGTCATGTGTGGATTATCACATTTTCCGTACATGTCGCATCCCAATATCATGAACGTGTTTCCTGAAAGTTGCTGTAGGTAGTGCTTTTATGAAAAGATCGGCTGAGTTGTTGCTGGATTGGACATATCTTATCTCGACTTGATTGTCTTTAATAAGGTCTCGAGTATATTCAAAGATCTTGGTGGTATATGCTTTGTTATATCACTTTTGATATACCATTCCTTCATTTGTGCGACACAAGCTGCATTATCTTCATAGATTGGAGTTGGATTTATGTTTTTCTCTAGTCCACAAGATGTTAGTATGTGTTGTGTCATAGACCTTAACCATACACATTCTCTTGAAGCTTCATGTAGTGCAATGACTTCGGCATGATTTGAAGATGTTGCAACAAGTGTTTGTTTCTGAGAACGTCATGAAATTGCAGTTCCTCCAGTCTTGAATATGTATCCAGTTTGAGATTTTGCTTTATGGGGATCAGATAAATAACCTGCATCTGCATAACCAACTAACCCTTCTTTTGAATCGTTAGGATAAAACAAACCTAAATCAACAGTACCTCGAAGATATCGAAAAATATGTTTAATCCCATTCCAGTGTCTTTTAGTGGGAGCTGAACTAAATCTTGCTAACAAATTAACTGCAAAAGAAATGTCAGGTCTCGTACAGTTAGTAAGATACATAAATGCTCCAATTGCACTAAGGTATGGTGTCTCTGGACCAAGAACTTCTTCGTTGTCCTCACAAGGACGGAAATGATCATTTTCAACATTAAGTGATTTAACGACCATTGGGGTGCTCAAAGGATTTGCCTTGTCCATATTGAAACGTTTCAATAGCTTTTCAGTATAATTCATCTGATGAACAAGTATTCCATTATTCATATGTTCAATTTACCAAGACAGTATTTGGTTTTTCCAAGGTCTTTCATTTCAAATTCTTTCTTTAAAAGAATAATTGCTTCATGAATTTCCTTTTGAGTCCCAATTATATTTAGATCATCAACATATACAGCTATGATCACATATCCTGACGTTGTCTTCTTAATAAAGACACATGGACAGATAAGATTATTTATATAACCTTTACTTATCAAGTAATCGCTCAAACGATTGTACCACATCCTCCCAGATTGTTTCAACCCATATAAAGACCTTTGTAATTTGATCGAATACATTTCTTTGGGTTTTGAACTTAATGCTTCAGGGAGTTTAAATCCTTCAGGAATTTTCATATATATGTCACTATCAAGTGATCCATATAAGTAAGCTGTAACAACATCCATAAGATGCATTTCTAACTTTTTAGATATTGCTAAGCTGATTAAGTATCGAAAGGTTATCACGTCCATCACGGGAGAATATGTTTCTTCATAGTCAATCCCTGGCCTTTGCGAAAAACCTTGAGCTACAAGTCTCGCTTTATACCTTGTAATCTCATTTTTCTCATTTCGTTTCCGTACGAAAACCCATTTATACCCTACAGGCTTTATTGCCTTAGGTGTGATAACAATAGGCCCAAAAACCTTTCGTTTGTTTAATGAATTTAATTCAGCTTGCATAGCATCTTTCCATTTTCCCCAGTCATGTCTATTTTTACAATCATTGACAGACTTTGGTTCAGGAGCATCATCTCCGCTCATAATCTCTCTGGCAACCGAATATGAAAATATTTCATCCATATTTTTCATTTCATCTCGGTTCCATATTATATGTGTATGACCATAGTTGATTGATATCTCTTTGTTAGTATCATCAACATCTTCCTTATGAGAGGTTTCGGTATTTACCACTTGATCAAGATTTTTATCTTTTTGGTCAATTTCATTTATAAGAGCTTTTCTTTTTCAAGGATTTTTATCCTTCGAACCAATTGGCCTTCCACGTTTTAAACGTTTCTGAGACTCATGAGTCATATTATTATCTATTGCCTTATTAGGGATCTCAACTCGAGCTGGAGCATTAGCAGCTGGTATATGAGATTTAGTAACCCTATTTATATCAGTAAATGCATCAGGCAATTGATTTGCAATTTCTTGCAAGTATATTATCTTTTGAACCTCTGTCTCACATTGTTTAGTTCTTGGATCCAGATATAATAATGAAGGTTCACACCATGTGACTTCCTTTTCCTTATTTTTATCTTTATTCTCCCCCCCCCCCCCCTAATACAGGGAAAGTTGTTTCATTAAATTTTCAATCAGCAAACCGTGCTGTAAAGACATCACCTGTTAAAGGTTCAAGATATCTTATTATAGAAGGTGAATCATATCCAACATATATTCCCAATCTTCTTTGAGGTCCCATTTTTGTGCGTTGTGGTGGTGCACTTGGGACATAAACTGCACATCCAAAAATTCTAATATGGGAAATATTTGGCTGTTGGCCAGATGCAATTTGTTTGGGAGAGTATTCATGATTTGCACTTGGTCTTATGCGAATTAATGATTCAGCATGTAAGATTGCATGACCCCAAACGGATACAGGAAGTTTTGTCCTCATTATTAATGGTCGAGCTATTAGTTGTAGACGTTTAATTAATGATTCAGCTAAACCATTTTGTGTGTGCACATGAGCAACAGGGTGCTCAACAATAATTCCTACAGACATGCAATAATCATTAAAAGCATGTGATGTAAATTCACCAGCATTGTCGAGTCTCACCCTTTTAATAGTATGATCTGGGAAATGTGTTCGCAATTTAATAATTTGTGCAAGAAATTTTGCAAAAGCCATATTGCGAGTTGATAACAAAGACACATAAGACCATCTACTTGATGCATCTATTAGAACCATGAAGTATCTAAATGGTCCACATGGTGGATGGATTGGTCCACATATATCTCCTTGAATTCTTTCAAGGAACATTGGAATTTCCTTTTCAACTTTTACAAGCGAAGGTCTTGTAATTAATTTTCCCAGAGAACAAGATACACATAAAGGAATTTTATCAGATTTTGGGATCTTTTTATACTTCAATGGATGTCATGAGTATTTTCAATCACTCTTTTCATCATTGTAGATCCTGGATGGCCTAATTTGTCATGCCATAAGTTAAATGTTTCAGGATCACAAAAATTTTATTTTACTGCAATATGTGCTTGAGGCACATCAATATATGTATAATGCAAACCAGATTGAAACATTGGCAGTTTTTCCAATATCTGGTCTTTGCTCATGATATACAAATATTTTTCATTATCAACAGTCTTTGACTGAGTATCATATCCATTATGATATATGTTTTTGAAACTTAACAAATTTCTTGTTGAATTGGGGGAAAATAAAGCATTTTCTATTTCAAGTGTTGTTCCATTTGGTAGTGCTATATTAGCTTTTCCCACTCCTTCTATCAAGTTCTTAGGACCTGATATTGTATTGACAGTTCCCCTTGTTGGTTTCAATTCATAAAAATATTTTTTAGATTTAAATATAGTGTGTGTGGCTCCACTATCCGCTATACAAATATTCGCTTCATTCATTCGATCTTGAGCTTCAATGATATCCATTTTAATCTTACAATTATAAAAAGAAAAATAATAAGAATATGATTAACATATTATAATTATTAATAATAACTTTATTAAAAAACATTATATGAAAGAAAGACATAATAAAAATACACATTTAAAGTGTTACATAAAATCATTGAGATCAAGCAACATTTTGTTTAAATGTCTTCATCAAAATCCGCGGCGTTTAGCTCAACATTTTTATCGAGTTTATCCAAATAGTTTACTTCCTTCTCTTTTCCTTTAAGAGAGGCTTTGTAAAGCTCACATAGATGTGGATCTGTTCTACAAGTTTTTGACCAGTGACTTATACTTCCACATCTATAACAAGAATTATCATTTTTTTCGGACACACCGTCTTCATTCCTTTGATTATGAAAATTGGAAGTATATCTTGTGGAGCATGATAATTTGTAGTTCTTTGATTTCGGCCACGGCCACGACCGCGTCCACAACCTCGGTAATTTTTATTACCTTTGAAAGTATGGTTGTGACCATTATAATGACCTTTACCAAAATACCCATGACCGCGGCCACGGCCTCGTCCTTGGCCTCGCCCACGA